>CM027470.1:33807407-35265494 GCA_015776775.1 Magallana hongkongensis
TCTTTATAATTGTTAAGACTTTGGCTCCAGGACAATTCTTCGGCCTCACAAGAAGGTTCAGAGTTTGATGAAGCTTAATATCCCATATATAAACAATTGTTAAGGATCTTTTTGAGGTCTGCAATATTCAACATGTGATATGACTATAAAATCATCCTGTTAGAAAAGGGACTAATGATTATAAACATAAGAATATCCAGGGGGAAAAATGGATTTTATTTTTACAGGATCTACATGTATTATTGTACATTGTCCAGATTGTTTGTATTATGACTTCATTAAGCTGATTTTATCATACCCATTGTTCCTCAGGTGAGCGATGTGGCCCATGGGCCTCTTGTTTGATACATTTGGGCTTATATTACACAGTAAGTGTTATTTTAAATATACAGGTATATCCACACTTGACATTCTCTGAAACAGTGCTGTAAACAAACCACTTAAACTGATCAAATACAGAACTGTAAATTTACCACTGCACAAATGTAGGTAAAGTAGGAATTATTCAAATCTTTAAACAGCACTCTAGGGATACCTCAGACATTGAAAAAGAGTATTGTTACCACACTAAACCATTAATAATTTTAATGACTAAATATTAAGTATAAGAGTACTGTAATCCAACCAGTGATGGTGATTATAACAGGCTTGTAACCTTACCACCTACGTTAATGGTAACAAAAGAGTAACCATGCCACAAACAGTAACTATACCAGCTTTAACTTTCTTTATATTTGGTTGTCTCATAACTGCACAGCAGTGTCAATTAAAGTTAATTTGCCCTCTGCATGGTACAATTTATTCCTCTCCCCATTTCTTGGCGAAAAACACCTACGTTTATAATATTTGGTTTTAATAAAAAAAAGAAAAGGACTGCATCGATATGCTTCATTTTGGCTCCAATATCTTATGCCTTATTACGCTGTTTAAAACTTTACACATGTATAGTTAAATCTATGATAAAATACGTGAATTAGACAAGAGACAAACGTTTTGTAAGAAAGGGGTCTGGGGAACGGCAGTCCCTCCCCACCCCCCACCTGAAGCTGAGCATAATGTTTATGGTTACAGTAACAGAAACATCTCTATTAGTTTTGTTCTTTTTTCTTTTGTTTACATAAAAATCAAATATACTGAAACAACAACAACAAAAACAACAAAAGAAACACCAACAGATACAAAGAATCAAGAAAATACATCTAAAAGAAAAAAAAATAAATCATAGTTTTGAAATGATCGAAGCAACCATGACTGACAAAACGGTGAAAGCGAGATTTTTTACCAGATTTTTTAGAGTACAAATTGCAGTTTCATCATTTTCCAAGCAATTTTATACCTGGTATATTTGTCTTGTAGGTTAGGAGAATAAAAGTTAAAATGTAATTTACGGTTACCATAGCACGCCGATGTATTGCATGTTTTGAAATTCCATAGAGTATTATGGCAATTTACTACCCCCCCCCCCTATATTGGATCAAAGCAACCGTACGCGTCATTTTTGGAGATGCTTACCAAAACAGTGCTCTAAAAAGCAGTGCTGCTTCCTTTCACTTTGATGTGGATTGATTTTGTATCATATGCATGTTTAATATGCATCGATAATTAATACATTGCATTCATTATAAGTAAATTCTCTTGCATTTCTCGAAGCATTTTTGACAGTTCGATTAAACCTCATTAAATCCACCTGACCTTCTGCAAAGCCACTTAAAGATATACACCGAGCAGGGATAGGGTAATGGTAATTGAGTGTAATTAATTACAAATTTTGAGGTAATTGAAAGTAATGTGTAATTGGTCGAATTTTCAATTACATGTAATGGTAATTTAATTAATTACCTTCAAAAAGGCATGTAATTCCAACTACTTTTCAATTACTTTCAATTACACACTGATGTACATATAAATATAAAGCTGTCCACTACCCATTGTTCCCCACACCAACAATGGTACAAGGTCAAGTTACGAAGAGTAGTTAAAAAGTATTGAACTATTGTTATATATATCATACTAGATATTTTTCAAAATGAATTTTTTCAGTGATTCAATATTTAATCATAAGTTTCCCAAATTTAATTAAGTACATGTATTTGATGATTTGCTTGATATCTTTTTTCTTAAAATACTCATTTCCATTCTTATTAGGATAATTAGAGTGTCAATTATCATTGAATTAGTTTTAAAAAATCACTGTTTAATTTAAGAAACAAAATCAGTGTTACTTAAATTATATAAACTATTATTTAAGTCATGCTTTGTAATTGATAGCCTAAAATACATAGAGCTAAAATGCATGGCCTCAAATGGGTTTTAGTTTTTGATGCCTTACATGTCCACAGGGTGTGTTCCCTGATTGCAAACATTTGATAATTACATGTAGGTACAGAACAACAGGTGTGAATTGTGTTTTGATAACAATTAAAGTCTGTACTCTATCTGAGATTAACCTGTATTTGGCATTGTATTTATAAAGAAAAAATAGTGGATAAAAATGCAAAGGAGAAAGTTTTCATATAATAGTTTTGCATGCAGGAAATACTTCAGTTGACATGATAGGTTAGGGGATATGACTTTCAAATGTTTATTGAATATCAAGGTGATATAGGACACCTTCATATTGTGACTACCGGTACCTGCATTTTGAAATAACAATAAAACAAACTTTATATTTTTTCTTTCCAAAAATTGTTAATTATAAAAGTAGTTAGCAAATTATCAAACAGTGAAAGTATTTTGATTATGACGAAATTTTATTCACATTATAGACACACCTCCTTAAATGTTCATGTGTTGTATATAAATCATGGTTTTAGTAAATTTTGATGAAAATGTAATTTGTAATTCAATTAATTACATCTGCAAAGTAATTGTAATTTAATTAATTACATTTGAAAACTATTGTAATGGTAATGGTAATTTAATTGAAGAATTTAAGCAAGTAATTGTAATTTAATTAATTACTTTCCTTTGTAATTGACCCCATCCCTGACACCGAGGTAGCTGCAGGTCTGTAGCTCCCGGACTCAATAAATTCGGATGGACGTCCTAGACCTGCAGCTGGAACTGCATCTTACACCGAGGAGAATATGGTCATCAAAACCGTGGCAATGATGCATAGGCATCGGAACCGGGGGAGCTGGGGGGGGGGGGGGGGGCTATACCCCCAACTTTTTTTGCAAAGTTAGACCTAACATTAGACACATGGCATCCGGGAGGGGCTAGCCCCCCCCCCCCCACACACACACTTTTTCTCACAGCAAACATAATTGTTTCTAGATTTACCATAATAAGAATATAAGAATGAAACATTAATAGTAATATTGAAAATGAAAAATTATACAGATTAGGAATTTCACTGATTATTTGGGGAATTTTTTTTTTTGATTATGATTTTCATGATCTTGGGAAATAGGTTTTGTTTTGTTTTTTTTTTGCTTGTCAAGATCTCTGATGATTAGTCTAGCCCCCCCCCCCCCCCCCCCCCCACACACAATATTTGATTCCGACGGCACTGTGAGTAGGATTGTGATGAATCTTATATCTAGGTCGATAAAATATTCGAGATCAACAAATCATATCAAAATTAGATTCACAAACCAAAAATTTACGTGTATTTAACTATGCAGGGATCCATACGGATGGAAGGGTCCGGGGAATAATTGTGTTTGCGGTGTGGGCGGGGGGGGGGCATAATGAAATAGAAAAAGTGATATTGAGAGGTTTCTAAATTTCAGCTTCAATTTCCTAAATCTACATTTCGAGAATAGGAACATTTGATTTGTAATTTCTTGCATGCTGGGACATAATTGTTTCTAATCTTCTCATCGAGTTTTAAATACTGAGCTGTCTAAATTTAAACGTCCCGCCATTGAAACTGAAACAAAACTCTCTATAATTGGAGGGAGAAAACTCCTCAGCTCTTCAATGTTTTGCCAACAGGTCTGCAAGTAGCATGAAATACGGAGTTTGGGAATGGATTGTGCAATATTGTATCAAGCTTTATCGTTGTAACACCAAGATTGCTGACAAAATGATGAAACATTAAAACAAGAAGGTTTGTATGATTTATCCTTCTTTTAATCGGTAAAATACGTCAGTCATAAAATTGTTTTATATATCGATAAAACTGGTGTTAACTGATGCAAAACTCAATACATTTTCAATTTTGAGTGTACCCATCGGCAATTTAACTGATAAATCCGCTTACTAGATAATTGACCACCAAACAAGCAGGCCAGTGGATGCATGACGCATGATCTGTCACAGCTGTAGTGAGCAATACGGCAATGAAAATGCCTTTGGAGCAATATTTTTGTTATCTCCAAAATACGCATAATATTATTTATTTGCAGCACAGGATTACATTGTTATTGGGAGAGAAAAAAATCCTATAACATTTGTTTGAATTGATTAAATTGTGGAGTAGCATGTATCACCATACATTTCTGTGATTAATTTGGAGTCAGGTAACTAATCATATATGCAAATCTCAGGATTTTTTTAGAACATGTAAGTACGAGAAATTGATAAATCTAAATGATTTTGAGGGTTTACATATACGTGATGGTGATTGGTATGGATTACAGAGAATAAACATGATAAAAGTAACAATATATTTTTAAGAGAGAAGATTACTTTACCTTGCATACTTAAATTATTTCACAGAATTGGTTTTTTCCCTCAAAATTGTGATAAATGGGTTTTGATACAGAGTAAATTATACATTTGTTTAAAAGTAAAAATTTCATATATTAATGGTTCTGTCTTGATCAGATACGATGTTTGTCAAATTCAATCTGCTCCTGACCATGTCTTTATCATGTTTATGGCAATTTTAAGAAATTAGGAATATTGGTAATTCATAGCATGATAATATTATATAATTATATTCAAATCTTGTTGTAGAATGTAGGAAATTTCCTATGCAGCACAGTGAAATGTCCTCCATTGGCTCGCTGACAGATCTTTCGCATCATGACCGCAAAACATCCATCGTGGACGACCTCCTCTGTGAGATATACGACCGGTGGTACGATGGTCGCCATGATAGTTTTGAGAGTGACACCTTCACGGAATGTTCCAGTACGTCAGAGATGTACCACTGGCACCGCAATTCATTCCAACTGGAGAACGACAATAAACACTCCACTCGAATCCTCCCCTCTGTCCTACAAACACAAAGTAACAGCTTATATCAAAAATCATATTCTCTCTCTTTCTTTCTCCTTTCTCTCACTCTCCCTTTCCTTGTCCATCAGTTTATATACATACTCATCTCTCTCTCTCTCTCTCTCTCTCTCTCTCTTGGTAACAGTTTTTACAATCATGAATTTACTGCAGCAATAAGTTCACAAATTGACCTTAATGTCTGTTTGCATGAAATACGCATGCAGTATTTTTTTGCTTGCACTAAGCATTATGAATCATGTTCTCAGTTTTCAATGCTTTTTAGATGCGTCAATTCAAACATGCTTATAATGAACCAAAGATAATTATTATTTTTCAGTTTGATTTAATTCTTTGGAAACAGTTTGTTATCCTATGGCATTGATACGTAGTTTGATTTGTACATACACTTGAAACACTGAACAGATATGAAATGTTTAGTTCCATGTTTTTGTGATTAATCAAGCAAGCTAAGTTTGTTGATGTATTCTACATAGATGAAAAACTGTTTTTGTTATTTTGATAGATTAAATCCAGGGGAATATTTTCTTTAAATATTTGGTTATAAACAAATGTCAAGTACGTGGTTATGTGAGGAACAATAAGTGAAGCATTACCTTGTATCTTTGGAGAAAATGGCCCCTGACCTCTCATTATAAGTTTAGGCAGTGTAATTTTACCAGAAAACCAGATCATTTTTTGGGTGAATTTACTGTGAATGTCTGGATGGCAAATGCAGGGGTAATTTATCATTAAATTAATTATTAAATTCAGTAGTAGATGTTGATTACAAACTTTTAATTTGTACAAGTTATTTTAAAAGGATAACATAATTCTTAATATCTTGTTATGATAATTACATGCTAACTAAAATCATAGCATTTCATTTCAGCCTAACAATCCCCCTCTCCTGTATTAAAAAATTAACTTTGTCAGAGGTAGCTTAATTTTTAGGGTATGAACCTCAGGAAAAACAGAAAAACATGTACCAGAAGGTGTTGGTTTGCTTGGGTTTAAGGCTAGTGTGTATGTAATCACATAATATTTTTCTAGTTCCTAGCTCCTAAATTCCTGCAACTATCGATCTGCTTAATTGTGAACTCAAACTTTCATTGATCGCATTTGTTTTTCATGAAGACATAAGATGCTGTTGATATATTAGATTTTTATTATCAAATGTTCCTGGCTCATTTCCTTTGAGATTCAAGAAACTTTAGAATTCTTGTAGTAGAGATTTATATGTATTGATATTATTTCATTGCTCAACATATAGTCATGTATTCTCAACATATACCATCAGGAGGCAAAAAAATCATTGAATTTCCTGTATACACAATTTTGTGTCAGTTGAACATAAAATATTAGATTGCAAATAGTTTTTAATGTCTAAATACATCAAGCATGATTCAAAACTACACGATGTATAGATCAGCAATGGAAGATGTGATTCAATTTTTGATGCATGATTTGGGCGTTAAATTTAATTAGTGAGTAAATATCAAATAGTTCATATACCCTATTGATGTAGTATAGCAGTCAACTTAATTCTGAAGCAAAGATTTTTTTTATATTATTTACTGGTACACAAAATTTATTTCAACAACTCCATTGAATGGGACTAGAAAGCACAGATAGTATAACTTTAAGATAATTTTCAAATATGAAATCAAGATTTCATTTAAAATTATTTTATAAGTTCTTAGGTCATTTTCTATTTATTTTTTTATCCGTTATAAAATATGCTATAGTGACTTGATACAGGCATATGGCTGAATCTGAATCTTAAAATCAAACCCCTAGTCCAGGTTAAGTGGTTAATTCATTAGATGGGTTGGTTTGATAACCTGTTTGATTGTATCTGAGTTGTTTCATTAACTTACTTTTCCTATTTGTATCTACTGTATGCTCCATTAACCCCCACCATCTTATGTCCATTAGAAAGAGTATGTCAACTCAGCCATGTTTGTCGATCCTGAACCAGTAAATATTTACAAAGAAAGCATTTTATTGTTTATGTTTACATCTTTAAATTTCTTTTAACAAATTAATGAGTATAAGGTAAAGGTAACTAAATCATTGTTAATGTATTTAGTTAGTTCATTTATAGAAAAAAGCCAATTCCTCTATAGGGAATTTGAATCTGAAATAATCACATTTATTTCGTGCGGTTTGTGATTTCCTTAATAGCTAGGTTGCTGAAGGTTTCAACAAATTGATAAACTTGGGATCGTGTAGATTTCAGTCCTGTCAGTTTCTATTGAGTTATGAATTACAATAAGTTTTCTTAAAAAATGACAGAGGAAATACTTTGTAGATGTATATATAATCTTTGAATGCATGATATTTTTTTTTCTCTCTGTCTAAATATATGTGCCTATCCTCCTTATTTTTGTAAACAATCAAGCTAAGGAGATATCATTACTTCAAAACAAAAAAACAAACCATTTTATGAATAGGATAGGAAACTTTTTTAAAAAAATCCATTAAAGGTAAAAAGCTGGTAACCAGCATATGTTCTGTATTAATATAACACGATAAGTGGCGGTATTGTAGTATGAAACACAGTTTACACCACCAATGTAAATATGAGCTCTACATTTGACAGGTGCCATGTAACATATGGTAGTATTGTACAAATTGACTGAAGGGATCGGCTGATGCTGTAAACATCCTTATTGAGTCCCCAGGCAAACATCCATAATAAGTTACCAATTGTTAAATAAAGAGAAGGAGAAAGGGGGGATGGAATAAAATGAGAGTAATATTGATCACTTGCAATAAAAGATCTTGGGGTCAAGTCAACCCCCCCCCCCCCCCCCCCCTTGTAAAATTTGAATTTCAATATTTCAAATTTTAATTTACAAAATTTACATTGTAACGTTGGCAAAAATAGGCCTTGGACCTGTAACATTAACAGAAACATCCATTTTTTTTTTTTAGATAAAAAGGAGTTATTAAAATACTTCACTGTATGAGATTCATTGATTTTTGACGAGGCTTTGCAGCCACTCCCATCATGCACCTGCTCATTTTAGTGAATGTTATGCGCCTGTTTGGAGACATTTATGAGTGTAATAGGCAGTATTGACATTTGAGTTTTTATAAATATCTCTGAAACTATGCATATACATCATGCCTATAGGAAATCAATGTAATGCACCCCTCACATAAGTACAAGTTTGCTGGAGTACACACATTTTCATCATAACATTTATATGTTATTGTGTTAAAAAGTTGTTTGTAATAATCAAACTCGAGGACAATTTATATCTGTGGGATTTCTGATAATTGAAATACATTTATATAAAAACCCAGCAAGATATTTTTTCAGTTTGTTTAAACAATTTTTGTAATAATTCCATTTTACTAATTGTTTTGATCTTTGCAACTCTCTTTGCTACATGTGATAATAAGAAAATCTATAGAAGGAAAAAAAGAGCTTTAAAAAAATGGAGTTGAGGGTGCAAGGTGAGAGGTAGATTAAACCTATTTCATAGAATGTCAAAATTCATGTGTACATGCACCTTGTCCAATTATTGCTTAATGGTTTGAGAGATCACAAAGTATAGAAATCAATCACGAAATGAATATCATAATCATTTAAAAATTATATGTTCAGGAGTTATCCCTCTTGCAACAAAAGTCGTTAAAAGGGAAAAAAAATCTTAACAATGTGACTGATCTGTGAATTGACTTTGCTAGCGTACATTAACTTTGTATGCTGACATTCTACTAGTACTGTACCAGTTTGGTTTCAACTCCCTAACTATCTCAGCATATATTACAGTATGTAATGTATGATACATGTATTAATTTTATTTTGACTTGAGGACAGAATATGGATAAAACTGCAAATCCTCATTAGCTTTTATGATAATTTTTCATTATTTGAGGCATGGTGTTTTTCAAAAATATATTATTACTTATTAGGTTTGTTACTGACTGTATACAAAAATTTGTGGGTTCGGTATTAAAGTCCATAGAAGGCGAGGCGGAGCCGAGCCTTCTGTGGATTTTTACCGACACCACAAATTTCTGTAAACAGTCGGTAACAAACCTAATAAGTGTTTTGTTTTGTCAAGGACCTAAAGTTTATTATGTAAACAAACAAAAGATGATATATAACAAATAAATTCATAGGCTTATTCTCTAATTTTGTACCTTTCTCGTCAGTCGTCTGTGCAAACCTTGATGCCATTGTATATAGGATCGTTTTATTACGTCACGGGCAAAGGGGGGTCACTCTAAATATTTTGGGGCTTAAAAATTAAAGGTATGGTTGAACATTTGTGTAAAAAATCAGCTAAAATAATGTTACGTCAGCTATGTTGCCGTTTAAATTTTGACGCCTGCCATGTAAAGAAATTTATAAGGCAATCATGTGACGCGATTCATCCAATGACGTTGAGACATTCTAGTCTGAGGCAAAACAAATATTTTTAAAATTGTCTTATTCTTTATTTCATAATGTCATATAATTGCAATTAACCCAACCGTTCAACCTTATACTTCATTTCAAAAACAATTTTCTTTTACCATAATCTTTCTTTTCATTTTCTAATATATAGATACAATATAAAAAATTACCTTCAAAATCATTCTGTAGATCTTGATAATAAACTTCAGTACCACTTATGAACTGAAAGACCTACGACTCATCATTGTTAGAGATCCGTGGCAAAGGTCTAATGCATGGAATCCATATTCAAAATAATTGCTCGATACCTGCAAAATTGAAATCACTTTAATCTAATTGAAGCCAGAAAGTATTATTACATTGACAAATATTACTTTGAGCCAAAATATTTATTCTGTGACTTTATATGCTAAATGAAATTAAGGTATGTTGTGTATTTTTAAAAAAAGATTTCATACCTTTTGTAGGTGTGACTGAGCTGAGGAAGACTGTAGATGAGCTGCAGCATCGCATTAACTTTGTATCGTCTCGCCTGGTACGCCAACTGAAGAGACGAGACCGGAGAGTGGCCAAGCTCCAGCACAACTCGGATCTAGTGACCGCCATACTGCAGGCTTCCTCGCAAAAGAGAAGTAGGTATCAGAATGCAGAGGGAAGCTGGGCGATTCATACTAATTTTTATGTTGAAAAATTATCACCGACAGATGAGGTTTATGATGTAGGGTGTTATATTTACCAATTTTTTGTGATATCATTTAAAATCACATAAGTTTGATCGCAATTTTTTTTTTTAGCTCACCTGAGCCAAAGGCTCAAGTGAGCTTTTCTGATCACAATTTGTCCGTTGTCTGTCGTCGTTGTCGTTGTAAACTTTTCACATTTTCATCTTCTTCTCAAGAACCACTGGGCAGATTTCAACCAAATTTGGCACAAAGCACCACTAGGTGAAGGGGATTCAAGTTTGTTCAAATGAAGGGCCACGCCCTTTTAAAAGGGGAGATAATTAAGAATTACTGAAAATTTGTTGGTATTTTTCAAAAATCTTCTTCTCAAAAACTATTAGGCCGATAAAGCTTAAACTTGTGTGCAGGCATCATCAGGTAGTGTAGATTCAAGTTTGTTCAAATCATGGTCCCCGGGGGTAGGGTGGGGCCACAATTGGGGGATCAAGTTTTACATAGGAATATATAGAGCAAATCTTTAAAAATCTTCTTCTCAAAAACTATTAGGCCAGAAAAGCTCAACTTTGAGTGGAAGCATCCTCATGTAGTGTAGATACAAGTTTGTTCAAATCATGGTCCCCGGGGGTAGGGTGGGGCCACAATTGGGGGATCAAGTTTTACATAGGAATATATAGAGAAAATCTTTAAAAATCTTCTTCTCAAAAACTATTAGGCCAGAAAAGCTCAAATTAAAATGGAAGCATCCTCAGGAAGTGTAGATTCAAGTTTGTTCAAATCATGGTCCCCGAGGGTAGGATGGGGCCACAATTAGGGGTTCAAATTTTACATAGGAATATATAGAGAAATCTTTAAAAATCTTCTTCTCAAAAACTATTTGGCCAGAAAAGCTCAAAATAAAATGGAAGCATCCTCAGGAAGTGTAGATTCAAGTTAGTTCAAATCATGGTCCCCGGGGGTAGGGTGGGGCCATAATTGGGGGATCAAGTTTTAAATAGGAATATATAGAGAAACTCTTTTAAAACATTTCTCTTAAAAACTATTAGGCCAGAAAAGCTCAAATTAAAATGGAAGCATCCTCAGGAAGTGTTGATTCAAATTTGTTGAAATCATGGTCCCCGGGGGTAGGGTGGGGCCACACTTGGGGGATCAAGTTTTACATAGGAATATATAGAGAAAATCTTTTAAAAATCTTCTTCTCAAAAACTATTAGGCCAGAAAAGCTCAAATTGAAATGGAAGCATCCTCAGGAAGTGTAGATTCAAGTTTGTTCAAATCATGGTCCCCGGGGGTAGGATGGGGCCACAATTAGGGGTTCAAATTTTACATAGGAATATATAAGGAAATCTTTAAAAATCTTCTTCTCAAAAACTATTAGGCCAGAAAAGCTCAAATTAAAATGGAAGCATCCTCAGGAAGTGTAGATTCAAGTTTGTTCAAATCATGGTCCCCAGGCGTAGGGTGGGGCCACAATTGGGGAATCAAATTTTACATAGGAATATATAGAGCAAATCTTTTAAAAAATTTCTTTTAAAAACTATTAGGCCTGAAAAGCTCAAATTAAAATGGAAGCATCCTCAGGAAGTGTTGATTCAAATTTGTTCAAATCATGGTCCCCGGAGGTAGGTGGGGCCACAATTGGGGGATCAAGTTTTACATAGGAATATATAGAGAAAATCTTTAAAAAACTTCTTCTCAAAAACTATTAGGCCAGAAAAACTCAAATTAAAATGGAAGCATCCTCAGGAAGTGTTGATTCAAGTTTGTTCAAATCATGGTCCCCAAGGGTATGGTGGGGCAACAATTGGGGGATCAAGTTTTACAATCTTTAAAAATATTCTGGGGAAAGTTTTCGGTCCAAAACTCAGTACTTAGTGTGAAAGCACACGTTATGAGATTAAAGGTAGATTTAAGTTTGATGAAACCATGATTCCCTAGAAAATAGTTGGGCCACGAAATGGGGAGGGGGGTTATAGGAATAGAGAAAAATCTTCTTACAGGTACAACAACAAAAGGGGCTTGGTATTTACCAAAAAATAAGAGGTGGATAAGAATTGGCAGATTTTCAATTTTTTTTTAGCAAGATCTACTGAACTCAGTTGTCACAATATTTTGATACTGTAATGCTAATTTGATCAGAATTAAGGCAATTGTTGCTCAGGTGAGCGATGTGGCCCCTGGGCCTCTTGTTTTATATAATCCAGAAATTCCGGAAATTAACATTGAAAATAAATAAATAATCACACAACTTTGCTACCAGGGAATAGAAAAATCCCTAGTTATACATTTATTTTAACAACAAATATGAGAGAGAGAAAGAGAGAGAGAGAAAGGAGAGAGAGAGAAAGGAGAGAGAGTGAATGAATATATATTGAGATTAATCACAGGATTGACCCCCCCTCCCCCACTTCCACCCACCCCCACCCCCCCCCCCCCCCCCCCCAAGTATATAGACCCTGGGACTTTATTCATTTTTTTAAATTAAATTATCCTTTTAGGACATATTTCTAATCTTATTTATTCATTCATTGCCCAGAATTACCTAAAACAAGCATTTTTAAAAAATCAGACCCTCTGTGTATATACGTGTAATACAAGAAGGTTGCTAACTTTGTCCATCTAGAATCAACGGAAGTAAGGGTTTATGGCAAGGAAGATAACTCGTAACATTAATTTTTTTATTTTCTCTTTTATGTCTTGATTAGAATTCATACTTCTAATGAATTGTACTTTTTGCTCTGTTTAAGAGCGGAGTTATCTTCCTTGTGATAAACCCTCACTTTCGTTGATTCTAGATGGATGGTTCAAAACTTGCGACTTGTCGGTGAAAATTGTCCTAATTTACCCAATAAATGTATTTGCAACGGCATGGCATGCAGATATTCAGTGAAGGGAATTCTCGGGCTACAACATAAAGTCACTGTTTTTACTGGTAGATGTAGTTTGATAGTACATTTCAACAAATATTCATCGGCAGTGCCTTTCGGCTGGCAGACGAAGTTAGCAACCTTTTTGTATTATGTATGTAGAGGGTCTGATTTTTAAAAAATGTTTGTTTTAGGTAAATATATGCAATGAATGTATAAATTAGATTAGAAATATGTCCTAAAAGGATAATTTAATATAAAAAAATGAATTAAGTCCCGGGGGTCTATATGCTTTGGGGGAGGGGGGGGGGGGTCGATCCTGTCCTCAAGCACCTGTGAGATTAATGATTCATACGAAACAAAACAAAGCTTGAGAAAGTACAGGTGAGAAAACAATGAAACAAACCCTGAAGGACTTGGAAACAGTCTGCAGATTCACATGTGTTAGAATATGGATAATAAAACAGCTAGCATTAAATTACCTTTCTATAAGCTTTTAGTGACAAATTTTCAGCCTAATGGTGGGTTTTTTATCAGTGAATATATATTGATTGTTCATCAGGGAGATGAGCAGAGAGTGCTTGCAGTAATAGTTTGAGTTTTTCATTGTCCACCTACTCATCTGCAGAAGTGGCATTTTTCATGTTCAGTATTATCAGACAATTTTCTTTCATAGAAAAATAAAATGATTTTTTAAATCAAAATTTTATAGACAGTCTCAAATACAGATCGATTAAAAAGGGAAAGAAATGGGAAGATGAAATAGTCATTTCCTGATTGTTTCCTCATATTTCAATAATTACCGGGTAAACTTCACTTTACTTTACTTTTCAATGTGAGAATTTCTTTTTGTACCTCTAAATTTGATGAAGTAAAGGCATTGAAAAAAGAGATAAAACAATGAAAAAATATTTTGGAACAGAGTATTTAATGATAATTATAATCCCCAAGGGCATGCAAAAATAATCTCTTTTTAGAGGTAGTATTTCCCATGAGAATAAGAAGTTTTCTGGCAATAAAATTTAAAAGTTTTCTCACCATGCAGTCAGGAATATGCATAATAATTTGGCCATAGTAGAAGGTTTGTGAATAAATAAGTTATGTTTTATATTTTTAAAAAAGTAACTATATATGTCAATCTAATTAAAATAAGACATTCAGAATCCGCTACCGCTTCTCAAACAAGCGGTAGCGGATTCAGAACGTCTAATTTTATTGTATTTACGGAAAGAAGACTTCTGTAGGATAAAAAAAAATATTCAGATTTTAGGCTAAAATGTATGGATTTTTTTTCTATAAAAACTATACAAACTAATAGTTTAAAGCTAATTAAAGAAATCAGATTTTCATACATAAAAAAAAAAACTAAATTAGACAGGTTAATTTATTGACCACCCAGGTTCATGTGATTGATGGGGTCTGTGGAGAAATTGACATTTTCTCCATACAATTATAGACTGTCAACACTAGTCTGATCAGATCTGTGAAAGAGTAGGATCTGCTGTTTCATCTATAATGAATCAAATAAACTGAAGGTCAATAACATGAAAAGAGCAAAATTTGCCATTTTTTCATCTTTTGGTTTTTTTTTGCAGTATGTTAGCATTTTTACAACTCTGGGATCAATTAAATTAGAAAAAAAAATGTCTGTGTAAATTAAAAGTTGTATTTTTGTCAGTCCATTTCATGGAGAGTCAGAATTGATTGTCAAGTAATTTGTAAGAAGTATAAAACGTGCAGCAGTAAGGTTCATTAAACTGGGAAAGAGGATGTGGTAACAATTTATCCAAATATTTTTAAAAAGATTTTCTGTATTCAATGATAATTTTTTATCAACATGCTCAAGACTCATCAAGAAAAACAATATATGGACAGATTAACATTTTTTTCATGTTAGAATTATGATCAACCTCGAATATCACCAATATATTTATTTTCATTAGATCTTTTATGCAAAGGAAAGACTATTCAATTGAGATGTAAATTTGTGCTCTGTTTCTTATTTTGTGATACCAAATTATTCCAGGAAAGAAAATTTAAGTTGAGATTACTTCAATGTTAAGTAATGATTCAACACAAAATTGTACCGGGTAATCATTAAAAGTAAAAATGAAACATTTAAATACTTATTCAAAAGCAGTAATCCACTTATACCTGTTGTGTTTCAAATTGTACCATCAATAGTAATACATCTGATAAAGAAACACAGTTCCATAGTCCATACAAAACCAACATTCCTACATCTAGATATTGATTTATGGAGAAAGCATTAATAGGTGTCTAATGTTGTCACAGAGTACGGTAATCCATTTTATGCCTTTTGGTAAATGAGAAATATATTATAGTATAAGCGATGCAGATCCCTTATTTTCTGTTGGTAGAATTGAGATACCAAGTATCCTCAGAAACGGAACTTCTATTACCCATAATTTAAAAAAAGGTGTCAAAATATGACCTAGAACATTAACTACATGGACCTTCCAACAACAAAAGCCCAAAAGTACCCCATCAATGAAATTGTCTTAAAAGACATACTTACTAATCTGCAGGTTGCTTTACATACTAAAGTAATGTCTCAACTTTATTTGAGCCTTTGATTTTAAGTCAATTGCTTTAATCATATGATATGCAACTCCAAGATTGTATTTTTTTGGGGGGGGGGGGGGGGGAAGATTGGGGGACTTTTTCTAGACAGGGGGCTCAGTTGGTGGAAAACAGTATGTTCTTTATTGCATGATATAAGATGTAACAATTTTTTATGCTGTTTTGTTCCAACAAAATCTGCAAGTGTACTTGTTACCATCAAGGCGATAGACTGCACTGTATCAGATGAAATCACAACTGCTTTTTTTCAAACCACTTTAATGGTTTTACCATTTATGAAAGTATTATTTTCAATCTCTTTTCATTGATTTTGCTCTCTTTTTGTTTCTATCAAAACATGTTCCATGTTTTACAAGGGATAACTGTAGTAGGACAATAAAGGAAAGAAAGCACAGACAAATAAAATCCAATATGAGATTATCTAGTAGGAAATCTGCAAAAGTCATATATATATTTATAAATATAGGAACAATGTAACCATAATTGGAAAGACTCATTCACAAAAAGACCTGTATGATATAGACCCCAAGTATTTTAAGAGAAGTACAGTTTTGAGGGTTACCAGTATTGAGGAACACAATATTGACCCTGAAAATTGAAACTAAGTATAGAAGAAAAGAATGATACACCAAGAATTAAGAAATACAACGATGAAGATTCAAGGAAAGCAAGTACATGTACATGTATGGAGAAACAGAAGTACTGAGGAGTACAATAATAGACCCCTTATACTGTAAACCAATTTTTATTCGCGGCAACTTTATTTCAATAAACTGGTTCGCAACGACTAATGTTAGCGACCAAGCCTTATCCAGACCTGTATTGTTATAAAAACTATAGACAAAGGATTGATTCGCAGCGAGAAATATTCGTAATGACAAGGCTCTCGCAAACCTCGCGAATATTTATCGCACGCGAATAAAAGTTGGTTTACAGTATTAGATAATCCAAGTAATGATGAATACATTAAGTAATAAAGACAAACAATTTAGACCCTAAGTATTGAAGAATACAAGGTTATGAGGAATACCATTAAGACCCTGAGTATTAAGGAATGCAAGTATTAAAGTGTACAAGTATTAATTAATTCAGAAACAGACCCCATGTATTTTAAAAATACAAGTATGGAAGACCCCATGTTTGAATAACGGTGATAAAAAAAATGAAAGTAATTATTGAGGAATACAATAAAGATCCCAAAGAACTCGGTATAGATTTAGAGGAACGTCATTTTGTTTTTCAAGTATTTCAAGTATTTAGATACCCAATTATTGAATATTACATGTATTGAGGAACACAATTATTGAATATGGAACACAATTACATGTATTTTAAATTATTAGTATTGAGGAACACAATTATTGAATATTACAAGTATTGAGGAACACAATTATTGAATATTTACAAGTATTGAGGAATACAATTTTTTAATATTACAAGTATTTAGGAACACAATTAAGACCCTGAGTATTAAAGCATGCAAGTATTAAAGAATACAAGTACTGATGGATGCAGAAACAGACCCGTGTATTTTAAGAATACAGTAAACTGGGTTGGTGTGAATGCAGAATTTACGATATGACAACAGGGCAAATTTAAAGGATTCTTGGGAATAATCTGAACTACACGCTGTCTTTATTGATGTAATATCCAGAATCCCTATTATTTAAATAGTGCCTGTTTGGGATGGTAACTGTTGAAATTGACACCCCGAGAGAACCATTGTCAACCGACGCGAAGCGGAGGTTGACAGTGGTTTTCGGGGAGTGTCAATTTCAACAGGTACCCTCCCAAACAGGCACTATTTATTTTATTATACTGAATCTCTTATTTTTAAAGAAAATTTTGCTGCTTTTATATAGAAATGTACTGAATTCCACGGCGAACTGTACGCGTAATTTACGCTCATGTAACAATTCGTTTTATTATACTTTCATGTTAAACACTGAAATCTGATTGGTTTAGACGCAGTTGATAATACGTTCTATTACCGTCAGCGTTAGCAACACACTTAGCAACGGGTAACACAACGAATTGTTACATGCGCGTAAATGATGCGCGTACGGTTCGCTGTAGAATTCACGTCATTTCTATATAAAAGCAAATAAAAATTCTCTAAAATTAAGACATTCAGTATAATAAAATAAATAGTGCCTGTTTGGGAGGATAACAGTTGAAATTGACACCCCTCGAAAACCATTGTCAACTTCCGCTTCGCGTCGGTTGACAATGGTTTCCTCGGGGTGTCAATTTCAATCTGTTACCCTCCCAAACAGGCACTATTTATCAATTGATCTAAAAGAATATTATAGAACCGATCTAGAGAACTTTTGAACTTTAGCTATCCAGCCCCCCCCCCACTACCCCCCCCCCCGAAAAAAAAAGAAAAACCCGCAATATCTCACAATAAATTTTGATGCAACAATATTTTTATTGAATTATAGTATATTGAAAACTAAAGAATAGACTTAGTGGGGAAAATAAAACGAAACGATTGAACGTGATTTGATTTTTTAAACACGCAATAACGTCACGGTTGTTGCTCGAAGTCTATACACGTATCGGTTTCGCAAAAATGTTTTAGTATCATTCTTTTTAAAATGTGCTTGTTTTATTTAATGTCAAACGTTTACGTTTTGAAAAATAAGTCTAAATGTCAATATATAAAACAAATTCTACCTCATTAATCTGCGTAGGTTGTGTCATGACTAAGCGAATATGTATACACCAACATTAAAAAAGATAATTAAATTGTGTAACGATATAATGAAAAACGAAACCTTGTGTGTTCTACTTCGTCCAATATTTACAGTGTTATTAATATCGCTAGTGCCTTTGGTGCTTTTAGATACCTAAAACAAAACATTTACACCGCCATAAACTTGAAAGAAAATTGATATTTACACATCTTACCTTTAACTATAGTGAACATGATCCAGTGGCATCGAATTATGAATTATAGTAATGGGACAAAAAAATACATCCTTTGAAGTTTGATACCTAATTGTTCGCCATTAATTCATTGCCGTTATTTTGTTTTTTCTCTCTTTTAGATGTAGACAATGAAATATTTGAAATGGAAGTTAATACAACAATGAATAGTTTTTTTGGACTGATTTAGATGCCTTAATATATAGTTTTAAAAGCTCCAGTTTCAATAACCTTTTGTTTTTGAAGGTATTGAATTATTTCACTGTATTCCAGCAATAGCTGCAGTAAAAATAGATCAAAAGTTTAAAATTAAATTGTCCTTATTCAATGACAGGTATTTCTGATATCGTTTGTAAAAACAATACTCACAGATGTCTCCAGTACATTCCAAATGCGGGCAACATGGGCATTCCTCGTTGCTAAGTTTTCCATCCATCGCTGTAATGTACTAATGAAGCGTACATATATTTAAAAAGTCGGGTAAAATAAAATGTTGACGGTGTAGTGAGAATTTTAACAGGTGCTCCAGATTTGATTTAACTGTTGTCTGTACGTGTCGCATGTTTGTTGAAATAAACTTTCATCTCAAAGACAACAAGCCATCAACTCCACACGGACGATAAAAGTGGGTGTTTATCAGAGAAAAGAAAACCATTAATGCCTCTCATCGCAAACTGTTATCGAAAAAAGTCAAACAATAGTTCTTCTCTCGTTCGCCTACGCTACTATTGGAAATTCTCGGAGCAACAGAGGTGTTAATAACACTGGGCGATATTCCACCTTCCGAAGCAGGACTTGATCGGTCTTGGGTGCGTTCATGATATTAGTATTCTGTACGCGTACAAAGTGCACGAATTCGCGGTATATACACGTACCGTAAGCCGATCTTGGGAAAGAAAATATCAATACTGAAACATGGGTTCCTGACCTTTAGATACCAAGTATTGATCACAATTTTTGTATTAATTCATCTGTTTTGTTTTCTTTGGGTTGGAAGTGGCGGCGATAATTTTACGTGAGAGAAAACAGCAAGAGATATGGATCGTCTTGGAGAGTCTTCGACGAAAAAGTAAAAATTGCTTTCAAAGAGCATTGATTAATGTAACAATTATTGTTTGAGGGATTTAAAAGAATTGATTTGAAGAAACGGCTATTGATACGGTCGGTGACTGACAACAGGGGGTTCTTAACGGACTCTCTCTGCCAATGTTACAGCGTAAAAATGTCTTAGATGAAACCGAGGAAAACCCGGGAATCGATGACCTTCTGAGTTTTCCTGTGTGGGTCGACAACACTTCCCTCGCGGGAGATAGTGACATTAGCATACAAATTGAAGAACTGTTCCCAAGAAAGATTCTCATCGTGGCTGTGTGATTTTTTATTCTCTTTGACAATGGAATACTTTTTTGGCGCGCAGATTTGCGAAGCGAAAGCGCTTTGAATTAAGCAGTCGCTTGTTTAACTATGGATAGATGTAGTAGATAAAACATATATATCAAACACGATAAAAATTCGTTCCCTCGAGTAGCAGTACGTACGACATTTAGCAGTAATGTGAAATAATGTTTGACATTTGAAGATTACTTATTGATATCGGTGAAGATGTTCGTTTTGAGAAGCAGTGTTACGCACGTTGCTGAGATATCGCCAAATTAAAATTCGGCGACGTATAGATTGCTGTTAGAGAGAGTTTTATGACACAGTTTATCATTTCTAGGACTGCACCTTTGTTTAAGTTCCCAAGTTCCGAACGTCTCATTACTGACGTATATACACGACATAACGATCGATTTTTATGGACATCGGGTGAATTAAATCCACGCCGACCCTTGGGGACCAAAACTGATTACGTATCTGAACCTAAATATCGCCTTCACTGTACACCTGCTCGTAATACGATGCTTTGGACGACAACAACAACAATGATATCGTGTCTTTACTGTGAACATTTACATTGAAAGCAAAATTATGTTTGGATTTTTAAATAGCATTGGGCAGTTTTCGTTCTCGCCAAAACGGACTAAAAATGGAGAAGGTAGGTTGTTTTAGAGAGTAGTGGTCGGAATGCATCTATAGGAAACTGCTAAGAATGTCATGAAATATTCCAATAGCGTTGAATTGTGTGGATAATTAAGATATCGTGTGACATGCGGTCAATTATTTAAACATGCAAAATATGATCTTCCATGCCAATCGCCTATCGGTGGGACACGCTACTGAATGTTGTATATGGTGCATTTTCAGATGTTGATGTTTCGTAATATGCAATGCATCTACGGTCTAATGTGGACTTCACATGTACAGATGAAAATGTGAGAGTTTAACCCCCATGTATGACAGATATTATTTTATATCTATTATAGTCTATTAGCATTTTATATTTGATGATGCGAAAGCCTAGATCTATACAAAAAGAACTGTTCAAAGAAAAGCAAATGAACTTTATCACGTAACGAATGGATTGAACCCAATTTACTTGTTGGTTAGAAACCCATACCTTGTTACAATAGGACCGCATATCACTACTTTAAATTTATACACGTAGAGTATTAAACATTTTCGTTTCGAAGAAAGAATTTTTTGGAATGTTCCTTGTTTGTACATTCTTTTAAGTACTGCATTAAGGCTTGTTTACTTCTTCTCATTGTTAACAAATTAAACACCAAATTCGTTTTTTCGTGGCACCACATACAAAAAAAAAAAAAAAAACTTGAATGAAATTACGGAGAATTTCCGATTGGATAATGGCGTTTTATTGTGCCGCTGGTGCCGAGGGAGGTTATTTTAAGAATTCCACTCGAAATAATGCTGAGGTTTATAGCTTCCTGAGAGATCCCGCAATTTTATCAATGGATTTAAACTGATGACGCTGGTTCTATCAGTACACGTGGGTGGGGCCATCAGATCGTGGCCAGAGTATTGACGTACCGGCACTATTTATAATTCCCATTTATTCCTGTCATCATTCCGGTAATCGTTTGAAATAGAAATAAATCAATACCGTATCAGTGTTTTTCAGCACGAAGCTAGTGTTTTTTGCTCTTTTTTCTTGTTTATTTTGGTTTTGATAATCGTATAGTTTTTTTTTATGCGACCTACTATCGTCCATCCGCAAAACTGCGTATTCTTAAGTTTCAAAGAAGTTAATTGTTAAGTATATAATTTTTAAAATCGAACTTCAATGATCCATTTAGGAAATCAACAAAGCTATTCAATTAAATCATAATCTATTGACCTTGACCTTTTTGTGACATTGACTTCATTGACTTCATTATTATTTTTGTTTACAGCTTATTTTCAAAGACACCGTTTGAAATATTTTTATTGCATTTTGAAGCGGGAAATATATATAGGAAGAGTGAATGAATTGTGAAAACTTTCCTACATGACCTTCCTTGTGACCTTGACCTACATTTCCATATATTTATGCAAAGACACATACATATTGATATTAGTTGGACCAATTCAACTGTACTCTTGTTAGTTGATTTTACCCTTTTCTTTGACATTGATTTCACAATTATTTATACTTATACATTCATACCTATATTATTTTGGATTTAGCTTAGTGTTTAATTTAAAAACTCACAGTTCAAGATATTTTATTTAACTTCAATTTAACTTCAAACAAAGATAGGAATATTTGTCTGCAATGAACTTGTGTGTTGATTTTCTGACATTGACCATCCCAATGACCTTGACCTAATATTATCATTTTGCATTTAGGCTTAGTTTTAAAGAAACTGTACTAGTTATATTTAATGACAGTTTTTACTAAGATATATTTCAGAGTAACTACACACACACACACACACACACACACACACACACATATATATATATATATATATATATATATATATATATATATATATATATATATATATATATATATATAATAAATCCTTTTTTCTTGGTACCGGGGATGAATAAACACAAAAATAAGTCCAATGCTCAAACAACTTTTATCTATAGCGCTTTCGCCCTGGTTATTTCGCGAAAGCGCTATAGATAAAAGCTGTTTGAGCATTGGACTTATTTTTGTGTATATATATATATATATATATATATATATATATATATATATATATATATAATATATATATATATATATATATATATATATATATATATATATATATATATTTTTTTTTTTTTTTTCTTTTTTGGAATGTGGTACCTTGTTTGTACATTCTTTTAAGTACTGCATTAAAGCTTGTTTACTTCTTCTCAATGCTAACAAATTAAACACCAAATTCGTTTTTTCGTGGCACCACATACTAAAAAAAACTTGAATGAAATTACGGAGATTTTTTTTTAATTTTATTTTTTTATTTTTTTTTAACTCAGACCTATGTGGAAATACATGCTAATTTAAGATTGCAAACTAATGATACAAAAGCAAGGCATTCATTTCTTGTTGTTTTCATTATCCATAAATATGTAGCACATGGCTTTTGGTGATGTGTGTGTAGTTCTGCATATTCTGTCTTTTGTGGCAAGATATTTCATTCCTGTGTTAGAGAGATAAAGAAGATATTGGTACCTTTGAAACTGATATTTTCAGGTATTACCCTTAAATTGATGTTACAATATGTAGCCCAATATTTTTCAATACTGACTCTGTTACATACTATACCACATATCCTTGACATTGACTTGATTTTAAGAATAATTTGATTTTGAGATGCTTTCAGAAAGTATTTAATAAATGAGAAAAGTCTGTCCAATTGGACTAAGTTGTTTCTTATAATGAATGAATGGTGTCCAACCAGTTATAACAGTTAAAATATTACCGTTAGTTTCTGTAATATAAAGATTTTTTTTCTCATGTTCTTATAGGAATTGACACCAGAATTCGGTTCAGTTTGGAGCCCTTACCTGGAGATAGTGCTTTCGACCAATGGAGAGATGCAATGAAAGCAGTGGCCAGACTGCCTCATGGGATACCCGACAGCTTCCGTAAAAAGGTTTGTACATCTACAATGTCATTGAAATTTATAAATAAATGTTTAAATTTGGAACAACTTTTTTGAATGTATAAATAGCAGATCAAAATAACTGATTAGCATTCAGAGTTAGGTGGTGTACATTTACACAAATGCAAGTTTACCCTATATAACATTAGTGCAGATTTTACCTGATAAACAGAATAATGTGAAAACAAAGTACCGGTATCTACCGCTGTGTAGATTTTATCTATTGAAAAAGCCAAAGGGTATTGAATTTTTAGTTTATATTAAAAAGATTTGTAGTAAAACGACAAAAAAAAGTTATTGAATTGCATCATGGTAATAAATAGTAATGCGTTTCTGAATTAAGAAATTATTGTCAGTGAATTGCTTCACCCTTGAGAAATGTTTCAGTGGGTAGCAGAAAAGTCTAATAGATAATTTATCATCCAACTTCTGCAATCCTACACATTTGCAGCGTGATGATGCAGAGTTTTTATTAAAAATGTTTTTGAAAGGTGGGAGGGTGGAATCATTACTCTATCAAATAAAAGAATTTTTGGAATTGAAGACACTCTTGTAATGAACGTAGCATATGATAGTTCTTGAGATTTCAAATCTTAGTCATAATTCTAGGGATTAAAGGTGCACCTGTGCCAGTATATTGCAGAAATCAGTAAAGTTCAAATAATTACCGTAATTGACTAACATTGATTAGTACTTGTGGTTTAATAGTGGGTTTTGAGAGTTATTTTTGGGTGCAGAGTACAAGGATAAAAATCAATATGATTTTTTTGCATGATGTGATTTAGGAGTGCTTAATTATCAGCGGCATTATTGTGTCAATATTAGATAACCGACATAGAAGATGGCTTTCTCATGAAATATTCATTCCTTTTGTCGGAGATTGTTATTGAAGAATTCATTGTGCCTTTATCTTCTATCTACATTCAAAACTCTTACAATGTTATTATTGTGTTTATACTGCACTTACATTCAGCTACTTGCTTAAAAATTAATCAGGAGACAATTGTTAAAAGCAGCACTTTTATACATGTTTATCTTTCAGTTAACAATTTGTTTACCGGTATGTCTATATGGAATATGCATAGCGGTATTTGAAGGTATTTTTCACAAAACATGTAAATGGTGTCACCGTGTGTATCTGTAAAATTATAACATTAATTTTTAATTAATGCATTTGAAAAATATAGGTTTTGTCAAAACTCAAACATATGATACCCAATTAGAAAGAAACCTCAACGACACATTTCTTCACCTGGCACTGGGCTATGCATGTTTGAAGTCCAAATGCAAAATTATTGAGTTTTTCCATCTCAGTTGAAATTAAGTTGGATTGCAGGAACCCAGGCATTCATGTCAGACACTGACATTGGAATGGTGTCTCTAAAATGTGTTGACAATATAAATCTGAAACTGCAACATTTATTGTATATCTGGTGTCATTCTATCGGTAAGTAGATTTAATGGTGATCAGTATGTATGTATGCATTCTAGGTCTGGCTCAGTCTGGCCGATAACTATATTAGAGAACAATGCATTGATTGGACAAAGACGGTGCGATTTGCATTCAATGACCGGAGCAACCCAGACGATGACTCCCTTGGAATTCAGATCGTCAAGGTAAAATCTCGACAGGACTGGCTGCCGATTCCTGTTATAATCTACAGCCACTGAAGGCTCAATTCTTGATTGTCTATTATTTTATGAATTTGACAAGTTTGTTATCCACATTTTTATGACATTGATCCTGATATTCCTGCATTTCCATTGCTCATTTTGTATGGCAAATTTGCTTGTGAAGGACAAAATTTAATCCCATTTGACCAGTTAGCTTGAAGGCATTCATTTGTTCAATTTTCCCAAGAAGGCTTCTATAATGAAGAGAAAAATTGATTTTATTTATGTCATGTTTCAAAACTATTCAGACATGTGGTCTCCATCATAAACAGAAGAACATACCGTTTCTTTGTCTTCCTTAAAATTCATTAATTATAGGAACGGACATTGACAAGCAAAGAAGAGACTAAATTGATTGTTAACTGATTTAAACAGAAACAGAGAGAAATGTATATTTTTTAAGGTACCTCACTATACGAACTGCTTGTATTTTTTAAGACACTAACTCACAATATGGTGATTCAAATGTTTTGTAAAGTTGTTTGTATCAATTGAATTGGTTGAATATCATTATAGTTTACTGATTAATGTATTGGGTTTGGGAGCTGCAGATCATGAGTTTGCATCTGCCTAGAGGGCTTTTGTTCATATTTCCTGAATTAAATGTTTGAAAATCAATTTTTCATCCAAAATTGCTGATTTTTTGCCTGTTTGACTTGGATACATCTTATACCGATGTCTATCATAATCAAGTAATTTTCTGTTGATTTGAGAAACAATTTTAAGGTGTAGTGAGCTGCCTTAAACAGAATTAAATAAAATCTGTCTACTCAGTCTTCTGAATGATATATAATACAGGTATCTTTTTGTTTGCCAGGATTTGCATAGAACAGGGTGTAGTGGATTTAGCGGACAGGAAAACGACGAGGATCGTGCTGTCTTGAAGAGGGTACTTCTGGGATATGCGCGCTGGAATAAGAGCATTGGTTACTGCCAGGGGTTTAACGTGATCGCGGCCCTGCTTCTAGAGGTGATGGACAGAAAGGAAGATGATGCATTGAAGGTAATACAGTCAAATTCTTTATCTCGAACTAGACGGGACTGTTCAAAAACTTCAAGATATCTAAGAATTTGAGAAATCTGAGAATTTGAATTATCTGAGATATCTGAGGTAGCATACTTAAAAAAAGGGGTTTGGACTTGTAAATCACTCTGACATCTTTATTGTATTTGAGATACCAGTGTTTGAATTATCTAAGTTCAACTGTACAGCTAAATGATACTA
Organism: Magallana hongkongensis; assembly: GCA_015776775.1. Taxonomy (NCBI): domain Eukaryota; kingdom Metazoa; phylum Mollusca; class Bivalvia; order Ostreida; family Ostreidae; genus Magallana; species Magallana hongkongensis. The sequence goes on from CM027470.1 coordinate 33,833,951, forward strand.
CAACTTTTGAAAGTCAGTGGTTCCATGAAATATCATGATATATCAAAGTAAATGGCTCGTAAAACAGAAGGTGGTATAAAAGGTAACTCGGCATATAAAACAGTGGAGGATGAAAGTGAAATTGCAAATGAAAAGTAGGGGAAAAAATGTGGAGTCAATGATGATTAGATTAATAAGGCAAATTTTTTATAGATAATTGAAAAAGTCTATTTTGGTGTAATGATAAAGACAATTTATTACATCTTTAATCAATAAGAATTAAGTCTGTACTATAGAGGGAGCACTTTGGTAGGTATTTACTGCTATCTACAGAATTCTTGATTCCACATTACCAAAAAATATAGGTCTTTGTTGTTTGTGTTTTACCAGTCCAAGATGGGGATTCTGTGAGTCTATTGGGTATTGGTAATAGTGAAGCTTTTACATTATTAGATGGCAAAAAAAGACAGATTCTAAGCTTTAGAAAACAGAATTTATCTTCTGTTATTACGAGACAAAGAGTTCGCTTATCCAGTCTTACATAATTTGCCAGAAAGTGAGAAACATTTCCCAACCATAATGACATCATAGCAAGGCAGTGATACCTTTATCCATCATCAAAGAGGTTAATGGGGCTATGTATCATATCTAGGCCTGGCTAATTTGTGCATAAAACACAGGCATCTATCACTGTCTCTGTTTTAATGGTTAACCAGTCATGAAAAGCTTGTTTCGTAGGAAATTTAGGATAATACAGATCAGAGATGCAGATTAGCTGCCATTGCAAGTGTAAGAGTTAAAGATACATGTAAACCATTTGATGAGCACAGTAGACAATTGGACTATATGGCAAAACCCATTGTGCATAGTTATGAAATTTTGGAGAGTGTTTCCACAGATAGCAAACAATAAAAATTGAATATACAGACAGCATTAATGCGACAATTAAAACCAAGGCTATGCTGTGTAAAGCACCCCTAAGCAATAGTTCAATTTTATGGACTATGATTTGCATTCAATATGCAGCAAGGTTCTTGAACCATCTTAGAAGATTGATTAAATGGGAGCCCCATGGCTTTATGAAGATTAGTCTGCATAGAATCTTTAAATTTTTGGATAAGTGTTGGTCATTTGTAGGTTGGTCTTTGATAGATTTTGTTATGATGAAGAATTGTTATATATGCCCATGCATCCTAGATGGATGTATTATGGTATATGGCATTGGGCCTGTCTGTCTGTCTGTCTGTACAGTGTGCTTTTGTCCATCTCTCTGCCTACCAGCATATTAGAGGCAAGCTGCCTGTAGCAAGCTATATACCATTTATGTCAGATGATCATTCTTGGCATCAGCAGGGTTGATTATGGCAGGAAAAAGACCCCTTAATAATTTCAAGGTCAGAAGTTAAAGGTCAGGGTTTACCATTGATTTAGATAATTATGTGCCTTTAGCATAACTCTAATCAGAATATTGTCTTTAGCAGTAATTACATACTGTGTGAAGTAAAAATGTTCACATTGAGTTAATTAACATTGATTTTATGGCATGTCTGTTTCAATGAATTCATATCCACCAATTAATCACAGGTGACATATCATATTAGACGAGATTACCATAACAGTAGCCAATTTCGTAACTACAAGCGAACAATGAATTTTACCATTCGGTTGCAAGTAGATTATTTTCAAAAACTTTGCCTCCATGGAATAATTGTTCATTTGTGAGTACATAAGATAAAGACAATGCAATGTTTGACAACCAATTTTTAGTGAGTTTAAAAAGATGTGAATTTTCATTTTGTTTCTAATATGCTTTAGCATTTGTTTTTGTGTATTAGTTGCTTTTGTGAGATGTAGCAATAAATATTGCTGAGGCCTAAATTAAGGCAACTTTTAATGAAGCAATTTTGTAGCAAAAAATAGGTAAAAAATGTAGATTAATAACTTTTTTTCATCCTTTTCAAGGGTAGGCTACCATTCCATTAAAATATGCTTCAATTAATAAATGTTGTTCCAATAAACCTAGCTTTTTTGTGGATCGAAACTCATTTAATCAAATGGCAGCTCACAAGTTCTTTTGGATACCTCTGTAGCAAGCCATTGATTTCACTCAACATTTCAGTGTAAAACCTGATGATTAGAAAGATTGAATGTAGATAAAATATAAGGAATAATTAGTTCTGGGCAAGCGGCTTTATCACCTCTCTGTCATCTGAGACCCGTTTCACGCAGATCTCCATGGTTACCATAATATTTCATTAGTCAAAGAATCAAGGCATGGTCATGTTGCCAATCCGACGATTTTTTAAATTTATTAAGAGTTTTTAACAGCTAGTATACATTCGATCTGCCGGTCTGAATGGTATTATAACCAGTTTCATGTATCTGCACATCCATGGATTCATCTTTCCTATTCATTTGAATAGAGCATCTGCTGTATCCTTTACTTTTTTCACTATTTTTTTTGGAGTCAAAGATTAAAAAAAGACCTTTATGGTTTGAAAACAATTCTGTGAAAAAAAATCTCCGCTAGTGGGAACTTCGATCTTTTAATTCATTGATTGCACTAATCTCTGTTCCACCTAATAAAAACTACATTTCTGAGAAGTTCTGCTTCAATCTGATTTCTTTTAATGAATGAATTGCCTGATCAGCAAATTTAGTGTAAAGCCTTGTTAGTATGACATTTTTACATCTGTTCAGTTTCATCAAGCTTTTAGACAATCCAGTTCATCTTTTCTCCATTGACTAAAGGCTCTCTAGGAGGTTGACAGGAAATTGGATTTTTCTGAAACCCTCAGAATGTGTGTGACGTTCGTATCCTCATCACTAGAAACATGTCAATATCAGAGACGGCATGTTCACTAAATTCTAATGTAGCCGCAGGGGCTGATTTTAAAGCTAGAAATAGATATACTTGATTCTTTATTATATAAGATTTCAGTTCTGTTTCTGTCATAGATTTTGATTTTCGTAAAATAAATGGAGGAATCGTACTTTACATGTACTGTAGATTTTTTATTTTACGCAAGTACATGTACTTTATTCCGCAATTCAACCATTTTGCTTCAAACTGCGAGAATATGAAATCACAAATGCTAAATATTGTTATAGTTTCATTTAGTTTACATCTATTAACTAAAAACAAGATTTAGTAAGATGTGATCTTTATGATTTTATGTGGATATTAGTTCCTCGCATTTAATTAGGAATCTACAGTACTTGTTCTCTGAACTTATCAACAATGTTTTAAAATTAAGGATTTGTTAGTTTAGGATAAACTACTGTACAAGTGCTTATTCATGCTGGTGGTGAAGTACATGTTTTTTGGGAGTCAAACAATGCGCGCGAGGTGGGTATTAACGTGGATGTGTCATTTACCACACAAAAGTTTTGCTTTTTTGATCATACCCGCAAAGGTATTTTACTGCGTAACTTGTGTTTATTCTCCCACTTGTAAATAACCACTTTTACAGTAATTCCTTTTCATTCTTTGACAATCTTGTAAGTTGGTTGGTTTAATATTTCAATAACCTGAGTAGTAGTCCTCAGTTTTCTGTTAATAACCCATTTCTAGCTGTAATTTATTGATATTCTGCATGTCAAAGAAATGCAATACCATAGAAGGAACATGGTATTCAAGAAAAAGCTTTTTGATTTTATTCATTACTTTTATTCATTACTTCTAAGCTGCATGGTAAACTTCATAAAAAAGATCTTGTAGAGATCTTAAGTCACATTATAAATTCCATCACAAAGTTAACTTAATAAGAGACTATAGAGAGATATATGGTCCATATTCTTTGCTCATTAATGCCTCTTATTGCATTTTCTGCTCTCATCCTCATAAACACATCAGGCAGATTTGAAAGAAAAAATTCTTTGCATGGGCTTCTATGTGAAGCATTCTCAAAATTTTAATGAAACATGCAGTTACAGTTGGAGGTCTGAACTTTTCGGGAAAGATAACTCTTTCCAGAGGGAGATAACTTTAAGAGAAAATTCATGAGGACCACTATTAGCCATTTTTGTAAAAAAAAAAATGAAATATATACCGGTAGATATCATATTAGAATTTTCCCTCTCAAGTAGAATTATCTCTCATTCAGATCACCTCGCTCAATCTGTTGCCTACTAGAAATTTAAGAGATATTTCTACACTGAGAAAGATAACTCTGCTCAAGGGAGATAACTCTCTTCTGACAAATAACTTGTCTCTAGGGAAGATTACTATGCTTGGTAAGAGATAAAACAGGGTGAAAAAGGCTCTATTCTTGCGAAAGATAATTCTACCAGGGTTTTGGGGAGATACTCATGACAGGGAGATAACTCTACTTGGTTAAAGATACAACAGCTCTTAGGGAGATAAATTATCTGAGATGACTCTGCTAAACAATTTATCATCCACCACCACTCCACCTTTAATGTCTTGTTAGCATCAATAATGACATCATTATGACACTAGTTGCGTGACCAATAGGCCTGCCAGGAAATCAATTTGTACTGAGGCTTGCATGTTATGGTTGCATTTGACTTCTGACTCTGAGGAATTCTCATGGTCAATGATGGAAGTAAAGTGTCAAGTCTATTATCTCTCTCTCTCTCTCTCTCTCTCTCTCTCTCTCTCTCTCTCGCTCTATCTCTCTCCATTATTTGCTTTGTTATGTATGCTGGAATTCATCCCCTGTCTACATTCCATGTATAATCACTAAAGGACTATGAATTGTAATATTATCACTCTACTACTCAAATTATCTTTTAAATGTTAAGTTGATTATCGATATAATTTTGTGAAAAATCTTGAATCTGCTCTTTAAGATGAAATTAATCAGCTGAAATGTTAAATTTATTTCCCTATAGACATGTAGTTTTTGGTTCATAATGAAATATTAAATAGTTCACTGATAATTAAAAGGAATTACAAACCATTTACTGTACTGTAAACCAAATTATACGTGTATAGGAGAATATTTTGTGAAGTTTGTGAGAACATTGTTTTGGTGAATACTAGTATTCCTAAAATGTCATACATGTAACTGTATTGATTTGGGGTTTTATCTTTTAAATGGAAACAGTAAAAGCTGTGGTTGCAAAAACAGGGGTACTAAGTTAATTCTAACCAGTTTGGACTGGTTTTTTGCAAAATAAGATACATGTATTATGATTAAAAACTAGTTTTACTACAAGTTAAAAAAAACCCAGAATCCTATATGCAAATACAGAAGAGAAAGTAAAATTTTGTTTGTTGGCTAAATGTATGCAATGATATAATTTTGTAACCATCAAGTCAAGCATGTATTGTAACAACACTAGCTTTAACAAGATGACCTACCTGACGTACCTATCTCCTTTCACCTTCCAGGTGATGATATACCTGATTGACCACGTGTTACCTGATGGTTACTACGCCCACAATCTGCGGGCCCTGTCCGTGGACATGGCCGTGTTCCGGGACCTTCTGAGGGTGACCTTTCCCAAGCTCTCCAAACACCTGGACCATCTACAGAGTGCAGCCCAGGACAACACCACAGGTGGGGCTAAAATTAGAAAAAAAAGAAACCCCCATAAAAAGACTGTGTACATATGTTTGATTTTAGTGTTTAAAGATAAGTTTTGGGCAATATCTAGATTTTTTGAAAAAATTACACAGTAATTGGGTGATGTATTTTGGGGCTCTATAATTATATAAGAAAAAGAACACACAATGGGTATATTGAACAGACACTGAACGAGTATATTTGCTATGAATTTCAATTAAAAGAAAAGTTTGGGGAAATTTGTAGAATTTGTAAAAATAGTAAGTTTGGCTATGCATTAGTTTGGACCATTTGATGACGTTAGTGATAACTGATAAAATATTGTTAACAAAACTCTTAAAAGTTTTAGTTTTTAAAAAAGTATTAATTTTTCTAACAGTCATACATAGTGTCTTAAATATTCAAATGTTTCCTGCAGGATCAGGTTGTGGTGCTCTACATGTGTACATTGATTGGTAGTTGCTATGATCTTGTTAATCTTACAGGAGCTAGCTACGAGCCGCCCCTGACCAACGTGTTCACGATGCAGTGGTTCCTGACCCTGTTTGCCACCTGTCTGCCCAAACACATCGTCCTGAGGGTGTGGGACTCCATCCTTCTAGAAGGGTCTGAGATCTTACTGAGGACAGCACTAGCAATCTGGGGAAAGCTCACAAAGTAAGTAATCCCAAATTTTACAGCAAACAGTGCTTATCATCTGGGAAAGGCTCACAAAGTAGCACTTCTGAGTCAATCTATAACAGTTTTTTCTATATATTAAAATTGCATGCTGTCAAGAGTTATATACCATATTTAAGGTCTTCCGTTTCCAACGGAAGACCTTATAGTGATTGTAATGTTTCTTATTATTATTATTTTTTTTTGTCCGTTTTTTGTCCACAAGATTTCTCAGAGATGGCTAGATGGATTTTCTTGAAATTTTCAGGACTGACAGAAAATTATAATATCTCCAGGCGTTTTTTTCATTTTTTCAAAATTCACTTCCTGTCGTCCGTTTCCTGTCCCGCGACAAAAAGCTATGGACAATGAGATCTCAGAAACGATAAAGACTTGAACCTCCAAACTTTGAGGGATGATAGACCTATAGTTGTAGATGTGTTTAAACTATTTTGTTTTGTTCGTCGTAACTTCCGGTCGTCACCGGAAGCTCTGCAAAAATTATGCTTTTACGCATTTAATATATTTCTCGGAGAATTGAAATATAAGTATAAATGCTTACATATGTCATCTATCCGATGATTAATAAACATAAAAATTTTACTTCCGGTGAGATATCTCAAATATCTCATGAAGCCTTTTTTAAAGTAAATGTTTGAACCCCGAGATCTCAGAAACTGTAAGTGATCAAAACACGAAACTTACAGGGATGATAGACATTTGATAGAAGATGTGTTTAACCGTTTTTATTTGGTCGACCGTCACTTCCGGTCCACACAGGAAGAGTTCAAACAAATCAAGTTTTTTAAAAGTTTAACTCGATTTTTCAGAGATGCATGGATGGATTTTCTTGAAATTTATAGGACTGATAGAGAACGAAAATATCTCTAGGCATTTTTTTCATTTTTTCAAAATTCACTTCCTGTCGTCCGTTTCCTGTCCCGCGACAAAAAGCTATGGACAATGAGATCTCAGAAACGATAAAGACTTGAACATCCAAACTTTGAGGGATGATAGACCTATAGTTGTAGATGTGTTAAAACTATTTTGTTTTGTTCGTCGTAACTTCCGGTCGTCACCGGAAGCTCTGCAAAAATTATGCTTTTACGCATTTAATATATTTCTCGGAGAATTGAAATATAAGTATAAATGCTTACATATGTTATCTATCCGATGATTAATAAACATAAAAATTCTACTTCCGGTGAGATATCTCAAATATCTCATGAAGCCTTTTTTAAAGTAAATGTTTGAACCCCGAGATCTCAGAAACTGTAAGTGATCAAAACACGAAACTTACAGGGATGATAGACATTTGATAGAAGATGTGTTTAACCGTTTTTATTTGGTCGACCGTCACTTCCGGTCCACACAGGAAGAGTTCAAACAAATCAAGTTTTTTAAAAGTTTAACTCGATTTTTCAGAGATGCATGGATGGATTTTCTTGAAATTTATAGGACTGATAGAGAACGATAATATCTCTAGGCATTTTTTTCATTTTTTCAAAATTCACTTCCTGTCGTCCGTTTCCTGTCCCGCGACAAAAAGCTATGGACAATGAGATCTCAGAAACGATAAAGACTTGAACATCCAAACTTTGAAGGATGATAGACCTATAGTTGTAGATGTGTTTAAACTATTTTGTTTTGTTCGTCGTAACTTCCGGTCGTCACCGGAAGCTCTTCAAAAATTATGCTTTTACGCATTTAATATATTTCTCGGAGAATTGAAATATAAGTATAAATGCTTACATATGTTATCTATCCGATGATTAATAAACATAAAAATTCTACTTCTGGTGAGATATCTCAAATATCTCGTGAAGCCTTTTTTAAAGTAAATGTTTGAACCCCGAGATCTCAGAAACTGTAAGTGATCAAAACACGAAACTTACAGGGATGATAGACATTTGATAGAAGATGTGTTTAACCGTTTTTATTTGGTCGACCGTCACTTCCGGTCCACACAGGAAGAGTTCAAACAAATCAAGTTTTTTAAAAGTTTAACTCGATTTTTCAGAGATGCATGGATGGATTTTCTTGAAATTTATAGGACTGATAGACAACGATAATATCTCTAGGCATTTTTTTCATTTTTTCAAAATTTCCTTCCTGTCGTCCGTTTCCTGTCCCGCGACAAAAAGCTATGGACAATGAGATCTCAGAAACGATAAAGACTTGAACATCCAAACTTTGAGGGATGATAGACCTATAGCTGTAGATGTGTTTAAACTATTTTGTTTTGTTCGTCGTAACTTCCGGTCGTCACCGGAAGCACTTCAAAAATCATGTTTTTACGCATTCTATTTGTTTAACACAGAATTGAAATATAAGTAAAAAAAGCTTTAATATGTCATCTATCCGATGATTAATAAACACAAAAAAATTGCTTCCGGTGAGATATCTCAAATATCTCTGGTAGTCTTTTTAAAACAAATATTATGACAGCAAAATCTCATAAACTGTAAGTGACCAAGACACGAAACTTACATGGATGATAGACATTTGAAAGAAGATGTGGTTAACCGCTCTCATTTTGTCAACCGTCATTTCCGGTCCACACCGGAAGAGTTCAAACAATTCAAGTTGGTTAAGAGTTTAACTGTTTTTGTTTGACAATGTAAGACAAATTGATAGCCAATAAAGTCCTGTTGTGTAATGGTTAAGAAATACTAACTTTCATTTTCAACGAACACTTCCGTTTGTCCGTTTCCTGCCCCGAGACAAAAAACCTTGAATCCTAGAGATCTCAAAAACGGTGACGACTTGATCAATCAAACTTTGTAGGATGATAGAAGTATGTATGTACATGTGTTTTCACTATATTGTTATGTTCGGCGTAACTTCCGGTCGTCACCGGAAGCACTTCAAAAATTTGGGTTTTTTTTTCATATTTTATTCATTTTACATAAAATGAAAATATCAGTATATTATCTTACATATGTTATCTTTATAATGTAAAAATAGCAAATAAATTTTACTTCCGGTGAGATATCTCAAATATATCTTTGTAGCTTTCCTTTTTACAAATTTGATGTCCGCAAGATTTTTGTCACTGTAAGTGATTGAGACACGAAGCTCTCATGATTGATAGAAATTTGATTGGGGATGTGTTTAACGGCTTTAATTTTGTCATTTGTCACTTCCGGTTATTACCGGAAGGGTTCAAACAAATCATGTTTTTAACAGGATTAACTGACTTTCTGTGGTGTTTTATCTAGCCTGATAAACAGTGATGTACGCTAAGCAAATGTATGAGAAATAACAGCTTTTGTTTTTATTAATCACTTCCGTTTGTCTGTTTCCGGTCCCGAGACAAAAACTGTTGTTTCAAAGAGATCTTAGATTTGGCAGAGACGTGAACAACCAAACTCTGAGGAAGGATTAACTTATGATTGTACAAATGGTTAACATTTTTGTTTTGATCGGCGTTGCTTCCGGTCGTCACAGAAAGTACTTCAAAAATTGATTTTTTTTTTCATTCTTGTTGTTTTACATGTAATTAACGTCTGGATATATCATTCACAATAATTATCATATCCACTTTTTTTCTATGTCAGAGAAGCAATGTCTTACAGTTAAATTGATACATGTATATCAAAACGGAAGACCTTTTTGTTGCTTTTGCAACAAGTGTCTAGTTATCATTATTACTATATGATTAATGTACTATTTAGAGTTAGGGGTATAAATGTTACTGTATTTTCTGGTGGTTGTAGGAGGATCCTGACGGCCAGCAGTGCTGATGAGTTCTACTCTCTGATGGGGGTACTCACCCAGGAAACCATGGACGGAAGGATCTTCAATGCCGACCTCCTAGTCAAAGTAAGAACAATCAAGAGATATCAGCAAAAGGGATCAATAAAATTTTAAACTTCATACCTTTAAAGTATTGTAAATGACTGTTTGAGTGCACAGTAATACATCAGTACAAATCAAATAGATTGAAACAATTATTGTGACCACCCATGACTTTACTTTAGCAAACACATCATGCTTAATAGATTTTTTTAACAAATACTATGATGTATCTACCTGGTATATGCGTCGCAATGGATTAAACTTATTGACTGCAAACTAAAGGTATTTTACAGAAAATTATGTAAGGCAATTCATAATACATGTATTGAAAAAAACATTTTCTTCACTTGCACAGTTTATCTATGCCTGTGCCCCTATCCCCATGCAACAACTCCCAGAACTGCGAGAGAAGTATACCTATAACATCAGGCCCTTTACCAGTGCTGGAAACTCCAACAGGAAGGCGGGCAGTATGTTGCCTAGCGATGAGGATGACCTTGATGAAGAGGACCTTGAGGCCATCAGCTGCTTTACTGGCATCATTCCAACAGCTAACGGGGCCAACAGAGGGAAAGGTGACAAAGTCTTCATCCTTATTAAATATCATCAAAAAATTGTACAGACTACTCCACTCATTTTTTGCTTCCTTATCTTATCCTTTAAAAAAGTCCAAAAAATAACAAAGAATAATTCATTTTTGACATTAAGATAGACACAACAAAGAGATGTTTTTATATCTGTATGATAAAGTGAATAATAAGCTGTATGGAGTGACCTTGATATTACAGGCTCTGACCTTGATCCCAGCACTGCAGACATATCAATGGTGGGGCCTGGTGCCTATGGTATGGGTGGGGACTCCAATCAGGCTGTGGGTTCCTCTGTGTACCTGGAAAGGATGTGTACCGACATAGGCTCCCTGAAAAAGCAGTACAGCAAGCTCAAACAAAGGCAGACACAGGCTCATGTTATCATAGCAGGTCAGTATAGCTTAGCAGGTCAGTATAGCAGTCATAGCATAGCAGGTCAGTGTAGCAATCATTGCATAGTAGGTCAGTGTAGCAATCATTGCAAAGCAGGATAATATTGCAATCTTAGCATAGCATGTCAGTATGTACAAAAGCAGATGTGTATAGCAATAGTAGGTTTGTGTAACAATCATACAAGTAACATAGCACATTTATTTAGCAAAGTAATCAAAGCAAACTATCATTTTTGCAAACAAACGCTTAAAGAATTATTTTGTAATGATAGCAACAGTAGGTCATTATTGAAAATTGGGTCAGTTTCTTATTCCTAGCATATCTTACAATAGGTTTATTTTGTGTTCCGCTATATCTAGGTCTACAATGATAATAGACATGACAATACTCAGTTTAATAAAAAAATATCTGTGATAATTTCAGTGTAGATCATTTAATGATTGAATCACTCATTGAATAATTTATGTCACAAATAGCCAACAGTTCGATTTAAGTTGATGGACCTTATATCTAGGTGTCTTGTTAACAGATGAGTCATTAATATTTTCTCATTTTAGCTGCCTCGGCCAAACAGCAGGCCAAAGTAAAGGCTCTGACACCCCACATAGATCCACCGAAGGCCATCAATCATCTGTTCATCAGCAAGGCCATGCTTCCTAATGTCAGAGGTTCCAAACACAGGTATGATGTATGCCAGTCACAACTAAGTCAAGTCTTTATACTATTTTATTTATTCCAGTTGTATGTATTGGTTGTAAAGGTTCTTTACAAATATAATGACGGGTCTTATTGCAAAGTATTTCAATCAACATCTTGCATGGATAGTTTTAAGTTTTCTGAACTGGTTTATTCTAGGGGTGGAAAAGCCATGATGGTACCTCATTTCCTCCAAAAAGGACAGAAAACATCGCTGAATAAACAAACTGTTCCAGAAACTGAAGCTACAACAGAGAGTGCAGAGTCTCCTGTGAAGATTGATAATTCTGTCTGTGATGAAGTGGATTGCAAACCAAGAGGTGATCAGTCAGACAAGTCACAGGAAGATGACAAAAGTGAAAATGTGGAGCGGAAAAATGGAGTGGAGGAAACTAATCAAAGTGAAAATGAAAGGCAAGAAACTGTGTTGGAAAATAATGACGGATGCAAGTTAATGGAAGAACAGAAGAGACATTGTGCCATTGAGGAAAAAGACAAATTTGAAGAGGGAAAGATTGATGGATCTATGGAATGTAAAAGTGGAGAAGACACCAAGGTGGAGAGATTAGACAGACAGGAATCAGTGGAATCCAGTGACTGTAGTGTGGAGGATGTCTTTGAGAATGGCGGGATGAGGAGAGAGGAGGCAGTGGAGCCCGATTCTGATGAGGAGGACTTGATCAGGGAGATTGATGATATGATTCAGGTCTGTTCCAGTCAACTGGCTCGGAGTATGGAAGAAGAAGAGGAGGAGGAAGAATCAGAAAACTCACAGGGGGAAGATCTCAATGAAAATTCTCCCAAACACCCGCAGCGAGATATGAAGATAGACCTTCCTCTTAGAAGCATTTCTCAGGACTCCACAGGGGAGGACGAAAAGTGTGTTCAGCCAGGACAAAATGTGGAAAAGCAGTCTAGAAAGATTAATTGTGGGGCCAGTCCAAGAATGATCACCATGTCCCAGAGCCTAAGCTTAGCTCAGTATGCTCAGTCCAAGCGGAAAATGTCTAGTTGTAGTGTGGAGTCCAATACTTCAAAACATTTAACTGACTCAGATTCAGGATCTGTGTTCAGCCCTGAGGAGTCGGAATCTCCTCGGTTCTTTCCGGGCGAGAAAACGAGTCCCACGGCTGGAAAATCTGTGTCGTGGTCCAGTGACGTGCAATCTCCTAGTCATTCTAAGTCAGCATCCCTCACGATGAAGAAACCCTTCAATCCTTTTCCTGTAAGACATTTCAATGAGAACAGAGCCAAAACTGGAATCAAACTGGGGATGTACAAGACATCAACATTCAACCAGCTAGAGAAGCAATCCAAAAGACGTACCTTATGGAGCAAATAGCCATTTTATAGCGTATTATGTTTGAGTATGTAGAATCAGTTTGTTTTATTTTTTTGTGAAGAGACTATATGTATTTAACATACAGTTGGGTAATTTTGTTCAGTTGGTATTTTTGAGACATCAATATGTCTCTTACGTGCAATTAATATTATTATGAGAATTTTCATTTATTTCTTTTGATGACGGTTTACATTTATCACTATCACTCTTATCCAAAGATAGTTTGTCCATTTACTAAAGAAATCCTTGTTCGTTTTATGGTGTTTGGTTGTTTATTAGTTATTGTATTATTTGTTGATATTCTTGTTTTCCTTTGTTTCTTTGTTTTTTTTTTTGTTTTTTTTTTTTATAAATTTTGATCAGGAATGTATTGAGATGAAGTCTATCAAGTTGTTGTTAAAAAGCAACATTATTAAGGGTTCATGTATTCAGAAATTGCTCATCTCTGATACACAGGTGTTTGGTTTTTATTTTTCTCTATCTCTTTTGAAAATCTAAAATGATTGGATAAGGTCTCATATCCTGTGATCAGTGCATTGCCTGCATTACATATTTGTAGATTTCTAAATAGAGAGAGAGGGGGGATTATTTTGTTATTGTTTTGTTGCCTGTAATTATATACAAGTCATGTATATTTGATATAGAACTCAATCCTGTTTGCCAATATTTTTAACAGAAAAATTAATCTCCATTGTATACAAGAATAAGATCATCATATAAAGTAAAGGCTGGTTGTCTCAGCTGGTACAATTTAGGTTAATATATCCACCAACCACATAGCTCCTACATGTACCACTGTCACTACCATACTGCTGATCTCTCCAGTCAAGTCTCCACTATTTACAATGTTTAAATCATGAATCCACAATCTGTCAAATTTCCTCCCATAATCATTTTTCCCACATGCATTCAACAGTTTTCACTGTATTTAGCACTGAAAAAAAATGTATCCTACTGCAAGGGAGACAACTTGCCAATGGCAGAGAATCTATTTAAAGAAATTATAAAATTCTATCAGATGATCTCTGATTTTTCAATGTTCATGAATCAGATATTTTTTTTCAATTCATTAACTATATTTATTTATGGTTTTTGTTGAAAAATTATTATACATACAAGTAATATATATTTGTTTTTAATTCTAGTATTAGTTTTTATGCAATTATTAAGAATCTCCCGTTTTATTACTGATCTTCATGACATTAAATTCTCAAATCTACATTTATATTCACTTTAACAGCTGAAAGCTCATTCATACCAATGGTTGTGTTTCAGTAATTGTTTAAGTTATAATTTATTTGACATTGTAGAAAATGGTTGTATTTTGTAAGTTTTGAAAGGAGAGGTGGTTGTGAATAATCTTATGATTCAGTTCCATATAATAAATGTACTAATATGTCAAAGTTGATTTACAATATAAAAATATATACTTGTATATTTACAAATGAGTGGGTGGTTGTGAAATACATTCCTTTGTTATAAAATTCTTGGTTTTTTGTAGAAATATTTTGCATAATTTTGTTGTTATTTTATCCCTGGGTTTAGGTCTGGAAAATGTTTGAGACACTTTTCATGTGACCATAGGAGATCAGATAAAGAAATCCATTCCTTATTCTACATAATTTATTTACTGATTTGTTTGTTTTCTTCTGTTGCAAAAGCATAATGGTTGTTAAAATTAATTGAAATAAATATATGGTGCTCATGATACATCTTGGAGTTTTTAGTTGTTTTTTTTTTTTTAATTTTAATGTCTTGAGATTTTACACATATAAAGAAATGATGTTGTGAAACAAATTGATACAAAAAAGTTATAACTGGCCTTATTATTACATGTAATTTCATTAGCATATAAAATGATCACTTTTTAATAACTGTACATGGATACATTGATTTTGTTTATGAAACAATTTGTTCTTAATTCGATATAAATTGGATAAGCATTTTATATCATTTGGTTCGTAAAAAAAAATCAGTAAAATGGTCCTTATTTTGAAATTCTGATATTTGCAAAGAACTTATATAATTTTTTTAAGTTTTAGTTTACTCAATCTCAATAAAAACTTTTGAGAATCTTCAATACAGTCGAATCTTACCATATGCCTTGATCTATTAGCCGCCTCTACATTAGTTTTGTTTATACAATACACAATGTATTCAGAACAAAACATGCATGTAGACTGAATTTACTCTATATTCCCTCGAACATTTTGTAAAGATAAAAATATAACTACACCTAATATGCAACACATTTTATTTTTGCATTGCTGAATAATCACAAAAAATGTCCCACTATCATATAGTGATTCTGTAATGTCACTGCTGAATGTATCTAGGAAATAATCTACAAAATGTCTCCTCATCCTTTCCTCATCAATGCATTCTGAAATTAAAAAAAAAAGCAACATCTGTTTTAAAAATTATACCGGTTAACTTTATGGATATTTATATCTTCTGGCTTACACATTAGTCATTATTAAAAGGGTATGTATTGGCTTATATAAACAGCAGAGACCACAGCTGTCAAAATATAGGATATCTTATTAAATATAATATAGGGCATGACAAAAATTCTTAAAATTTTTTTTAAGTGTTTAAAAATACTGTTTACATTGTGATGTGTTTGCCACCAGTGAAGAGGAATAACTTTAAAATTGTTAAAAAAAACCCTGCTTCTAATCCTTTTCTTATTCGTAAATTAAAATGCATTCAATTCATCAGCCTTTAAGTTCATAAATTACATATTTGTGGAGATTGAATGCTTGTTGCATTAAAGAAGGACAACTCTTACAGCTCTTGCCCTCTCCACACACTCGAAGAACGCTCGGACGTCGGCTGAACACAGCAGTGTCTTCTTGTGGTTATCTGTGTAGCAGCGGAATACTTTGTCCTGGAGATCTTGACAGACCGGAGATCCTGTGGTGTTCCTGTCAGCAATAGACACACACACAAACTGATACTGCCAAGTCACAGAGACACATGTTATAATAAAGATAGACAAAATCATTGATACTGGCATGCCAAAGATAAGCATGCTTATACGAAAGTGATTTAAGAATTCAGGTAAATTAAATACAAATAGTCCATTTGTCAGAAGAATTCTATCAACTGAATAGATTGAATTGGACTGTACACTATACCAAAATATACCTTCCAATTACAGAATAGCCACTTTAAATCTGCTGTAAAGTAATGCATTCTTGTGCACTTACATGAATTTCTTTTCAACCTCCTGAACAGCTTGTGCAAACTCATCCACTCTGGCATTTAGTAACTGTGCATTCTGAAAAAAAAATTATGAGTTCTATTGCCTATTGGTTCAGCAGAATGCATTTACCTAGAGTTGATTGTTTTTCCGGTATTTAAGAATGCAAATACTAAGAACAGTTGTTTCACTAACAAGATTTTTTCTCTTGTATGGCATAGTACCGTAAAGTTATAATCATTACATGTATGTATTTTAAAAGAATAGCCAGTTCCCTGCAATACATTTATGGATGAATGATATAGCAAATTTTACCAACCTTCTCTTCAAGTTCTTTAAGTTTCTGGTTGTAAGAATCTGTAAATTCCTCTTCACTCTCCTGTTGATTTGAAATTCAAAATAAATATGAATGGTTATATTATTTAAGTTTGATGACAGATGACAGACTATGACAAAATGTCAAAAACACAATTTTACAGATGAAATCTTTTTCAGAGATTGAATGATATTTTTTTTTTTTTTTTACCGGGTACATATAGGATTCATTATACAGATCTTTGCATATCGAAGTTAACTTTTAAAATATAAAATACCGGTAATCAAACTGTTTAGACATGAAAAGAAAACACAACATCACAATGTGATTAAAGAGAGATCTGTGGTATTAACAGCTACTGACCATTTTTCTTCTTGCTGAAAATAAAATAATCAGAATTTGAGTTAATTTATAGATGCACATTTTTTTTTTTAGTGCAAACTCTCTGTTCCCCTTTCACACTACAGGAGTAAATAATTTCCTACTACAATCACCTATATGATTGATTAAATGTCATTTGTACAAATTAAATTTACTGGAACTTGCAGAGTAAACAAGTACAAATAAGATTTAACAATTCAAATCAAAATTAAATGCATTTCAATACTTACAAGGTCTTCCTGTTCTATTTCCATGGCTTCCAATTCTTTTGGCAAAATCCTCGGTAACCTGTTTGATAAATTATACAAGGCTAAACTGGTTTACTGTGAGTCATCACCACTAAGACTTGACTTATAACTCAGACTGCCTACTACTGATACAAATAATATACTGAATATGACAAAACTTTCATTTAAGAGAATTTCTGTTAATCTTAATTGATCATTGTAAGAATTCATTGAATAATTTCATAACATGAAAAGAAGTTGAAATTTTACTGAATATAAGATATTTATAAGGGTCCTGGACACCTCCTGACTTTTACTTTTTATGACAGTATATCACAACCTGGTGATTTCAACTCATTGTGAAAATTAATGTTTGTATCATGAAACAATATCTCATAGGAACATCGAGATTTGGGCTTGCATGTGAAACTTTTCCTAAAAGGTGTGGAGGACCCTATAGCCTTTATTTTATGACCCACAGGTGCTAGAGGACAGAAACACTCCTCTAAAAATGTTCTGCTACTTTATCTGCTGCATTGCAATAGGTATTCCAACAAGTATTATAATGCCTCCTTTTCCGCTGATAAAATTGGATCAGTTCAAACGTCAATACACAGTATTTGTTTGCCCAAAAGGGCCCAGAATTTGGAAATAAAAAGTATTCAATTCAATTCAATCCAGTAGCTTAAGTTGCCAGAGAAATCACACAAGAAATACTGATGCAAAAAACAATTGAAGGAAAAATTTGGATTATTTTTTAACTATATTTTTTGCTGGGGGGAAAGTAGTTTGAAATTACCAGGGGGACTTCGGCAGTGGACATTAAACATTTGACCAGAGAGCTATCGTTCTACACTAACTTGAGGTTGCTAACCAAGAATTCGGTATTATAATGTTATTGTTTACATTTTTTCTCGATCTGATGTAATCTAATCACTATTTGTTTGCGAGACGAAATATTTTTGTGATGGCCATTTTTTTGTTTGCCAAGGACATACCGATACTTTAGAATAATCTTCCTAAAATCCTTAAGTTTAACTTTAACCATACTAGCATAAAATAACTGGTTCTATGTCGTTTTGATAATTATAAATCAAGTAATATACAGATAATACATCTTTTATACAATTATTAGGCTGAGAAAATTCGAGATGTGTCTGCATTCACAACTGTCGCGTTAACATTGTAATTAAATGAATTAAAATGCAAACCATAATTTGGTTGTTTGGATCCTGCTCAAATTCGATCCGTCGTGTGCTGCCAGAACCCCCCATTGTTGGGGAATTTTCTTCACTTCAGTAACTGAAACAAGGTCGGAGCCCGGAGCCGGGGATAGATGAGGAAATTCAGAATAGTAGTGTAATTTTAAAACTGGTCACTTATCTAAATGCGGAATTAATAATTCCGGCAAGAGCATCAAATATTTTTAAAAAACATCATGAAACCAAAGGGAGTATCTTCAACTACTAACACAGTAACAATAAACCTGACTGAATGATGGACTCATGTTACATATACTATCTCCCTCTAAACCTAACCCCCCTCCCATAGGTACATGACGTAATATTTAAGTATCTGCATGGACTCCACTCTTGATTTGTACATTATTGAAATATTTCAACAAAGGCATAGGCGTCGGAACCGGGGGGGGGGGGGGGGGCTAGGGGGGGCTTAGCCCCCCCCCCCACTTTTTTTGCAAGGTTATACATAACCATTAAAAACATAGCATGATGGAGGGTTCAGCTCCCCCCCCCCCCTACTTTTTCTCGCAGGAAAGATTATTGTTCCTAAATTTACCTTGAAAGATTGAGAAGTTGGATTCAGAAGCATACTAGCCCCCCCCCCCCCCCCCCCCCGGATTAGGAATTTCATGATTTTGATAAAAAAAAATTTTGGATATGTTATTTTTTTGAAAGTATAGGTCTACTCCCCCCCCCCCCCCCCCCCCACGCCCACGGATTAGGATTTCCATGATTTGGGGAATTACTTTTTTCTCAATATTTTTGATGATTAGTCTAGCCCCCCCACTTTCAATTTGCTTCCGACGCCAGTGAAAGGTACACATCATTTCCTAATGCACTGAACTTAGCATGCTTTAAATGACTGATGGATAGAACCAGACCCTGAATAATGTAAAACAAAACTAGGCCTGGCCAATGATATCTTTTTTTTTCAGCTTGAAAAAATTGACTTTGGGCCAAGTCGGGGGAAATATATCGGTACCATTTGAAAATGCTACTAGTAAAATTTAACATGACAATTCACATCACAGTATAATTTTTAATGCATTCCTAGTCATGCATAAATCTATAGGGAGTTGAAGTTGAGAAATAAAAATTGACAGGGGTGGGGGTGGGTTTACCCCTGGCACCAGGAAGAAATCCTGAATCCATGCTTGCATAGTGCTTCTTTTAATTTTTAATGTTAAAAATCAATCAATTGCTTGTAACTCAATAATCAGTTAAGATTTTTAATGCAGGCTTTAACACAGGCAAAACAATACACGTGATCTGAGAATAATTTTTGAGTGCCAAATATAAGCATGTAACAATAAGTACAATTCACAGGAATGCTTTATATTGATGAATATACATGAAATAAATCAAAAACACAGTGAATGTACAGAAAAATCTGATATGCAGCACTGATCAGATCTGAATTTGTGACCTACATGTAGGAGTGTAATGAATGCTATTTATTTAATATTATAGTCTGTCCCAAGATATTTTTGCCACATATTTTCTTAAATTATTCAATATTTATAAATACCTCTTGGTTCAGTCGATGTTCATTCAATACTATGAAAAAATCCCAAGATTTACCCTTTGAAACGCCCCCTCTAGCTTGTCGGGTATCAGTTCACGGCTAAAAATAAAAAGTCTACGAGGTTTTTCCATTGCCAAGGAGAAGAAGACGCCCGGATGATAACGTTGAAAAATTGCGCGAGGGGTCCCGAGTATTTCCGAATGGAGAAAAGATGTCAACATTCCCCATTATAAATCTCCGTAGGAAATCTGTTTTCGTTCCTGTGAATTTTTACGAGGGAAAAATGATAATGTGTGAATGAAGTTATCTTGGGAATTTTCCCTTTCATCGATTTTAATTGCACTTCAGTCACAGGTATGTGTAATTTTATTAAAAATCGTTCAAATATGCAGCATAAATATCTTGGGACAGACTATAGCAAACATTTTAACCTAAGTTGAATCAGTTCAGTCGAGTTTATGTTTGTGAAAATTTGGTATAGCTATCCAGTTTATTCTATCATTAATGTACCAGGTAATATATGTACAAAAATATAGTATTCAATATATCAATACTATCAATGTAATTT
Organism: Magallana hongkongensis; assembly: GCA_015776775.1. NCBI lineage: Eukaryota > Metazoa > Mollusca > Bivalvia > Ostreida > Ostreidae > Magallana > Magallana hongkongensis. The sequence continues at coordinate 33,854,406 of CM027470.1, forward strand.
GGTTTCCAATTAGCATGTATAAAAATAACTTTATAAAAATACTGTCATGTTTAATGTGTATAGCACATTAAATGGAATGTTTTCTCTCACACATTCTCTTTCTCTCTCTCCAATTCAACAATGTACATAAGTAGCATATAAACTGTCAACAACAACTATCAACATCAACAACCTTTTTGCATGTTCATACAATACATTGGTAGGCAGTCTCCACAAGCTTGCAAGCCTTGTGTCAAAGCACTGACCTGAAGACTTGCACAACAGAAACTTTGTAAAAACAAATGAAAACTCAGTCTGTTTAAAACCAGCAGACACCTCCTATCATATGGTTCTCTGGATCACCATAAAGGCCGAACATTTTTACCGGGTGGTAAATCTCAGGTGAAGGCAGGGCTTATCTTATAAAGGTGTGAAAGCTTAGAACTTGATGGATAGGCAGCATCGTTTTGAAGTTTGTACAGGTTAAAAAAGTTAAAAAGTTTGTAAAATGTTCAGCCGTTAATTTACAAGGAGAAGTGACAACTTTTGATCAGACAAATCACTCCTAAAAAGTAGGAATGAATTGTACATCAGAAAACAAAAAGATGTCATGTTAAAATCAAGAATTATACAAAGACAATATTGTTTTCTGAATTAACAAAATGAAACCCAAATAAAAGCATAAATTTTTTTCTTGAATATAAAATGCAGTTTCAAACAGTAATAAAAAAATGGAAGATACAGAATTTTTAAAATTGGAAAGATAAAATAAAATTTTAGGTAATCAATTGCACCAATAAAATGTATATACTTTACACAATATCATAAGTACATGTACAATGTATAATAACAATAATATCACACTGGAATAGAATAATCTGCATCACAGGGTTGTTTCTCTCTTCAAATGTCTTCCTTCATGAATGTCAAAATACCTACAAAACATTATCAGCAGGTGGTCAGTTCAACACTGCAGGGTAAAATAGATATCATTTATACTCTATAGAACTCAAAACATTAACTTTCTGTCCAGAGGGCATTTATCAATGCATTGTTTTACGATTTACATTGGCAGTTTATAAACAAACCTTTTCACTGGTTTGATCCTTTAATAGTAATATATTGTTTATCTCCACTTTTTCATGATTGATCACCAAATGGGCAACAATGGAGGTAAATCATTCTGTATTACCAACATTTTTATTTGCAAAACTAGTCATGAAAACTTGACTTTACTCTCAGCTAAACACAATGTGTGCATGCTAGGGAAATGGAAAAAGGATTGAAGGACAGAAGACAAACACAATATGCCACTGCCAAGACCTGGTGCGACATAGAAACTTGAAGGCAAATATTACAAGAACAACTTTTAGTATCAGATTCACAGACTCTAAAATTTAATCTTCTGTATAACAATGATAACTCTTATTGTGTATAAATTTTTCTGAGTTTCATGGCTCACCTGTCCATCAGAGTATCGAGCCACTCTTTGTGGGCCAGGTTTTCCCTCCATGACCTGGGGATGGCCCCCAGTCCTAGCTTACAGCCCAGGAGAGCCCCCGCCACAGCCGCATTGGCATCCGAGTCTCCTCCCTGTCATAAAACACCAGGCATGAAACTTTTCTTGTAATACATGTAGTTTTGTTTTCATAGCAATTAATTTTTTATCTTTTCCATGATACTTAATGGAGCTGCAGATTATCAAATTTTATAGAGCTTAACAATGTAATACAAAATAAAATAAAATTATAAATATATAGCGGTACTGATTATTGTAGAAAATGCATTCATATTTCTTCTCCATTTTAATCAGGAGATACCGGTAATTGGAACAAGAGGCCCATGGGCCACATCGCTCACCTGAGGAACAATAGGTATGATAAAGTCAGCTTAATGGAGTCATAATACAAACAATCTGGACAATGTACAATAATACATGTAGATCCTGTATAAATAAAATCCATTTTTCCCCCTTGGAACTCGGATAGCCCTGATTGCTGCCAATATTTACAAGAGCAGACTTTAATCACCGCTCCTGCACATATATAGGGACTCAAAGCTACGCAGGCAGGGATGGCCGCACACCTACGCAACTCACAGGTACCAACGTTAACGCATTCCAAGCAGAGATAACGCAAGCAGGGATGACCGCACACTTGCGCTAGAAAGGCCAGAACACCAGAATGGATGACCATACACTAGTGCTCCGCCGCAACCACCACCAAGACAAGCAGGTATGACCGCACACTTGTATTAATGCGATACAGGGCAGGAAGGACCACACACTCTGTATCGTAGGTTAGAAAAACACGAAGATTAGATAGAGCAAGGAAGTCCACACCCTCAATCTCTCCGTACCTCTTCAAGTTTAACCCCAAACAGTCGCTCGTCGCAAAGCAATATACACTGTCCCTATTTATGTGCCGGCCTAAAATAATTCATAGTATCTAAAAATTGGAAATCAAAAATAAACAAACTAATCTGGCCTAACCCAAAACTACTTATGCAGAACAACTTATATACATTGAATATTTATTATTGTATAAAAATAATCATCACAATAATTGGTTAACAGTGGATGCATTAATTAAAATAATCAAGAATCAATAAATCAAGGGCAATAACTCAAAACAGTATTACAAAAAAATTCTAATGAAAAAATAGCTGCCTGCTTCAATTTTATAGTCATATCACATGTTGAGTATTGCAGTTCTCAAAAAGATCCTTTACAATTGTTTATATATGGGATATTTAGCTACATCAAACTCTGAACCTTCTTGTGAGGCCAAAGAATTGTCCTGGAGCCAAAGTCTTAACAATTATAAAGAATCATCTTGCTGATTAGTTTCTGAGAAGAAGATTTTTAAAGATTTACTCTATATATATTCCTATGTAAAACTTTAACACCCCCCCCCTATGTGGCCTCACCCTACCCCCAAGGGTCATGATTTTCACAACTTTGAATCTACACTACCTGAGGATACTTCCCACAAGTTTCAGCTTTCCTGGCTGATTAGTTTCTGAGAAGAAGATTTTTGAAGATTTACTCTATATATTCCTATGTAAAACTTTGACCCCCCATTGTGGCCCCACCCTACCCCCAGGGGTCATGATTTTCACAACTTTAAATCTACACTACCTGAGGATGCTTCCACACAAGTTTCAGCTTTCCTGGCTGTTTAGTTTCTGAGAAGAAGATTTTTAAAGATTTACTCTATATATTCCTATGTAAAACTTCGACCCCCCATTGTGGCCCCACCCTACCCCCGGGGGTCATGAATTTCACAACTTTGAATCTACACTACCTGAGGATGCTTCCACACAAGTGTCAGCTTTCCTGGCTGTTTAGTTTCTGAGAAGAAGATTTTTAAATATTTACTCTATATATTCCTATGTAAAACTTCGACCCCCCATTGTGGCCCCACCCTACCCCCGGGGGCCATGAATTTCACAACTTTGAATCTACACTACCTGAGGATGCTTCCACACAAGTTTCAGCTTTCCTGGCTTTCTGGTTCTTGAGAAGAAGATTTTTGAAAATTTCCTCGAAATTTTTCCTTAATTTCTAATTATCTCCCCTTGAAAACGGGTGTGGCCCTTAATTTTCACAACTTTGAATCCCCTTTGCCTAAGGATGATTTGTGCCAAGTTTGGTTGAAATTGGCCTGGTAGTTCTTGAGAAGATGTTGAAAATGTGAAAAGTTTACGGACAGACGGACAGACAGACGGACAGACGGACGGACCGACGGACGACAGACAAAATGTGATCAGAATAGCTCACTTGAGCTTTCAGCTCAGGTGAGCTAAAAACTAAACTATTAATTTAAGAAAAACTTTTTTTCATTTGGGAACATCGAATCAATTCTTTTAAAGCACCAGTATCAAATATAAATTTACCTCTAAAACAACATCTTGAATTGCCTCACGGAAGTCTTTCTGTCGTAATGCCCAGAAGCCTGCTCCCAGGGTTTTGTACGTGTAATTTGCTTTTCCTGGCTCATCTAACTTCAGTTCTTTTAGACTGGATGGATGCATAGCTCGCTTCAATTCTTTCACCTGTACACAACAATTGAACTTAATATATGCATAAGGTCATCCATTATACAATACACACATAACCACCAATGGGACAACATTACAACTGAATCAATGGGTTGTTACAAATACATGTATTCAAAGATGTAAATACAGATAATAACACCAACAAGGGGAAATTAGGTTTTTAATCAGCTACCAGGCAAATCTATCACATTTATCTGTTTCTTAATTGCATGTATATGTGTTTAAGATACATTATACTATATATTTTAGATAGTTTTCATATAGACTTTGCTGAGACCTAACCTTGCTAGTCGTCATTTTTTTTTTATGAAAATACTATAGATTTCTTATCAACTAGAATTCTTTATTCTGAAATTGCAATATTTTCTATCAAAACGGGAGAATATAAAATTGTGAGCACAGAAATTATGTTGTAATTTCATGTATTACAGCTGTCGTAAAAATAAAAGCGAAATTTCAAAATCCATAAGAGATGCTTCTTATGAGTTTAAATGGATATAAATTCTTCATCCTTACTTAGGAAATTACCATACCTCTGCGTAGGTGACGAGGATTTTGGATGCGTAAGTAAATGACTCGTCCACTACAGCCTCTACGTCGTAACTCCCGCTCTTCTTGATCTGTCGCTCATTCTTCTGAATGAGTAGCGCTATTGTTGTTGTTAATGCAACACATGAGGCTTGGCATCTGCAAATTCCATTAGATTGATAAAATATGGTACATTGTACAAACAATACAACATATCTAACTCAGAAACATTTACATGTATTTGTATAACATAAAACTGCCGCATTGGGAAGAATGAGTGCACTTGAAACAAGGTATAGCAGTCTGCATTTTAAAAATGCAAAAATTATGTTAGATATACATGTACAAGCAAATAGGTTTGGACTTCAACTCTTATATTAAAGTACAATATATTTGTTTATTAGTGTCAAATTGTCATTATATCATACAACTGTTTACTTCTTTCTGGCAAATAATGCATCCTATCTAGTTTTTGCAAGTATGCCTGACTTTGCCATTAGACTATGCCACACTAAAGTGATGGGATACAACAGGTATATCCATATCCATTCAAATGATGATAGTCTGTTCACTCTGCTGTCTTCAAACCAACAAACCCACCTTGGATCTGGATGGGTGATATTACAGATATCCAGCGTGTTCTTTATCACAGTTCCTATGGCGTTGTAGTGAAGAGTTCCCAATATGGCCGTCCTAGACAGAGCACTGTTTGTGGCCGTCAGTTTGCCAGAGTCTCGCCACAGTATTTCAGCCGCCTTAAAATCCATTAACAATGACATTAATGTAAGATATTAACTAGCCAGGTAAATAAGGATGCACAACATCCATAAATTTATGAAGATTGAGTGCTTAAGTTTATTGATTTTATAATGACCACAGGTCATTGCTGTACCATTGATAGTTTTTACCTCACCCCCCTCCCCCTCTGAAAAAAAATGCAGAGGACAGAAAACAATTTTTCTTAAATGTATAGTTATTACATGTACAATAACAAAGTGCCTTCTTCTTCTGAAAATGGTTACCAGGTAAAAGCCTATATTAATCTGATTATACAATTAATGGTTATGGATTGTAGCAGCTGTTATATAATTGGCTGCCTGTCTTACTGGCTCTGTAGTAGTTCACCTTTTCTGGCTCCTCTGAGAATTGTGGGTGAGAAATAACAGCCTTAATCTGTGGACAGATTCCATTACCACACACATCATCTAACTCAGGGAATCCCTTCTCTGACCATTCCATGAGACAACGGGCAAAATAATGAGGTTTCACCTGCACAAACAAAAATGTATATTTAACAGTGGGACTACTCCGTATCCATTAATGGTAGGATCATTTTTATATTCAAATAATTTTTTCTACATCTATTTCACTTCAAAACAGGCAGTTACAGTCATTGACAAAAATGTTTAACTTCCTAAACTCCATATTCAAAACCAGGAGTAGAGTGGAAAATGATACATTTCAATTTGAGTGTATTTTCTGTGGATTACCTCTCCTTTGTTCATGATGATGGTCCTGAGTATAAGAATCATCATGTCGGACTCGTCCGTCCACTCCCCAATGAGCCATTTCCGTCTGTGTATGTCGGAGACAATTTTTTTGTGGATGTACTCAAGATTCTTATACACCTCCCTGTATCGCTGTAATACAAGTTCTATTCTTGTTAAAATCTGATATCATATGTTTCAAGTCTATCATATTATGATATCCAATATATGCAAAAGTTATTTTTAACAGTGTTTAAGGTAGGCCTGCACAGTTCAAGGGCAATTAAATTAAGAAGGAGGAGGCTTTATCCCAATCGATGAAAACATTTGTTTGTTCACAAATATATTCTACCACATACACTTGGTCAATATTAACGAAACTGAACATACATCAAATTGTTAATTTTTTTTAGCAGCTAAAAATGAACAAAACAGCAGAATATTGACCAACAGATAGAAATATGAATACCTTTTTGGCATCGGACTTGGACAATGTCTCTGTCAACAGTCCAATGGCATCCCCTGCACAATGTCCGTATACACAGGCATATATTCTGTCAAATGCCTTGTTAGCACCTTTACGAATTTGCTGGATGGACCAGAAAAACTTGCATTAATTATTCTATTATCATACCATATGGAACTTGTTCAGCTTGTTGTTTACAGTAGCTGTATAATTGCTTCAGTCAGACAGTATTCGTATGTATTTGCACAATTGATGATAATACAAAATTGATGAACAATATTGATTTTGATATGTATACAACTTAAACAACACAATAAATGGATACATAATTGCAAGGACTGCAAAAAAATCATTTGTTTTCATTTGACCACGTCTGACATTTTTAAATAAAAATGACCGCACGCAGTCCCAAATGAAAATAAGCGAGAAAGTATTATAAGTGATTGATAATTTTTTCCTTCTTTTTACTTTAGATTAATTTACCTTGGAATATGGGTGATACTTTCTTGGAGAAGATAACATTAATCTATTTAAATTCCGCGGCCTCCGATCCGGGGTCGCCATTTTAAAGATAATATTAAAACCGGTCCAGGTCAGCGATATTTATTCCGGCAAATATCATAAAATGCATTTAAAAAAAACCGTATTAACAACGAGACACTACAGAAGCACAAACTTGCCCATATTTTATATTTTTATATTGTATACAAGCCTTTAAAATCAGTTCAATTTTTGTAGCTAAAAAATAACTTTAGACATTTTGCGAATACATGTAGCTATAATTAATAGACGAGAATTTTTTTTCTGATAAACATGTACGCAAATAAACGCAATGTAAACGCACTCCTTAGCGCCTGCCCTTCTAGCAAAAACGGAGCAGTTTTGCAATTTACCGCGAAGCTTTTGCAAAACTTGTTAATAATATTAATGCGGAAAAAATAATTATTTTTTTTTAGATATAATTACATTTGTGGTTTTCTTGGAAGACTTAAAACTCTGTTTGAAATTGGCATTAAGTTTTTTTTTCTATATAATTATTCAAAGAAGATGGGGGAATAAGATGGCGCAACTGCCCATTAGGTTTAGTCGTGAAATGCAATTTCAAATTTAACATTTTTTTTCAATCAAATATATTTGATATGTTATAATACAAGTTTACAAAAGGGTAATTTCTAACTATATTCAGTTTGAAATATTTCAAAAAACGATAAGAAACAATAATTAACCCTAAAGATTTGGTGGTATCGAACCTACAACCTAAAAACCTATGTTCTATGAATTAAGTTACCTAATGTCTGGTGCTCTAACCACTGAACCATTTCATTCACAACAAGTTTAGCTTTTTTAAAAAAGCTTACCGTCTTTAGAACAAACTTAAAACAGCAATTAGTTATCAAAGACAGTTTAATTCTTTTTTATATAAATGTCACCTTCCTCTACATAGCATGGCGAGTGGATTTATCCGAACATTTTTGTGTCATGTGTCGTTTAAGTCTGCGCGTCTAAAATGGAGAACTGTGTACCCGAGCTTTTAAGTTGAGATCGACTATAGGGTGAAAGAGATCTTAGGTAGGGTCGTAGACTCGTATTATTTTGATAAAATCAAAGTAATACCACTGCATTTCTCTATCTAAGGTGCAAATAACTTTACCGATATTAGGCATACCGCATTAATTTTTTTTTACATTTTGGTATAAATATTTGAATAAACAATCCTAAAAAAAACCCAAATAATTTTAATAGATATTGTAGAATGTTACTTTCAACTAGTTAGACCTGAAAACCAAAGGCTGTATTGCTTTTTCGTTTTCTCACTTTTTAAGATTTGAAATCTACGAAAGTCGTACGTGAAAAAGATCATCAGAAAATTATCTCCCTTGCGCCGAACAGTATTTTAACTAATGAAATAAATCTAAATATTCACACCATATATTTTCAACCAATCACAAAGGAGAGGAAGTGCACAACCCGGAGACTGTAAATTATTTCAACTCTTTATACCGTCTTCCAAGGAAGACGGTAACAAAGTGCGTTGTTTAAATGCTTTATGAGACGTTGGCCACGAATATACGGACTTATTATTTTATTCATTTATTATTTTTCTAAAACGTTCAACTGTTGGGCTATTAAATGATATTTTTAAAGTATATAGTGGGTCATCTCTCCACATTTTGTTGATTAAAATCAGTTAAAATTCAATTAAAGTAGTCCGAGTATCGCACTACGTCATAATACGGATTTTACAATCTTAGTCCGACTTTTACAAAGCGTTTTTGATACCCGGTATTGATTTTGCTCTACATCGCTGTTGTAAACAATGGCAATAATAAGCAATTAGAACGGTAATATATGTATTCTATGAGAGATAGAAATGATTAATGTTGAGAAACTCGATTCTGTTAAAGTAAAATGAAAAACGAAGTTTTTGATTAACCAGGATCTCAGGTATGCTTATATCTTCTTTGTTTTGACCCCCCCCCCCCCCCCCGAATTTTTCTTTTTCTTTTACTAAAACCGGTTTAAATTTAGAGACAGAAGCTATTTCGTATTTAATCAATCGTCAATTAATTAATGTTTAAATGATATCTAACATTGTTGACAGATTTATGCAGAAAACTGTAGCAAAATGTGATTTTTACGGATTTTCTCGTCAGGGTCTACTTGGTTTAGAGCTTATAGCGTGAAAAGTAATCCGTCAACATATAATTTATTTTACCAAATCTTTTTTCTAAGATGTCAATCTATAAAATAAACATCATGAATTTAAGTTTGAGTCCATAAAATAGTAAAAAAAATTACCAAACGCGATACTAGCATTGCATTTTTTGTATTCTATTTTGATACATCAGGTCCATAAAGCGTACTTACTTACAAAAATTTGCGCAAAATTATTGATGAGATATGGCTTAAATAAATATTTATACTCTATTTTGTATGTTCAGTTATAATTTTCCCAAAATTGGTAATTATTTTTAGGAAAAACGGACGTCTGGCAAATTTCATAATTGTCAATAATTTTCGCAAGGGGGTACACCCGTCTGAGAGGTGATAACAAACAAACTAGCATGTAAACATACATATTTTCTTTTGTATATGTATTGCTAGAATGAATATCTATCATTTAAAGCTAAGCTTTTAATGATTGAGCCCATTTAGTGCCGAGTATAGGACTACCTTAAACCGCATTTAGACTACGACAAAAATATGGAGCTCTGAGACCAACTCTATTAAGGAAAAGACATTGAACTAGATTTTGGCATGCATATTGTAGTGAGATACGGGGTTTATTTACTAAAATTGATGAAAATTCTGTTGTAGAGCAATTTCACTAGAAAATCATTAAGGTTTTAGGTGTATACACAGTAGAACTACTAATGCCCCTAGCTTGCAGAGCAGAACTATACTCTGTCCCGAGTTTTTGCTTCCACCACTTTTTGCTTGATATTTCAATAATAGTAAATACCTTTGTGCTCAAACTACGATCATCCACTAATATAAAAAATGTCCAGATTATCTGTTTTGAAACGCCCCCTCTACCGCTTTAGGTTTCAATACACATCCCGAAATTGAAAGTCTACGGAGATTTTGCATTGCAACAGCCATTAATAAGCCCGGGTGATAACGTTAAAAAATTGCGCGATGTATTCCGAGTGTATTCCGAATGGAGAGAAGATGTAAACATATTCCCCATTATAAATCTCCGTAAGGAATCTGTTTTCGTTCCTGTGAATTTTTCTGAGTGGAAAGGGATAATTGTTCAATGAAGATATCTTGGATATATTCCCTTTTAACGATTTCAACTGTATTTCTTTCACAGGTATGTGTAATTTTATTACAAATCATCAAAAAGCGATGGAAGCAATAACTTGGGACAGACTATAGGTAGACTAGGTATAAGAATACATGTTTCAAGTATAAAGTTTTGGAACTATATTATTACCTCTAAAAATACGCCGGTGTTCACAATCTATAAAGCAACAGTTCATACAAATTCATGAACAAAAAGCATTTTTTTCAATTATTAACAATTTAGGGTTTACTTTTCTATCAAGTTTAAAACAAAGAATAACAGGAAGAACATTCAAACATGTTTAGTTCACCAAAGCTTAAATTTTATCAAGTTTTTTTTGGTAATTTTCAACGGTGTTCTTATGATTTGAACATATTTTTATTGTACAAAAATTACAACAGGGATTGGGCACAAGTTCAAAAACTTCGACCGCCCTCTCCCAATACAAGTATATAATACAGTAAAAATATTAATGTATGCACTACATGTAAGGTCAACAGATCATATGACAGTTATATATAAATTTTCAATGGTGTACAAATATATAAATCTTTTTGTACCTTTGATATAACGATAAACTAGAGAAAATAAATGTTTGTTTTCGCTGACACTGTTTGCGTTGTCGCCCCAAAGTAGGACATGAGTATTAACAATATTTAAATTTACAATATTGAAAATTTCATTAAGCATAATATTTCTGGTCTCTTTATATTTATTACAAGTGAAAAAATAATGATAATTTAAGTGTCTTCGAGCTTGCCACACGTACAGAGTGGACTATTAATAATATTACAACGAAAAAGATCACTATTTAGTACACAATTATGACGAAGTCTAGTATGAATGATATTCAAAAATCTGTCACCATAAGTAAAAAAATCAGGTTTTGTTCGACAGGTAATATCATTCTGACGGCATGTTCACGAAGCTATCTTAAGGAAGGAGTCTTTTCATTATCAAACATACTTCTTATAATAAGAAATGCATGAAATGTTGACACAGTCAAACGGATCATATTACTTAATGATTCTATCAGTTTAATAAAATTTGACCTTTTTGGTTTCGGATAAAGGTCAGGTCAAGGTCACTACCTTTTTCCTCAACGTAAAGAGTGATAAAAATAAGTGTAGCTCTTTATAGTTCTGTAGACATTTGTTTAAGATTTGAAGATTCAAATCTTCAATGAAATCATAGACCATGAGAGTGTCTATCAGCTTATACTACTAAATTGGAATAAATATTTATACTAAAATTGATATTGCTTAGCTCGCATTTCCTCTAATTTTCTTAAATTTTGAAGAAATTTTGATTATTTTTTTATGCTTCCAATAATAAAATATTTCTAATTTTTATGTATTATGAAGACTTTATATAAAGATATAAATTGACAGAAAAGCTAATAGATTGACCGTTTCATAAAAGAGAAAAACTGATTTTAGTGATTTTTTCACAAAAATCAATGTATAGAATGGGCGCTTTAAAAAGCTTATAAAAATGTTATTTGATAGGCAAATCATATTTTAAAAACATATTCTGAAACCCAAGTATCATATTATTAGTTCACATTAGTAAAAAAAATCCAACATTATTGTTATTGTTTTTAAAATGCTAAAACAGACTCATTATATATATATAATCTACAGCAATTCTGAATTGCGCAACATGTGATATTTTCCTACGCCAATATTACGCCAAAAATATAGTCCTTGTTCCATTCTAAACATTGATTACATTTTTCTATGCCAAGTTTGTATGATAGTAAAAAAGAAAGAAAAATATACTATTTTAATTTCCTTTCATCTTGATTTAATGAACAATTAATCAAATTTACGTTTGACAAGTCGAAAACCAGAAAAGACTCCTTCCTTAAGACTAAGATATGTCTCAGACATCATGCACTTAGGACACGTCTTAGTCCTAAGTCAATTTCTTGAATCCGTCCTATTTTAGGACATGTCTTAAAAAATATCTTAACTTTAAGACATCCTAGCAGGTGTCTTAACTAGTAAAAATGGCTGTCGTGTATTACAGCTAGTCATAAGAAGAAGAAACACAAACCTACATCGCGAGCGCATATTTCGTTACAACGCTTATACCGTAAATCAATAACGACCAAATGCTCAACACACTGCACAGTTTATATAATACTTATGTGAAAATATAAATACTTTATTAAGACGATTCCAAAGTATAGAACAGTATTTTGTATCATCGTTTTAAACAAAGGCCCAATATATGCATAAAAAGAATATGTCAATTATATGTCCCAAGTTATTGCTTCCATCACTCTTTGATGATTTTTAATAAAAATACATATACCTGTGAAAGAAAATCGATGAAATGGAAAATATCCAAGATAACTTCATTGACAAATTATCCCTTTTCACTCATAAAATTTCACAGGTTCTTATTGAGATTTATAATGGGAAATGTTTACATCTTTTCTCCATTCGGAAGTACTCGGGACACCTCGCGCAATTTTTCAACGTTATCATCCGGGCTTCTTAAAGCTATACACGCTATAATTTACGTCAATTTTGAAGGAACATACTAAAGACCTGAAATACTAATGACCTGAAAGACCTGAAATTTTATATAAATGATACTTTTATAAGATTTTAGTCAAATGAAATTATTTTGTGGGGGTTTAAATCATATTTCCAGGTATAATTTTGTTTAAAAAAATATCATAATGATCAGTTATTCAAGCAGAAATATGAAAGACCTGGAAATTTGAATTGACCTGAAAATTTCAAATGACCTGAAATTTTATATAATTGATATAGATGATACTTTTATAAGATTTTGGTCAAATGAAATTACTTTGTGGGGGTTTGAATTATATTTCCAGGTATAATTTTGTTTTAAAAAATATCATAATGATCAGTTATTCAAGCAGAAATGTGAAAGACCTGAAAATTTGAATTGACCTGAAAATTTAAATTACCTAAATTTTATATAATTGATATAAATGATACTTTTATAAGATTTTAGTCAAATGAAATTACTTTGTGGGGGTTTACATCATATTTCCAATTGTGTTGAAAAGTATCATAATGATCAGTTATTCAAGCAGAAATATGAAAGACCTGAAAATTTGAATTGACCTGAAATTTTCAAATGACCTGAAATTTTAAATGATGGATACATTTCTATGTTCTGTGTCAATTTTAATGTCTATTGTTGAGTTTTTATCATATTTCCAGGTATATATGTGTTAAAATATATCAAACCAAAACATGGGCTGAAAGATGACCTACACAACTACACCATCACAAAATTTCAGGTCAGCCCAAATTTTCAGGTCAATTCAAATATTCAGGTTTTTCATATTCCTGTGTAAATAATAAATTTTTACACTTATATACCTGGAAATATAATAAAAACTCACAAATAAACATTAAAACTGATACAGAACATATAGAAATGTGTCAATTATATATAATTTCAGGTCAGCCCAGATTTTCAGGTCTTTCGTATTCCTGCGTAAATAATTGATCAGTATGATATATTTTAACACTTATATACATGGAAATATGATTAAAAACTCACAAATAGACATTAAAACTGACACAGAACTTAGAAATGTTTCAATTATATATAATTTCAGGTCAGCTCAAATATTTCAGGTCAATTCAAATTTTCAAGTCTTTCGTACTCCTGCGTAAATAATTGATCAGTATGATATATTTTAACAATTATATACCTGGAAATATGATTAAAAACTCACAAATAGACATTAAAACTGACACAGAACTTAGAAATGTTTCAATTATATATAATTTCAGGTCAGCTCAAATATTTCAGGTCAATTCAAATTTTCAAGTCTTTCGTACTCCTGCGTAAATAATTGATCAGTATGATATATTTTAACAACTATATACCTGGAAATATGATTAAAAACTCACAAATAGACATTAAAACTGACACAGAACTTAGAAATGTTTCAATTATATATAATTTCAGGTCAGCTCAAATTTTCAGGTCAATTCAAATTTTAAGGTCTTTTGTACTCCTGCGTAAATAATTGATCAGTATGATATATTTTAACACTTATATACCTGGAAATATGATAAAAACTTACAAATAGACATTAAAATTGACACAGAACATAGAAATGTATCAATTATAAAAAATTTCAGGTCATTTGAAATTTTCAGGTCAATTCAAATTTTCAAGTCTTTCGTACTCCTGCATAAATAATTGATCAGTATGATATATTTTAACACTTATATACCTGGAAATATGATAAAAACTTACAAATAGACATTAATATTGACACAAAACATAGAAATGTATCAATCATTTAAAATTTCAGGTCATTTGAAAATTTCAGGTCAATTCAAATTCTCAGATCTTTCATATTTCTGCATGATACTGGTCATTATGATATTTTTTAAACAAAATTATACCTGGAAATATGATTTAAACCCCCACAAGTAATTTTATTTGATAAAAATCTTAGAAAAGTATCATTTAAATAAAATTTCAGGTCTTTCAGGTCATTAGTATTTCAGGTCTTTAGTACGTCCCAATTTTGAATGACAGTGAAAACGCATGTGTTTGTCTACTTATAAAAGTTATCCTTAATCTGTAAATTACAATGGTGAATTCCATCTCGTTACAAAGATATAGATTTTTAATTGTTTATTTTCCTGCCAGGAAAATATACCTTTTCATGAATATTGATGAAGGAAGAGCGAAACCGACCTCATTGCGCATGTCCGCGGAGAACTAGGTGGTCGTTATTGTTTGCCTAATCAAATATCTAACTTGATTTTTAATATGCTTAACAGTTGTTTATTTGAAATACATACATGTATAATCAGTAAAATATGTTTGTCATTCACGATACCCTTACTTCTGCATTTTCACTTATAGGATCTATAAATAGCACATAGGGGAAACACACAAGCCTACGTCATTTTTTTTAAAGGAAGTATTCATATCTACTCACAGGCTTGTGTTTTTTCTTTTGTTTGTACTCGTATATCGGATAAATGTATGCTTTACTGAAAATATCCTTTCTTTTGTGAAACTATCACAATTATGAAGATGTTGACCCTTCACCAGTTTTGGTATGATAGACTAAATTTAGCTGTCGATATCACGTGATAGATTGATATTCACGAGGAGGCATTACTTTCCTGGCAGGAAAATAAATATTTTTTATTGTTTAATATTTGATATATTTGTTACGTGATCGAATTGAGCATTATAATTAACAGCATAAAGGTAACTTTTATTAGTAATCAAACACATACATTTTCCCCTTTATTCAAAATTGACGCAAATTATAGCGTGTATAGCTTTAATGGCTAATGCAATGCAAAATTCCCGTAGACTTTCTATTTTGAGATGCGTATTAATTAATTGAACCCTAGCGTAGAGAGGGCGTTTCAAAACAGATAATCTGGACATTTTTCATATGAATGGATGAACGAAGCTTGAGCACAAAGGTATTTATGATTATCGAAATATCAAGCAAAAAGTGGTGGAAGCAAAAACTCGAGACAGAGTATACTTGTGTTTGTGCCAATAAAATATTTGTATTGTATTTGTATATTACAGTAAAATCATCGTACAATTTATCAAAATATTGCAGACATTGTTAATTATTGCACAATGTAAATGTAAAAAGAGAAACTTTTTCTCAAGTGCCAAAAATGACACAGGACACGGTAGAAAAAAATGTGTTTTAATCGCATTCGGTTCGTATACCCGCTTTAAAGCACCTTTCCCGCTCCATATTTTCATAAAACGAAAGTAGACGTTCGGTACATCTCTGATCTTTTGGATTCTATACAAATTCATTCCGAGGCATATCGAGCATTCGTTGTGAATGGCGGCAAAACCTCAGCTACGCTAGAACTTTCAAGTATTTACCCTGTCATGGCTGAACTTTCGCTGGAAAATCTCCCAAAAGACAGTGACAAATTTTGTTGTCCAATATGCCTGGAGGAGGTAAGGAACCCCAAGTATTTGCCATGTTATCATACGTTTTGTAAATCCTGTATTCAGACCTACATATCAAGTACGGCGGCGTGTAGCGGTGATAATTCTCCTAAAACTATCCAGTGTCCTGTCTGTCGGAAGTCCATCCAAGCTCCAAGTAATGACGCCTCCAGTGAAGAATGGGCCTGTAGTTTACCAGAGGATAAACTGATTCTGAGTATGTCTATAGACTCGGATCAAAGTGAAACCAGTATTGCATGTTTTGTCAGCGAAATGACAAAACCGTCCAAGCAAAACATTGGTGTAAAACTTGTGCAGAAACGATTTGTGATGATTGCAAGTCCTTTCACTCTTTTGTCCCGATGCTCCAGGGACACAAAATTGTAGGTCTCTTGGATAATTTGGATTTGACAAACGACATTGAGGTAGATGAACCATGTTTGGTGCATAAGGGGAAGTATCTAGAGGTCTTCTGCCAAGATCATGATCAATTATGCTGCAGCATATGCTTTGCTACCAAGCATAGAACTTGTAAAAAAGTGGATGCCATTGAAGAGGTTGCGTCTGATCTTGATGAATTCTGCAATCAAATAACACCAACATGTTTTAAAGATTTCTTAAAGAAACTTGATCATATACGGGAAGGGTATGGAAAAATAGCTGCACACCTTCAAGTTAAAAAACAGGCAATTTTCTCAAGCACTGATACAAAAGTTGAAGAAATAAAATCACTAATAGATAAAGCTCATAACCAATGGATGAAGCAGTTTGAACAGAAACATTCAGATGCCATTGCAAATATTGTAATTGCATCTGATGAGGTGAAACGACTTGCCATAACAGTACAAGAGGCGAAAACCATTTTGCAGAGAGTAATAGAAAATGGATCGACAAAGCAGATCTTTATCACTAGACACAAAGTACGTCATCAGATCTTGGATCATGTGAATCGTTTGTGTAATTTGAACATCTGGGATTTTGTTCACAATTACAATCAACCTGATACGGATTTCCTTCGTCAAGTCAGTGAAAACCAAAAGTTTCAAGATGTCAAGGCACTTGAAATACCCTCAACCACCATTGAAACAGTGTCAGAATTTGCTGCTGAATTGCAAAGGAATAATATATTGCTAAGACGAGAAATTATGGCAAAAAAAGACTGGATGAAAGTTAGATTTGAAAAACTCTCTGAAGTTCAGCTACCATCTCGGGTTGGTTATGGATTATTTGTGGGGGATACCAAAGTCCTTCTCTCCATAGAATACCCACCATCTCTAGAGATTTATGATGTGACCAACTCGATTGCAAGATGTGTTCAATCCTATCCGTGCTTATCCATTCCTTTTGGACTATGTCACTCCGGAGAGAGTATGAATAAAGTGTATGTTTCCTTTAATACCCATGTGGAACATTATCTCATTGATATCTCTAAAAGTATTTCATTTAAGAAGATAGAAACCATTCATCTCGCATCACCCATGAAGGCAATTTCACGTGGTACAGCAGTGCTCTTTTCGAGAAGTGATTCAACAAGAATGATTTGTTCACCTGATTTTTCAGTCAAACATAATTTAAAAAGCTATGCAGATGGATGTCGACCATTAATATCAGCGTCATTTCATTGCGACAAGTTTGCTCTTATTGAAGGAAAGAAAGTAGTTGTTGTAGACCAAAACAATGAAGAGATTTATAAGAGGGAGCTGCCTGCAGTTTCCCCCCGTGGAGTGGCATTTGATTTACAAGACAATATTTTTGTCTGTGTGAAGATTAACAAACTGAGGCAGATAAACTACCAGGGAGTTGGGAACCGTTACATCGACTTACCGGGAATCGAACAGTCATACAGTGTAGTTCTTCATCCTGCAGGGGAGAAAATTCTGGTTCTGGATTATAGCAAGAAATTTTGTGTTTACAAAGTTGTATAAAATCACAATCATGAGTGACAGAGATTGTTCTGTGCTGGTGTAAAATATTTGTATTAAAAGGGGAAATTACCAATACCATGTAAAAGTAAAATGTGATTTAATAGACAGAAATTTAACCAAGTGATGTTAAGATGAAAGATTGCTTCAATGCATTTTTTTGCATAAAATTACAAAAAATGAATTTTCAAGATCACATGTACAATTCTGTTGATGTAGTAAACATTTCATGTGTTAAAAATCTATGATCAAATAAATATGATTCAATGCATTTCGATGACCTTTTTAGGTCCATTAAGGCATAATGAAATAGAACCATTTTAACAAGACCTTGGACTTTCAGTAGGATATGACTATCTGGACACGCTCTACAAACTGTAACAACGTGAAAGTCCTCTACCATTACTATACTTGGATGTGGTAGTGCCTCTGGGGTTGCCATTCCGGCTTACTTTGCGTTTCCTGGGATGCTCATGAGGTTGGAGTTAATAGATAGTGTGACACATTAAGATGTAACAGAGAGTGTATGGCCAAACTGTTAGTTTCCTGAATTACAAGTATTTGTAGAACATGTTCTTGGTGGACTTGATGAACCTTTCTTGGCACATATCTCATGTTTTTGTTGAATTAGCAAAAGAATATGATATTGTTTTGCATGTTATGTCAGCATATACTAGTCAGTGGTGTCGAAAGCTAATTGAAAGGGATGGGCTGGACATATTAAAAAATCTTGACAAGCAAAAAAAAAAAATTAATAAAGAGAAAGATTATTGTTATCGTTATGTCTAGATTTGCATAAAAAAGTTGGAGGGGGAGGGGGGGATAAGCCCCCCTTTAGCCTACCCGGTTCCGACGCCTATCATTTTCAAGACTTATATGTGTTAGCTCTCATCGTCCCTTTCAGTGGATTTACAACAATTTGTGTCACCAACACATACGAGCAACATTAATAGCGATTTTATACATGATGCTTGCCCCTTTGCATGTCGGGCATACTACTGTCGTGTCGAGTTTTAAAAAATAATGTACAGTTGGAGAACTCGCTTGCAGTGAGGGACCCTTTAGAATCCAGGCTTCAGTCAAGACAGTTTGGGGTGACTAACAGTTGAATATAAAACAAGGGAAAGCGTAATCTCATCGAGATTTTTTAATTAACGTCGATGATAATTAACCAATGTCGTTGAAAATTTCAGGATATGCTACAGACCGGTATATTTGTATTCGCTGTAAATACTGATAGACAACATAATGCGTATTTTGGAATTTATTGACGATTTTTGATTCCCAAGTTGGTAAAATGGGTAGTCAAACCCGGGTCGACATTTTACGGGTTTGTGGACTGTTTAATTCCATGCTTCTAAAACGAGGTTCTTTAATTGTTTAGGAAAAATATTTTATCTGGCGGCCGCCAGATAATTATTTGGCGGCCGCCATTTATTATCTGGCGGCCGCCACATAATTTTCTGGCGGCCGCCATATAATTTTCTGGCGGCCGCCATATAATTTTCTGGCGGCCGCCACATAATTATCTGGCGGCCGCCACATAATTATCTGGCGGCCGCCACATAATTATCTGGCGGCCGCCAGATAAAACCTGACTTCCTGATGCGTGTGCATGTTTTAATGGGAGCTTTTTAGGGAGTTGAGGAAACACTCTAATTTATTAGTTTTATTAATTAATTATTTCTGAAACTTGACATTAAATATTAATTGCAGAGCTTAGGATTTTGAAAAACTGGTTGAGTTGAATGTATAGAAGACTTTGTTGTTAGAATCTAGAATGAATTCTATATTACTTTGTGCCTTGTATTATACATGTATGTTGTAAAACATGGTATTTTAGAGTTGATTCTGAACTTTTAAAACTGAACTTGACACCAGTTCAGGAAATCTTAACATTAAAAAACCTTAACTTGAGAGGAATTTTATGTAAACATGTATAAGTAAAGGAACGCACTGCCTTCTATGTGTTTTAATTTTGGTACAAGAATTTACCAACGCAGATTAAAGCCAGCTTTATTGACCACGACAGCTAGTACAGGCAATATTATCACGAGAGCAGATCCATCTATGACTTAATAAGGATCAACTAGGATAAGTGTGTACTAGCATTCGTGGCCATAAAAATGAAACTATTTAACTGACTGTGTTGTTAAACTCTTATTCCAAATCACTTGAAAGGCAGTACAATAAAAAGACCGTGATCGGCCACGGTCTCTCTGGGTAAATCAAAGTACTGAGAGTACTGAAAGGCGGGGTCTTGAAAGTTTGAATTTGTAATTGTTCACGTTTTCCTCCATTATGTTCCAAAAATTCTGAGTTTGAATTAGTTGTTTTAATCTACATGTAGTATGCTAAAGTTCGGCTTTTTGCAATTGCCTGATAATTTGTCATAATTTTGCTAAATCCCGACCGGGACTGTTCTTCATAATTGTAGAAAATTGACACAACGGTACTGGCACTGTACCAGTTATCGGCTAAAATTTAATGTTTTCTTTTCGTATGTTCTTATTTCGTGACATCTTTGGATAAAACTTGCCATATTTTAAATACTGAACTCCTTATTTATCAATCTGTTAGTTTATATCATTTTTTAGAACCGCAAACATCTTGTTTTGTGATTTTTATCAGGCCCCGAATTTGCCTAGTTTTTACGATCTACTGTATTGTTATCGGCTTCGTGATAATGACATAGTAAAATCCTTGTACATGTTGATTCTATACTCTGCTAAATGAAATTTGAATTATGTCCCTTGTGGGTCAGGCTAAAGTAGTCGGGGTTGTGATACATTATAAACAAAACTCATAAAATTATTCGTTTATTATCATACGGTAATTCACCAAATCGTACACTATTCAATACATAATTATGCAATCAGGCGTTCAACTGCGCTACGAATCTCTCGGAAATTAATGAATTCCTTTTGTTTATACATGTTATATGTATTGATATTATTTGTCAAATCAAAGAAGGGATATAATAACGTATCACAAAGAGGTAATATTCTGTTTTTAACTTATTACGTCATTTTCCCCACTGCTGAAAGTGCAAAGATGTAAAATCAGCGGTAAACAATGATCGTTTAAGCTCATGTATAAAACATATTCAAGAAAGTTTTCAAGCAAACATACTTTTCTTTATCCGAAAAAGACGACTGAATTAAAAAATCTTGGATTGTCCCCTGCTATAAACCCGAACTCTCAGTTTAGCCGATAACTGGTCTTAGCCGATAACTGGTACGGTACCAGTATATTATGTAAAATAAGACCCCAAGAAAAATTTTTAAAAACTACAACTAACCGGGAAAATCAAAACAACTATATTTAGGTATATAATTTAAATCGTTATATTTATTTATTTTGTGATCGGTAGACAAATCAACAATTCGAGATTTTTCGGAGTTTCCATAAACCTTGTATAACAGATACCGTCCGACTTATAGATTTTCCCTTTGACTCACGCGCTCATATTTAAAGAAAACAAAATAAAGTAATATAATAGCCTTTCCTATTATGGCATTTTGATTAACGTATCCAACAGAAGCCGCAAGTGATGCTACCTTTTGTTTCAAAGGGCCAAAAATGGAAACGTCGAGGGGTTGCAGAATATGGGTTGTGTGTGGCAGCAAACCCATGACATGGACGTCGTTAGCCATTGCCTTTTTAAGAAGGGACAGTGAGATATGGGAATCGTGGTTGTCGAAGATGAGAAGAACTGGTCTCCTACTTCCGCAGTGCGGCAGAAAAATATTATTGAACCACAACTCGAAAATCTCGCCAACCAGCTTGGAGGAATCCCGTCCGTAAAATTCCTGTGGGGCAGACCTCCTTCAAAGATTATGCAAGTTGGAAGCACCGTGCCGTCAGCTGCGACACAAACATACGCTGTACAATGCGAGTGTCCAAGATTTGACTGCTGGTACGCATGTGTGCCTTTACCAACCAAAACCTTCTTTCGACATTTTTCTTTACCTGTAATTGAGGGAAATTTTGTATTTTTTAATATCACATGTGTAAATACCGCTATTTCATCCACTCGGCAATACCAATTTAATTTCATGCGTCGGACTCACGCGCTCATATTTAAAGAAAACAAAATAAAGTAATATTTAAAAAATCATGTTAATTAATTGAAAATTCTATTTAATTTCCCCTTCCATGTTAAGTACTTGTTTTCATCTGATGTCCTACAAATATGAAATTAAATTGGTGTGACCCTAGTTTTTCTTTTTCTTTTAAATATATATTGTATAATTATCTTCAGTTCTTTAGTCCATGGAATTGTATTTTAATAGTCATGCAATATGAGTCAGCATTTTTAAAGTACCGCTGAATCCGCTTTCATCACAGTTGAATATTTGTGCAGGTTTGTCCTTAAGGCCCAAGTCTTCAACAGTTTTATTCAAAAGATTGAAGTACTGGTTCGTGACAGTCCAGTTGGACATTCTAGCTCTAGAATTATCTAGCACCTCGGGAACTCTTTCCGAAATGTCGGGATGTCTTTTGAAAAACCATTTTGAAGGACCATTTTCTAGGTTGAACAATGTTTTTCGTCCACTTTCTTTAACTATTGCAACCACGAACGACTAAATTGAATTAAAAAAAAAACATTGAAGAAAATTTACTGGACTGATCCCTTCAAAATATTCAAAAGTAGAAATTGGTGTATAAAATAATGTATAATTTTAAGAAATCGTGTACTTATGTTTTAGCAACATAATTTTATGAATAAAAGAGAGACCTTCAATAGTTTTCTCGACACGGGGAAACCTCTTGTTCCCATATGTTTAATGTAATTTAATAGAGACACTTCTTCGTCCTCGGTAAGCATACGTGGTGGACCTGGCGTTGATCTCTCTATCTTGTTTTCTTCTTTTATGTGGTCAAACACAGTTGACGTAGGCACTTGGTATTCTCGAGCAGCCTGATAAGTATTTAACTTTTTTGTTCTTACATCACTCACATCCCGATGGAAGCATTCCTCTTGGTACTGGTGTCTTTTTCTTTTGTTCATGTTTCTCTTTTTTTTTTTTATACACAAATAAATATTAAAATATATGAATGCAACGTTATTTTACGGGGGCAATACAGATGGCGGAGAATTGGATATGGGACTTAATATATTTTTCTTATTTTTGTTTATATAATTACAATTTAAAAAAAAATATCTATTGTCTTTCATTACCTTTAAAACAGTTTGATAACTGTGCATTTTATGCAGGTTCAAGTTAATTAAATAGAGTGGCATGCATGTACTGGTTTGTTGATTTTATCGATGCAATTAATTTTATGTTCTCTGCAAATTGTAATTTGAATTATGTCCCTTTGTAGGGTCAGACTAAAGGTCGTAAGGGTTATGACACATAAACAAACCTCTAAATAAAATTAATACTTTGGTATCATGCGGTAATACACAAAATCGTACTGAATATTCAAACATGGTTGTCGAATCGGGCGTTTAACTGCGATATGAATCTTACATAATTCAGCGATTTCCTTTTGTTTGTATGCATCGATATTGCATGTCAAATCAAAGAAGGGATATATAACAACGTATTACAGAAGTCATAGTCTATTTTTAACTTATTACGTCACTTCCCCCACTGCTGAAAGTGCAAAGATGTAAATCAACAGGTAAACAATGATCGTTTAAGCTAATGTTCACAGGATATTCAAGAAAGTTTTCAAGCAAACTTACGTTTCTTTATTCGGAGCAGACGACCAAATTAAAAAAATCTCGGATAGTCGCGCACTATAATCCCGAACTCTCAGTTTAGCCGATAACTGGTCTTAGTCGATAATTGGTACAATACCAGTACTACATGTAGATTGAAACAACTAATTCAAACTCATAATTTTTCGAACATAATGGAGGAAAACGTGAACAATCACAAATTCAAACTTCCAAGACCCCGCCTTTCAGTACTCTCAGTACTTTGATTTACCCAGAGAGACCGTGGCCGATCACGGTCTTTTTATTGTACTACCTTTCATGTGATTTGGAATAAGAGTTTAACAACACAGTCAGTTAAATAGTTTCGTTTTTATGGCCACGAATGCTAGTACACACTTATCCTAGTTTATCCTTATTAAGTCATAGATGGATCTGCTCTCGTGATAATATTGCCTGTACTAGCTGTCGTGGTCAATAAAGCTGGCTTTAATCTGTGTTGGTAAATTCTTGAACCAAAATTAAAACACATAGAAGGCAGTGCGTTCCTTTACTTATACATGTTTACATAAAATTCCTCTCAAGTTAAGGTTTTTTAATGTTAAGATTTCCTGAACTGGTGTCAACTTCAGTTTTAAAAGTTCAGAATCAACTCTAGAATACCATTTTTTACAACATACATGTATAATACAAGGCACAAAGTAATATAGAATTCATTCTAGATTCTAACAACAAAGTCTTCTATACATTCAACTCAACCAGTTTTTCAAAATCCTAAGCTCTGCAATTGATATTTAATGTCAAGTTTCAGAAATAATTAATAAAACTAATAAATTAGAGTGTTTCCTCAACTCCCTAAAAAGCTCCCATTAAAACATGCGCGCGCATCAGGAAGTCAGGATTTATCTGGCGGCCGCCACATAATTATCTGGCGGCCGCCACATAATTTTCTGGCGGCCGCCAGATAATTATGTGGCGGCCGCCAAATAATTATGTGGCGGCCGCCAGATAATTATGTGGCGGCCGCCAGATAATTATGTGGCGGCCGCCAGATAATAAGTGGCGGCCGCCAAATAATTATCTGGCGGCCGCCAGATAAAACATTTTTCCTACGGGGCACCAACGGGCTTCCGTAAAAACGGGTCGATGTGACAAAGATGAATGTGTTTGTCGTGCAACAGTTTGCGTGCGAAGGGGAACTTTGAAACATAAAAAAAATAATTGGTGCCGATTTTGTGTATAAATTGAGGTTAAATATTTCAATGCGTTGACAGTTTTCACATATGACGGTGGTGTTAGCTTGTTTTGATGTCGTTTCGTTTTTATTATTTATGCATTGTGTCCTTTCTGATATCAGGGATGGGGTAATGGTAATTTGTAATGGTAATTGAGTGTAATTAATTACAAATTTTGATGTAATTGGAAGTAATGTGTAATTGGCCACATTTTCAATTACATGTAATGGTAATTTAATTCATTACTTTAAAAAAAGGCATGTAATTACTTTTCAATTACTTTCAATTACACACTGATGGACATATAAATATTAAGCTGTCCACTACCCATTTTTCCCCCACTATAGTACATTAGGTCAAGTTCGAAGAGTAGTTTAAAAGCATTAAACTATTATTATATATATCATTATAATACTAAATATTTTTTCAAAATGGATTTTTTCAGTGATTCAATATTTAATGATAAGTTTCCAAAATTTAATTAAGTACATGTATTTGATGATTTGTTTCACCTTTTTTTTCCTAAAAAATACTTATTTCCCTTCTTATTAGAATAATTAGTGTGTCAATTATCATTTAATTAGTTTGAAACATCACTGTTTAATTTACAAACAAAATCAGTGTTATCGAAATTATATAAACTATCAAGTCATGCTTTGTAATTGATAGCCTAAAATACACAGAGCTAAAATGCATGGCTTCAAATGGGTTTAAGTTTTTGATGCCTGACATGTCCACAGGGTGTGTTCCCTTATTGCTAACATTTTGATAATTAGGTAGAGAACAACAGGTGTGAATTGTGTTTTGATAACAATTAAAGTCTGCCCTCTACCCGAGATTAACCTGTACTTTGGCATTGTATTTACGAAGAAAATAGTGTATAAAAATGCAAAGGAGAAAGTTTTCATATAATAATTTTGCATGCAAGAAATACTTTAGGTGTAGGTTAAAGGATATGACTTTGAAATGTTTATTGAATATCAGGGTGTATGGGACACCTCCACATTGTGACTACCAGTACCTGCATTTAAAAATAAACAATAAAAACCAAATTTATATTTTTCTTTCCAAAAATTGTAACTAATTATTAGAATAGTTAGCAAATTCTCAAACAGTGAAATTATTTTAATTATGAGGAAATTTTATTCATATTATAGATATACCTCCTTAAATGTTTATGTGTTGTATATATAAATCGTGGTTTTAGTAAATTTTGATGAAAATGTAATTTGTAATTTAATTAATTACATCTGCAAAGTAATTGTAATTTAATTAATTACATTTGAAAACTCTTGTAATGGTAATGGTAATTTAATTGAAGAATTTAAGCAAGTAATTGTAATTTAATTAATTACTTTCCATTGTAATTGACCCCATCCCTGTCTGATATATTTCATTTTGTCAAATAAAATATACAACATGACTAGTAGTCATGTTGTATATTTTATTTGACAAAATGAAATATATCAGAAAGGACAATTGTAACCTGGGAACTATCGCCTGTATTTTAAAATACGTATCAAATCAAACAGAGACTTCGGTAAATCAGACAGTTGACTGTTTACCTGCGCAAATTAAGCAATATCTGATGCAATAACAAAGTACAAAAATACAATTCATTCTATTAATAATTCGGTATGATCGATATCTTTTGCACAATGGTTAATTAATGATATGTGTTTTGTTGAGATGCTCAGCTATGGAACGCCATAGCTGCCTTAAGGTCAATTTCATATTAAATGAATTGGTATTTCAGTTATATGCAATAGTAATATCATTATATGCAGTGGTAACATCATTATATGCAGTGGTAACATCATTATATACTGTGATTTCGCCATTATATTCAGGGGTAAAATCTTTATATGAAGTGGTAACATCATTACGTTATGTCGTAAGATCATAATGTGCAGTGGTTTATTCATTATATGCTATGAATAAATCTTTATATGATATGATAAACTCATTTCATACAGAGCTAAACTCATAATGAACTATTGTTCAATCGTTATGTTATATGGTACACTCTTTATGTGCAGTTGCAAACTCCCTTTATTCAGTGCAACTTCTTGACATTAGGTGATAAGTTCATTATATGCAGTACTAACATCATGTTATGGTGTATCAAAACCATTATGTATGGTGGTAAAACCTTTATGTATTGTGGTGAAAGCTTCACATGCAACTGTAAATCCTTTATATGATGTGACAATTTCATAAAGTGCCGTTGTTGAGTCATTATATTATGAGGTCAGTTCTTTACATGATGCGATCATTTCATTATATGGAGTGGGAACTTCTTTATATGCAGTCGTAACTCTTTATGATGAGGTTGTAAACTGGTTCTCGCTGAAAAGTTTTAATGGGGAAGAGGTCCAGTTTTATTTTGAAAAAGATGCCGCGTTCATTGTGACGATGTACATTTCCTGGTCAACTTGTCGTTTGTTTGGAAGAGAGAGAAAGAGAGAGGGAGAGACTAAGAGAGTTTATCTGTCCTTTAACATCGATATTATAATATCAATCATTGAACCCATTTTGTGTGAAAAATCGAATGTATTATTATAGAGCATGCTTTTAATTTAAAAGTAAAAGAAAGTACAAAAAATCAAGCAATCAAAGTCAAAAGACCTTTGTTTCAATGTACTAGGTAGGTGCTGCTCCTCGCTGATCAATGCCTCCAACACAAAAGGAAAAGACAGATTTTTATTCATAGACATATATAAAAATTCGTTTTCATTTTTTTTTAATTAATTTGATTTTAAGAAATAATAAAGAAATTGGTTGGTGTTAACCTCTTAAAATGGTTGTTTCATCCACTGTATAAATTTTAAGCTCACCGGGCATGTTTTTTTGTATTTTAAATCCTACAAAGAATGTGTTGCAGTTCCTGTGCTATTTTCCATAAAGCTGTTGCAGATACATGTATCTTCATATCATTTTTATAAAACCATTTTATCCGCGGATTCAGAAAAAAATTTCCGGGGGGGGGGGGGGTTGCAATATGAATACTGAAGTTTGCCGAAGGAGTGGGGGAGGTGGGTTCGAGGCAAATTTTTGGTAATTTCATGGGAATTTAAGAAATTTGAATTTTTCTGGGGCGGGGTCCTCCCCGCGACCCACCCCAGCCCCGTTCAAGACCCCCATGCATTAAACAAATTGTAAAATGGTTACACTGAAAAATGTGACTGGTTTTATGGCATATCCGATTTTTGTTTCAAAGAGGCATATTTTTAACAATTAAACTTCGTAAAAAAAACCCTCCGAAGTTAAAAAATGGTGTTTTAAATCTTCGCAAATTTCAGTATAGCCGAGTGGTTACGCAGGATGGCCGAATAATCACCGAGACTAACTGCTTGGTATTTCTAAAATTAATTTTTGATCGCACGAAAAGGTGATACCCCTATTCCGATGGTTTTGAAAATAATTAATGTCCGGATAAATAAGTTTCAAAACACTTGTCATTGTAATATTTTACATGTGTGCTGATTTTCTTCAACGTTACCGACTTTGTTCACATTATAAACATGATTTGTAATCATTTGCTGCGGAACGAGGGGTTTTAAAACAAAGTAACGCATTAATCGATAAATTTAATGTATCTTTTTGTAAAATATGTCGTTTTCAAAATATATGTACATATTGTTCGACATCGTTAAAAGCAAGCCGTGCAAAAATTTATGAATCAGCAAAATACGGATAAGTTTGTTCCAAGCGCCACGGTTTATATGGATGGTATTAAAATTATTTTAAATAACAATCAAGAACAAAGTAACTCAATTTCAGCGTTTTCGAATAGACAGAATTAGATGAATTAATTAAGCTCCGAAGAATTACATGTATATTTTAAACACGATAGCAAGTAGAAATCAAATTGTTCTATGTTAATATCAAAATACATAAAGTGATCTACCTAACTGTATGCGCGGATCTAGAAGCAGGGGGGGGGGGTATTAAATTTCTACACAAAGTACAATCATTTTTTGAAATTTGTTTTACTTTTAAAATTAAACGCGTACTCTACTAAAAATTCATTCGATTTATCACACATCGATGTATCAAGAACAGGAAAACTAACTATTAACTCTCTCTCTCTCTCTCTCTCTCTCTCTCTCTCTCTCTCTCTCTCTCTCTCTCTCTCTCTCTCTCTCTTCAAAACAAACGACAAGTTGACCAGGAAATGTGCATCGTCACAATGAACGCGGCATCCTTTTCAAAATAAAACTGGACCTCCTTCCCATTAAATCTTTTCAGCGAGAACCAGTTTACAACCTCATCATAAAGAGTTACGACTGCATATAAAGAAGTTACCACTCCATGTAATGAAATGATCGCATCATGTAAAGAACTGACCTCATAATATAATGACTCAACAACGGCACTTTATGAAATTGTCACATCATATAAAGGATTTACAGTTGCATGTGAAGCTTTCACCACAATACATAAAGGTTTTACCACCATACATAATGGTTTTGATACACCATAACATGATGTTAGTACTGCATATAATGAACTTATCACCTAATGTCAAGAAGTTGCACTGCATAAAAGGAGTTTGCAACTGCACATAAAGAGAGTACCATATAACATAACGATTGAACAATAGTTCATTATGAGTTTAGCTCTGTATGAAATGAGTTTATCATATCATATAAAGATTTATTCATAGCATATAATGAATAAACCACTGCACATAATGATCTTACGACATAACGTAATGATGTTACCACTTCATATAAAGATTTTACCCCTGAATATAATAGCGAAATCACAGTATACAATGATGTTACCACAGTATACAATGATGTTACCACTGCATATAATGATGATACCACTGCATATAATGATATTACTATTGGATATAAAAAATATACCAATTCATATAATATGAAATTGACCTTAAGGCAGCTATGGTGTTCCATACTCAGCATTTTCTCGAGGTCATTCAGTTTAAATAGAGTTTAACATCGTTAACGGAAACATGCAGGTATATCTTTGATTCATTTTGAAAAAAATTGTGCTCTCTGTTATAGTGCACGTTTCTTATATTTGTTTACAATTTCTATTTACTAACCATATTTGAGTGTTAAGCTTCGAATTATAAGATACAGAGCTTTGCTCACAATTTTATGTTTGTACACAGATCTGAGGCCATTTTTCTCCATTTTAAATGCTGAATAGGAAATAACAAGTTAAAAATCTTAAGCTGAATGTAATAAACTCATGTAAACAAAATATGACTCAAACCTAGCAGAATTGTTAGCTCTGTATCTTGTTTATAATTCTACCATTGATGCTGAAATTTTGGTTGATCATTAGAAATTTCTCGCTAAACGTTAAATACCAAAAAAAATTTAAAGGATGATATGCTTTAACTACTCTCGGGGGGGGGGGGGGGGGGGGGCTCTTTATACAATGATTAATGATATCTACATCAATTTTGATAGTTTTTAAATAAAAATGACACCGTTAAAACAGTTTCCATGTTCTAACAAATTTCTGTTACGGGATTAAGGCTTTCTTGCTATTCGTAAAAAATTACAGCGGAAAAATATCCTGGTTTGTAGCTATTTTTTTTTTAATAAAGATGAAAAAATGGATGGGCCTTAGTAAAATAGAGTGATGTGACGGTCAATACATTGATTTTTATAGCTCTTTAACATGTCACATGGCAACATTTTTCATTCCAGTGTATTCATCAATCAAGTGTGAGTAAGGTTATAAAAGTTGCACGAGTTTATGCCAGGTAAACAACAGTCGTTTAATTATAATGGAGAAGACAAATTAAATTTTTGAATGTTTTTAATTTGAGGAATTGAGCACATTGAGGTATTGAGGTACAATGTTCTTCTTCACATCTATATGAATTTTTTTTCAATAAAATACAATAACTATAGTAATATATATATTTTTTTAAAATGCAATAACTAGTAAGTAGTTGAGGAAGAAAATGTAACTTATATGCTCTCATATATTTTGATCGCTTTATAAAGTAGGGGAGGGGGGGCAGAACGAAAATATTTGGAATTGGAAGTTAACAGTGTACCCCTACCAAATGTTTAGTTTTATATCTTGGGTAGAATTTTCTTATTTCCGGTAAAAAATAGTATTCCGCAAAGCTACAATGTCAAAGATTATGTGTATGCAAAAAAGTGTAAAACTCGAATACTTTACAATATTTTTTTTTGTTATTCTACTGAGGGGCCATATGGCACAATATCTTTTGAACGCCCATTGTTGTTGCAGAGCGATGTGGCCCCATGGACCTCTTGTTCTGGATAGCACATAGATATTATATCCATTCAAAAAATTATGATAACACCATTCTTATTAGCATGATTAGTATTACGCAATGGAAAAATAAATTGAATCATAGTAAATAAGACAAAAGTAGATTTGCTCTGTAAGAGTATGAAAATACTAAGTAGAAAGGGAATATAATTTTTATACTAGTTGTCAATACTGATGAAAAATGACAATAACAAACTGTCAACCATCTCATATACAAATTTAATGGTAATGTCTTCAATATATACATGCGCGGATCCAGAAAATTTTTCCAGGGGGGGGGGGTCCGAAGGATAATTGTGTTTGCCAGGGGGGGTCCGAGGCATATTTTCGCGATAATTTTACTATTTAAATTTAATAAATTTTCATTTTCCAGGGGGGGGGGGGGGTCGGGACCCCCCGACCCCCCCTCTAGATCCGCGCATGATATAATTGCAGATTCATATCATTGATATACCACTCCCAAGCCCTTGAAATTGAAATAGTACTACACATGTATACCCAAACTGTATGTAAAACTGAAACATTTAATTTCCGCATACATGTATACATAAAAAATATTTTAGATATCAAGACTTATTTTTCATATATCGATCAAGATTTTCAAAATCAAAAATACAAATTATTGCATACAATCTGATTTCAGCATTTTAATTTTTAACATTATATAAATAGTGCCTGTTTGGGAGGGTAACAGTTGAAATTGACACCCCGAGAAAACCATTGTCAACCGACGCGAAGCGGAGGTTGACAATGGTTTTCGAGGGGTGTCAATTTCAACTGTTATCCTCCCAAACAGGCACTATTTATTTTGTTATACTGAATGTCTTTTTTAAAAAATTTAAGAAAATTTTACTGCTTTTATATAGGAATAACGTGAATTCTACAGCGAACCGTACGCGCATAATTTTCGCGCATGTAACATTTTTTAATGTTACCCGTTGCCAAGTGCGTTGCTAACGCTGAGGGTAATAGTAAATATTATTAACTGCGTCTTAACCAATCAGATTTCAGTATTTAACATGAAAGTATAACAACACAAAATATTACCTTAAACATATCTAAACGACGTTTTATAATTTTTTAATATTTAATTCCTCTGCATGAAAATGATTTATAGTTGACTGAGAGTTTGCTAGTAGTGGTAGCGATGAAAGGGAAGAAACTCTAATATTTTATCTCTGATCTGGTGGTTTCTATCAGAACAGGATCAGCCATGTTTTGGGCATCCACAAACCAGATAGTTAAAAGTTAAAGTAAGGTACTTTATTGTTATTTTAAAGGTATTATTTCTTTAAAGGTTTACTTTACTAACTAACTAAACATACGTGATTCAATCATACATTTTACAATGTAATATACTATTAATTAAGAATAGAACTACTTTCGTTTTGAACTGTATAGTATGGAGGGTAATCGTGTTCAAAAATCTAGACATGTAAACTTGTAAATCCGAATATGCAATCATGTTGGTGTGTGAGCAAGAGTATGAATATTCGTAATTCTGATCGTGTAACCTATAAAACTCGGACATAAACACGTGTAAGATTTGACTCCGTTCCTTCGCATGATGCTCATTTTGCAACTTTATTGTTTACATTAGTCAATTTAACCTTCAACTTTGCACACTTTCAATCCGTAGATTCTGCATTTGTAACTTCAGGCTCGGCGATAGCACATCTGACATGATACAAATTGACAAATGTAAAGTCTACAAGTTTGTCGAATTTTGACGTGACCTTATATGGCAACTGCCTTGCTGCGGGGAAACGGCATGCCGTAATCGCCGGAATGGATAAAAAATAAACATAATATTCAGCATAACGGTTGCAATAAGCAATAAACGACACTTTTTTTTTATCGAAAATACCGAAATTATTTTTAGAAAAATTGTTGAGGTATGATTGAAACTTGACAAAACAGGAAGAGGGTCATGCATATAAAATTCGTCGCTGATGTGACGAATGCGCTAATTTCTGTAATATAATTCCCATGGTATTATAAGATAAGGGTAAAAAAGAAATGCCTTATATCTTATTTCTCTAAAATAATTTGATATGTTATTTAAACTGGAATATATGTTAATGCGTAGTCTTTTTGAAAGTGGGGGGGGGGGGGGGGGGGGGTGGCAGACTCATCCAAAAAATCTTGACCAGCAAAAAAAAAAAAAGGAAAAAGGGGAAAAGTTGCTTTCTAAAATTCTGAAAATCCTAGTCCGTGGAGGGGGAAGTATACCTTTAACTTCAATTTCCCTGATTATTTTCTTTTCCTTTTCAATTCAAATTTTTAAATGGTCCCATAAACGTGTGTGTGTGTGTGGGGGGGGGGGTCCATCTTAATCCTATTTTTTGTATGTAAATTTAAGAAAAATCTTTGCTGTGCTAAAAAGTGGGGGGGGGGGGCAGCCTTCGTGCCTGTATTTTGAGCGGCATGAGGTTCGGAGACCGCCATGAGGTCCCATGTAGCTTCATTGCCTCTGATTTCTAAAAAATTTTAGAAGGAATTTTTAACCGGGTTTTTTGATTATTGAAATAGTAAAAATGGCGGCGGGCGAGTGGCTGCCAAAAAGGTACCCGTATTGTACCGATAACTCCTGTACAGTTTTCGAGATAGGAAATTGCTCTTCTGCATATCAATTATACAAATATCAGAGGTATGCATATTGCTAGGATTTTTATTTCTGGTAATTTATGCAAAAAAATATCAGCTGTTCAACTTAGTCTTTTTTGGCAAAAACATTGCATATAGAGTACCCCATTTCTTTTGATAGGTAGTTTTTATCAATTCAGGATTGACAAATGGATTATAGATACTGTTCACACAAAAGAAACCCGGTTTGCTGTCACATTAACAGCTTTTCTCTTGTTATTTTTCTGAATTAGTTAGAATAAACGACCTGCAAAGATTTGGTAAATTTTTGCGGAAAAATGTTTGTAACCATACATGTATTTACACTTTTTTAAAATATCAAAATGATTTTGTTGTGCAAGTGAAAGAAAAATAAGCTAAAACTGTTTTAGATAAAAAGAACTTTTATAATTATTGATTAAAGCAATCAAAAATTAAAAGGTTCGGAAGAAATAGAAATGGTATACTAGTATGTTTATGTTTTTGTAATTATGATTTTTCTTCGGAAATTGGATTTCTGAAAGTAAGGAACGGGGTGGGTCAGATTAATTTGACCGTATATGAACCGAGTTTTAATTATAAAATATTTTAAAATATATACTTTATTAACGATAATTTTACAAAATTAAGTAGTTGCTTTATAGTAAACAGTACATGTTCACAGGTTGCTGTAAAGCTGTGTTATAATAGCTCTCCGAAAATTTTTTATAAACCAATTAATTAAGTGAGTCTGTATTGAACCGACATTCATGACGTCATGCTCGTATCCCGTAATAATTGCTTGAAATTTTTAAATATGCCAATTTTCACCTGCATAAAAGACTTTTTTCCCTACACATTGCGGGCAATGCAAAATAAAACATTTTTAAAAATAATTTATACACATTTTAATTTCATGACAGTTGACCCAATCTTTGGAATTTTTATTAAATTTATTTTTAAAGGGGGGGGGGTCGCTTCTTATACATGTCTCATATTAATCAAAATCAAAACCAATGTCTTTAAATTCTTTGTTATTCTTATCGATAACTTTCCGAAAAATAATACTTTCTAAGAAAAGTTGTTATCCAGAGAGAATATGGTTATAGACCATCCTTATATTTTTAAATATTTATTCCATCCCTATTCCGGCGATTACGGCATGCCTTTATCTGCAGCTAGCCTTTTTCTATCGGTGACGTCACTGTTTCCATATATGGTCATGTCAAAATTCGACAAACTTGTAGACTTTACATTTGTTGATTTGCAATATGTCAGCCGTGATATTTCAGAAAACGGAAATACAAATGCAGAGACTACAGATGGAAAGTTTGTATTATAGTGGCAGGTCACATGTAAATGACAAACAGCATTTTACAGCTGCAATTTGCATCAGTAGGAAAAATTAGATTGAAGGCCTGTGGGGTCAACTCTGAAGTGTTTATCACTGAGTTTTATTGGTTACACGATCAGAATTACACATATTCATACTCAGACTCACACATCAACATGATTGCATATTCGAATCTACAAGTTTACATGTCTGGATTTTTGAACACGATTACCCTCAATAGTATAGGCCTATTATATAACACATTAATCATACGCTGCTATAGTTGAGCCTTTGTCAACTTGATTTTATTATTTGAAAGAGAAAAGCCTGAAAGATGGGCTTCACAAATAAAATATACAATGTAGTTCAAAGAATATTTAAATTTTATAATCAAAACATTTTAATTTTTGACACAAACAAAAATCCACACTTCACTGTTTGACCTTGTGTATAAAGATAAAAACACGGTGTATGCAAATGCTGTGGATTTTCAGGTCTGTAATTTTTCTTTATAGAACAACCATGGATCCCCATTTTAGTGCCCAGGATGTACCCCGATGTGACCTTTGTGAGACCGCCATAGTGCACAGCTATTGTGACTTTTGTCATGTCAACCTTTGTAAGCCCTGTGTAGTAGATCACATATCAGGGGAATATGAAAAACATAAAATAGTTCCTTTCCAGGATCGAAGATCAACCCTTATTTATCCGAAATGCGCCACGCATTTACACAAAAGTTGCAAATTTCAATGCCAAGACTGCAACAACATTTTTGTTTGTTCTTCCTGCATAGCATCTGAGCAACATGGTAGGCATAAATTTGTAGAAATTACAGAAGTTTACAAGACAAAAAAAGAAGTCATTAAAAAGGATGCAGAAGAGTTAGAAAATCACATTTCTCCTACATATGAAGAAACAGCACTCCACTTGGAAAATCAACTTGCCGACCTAGATGGAGAATATGAGAAACTTACAGCAACAATTACCAAACAAGGAGAGCAATGGCACAGAGAAATCGACATCGTCATCAACAAAATGAAAACTGAAATCAGCGACATAAAAGTGAAGCACAGAGTTATTTTAGAGAAACACTTGGATGAAATCAAACAAATACAGGCTCTCATGAAGCAAACCCTACTGGCCATAAAAGAAATAGAGAAATCTATTGAAGTATCCTCTATCATTGAATACAGCTCTAAGATAAGTGAGTTCAGCAAGATTCCACCCAAGGTTCAGGTATTGCTGCCAACATTCATTCCGAAACCAATAGCCCGAGAGAAGCTGTACAGTTTGTTTGGACAAATCACTCCACTATCTACTGCTACAGAAGAAAATGGTCTGTCACTAAACCAACCAACCATATCAGTCAAAGAACTACTGGATGAACCAGAACTTGTTGCCACAATACAGACTGGATATGAAGATTTACGAAGTGTGACCTGTTTAAATAATGGTAGGATATGGACGAATGGAAAGACCAATTATATCAAATGCTTCATGGTAGACTCGCTCCTCCAGACAATCAAAACACAATCAGAGGAGCGACCAAGTGATATAGCTGTAGACAGTAATGGAGATCTACTGTACTCCGACGGGACAACAAAGACAGTGTATAAAGTAAATAATGGACAGACAGAAGCGTTTATTAGATTACAAGGATGGAAGCCTGGTATGCTATGTATTACCTCTGCGGGTGACCTTCTGGCAACCATGTTTAGTGTTGATGAAACTCAATCCAAAGTTGTCCGTTACTTTGGATCAACAGAAAAGCAAACAGTTCAATTTAATGATGAAGGTAAACCTCTATACTCAGGAAACAGTTATATTAAATACATCAGTGAGAATAGAAACCATGACATCTGTGTAGCTGACAGTAATGCTGCTGCAGTAGTGGTGGTTAGTCAGGACGGGCAACTCAGATGGAGATACACCGGTCATGCCTCAGTTACCAAGAACAAACCATTTGAACCAATTGGTATCACAACAGACAGTCAGAGTCGTATCCTGACCGGGGATTATGGCAACAATTGTATTCACATTCTGGATCAGAATGGACAGTTTCTCCGTTACATTGATAACTGTTATCTGAACTATCCTTTTGGATTATGTGTGGACAATGATGATAATCTGTTTGTGTGCGAATATTACAACGGCAATGTAAAGAGAATCAAATATTTAAAGTAGACATCAACATTTGTGATGTAATGATGTTTAATGATATAAGTTAAATAAAGAGTTGGTTCTTTTAGTTTATATTCGTTATTAAAACATATAAAATGTGGGATTATTTTTGGTAATTTGGTTACACTAATATTCATAACCACACATAATTTCCCTTTATCTACTACTGTGTTATTATTTTTCAAATTCCAATGTTAAGCATATCGTTGTACAACTCCTATATGAAAGCGAAAGCATTATTTATCCTTTATGCATCGCATACGGTATTCCATTCATCCAAGTTCACACGTTACATATACATTATTTTTAGATTATTTAACGCGTATTGAAGGAATATGACATGCACTGCACTGTTATGGAATATGGAATTTCCAATTCAAAACTAATCAAAACAGACTGAAATCAAGGCACACGTGTGTTTAAAAATAAATGACCATTGTACATGTAGAACATTTCCATGTGTCGTACTGTTATACCATCGCACATACACAAACCATACACTGCAGTAGATCGTTTGATGACAACACAAACTTCAGAAAATGGAGGGTTAATGTTTTGTTAAAGCTGACAAAAATGATAATGTATGTCGACTGTAGTGCCGGAGTCTACAACAGGTTGGGCATAGGCCACAGGTTGGTGGTTTGAACCCAATTTGTAATCAAACATCTGTATGATATATCTAATTTCACTACAAAACGGGGGTTATTTGTTGTGCAAATTAAATTAAAGTTTAAAAGGGCACCAAGTTGACAACTTGGTCAAGAAAACTGACATGTGTACTTCGTTATGATAGAAATACATGTACATTCTTTTAAAAATTCTTTACGTCGATTTTTGCACTCAAACTTTTATTAAGGGGGATGTGCGGCCATTTGAGGATAAGATTGAAAAAATTTCTTATACCAGCAATTGGCCAAAAATATTGCCAAATGATATAAAAGCAATAAATATGAGATTCTACATGTTGTTTTGCATGCAAACTTTGCATACAAAAACAGGACAATGCCTTTTTTCATCAATCAGAACAGCTGTCGAAGTGCGCAGCTACAGCCTTATTATAAAGATTTTAAAATTTAAAAAAATATGAAGGGGTTCATCGGTGTCCTCTCTACAACCATTTGTTGAGAAAAAAGGTCTAAGCTTACCTATTTAAGTTGTAACTTTGTCTCAATTAAAGTAGGGTACCCTATTCTTAAAATTGGCCCAAAAACCACAAGATATATTTGAAATATAACGTATAGTTTTTTAATTTAAGACAAGTGAGAAGTTGTCAATGTGACAGCAAACCGGGTTTTCTTTTGGGTTGTGAACTGTATACATAAGCCATGTCAACCCTGAATTGATAAACACTACCTACCATATCCAGTGAAATGGAGTACTGTAGGAGGAGTATTCCGTACACTGAGGGTACCCTAAATGCAATATTTTGTCGAAAATGACTTAGTTCCAAAGCTGGTATTCTTTTCATAAATTATCAGAAATCAAAATCCTAGCAATATGCACACCTCTGATATATGTACAATTTATCTGCAACAGAACAACTTCCTATCTTGAAAACTGTAGGAGGAGTTATCCGAACAATAAGAGTATCTTTTTTGGCAGCCGCCCGCCCGCCATTTTCACCATTTAAACCACCAGATTTTTCCATTGGAAAACCCGGTTAAAAATCACTATTTTGGACCCCAATCCCACCTCTAAAATGCGTTTACTTTAACCTATAATTACAGATCTGAAAACATCCACATAAAACAAAAATGGGACAGGTATAGAGATGTACATTAAATTTAAAACGGATTGTCTTGAATTGATTTATCTTTATTTTATGAATATACATTTATTACGTCAATGTGTCTCCATTGACCCAGGAGTTCTTAGTATAGACTGGAATTTTCTTGTTCTAAAGATAGATCCCATGCTGACTGATTAAAATAGGATACCCTATTTTGAGGCAAAGTTAACATAAATATGCAAGATTCAAACTTTTTCTCAACAAATGGCTTTAAAGAGGACACCAATAAACCCCCTTCATATTTGTTCAGTTTGACAGCTGATTAAGATTAATAATTCTTGTATGTATAGTTTGCATTCAAACAACACGTCAAATCTCATATTTATTTCGTTTATATCATTTGGCAACAGTTTCGGTCAGTTTCAGGCAGAGGCCAGTTTAAGAAATGTTTACATTCAAGAAACGAATTGCCCTATTTAATTTATTTGAAGTTTGTCAAAACTTCTTTGTATTCTATCAGTAAGCCCCAATAAATATATTCAATATGATTTCATTGCAAGTAGATATTTTGATGCTAAATCCCACTGATTTTGATCCTCCAAAGCGTGTCCATCACCTTACTCTCATTTTTGCTATTTCGGGTCGGTTTTTTGAAAATAAAATAGGTTTTTAAATAATTTCTCATTCATTACTTTTCAGGTAAAATTTATTTATAGCTTACGGACGTCATCTTACACGTTCTGAAATACCAAAGGTATAATCAGTTAATCTGTTGTAAGCATTTTGTAGTTTATTTGCAAAAAGTCTTAATTTATAAGTATAGATTTTCAACAGTGAAAGTCACTTTTTTCTTTACATCTTAATTTGATGTTACACATCGTTTGATTGGCTAATGTATATAGAAACATATAGTACAAATTGTACTTAATTATTTGCCAATGGGGTTTTAATGTTGAATATAATGCATGTTAAAACAAATTTACACTGAAAATCAATATACCCATAGAGATATTCCATGGGGGAAGGGGTGTTACGTCACAAGCCCTTGTTTCTGCGATAAAATTTATCCATAGTATAATATAGCACAATCTTGTGTGAATTTAAAAGGAGAAGAAATAAAATTACTTCTTGAAAAGGCTCATAATTAGTGGACGAAGCAGTTTGAATAGACACATTATAATGTTGTTCGAAAAATTGAACTTTCTTCTGGTTAAGTCAAAAGATTTCCAACAACAGATCAAGAGGCAAAGACCATTTTCACAAAATTTATAAACCAAGCAGATTTTTGTTATCAGTACGTCGTCAAATGTCATCATCAACCTTTTAAGTGATTTGAAAATCTAGAACAATGTGCACGATTACACAAAATCTAGGGCCCGTTTCACAAAGCATACTTAGGGCTAAGTTATATCTTAGGAAAGAACTTTTTCCTAAGTTCATTACTTATCCGTTTCAATATTCTTATCTTATCCTATGAAATTCCTAAGTTATGTCTTAACTTTAAGACAGGTAAATCGATGTCATAGGAACAAACTCAATATGGCGACTGTTTATTTTGTATTGAAATGAATTAAATTAAAGTGAAAATGAATAAATGAATACATTAAAGTTGAACAAAAATACGAGAATACAAAAATCATTAGGACTTGTTCACTTTACTTCTTAACTGAAAACTTTAGAACTATCAAAATATACATATATTTCTTCAATTAACATCTCTCGTATAGACATTTAATTTAAACATTTTTTTAGATTATCTGGTCGCACCCGCAGATGGGTAGCGGGTATTGTTATAGCTAGTGCTGATAATAATAAAATTATTCATTTCCGAGAATCATTGATATCTTAAGCTGTTTGATAAAAACAGGAATAAATACTAAGTAAAACTCAATTACAGGATGACTGGATGATTTGTCCTATCCCTCCACCAAATAAGCTTTTCTTTTACGAAAGAAATATGAGGTTTTGTCTTTGCGGTGGGGTGAGGGGTTCTTTATTTCAGTTTTTGTTGGAAGGGGTAGGAGGGACCGGCAGGTGGTTTAGGTATGTCGATGTTAAATCACACATGGGATTGCTGTTTCATTTAGAAATTGTTGCCTTTTATCCTCCTCTATCAGCCAAGATGCATTTATTGGCTATGCTTCTTTTTGTAAAACAAAATTCTTATATCAACCATTTATACAAAAAACACGCATTACATTAAACTTATTTTAAAAGTTCCACATCTTTCCATTCTAAATCTTACTTGTCACTGCATGTGAGTATTGTATTCCATTTTGGAATATACCGTATACTGCGATTCAAAAAATACCGTTTTTAAAGAATATACGGATATATTACGTTATTTTTATCTACTCGTGTATGCATGTGAAGGTAAAATGTTATACATAATTTCAGTACATGCACATAGGCACTGCACTATTTACACTCTATGTACACGTTTTAAATTTTTTTTTTAATTTGTTTCTAGGTGAATAAGGGAATGAGTTTTTACGTCTGTGCCATATAGAAAAGAATTTACATGATCGATATAAGTTAGGAATTAACGAAATGATTAAAAAAAGTGGCTTACAATGTATCTTAAGATAAGATTTAGTCAACTGCGTTACACTAAGAAAGTTTTGTGAAAGAGCTATGACAAACCTTAGGAACTTCCTAAGTTATAACTTAGGCATATCTTTAGTTCTATCTTAAGAAACATCTTAGGAAATCTTTGTGAAACGGGCCCCTGATATATACAGATTTCCTTTGTTAAATGTGAGATTCAAAATTAAATTTCAAAAAGTCATGGAATTTGTAAACACTCCTTAAAGGGACTTGGACACGATTTGAGATCAAAAATTTTATTTTTATTTTTATGCTTAAAATGGTTTACTGGTGCATTTTAAATGATTGACCAAAATATTGAATGTTAAAGTCAAGTTACAAGCGAGATACAGAGGTTAGAATTGACTGTTATGCAAACAAAGCTCGAGTCTTATAGTTATTTACAAAAATGTAATGTAGAGAAATACCATTTCTTAGACAAAATGACATGTAAAAAACAATTTGAACTAATTTAATATCTTCATAAATACTATTATCAACAAAAGAAAGATACATTTGATTGAAACTTACACCGATACAACACATATGTAAAAAATGACAATATTTGAAGTTTGTTTACAAAACAAAGAATTATGAACTCTGTATCTTGCTTATAACTTGATATTTGACTTTCAAATTTTGACATAACATTATAAACTTCTATATTTATCAGTATAAACATTGAAAATGAAAAAATAAA
This sequence comes from Magallana hongkongensis, assembly GCA_015776775.1. Lineage (NCBI taxonomy): Eukaryota > Metazoa > Mollusca > Bivalvia > Ostreida > Ostreidae > Magallana > Magallana hongkongensis. Next base: position 33,896,925 of record CM027470.1, read on the forward strand.
ATTTGAAAATTTTAAGTAAAATCTTGTCTAAGTCCCTTTAAACGATAAAGACACTTAAAAAAATTGCTTCGCAATTGCACAACAATGATACATTGAGAAGAAGGGAAATCATGTTAAACAAATATTGGATGACGGTGAAGATTGAACAAATCTCTAAAAAAAAGTTTCGTGGTTCACTGCGGCTTATTTGTATGTGACAAAACAGTTCTTCTGTCTGTAGAAAATGCACCATCTCGACAATTTTTTGACAATTCCGACTCTAACGCAAAATGTGTTCTTGCGTATTCATGTTCAAATACACCGATTGGTCTTTGTTACTCAGTGGAGAGCATGGATAAAGTGTACATGTTTTTAGGGACCCATGTTGGACACTTACATATTGAAGTATATCTGATCATGTAATTTTTAATAAAATGGAAAGTATTTAACTCAAAAACCCATGAAAGAACTTTCTCGTGGTTCAACATTACGAGACAATATTTTCATTGGCGTGATGGGGAACAAACTGAGACGGATAAGATATGAAGGAGGTGAGGGTAGGGACATTGATTTACCAGGAATTCAACAGGCATACCATACTGTGCTTCATCCAACATTGGAAAAAGTTCTTATGCTGGACAATAATAAGAAATTCTGTGTTTACAAATTAGTGCGAATATACATGAATTGTTATTCACTATGTAGTGTTATGATGTACCTTTTGGATTCGAAAATGATACATGGCAAAGTGAAAAGCTGAGACCTTACAAAGAGCTAAATATTATTAGCTTAATATTGATATATTGTTTTTGAAACTATGTGAATTTGTTAATTTAAAGCACATGAAAATGAAAAAATGAAATCTGTGATTGTGTGATACAATTGAGCAAATAATGTAACATGCCTTGTACGAGTGATCAGTGTTAATCATTGAAACTTAGGTTGAAATATGGTTAAAAAATGTTTATGATTAAATTATTAAATATATGTCCTACTGTTTAGAGTGTGCTTATAACATGTGATGATTATTTCCACATACTGATAACACACATGGGATATCAAGCTACAAAATCATGAATATTTGTGGTTGCCTAATAGTTGTTGATGTTGTATAAACCCCTCATCTATAAAATAACACCTTCAACAACCTCCATAAATATTGAAATTTGATTTCATTTATCACCCCCCCCCCCCCCAAAAAAAAATGATATCATGTAAGTAGACTCCCACCTTGCACTAACAAATACAAGGAGGTACATAATTATATTTGCATCCATTTTGTGACGTATTTCTTATTATTCCTCCATTTAGCGCGCCACGGCTATTCCGGGGAAGGTATTTAATTATGCTGATCCGTAAACGTACAAAAAGGTACTTTTAATAGACTTGAGCAGATATTCAGACACTCATATACATTAACAGTAATTTGTTGAACTTTACTTACTTTTCATAATCATTTTTGGGAGTTGATTTTAATCAATTCTCCTATGAAGTTACTCTGGCAAACCGAAATGAAACAGTGTTTGGACCTAAGCACAAATCATCACCGCTGACAAGACTTAGTTCTTGAAAATAATAGAAAAATTCAAAGTAATGTCTGCTGAAGCATTGTTTTTCAAGGAAACTTATCAATAAACACTTTGAAAACAGTCAGATTTTATATAATACGAACAACTAAGATATTTTTAAAGTCTCATGTATTCCTACACCAAAGTTTAATATAGCCTCGTTCAACCGAACGCTCGGCTGTCTCCGTTAATCACCGACAAGCATAAAGGCTCTCTTGCTTGTCAGAGATTAACGGAGACAGCCGAGCGTCTGGTTGAACGAGACTAGACTTCGATATCAATAGTGCCTGGATCCATACATTTTTTAGAATTGCTTCGATTACTTATACATAGTTTGAAATCTATCTTTAAATATTATACAACATGATTCATATGGGGGTTCTCGAAATTCTTGTCGGAAAAGTCTAAAATTCATATAATAAAAAAGTGCGTAATTCAAATACAGACTAGAAGCTATTTGCCATGCAAGATAAGTTGATTTTAAAATAAAAAATAATCGATAAAATCAACTCCCGTCAGTACTTCAGTACTTTGATATTAATTAGTTTTAAAAAAGATGTTAATATAAACAATAAAATGCTTTCTTTGATGATTCATGCGGGTTATGAAGGTAGCGATCATTGCAGAAAAAAATAACATAAACCGCGCTATTTTTTCTGCGATGTCGCTACCTTCATATCCCCAATACTAGTATATATCACCAAAGAAAGCAATTTATTGTTTAAATAAAACAATGCTCAGGGATAATACGTATCGGTAAAATATAATATTTCAGAAAAACAATTTACTGGCATACCATTGATAAGGCGTCTTTGATTTTTGATAACTTGATATACATTTATCCATCCTATTTACATACTGGAAAATTATTGGACTGATCAGTTTGCTTCAAAATGACTTTGATATTACAATGTATATGTTAAAATGAGGAAAAGGTCGATTTTATTAAAATGTAGGCGAGGGTGCTCTCTCCAGGTGTCTGTTAAAGAATTTTATCAGATTTCGAATGGTGGCATTTCGTGTTAGATTAATCTATAATTATAAATTAAACATCTGTTTACCGCTCCATACATTTCACAGACTAGCGCGTCATCCATATCGTAGCAAGTGTTTCAGTTTCAGTATCATCCAGAGATGGCTGAATCCAAACAAGAAGATCTTCCAGGTACTGATGACAAATTCCGGTGTCCTATATGTCTGGAGGAGGTAAGGAACCCCAAGTATTTGCCATGTTACCATACGTTTTGTAAATCCTGTATTCAGACCTACATATCAAGTACGGTGGCGTGCAGCGGTGATAATTCTCTTAAAACTATCCAGTGTCCTGTCTGTCGGAAGTCTACCCAAGCTCCAAGTGATGACGCCTCCAGTGAAGAATGGGCCTGTAGTTTACCAGAAGATAAACTGATTTTATGTATGTCTGTAGACTCGGATCGAACTGAAAATAAGTGTTGTATGTTTTGTCAGAGAGAGGATAAAAATGTCCAAGCAAAGCATTGGTGCAAAACTTGTACCGCAACGATATGTGACGATTGCAAATCAATACACTCCTTTGTCCCGATTCTTGAGAGCCATAAAATTGTAAGCCTTTCAGATGTGGAGGATTTGAAAACCAACATAGAGATAGACGAACCTTGTTTGATTCATAAGGGAAAGTATATTGAAGTATTCTGTCAAGACCATGACCAACTTTGTTGCAGCATATGCTTTGCCACCAAACACAGAACGTGTAAAAAGGTGGAGTCTCTTGATGATGTAGCATTAGAAATAGAAGAAAGCAGTTGTAAGGTAACACCCGTCTGTTTTAAAGATTTCTTAAAGAAACTAGACGTTTTACAGGAGGAATACAAGGATGTGCTTGCAAATCTAAACGCCAAAAAGCAGGAAATCTTGACATGCACCAAAACAAAGGTAGAGGAAATAAAATCCCTTATAGACAAAGCCCACAACCAATGGATGAAGCAGTTTGAACAGAAGCATTCTGATGCTGTCGGCCATATTGAAATTGCATCAGATGAAGTAAAACGGCTTGCAACAACAGTACAAGAGGCTAATACTATGCTACAACGAGTTCTGGAAAACGGGTCAACAAAGCAGATCTTTGTCACTAGACACAAGGTACGCCATCAAATTTCGGATCACGTCGAACGTCTGCGTGATTTGAAGACATGGAATATTGTGCACGATTACAACCAACCTGATACAGATTTCCTTCGTCAAATCCTTGAGAATCAAAACTTTCAAAATGTTGAAGTGTTTGAAAAATCTGATACAACATTAATCACACTGAAAGAATTTGCTTCCAAATTGCACAGCAATGATATATTGCGCAGACAAGAAATCATGGCGCGGAAAGACTGGATGTCGGTCGAATTTGAAAAACTCTCGGAAATAATATTGCCTAAGATGGCGTATTATGGCTTATTTATAGATGATACAAAAATACTTCTGTCCGTAGAAAATCCGCCATCTCTTGAGATTTATGACATTACCGACTCTACTGCAAGATGTGTTTACACATATCCATGTTCCACCACTCCGTTTGGCCTTTGTCACTCAGGAGAAGGCATGGATAAAGTATTCGTATCTTTTACAACTCATATCGATCATTTTCAGATCGAACTCTCTGATAAAGTGATTTTGAAGAAGATGGAAACTATTCAACTCAAAACACATATGAAAGCAATTTCACGCGGCTCAACATTGATATTCTCAGGTAGTGATTCCGAAAAAATGATTTGTGCGCCAGATATTTCAGTCAAGCACACTTCGAATAGCCGTAAGGCTGGAGATAAACCATTTATTTCAACTTCATTCCATTCCAATTACCACGCCATTATTAGAAGAAAAGGAACAGAAGTGGTAGTTGCAGACGAAGAGAATATGGAAGTTTTTACAAAGGTTATAGAAACAGGTTTTTCGCGTGGTTTGGCGTTTGATTTACAAGACAATATTTTCATTTGCGTGATGGAGAACAAACTGAGGCAGATAAGACGCGGAGGAGGTGAGAGTCGGGACATTGATTTACCGGGGATTAAACAGTCGTATAATGTTGTACTTCACCCAACAGGGGAAAAAGTTCTGGTTCTGGACTACATTAATAAATTTTGTACTTACAAAGTTTTGTGAATGAACACAATCTATTATTCACTAAACTGTGTTAAAACCTACTGTTTATAATAGAAAATATCCTGATGACAAAATAAATCGAGCCGAAATAAGAGCTCGGTAATAATACGTTTTTTAATGTGAGTTATCAACAGATAAATTTTTCATCTGGATTGTTAGAATTTAAGATAACTTAATAAAATACGATGGAGCAATATGGTGTCATAAACTATATCATTATTTGTTTGATTGATCTCTGAATGAAGATTGAAGAATGTTTTGTTATTAAAGGTTTGTTTAAATTGAAATGAGCTTGAACATAATAACCTCAGGGGCACACACGCATGCGCATGATAGCAACTGTGAAATCATTAACATTCCTGGTGACCTAAATTTCGTTGATTTTGTAGGTACCTTTTATCACCGATTACACCATCCATAGCAAATTATATTTTATTTTCGTTCATTATCCGTCAAAATGATTCTATCCATGATTAAAGTATATTCTTCTAGCAATGCACAAAAATTCGCGCCAAAGATTTTCAATGATTTTACAATATCACACTACCATTTCAACTCTCATTTAAAAAAAAATCATCAATTCAATGAAATTTTTTTCGGGAAAAAAGCCCCACAAGAATACACAATATTTTATTTAGAAGATATGTAAAGATGATACCCTTTTAAATGATATAGCTCCATGCAATGCTATTTTGAGAAAAAAAATCACGGAAGAAATGTTGACCCTCGTAATAATTTTAAGTCTGTTTCTGTTTCGTCCTGTTTTTAAATTCCACAAAGTTAAAAAAAAAAACAAGGTCCATGGGATAACTGGTGGGGAAGGGGGATCAATGGTGCAAGAGTCTTAGTCGGTGTTCTCCAGCTGTCAAAGGAATATTGAATAAGTTAAATGTACTGCGACTACTTATTTATTTCATTTAGATATAGCAAAGCATTTGATCAAATATTTATAAGCAGTAGATCTAAATAAGGGCTTGCCATTCTATTAGGATAGTTCTGAATCCTGAGATAGAAAACACCAGTTTTGTACTTTTTGCAATATTGAAGAGCACTCGTTCACGAGAAATTAATATCATTTCCAAATACTTGTAGGACCTGTATTACACCATGTTTACAAACATTTTTCCAAATGAATGTTTAAGTAATCTGAGGGAAACTTGGATAAGAACATAAGATATCTATATAATTGTAGTGTGCAATAATAAGCTACCTATAGTATTTGATATACAATGTTCTCTATAATATATATCTTTTTCAATCAGTATATTGAACCAATGGTAAAAACTAGGGATGTCAATGAGTATTCGAGGAACGACTAAAATATTTTAGACGATTACTCGTTATAAAGTAAAAAAAAATTAACGCGGCAATTTGTGGGCTATAGTCTGTCCCAAGATATCCTAAAATCAGATTTTGCTTAATTGCTTGATATTTTTAAATACCTCAGGGTTCAAACGATGTTCATTCAAAAGTATGAAAAATTTCCAAACGAAAATTTCTCAAGATTTCTCAGTCAAAACGCCCTTGCTAGCTTATCAGGTTTCAATACAATGCCAACAAATGTATACGGGGATTTTGTATTGCAGCAAGCCCGGATGATAACGTTCTTTCTTTCTTTCTGTCTCTATTTCCTCCAATAGGAGATTGCATGAAGAATAACATTTTAACACAAGTAATAAATACAGCACATGAGTGACAAAGTTAATAGAAGTTATAGTGAAAAAAGGAATATAATTAAATATGTACATTGCAATTGCTGGCGGGAACATATTAATCCCGATTTACTAGAATGTTAAGTTTATTGAGTAAACTTCAAGTGTCTGTAATATCATGAAGCTGCATCTCTAAAGAAACGGAAATTAAGGATGTGCAGGCTGCGCTCGGTGTGATATGATACAGTGACGGAGAGAAGTCTTGATCCTAGTAGGATTAGATAGAGGTCTTGTGGACAAAGGCCGCAGAGTTAAGCGCTAAGTGAAATGTCGAAGTCCTCAATCACTGTGTTCCACCAAGCGTCTCGGAGAGCAACGGTTCCTAGGCAGACGGTCGAGATGTGCTGAAACACATTGGGGAAGCAACTGCCACATATAGGTTGGAAGACTCCATAGCTTGACAACGAATTTACAGAGTTCTATTTCGTGTATGTTGGATGGAAATTTCCAAATAGCGAACGGGGGTCTTCCTGCTTTTATGGTGTTGAATAAGATGAAGTCGATCAGAGAGCATGCGCTGACGCCTGCAGTCGATGTGGAGGTTGGTTACAGCTGCCTTGACAGTTTTATTCCAGAGATCATTAGGGGGGAAGTAACCAACTTGCAAGTAAATCAAGAGATGTTGAGTGTGATTGTATCTAGCCAAAATGTTGATAACGTCGTGAATGTATCCAAATTGTTTGCGCTCAGGTGAGTTGATGTAAGAAAAAAGTCGGTGTAGAAAAATCTTCTTAGTAAGAGTTTGGATGTCCAAATTGCATAGGCGGCCGAAGAATTGAAGTTTCCTTTTTTCAATTTCAGATGTTATTGGGAGAGGCCCAAGGAGTGATTCGCACATGTCGGATCTGGTAATCTTTGGGAGACCAATTGCATGTTTGCAGATAAAATGCTGAAGAGTGGTCAGATCTTGCAGATCTTTTTCTTTTTTTTGCGTAGGTCATACCAGAATTCACAGCCATACACGATGGAAGGGAGAACGACTCTGGTGTAAAGCCGGGATATGGTATCTGGGTTGAGATGTTCACGTATTTTTAAGGCAAAGTAGGCTTGTCGTCCTTTTCTACAGGCGTTAACGATTTTCTCAGTATGGACAAGTTTTGAGTGAAGGTGAATACCTAAGTGATTATAAGTATTAGACAGGTACACAGGTTCTGTACCTAGAAACCATGTAACAGGCGAATCGTTATGAGGTGGTGAGGGGGTGAACCGGAGAACACTTGACTTGCCTGCATTAAACTTGAATCTCCAGTTCGAAGGATATTTGACTGCTTTGGTGAGAATATTTTGGATCGCTGCAGGAAACAAAGCTATGCAGGAGATATCGTCCGCAGGGGTAGGGTTAGAGCTTGTGATACTATACATGTAAATACCCATATTTGGACTCTGGTTTTGAATTTCTTGAAGCAGGTCATAAATGAAAACTAGGTACAGAAGTGTTGAGAGGATTCCGCCTTGACGAACAGGAAACCAGGATGATCTTGTTTGGTTTACTACTGTCAGAGAGCATGAGGTGTTGGTGTGACAGTCGTCAATAAGACACAGACGTCCTGAAACACCAAGGCGATGTAACCTGTACATTCGACCATGCCTCCAGACTGTGTCGAATGCTTTCTGTGTATCCAGGAAAGCGACATATACTGTACTACCAAACAGGAATTTGGCCAATTTAAATCAATGAGTTAAACAGATGAAGTATGCACAGTTTGAGTTCTAATCCTCCGTGGATTACATGCTCATTCTGGATACGATCTATTCCATGGAGCTTTTCTGAGTTTCAAATCACGGATTATCAGTGAGATTTCGTCGATGGTTACTTCACCTCCTGGGATAAGATTTTCGCTTATTATTTCGTTTTGATTTTTTTTTCGGGCAAAAGAAAACTTATTTGAATCCATTTTTCTTATATCAAAAATTACTTTTTATTTCAAGAAATAATTTCATTCTGGTTGTAACGCCTTATTTGTTGGCTAAACAATTTTATATAAATTATATCGTATAATATAACCTACCGACGTCACAATACGGCGCGGGTGCGAAACGTATTAATCTGCTTAACGCTATGTTTAAAATTTGCACAAATTAACTTAATTTTACTAAATGATGGGCCTTATTTACTGATTCTACTTGTAGAAAAATAATAATCAATAAATTTAATTTCTACCTAATATGTTTTATGAGTATAACAAAAATTGGGACAGTTTACGCTTTTTATATTAAACGGTTTAGCGGATTTTAAATCTATTTTTTATGTTAAAAAAGTCTTCCCTTGGCATCCTGACTTCGAATTTCTGATAAAAATATGATTATCTTCTATCAGAAAATATATTGTTCGATATCAAGGATTATTTTTGGTTGTCAAGGATTATTTTTTTATTTAATTCATTTAATTTATTTATTTAATTTGAATTATTAATATCAACTATTTATTTTTATGTGTAGTTCATGCATTTAGAAGTCCGTGCAACCTGAATGCCTCTCGATCGGTGAATATATACCCCAGTTGCGTTAGAGCAATCAAAACTACTATGGCGACTAAATGCTTTTATGAATTCATGTCCGGTTAAAGATGAAAGGCTCTGTATAATTAAATACATATCATAAATAGTTCATAATATGAATAATATATAATATAAATGTAATCAATAGTATATATACACATAATTATAATATATATGTACAAGTGTAAATAAAATTTTACAGTTTTTTGTAATTGTCATTTTTTCATAGAAATTTTTCTAGAAGATTTTTGGGTTTTTTTGCCCCGCTAAAAAATAATGTTATGGTCAAAAAGGTAGTAAAGCATGCATTGAGGAGGCTGGGTGATCAACAATTAACCGTCAGAATCTCCCTAAATTTTTGTTTTTACTTTTTTTTAGCTGTAAATTATCATTTAGTTAAGAAAAATGATTTTTAGTTTCGTTTAAATTTTGTGTCCTAATGCAGAGCTCTTCATCTTAAGGAGGTAAATATGAATGACACGCCACATTCACAAATTAAGCTTAACAGTCGATAAACAAGGTTTTCGGTTGTACAATGTAGTTTACAGACAAAAACTATAGTTACAACGTAAATCCAAGTTCAGCATCTGTTAAACATAGTTAACGCAAGTGCAAAATATAACAAACAATTAATTGAAAATAATAATTTGCAATTGCAAAACTTACTTATTTGATAAACTGCTAACAATGAATAACGAAACTTAAAACTATGATTAACAACTTTTAAGTTAGTTAATGAATAAGCATTTCATTTAACACATTTTAATTTATATTTATCGAGAAAATCTGTAAGTAACGTTGATTCACAGACAGAAAAACTTCATCAAATAAGCATTTGTAATATAGATTACTACCGTTAAATATGATTTTACAAAACCTCAGTCATTGAAATCTCTAGCTATATTGCACGGTTCATAAGATATAGTTGACAATCAATTAACCTAGTTTATTGACTGCAAAAGTATGTATAGCTTAGATTTGTAACAGTTAACGTGCCATAAATATGGTATTTAATTGCTAGGACTAAATAGGATTCAATAAATGAAAAAATGTCAATAACAAACCATCAACCATCTCACAAATCCTAAAAACGAAATACAAATTCAAAGCAGAGCAACACGGACCTCCAAATAGATAGAGGTAGGATCAGGTGCCAAGGAGGAGTGAGCATCCTCTGCTGACTGTTCACACCCGCCGTGTGCTTTTTGTCGAAATCGGGAACCAAGAGGCACAATGGGTCACATCGCTCACCTGAGCAACACTGGCTTTATATGGGCGTTTAAAGGATATTGTGCCATATGGCAGAGATTAACCAAAAATGAATATCCGAATTTTACACTTGTTTTTGCATATACTTAATCTGACATATTTACCTGTATGGGATACCATTTTTACTAAAAATAAGATCATATGCAATATTAATAACTTAATTTTCAGTTGGTGTTCACAGTTAACGTCCTTAACTTCCAGTTCCCTTTATTTTAGCCCCCCTCCTTTCCAATCACTTTATAAAACAATTAAAATACATGAGGGCATAAAGGTACATTTTCTCAATCCCTCGACTACTTACTAGTTATTGTATTTCATCTTAAAAAAATCCTGTATGTGAAAGAAGAAAAGTGTACCTCAATGCACCAAAATAAATGCGCTCAATTCCTCAAATTAAAAACATTGAAACATTTAATTGGCCATCTCCAGTATAAACGATTGTCATTTACCAGGCATGAATTCATTTCGAATGACGATTCATATCCTTACTCACTTGACTGATGAATAAACTTAACTGAAAAATGTTGTCACATATGTTAAAGAGCTATAATTCAAATCAATGTATTGGCAGGCATGTCGCTCTATTATACCAAGGCCCATCCATTATTTTCATCTTCATTAAAAAAAACAACAAATGTCTACAAGGATGATTTTCCGTTGCAACAATTTTTTAAGAACAACGATAATGCTTTTATCCTCATAATAATACCGGTATATCAGGACTATGGAAACTGTTTAAAAGACGTCGTTTTTATTTATTTGTGTTCGAAAAACTATCAAAAATTTGTGTAGATTTTATGCAATTCATCGTTTAGGAAGGGGCACCAGAAAGTAGTTACAGCATATCATCCTTTTAGCAAGATATTTCTATTGATCAACCAGAATTTCAGCGTCAATTGTAGAATTATAAGCAAGATACATAGCTTGGTTTGAGTCATGTTTTTGTTCACATTAGTTTATTACATTCAACTTAAGATTTTTGAACTTGTTATTTCCTATTTAGCATAGCTGCATTTAAAATATAAACGAACTAAAGCATGACCTCAGCTTTGTGTACAAAACTATTGTAGCATTGTGCGCAAAGTTCCGTATCTTGCTTATAACTGGAAGCTTGACTCTCAGGTTAGTACATAGAAATTTGTAAACAATTAAAATAAGAGAAAAATGCACTAAAACAAAGAAAACACACAATTTATTTTTCATCATATATACTTATATATTTCTAGCAGCGAAAATAATCTCCGCTTAAATTGAAATCGCTGAGCATCTTTATAAAACATGTTACATTAATCAACCATTACGTAGAGATCGTACCGAATTACATGTACATGTACCAACATAATGAATAGTATTCTATGATCAGTAGTTAGTGAATCAAATTTTGCACAGGTACTTGTTAACAATCAGCTGTCTGATTGATCGATCTAAATTCTAAAATAAAGACGATGGTTCCTCTCAAGTTAAAATGAAAAGGAACTAAACATGCTTAAATGAAAATCAAAACAAGCTAAAACCACCGTCAAAAATAAAAATGTCAGCGCATTGAAATATTTAACCTCAATTTACTTCACATAAACGGCACAAATAAATTTTGGATGTTTCAAATATTCCCTTCGCACGTAAACTGTTGCACAACAAGCAAATTCATCTCCGTTCAAGATTGCTGCTTCTAACATAGACTCGCCCTCTAAACTGGTTTTCAATATATGAAAAATCGAGCCTGAAGTTAAACTGATTGACCCCCATTCTCTCTGTCATATTATTATTTTCGTAAATTACTCAAATTTGAAAATGAATTAGCCCTTCATTTTCGTAATTTATATTTTCCTTCCCATAAGGATGATTTATGCTAAATCACGTTGAATTTGACTCAGTTGTTCTTGAGAAGAAGATTTTAAAAAATCGCATCCCCTTTTTCTACAGTTTCGAGGCTTTCTCCGCTTTGAATAAAGATCAGTCTTTCATTTCTGCAATTTATATTTGCCTTCCCATAAGGATGCTTTGTGCTAAATTTGGTTGAAATTGGCCAAGCGGTTTTAGAGAAGAAGTTCAAAATGTAAAAATTTTACAGACTGGACGAACAGACGGACGACGGACAAAATGTTATCAGAATAGCTCACTTGAGCTTTCACCTCAAGTGAGATAAAAACCGAAAAGTCCGTAGACAAATAGGTGATTAATTATGGTCTAACAATTAGTATGAAAAACGTTAGTCAACATGCGACCCAGTGGGGTCATTGTGTCGACCATAGAACTTACGAAAAAATTACTTTAAACGAGACTATTGATATTCCTGTTTTATCAACTTGTTTGTCAGTAGCTTGCCTCGCCATAGGAACTGTTCATGCGAAGAGCATGCTCATCGAATTAACTGAAAGACAAAAATTCCATATGCAGGTAATGAAGGTATAAATTGCTACATAGAAAGGAAAGTTGACTATACAAAAATTGAAGTCATAGCGTTTATCATAAAGCTTTGTTGTTAGTTTTACCATCAATTTCCATAATCCTAACATATAATTGTAAAAAGAACAATAATGTTGGACATTCATATAAAAGGACGCATTACATTATTGATTTTTAATCTCTTAATTGATATGCATTTATCAATTCTATTTACATACGTGTAAAATTATTGGATTGATCATGTTCTTTAAAATTACTTTGATTTTACAATGTATATGTAAAATTGAGGTAAAGGTCGACTTAAAGTAGATCCAGTGTTCTGTGATGTCACACTTTTTTGTAAAACTTTGAAATTCTTTAAAAATTGTGCAAGGTAATTTTATTTTTTGTATGTGAATATAATCACATGGATGTAATTAGAATTATTGGTAGGTTCAAGATATTTTCGCACTTAATTTTATCCTTAATTTCCAAATTTTTATACATCTTATCTATGCAAAGGGGAAATAACTCTTTTTCTGACTTTTCTCTCAGTTGTATGGCTTAATGCTATAGTTTTTCTTAATCCAACGATTAATTTTAAAATATTTCTGTAATTTTAGTTTTCTGATAAAGTTGACATTAAAATTAAACAAGAAAAACAAATTTCTGCCTACAAGATTTTACTTTTAACAAAAAAACCCATACAGTTTTCTGATGCTAAAATATGCTTTAGTTTATGTTTATCTGGCATCTCAAAAAGTGTGATGACATGTATTTTTTTTTCTAACAATTGATGACATTTAAGTCTATTAAGTTGAAATCAGTTCGGTTTTTCAACTTTCCTCAGAGAATTTTACGAGTATGGAGTTACCTTAAATAAAAAAAATAGGAGAAGGGCTCTCTACAGGTACTATATGTGTCTGTTTAAAAAATTTATTAGATTTCAAAATGTGGCAGTTTGAGTAAATCTAATTATAAAGTACACATCTGTTTAGCGCTCCATACATTTTTCATACCGAAAGTGAAGATTATCACGTCATCCATATAATTGTAAAAAGTGTTTAAGTTTCAGTATCATCCAGAAATGGCCGAATCTAAACTGGAAAATATTTCAGGTTCCGATGACAAATTCCGGTGTCCTATATGCCTGGAGGAGGTAAGGAACCCCAAGTATTTGCCATGTTATCATACGTTTTGTAAGTCCTGTATTCAGACCTACATATCAAGTACGGCGGCGTGTAACGGTGATAATTCTCCGAAAACTATCCAGTGTCCCGTATGTATGAAGTCTATCCAAGCTCCAAGTGATGACGCCTCAAGTGAAGAATGGGCCTGTAGTTTACCAGAAAATAAACTGATTCTGTGTATGTCTGTAAACTCGGATCAAAGTGAAAACCAGTATTGCATGTTTTGTCAGAGAAATGATAAAACTGTTCTAGCAAAACATTGGTGTAAAACTTGTACTGAAACAATTTGTGACGATTGCAAGTTCATTCATTCTTACGTGCGAGTACTACAGGAGCATAAAATTGTAAGTCTCGCAGATAAAGTAGATTTGAAAAATGGCGTAGAAATAGATGAACCGTGTTTGGTGCATAAGGGGAAGTATCTAGAGGTCTTCTGCCAGGACCATAATCAATTATGCTGCAGCATATGCTTTGCTACCAAGCATAGAACTTGTAAACAGGTGGAGTCCATTGAAGATGTAGCAAAAGAGACCGATGAAAGCTGTCATAAAACAACACCCGAGTTCTTCAAAGACTTTCTAAGAAACTTGACGATATACAGAACGAATACAAGGATACGCTTGCAAACCTCAGTACGAAAAAGCAAGACATTTTTACAATGCACTGAAAAAAAGGTAGAAGAAATAAAGTCACTTCTAGACAAAGCCCACAACCAATGGATGAAGCAATTCGAACAGAATCATTCTGACGCTGTTGGAAATATTGAAATAGCGTCTGATGAAGTAAAACGGCTTTCCATAACAGTGCAAGAGGCAAAAACCATGCTCCATAGGGTTCTAGAAAACGGAATCTACCAAGCAGATCTTTGTCACTAGACACAAGGTACGCCATCAAATCTTGGATCATGTCAAACGTCTGTGTGATTTGAAGATATGGAATATTGTGCACGATTACAGCCAACCTGATACAGATTTCCTTCGTCAAATTCTTGAGAATCAGAACTTTCAAAATGTTGAGGTGTCTCAAAAATCAGATACAACATCAATCACACTGAAAGAGTTTGCTATTAAATTGCTAGGCAATAATATTTTGCGCAGTCAAGAAATCATGGCCCGGAAAGACTGGATGTCGGTCGAATTTGAAAAACTCTCTGAAACAAGATTGCCTAAGATGGCTTATTATGGCTTATTTATAGATGATACGAACGTACTTCTGTCCGTTGGAAATCCGCCATCTCTGCAGATTTATGACATTACCAACCCTATCGCAATATGTGTTTACACTTATCCATGTTCGGACACTCCATTTGGCCTTTGTTACTCAGGAGAGAGCATGAACAAAGTCTTAGTTTCTTTTAAAACTCATGTCGATCATTATCAGATCGAAATCTCTGATAGTGTAAATATTAAGAAAATGGAAACTATTCAACTCGAAACACGCATGATAGCCATTTCACGCGGTTCAACATTAATATTCTCATGTAATGATTCCGTAAAAATGGTTTGTACATCTGATTTTTCCGTCAAACACACATCAAGTAGTCCAAAGACTGGAGATCGTCCATATATTTCGGCTTCATTCCATTCTGATCACCATGCCATTATTAGAAAACAAGAAGTAGTGGTTGCAGATCAAGACAATAAGAATGTTTTTACGAAGGTTATACACACAGGTAGTCCACGTGGATTAGCATTTGATCTACAAGACAATATTTTTGTTTGCATAATGAAGAACAAACTGAGGCAGATAAGACGCGGAGGGGGTGAGAGTCGGGACATTTATTTACCAGAAATAGAGTCTTCATACAATGTTGTACTTCACCCAACAGGGGAAAAAGTTCTTATTCTGGACTATTGTGAGAAATTCTGTGTTTACAAAGTATTGTGAATGAACATGAAATATTATAAACTACATCATGTTAAAACTTACACTTGGGATATTGATATTATAAGCTTAGTAATAATATTTTTAATACTTTTAGATATATTTATTATCAGATTATTTATCGAAATGTTAGACTTTAAGACTTCTTGAGTAAGATTGAGCAATGCTATAGTATGGCGTTTTAACTACTATATCATGCCTTGTTTGATTGATCTTTGTGAGTCTCTATATTCAATAGCATGTTTTATTATTAGGGTCTTCCGTTTTCAACGGAAGACCCTCTTGTTATTCTTCGGTTTCTTTCTATTATTAAGGTCTTCCGTTTCCAACGGAAGACCTTATTGTTATTCTTCGGATTCTTTTTCTTCTTCTTCTTCTTTTTTTTTCTTACGGTTTTTTGTGCACGCGATTTCTCAGAAACGGCTCAACCGATTTACACGAAATTTTCAGATGTTCCTAACTATGTTGTGAACCTTATCGAAAAAATTTTTTGTTGATGACGTCATTTCCGTTTTTGAGATATTGGCCTTTTAATGATTTTTAGGGGGTTGGTTTGTCCAAGAGTGTTCTCATAAACTACAAAAGATATCAATTTCAAAATTTCAGGGATGATAGACAAAAGATTGCTTCTCTGAACAAACGCATTCATATTTTTCTAGCACAAGAAACGCCGGCGCTCGGTAGGGCTCGAAAATTGAGATAACAAAAGCGTTCTAATTTTGCTTGGTTTTTTTAGTTTATCTCTTTTCTCGTAACTATTTTGTTAAGACATGTAGAAGAAAAAAGATTTATATTTACGAGATCTTTTGTTTGACATCAAGAAAAAGGGACTGGACATTAAAATAAGGGACCTAGAACCCTTTAAAGTTTTCACTTTATAACTCAAAAGTGGTTAAGATTTCGATATAGCTGTCGCTGCAAAAGTTATTCATTATGATCTAATTAATGTCATAACAATAATATTTTGTTCGGGTATTGCGTAATATAAGTGTTAAAAGCTAGACTTGTCACCATGTATTTGTGTTTTATTTGGCAAATAAACGGGGTATTAGTGCGTATAACTGACATAAAGGGTACCAGTTTATATTACGGGAATTGTTAGAACATTTTATTTATTTTCTGGTGATACACATTATGGATAAAGGAACTTCTTCTATGCAATGCATTTGAGTCGCATTTAAAATCTAGCTGGATTCCGAGCTGTGTATGTGAACAATAACGTATCCGATCCCTTGCCCGCGGCCGAGGAAATAGGTCACGGCTGGACTAGCGAGCGGTCTACCGTTTTCCGATACACAAAATTTGCGCCTTGCTGTTATGCACCCATGGGTTTATTTATTTAGCTGCAAACAGAAAAATTCCAATTTTAAAGATTTTACCTACTTCCATTGACAGTAAACCAGCTTACATGCGGAAAGTGTTTAAACAGTTTTATACTTTTCTAGTAAAACACATTATGAATAGAAGAACTGTTTCTATGCAATGAATTTGAGTCGCATTTAAAAATCTAGCTGGATTCCGAGCTGTGTATGTAAACAATTTTAAGCATCAGATCCCTTGCCTGCGGCCGAGGAAATAGGTCGCGGTTGGATTAGCGAGCGGCCTAGCTATACCGTTATCCAATACACAAGATTTGCGCCTTGTTGTAATGCACACATGAGTTTATTTCTTTGCAAAAGATTATACCTTTACCTACGAATGAATTCTGTTTTGGTCTCGTAATTTCAAAAAAAGATAGTATGACTGTCATCGAAAAAAGGTGTTACATAATTGTTCTTTGTGATCTTGTCTATGTCATAAAATAGTTCTTTCGTTTAACAGCGCATCGATTGTGAACATTTCAGCGTGGTTTAAAACAAGAGGGTTAAACGACCACGAATTTTGACAGATTTGGCTACAAAGAGTGTAAAAAAGATGGATACAAAACACAAGTGCGATTATATCTTGTAGGAGATAAAAAATATATATAATTAATCTACGTTTGCCATAAACACAAAATTTTATCATAAGAATATTTGAACATTTAGATCCGCCGATTATTTCTATTTCCCTTCATTTTTAGATGCTGATTTAAAATAACGTTTCGAGGTATAATAAGTGGAGAAATTTTTATTAAGCTGCATGTTCCGATTGGCCATTACATCTTTGTAAGATCATTCATTTGGTTTGCATGGAAAATTATTTGATACTCGTATTTACACGGAATTGATAGCCTTTTAACGTTAGAAATATTCAAAGTAAATAAATATAATTGGGCATACAAAACCCCCATAAATACATCATGGGATACATGTAGTTTAGAACGGTTAACTGTTTGGACTCATCCTTCGAATGACCGGGTTTATTCATCCTGCATGTTTTGCATCAATTATAAACAACGTAAATTTCAAAACTATTAATGAACAAATATACACCTTTTATCAAATAGTCATGCTGTATATGTTATTTGTTATTGTCAAAATCGTAATACAATCATACTAGCTTCGGCGTAAGGGGCCAGTTTAAACACGAGGCGAAAAAACGCGAAACCCTTTTATGTCGTTTATTTTGTAAATAAATTTGTACATTGTACGGTAAAACGTGTCTAATTTGGTGGATAAAACACTTGGCCGGAATGGCCAACTTCCTTTTTAAGATATTTGTTGCAAAATAATTATAGTATTTAATGCAGTAGGTCTTGATCGTGTATTCTTGCAAAATTTTCAATTCTTTTGAAATATATTAGATTACATCGATCTTATTTACGGTACCTATTTTCATTTTCATTTTTTTTTTGGGGGGGGGGGGGGGGGCAATAAATCCATAACGGAATACATACGATGGAAATGCCTTTTCAATCAAATCATCGTAATTGATAATTTTTCAAACATTCGATTAACCTGAAAATTCTTAACCGGAAATTGTTAAAAAACATTAACAAGTCGACAGTGGGCTAAACTAACTAATGGCGAGAACTGTTATTATGCAACAAACAAATAGACAATAGATTAATATTTATATATAAATGAGAATTTTATATATAAAAAATTGTGAATTTTGACATAATAATATGCAACTTTGTACGTGTACCCATACAACGGGGATAACAAACGATATCGGCAGTCTTACTCGTACGGTATCCTGAATCACGGCCTTAAAAAAATGGGGTGAACTATTATCTACCTATCTAATTTTGGCAAAAAATGCGTATTTATATATAACTTATTATTAATTATGACAACGGTATAAACTGAAATGAGCTGCTAGCTTGGATCTTTATTCACAGTTGTTTAAATCAATAGCTACGACAGAAACAATTGTCGATAATTGAGCATTAATTATCTCGCAGAAGGCCGATCGATCGAAAAGTGACCGGACTACGGGAGATAACTCTCACTAATTATAAGCATCGCGGCCAGAATAGACAAGATCCGGATTGCACAATATTTTTAATACACAACATCCGGATTCAACAAGTTTCAAGATGTATATTATTTTTTCATTGAAATAAGGCTTAATTGACCAGGAAAACTAATGCAACGTATATCATTACACACATACTTAGCATAACCCTCGTTTAAAAGCGTATACATATTTTATTAAAAATCGGACCAAGCAGCTTTAACATTAAGATTTACATGTGTAAGACAATTTATTTGTCATGTGCATGATCCTGGGCATGAATTATTTTCAAAACTTGTTTATTTCTCCAAAGTGATCTCTAATTCTATTCACAAATGTTGTCATTTAAAATTACGTGAGGTAAAAAATTTAAAAATTTGAGTCGATCTCAACTGTTAACTGTTATGTATCGAAGAAATCTATTGATTTTATCATGTGTTACGTAATGAGGTAATTAGATTTTTAGGGTTCAAACGTTAAAAATTTTGATCACCAATATATCATTTGATATTTGACATTTCATTTGATATCAAGAAAAGGGGACTTGCCTCTCAAATTAAGGGACAAGAGGGCTCTAAAGTCTGTTATCTATAGCTGTTTACTGAGAGATATTTTGTGAAAGGTCATAAAAGCAGAAATGTTATTTTACAGTTATGTATCCAAGCAATGTAATGATTTTATCATGCGTACGTAATCAGAGGTCAAATGTTCAACATTTAAACACCAATATATCAGAAATGAAATATCTTTTGAAATGCAGTATAGATGAAAAGATGCTCAAAATGATGTACTAAACAATATTCAACCTTCAAAATGTCGTTAAACGGCCCCTATAAGGTGGTAATGAATTGGACCCTAAAACTTTCTTTCCCGTATATCTCAGGAACGGTATCAAATATCTAAACACGTGTTGAACAAAATATATTTCAAATTAAAAGACCTTTCATTTGATATCAAGTAAAAGGGACTGACCCCTCAAATTAGGGATCAAGATGGGCCTAAAGCCTTTTTATCTATATAGTCATTTACTGAGAGTTGTTTTTAATAGGTTCCGAAAGCAAAGTAAGGTATGCAACGTACTTTGAAAAAATTACGCAGTCTGAATTTTTTTTATTTAACCTAACAATTTAATGATCTTCTCATGCGTTACCTAATAAGGGATTTTAGGGGCCAGAGTTAAAACGTTTAATCTTTTCTATCTCAATTGAAAGAATTGCAAGCATTAGCAACGTAACAGAACTTATAAAGCATTACAGGAAAGCATTAGTACTCAACTACTATTTCCAGATAATGTTTTGTTGTCAAAATTTAAGTCCATGACGTCAAATCCGTTCTAAAATTCGGACGGAAGACCTCCTCGTTGCTCGCAACGAGATCGTGTCTAGTTATTATTATTAGGGTCTTCCGTTTTCAACGGAAGACCCTCTTGTTATTCTTCGGTTTCTTTTTAGGGTCTTCCGTTTTCAACGGAAGACCCTCTTGTTATTCTTCGGTTTCTTTCTATTATTATTATTATTAGGGTCTTCCGTTTCCAACGGAAGACCCTCTTGTTATTCTATTGTTTCTTTTTATTATTATTATTATTCTTTTTCTTTTCTTCTGACTCCTTTTTTGCTTCATAACTCAAAAAGTTTTTAACCGATTTTGATGAAATTTTCAGAGATGTTTGCAAGTTTGCGTCCCTCAAAAATGATACAGTTTTAGAAAAAACGTCACCTCCGTTTTGACGTGACGTCATTTTTAAAAATTTCAAAAAGTCATTTTGTCCCGGACTTTTCTCAAAAACGCTTTAAGAGAGAGGCTTGAAAATTTCAATGGTGATGATTTGGTCGATTTACCTCTGTAATAAGGCTCGAAATGAAAATCTGTCACTTCCGGTCGAAACCGGAAGTGAAACAAATTTTTCGAAAAAATGAATTTTCTGATCAAATGAAAAATGAATATGTGTTTTGTAGAGCTTAATTAGCTGAATCAAACACTGAAAGCCGTTTTAAAATCGGACGATGCATTACAGAGATATCGGGGTTTAAAAATTGACTTTTCCGGAAATTTTGATTCCGCATCCTTGGTTTAAAAAATAGCGTAATGTTCAAAGTAATATTAACTCGTACCAAAAATAATTGTTAAGTCGTACTTGAACAATTCGGATTCTTTTTGTTAAGTTGTTCTTGAAATCGGAAAGGTGTTTGTTAAGTCGTACTAAAAATTATTCGTATTTTGTTAAGTCGTACCAGGAATAATTCGTTTTTTTTATCTTTTCATTTTGGTTACTCTTGTTATTGGTTTAAGAGCTCTGCTTCTTACAGGAACTTCCAGCTTTACTTCCGACATTTACGGAAGACCCACTCGTTGCTTTGCAACGAGCTTTGCTCTAGTTCTTTTTATTTTTTTTTCTGACTCCTTTTCGGCTTTATAACTCAAAAAGTTTACAACCGATTTTGATGAAATTTTCAGAGGTTGTGTGCAACTATAATACCTCAAAGTTTGTGAAGTTTCTATGAAAACATCACTTCCGTTTTTACGTAACGTCATTTTTAAAATTTTCAAAAAGTCATTTTGTCCGCGGCGTTTCTCAAAAATGCTTTAAGATAGAGGCTTGAAATTTTCAATGGTTATGATTTAATCAATTTACCTCTGTAATAAGGCTGGAAATGAAAATCTGTCTCTTCCGGTCGAAACCGGAAGGGAATCAAATTTTTCGAAAAAATAAATTTTCTGATCAAATCAAAAATGAATATGTGTTTTATAGAGCTTATTAAGCTGAATCTAACACTGAAAGTCGTTTTAAAATCGGACTATGCATTACAGAGATATACGAGTTCAAAAAATGATTTTTCCGGAAATTTTGATTCCGCGTTTTTGGTTAAGAAACTAGTATCAAGTTCTTGGTTAAATTAACTTGTACCTAAAAATTAATTGTTAAGTCGTACTGTAACACATTCGGATTTTTTTTTTGTTAAGTCGTTCTTGAAATCGGAAAGGTTTTTGTTAAGTCGAACGTAAAATTATTCGGTTTTTGTTAAGTCGTACCAGGAATAATTCGATTTTTTCATGTTTTTATTTAAGGTACTCTTGTTATTGGTTTAAGAGCTCTGCTTCTTACAGGAACTTCCAGCTTTACTTCCGACATTAACGGAAGACCCACTCGTTGCTTTGCAACGAGCTTTGCTCTAGTTATTATTATTTTTTTTCTTTTTCTTTTTTTTCTGACTCCTTTTCGGCTTCATAACTCAAAAAGTTCTCAACTAATTTAATGGAAACTCGCAGGGATTATGTGCAATTATAATACCTCAAAGATTTTAAAGTTTCCTTAACAACATCACTTCCGTTTTGACGTTACGTCATTTTTAAACTTGAAAAAAAGTCATTTTGTCCGCGACATTTCTCAAAAACGCTTCAAGATAGAGTCTTGAAATTTTCCGTGGTTATGAATTTGGCAATTTACATGTGCAATAAGGCTGGAAATAAAAATCCGTCACTTCCGGTCGAAACCGGAAGTGATTCAAATTTTTCGAAAAAATAAATTTTTAGATCAAATAAAAAATGTATACGTATTTTGTATATCTTAATAAGCTGAATCTAAAACTGAAAACCGTTTTAAAATCGGACGATGCATTACAGAGATATCGGGGTTTAAAAATGGATTTTTCCGGAATTTTTGATTCCGCGTCCTTGGTTTAGAAAATAGCGTAATGTTCAAAGTAAAATTAACTCGTACCAAAAATAGTTGTTAAGTCGTACTTGAAAACATTCGGATTTTTTTTGTTAAGTCGTTCTTGAAATCTGAAAGGTTTTTGTTAAGTCGTACTTAAAATCATTCGGATTTTGTTAAGTCGTACCAGGAATAATTCGATTTTTTTTCATCTTATTATTTTAGTTAATCTTGTTATTGGTTTATGAGCTCTGCTTCTTACAGGAACTTCCAGCTTTATTTCCGACATTAACGGAAGACCCACTCGTTGCTTTGCAACGAGCTTTGCTCTAGTTCTTTTTATTTTTTTTTCTGACTCCTTTTCGGCTTTATAACTCAAAATGTTTACAACCGATTTTAATGAAACTTTCAGAGATTATGTGCAATTATAATACCTCAAAGTTTATGAAGTTTCTTTGAAAATGTCACTTCCGTTTTTAAAATTTTAAAAAAGTCATTTTGTCCGCGGCGTTTCTCAAAAACGCTTTAAGATAGAGGCTTGAAATTTTCAACGCTTATGACTTGGTCGATTTACCTCTGTAATAATGCTCGAAATGAAAATCGGTTACTTCCGGTCGAAACCGGAAGTGAAACAAATTTTTCGAAAAAATAAATTTTCTGATCAAATCAAAAATGAATATGTGTTTTGTAGAGCTTATTAAGCTGAATCTAACACTGAAAGCCGTTTTAAAATCGGACGATGCATTACAGAGATATCGGGGTTTTAAAATTGATTTTTCCGGAAATTTTGATTCCGCGTCCTTGGTTTAAAAAATAGCATAATATTAAAAGTAAAATTAACTCGTACCAAAAATAATTGTTAAGTCGTACTTGAACACATTCGGATTTTTTTTGTTAAGTCGTTCTTGAAATCGGAAAGGTTTTTGTTAAGTCGTACTTAAAATCATTCGTATTTTGTTAAGTCGTACCAGGAATATTCGATTTTTTTCATCTTTTTATTTTAGTTACTCTTGTTATTGGTTTAAGAGCTCTGCTTCTTACAGGAACTTCCAGCTTTACTTCCAACATTAACGGAAGACCCACTCGTTGCTTTGCAACGAGCTTTGCTCTAGTTTGATTATTATTTTTACTACCATATAAAGTGTGCTCATAATCCTAATGAGCTTGAACATAATTATCCTCAGGACCACACACGCGCGCGCATGCATCAAAGCAACTGTGAAATCATTAATATTCGTTATGACCTAACTTTCTTTGATTTTGTAGGTACCCTTTATCTCAGATTTCACATCCCTACTGGTACTGTACCAGTTATCGGCTAAGACCAGTTATCGGCTAAACTGAGAGTTCGGGTTTAAAGCACGCGACAATCCAAGATTTTTTAATTCAGTCGTCTTTTTCAAATAAAGAAAAGTAAGTTTGGATGAAAAATTTTTTGAATATGTTTTATACATGAGCTTAAACGATCATTGTTTACCGCTAATTTTACATCTTTGCACTTTCAGCAGTGGGGGAAGTGACGTAATAAGTTAAAAATAGAATATTGCCTCCTTGTGATACGTTATTATATCCTTTCTTTGATTTGAAATATAAAATCAATACATTTAACATGTATAAACAAAAGGAATTCACGAATTTCCGAGAGATTCGTAGCGCAATTGAACGCCTGATTGCACAATTATGTATTGAATAGTATACAATTTAGTGTATTACCGTATGATAATAAACGAATCATTTTATGAGTTTTGTTTATAATGTATCATGACCCCGAATACTTTAGTCTGGCCTCACAAGGGGCATAATTCAAACTACATTTAGCAGAGTATAAAATCAACATGAACACGGATTTTTACTATGTTATTATCACGAAGCCGATAACTGATGGTACAGTAAATCGTAAAAACTCGGCAAATTCGGGGCGTGCTTAAAAGCACAAAACAAGATGTTTCGGGTTCTAAATAATGATATAAACTAACAGATTGATAAATAAGGAGTTCACTTTTTAAAGTATGTCAAGTTTTATCCAAAAATACCAAGAAATAAGGAATTACGAAAAGAAAACGTTAAATTTTAGCCGATAACTGGTACAGTGCCAGTAGAACACTATACTGTATTTGATTTTCCTTTATTATCCGTAAAAATGATTCTACGTAAGTACATTCTTTTAGCAATCAACACAAGAATTTAAATGATTTCACAGCATCACACATTCATTTCAGCTTTCATTAAATACTAAGTTTTTTGAATAATCAGGGAATAAACTTTGGCCCACGGAATAATTTATGTTTGTTTCAGTTTATTTGAAAACAAGGTCCCGGGGCCGGAGGGGGGGGGGGTTTCGAGGAAGAGGAGGGTCAAGGTGAAAAAACCTTGGTCGTTGTTATCTAGCTATCGAAGAAATATATTAAATAAACTGCGAATACTTATTTATTTCATTTAGATAGCAAATCATTAGGATCAAATATTTATAAGCAGTAGATCTTAATAACGACTTGCCATTCTATTAGGATAGTTCAGAAATAGGAAACATCAGGTATGTAATTTTTGCAATATGAAGAGAACTCGTTTACGAGAAAATACATGTACAGTATATCATTTCCAAACACTTGCACGACCTGTATTCAAACCATGTTTACAAACATTTTTCAAATGAATGTTTAAGTAATCTGGGAGAAAACTTGATAAGAAACATAAAATATCTTTATAACTTTTGTTATCATGTTGCATGTGTAGTGTGCAATAATAAGCTACCTATAGTATTTTATATACAATGTGTCTCTTATAGATCTTTTTCAATATATTGAACCAATGTTAAAAACTAGGGATGTCAATGGGTATTCCAGGAAAACGACTATCACTCGGTCACGACTAAAATTTTCTTAAGCGATTACTCGTTATAAAGAAAAAAGAGGAAAAACAAGGCAATTTGTGGGCTAAGAATGATTAAAAAAACGTATTTCTTTTCTCTGCATTATTCATCAGTAAGTTACACTCAGTTCCACGTGTGTTCTATCGGTTCTTCAGCTGGCTATTAATTGACTTAAACACTGCATTGCCATAAATTTACTAAAAAAAATCTTTAGATTTTGTAGATCAGATTATTGCTTTGACATACACTTTGAACAATTTTTGTTCCTTCTAGTGACAGCTAGAGTTAACAGGAAGTCCGTTGCGTGTTGAAGTGTTATATAACATATCCTTTAAAAATGTGCGGATGGTGTTAATGTTAAAGAATAAAGTCTTTATAAAGTTAACTTTTATCAGATCTAAAATATTTGAATTCAGGTCAATTAATTAACTACGTATTGGAAACAGACCATATGACATTTGTAGATGAAGTAACTCTAGTATCTCCAAGTTTGGTCTTAATTGTGGTATACTTATTTCATTTTCCTGTAAACAAACCATTTAGGATCTTCGATAAAAAGCAGTAAAAGAACAGGGGCGTACAGGCATTGTATATCCCCCACTCGGAGCAATGAAGACGAAAGAATTTCAATTCAAGTTAGAATATTAATCTCTGATTTGATTATAAATTTCACGATGGAAGTCAATATTGTGATTTCATTCTATTAACACGGCAGGTATAGATTTCCAAATTAAGCTGCACACCATTTTTTGCGTAAATTTTGGACCATTCACTGTTCTTAACTCCATCCTAAAAGTACTTTTATTTAAAGAATAAGTTTATATTGATTTTTATTAACATTGATTTATTAAAATGGAGTCTAGATTCATAATGGGTCAAATTTGTGATTTTCACCTAAAACGTTTTACTTTATGAATAATTGTCAAAGAGTTACATTTATTAACATATACTCTAAAAAATTCTACTACCATTTATATAATGACAACAATTACGTAATGTTCATGTTCTGTACATGCAATATCTGATAAAATAGCGCTAGCACAGATATGACTATATCATGTTGTAATGCTTAGAAAGCATCGAATAAAACAAAGGAGATAAGTAGCAAGTGCATGAATTATTGGGTTTTTTGTATTTGTAAGAGAATGAAGTTCTACTCGTATAATTATGTACTGATGCACAGTTTCAAATATAAAGATTTTTGTTATGTTCATATGCGATTTCAAAATCCTGGGTACGGGGGATTTGTCAGGCCTTGTACGCTCTTGTCCTTTAACAAGTTGATTTGTTCTTCCCAAAATTGATTTTTTCCAGCCATGTTTGACAAGTCAAACACATGCTATAGAAATCCACAACTTTAAGTTTAAAATAATGGGCTTGTATGCAGAACTTTTCCGAGGTGTGTGGATGACCCTAAAAATGAAATATTTGATCTTCAAACATTATTATCATTATCTTAAATTTTAAAAAAAGTTGTATTTTTATAGCTATTTCTATGAATCCCTAACATACGTGACAATCTTAAAAAGTTGAACGGTATCTCGCAGTAATACAATGCAAGCAATTGATGTCCCCTCATAACACTACACGGGAATGAATTTCTATATAAAAAAAAATTTGATTGAACATTTCTATTCAGAGGAAATGTGATCTTTTACATCTATCTATCTCATTGATACAGACAACACCAACATTTTTTTCTCAGGGGATGCGGTCGTCTATTTTCAGTTATTTTACCACGCGAGTTTAATGAGGTTGATTCAAATTTAGTCCAAATACCGGATCCCTCCCACCCAACCATATTGATCCGCTCATGACCCCCCCCCCCCCCCCCCCCCAAAAAAAAGAAAAAAAGAACACTCTGACTAGATAAGATGTTTATTGTAAATTGTAAATAGGAAACCCTTAAAACACTCAGTTCAAATTCTTCAGAAACATGATCAGTGGCGTAGCTAGGCTTTTTTTTAATGTATTCAAAATCGGCAGGGAGTGCAGGGCCTGGGGCAGAGCCCCCAGAAGCTCCTGGATTTTAGGTTTTAGCTTTTGAATTTTCCTGGTTTTTTGTTGGTTTTTTTATGATGAGATATTGTCTCAAAATATTACAATTTTACATGCTGTACATGTGTAAGGAAAATTTTGAATTAAAAAAAAATGTGTATGTGAAACACGGATGCCCCAGTAGAAATCAACTGCATATGACTTTTGATATAAGGCGTTTTGAAACAGCTCCATTAAAAAAAAAGCCGTATATACAAACCTTAGATGACAAACTTTTGTTCAAATTTGAATCATCATATGGATTAAAGTACATTGTAATTAAAATATTTTCACCGGTTTAGAATTTTCAAATTTCACAATATTTAACCCGAAAACTACGTTTTAATTTTTGGATAAGCAAAAAATTTAAAAATCCCTGATGAGATTCGAACTCATGACTGACAGATCCGTGGTGAACCCTCTAACCCACTGCATTACGTATACGCTGTTGGATGACAAGTTTGGGAAAAAACTACATGTATTTATAAAATTACTCTTGATTTTAATGTTACTTTCGGTAAATAATTCGCCACAACACGGAGGTGTCCCATACCAGAGGCGGATCCAGCAATTTGGAAAAGGGGGGGGGGGTCCATTTGATGAAAACCAAAATGTGCAAAAATTCATCATTTGTCAATAAACAATGACTTTTTTTAACGTTTTCCGTGCGTATACAACTGTATTTTATAAACATTTATCTCATCACTATCTATTTCACATCTATTTCAAAATCAGAGATCAGAGAGTGCACTGCGTTATTGAGCGTTTTGCCGTTTTGGTTTAGGTAAAGAAGATTTGCATACTATCTAGCCACAAGAAACCCAAGTCTCCAGCATGAGAAAGTGCGTCTATGCTTGACTGAAAAGAAACACTAAGAAGCAAAAAATAACTCAGACTAATTACGACAAACTATTATAAAAATTGATATTTTGGTAAAAAAAATTATGTCTTTGATGTTTTTAAATTCTGAACTATTTATCGATTTTGAGTTCTATCGATTGCCTTCTTAATAAAGGTCTAAATGATTGGATATGACAAAAAAATGGGGATAATGTATGTGCTGAATAGATGGTACGTGTGTAATACAATGGTAAAAGCAATTGTCGTCCCAGGGAACTTGATGCGACCCCTGTAATGGCCGGGTGCGCTACATCATTCGGCACAAGTACAGATGCGATCATATTTAGAAAAGTTTTGAAAAGTTGGGCATTTTCATAATGGGTCATGCGTAAGCGGGTCATGTAATTTTCTTTGTATTTTTCCTTTGAAACGAAGTAAAACTCATCTTTTATAAAATACTTAAGTTAATTAACTAAACAATAAATTTGAAAGCGAATGCGTGTACTCATACTTGAACGTCGTTTTACTCGATGGCTTGTCAGTTCAAAACTGTATGAACTATAATAAAAATTTTTTTAAAGAAATAGAGTAGAAAATACAGTGTAGATGTTATTACAAGCTTATCTTTTAAAAAGATTGGTGAGCTAGCGTCGTAGCCATCCTAAAACACAGAAGCAGATTTCTAAAACATTGGTTTAAATTCCTGAATCGATTAACAATAAGAAGGCACAGTGGTGTACTGGAATTGTGCTGGAGTGGGGTCTCAATTTAGTATAATTGTGAATCTAGAGTGGGCTTCACATCGACAATGGCATAGCTCATTGACTGTGCCTTAATCATTATGTTTCAATTTCGAGGTGAAAATTTTCAAGAACCATTGGTACTGTTGTGTAGCAATCGTATCTTCTGGGGCCTTTCCCGCAAGCTCGGAAAACATATCCGAGGTTGTTTTCCGAGCTTAAATGAATTTAAGATAAAGCTAGCCATTTATTATAATATTTAAAATAACTTTGCATTATAAGACCTAAGCTATTGTTAGTTTTTTGACATTTTCAATAAAACTGCATGTGATGATGATATAAAACGAAATTCAAATGGTACAGTTTATCTACAGTAGTACAGTATTCCCAGAACAGGCATGTAGCATCGTTTTTGAAAGTGGGGGGGGGGGGGCAGACCCATCCAAAAAATATTGACAAGCCAAAAAAAAAAAAAGGGAAATTTAAAGTTTCCAAAAATCTTCAAAATCCTAATCCGTGGGGGGGGGGGGGGGGGGGGGGTATATTCAATTTGACTACTCATTTTAATTTCATAACAATTTTTTACTACCTTCCAAAAAAGTGGGGGGGGGGGGGCAATTCCATTATAATTCATATTTTATATGTAAATTTTAAAAAGTTTGTTCCTGCAAGAAAAAGTGGGGGGGGGGGGGGGGGCAGGCCCCCCCTGGCCCCCCCCCCCCCCCCGATGCTACGTGCCTGCAGAACCCCCTACTATGGAGTCGAGCATGCGTATTCCAGTGAAAAAGACTAACGTAGTTGCTAGCGCTCGAGAGCGCTAGCAATAAATCTGTGTTTTTTTTTAGCGATACTGCTTAATATTATGTTTTTTTTTAATTTTCCACATGTTTACTCAGTGTAGTAAACACCTGATGCTGTGTTTCAGGTTTTAGTATGAATATATAAACTGAAAAGGAGTTAAATTAAAGCTTTTCTTCTCATTCAGGCACGTACGTAGCATCGTTTTTGAAAGTGGGGGGGGGGGGGGGGTTCATCCAAAAATATTGACAAGCCAAAACAAAAGACAACAAAATTCAATTAAAAAGGAAAATCTTTGCTGAAAACCGAATGGTGATAGCTTATACCTAACACAAGTTATCGACCTTTTTATACATGTCACTACGTCTATTCCGTCGCCATTCCGGCGATTAGTCCTCACCTCATTTTACCCTTATCTCCACTTTCATTTCCGGTGCCGTAGCAAAGTTTCTCACATGTTGTGTCGATATATGCCGCTTTTGTCTCTGTATCAGTGAATGTAGTATATCGGAGAGCCACTCGCTTCTGGGATTTCTAGGAGAACCATGTTTCTTTTACCTGCCACAGACGATGCCGTGACATCTGTTACAGCGCCCCTCTCAGGTGTGTTGAATGAGTTCGAAATTCCTCGATTACAGTTGTCGATGTAACATTTTAGTCTGATTTGTTCGTATTGATGTTTTGTTTTAATATTTCACTTGAAAAAGTATTGCTTTATGAGAAAACAAAACATGTTGTAATCTCATTTAAAGATAAACGTTATGAAATCTAACTGCTCAAATATTATCATTTTTCCTATCACAGCACCAGTGAAAGTTAGTTTTGAATCTGCCGGCCGTTGGTTCGAAGCGCTGCGATTACGAAGACGCCACAAACATTCCCTTTCCCATCATTCCCTGCAGAGTAGCAGCAGTGAGGAAAGTGACAATGAAGAAATAGAAGAGGAAGACAACTTAATTCTCTTACAAGGCCTAGATCCCAAAGAATGGAAGGTAAATTATGAGCTGGTCATGTACCAAGATATTCTCTTGTAATGGGATGGGAGAAGAAATGACAGACCAGATTAGAGGTATGCTCAGCAAATCCAGCTAGTGCTCATGAGTGCTCTCAAATTTGTGGTACAGGTGTAAGGAATTTTGGCGAGCACACGCAAGACCCACTCCCACGGCTTTGAATTTGAACCCGAGCCCTCTGAATCGCTAGTCAGGTGCACTACCAACTGAGCAATCTGGCATCGGCAATTGAATCAGTCTAACCATCACACTCTTTTAAGGTCACGTCCATCTCAAGAAAATTTTTTTTTGATCTTTAAATTATTCTAATCAAAATACAATCTAATTAAAATTAGAACTTCCATCCGCTCCCCGGTTTTCGATATGTCGCGTTGTATAGCATATCGTAGAGGAGCGGAATTACAAGTCTAATTTTAATTAGATTGATCAAATTAATCATTAGGTGATGGGATGCAGGACTGCCAAAACACATTTTAATGCACGGTACTGGATTGATTTAAACTAGGCTCAAGAGATTTAAATTTAGCTTAACTTTTAAAGGTTTTACTCATAACTCAAAAATGTGTAAAGATAAATTTTTCATATACAGTCAAAACTGCCGACGCGGCCACCCCTATTAACAGGGTTGGGAATAAGAGCCCGCCCGACCGCCCGAGACGGTCTGTTTCTTAGGCAGGCGGGGGCGAAACTTCAAAAGACAGCGCGGCGGTCTGGCTAATTTTAATAGCCAGTTCCTAGTTTAAAACCGACAATTTTATTTTTAAGTTATTTACCTCATTAACAAAAAGTACAGACAATGTCGGTTGTTAGGTTTCGTTGAGAATTAGGTAAGCTCTACAAGTTGTAATCTATTCGCTCATTGGTCTGAATGATTGTTACAGCCAACCAGTGTTCACAATACAATTTTTTTCAGCACTATTGCAATAGAAGCAACATGCTAGATTATGCGCAAGTTTTTGAGTTTGTCGATTCCCCAAAAGCGTTCCTTGATTGACGCTAAAGGAAAAAAAGTATACAACCAAAACAAAAGACGCCGATGTACAGTTCCGGGATGGAAAGTAGAATGTATGGCTGATAAGTTATGAAACACATGGGAAGCTCTATGTAAACAATGTCGAGGGTGGATAGGTTGTACACCACTATTATTTTTTACGATATATTCTGACCAAAGTCACGCGTATTTAGATGTGGGTAGTTGATTTTAAACAATCTTCTGGCGAAATCTCCCCTTACAACTTTTAAAACAATAATTCATTAACGATTTAGTAGCAAATAAACACAAAGACATAAGAGTTTACTCGGAGACATCGAAGTTACTCATGTGGTTGAAAATCAAGTACAAGCATTTTCATCCCCTGTGCAAGTAATTGGCGTAAGAAAATCAAGTTACCTCGTATTTTTACAAAAGCGGAAAAATTATGCGTTTTAACCGTTTTTATCTCATTGAAAATACAGCCCTGTCACTGGCGGAAAACCCCTCAAAACAAACGAGAAATCTGGAATTATTTTTCTTTGACCATATTTTGAACCTACAGAAAAATAGTGTTGTGAGACCAAAACACAATTAGCAGTTAAAAGGAGTGCATCTGACCGAATAAATAAATTTTTATCACAATTATTTACAGTTGTTTTAATTTAACCCCTTTCAATATTTGATATCATATTATTGTCAATCTTTCAAATTGTTTAGAAAGTTCATGATTATGACATTGTTAGCTGGCTTCTAAAAGAGGGTTTATAATTATATATATATGTAGATGAATAGTTTAATATTTTAAGCATGTTAAACTTAATAATAAGCATTCTTTGGGTTATGTTTAGATATGGTTTCAAATACTTGTAAAAGTTAAAGATTTCGAGGAGCGTGTGTTACAGATGTAAATATTAAGCTTTATGTAGAGTTCATTCATAATAATGAACATTTTTATCAGGACTGGCAGATTTTAGGCAGGGCTGGTAACTTTTTAAAGTAGCCAGCCCTGTGGCTGGCTGCTATTTTTGGTGAATTTCCAACTCTGCTATCAAGCAGTCACCTTTCGTATGCGGTCATTTTATTTCCTCCCGATGAAAATCCTATATAATTGGCCAGTATGGTTAATTTCAATGTTCATGCCTTATGTATCATCTCCTTTCAGCAACAAGACCACTATGCGGTCCTTGGAATAAGCAAACTGAGATATAAAGCCACAGAAAATCAAATCAAAAAGGCTTGTAAGTATTTAACTTAGTGTGAACTAGCTACTCTAGATCTGACCCTTGAAAATTTTGATTATTGTGAAATAAAATTGTTTACAATGATACAATCCATACAACATTATGAATGAAAAGCTGAATAATGTGAATTGATTGAAACTTAAGTACATTGCAACATGGTTTCTTGAACACTGTAGTCCTTATTTTATTTACACAACACATGCAGATCGTGTACGTTAGACTTTGACAGTGTGGTTAGATTTCGATCAAAAGTAACAAATGAAAATTGTAAAGTTAAAAGTTAAATAGAATAAAGAAAAAAAAAATTTCATCCAGAAGTATGCAAACTGGTAAATGTACATTTGCTTGTCAGCAATACTGGTGTTAAAGTTAAAGCGAGAGACAATCATTCACCTAGTATGTTTGCTTGTCTTCTATTTAAATTATACAATCTATATCTGGATAAAACATTTCTTTCAGATAAAAGTATGGTTCTGAAACATCACCCAGACAAAAGGAAAGCCAGGGGTCTGAAGGTGGGGGATGGAGAGGATGACTATTTCACCTGTATAACCAGAGGTAATGATGGAGCCGAGGACCCATTAACACTGATTTATTTACATGCTTTAGCAAAGCATGGGTAAATCAGATCCTCCAGATGTGTTCGCTATTATTCATATTGATAGAATGGTATTTTAAGGGAATGAAATAACTATAGTCAGTTGTTCTATATGTTACTATGCATATAAATTTTTTCATCAGTATTGGGCATTTAAAATGATGTTATGATATGCCTATAATGTGCATATAAAGTTGAGAAATAAATTGTGTACCATTTATGTAAGGTAAGGCCGTTACTGACCCTAGGTATGATGAAAAGCTACACCTAAGCCATCAAGCTATTATTGATTTTGTTTTCTTCTTAGCATATGAAATTCTGGGTAACAAACTGAAGCGGCGATCGTACGACAGTGTGGACCCCCAGTTTGATAACGACGTACCACCGACTGACGAGGAGTCAAAGAAAAATTTCTTCAAAGTGTTTGGGCCTGTATTTGAGAGAAATTCAAGGTGATTTATTTTCTCCTCAATATTTTTTTTCCACACTTGAGTTCAGCAGTGAGAATGTTTCCAGGAGTGTTTTTTTTTTATCTTCTAAGAAGTAATTTATGCTTACTTATGTTACTTTAAAAAAAACATTCCTACAACCCTGTATCTTGATTATTATGATCAATGAGTGAGAGTTCTCTAGAGAGTCTATTTTAAGAACAGATTTATTAAAGTTATATTTTGTAAGGATTTTGAGAATGAAAAAAAAATGTTGATGAAAGATATTGACTAAAGTTTTAGTGCCATAAAGTTTTTTCATGCATGATTCATGGACATATTAATGATATTTTTGATATATTTGATGAAGAAATAGTCTTACATACTACGTATACAATAGCATTGTTTTTATGCCTATGTTTGTTATGTTCATGTAGGTGGTCCAGCAGAAGAACCGCCCCTAGTTTAGGCACAGACTCCACATCTATAGAAGATGTCAACAGATTCTACACTTTCTGGTAAGAGTCACTCTCTGGTGCACTGTACATTTACAATGAACCCTTGATCTAAATTCATGTACATGGAATCTGAATAGTAGAAAAGAAATCTGAATAATGCATTTGTTTGGCTGGGTAGTTGTATGTACATAAGACATACAGCTTCTGACAAATTGATATGAGAAACTTCTCAGAGTTGTTCTAGATCCAAAGGCTTTTGGGACAGAAAAAGTGAGAGAGAACTTGTAGCTTTCAGCTTGAAAGCTGTAAATTTTGAAGACTATAAAATGTATGAAAGTGATGACCAGTTGTTTATCATGCAAGATCTAAACAAATCGTAGATATTTAAAGAACATTTGTAAGCAAAGTGCATGTTTATGTTATAATGATGAACAGTTT
Source organism: Magallana hongkongensis (assembly GCA_015776775.1). Taxonomy (NCBI): domain Eukaryota; kingdom Metazoa; phylum Mollusca; class Bivalvia; order Ostreida; family Ostreidae; genus Magallana; species Magallana hongkongensis. The sequence continues at coordinate 33,932,005 of CM027470.1, forward strand.
GCAATAAATTAATGACTAATCTTGTGTTAAACAGGTATGATTTTGATTCTTGGAGAGAGTATTCCTATTTGGATGAGGAGGAGAAAGAAAAAGGAGAAAAGTAAGAACTTCAGCATCTTAATTCTTGTGTAATTTATGATAGTATGTAATTCCTCATTTGATCTTGAATTTTCTAGACGTGAATTATATTGTCATCATTAATATTTCCTTGTATTAAGTCGTGAAGAAAGGAGATGGATAGAAAAACAAAATAAAGCAGCTCGACAGAGGTTAAAAAAGGAAGAAACAGCTCGTATCAGACAGCTAGTCGGTCAGTGCTCAGCATTTCATTACATTTGTTTATTTCTCTGTAAAATCACATGATTGTATAATGTATATACAGGGCACCATTAGAGCTGCTATCAAGCTCTATATGGCCGCTGATATTGAACAATATGCTAGCTTAGCAATAACCATATTTTTTAATTTGTTAAGCGCTTACAAAAGGATCTTCTCAAGTTGTGATCTTTTTTGTATCCCAGTTGTTTGCTCATTTTATATCCACTTTTAAAATGAATAAATTGAAACAGAAGTAGGAATAGTTCTAGATTTCATTTGATATTAAGTGTTTTAATGATTATTCATTCCTAATTTCTGTTGACAGACAATGCGTATGCCTGTGATCCTCGAGTGATTCGTTACAGAGAAGAGGAGAAAGAGAAGAAGGAAGCTCAGAAACGTGCCAAAAAAGAAGCAGCCCGACAGAAAGCTCTGGAGGAGGAGAGGGTGAGTCTTAAAAAGGACACAAGGGAGGAGGTGTTGGGGGGTCATAAGGTCAAGGCCAAGAGAGGAGATCATAAGATCAGGGCATAATAGAGAGGTCAGAAGAGGAAACATGGATTGAGTATGGGGGTGGGGCAAAGGAAGAATACTGAGAGATGGATTGTTGTGTAATGATTTTGGTGATGGGTTTTGTTGTAAGAGTGTTTTTAGTTACTAGATGGAATATACAGTAAAACACGGTTATAGGGAACACGCTTATAATGAATTGATGCTTACAGCGAAGTGATTTTTATTCCCCGTAACTTTATTTTCATGTTGCAAATGTGATGGATATAACGATTACGCTTATAACGAAGTAAAATCACCAGTCCCTGGCACTTCGTTATAAGTGTGTTTTACTGTATTACTTCCGCAATGTGAAATTTGTGTTGAGAATACCTGGTTTAAATGTAAATGTCAAGCTTCTGACAAGGTTATGTCTATACATCAGATTAAATTTACTCATTCTTTCTTTCTATTTCTCTTTCAGATAAAACAAGAAGCTTTAGATGAGGAGAGAAAGAAGAAGGAGAAAGAGGAGGAGGAAGCTAAAGCTCAGGTTTGTAAGGCCTAAAAAAAAAGTTGTGTGTTTCATGTAACCCGACCTAACATACAAAAATGGCCTGATCCTACCATTTTTAGACAGTTTTCCCCAGGCCAATTTTGCATGGCGGTACCGCCATGCATTGTCATGATTGAAGATCCCCCACCATGCATCACACAGTGCCGCCATGCTTCCCGCTATGCATGTTTATTTCAAAGCAAAATTCTTTTTCCAATTATAACACATCATAACTGTAATTAGTAGATATAAAGTTGTCATTCTCCGCTCAAACTTCAGAAAAACACTTGCACCCGCAGTGAGTGCAGTTAATTTCGACATCGATCTCAGCAAGGGGGCACACGTGGTTTACAATTTATGGACTTAGCTTTTGATTAAGGTATATTAAAACTGAGTTGTTAATTGGTGATTTATGCATAAATAGAGACGTGATTACTTCTTGTTTTTTAATATAATGTTGTTTTTTGCGACATCTCCGCCATTATCGAATGTTGTGGATTTTCCAAGATCTAAAAATAACACAATGTTAACTCGATGGTGTTAGCTTGGATTCAATATGCTTGAACTCTTTATTTGCCTCAAGGATATTGGAAACTTGAAAAAATGTACACAATAAAGAAAAAAAAAACTACAGTTATTTGCAGAAATGCACGGAAGCGATGTCAACTAGAAACATCGTATATTGTATGCCTATGAAAATGATTGACTGTGTACATACATGTAAACGGGGAAGGGGACTGGTGTCAAGATATCACAGAAACTTTCATATGAACCCCCAATTTAAACAAGAAATATTAACTGCCCAGAATAAGTTGAATCAAGTTTGCTGTAATTGTATGGACTTGTTCTGCCTATTTCTTGTTCAACACCCCCCTAAAAAAAAATCTCTTCTATATAATATGTAGAAGAAGGAGTGGGACAGAAGCTGATGTTGAACTGCCATGTGAATCTATATTTCTTGTGTTTTGTGAAAACTTGTGAGGACCAACCTCTTAAAAAACTGATTTTGAAAAAAAATGTTATTAGTTTTGCCAGAAAAAAACCAGAAAATTGTATATTAAATATACACAGATATTAAAATATAATTATGAATTGAAATGATACTTGTTGATGTAGATTTCATGAAAATGCATCAGTTATAGTACATATCATGTAGTATGTTTCATCAAATGGTTATATTATTACACACAGTGATTTCGCCGGCTTAGGCGCTTTAATGCCGCACCGCGCACTTACTCTGACAAACTTCCCCCCATGCTTCAAAAATTTTCTGGGGAAAACACTAAATAAATAAATAGATGTCTGATTTTATCCGATTGTGAATTTTATCTTATTTCCAATAAAAAATACGTTTTTAAATATGAAACAAACAAACATTCTTAGGATTCATACAAAAAAAAATATGATAAAATAAAAAAAAATCCCTACCTACCTAACCTAATTTTTTCATCAGTGTTACCCTAAACACACAATTTTTTTTTTTAGGCCTAACCAAGGTTTAATTATAAAGTCTTCTTTTTGAACAAGGGGAATTGATATTGTGTTTTTGTGTATAAACAGTGTAAAAAATGTAGACTAAAAGCTGTTGTTATTATGTTGACTTGATGAATTTTATGTGTTATTCATTTTCAATAGGCTGCCATTGCCAAGAAAGAAAAAGAAGCTCAGAAGAGGTTACTAAAGAAGGAACGCAAAACTCTCAGAACTGTTGCTAAGGTAAGGAGTTGAGTAATATTATTTAATACTAGACAGTAGACACATTGGGAAAAAACAGGGTTTTTTGCATATAATGTTTATAATCATAATCTCTAGGTTGTGCATGTAAAAGAAATTTGAAATTTGATATGTTGATTGATCTCTTAATACATTTTACAGGACAAAAACTTTTTGATATTTGATGTACAGAGTAGTGACAATTTTGATTACTGTAAGCATACTGAGTAATTCACGGACACATCAATTATTTTCAGGACAAGAACTATTTTACCGATGCAGAGGATGAAAAGGTTACCAACATGGCAGATGTTGATAGACTAGCAGACCAGCTTTCCCTGCTTCAGTAATACTTTATTTTAATTCTAAAGTGAAATTTTGTTTTACATTAAAACTTTTCTAACTGTGCAAAGTGTTATTGAAAAATTTAAGACACTTGTGTTTTAATTCAATTTTGCTGAAGGTTTATTAACATGTTCATTCTAGAGGAATAAAAAAAAATTGATCTGAATTGCAATAAAGAAAATGTTGTTGTAGCTAGAGTAAATTGAACAATCATAAATATATATCCTATTGAGTTTGGATTAATTGAACAAAACCTGCATTCTCAATGGTTAATGTTACGTCATGGCAACGTGCATTTATTTTATTTTTGCGTTGCTTTTCAATAACACTTTTATCAATGTTTCATGATCTGCATGATCCTGTTGTAAGCTTATTTTAATTGCTTGTTTCTTGACACTTACCAGACTGCAAACACTGAATGAAGCCATGGCAGCAGATGAGGGAAGCAGGGCTAAAGAAGCATTTTCTGAAGCAGTAGGTATTATTACCATACATAAACAAAACAGTTTTCTACAGGATTTGTCGTGCTGTGTTTTACTTTGGAAGTTTTTGCCAATTTGATGCAAATTGACAAGGGATGGTAGGGGTCACATATTGTTTAATTGTACCTCTGCAAACAAAGTTTTGAGTGGTGCAAATTATATCTGTTCACTCTGTTGACTTCCTTTGATATGAACTAGTTCTATCACGTGAATTTTTCTACTTTAGTTACTATTTTCTTTATCAAGTTTACAACATGAAATTAGGTCCTGGGAAATGAAAATGAGGTTACTGTAAGCGTTAATTCATTAAATGCGTGTTTGCTATAACCATGTTTTACTGTATTATTGATTATTTCAGGTACAGGAACTGAATAAACAGATTGAGGAAGAGAAACAGAGACACCTGGAGGCCTTACAGAAGCAATCAGGGGGAGATAACTCCCAGGGATCTAAGAAGAGCTGGAGTGAGGCAGAGATTCAGTGTATGATAAAAGCTGTCAACCTCTTCCCTGCAGGGACGAAAGAGAGGTCAGATAATTATCACATGAGAGCATTCATACTGAGATGGAAGTTAAAACATATTTAAAGCATTTTGTATTATGTTGAGATAAAAACTTTAAAATTATGATTCTAAGTTTATTGCTCATTAAGACAGCAACTATTTCCCACCTTTCTCTAGAATATATTTTCTGTCTAAGCCTGGGGTAATGAACTTACTATTTTTTACATTCTTAGTTGCATTTCAACCAATGCAGGTTGTCTTTATTTATTTGCAGATGCTATTTTTAGCATTTTTGATATACATGTATTTTGAGAAACTGGAATGTTTTGCTTTTCCAGATGGGAAGTGATAGCCAATTTTATTCATCAGCATGTTCCTACCAGTAACAAAAACGCAAAAGATGTCCTCCACAAAGCCAAGGAGCTGCAGAAAAATGGTAACAGAAAATGGATAAAACTTTAGAATTTTTAATACATTTATCTCAGATTTCAATGGCTAGACTGAAAGTATTTATTCAGTGAAATACATGTAAATGCAGGGATTTGTGATTAGCAAAACATACATAGGGCATCTGTTGTGATGCACTTTGATGAAAAGCTAATTCATGTTGCATTGCTGTAACATTCTATTGAATGTAAAATTAAAACTTTCACGCATTTTCATCGGTGTTCATTTTAGATGTGTTCTTGAAACAAAATGCTGATAAGAAGGCTTTTGAGAACTTTGAGAAAAATGTGAAGTCTGCAAATGTCCAAGCCAATCCCAAGGAGGGAGTGGTCAGTGAGAGGTTCGAGAGTAAGTATGTGGTTTGAAGGGTACAATGTTTTCCACTACATGTACTAAGAAATACATTATATTGAACAATGTACATTTCAATGCTAATTCTTTGTACTGACACTCGTTATTGCTATGCATTATGCTGTGTCTCTCACTGCTAAGTTAGGCTTTGTGTATTGCAATTTATCTCATACGTGTGGTGTATATTACCAGTGTGATAAACCTTTGCTATATCACACGGGTGATGCTATATCAAATACTTCCGGTCGGAACTACTTTTGACACAGCCCCTCGCTTCAACGCTTCAGTGACCTATTTTCGAAGATTTGCTAGTCCTTTCAACATAACTATATCTACTACAAAAATTAATATAAAATTTATTTTGTTAAAGATTTAAATTACATATATGAAGGAAAACACATAACTGCGTAGCACAGGCGTCGGAACCGGGGGGCTATTGTGAGGGGGGAGGGGGGAAGAGGTTAGCCCCCCACCTTTTTTTCAAAGTTATTCTTAACCGTAACCACAAGACCCTTTTTTCTTGTTTGTCAAGATTTTTCATAAATTTAGCCCACTTCCAACTTTCAATTTGCTTTGTAAAGTTTATAAAACTACAAAAACTATCAAGGAGTTCATCCTGACGACTCGATGAAAACAGAGCGCTCTGGTTGTGATTATATACAAGAACTTACCGAAATAATGTTTCATGAGACTTTTATTCCACCACCAGTAAGCATCCTTATTCACTATTTTCAATTTTGAATCATAAGGCTAGCCTAGTGTTTGTTTTATTAAACATCATGCATCAACAACTGTTCCTCGTTCGAGTCAATTCAAACTAACGAGCATTCGCAACTTTGTGTATGTCAACAAACTTGATTATTCAAGTCTTCTAATCAGAATTTCCATTTAATCAAGTTAAAAAGCCGTAAGAAAAATTATCTAGAGCTAAAAAATTATTTTAAGGTTTATTTCAGTGAAACTTTACATTAAAACAGTTAGATTTATCTCAGGAATGACGTACTAAATTGTATTGCGCAAGGTCACAATAGCCGCATAACACAACGTTGCATCATCGTTTTTAATCTTTGAAAAAAAATAAAAATGTGGGTCTCCAAAGCTTCATAATATAAATCAAATTGTATGAGATAAATAGAACATCTATATTATGTGATTTTATATTTGCTTTATCCAACTCGTTGAAATGGTTATATTCGCTCGGCAAGCCTCGCGAATATATACACCATTTCAACTCGTTGGATAAAGCAAATATAAAATCACACAATATAGATATCCTCTATATATTCCAATAATTTCAATGTTTATTTCATTGCTAGGTAATGAATTGAATGTTTTACTTAGATTGTGGATGCATAGAAATGCTTGGCATTGAATTTAATAAGTCTCAAATCACTAGCAGTTGATATCAATCTTTTTTGCAATTTGAAATCTATTTGTTTTATCTGACATAAAAGTACTTTTTGTTTATTGGTCAAATTAGTTTTTGCAATTTCTGAATCAAAAATTTCTTGATGTCATTATAGATGTAACCAAAATCACTTTTACAAACCATAATTTGCAAAACCTCAATAGAAAGAAAGAGTCACATATGAACGTTTTTGTGCATGTAGTTATGACGGTTTCATCAGGTAATAAATTTATTCATGCCAGGTGTAGGTGAGCAACAGGTGAGAGAACAGGGAACAAACCCCGCCCCTTGGTCCCCCGAGGAACAAAAACTTCTGGAGCAGGCCCTCAAGTCATACCCTGCTAGCACAGCTGACCGCTGGGACAGGATTAGTGAGTGCATCAGCACCCGGAGTAAAAAGGACTGCATGAAACGCTATAAGGTAAGCTCAGTCGATATACCCTATGTTAACCCTTTCCCCCTCATACTAATTAAATTGGACTGGTAAGTTATTTTTCACAATTCTGTAGAATCATTTATAGTTAACAGGTTAGGAATAATGAAGTAGGAATAGTTATTGTTGGTGCCTTTTTTTTGGAGGGGGGGGGGGTGGTAGCAATTTTTGAAAGTTTGTCTATAAATTAAATATTATGTACATTTTATGTGATTGAATATTATGTGGTTAGAATGCTGTCTTCAAATTTACCCCCCCCCCCCCCCCCAAAAAAAAAAACACCTAGCAAAAAAATCCAGTGATGTAGAATGAAAACTGGTTGAATTTAATGTACATGAAAATGTTTCTAAATATTTTAAAGCAAAATCCATAAATGATGATTAAAAATGGACTTTAACCTTTGAAAACATTTTACAATACATAAAGCCTTGTGTATCTCAATGCTGTATATAAGTGTATTTGTTATGAAGATTTTAAGAAATAGAATAAAGTAATTGAAATGTATTTAATATATTTCTCAAAGTAATTGTGACTACCGGTAATTATAATTACATTTTAAAAAATAAATGTAATTGTAAGTAATTGAAAAAATTATCAATGTATTTGCAAGTATTTAATTACATTTTAAAGTAATTGACCCCAACCCTGTAATAGTGAACATGGAATGTTTTTCGCAAAATGAGTATCTTTCTCAGCACAACTAGTTGCAAACGACCCTCTGAAAAGTTTGTAGGAACCTAAAAACACATTAGTAGTTTAGAACATAATACTTACCAGTGATAAAAAAACTAAAAACAAACTGAGAAAAAACCTTTTTTTTTATCAGCCATTATTTTTGTTTTTGTAGGAACTTGTGGAAATGGTTAAAGCTAAAAAAGCGGCACAAGATGCAACAACCAAGAAAAAATAACAGCAGCTGTATGAAAGAGACTAAGGTGTTAAAATGATTGAAAATGAAAATTCAGCAATGGTTAAAGTGTACTTGACACAAAACACTGTTTTCAGAAATATGATCCAATTGAAGCAAGATTATCCTCTTCTTCATGTTACAAGTTCCATAACACCAAATTCGCAGTTGATTCAGTTCAGGGTATTTGAATTTGGACAGAATCATTTTCATATACATGTTTACTTTTCTCCGCTGAATAGTAAAGGTATTTGATTTGTGATATCAGATACAAATATTACATTTCAATCTTCATTATGAACCTGTTTACTGTGCTAAATGTAAGACTTACAATATTGCATTTGTTTGACTATTTGCCAAATAAACTGTTTAAAAAAACAATCAAGATGTCTATTTTTGATTAGGTTTCTGTTTACGCAGCAAAATATTAAATAGGTCTGATATTTTTTTTTAAAAATGGAAACAAAAACTCTACCAGGTCTTTATCAAAATCAAATTAAAATAAATTCTATCAGATAGTTTATTTTAATAAATTGAACATATAAAATTTTATTTTTTTTCCTGTCTTTTTGCATAGAAAAACGAAAGACAATTGTTCAAATATAGCTTGTGCATTTGTATGTAGGGCTTATTGAAAGTAGATTAGCGCACAGTTAGGTTATCTTGAAATGCAGATTCATATAAATAATAATAAAATTACCTGAAATTCAAATATAGCTTTATTTGATTTCCAATTGTTTTTCATTACTACAGTTTCCATCCCCTGAACGATGGACGACCGTGTACATCATTACTTAAAACTGTTCCTTGGGATAGAGTTAAATGGTGTGTTCGAATAAACACAACAGTTCATTTCAATATTTCCACTTACCTGCCTCCTTAACTATTTGCAATTTCCCTCTAGTTCCCCATACAATGCGTCGATATAATTTTTAGAGTGACTACGGTATTACCTCCAGTCATCCCCCTTAACTATAACTCTTCAGTTTTCTGTCGACGCCATTTTAGACATGCGGTTTTCCTCATACAGTGCAAATAAATTTTGATTTTGGCGTTTTTGGATGTAATTATCGCGTCTGGAAGATGGATAATGAGTTTAAAGATTGTTCTAAATGTTCTGGTAAGATGAACGTACTAGACGATCACGTTTTTTGTTACAAACATCGTCTTTGTAACGAGGCCTTTCCTTGCGACACGTGTAGAACGTGGTCCAAAGAACGGCGGGACAAGATTACGAAAATGATCGGTAAAAGTCTACAGAAGACGATTAAAAAGAACAACAAAGTGCCTCAATCCGTCTGTGGAGACGGTACGGCAGTTCAGGACACAAGTCCGTCTGTGGAGGCGGCAGTCCGCGGGACGATAACATTGAAGAGTCCCATGTCGGGAATTTCAACAATGATGGATCAGTCTCGGAGGTCGTAAATTTATCAGACATTATTCAAGACCAAGTAAGGCAACATCTTGAATTAATGCTAAAGCGTAAAGACGTTGATATAAATTTTAATGATCAACATACAGTCACTGCAAACGTGATACGGACGACCGGTAAAAATGAGAGCGCCATTTCCAAAATGGCGACCATAGACAGACCTCATTTTGACAAGTTTAAGGCTTACGATGAACAAATGTCGTCCTTTGAGTCCAGTGCTGCAGACGTTTTGTCAGTTAATGCACAAGACAATGACCTTGAGGATATTGATTCTAATGCATCTATGGCAGGTATGTGTACTATTTCAGATGCACCGGTAGAGGTGCCTTTTGGTGCACCTGATTCTCATGATCCTCTGCAGTGGAACTGTTTTGTATCCAAGATGGCAAAAGTTCTCAATATTGACATTGAAGCTGAGGATCCGTTGGAGAATGAAAGGAAATCGTTTATTTCTTCACGATTGAAGGGAGACAAGAGTGACAAGAAAAAGTCTCTTGTTAAAATGCCTATTGAAGGTACACTTATTGACATGATCAAGACAGTTGAAAAAGAGGCAACCTCTGGGCATTTGAAAAATAGGTCTGTACGTGGTAGAGATGACAAAGCATTTATGGTTAAGAAAGATGACTTTGATGCATTTTGTAATCCTCCCAAATTGGATGACAATATTGAGGAGGGGTTAGTTGCAGGTCAGAAAGGTAATTTTGGGAAATCAAAAGTTTCTCTCTAGCCTTTTCATAAGGAGTTAGACAATGATTTTCGTCGAATTGACAATTCAGCAAGAGCCTTATTCAGAGCCATTTCATATGGTACTATGATAGCGGCATTTTTAGATGAGGCAGAATGCGAGGATGATAAAATTGAAGGACGCAAAGCTCTTATCAACTGTTTTAGAAGTATGGCTGATTTGACAGCAAGAGTTATGGCGAATTCAGTCCTGAGTAGAAGGAAAGTTTTTCTTAAAAACGTAGATTTTATCAGCAAAGCGACAGAGAAAAAATTGCTGAAACTTCCTATTTTTTGGCAGCCAGTTGTTTAATGGACAATACTTTGAATCTCTCCATACATCGGCAGAGAATTTACGAGATGCAAGAGAAACTCAAAACGTTTACAATACGTCAAAGGGGTTTAATAAGAATTACAAGGGTAGAGATAATAGGAACTCTACTGAATTTGGAAGGAAGAGAAAAACAGATGTAGCTGAGACTCAGAAATCTGCAAAGATCAGCAAATTAAATGACGCAAGTTTTACTTTGACTGATCAGGGAAAAGATACTTTTCGTACTGGACAAGAAAGCAGAAGGTATCCTTTTTCCAGGAAAACTTTCGGGGGTCCAAAAGGGTTTCCACCTCCAAGGAAGTAAAGATTCCACTCAGTTACAGTCAGTCTGTAAATATGTTTCCCCAAGTAGGGGCACGCTTGTTAGCATTCCACAGGAAGTGGGCTTGTATCACTCAGGATCAATGGGTGTTAGAAACCCTAAGGGAAGGGTTAAAATTGGAGTTCTTAATTCAACCCGGACTAAAGATCAGGGAAACAAGTGTACCAAGGTATGGTATTCACGAGTCAGTTATTTTAACAGAAATAAACACATTATTAGGAAAAGATGTTATAGAACCTGTACCTGCCAGTCAAGAAAACGCAGGATTTTACAGCACCATTTTTGTGGTGCCAAAGAAGCAAGGAGGGCTTCGGACAATCTTAAATTTGAAACCTCTAAATCAGTTAGTTGTGCCTCGACATTTCAAAATGGAGACGCTGTGTTCAATTATGAAAGCATTAAAAAAAGGGGACTTTGCTATCTCCCTGGATCTGACAGATGCCTATTTTCACATTCCAATTCACATAGATTTCCAGAAATATCTACGATTCCGATTTCTAGGCCAGAGTTACCAGTGTCGAGCGATGCCGTTTGGACTTCGTTCAGCTCCAAGGGTTTTCACAAAAATATTGGCAGTTCTTGCAGCACATTTAAGGAAAATGGTAATCCGAGTTTTCATGTACCTAGACGATTGGTTGCTGGTCAGTGCAGACAAAACAACTCTCATAAGTCAGAGGAACTATGTTTTACAGCTGGTTCAAGAACTGGGATTGTTAGTGAATTGGGAAAAATCGTCTCTAGTGCCGTCCCAACATATAGAGTATCTGGGGGCACATTTCAATCTAGTAGAAGGCAATGCGACACCCACGGAAACCAGATTTCAGAGTATCCTAGACATTGTGCAGTCTCTATTTACAAGTCAACATACTCAAGCAATCGTGATTCTCAAATTATTGGGACTGATGGCTTCGTGCATTTATCTGGTTCCGCTGGGAAGGTTACACATGCGCCCTATACAGTTATACCTACTAGCATTGTGGAGACCGAAGATTCATCCTCTTACTCATATGATTGTGATTCGTCCAATTCTACTTCAGCACCTACAATGGTAGATGAAGCGAGAAAATTTCTTCAAAGGAATGCCCTTACAGGACCCTCCAAGTCAACTAACATTGATAACAGATGCATCAGAACACGGTTGGGGAGCACATATAGAGAACTGGGAGACAGCAGGGATCTGGCCTCATCAATATCAGCAGAAACACATCAATTGGCTAGAACTGAAGGCTGTACAATTGGCACTTCAAGAAGCTCTATATTTGATAAAGGGGAAAGTCATCCTTATACGATCAGACAACACAACAGTGATAAGTTATATCAACAAGCAAGGGGGGACACATTCACCAGAACTGTGTTATCTAACTTGGGAGTTGTTCCAGTGGTGCATTCAGTACAAAATCACAATACGTGCTGTTCACATTCCAGGGAAGAAGAATTTTCTGGCCGATGCACTTTCTCGGGGGAAAGTAGTAAGAATGACGGAATGGTCACTCAACAACACTGTGGTAAATTTGTTGTTTCAACAAATGGGAACCCCATGCATAGACTTGTTTGCAACTGCAGAAAACAAGAAGTTACCAGTCTATTGTTCTCCGTTTCCGGACATGAAAGCATTTCAAGTAGATGCTTTAACAATCAGTTGGAAAGGGATGTATGCTTATGCATTTCCACCCCCAATTCTTGTACCCAAAGTTCTTCACAAACTAAGGGAAGAGACAAGTGTTGTACTTCTCATTGCTCCAATGTGGCCCAGGCAGTCGTGGTACCCTCAGATATTAGATCTTCTGATAGATATACCAGTCAAGTTACCACTGTGGCCAGACCTTCTGTCTCAAAATCACAATCAGAATTTTCATCAAAATCTAGAGACTCTCAATCTTGTAGCATGGAAACTGTCAAATTGCGGCACAAGTCAAAGGGATTTTCTGAAGAAATTGCAGAAATTATGGCAAATGCCAGAATGACTTCTACACAGACAGTTTATGATGCAAGACTCAGAATATATAACGGTTGGTGTAAAGAACAGGGTGTCAATCCCATTACAACATCTATACCAGAACTAGCAGAATTTTTTATGTACCTCTTCAATGTTAGAAAGTGCAAACCTCAAACAATAGCTGGATATAAGTCAGCAATTGCAATTATACATCAGAATGGAAGCAGTATTGGTATAAATTCAGAGCTATCGTCATTGTTGAAAGGTCTGTTTAATAAATACCCATCAACACGTCAATTAACACCAAATTGGAATTTACCATTGGTTTTGTTAGCTCTAACAAAACATCCATTTGAACCCCTAGAGTCAGCAGATCTAAAGTTTTTGACTCTGAAGACGGTTTTCCTGGTCGCCATTGCCTCTGCTTCCAGAGTAAGTGAGATTCATAGTCTTTCCTTAGATGATGGTCATTTTAGATTGGAGAGAAAAGGGATAAAAATGTTACCAAATATGGAATTTTTGGCAAAGACGCAAACAATGAATAGACCATGGGAGCCTATCTATATTCCTGCTTTCGATTCATACGCTACAGACTCTGAAGATTTGAAACTATGTCCTTGTCGTGCTTTGAAGATTTATATCAATCGAACAAAATCTATTCGAAAATCAAATAGATTATTTGTGACTTACCAACAAAATAATCATAAGGAAGCCTCGAAAGACTCTATTGCCAGATGGATAGTTAGTATGGTTCGTTTTGCATATGATAATGCAGAATCAGAAACATTAAAAATAGTCAGAGCACACGACACCAGGCGATTATCAACTTCATGGGCCTTGTTTTGTGGTGCATCAGCTAATGACATTTTAAGAGCGGCACACTGGGCATCTGAAACGACGTTTACTTCGTTTTATCTGAAGGATGTTCCAGATCACCAGTCCATTTTTGCCAAGACAGCAATTCTGGATTCATCCAAGAGAGGGAAGCAGAAATAGGTAATTATATTATTTTGATCACTTGCTTTTCCTCTCCCACCTCCAAAATTGGGCGGCAAATTCCTTTGCAAATAGTTAAGGAGGCAGGTAAGTGGAAATATTGAAATGAACTTGGATTTTTGGGGGTAAAATCCGTGTTCATGAGATATTTACACTTACCTGCCTCCTTAACTATTTGCAATTTCCCTCTAGTTCCCCATACAATGCGTCGATATAATTTTTAGAGTGACTACGGTATTACCTCCAGTTATCCCCCTTAACTATAACTCTTCAGTTTTCTCGACGAACTAAAATTATTAACATTATCATTTCATCGAGAGGGGAGGTGGGCGGGTGAGGCAGGTAAGTGTAAATATCTCATGAACACGGATTTTACCCCCAAAAATCCAATTTCCCGCGATTTAGGCTTTCAACAATCACCCCTGTAGAAATGTTGGCAACAATAACTTTATAGCCGTCTGTTGTCAGACTTGTAAAGACTTGGGAGTTTACGACAATCTGCGAAAATATGTAAGAATTTGGCCTTAAAACAATGGTCCAAGTAAACACAAAGTCTCAATCACTCGGAGCCGTGAACATTCCGGAGTCCTGTTCGTAGGCGGATCCTATGTTTGATTTTACGTTGTCGAACACAAAAACGTGGTTCAAATTTGGATTTTCTTCTGCCATAGTCATGTACGCACAAAAAAGCCACAACCTCGGCGGGCCCTATAACAGAAAAGAAGACGGTTAATAGTAGATAATTGAAATAAGTTTTATCGAATAATTGCAGTGTCTCGACCGAAGTGTCGATACTAGTTTTGTTTAATCGATATCAGTACTGTAGTGTATAAAACTGTTTTATGACATTAAACGTTTTGTTCCCAAGGTTCTACCGAATGAATTGTATGCTGGTAAGTAAAAACGATAATTTTAAAAAAAATGATTAATTGCAAGTTGCGAGTCCTCAATATGATTTTTTTCTAAAAGAGAATCAATATTAAGACGTATACCTGGAACTACTCTATTCTGGGCACCGAGAAAGATGGACCTTTTTATTTCAGAACTTTTATAACGAATTCCATATTTTTTTTTCTCAATAAGCTTTTCAATGTCCTCTTCAGAAACATCCATTTTTCTCGCCACCAAACTTGTTGACCCAAGGAAAATACCAATAACGATGAAGAAACCATGCATATTGTTGCCGCGTCTTTTGGCTTTGCACAGTCGTAGAGTATTTCTACACATTGCTTTAATATGTACTTATATCTGTTAACAAATCAGCATGGCATTGAAGTTTGTCTTATCTCTCTTGTTCACGGAAAGCTTTTCATAGTATGAAAAACCTACTTTGAAAACATATGGAAACAAATAAAAATATTAATGAATTTGCTAAATTCATATATTATAGGAATTGTGAATAACTCTGAGAGTTTGACAATAATTAATGATTTAATAGAATTATAATGTTTTTGGTGAAAACCACGAATGTTGGCCCATTATGGGTCTAGACTTCATTTTAATTAATCAATTTTTTTATTTAATAAAAATTTATCCTTTAAATAAAAGTACTTTTATGGTGGAGTCAAGACCCATTTTACCTAAACTTTGCAATTTACAACAGTAATTGATCAAGATTTTAGGAATAAAATGCTGTGCAGTTTAATTTGGAAACCCATACCTGTCGTGTTTGCAGAATGAAAACACGTGTTTGACTCACACCGTAAAATTTATACTATTGTAAACAATGCATACAATCCAAAAATTAATATTTTAACTAAAGTTGAAATCGTTCGTTGTTATTGCTCCAGAGGGGGATATACAATGCCTTGTACACCCCTGTCCTTTTATTTTCAATCAATTTAAACCCAATATTTATCATAGTATATTTTTCATCCATTGAATTAAATGTATAGGAAAGAAGTTTGAAGATTATGGTAACAAAACAGAAAAATAGGAAACTATGATACTTTGACGCACTTCTGAAAGAATGTTATTTTACACAAATATGATAATATGATATTTAAAACTTATATAGTTGGGAAGACTAATCATGTATGTAACTTTCATGCATGAATAACCGTTCGCATGAAATATTATGAAATGTGCACGAAACCAAATTAAACATTTTTAAATTAATACAACCCATTACCAATTTTCAACCATGCTACTTTCGCAATAAATGTCAATTGTGTTTATTTATATATATATATATATATATATATATATATATATATATATATATATATATATATATATATATATATAAATAAAATTATGGAACGAGCAATGTTTAAGTAACAAGTTTTGTGAGCTCTGTATTTCTCTCATAACATTTTTATACTATGAATGTCACACCCTTACGTAAAATGATTTACAGAGAATCAATGTAAAGACCTAAACCTTGAACTTTTTCAAAGAGAATTAATTATTAGATCTACCTGAAATTTTTAAGCTATAAACTTTTATTTTGTACAGAAAAATTCCATATATATTAGCTTTTAAAATTGAGTATTTTGCTATATCTTTATATAGAGCTCTTTAACTTATGAGAATCAATTTAGTATAAAAATGGCCACAACAATGGAGGCCTCTTAAGCATCAAAAGTACTTCGTCTATTTATTTATTTTTTTCTGTAGAAAGGTTACTACAATGTGATAGGAAGCTGCATACAAATAATTGGATTCATGTCTCTCTTCATCAGCATCCAGTATCAGAATTGACCATTTATTTTCAATAATTCAAGGAACGATCTTTTGGAACGCAATTTTTCTGTCATACTGCTTCATAATCATTCCATTTATATGTGAATCTATAGTACTTTGTAAACACAAAATCTTTTACAACCGTCCAGAACAAGCACTTTTTCCCCTGTTGGATGAAGTACTACATTGCACGCTTCTTTGATGTCTGGTAATTGAATGTACCTTTTCCCCCATCCTCCATATTTTATCTGTAGTAGTTCATCATTCTTTTGGCAAACAAAAATATTTTCTTTTAAGTCAAATGCTAGTCCAAGCGGAGAAGCTGATCTTATATCCGATTTAAATAACTCTTTATTGTCTTTGCCTACAACAAGTAATTCATTGCTTACATCATTGTAAGTTTTTTCACGTTTGTAATTGCTAACAATAACAGCATGCTTATCAGAATGGAATGATGCCGAGATGAATGATGATGGATTTTCATCAGATGACACCGGTGAACTACATACATACTGTAATTGATTTCTATTAGACACCGTTGAACTGTACTTGACTGAAAAATCTGGTGTACAAATCATTCTCATAGTATCATTTCTTGTGAAGACCATTTCTGGACCACATGAAAGCGCTTTCATTTGTGTTTTCAGTTTAATAGTTTTGATCTTCTTGAGTGTTACACTTTTGGATATTTCAATCCTAAATTGATCAACGTGGGTTTTAAAAGAAACGAACACGTCCTGCATACTATTCCCTGATTGACAGAGGTCAAACGGAGTTGTCGAACATGGATACGTGAGAATACATTTTGCCTTAGTTTCGGAAATGTCATAAATCTGTAGAGATGGTGGATTTTTCACGGACAGAAGTACTTTTGTATCATGTACAAATAAGCCATAATAAACGTTGGTGTTAAGCTCAGATCCAGAAAGTTTTTCAAACCCTATGTTCATCCAGTCCTTCTGTGACATTATTTTTCGTCTGTACAACATGGTAGTGCTTTCTAGTTGAACACCTAATTTTGACACTGTTTCTAATTTTTCAGTAGGCATTTCATGAACTTTAACATCCTGAAAATATTGGTCCTTGCAGATTTGACGAAGGAAATCTGTATCAGGTTGGTTGTAATCATGCACGTCATCCCATACTTTCAAACCACGCAGACGACCGACATGGTCCAAAATTTGACGACGTACTTTGTATCGGCTAAAAAATATTTGCTTTTTAGACCCATTTTCAAGCACCCTTTTAAGCATGGTTTTCCCCTCTTGCACTGTTGTGGCAAGCCGTTTTACTTCATCAGACGCTATTTCAATATTTCCTACAGCATCAGAATGCCTCTGTTCAAACTTCTTCATCCATTGGTTGTGGGCCTTGTCTAGAAGTGACTTTATTTCTTCTACTTTTATTTTTGTGTTTGCACAGATTTTTTGTTTTTTGTCATTGAGGTGCACAACTGTTTTCTTGTATTCTTCCTGTATTTGATCGAGTTTCCTTGGGACATCTTTGAAACTCGTCGGTGTTATTTGACCGTAGAATTCTTCATGTTTCATTGTTGCATCTTCAATGGACACCACCTTTTCACAATATCTGTGCTTTGTGAAAAAACATGTGCTGCAACAAAGTTGATCATGATCAAGGCAGAATACCTCAACATACTTCCCCTTATGTATTACACAAGGTTCTTCTATTTCTGTCTCTTTTCTCAAATCTTCGACATCTGAAAGGCGCACTATTTTGTGGTCCTTGAGCATCGGAACATACGAATGAATTGATTTGCAATCATCACAAATCGTTTCCGTACAAGTTTTACACCAATGTTTTGCTTGAACAGTTTTATCATTTCTCTGACAAAACATGCAATTCTTATTTTGACTGTTATCCGAGTTTACAGACATACACAGAATCAGTTTATTTTCGGGTAAACTACAGGCCCATTCTTCATTGGAGGCTTCATTACTTGGAGCTTGGATAGACTTCCGACAGACAGGACACTGGATAGTTTTAGGAGAATTATCACCGCTACACACCGCCGTACTTGATATGTAGGTCTGAATACAGGATTCACAAAACGTATGATAACATGGCAAATATTTGGGCTTCCTGATCTCTTCCAGACATATTGGACAAAGGAATTGGTCGTTGTCATTAGGATGCTTTTCCAGTCCAGTGTCAGCCATTAAGGGGTCGTTTAACATACATGTATAACACTGTGAGTAACTAAACGGTATCCCTTCGCAACCACTTTTTCTTTCACTACAAATGTATGGAGCGGTGAACGTATAAATAAAATTTTCACACCCGTCATTTATCATGAAATTATGTTCATACTTAACAAACTTTCCTCTAGAATCTCTGTAAGATCAAAAACGAAATCAATTATCGACTTTTAAACATACATGGCGTTCAACCTAGATATAAGATTGTAGGGTCAGAGATAGGGCATTTTAAAATTTACTTGCCCCAGACTTTCTCCGGAACACGCTACCGACCTCGGAAAATGAAACGATCGAGAGTCGCCATTTTCCATGCAATTTACTACTGATATCGTCTCTTTACTTGCCTTTGATAATCTAGTGAGGTGGTGCAGTTTATTTACATGTAATGATACTAATTTTTTTCACAGAAGTTTAATCAGTCCAAAGTTAGCGCACGTTTTACACATTTTTTTTCAATATTATAAGTTCAAAATTCATACTGGAGGAGTATCTTAACATTTGCGAGATATCATCCCGAACAGGCATAAAAATATATCCAAATACATTTATTATACCCATAACAAAGAATAATATAAAATTATTAACCCAAGATGCAGATTAGCATCTTATAAAAAGTGTAGTTTTTCATATCTGATACTGTAAAATAGTGGTATTTGTTAACGATCAGCCATCTCATTCATTTATTTCGATTATTTGATACAAAAGTCACAAATCCGCCAAATTTTAATTTTCATTTGGTAAACACCATACCAACATTGTCCATACTAAAGCTAACAGATTTATACATGTATGTTATTTATTATGATTTATATTAATGCAATAGTCATATTTGTACATGTGGGAAAATGAAGATGCCTTTTTACTTGCCGCTAGTAATAATCTTTTTCTTGATTTGAATGTTATTGATACAAATCTATTGTTGTCGGGTGATGTAAAATTCAATGAAGTTGTAATCAAAATTCAATTGTTAAATCACGCCTTCTAAATTCTAAAATTTCCCTTTTTCCATTAAAATTATTATGAACAGTATTATTTGGAAATATATTTAGTTGTATATTTTTCCATAATTGGCAAAGCTGTCTTTTAGCCTTGCAAGACGAAAGAAGTTATGGTCCAAATATAACTTTTGCATAAATATGAGCTGCGTATAGCAGAGAAATTTGAGAACAACTGAGTTATCTTTAAATGCATGGGTTATAAACACTTGTATAAGAAGAAGAATATTACTAACATACAATGAATTCAATAATGACTTTATTTGATGAATAATTTTCCCCTTATTACAGTTTCCATCCACTAAATGAAGGCCGGCCGTGTGTTTCAAGACTTAAAATCTTTCCATGGGAGATGTCTGTTGGGTGTGTTCGAATAAAAACAAGGTCCTCGCGATTTATGCTTACAACTACCATCCCTGTAGTAGAATGGGTGTCATTTATTTCTTGACTGTCTGTTACCAGACTTGTAATGACCTGAGAATTTACTACAATCTGTGTAAATGCAAAAGAATATCCATTTGATAAAATAGTCCATGTAAACACATAGACCCCATCAGTTGGAGCTGTGAACATTCCGGAGTACTTGTTGTAGGCGGATCCAGTGTTTGTTTGTACGTTGTCGAACACTAAAACATGGTGCAAACTTGGATTGACTTCTGATGTTGTCATATAAGCATAAAAAGCTACAATGTCGGCGGCCCCTAAAATTTAACAGGAAGAGAGACAGTTTTAACATAATTGCGTTTTTGAATTGATTACTTTAAGTTGATTACTCAATAGTTTATCGAATAATAATAGTTTAAATGACATTGTAGATTATATTGCCCAGTTTTCAACGGATGATGGTCACTTAATAAAAGATAAATTTAAAAAAAAAAGTAATTGCGAGCTGCGAGTCCTCAATATAAATTTTTCAAAGTGAAAATAAATGTTAAAGACCTATACTTGGAACTATTCTTTTCTGGGCATCAAGAATGGTGGACCTTTTAAGTTCAGGAGTATTCTGTAGTGAGGTTACTGCGCTGCGATTTGACGCTGCGTACAAATGTTTGGACTTTTCTTCTTTCTGTTCTTCTGCACCACCGATCTGCTGACCAGAACATTTCTCTTCAAGGATTTGAATTTTCATTTCCTGGGAATGAATTTTATCTTCCAATAGTGCAATTTTTCTGTCATATTTTTTCATGACGGATTCCATTTTTTTCTCAATGAGTTTATCAATGTCGCATTCGGAAATGTCCGGTTTACTCCTTACAACACACAAGAATCCAAGAAAAGTACTAACAACGATGAGGGAACGCTGCATTGTTGCCACGTCTTATTTATTGTTCAGCACGGTCAAAAAGTATACTGTATTTGGTTTGATATAGATCTCGCTTTCATATCTCCCTTACCGGATCGGTATGGCGTTGTCTCTTATCTCTTTATGCACGGAAAACTTTTCATAATATGAAAGACATACTTTGAAAATATATCAAAAACTAATAATAACAAGGAAGAATTTTACACCTCAATTCATTAGCCTTTTAGTGTACATAATAATTATGAATCTCTCTCTCTCTCTCTCCCTCTCTCTCTCTCTCTTTCCCTCTCTCTCTCTCTCTCTCTCTCTCTCTCTCTCTCTCTCTCTCTCTCTCTCTCTCTCTCTGATATACATAATATGCCTGATGATTTTTACAAAGAGAAAAATCCTTAAACGAGTTGTAATTAAAACGAAACTTAAAAATTGTACCTGATTATTTTACTCCATGTCAACATTTGGAATAAGACTTGTAGGTGAGAGCCGTTTGTATATACATTGACGAACACAAACACATCTTTGATTGATTGAATATTTTCACGTCTGATACACTTTGAAAAAAAAAATAGGCATAAAAAAAATTTATTAAAACGATGCCGGATCGCTTTATTGGTAACAGAAGTGGAGGATAAAAACATAACAATATTAGGCTAATTCAAAACCGAAATGAAATTACTTGCTGAAGTTATATGCTAAATATATGTATGTCAGTTTACAAAGTACAGAAAAAAATTATGGGTAAATAAATATTTTCAGTATTGCAAAAGCATTTAAAAGAAATTTTAAATTTTATTTTTCGGTCAAATTAAACCCAATGTTTTATCATTGTTTGGTTTTTATCTACTGAAATGACAATGCAAGAAAGGAATATTACAAGTCTGAAGATTAATAAGCATATGGTTACAATGCACAAGAAACAGGAAAGTTTAGTACTTGAACGCAGTTTTGAAAAATGGCATTCATACAAATATGACGCTTAAAAAAACTGGGTTTTATCGAATAAAAATTTCCACATTAGAAATATCTTCAATTACGCGTATAATTATTTTCCGAATCCTCTGACGTGTTGATAATTTTGATTTCCAAATTGGTGTAACATGGAGGGCTGCATATTTTTTGTTTACAAATAATGACATTTATTGATTTAAAGAGCTTATACATACTGATACTCATGTAGAAGAGTACCTCATGCATCCACGAGTTTGTGAAAGAAGAATGGGCACTGAATTCATGGTAGCTAATATGGGTGGCCGCATAAAATTAATATCTTTGAACTGTCACGAACAGCACAGAATGGAAAAACCCACTGCTCATTGACCTCTTACAGTAAACCTTATTTAATATTTTATATGTATTTAAAAATCAGAAAGGTATTAAGATGCAATTATATCTCAAAATACTTTAGAGTAGCATTCTTTAACTTAACTATCCAGTCATTGTTTGGATACTATTTTAAAAAAGTATATTCAAAAGGATTGACCAAGCCAGGAGAAAATTGTATTTTTGAGAAACAGAAAACAAGACGTTTATATACAGAATGACGTTGCATTTTATCTAAATCATATTTTGAAACAAAATCAAGTTGTAATAGTCTAAACATTTGATACAATCGAAAAATTGTAGAAGTAATGCCGTCATAAATGGTAAAATGTGAAAACAGTTTAAAATACCCAACTTCTGATTTAATGATTTTAAAGACTATATTGTACATGCTGGTATATGCAGGTATATCGTTTTAAAGGTATCATACTTGAGACAGGGTAGTGGTAGTTTTATGCAATCATATATTTGTATGATACACTTGCTCGGTGACATTGAAATACTTAACAATCTGAACTTATACCTTGGTATACCGGTATAGGAAAAACAGCTTTGTGGGAATCTATAATACTCTGTAAACACAAAATTTTTCACCAAAGTCCAGAATGAGCACTTTTTCTCCAGTTGGATGAAGTACTACATTGTATGATTCTTTGATACCCGGTAATTCAATGTACCTACTTTCACCTCCTCCATATTTTATCTGCATTAATTTATTATTCATCACGCAAACAAAAATATTTTCTTGTAAGTCAAACGCTAATCCACGTGGACAAATTGTTGTGCTCAGATCCTTCTTAAATAACTCTTCATTGTTTTTTCCCACAACAAGTAATTCATTGCCATCAACAACCGCATGCTTATATGAGTTGGATGAGGCCGAAATAAATGGCGCATTTCCTCTACATGACGCTAGTGAACTGGACTTGACTGAAAACTCTGGTGTGCAAATCATTCTCATTGCGTCATTTCGCGTAAAAAACAGCGCTGGACCACCTGAAAGCCCTTTCATGTGTGTTTTCAGTTCAATGGTTTTGATCTTCTTAAGTGTTACACTTTGGGAGATTTCCACCTTATAATAATCGAAATGGGTCTTAAAAGACACGTACACTTTGTCCATGCCCTCTCCTGAAAGGCAGATACCAAACGGAGTGGTCGAACACGGATACGTGAGAACACATTTTGCTTTAGGGTCCGTGATGTCATAAATCTTTAGAGATGGTGGATTTTCTACGGACAGAAGAACGTTCGTGTCATCTAAAAATAAGCCATAATAAACTTTTTTCTTAAGGTCAGATTCAGAGAGTTTTTCAAATCCTATTTTCATCCAGTCTTTCTTGGACATAATTTTTCGTCTATTCAATGTTTGATTGTTTTGCAGTTGGGCAGCAAAATTTGACACTGTTTCCAATGTTTCGGTAGGCATTTCAAAAACACTTACATCTCGAAAACTTCGGTCATCACAGACTTGACGAAGGAAGTCTGTATCAGGTTGATTGTAATCATGCACGACATCCCAGATTTTCAAATTATGCAGACGATCAACATGATCCAAAATTTGACGGCGTACTTTGTATCGGCTAACAAATATCTGCTTTTTAGACCCATTTTCAAGCACCCTTTGCAGCATAGTTTTTGCCTCCTGCACCGCTGTGGCAAACCGTTTCACTTCATCAGACGCTATTTCAATATTTCCAACAGCATCAGAATGCTTCTGTTCAAACTGCTTCATCCATTGATTGTGGGCTTTGTCTAGAAGTGACGTTATTTCTTCAATTTTTGTGTCAGTGTTTGTACAGATCTCATGTTTTTTGGCATTGAGATTTAGGACCGTTTTCCTGTATTCTTCCTGTATTTGATCGAGTTTCTTTAGGACGTCTATGAAACACGACGGTGTTATTTGACCACAGGATTCTTCAAGTTCCATTGTTGCATCTTCCATGGACTCCACCTTCTTACAAAATCTATGTTTGGTGAAAAAACATGTGCTGCAACAAAGTTGATCATGATCATGGCAGAATACTTCAACATACTTTCCCTTGTGTATTACACAAGGTTCTTCTATTTCTGTCTCTTTTCTCAAATCTTCGACATCCGAAAGACGCACTATTTTGTGACCCTGGAGCATTGGGACATAGGAGTGAAATGACTTGCAGTCATCACAAATCGTTTCCGTACAAGTTTTACACCAATGTTTTGAGAGAACAGTTTTATCATTTCGCAGACAAAACATGCAATACTTGTTTTCACTTCTATCCGAGTCTATAGACATACATAGAATCAGTTTATCTTCCGGTAAACTACAGGCCCATTCTTCACTGGAAGCGCCATCACTTGGAGCTTGGGCAGACTTCCTACATACAGGACACTGGATAGTTTTAGGAGAATTATCACCGCTACACGCCGCTGTACTTGATATGTAGGTCTGAATACAGGATTTACAAAACGTATGGTAACATGGCAAATACTTGGGGTTCCTTACCTCCTCCAGACATATAGGACAACGGAATTTGTCACTATCTTTTGATAGATTTTCTAATTTAGCGTCGGCCATTAATGAATTTTTGCAATAAACAGTTTTAATGACAGTAACCCTTCACCGCGCCGTCCTTCTTCTTCCGTTTTCACAACAAATGTATGGAGCGATGAACGGACATATCACTCAAATCCTTTACCTCACTGGGTTATTAGTACAAATAATATCGTCACTGATATATTTAAAATGAATTCTGAAATTGTATGCTTGTATATTTGCCCCTTCTTTCCTGGACTAGTGGGTTCATGATTGTTGAATAATTTCATATATCTATAGGCGCTTAAGTGAATTTTTCTTTAATTCTCTTTCATTAAAGCTGAACACCGCTCGTAAATAGGCATTGTCCGCCATATTTCTTTCCAATTCGCCTTTCATTCCAGAACCCCTATATAAGCCTTTTGTTAGTTAACGGTCCAATGCATTTCAATGTTCGGGTTTCACCTGTGTAGGTGCTACCCACGCTTTGCCGTCGTAAATAAAGTCCTCGAACACGCTGACCGAGTACTCGCGTACCATTTCGCAATGAGTTAAGAAAGACTCCAAGTAAAAAAATGGCATCAATTGCACAGGTTAGTGCTATGCAACAAATACAGCAAAATGCCATAAATGCAGTAAAAATATAAGCAAAGTAGCAATGCAAGATAACCGACACATGTACACGACTTCCATTCGACTACAATGGTCAGGGTCAACAAAGTGCTACTTTCGTTTTCTATTACACATGCGCAGTTTAGTCCAATGACAAATATCGGAGGGATGGATGTCAGTGAAACGTGGTGTCTTTGAAAACGCGAGTTTGTGTACATTTTATTGGCATTGGAGAAATATTTTCTATTTAGGTATTTATATACCCTAACTTCTTACCTATTGTGGAAGCTTTGCAGATATTTGTCGACAGGCCGCCGTTGTTCGAAGTAAGCACGTGTGACTTTGCCGGATGAATATTCCAACGTACAAACGCGTACAGTACTACAGTTGAATAAAAGTTCCGCGAGAGGTCTGTAACCCTTTTAAATGCAGGAAAACATTTTATTGCTGTGCGCATTTTACGGAAGAGTGATATAAAGGGTTTCTTTTTCAGTTGTGTTTTTTATTTTTTCATTTTCATTTCATTACCCCTCTTGGTGCCCCTTGAAACACAGAGGTTTTGTCACGTCGATAGTAGTGACTTGAAAGCAATCAGGCGTAACGAAATCGGAGAGTATACCCTACTGTGGGATATCGGAGATAGAAAACTAATATGGCGTATGCCTATTTACGAGCGGTGTTCAGCTTTAAGGTAGTCCATCCATAACTAAATTAATTTAACAATTTTGAATGATCTATTCTATATCAAATACGTATTTTAAAGCTATTATGAGGCTGACATAAACCAAACTCAGGTGTATGTTTGTAGTCAATTAAATGAACTTTTTGCACTTAAAAAAACTTTTTTAAAGAGTTGTCTGCCCTTTAGGAAAAGTTTTAAAAATCATTTTCTGAAAATATGTATGGTAAACTATGGATTATTTTAGCATATTTGGAGAAAGGGAAAGCTTTTGCAACTTTTACCAAAAGAAATGTGAGAAAATTACTTGTACTAAAGAAATATATTCAAAAATGCATTTTTCCCATAGACTTCAATGTGAAATTCAACCTATGAAAAATTTATTCAATTTTTTTTTTAAAGATTTCAAAAGTGAATCTTTATTATCTAATAAACTCCTTTAAATCACACCAAGATTCTCGTGATCAAACTTACAATCTATTAGATATGAAGTATGATAGTTATGGATGGACTACCTTAATTCTATGTCTTATGCTTTCAACACCAGACATAATTCACTTATTTGGTCAAGTTTTTAAAATTGTCTCGCTGATATACCAAATCACCAACCAGCAAAATATATGTCTATGCATAGACGCACAGTTTACCAATGTTAAATATGAGTGTTGCGCGCATGTGTTTACTTTTTTAGTCAATTGGAGGAGGTGTTGCCTAAAATTAATTCATCCCGGCAAATTTTTAATCCAATAATGAAGTTAGTCATCATGTGCTTACTTGGTTTTTCGTTAATATTTGCTCTTTACTTTAAAAACGACAACACATGCAATGACTTAACTATAGTCTGTCCCAAGTCCCATCACTTTTTGATGATTATTAGTAAAAATACACATATCTGTGAAAAAAGTACAATTGAAATCGAGGAAATGGACAATATCCTAGATATCTTCATTGACAAATTATCCCTTTTCACTCATAAAATTTTACAGGAACAAAAAAAAATTTCTTACGGAGATTTATAATGGTAAATGTTTACATATCTTCTCCATTCGGAAGTACTCGGGACACCTCGCGCAATTTTTTAACGTTATCATCCGCGGGCTTATTTATGGCTAATGCAATGCAAATTCCCCGTAGACTTTCTACTTTGGGATGTGTATTGAAACCTGAAGGGTAGAGGGGGCGTTTCAAAACAGATAATCTAGACATTTTTCATATTAGTGGATGTACGTAGTTTCAGCACAAAGGTACTTAAGATTATCGAAATATCAATCAAAAAGCGGTGGAAGCGAAAACTCGGGACAGAGTATAACAGGTAAATTGTTTTAAAAGTGGACAATGTCAGGCTTTGTATTACAGGTGTTATGTTATGATTCGTACTGTTCGTTGCACTTAGAGTATTCCTGCAAATGATTTGTATCGCTCAATAAATATATTTACTGTTCAGTAATACATGTTACTATATAGAAACAGAGAGTGATGACGCTTAGCAATGCATTCTGATTGATATAATTTGTTTTAAATTACACAAAAGATTAGTTTGTTTTGCATGTTACTCGAGTGCGATTTGAATTACTGGTACCAATTAAAAACCCTTTAATACTGTTAATTTAAATGAGACAATGTACAATTCTGAAACTGAAATAACAAAATGTGGGAGACATTAGAAAATCTATATCAAGTTATCACTTACATAGAGATATTATCAATTGTTTGGTAATTTGTATCTGATACCATAAACTGATTTGTTCAGAGTTATAGCTGAGGTGAGCAATTTTGCCCCTGGTCCTTTGGTTGTTGGTAACGCGCTACTGAAGTTGCTTATTAAAAAAGTTTACACATATAATTATCATCTTTTTTGACTTACGCCAATATGGCTTGCGCCAAAACAACTGTATAAATCCGTATGCCGTTTCGTTTGAATTTCCTATAATGTAGTATAATTTATGAAAGTGAATGTCTGTACTTAAGGGTGGAGAATTGAATTATAAATAGTTACAAACATTAATCCTATATAAACTGGGCTGACCATATTACGCTTTCACAAAATCTTTTTGAGGTTTGTAAACTGCCCGACCTAAGTTTATACTTCGCTCCTGTAGAAGTACTTTCAGCCATTTCGATAACACATTACAACTAAAATTTGAGTACTAAATAATTGCTAAATCTCTCGTACAATTTTATCAAACAAAGATACCAAAGAAAATCTCTGAATTTGAAAATTACCATCGAAAATAACTGAAAAAAACATACATATTGTAAGTAATCACAGATTACAATGCTCACTGAGGCATCAACCTCAAGAGACCACCTTAATTTTTTTTTTTTTTTTTTTTTTATGAAATTCATTGTTAATGACTTTTAATAAAATATCGGATACAGAGGTGTGGTTTGACATTAAAAAAAATATGATACAAAATTGTGAAATAATTTAATCATGTTTTAAATTTCATACGGTATTGTAAAATACAATATTTACCAGTACACTACTAAATATTAGAATATTGTATATTTATGATATTATACAATATAACTATATAATAATTATACAATATAATTATGTATATTTATATATCATATGGTACAATAAAGTACTGCATAATACGATGATACAATATGATAATGTAACATAATCTGAAGCTAGCCTTATGTTTCAAATCCAAAATCAGAACCATGAAAGTGAGCCAGGACGGCTTTTTAAAATTAAAAAATCTCTTATATCAAGATAATGAAGATCAATCTCTGTATCTGAAACTACCTTCTTTTTTTTTTTTTTACAAAAATTATATATTCACCTTATTAAGTCTGACTAGACATAGACAGCACTTACTGTATTAATTTCATAACCAGCTCCAAAAGCAAAACACATTTTGAGTTGTTCTAAATCTTAAACCTGTCTAAGCATATAGATATTTAACACCACTCTCTGTATCTGAAGCTACATATATGTACATCTGTGATTTATTCATAAAGATAAATTATCCATTGATTATACTATCATTTATATAAACATGTGACCTACTTCAAAAAAATATAACCTCCTCTAGCATCCTAAACCTATAGCTCAGATTCAATATCCAGGCCAGTTGGGTGCATCAATATCACAAGATAATCATATATCATAATTTGGGGAAATGTGAATCAATATTAACTAAGAACTGTCTATCAAAGGGCACCTGCTCCAAAAACTTTAACCAGCTCCAAAAATCTGAACCTTATTCAATATCCGAAACCTATAGCTTAGATTCAGCATTCATACCTGTCAAGTGATTGAGTATCATAAAACGCACAATACATGCACGTTTGATGAAATTAAAACCAGTAACAACTAAGATATAGTCAATATAGTCA
Source organism: Magallana hongkongensis (assembly GCA_015776775.1). NCBI lineage: Eukaryota > Metazoa > Mollusca > Bivalvia > Ostreida > Ostreidae > Magallana > Magallana hongkongensis. The sequence continues at coordinate 33,961,369 of CM027470.1, forward strand.
TCAAAGGGCACCTGTTTCAAAACCTTTAACCAGCTCTAAAAGCCGTAACCCCCTCCAGGATTTGAAATTCAAGGCCCAGATTCAGCACTTAAATTTTTTTAAGTCCATAAGTAGGTCAAGATGCACAATCCATGCAAGTTTGGCGAGGATACGACAAGTTATAACTCAGAAACAGGACCTGCAACTTTAACCAGGCCCGGACGCCGACAACCGGGGTAAAGCATACTTCGTCACGGTGAGCTAAAATTTTTAATAGTAATCATCATGATGAATAACGTAACTAGTTTTAGAGTTGTCAACTATATTTTTTATGTTTAAAGACATGTAGTTGAACATGTATATTCAAGTTGTAGAATTACAATTTCCACCCACTAAACGATGGTTTGCCGTCAAGATCTCCACTATGAACATTTCCGTAACCGTGTGTCGTTGGATTTGTTCGAATATACACCTTATCATTGTGACTAAGGTGTACAACTATCACTCCTGTGGAAGAATGGCGGTCGCCTACTTCATCGCTATTTGTAATCAATCCAGTAAACACTTCAGTGTTTACGACAATCTGTGAGTAAACGTAGGCGTGGTAATCTGAGATCATTGTCCAAGTGAGCGCATAGACACCGTCCACTGGAGCTGAGAACATCCCAGAAATCCTATCGTAGGCAGATCCAATGTTTGTTCTCACATCGTCGAACACAAAGTGTGGTGTAGACTTGGACTGTGTTCTGTCGTACTCATGTACGCACAAAATGCAACCATATCGGAGGCACCTGGAACATAATAATTATTGCTTAGCTGTGGTTTGTATGTTTTGCCTCTGAGTTTGATGGATAATGAATGAAAATGATAAAAGATTCAAATTCGGTCAACTTTAAAATTTCTTTCATGTTTAAAAGTCTAGAGCCATAAAAGCCAATTCATAAAGTGTTCGGATAGAACCATTTTTAAGGAAGAAGTCTTTTAGGGTTTTCGACCAGTCAAAAGTAAATTTAATTAAATGTTCATTAAATCAAGATAAAAGGAAATTAAAATATCATAAATTTGATTAAATGTTCATTAAATCAAGATAAAAGGAAATTAAAATATCATATTTTTCTTTCTTTTTTACTTTAATACAACTTGGCATAGAAATAGTAATCAAAGTTTAGAATTTTACAAGGGCTGCATTTTCGGCGGATCATTAATGTAGGAGAATATCGCATGTTTTTGCAATTTAGAATTGATGTAGATTCATGAGACTATTTAGCATTATTAAAACAATAATATTAGTGTTGGATTTTTTCAACTAATGTGAACTAATAATAAGATACTTGGGTTTCAGAAAATGTTTTTAAAATATGATTTGTCTTTCAAATTACATTTTTATTAGCTTTTAAGGCGCTCATTCTATAAATAGATTTGTGCGAAAAATCACAAAAATCGGATTTTCTCTCTAATCAAATGGTCAACAAATTAGATTTTCTGTCAGTTTATATATCTTTACATAAAATCATCATAATATGTAAAAATCAGAATATTTTAATTTAGGACGCATCAAAAAATAACCTGGGACTATTCGTTTCTTGGCAACATTGTTGGTGCTTTTCTGTCCAGGATTTCTTCGTTCTAGGGTGGAGTTGGTGCCATGATTCAACACTGTAGGAAAACTTAGGTTCTCTCTTTCTTTTTCAGCACCTGCCAAACTGGAAAACTTCTTTTCCAGAATCCGAATTTTGTCCTTCTGGGAATGAATTTTCTTTTCCTGAGATTGAATTTGGTTTGCCTGGAAATGAATTTTCTTTTCCAAGAGAGCATTTTTTCTGTCATATTTTTTCATGACGGTTTCCATTTTTCTCTCAATAAGCTTATCAATCTCGTCTTCGGAGATGCATCTTCTGCTTTCCACAATACCTGACAATCCAAGAAAAATACCAACAACGATGAGGAAACCCTGCATTGTTGCCACGTGGTTCGGTTTAGCACGTCAAAGTATACTGTACTATCGCCGCACGCAAGTCACCATTGCATGATCTCTTATCTTCTTATACACGGAACCTTCGAAGTACTAGAGTACAAAGCGTTGTTCAGTTACAATTCTTAGCTATGTTCGATAGTTCTTTAATATATTTTTTTTTTCACATCATTAATTTAGCTTTTGTGAAGTGAACAAGTAAAAATCTTCTTCTTTATTCGTTTATGTTGAGAAAGTGAACGTTAATGATTTCACACAAGAAAACTACGCTTATTGTATGAAAAAAAAGGTTTGACCCTTAGATTAGGCTTACACATTTATGCTTTAACATTAAACCAGCGAACTAAAATGTTTTAACTGTAACTGTAAAACGCTTGGATATCGTAGTTTAATATCTTTTCAAGTTTATAATTAATTATATTTTTTGTAAGAGCGGGGGTAAATAGAAAGAAAATCATTAAAAATTGTTAACTTTTCTTAACAAATTTATTCATATTTTAAAAAAAACGAGAGAAAAAATCATGAACATAATTACATTGTACATATAAGAAATAAAACAGTTTGAACTAATAATTCTTAAAATTCACAATCAAAGAACCTTGTTCTAAACACCATTTAACAAAGAATAAAATGTAAAACAAACAGAGGAGAACAAATCACACTTGTTTGGTAACAATATATACAGCAGAGTACCACATAAAGTCATAATGCACTCATTTTAGCACCTCTTCTAAAGAGTGGAAGTTTCTACTTCTTCAACCTTAAAATGAATATGCAATACGTCTGAAATTTGTGCTTCTTTAAGCAAAATTAAAAATAACAATGGGGTGTTACATATATACATGCATTTATTTACTGAGAAATTAAATTGTCAGATTCTGGTAACAATTTTTTTTTAATAAATGGGATTCTACATATCTGAAATCAAGAATTTACTGGTGCATGTATTTTAAAGATTGATTATCCTTATTGTTCCCAAATATTTATTATACACATTAATTCATGATAGTAAGAACATACTGATAAAAAATTCTAAAGATGTTTCAAATGAAAAATTTTGACTTAATAGCTGATAACAATACAACGACAAAATTTCAGAATCTCTCTATAATATAAGCACATGGATTTCAATTTGTTTTAATGAAATGAACACTTTTGAATCTGCAAGTCCACAAGTGCAGTCTTCAATTATGACACATAGATTGTATAAAGAGCATTTGAACCATTTTTAACACAATTCTGTCAGTTCTCAAAAACAGGTTTTCGGACTTCATGTACAAGTCAGTCTTACCACAGCACTCATTTTAATGTACACTCAGATTGTATGCATGAATCTCTAATTCTGATCGTGTAATGAGTATAATAACAGCTGTACCTTATGATTTGTACATCACAACTAAAGCCCTAACAATGAGCATCGACTATTTGGCAAACTGAGTGAAGAATGCGAGTTTGACTCGCTCAATTTGGTGACAGAATTTGACGGCCGGACCAAGCTTGAGATCCATGAACTCCTGAACTGCAGGCAAGGTCAGTAACAGCAATGCCTGCAGTCCATCAATGTCCTACAATATACAGGTGAATCCATGTAAAGATATCATCCAACAACATGATGCACAAAACTTTAAGAATGCAGAATTAGTTATCTTACAATGTTTACGTAGTTGTAATAAGAATAATGACTTTTTCTATATCTTGGACCCAAGCAGTCTTTACATTTATAATCCAACAATATTTTAATACGAGTACATAACCATGGCTTAATGTACAATGTATTAAATTTACAAAATACTTTCCTGCAAAAAGTGCATACCATGAATATGACCAAATTAATTTTACAAAATTGTAATACATGTATGACAAATGAACTGAAGTCCTTTACAAGTTTTCTGAATATAAATACATTAATTGATATTAAAGCAAACATACTGAAGGGTTGTCTCGAAGACCTGGGAGGCGGGGAATTCCCTAAACTATAATGCCTTAATTACCCGGCTATTTTTGCATTTCAAACACAATGTAGCTATAAGCAAGACCCCCAGACCCCCTTCTACTTTTTCATTTCGTCCTTCTACTTCAATTTTTAGAGACAACCCATTACTGAAACTTACCTGTTCTTTGCATATTCTGGCAAGGTTGGCACAGTCTGTGGTCTTCAGGAACTTGACCACCTCATTCACTGACCACTTCAGGGGGTTGCTGGTCAGGTGTAGGGTGTCTACTTTTACCTTCTTCTCAGGTGATGGAACATGCATAGGTTTCTAAGCATTCAAAGATATAAAAACTTAATAAAAACAGTAAACATACACTGGTACCGAATGGTACGTACAAGTTTCAGCTAAGTGCAATGGATCTTAGTGTAACTAGAGTACATGTACAGTGTTAATGAAGAGATCTGTATATATTGGGTGTGCTCATACTCAAACTGAATTAAACAAGATAATTTTAAAAAACACAGAAGATTAGATAATCGTAACTTATTCTATCTATTCTGTTTATGTTTCAATTTAAGTGGAATCGATCCAGCGACCACAAAATCAACAAAATCTCCGCGTTACCACTAGGCAACGCATCTAACATTTTCAACAGATGCATTTTCAATATATATGGCTATAAACACGATTGTATTAGAAAAGACACTAATTGAAATATTTTTCTAATTTTCAGTACGAAGACCACGTTAAACCAAAACGAATTCAATGTAAACATGTACTTCAATACCTGTAGAACATAATTTTAATCGGATGTCTTTGGTTTAGAGTGGTTCAAATAGTTATATCCAATTTTTTATCATATATTAACTAATTTCCTATATATCCCTAACAAAACCTGAATATTTTAATGATGTCGTGTAAGTTAATTAAGACTACTAGAGCATGGTGATTGTGTAATTTGCGTTTCTTTGAATATATTTAAACTAAATATTGTGTAATATTGAAAATGTTTGAAGTTTGCAAAAGGCTATATTTGAGGCCAAATCGTATATTAAGAGCGCTATACCTCTTTATCTATTCTACTGGTTTAAAAAAAATATCTGGTTTAATTCAGTCCGAGTATAAGCACACCAAATATATACATGCACCTTATTTACACTTGGATCCATTGCATTTTGCTTGAACTTATCACGGTTCAGAATATCAACTACTGCTATACTCAGAGATTCCCGAATTTATGACAAATCAGTTGTTACAGACACCATTATAAAATCAGTACAGTGTATCCAGGTTTCTAAAATTATATTGCAACAGCTAGGTGCCTGCAGCTATTTTTGGTAACAGGTATTTTCCGTCCAAACACAGGTGTAGGCGAAATAATGGGAAAAGGCGCTTTACCTCTTTCCAATGAAATTTTAGACGCATTTATATTATCTATTCTGAGTTTTTTTCGTGCAAATGTGAGATTGTGCACGTGGAAACATAAACTAAAGATCCTCTCGTGATTAAGCGTGAATGTAATGCGCACGCGCAAGATTGTAAAATCAAAAAAATCCAGATGATTTCCGGAATTTTTTTGAGGAATTTTCGTTGAATATTAATTAGCAAAGCTTAAATGAGAAAATATAAAAACAAATTGGTAATCTTCAAGTGCCAATGATGTTTAAAATATTTAAAATAAAAGAGTACTCTTCCAATAATCGGTATTAGAGGCCAAAAAATTGCGTCTATTATCTTAAAATAGCAGTACAGATGTGGTAACAATGCATAATAAATAGGAGATTTTGATACTTTAACGCACTTTTGAAAAAAAAATTTCATACAAATATGACGCTTGAAAAATTCTGATTTTTATGGCATTAAAATTTTCAATATTAGAAATAGCTTCATTTAATCCAAATTTTTCAAAGTCTTGACATGTTGTTAAATTGATTTCCAAATTTGTGTAACATTATAAATGGCTACAGATTTCCAACAAATATTTGCAAATGTTTACTTTTTTTATTTAAAGTACAGTCAAACTTGTATTAAGCAGTCACCTGCGGGAGGCACCCAAAGTGACCTCTTAAAGGAAGTGAACATGAAAAAAATAACTCTTTTGCAATTAACTTGAAAAGTCCTCTGAAACTTGATAATGAAAGTTGTAGCTATTAAATATATTTATTTTGAGAGATTTTATCAATTAAACACTCTCAGTGAAAGGTTTATGGAGGCCATCAATTATTTCCCAGCATGCATCTGTGCTCTGACGTAGATGAGACACATTGCTGCTGCTGACTGGGTCAGTGTTACAAACTGATCGCACTACGGGAAAACATGCCTGAATGTCAAGCAAAATTTTGCACTGTCAGAAGGGGACAAGGATTTAATACATTTTCTATTCCTAACCCTAAGCGTGACTATGAATTGTGCAAAAGATCATAATTTGGGGGATGAGAAATTAAACATTAAGACTTTTCTGTTTGCATATCATAAAATTGTGTGTGAAAAACACTTTGAAGAGGATTGCTTTGAAGATGATCTTGAGGTAGGAATTTGCTTTTATGTTTTCAATTTAAGTTAAATATGCATTTGATATACGAATGATTTTCAAATACAGACAAAATATAAATATTTTGATAAACAATCTTCAATAAATAGCATATTTCTTTAATAAAGGCACGCCTGATAAATTTCAAACCAAGAAAAAAACTGAAAAAGGGGGCAGTTCCTACTATTTTCAGGAGTACAGGGTAATTTTAATAACTAACGTTGATACAGTCAAATTCATGAACAATGAATCTGTGCATTAGATAAAAGCCTTAATTTGTATCATTCTTGAATTCACAGCTACTTGAAAATATTCTTGTCAATGCTGAAGATGATGACAATATAGATGAGCCAGGGTGTTCTTATGATACTGGGAGATCGGGACAGAAAAGGAAAGGAGAAACAATTCCTGTGGGAAAATCAAAAAAACCAAAGGTAAGAAATTTAAAAGTTTAATGTATATATCTATTTTGTAAAGTAAAAGCAAAGGCATTTTGCATTTAAAATCATACTGTTTTGTAGAATTCAAAGAACACTGTTGATGTTGGAATTCAGTTTGAATACATGGATGAAAGAACTATGAAAGATATGGGAACACAATGTGACATAAGAACTGAAAAATCAACAGAATTCTGTGTCAACTGTAGATCAAGAGAAAACCCTGGTCTAGCAACATCTGATCACGGATATTCAAAAATATTCCAGGATATTCCTTCAACATCAGAAACTGACACTATTTTTCTCTCCTATACACCTGTGAAATCTGCACAGTGCTTCTCGCACACATTTGAATCGGATGAATTATCACCTGTCAAATCAATTACTACCAAAGCTGACCCAGCCCAGATTTCTCTTTCATTCCCTCAGATGAGTCAACAAATGAGTTATCAAATTTATCAAGTGATGAAGAGCAAGATGTTAATCCTACTGAGGATTCAAAATTTATTGTCTTTTGGTCATGTATCAAATCTCTTTTCTGTATGTTATTGTGCCAAGTTTGCAAACAACCGTTTGATGCCAATGCTACAAACCATTATGTCAATGGGACAGGATTGTCTGTGGAGTTTAATTGCATGAACAACCATAAATTTACTTGGAAATCACTACCCTTTGTAGGGAAACAACCCATTGGTAACATTATGTTATTAGCAGCCACATAATTTAGTGGATTAACTTTCTCAGGCATTTCAAACTTTGCTAAGTGCATGAATTTACAAATAATATCTAGAACAACTTTTATCAATAACAGCAGAACATTAGTGTTACCTGTCATAGATATGTACTACAGAAAACAACAAAATGATATTCTTAAAAAAATGAAAAGAAAACCCCTAGTAATTTGTGGAGATGGTAAGTTTCAATGCTGAATACTGTACATATACAGTAATGGAGGCCATGACTTCTGCAATTTTAGATTTTAATGTTGTTCAAGTAAGTGAAACGGGGTCATCTTCTACAATGGAGTTAGAAGGATTTAAAAGATGCTTGTCAAAATTAAAACAATCCAATATATCTATAAAAGCTTTAGCAACTGACAGACATGTACAAATAAGGAGTTCTCTTAGAAAAGAACACCCTGGTATTAAGCATCAGTTTGATGTTTGGCATTTAGCAAAAAGTATATGTAAAAAGCTTCTGGTAGCATAACAAAAGAAAGGATATGAAGATTTAGCTCCTTGGATAAGGAGTGTAAACAATCATATTTGGTATTGTGCATGTCGATGTAGAGGTGATCCTGATTTGCTTGTTGAAACGTGGAGGTCTTTAGAACATCATATTTGTAATGTGCACGAATTTCCTGGTAACAATTATACAAAATGTGGTCACCCACAACTCTCAACAGAGGAAACAAGAAAGAAAAAATGGCTGCAGAAAGGTAGCAAGGCCCACAAAGCCCTATTGACTGTTATTTTTCACTAAAGACTTCTAAAAGATATTCGCCAGTTGAATCTGTTTTGTCATACTGGTGAACTTGAGGTATATCATTCAATGATGCTGAAGTACATTCCAAAGCGTCAAGAATTCAAATATGAGCAAATGGTAGCCCGTACACAATTGTCAGCTATTGACCATAACTTCAATATTTGGAGAAATCAAAAAAGTGATGATGAGGGTCAACCAAAATTTTACAGAGCTTTCTCAAAATTACTGGAAGATGACCTGCCAAGAGACTCTATGAAGAAAAAGATTAGACTTGATGGATATGGTTCTGGAGCAAAAAGAATTAAAATCAAACTTAACAACAATGCATCAGACAAAAAAGAAAACACTACCACAGAATATAGCTAAAATTCCAGCTCCCCCAACTTCTCAGCTTGTTGAAGCCCATATTTCAAGATTTTATCAAATGGTATTTGATACTGTCATGTCATTTTTACAATGAATACATGCATTCAAGTATATAGGTATACATTAGGTAAATATCTGTATTTTTATTTACAGTCTTTTTACACTGATAAATATGTGTACTTATTCAGAATCTGAATCAGTGTCTGAGGCTTCATGAAATCCTTCATAATTTCCATGCTCATCGGGAAATGAATTCCTTATTTTTGTCACTACACATGATGGAATAACAACTCTGAACATTTTCCCAAGAGGCTGACCTCGTCTTACCCAATTTATAAACTGTCTGTAGGCCATAAATCTTGATTGTCTGTAACAGAATTAGATTGAATCAGATGTATGTGCAAGTGATTATACACAAATGAGATGTTGTTAAAATATTTCAAATAAATATTGATTGTATTTGAAATCATTCTTTGGGAGTCTTACTTGTTATTTAAGTGCTCTGGGGCTCTTCCTCTCTGGCTTTTACCAGTATATCTTAGATAGATAATATAAGCTGTCTCGAGGATGACAGGACTAAGACATACGGTATCAAAATCTGGATGCTGGGATATGCACTTTATGTGCTCGTTAATGTAGTCCGCCACATAATGTTCAAATTCATAGCAACAAAGACATTCTTTAAATGTAGGCAGAATTGTACAGTTTTCACAAGTACACCAATCCAATGATGCTCCTCTCTCATTCACATTAACTGCAGGTGGAGGGGCATCATTCTGGGCTTCAATTTCTTCCTCTGTAAACTCTGGTTCAAATTGATAGCCCTCAACTTCAATTTCATTGTTTAATTCACTTTCTGACGATGATATTTTAACTGCGTAACTGAGTGTTGATTAACCAATATGCCAAAATGCAATGTGTCTCACTGACGTTGGCATCAGTGCTGCCCTCTCTTAGATGCTTAGAGATAACCCAGCAGGGAGGTAATGATTTTATCAATATGGCGGCTCCCATGGATTGCAAGAATTAGTTACTTTTAATGGAATATCTTCTTACTGAGGAAAGCTATGCCTAATTGGCTTTACAAAATCATTATATACATCAAACTGACAAATTTAAGCCCTTGATAATTTTTTCATGTTCCCTTCCTTTAACAGAGATGACCTTTGAATAGTGACTTGTGAATTTGCCAACATCAAATATCTTATTAAAACAATTATCACAATAAAACAAAATGTATCAAAATGATAAGGTAATTGATTAAAAGTTTTATAGTATCTATTATATTTACAAATAAGTACAAATTCATAACAATGTATTGTACATGCAATTTTTGTATTTTTTAAAATTATTGAAAAAAGTCATAACGTGGTAAAACCTTGTCACTGACATCTTCACAATTATAACATTAACTATTTTCATGAGCACCGTATATGTAGATAACAAACACTTTTAATACAAATCAACAATTAAGTTTTTAACCGATCGTATCTGAACTTAAGGTATTTCACTCCTCATGTTTTGATTTCATTGCGCAGATGATCGTTATATTTAAAATGAATATGCTTTTATTTATTTAATCATCACAGATAGATTATTATTTCATAATTACACAACATTCATAAAGAAAATCCATTTGAATTCAAGAAACAAACAAGTTTTTTGGGTAACTATTTTTTCGTGCGGAAGGTTTTGTAGACGAAAATGACAGAAACAAGCAATTTTATGAATTTTCAATATACTTTTCTTTTTATTATACTTTATTCATTATTCACGTTTTTAACATTTGATAGGTTTGTAACATATTTTATAGGTTCTGTGTGACATGTTCAAAATCAAATCTTGAGAATGTGATAGCCGTTCCGCATAAAATCATGCATATATATAGAACGTCTGAATTTTTTTAAGCCAAATTTTGCGAGAATTTTACCTTTGAAGCCCTATATCTAAGATTTGACATCACTGACCCCCATGTTATATTATGTCAAAATGATACTGAATACATATTTAGGCAAACTGGATTAATCTTATAAAATTCTTGATATTCAAAAAGTTTTTATTTCAAATCAAATTGTAACTATTATAGAAATTGTCTATTTTAAGTGCAAAAAGGTCACACAAAAATTTATGCAGCTTTGTACAATTTTTTTTTCATAATCCCTCTATTCAGTGTGACCATTGTGCATAATTAAAAACAATATATGAAGAAATAAGTTTGCTTAATCAAAAATACTGACACAAATCCTAATCAGGATGAAATTGCATTTTAGGTGCAAAAAGGTCAAATTAAATGGGCCATAACTCAGAGGGATGGATACTGATCCCTCATTATCTTTGTATTTTTTAAGTTTGTTTTGTCTACAGATTTCAATGATATACTTCTCAAGAAAATCTTGATACAACAACATTGAGGAGTGGGATACCTTAAATCATATTATGAAATCAAGCAATTTTCTCTTGCCTCGCCGCGGATATTTTTCACACCTATTTCATCCATGTTTATAAAACAACTATTGTTAATACATGTTTAAACAATTCACTTGATTCCCATTCGTATCTGATCTGCCAATTATGTATTATAAATACATCGATTTATTTGGTTTCTCTCGCCTCAAGCGTATAATTATTGTTTACATTTACTACCCCACATTCGGAAGCCATGTTTAAAATCCCCGGGTGTAAATCATGTGACCGGCCAAAATGGCCGCCTAATGCAAGTCGACTGTACAGTTTCGGGTCAAAATACGATGACCGCTGACCGCGTTAGACAGGTGACCACTCTTTAAAGGGGCATGGTCACGATTTTGGTCAAATTTTATTTTTCTGTTCTTATCATTTGCAATGCTTTAGGGATGCATTCCTAATGATCAAACGAAATCTGGGTGCAAGTTGTTGAGTTTTAAGCAAGATACAGGCTCGTGCCCTGTATTTGTTTACATAGGTTCAATATACCATTAAAAATCTTTTTAAAGCTGGTTTGCCTATCTAATTATAAAATTATAAATTATAATTATAAATAAACAGTTCCTAACGTTCCTAGGTACGTCCTATAGAATTAGAAGCAGTGAGTACCGTTTTTTCACGTGATATCCCATATTTAAGACAACAATACTAGAATCCGCGTTGATATTTTCTTCAGGGACATGCATCAGAATGCTTAACGGACAAAATACTATATGCTGCATAGCTTGCGCTTCTGCGTTTGTATATGTGTGCATTTCTAGTACCGTGGCTATTCACGTATGTTAAAAGTGTACAGTTACTTGTATTTATTTCTAGTGCACAATGATAAAGTCACCAAAACACAATTGTGCGCTTTTTCTTATTAAGATCTGTTTGTACTTGTATGCGTATGTTTGTCAGTCGTTTGATACTGATCATTTTTGAAGCAACAATTGATCAACTAAAAGAACAGTATTTTTCAATGTGAGCATGGAACAAAGTTAATGGTACGTAATCTTTCCTTTTTTACCTTCTAAAGTAAAAATCAAGATGTACAAACATTCCGGCAAGCAATTAAATATTGTGAATAAAACAGACAAAAACCACGTGCGTTTGTTGAATCGTAAACACGTTGTAGACCGTCATGCATTGCAACTCATTCAATGGATTGGAGAATCTGCTTGACGTAAATACTGTCACGTGTTAAATATTGCTATCTATATAAGGTAGTGTACCCGACCTGTTCAACATTCAAAATGTAAACAAACGTTTTGTTTACAAAGCGAAGAATTGTAAGCTCTGTAACTCGCTTTATAACTCATCAAATGACACTCAAATTTTGGTTGCCTATTAAAAATGCCTTACTGAAGCATTGTAAACATTAAATCGAAAATATAAATTTTGACCAAAATCGTGACCATGCCCCTTTAAAGGGCAATTATATAGGATTTTTCATCAGGAGGAAATAAAATGACCGCATACGAAAGGTGACTGCTTAATAGGGGTGACCGCTTCGGCAGTTTTGACTGTACTTATAAATACTAAAATTCATGAAGATGATGGAGTCAGTACATAGATCACGCAGCCACAAGTTTGTGAATGAAGAATGGACACTGAATACAATGGTAGCTACGATGGTTGGTACTGCATAAAAGTAATATCTTGAAACTGTTACGAAGAGTGCAGAACAGAATTGGGAAAACACTTCTCACTGACCTCTAGTAGTCAATTTATTTGATATGTATTCTAAAACCAGAAAGATGCAAATATACATCAAAGTACTTTAAAGAAGCATGTTGTTACTTAAGACTATCCAGTTAATCTTTATGTTTATCTAATACTCTGTATACACTAAATCTTTTACGAAAGTCCAGAACGAGCATTTTCTCCCCTGTTGGATGAAATACTACATTGTACGATTCTTTGATATTCGGTAATTCAATGTATCTACTCTCACCTCCTCCATATTTGATCTGTATTAGTTTATTACTCTTCAGACAAACAAAAATATTTTCCTGCAGATCAAACGCTAATCCACGTGGAGAACAATCTTGTAGATTCTTCTTGAATAACTCTTCATTGTTTTTGTCTACAACTAGTAAATCATTGCCTACAATAACGGCATGCTTATCAGAATGGAATGACGCCGAAATAAATGGTGGATTTCCACCTGATGACCCCGGTGAACTGTATTTGACTGAAAAATCTGGTGTACAAATCATTCTCATCTTGTCATTTCGTGTGAAAAACATTTCTGGCCCACAAGAAAGCGCTTTCGTGCATCCTTTCAGCTCGATGGTTTTGATCTTCTTAAGTGATACACTATGGGAGATTTCAACCTTATAATAATCAACATGGGTTTCAAAAGACACGTACACTTTATCCATGCTCTTCCCTGATTGACAAAGGCCATACGGAGTGGTCGAACATGGATACGCGAGTACACATCTTGCTTTTGTATCTGTGATGTCATAAATCTGTAGAGATGGTGGATTTTTCACAGACAGAAGAACGTTCGTGTCATCTACAAATAAGCCATAATTAACATCTGAATTTAGCTCAGATTCAGCGAGTTTTTCAAATCCTATTTTCATCCAGTCCTTCTGTGACATTATTTTTCGTCTGTACAACATGGTAGTGCTTTGTAGTTGAACAGCTAATGTTGACACTGTATCCAATGTTTCAGTAGGCATTTCAAGAACACTAACATCTTGAAAATTTCGGTTTTTAAAGACTTGACGAAGGAAATCCGTATCAGGTTGGTTGTAATCATACACAACACCCCAAATGTTCAAACCACGCAAACGATCAACATGATCCAAGATTTGATGGCGAACTTTGTATCGGCTAACAAATATCTGCTTTGTAGACCCATTCTCTAGCACCCTTTGCAGCATGGTTTTTGCCTCCTGCACCGCTGTGGCAAACCGTTTCACTTCATCTGACACTATTTCAATATTTTCAACAGCATCAGAATGCTTCTGTTCAAATTGCTTCATCCATTGGTTTTGGGCCTTGTCTAGAAGAGACTTTATTTCTTCTATCTTTGTTTCAGTGTTCTTACAGATTTCTTGTTTTTTGGCATTGAGGTGTGCAACTGTTTCCCTGTACATTTTTCGTTCGTGATCGAGGTTCTTTAGAACATCTTCGAAACACTTTGGTGTTATTTGACCGTAGGATTCTTCAAGTTCCATTGTAACATCTTCAATAGACTCCACCTTTTTACAAAATCTATGCTTGGTGAAAAAACATGTGCTGCAACAAAGCTGATCATGATCATGGCAGAATACCTCAACATACTTCCCCTTATGTATTACACAAGGTTCATCTATTTCTGTCTCTTTTCTCAAATTCTCGACATCTGAAAGACGCACTATTTTGTGACACTGGAGCAATGGGACATGGGAGTGAAATGACTTGCAGTCATCACAAATCGTTTCCGTACAAGTTTTACACCAATGTTTTGCTGGAACAGTTTTGTCATTTCTCTTACAAAACATGCAATACTTGTTTTCACTTCTATCAGAGTCTACAGACATACTCAGAATCAGTTTATCTTTGGGTAAACTACAGGCCCATTCTTCACTGGAGGCGTCATCACTTGGAGCTTGGATGGACTTCCGACAGACAGGACACTGGATAGTTTTAGGAGAATTATCACCGCTACACGCCGCCGTACTTGATATGTAGGTCTGAATGCAGGATTTACAAAACGTATGATAACATGGCAAATACTTGGGGTTCCTTACCTTCTCCAGACATATAGGACAACGGAATTTGTCACTGTCTTTTGATAGACTTTCCAATTTAGCGTCGCACATTGAAGATTTTTTTGCAATAAACAGTTTTAGTGACAGTAACCCTTCACGACCCCATCATTCTTCTTCCGTTTCACAACAGATGTATGGAGCGGTGAACGGACATATTACTCACATCCTTTACCTCACTGGGTTATTATGTACAAATAATATCGTCACTGATATCTTTATAATGAATACTGAAATCGTATTCTTGTATATATCAAATGAAGACTCGTTTGATTGTTTTCAGATCTTTTTTTTATTTTTGTGTATACCGTTCAAAAATCAAAAATTTCCACTCGCTATACGATCGGCTACAAATCATAAGGTTTTTATAGAATTTTCTATGGGCCAGTTATATTAGGTGTGTTCGAATATACACCACATCACCATGATTTAGATTTAGAATCTTCTTGGCGATTCTTAAATAATGAACGCATTCTTTAAAATACTATATAAAACAAAATTATTCCGCTTATTTATTAGGAGATACTCCACAAGAAACAAATACTTTAGATTCCTTTTTAAACGGGAGGAGTTAATATCGCGAGAACCAACCCTCGCGGTTTTTGAAAACTCCAGTTCATTTTTTAAGACAATTTAAAAATATATTAAATTACAAACAAAAAAAAAAGGTGCTTGCGATTTGATACAAAACAGCGGAATTGTGGAATTAAGTGCTCGCGTAAAAATAAGGAATTTACAATATGGTGACCGCCAAGGCAAAAAAATTATTTTACATGATATTTTATATTTAAAAAAAACCATATCTGTCTTTTAAGTAATTCTTCAATAATGATTGCATGGATTGAAATACCATATGAATAGATAACAATAACATATAGGAGATGCCTCCTACTCACTTAATGTCAATAAATGGCGATTGTACGGTCATGTACACAAAATCTGTCCCTCTGGAAGTTACGGCATAGTTAGACCAACATCACAAACACAAATAGCATTTGACGTTTTGATACTGCTTGCCCTACTTTTCAACCTACAGGTCTTAAACTGCTCTGCTTATTTATGTTTGAACATTATTCAATTCTTATATCACAAAGAGATGGCTACCACATGTCAGAAAAAATACGTTCACACATTTTTTGGATAGTTTACACCTCTGTATCCTATTGCCGGATGAATAGCAATGACTACTTTCAAAGGGATTTTGTCCACATGAAAGTGTCTTGAGTTTTGTACAAAGAAAAAATGTTGAATTAAATCTAAAACCGTAACATTTACATGGAAAACATTACGTTTAGAGACCTATGGGTCCTAATAGAACCCTCAGTATTAATAAGACATACATGTACATTTTACAATGTTTAGATCTAACTTCATCATCGTATATGAGAATCTTAGTCCTATAGTGTATCAGAAGTTTAGAATATACATGTATTTTATTTTGAAAATTAATTTTGAATAAGTGGTCAATTCAGCTAGATTTTGACCTTGGTACAGAAAGAACTTTTGGGGAATGGGTTAAGAACAATTTTATCTGAAACTACCAAATTGATATCAAGAATTTAGGTACATATTCAAAAAAGACAAACTAAGGTACCAAAAATTATGTTTTTGAAAAGATATATATTGTCACACTCAGCAATAATTTTTCTTGGAACATATTGGAAACATTATTAGTAAATAAAAGTTAACAATCATTATGTCAATTATGTGATGTCCTTACAAACTATTATTTAGGAATAAAGAATCATTCTTTAAGTATTATAAAGTGAAAATGTTCATGTAATTCATCACTACTTATAATAATATAATTATCAGATTAAGATTTAAATTAACACTTTGTGAAAATTATATTTTTTATCATATGATTTAATCATTGTATAATTTAATCATGATATTGTTTAATCAATACAATTTAATCAATGAATTTTTTTTTTAATTGGCATTTTTACGTTCATGTTGTATGATTTTGCTAACCCCTCTTGCACCAGATAGAAAGTCATTTTGGGTCTATGATAACCTTTAGTGACATATACGTTGCAAATTTGATTGTAGTGTTATCACAAAGACATTGGGAAATCTCAATTTTGTTGTTTTAGACATAATTGCATTATAATTAGATCAAACTGTTGAAAGAAAGCGGTTTTGATTTTCGATAGTGTAAAAGGTTGTCAACTTCTATGTTATTTCCATGTACATCCATGCATGAAATCACAATTTTCACCAATTAAACGACGGACGTCCGCGAATACTTCCGCTAAAAATGTTTCCATGTGACAGTTCTGTTGGATGTGCTCGAATATACTTGTACACCGAATCCCCGCGGTTTAGATTTACAACTATTACACCTGTTGAAGAGAGGAAGTCATTCACTTCATCATTGTCTGTACATAATCATTCTGGTAAAAGCCTCAGTATTTACGACAATCTGCGAGTTAATATAGCTATTTCTATCTGAGAAAATTGTCCAAGTGAACACAAATGCCCCATCAATATTGGAGCTATGAACATTCCTGAGATCCTTTTAAAGGCGGATCCGATGTTTGTTTTCACATCATCAAAGACTAAAATATGGGGACGACTTGAACTGACTTCTGTTGTACTCATATACGCACAAAATGCAACTACATCGTAGGCATCTAAGGATAAAAAAGACAAAAACGTAGAAAACCATGTACATGTATCATGTGTTGCATTATAGCAGTAGGAGAGTTCTGAGAAGAATTAAAGAACTTGTATTACTCCTTTTAGTACCTCGAGCCATATTTTGATATTTTAATGTTTTTAAAACTGTGATTTTCCAGTTTGAATGAATTGCCACTAGTAATGTCAATGGCATAGCAGTCCATTTAACTGTTACATTAATTTAATCCCTTTTACTATATAGCTATGGCAGATGGATTCACGAAACTTTGGCAACCTTTGAATGACTTATTCTCTTTTGGGACAGCTTATTCGAATATGACATGTACATAGCAAATTAAAAACTTTCAATCAAAACAAAGAGAAATCTCGTGTATTGTAATTTTTCTATCTGAATGGTCTTAGCCCAAAAGTTTAAAAGTCTTAAGAACAGGCTGCTTTACCAATTTTTAGCAATTGTTGGTCTGAGTGGAAGGTGGCATAAATGTGTAGATCTAAGAACCCTGACCCAAACCTAAGTACACCATATTTATTTGCAATGATGCTGCATGATATCGTTATTTTGAAATAAATTATCATTGAGCTGGTGTTTTGATGTTGTGAAGCGTCTCTCTAATCATATAGCAGAAATGCATTTTAATGAAATTCTTTAAAATTCTTTGATAATCATCTTTTATAATGTTCTAGTGGAGTCTTTGCAGTATTGTATTGTATACTTAGATGACTTTAATTAAACTTAAGGCTGTATCACGGGTCTTTTGTGATAACTAAAAAAAAGTTCAAACTCAAACGCACTTTGAGCCTTTAACTGCGTCGATTAACATCCAAATTAATCGGTTCTGTACTATAACGAACATTTGACAAGAGGCCCATGGGCCCCAAAAGTCACCTGAGTTGTTGTTATATATTTACATCTACCAAGTATGTTTCCTTCTATTTCATACGGAAACTTATAGCAAATTCATTACGATAGTTCTATCGAAACAGCCAGACTGAAATCTTCACGCTGTTTCGATTTTGCGTGTCGTGACTCCGAGAAAGATTTACCTTTGGGGTGTGCAGAAGTGCAAAAATATTAATATAATTTTAATTTAGGACGACGGGTCGCAAGACGTCACTAAAACTGTAAAAAAAAAAAAAAAAAAAAAAAAAAAAAAAAAAAAGAAGATTATTTATAGCTATTCGGGCATATACCTGGGCCTATTCTTTTCTGGTCAACATTTCCGTAGATTGTTTTCTCTTCGGGATTTCTCAGTAGGGTAGTGTTGATGCCATGATTGGATGCTGTGTGAAAACGTACATAGTTCTTTCTTTTCTCTGTGGCACCTAGACCGAAATATTTCTCTTCCAGAATCTGAATTTTCTTTCCCTGCGAATGGATTTTCTTTTCCAAAAGTGCAATTTTTCTGTCATATTTTTTTATGACAGTGTCAATTTTCCACTCTATAAGCTTATCAATCTCTTATTCGGAAATTCCCGATCTGCTTTCCACAATACCCAACAATCCAAAAAAAAATGCCAACAGCAATAAAGAAACCCTGCATTATAGCCACGTCTGGTTCAGCACGGTAAAAAACGGTAATGATCTAATACCTGGTTTATACTTATCTCCGCAAGCAAGTCAGCATAGTATGATCTCTTATCTTTCACACGTAAATACTTTAATAATTTTACAGTACAATCTTATTGATGTCCAATGTGGGATAACTCTTTATTATCCTGAAATAATTGTTCATATAATTGATTTTGCTTAGTCAGTGTATGATTTTAATCTATATTCATGTATTTTCTTCAATGAACTACGCATGATGTTTACATGAAGAAAGTGTGTTAGACCCTCGAAATCATGAAACAAAAGTTTTACGTAAATTAATAGTTTTCATTATAATTATATAGTTTCAAATACAAGAAGTTCCGATTACAAATAACTGAACTAACATGCGATAACTAATTGTAAAAAGCCTGGATACTGTCATACAAATTCTTTGATTTCAATTTCAAGGTCGAACAAGTCAAATTTTGCCCGAACCCAATTCTTTTTTAACAGGTCGGGTACAATGCCTTATATGGATAGCATTTTAACACGTGACAATGTTTGCGTCAACCAGGTTCTCCAATCCAGTGAATCAGTCGCAAAGCATGACGGTCTACTTAATATTGAATTGCTTGCCGGAAAAATTGTACAACTTGATTTTTACTTAAAAGGGTAAAAAATGAAAGATTACGTACGGTATACTTTTTTTCGTGCTCACATTCAAAAATAGTGCTGTTTAAGTTTATCAATTGCTGCTTCAAAAATCAATCAGTATTAAAAGACTGGCAAACATACGTATACAGGTACAAACATATCTTGAGAAGAAAAAAAATGCATAGTTGTTTATTGGTGACTTAATCATTGTACACCAGAAATAAATACAGGTAAATAGCCACGATAATAGAAATGCACAAATATACAAATACAGAAGTACAGGTTATGTGACATGTAGTATTCTGTACGCTAAGCATTCTGATGGGGTCCCTAAAGACAATTCATGCGAATTCTACTAATATTGTCCCAAATTTAGGGTATCACGTGAAAAACGTACTCACTGCTTCTAATTCAATAGGACGTACCTCTCTTTTGAACTTTGACAATGGGGTATTTAAATAGGTTGATATAAGGCCTCATAGGCAATATTTTTTAAATGTGAGCATAAAAATGAAAGATGAGACATAACTTTCTATATTTATTTTATAAATTCTTTAAAAAAATTTAAATTGAGTTTCCAAAGGACAATTCAAAATAGCATATATTTTTAATACGCTCTGTATACACTTAAACTTGTTGTCTTCAACTCATTCATCTGATTGGTCTGTCGATGAAAGTAAGAGATAGCTAATTAAGTACTAGTATGCAAATTTATGCCGACGTCACAAAATCTAGTGGTCTCGACCTGTTTAAGAGCGACCAAATTAACGACAGGTTTCCCTGGTACACCGGTTACCAGATATTATCAAGTTAAAAAGAACTATATAGAAAGACTATTTAAAAAGGTATAACAAATATTTTCATTTAATCAAGTGATTATTTTGAGATTTAAGGGGTGGGTGTATTCACAACACACCTTCTTCTTCTTCTTTTTTTTTTGGGGGGGGGTATTTTTTTTTATAAAGTGTCAATACACGCATATTCGATAAATATTTTTTTTCTGATAAAAAGGGCAATCAAAGAAATAATTAAAATTACAACGTTAAATTAAAAATGGACAAAAAAACCAAACTAATAATTCTTAAAATTCATTATCAAAGGAAGTGCCTTGCTCTAAACACAAGTAATATGTAGAACTTGTTTGAATTTTAAATACAGTTATTTAGTTATATAAGATTTCATTACAACAGAAGTCTCGGTTATTTTAGAGTTCTCCTCTTTATTTTAAACTTTCTTGCGTATACATTTTATTTTATTTTCCAGCAATAAGATTACAATTTCCAACCATTAAACAAAGTATTGCCGAAAACACCACTATGCACACTTCCATGAGATAGGTAAGTTGGGTGTGTTCGAATATACACCTTATCACCACGGTTCAGACTTACAACAATTACCCCGGTGGAAGAGTGGAAGTCACTCACTTCATCACTGTCTGTAATCATGTTTGTAAATGGTTGAGTGTTTACTACCATCTGTGAGTAAATAAAGGAATGTCTATCTGAAAAAATGGTGCAAGTAAACACATATACTCCATCAGCCGGTGCTGTGAACATCCCAGAAATCCTATCGTAGGCGGATCCAATGTTTGTTTGTACGTTGTCGAACACTAATACGTGGTGTAGACTTGGATTAGCTTCTGACGTACTCATGTAAGCACAAAATGCAACAATGTCGGAAGTACCTAGGACAGAAACACCTGGTGTTAATATGGGTCACTGTTTAATAAGTATTTTGGAGCATTTCCTGATTCAAAACAAAATATCTGTGAGCCAGTGCTCACTAGTGATACCCCCGCTATGATGTGAATATGCAAAAAAAAAGCAAAGTCAACATTTAACAGGAAGTTGGCATCTGATAGGTACAAACATATATCCCACAATATAACATGCCTAAACAAATACATGTAGTGTGTTTAAATTTTAAGCATCTGCGAGTTGCTGAGAAATCCTTAACGAAAATTTGTTTGAAAATTTAGGCTACGAATAAACAAAGTCAACATTTACCAGGAAGTTGAAGTCCAATTGGTACAAAAATATATCCAATGATATATCATGCCTATACAAATAGTGTGTTAAAATTTCAAGCATCTGCAATAAAAAGTTGCTGAGAAATCTCTGACGAAAATTTGTTTGAAAATTTGGGCTAAAAATAAACAAAATTGTCATTAAATAGGAAGTTGACGTCTGATTTGGTACAAAAATATATCCCACAATATGGCAAGCTTAAACAAAAAGTGTGTTTAAATTTTAAGCATCTGCTATAAAAAGTTTCTAAGAAATCTTTGACGAAAATTTGTTTGAAAATTTAGGCTAAAAATAAACAAAGTCGTCATTTAACAGGAAGTTGGGCTCCGATTGGTACAAAAATATATCACACGATATGGCATGCCTAAACAAAGAGTGTGTTAAAATTTCAAGCATTTGCAGTAAATAGCTGCTGAGAAAAATGCGACAGAAATTTTTGTTACCGACTGACAGACAGAAGGATAGACGGACAGTAAGACAGACGGACAGATAGACACACAAGGGAAAAAGAGTATACCCCCTTCTCCTTGGGAGCGGGAGTATAAAAATGGAATTTATACGTCAAATATTTTTCACATAAAGAACTTCCCAATATAAGATACCTATAGAAAATTAATCCGTGTTTAAAGATTAAATCATTCTTTGCTTTAGCTTACGCTTCTTATTTTTTTCAACTCCTAAGTAAGGACAAAAGTAACGATTTGATTTATAAACTTGCACTGCCGCCTCTGATACATTTTTGATATCAATAGTTTAATAGAAAATGATTTGATGATATCAAGAACTTCTATTTTTGAAATCATATATTGATAGTAAATGTCAAATAATATTATATGATACAATTTTATATTTTTCATTATCATTTGATACAATTTTATGTGACACAATAATACATTTTATAATACAATATCATATTATACCATATTGTATTATATCATGTATCATGTGTTTCAATATTACATATTGCATTATCATGTTATACTATACTACATTATATGATACAATATTAAATTATACAATATTGTATCATAATATACAATATTACATATTACAATATCTTATAATACAATATCCTTTAATAATACTAGTATACAAAAAGTTTGATACGGTATTACATTACATTATTATAAAAAAGTGTTATATCATTTTATAAACAATAAACACATCTATCAAACAAGTTTGAGTTAGGTATGATTTTCTTGGCATCCTTGATAATGGAGATCAGGCTCTGAAGCTACCTCTGCGATTCATTAATATTATAGTAAAAATCAACCATGCAAGTTTGAAATAGTACTATTATCTATCAAACATGTGATCTGTTCCAAAAAAAAACCCTCCAGCATCTGAAACCTATGGCTCTGATTCAGCATCCTTGCCTGTGGAAGTGCATCAGAATCACACGATGCATCATCTATTCAAATTTGATGAAGACTGAACCAATAATAAGTAAGATTTGTCTATCAAAGGGCACTTGCTCCAAAAAACTTCACCTCATCCAACATCCGAAACCTTTGGCTCAGATTCATCATTCAAACCTGTCAAGTGCATAAGTATCATAAGCACCATCCATGCAAATTTGATGAAGTTAGGACCAGTAGTAACTAAGATATAATCATCAGAAGGCACCTGCTCCAAAAACTTTATACAGCCATAAAAAAAAACTTAACCTCCTCCAGCATCCGAAACCTATGGCTTAGATTCAGCATTCAAGCCTGTCATGTGCATCAGTATCAAAGGCATCATCCATGCAAGTTTGATGATGTTAGGACTAGAAGTAAGTTTGAAATGTTTTTCTTATAATACATTTAGCTTATAAAAGGGCACATGCACCAAAAACTTTAACCAGCTCTTTAAACCTTAACCTCATCCAGCATCTGAAACCTTTGGCTCAGATTCATCATTCAAACCTGTCAAGTGCATAAGTATCATAAGATGCACCATCCGTGCAAGTTTGATGGTTAGGACCAGTAGTAACTAAGATATAATCATCAAAGGGCACCTGCTCCAAAAACTTTAACCAGCTCTAATAACCTAAACCTCCTTCAGCATCCGAAACCTAAGGCTCAGATTCAGCATTCAAGCCTGTCTGGAGCATATCAGTATCATAAGACGTACCATCCATGCAGGTTTGGTGAAGTTAAGACCAGTAGTAACTAAGATATAATCATCAGAGGGCACCTGTTTCAAAAACTTTAACCAGCACTAAAAACCTTAACCTCCTCTAGCATCAGATCAGATTCAGCATCCAAGCTTGTCTGGTGAATCAGTATCATAAGACACATCATCGATGCAAGTTTGGTGAAGTTAGGGCCAGCAGTTACTTAGATATTGCTATCAAAGGGCACCTGCAACAAAAACTTTAACCTGCTCCAAAAACCTTAACCTCCTCCAGCATCTGAAATTTAGGACCCAGATTCAGCATTCAAGTCTTTCAAGTCCATAAGTAGGTCCAGATGCATCATCCATGCAAGTTTGGTGAAGATAGGACAAGTAATAACTTAGATACAGGACCTCCAACATAAACTTTAACCAGGTCCGGACGCCGACGCCGAGGGTATAGCATAAGCTCCCCTTGACTACGTCTCCGTGAGCTAAAAATCACGTCATAAAACACGCCGTCGCACTAACTAACTTTTCATAATACACAATCGCGCAGATGTAATTTAATACAGCTTGCTTCGCGCAAACAAAAATTCGCATAACAGTTACACATTACGCAAATGCATCATTACATAACCCGCTATTGTGCTATAACAACTTCATACAGTTCGTCCTTGTGTTGTCACGATTTTAATGTTTCGCGTTGCGCGATGGCGTGTTGTGTGACAAATAGAAAGTGTAAAACAAATTTTTCGTGGCTTGCGAAGATGGGACAAGTTGAAATTTCTTTTAGTTACATTTCAATATTAATTCAAAGTCATTTATCAAAAGAATTGTCACCGACAATTTCAATTTCTTTTTAGAAAGTTAAATAAATATCTGACATAAATACCTGGGACTATTCTTTTCATGGCAACATGTCCGTTGGTTGGTTTCTGTTCAGGATTTTTCTGTAGGATGGTGTTAGTATCTTGTTTGTTTACTGTGTGAAAGCGTATAGAGTTCTTTCCTTCTTCTTCCGCACCTAGACTTGAACGTTTCTCTTCAAGGGTTCGAATTTTCTTTTCATGGGAATGAATTTTTTCTTCCAAGAGAGCAATTTTTCTGTCATATTTTTTCATGGCGGTTTCCATTTTTCTCTCGATAAGTTTATCAATCTCGTCTTCGGAGATGCATCTTCCGCTTTCCACAATACCTAACAATCCCAGCAAAATACCAACAATAATGAGGAAACCCTGCATTGTTGCCACGTCGTTTGGTTTAGCACGGTCAAAGAGTACCGGTATATGGTTTATATACCGTACTTATAATTATCTCCTCACGCAAGTCAGCATTGCATGACCTCTTATCTTTTTACACACGGAAATACCTTGACAGTACTAGAGTATAAAGTTAACGTTGTCCAACTGCAATCTTCAGATATGTTCGATAGTTCTTAAAAATCGGATATATTTTATTCATATAATGAAATTGTCTTTTGTGAAGATAAACATGTAAAAATCTTCAATGATTTCACAAAGAAAAGCTTAGCTTAATTTTTTTTTAACTGTAACTGTAAAACGCTCGGATAACGTAGTTTAATTTCTTTTCAATTCAATTTTATATCATAATTTAATATAATCTACGTTTTTTTGTGGACAGCGGTAAATAGAAAGAAAATCGTTAAAAATTGTTAACTTTTCATAACAAATTTATTCATATTTAAAAAACGAGAAAAAAAATCATGAACATGATTACATTGTACAAATAAGAAATAAAACAGTTTCAATAATTCTTAAAATTCACAATCAAAGAACCTTGTTCTAAACACCATTTAACAAAGAATGAAATGTAAAACAAACAGAGGAGAACAAATCACACTTGTTTGGTAAGAAGATAACAATACATACAGCAGAGTACCTTATCAACTCTGTAATAATGCACTCCTTTTAGCACCTCTTCTAAAGAGTGGAAGTTTCTACTTCTTAAACCTTAAAATAAATATGCAATACGTCTGAACTTTGTGCTTCTTTAAGCAAAATTAAAAATAACAATGGGGTGTTACATACATACATACATGTATTTACTGAGAAATTAAATTGTCTGATTCTGGTAATAATTTTATTTTTTAATAAATGGGATTCTACATATCTGAAATCAAGAATTACTGGTGCATGTATTTTAAGATTGATTATCCTTATTGTTCCCAAATATTTATTATACACATTAAATCATGATAGTAAAAACATAAATACTGATAAAAAAAATTCAAAAGATGTTTCAAATGAAAAATTTTGACTTAATAGCTGATAACAATACAACAACAAAATTTCAGAATCTCTCTATAATATTAGCACATGGATTTCAATTTGTTTCAATGAAATGAACACTTCTGAATCTGCAAGTCCACAAGTGCAGTCTTCAATTATGACACATAGATTGTATAAAGAGCATTTGAACCATTTATAACACAATTCTGTCAGTACTCAAAACAGGATTTCGGACTTCATGTACAAGTCAGTCTTACCACAGCACTCATTTTAATGAACACTCAGATTGTACTGGTATCTATGAATCTCTAATTCTGATCGTGTAATGAGTATAATAACAGCTGTACCTTATGATTTGTACATCACAACTAAAGCCCTAACACTGAGCATTGACTATTTGGCATACTGAGTGAAGAATGCGAGTTTGACTCGCTCAATTTGGTGACAGAACTTGACGGCTGGACCAAGCTTGAGATCCATGAACTCCTGAACTGCAGGTAAGGTCAGTAACAGCAATGCCTGTCCATCTATGTCCTACAATATACAGGTGAATCCATGTAAAGATATCACCCAACAACATGATGCACAAAACTTTCAGAATGCAGAATCAGTTATCTTACTATGTTTACGTAGTTGTAATAAGAATAATGACTTTTTCTATATCTTGGACCCAAGAATCCTTTACTTTTATAATCCAGCAATATTTTAACACGAGTAAATAATCCATGGCTTAATGTACATGTACAATGTATTAAATTTACAAAATATTTTCCTGCAAAAAGTGCATACCACTGAATATGACCAAATTAATTTTACAAAACTGTAATACATGTATGACAAATGAACTGAAGTCCTTTACAAGTTTTCTGAATATGAATACATTAATTGCTACTAAAGCAAACATACTGCAGGGTTAAATTGTCTCTAAGACCCTGGAGGCAGGGAATTTCCTAACCTATAATGCCCTAATTACCCGGCTATTTTTGCATTTCAAACACAATGTAGCTATAAGCAAGACCCCCAGACCCCCTTCTACTTTTTCATTTCCTCCTTCTACTTCAATTTTTAGAGACAACCCATTACTGAAACTTACCTGTTCTTTGCATATTCTGGCAAGGTTGGCACACTCTGTGGTCTTCAGGAACTTGACCACCTCATTCACTGACCACTTCAGGGGGTTGCTGGTCAGGTGTAGGGTGTCTACTTTTACCTTCTTCTCAGGTGATGGAACATGCATAGGTTTCTAAGCATTCAAAGATATAAAAACTTTTTTAAAAAAACAGTAAACATATACTGGTACCGAGTGGTACGTACAAACAATACATGATACATTATTTCTATAAAAGCCAATATTTTAAAAATTTTAAGACGTTTCTACTCCTGTACATGCATTCAAGAAGTTTATAATAAATATTCAAACCATGTGAGGAAATACAATTTATGTGTATATTTAGAACCTACATTTTATATAAAGTGGCTTCTGGTAACGCTTACTGTAGCCCGCACAGAAAACCTAAAGAACCACTCACATGTGTCAAAAAGCTGTGGTTCCTAGCTGCCTGCCTTGCAGACCCCTCAGCCATCTCTGACAATGGCATAAGAACCTTCTTATGTGTCTTCCTCTCGAAACTGTACTTGGGGAGCTTAGCTCCGCGTGTCCTAATCTCTGAGGGAGGCGGAATGTGGTGAGTATATTTGCGTTTGAACTTCCTGCTCTCAGGGTCGTTGGAGTCGTTGCTGGCTATGGTCTGCGTGTCGCTGACCACACTTTCCCGATCCTCCTCGCTGTTCTCCTCACGCTCGTTGTTGTCCCCACGCTCGTTGTTGTCCCCACGCTCGTCCAGAACCATCAGCTTCTTCCGTTTGCGGCCCCGCTTGCCTGGCTTCTTTGGGCCATTCTCCAGGTTACTGTGACCTCCGGGTGGCCGACCCACTCTTCCCGGAACTTTCTTTCCAAAGATTTGAGCTGCAATGAAATGTACTTTTTCCTGTATAACAGAGTTTTTCATATGGGGATAATTTACACTCTGGTAAATATGTGAGAAGGATATCTAGCCCAACTTCTTTATAAATAACTACAAGTAAACTGGCTGACTAATAACATCAATTTTTAATTGAAACATAATAGTATATTGAAATATGACCATGCAAGAATATGTGATAATTTCATGGAGTGGAATGATCCATGTGTTATTTTGATATCAATAATATCCTTTTCTTAGCCATCTAAAAAAAATCATGCGAAACAAATTCACTAAACTTTTACTTATTCCCAAGAATTTCATCTGATCTAACTGTTTTTTCCTTTCATTTTAACAACTGTATAAGCTTTGCTAAATAATAAACATCTTCTTCAACATAAAAAAAAAAGGATTTGTATTAAAAGCTTCCGTACTATATAAGTAATTTTATTTTCTATTCTTGTACAATTCTCTTGTTTTTCATGTTAATGTCATTTCACTTAGGACGTTTCATCCTAACATTAACTAGCTCTTTTCCTGATGCAGTATGTCATTATACACTCACTATATTTAGTTTTGGTGAGTTGATCACAGTTCTCGGGGCAGTTCTCGTTGTAGTGATGTGGACTTATCAAATTGGGACAGCACTCCAGCTTCTTACAGATGTGTCGACAAAAGTTGTCCAGCCCATTGATATCTCGACAGATTTCTACCACAGCTCTGTAACTCTTGCCTTTATATCTACAAGTTAAAATCCAAAATCTATTAGGAAATTAGTATTAAGGGAAGCATCGAGTTCTAATAATTGTCCATACATATTAATATTATAGCAACCATTTAAACTGTACATAGATACTGTACAGTCGAACATTGATATCATCAACTCCTTGGATCAAAGTAAAGATTGAGATATCTCAGGATTCGGGATATCAAGGTTAATCAATGAGTGTTTGGGACTTCTAATTTGCATATCATTTGCATTTGAGATATTGATGCTCAAGATTTGTGGGTAACCATTGCCCATGATTTTACATTCCCCTGAATGTATATACAAGCATTTGCTAAATGTTCATTAAAATTGTCCCAATTACACTACCATCGAAATTATGTCCCCACCAACCAGGAAAATTTTGGCTACCCACGAACATTGATTGACCCCCATGAATAAAAAATATTCCACATTAGTTGACAGCAATTACATACTTGGCTTTAATTGTCTGTTGCTGCATTTTGGGGTTTGGTTTTCCTTCTAGCTGTAGTTCTTTGAGCACCCTGAAAGACTTGTAGGCAACGTTGATGAGATTGGTCAGGACCTCCTTCATAACGAGGCCAACAGGGCCCGGCCCGACACACTTAGGGAGGGAGGCGATCCTCCCCTTACTGAGGTAGGGCCCGGAGAAACACTTGTGGTTATAATAAATCTTTGGACACCAGCAGTTTTCTGAAGAAAAAAAGAAAACCAATGACTTTTTTCAATTTACTCAAAAGAAGTCAACATATAACACATTTAATTAATTTAAGAATATATTAATGATATATTTCAATATACATGGATGAAGCACAAACCTTCATTCTGCTGACTCTGTGAGTAAGCTTCATCTGTCAAATTAACTTGTTTCCTAATAAATAGAATATATAGAGGAGTTCATTTCAACAATGAATTTCACCCACCTGCTACCACCATCTAAACTTTAACAGACATCACCAATACCATTAAAAAGACAATGGTTCATAATCTTACCTGTCTGTTGTATTGACAGTCTTTACAGCTTTATGGGCTTTCTTTGGAGGTTGTAATGGGTAATTATTGCTGGCACACCATCCGACCGGGAAAAGTTTATGAGAGTGCATGTGTTCAATATGGCTGCTTGCTGATTTCCTCTTATTGTCAAGGTGAATCCAAAGCAAAGGGCAAGCGACCCTGGTTACCGTGGCAGCACAAATCTGATTCGGATTCTCAGGATTCACTGCTTCTAATTTCATTCCAACCTCAAATAAGTTTTCACTCTGCGGCTATAATCAAAAGAAAATATTATGCATCATTACTAACTGAAATTAATTCAGATGTAGATAAATCTCTTCTTGCAATGGCAGAAAAAAGCTACATGGTAAATGCATTAAATTTCAAAATGAGTAGCCTATAGCATTGTATACACAAAATTAGCAAAGTAATATCAATGAAATATAAGATACACACCACAACAAATTCAGGGGCTGCTGTTGCGTTGCAGAATGTCAAGTATTCTTGCCAGTCAAAGTCATTCTTGCGCCAACCTGTATCATATTTCAATAAAATTTCATTTCAAAATGATCATTTATTAAAAAATATTCAATTTAATTGAATTTCAAAATCTTTTTTAAGTATAAATGAAATATATAGAATGCATACTTATTTATACAATTCTAACTAGATTGACATTCCAAATGGGATAAAATATTTAATAATGTACACATATTTTGTACATTTAATTGTAGAGATTTATGCTAGAAAATTAAGGGACTCACTATTAATACAAATACAAAAGGAAATGTGCATATTGCAGATAAAACATTTACCTTTTGGTGGAGTGAGGTCAATATCATTTTTCTTGCACCACCCACTTGGAAAAATGAACTTTGACCTTGAGTGGCATGAAAATCTGATTGGGTAAGGGTCCTCTGTTAAACTATCAATCTCCACCACAAAGTAGCGACAGTCCAACACTCTAATCACCGTGGCTG
This sequence comes from Magallana hongkongensis, assembly GCA_015776775.1. Lineage (NCBI taxonomy): Eukaryota > Metazoa > Mollusca > Bivalvia > Ostreida > Ostreidae > Magallana > Magallana hongkongensis. The sequence continues at coordinate 33,992,167 of CM027470.1, forward strand.
GACAGATCTGATTCGTTGTCAAAGGATTCAGGGCCTCAAGTTTCCAACCTTTCTTAAAGCGGTGGACATGAATTTCTTCTTGGTCCTGCAAAAGTTCATGGAAGTGTAGAAATCAATTTTTTAAATTTTTTACCAATATGAACATTGATATAATTTTTATCGCGTGTTCTACCTTAAATGTGCCAAAATTGATACATAAACAAGTATATAAGGTTTCATGTCTCTTTATCAGGTTTTCATTTAATGTTGTATCAGGAAAATGGATTATAAACTTACATAACTGGTTAATGAAAAAAAAAATCCATTGTCATATTAAAGCACAAACAGCACTTTTTGTATCAAGATAATTTGTACCTTAAATATGGCTAAAGGTAGCACCATTTTCTCTGATTCCCTTAAAGCTGTTTCCAAAACTTTCATCCAATCAACTTCCTCTTGAAATTGCATTATCAGCTCTGCAAAGCCCAAACACATTGTACATGTACATAAGTAGTAAATAATCGTAATTCACTTCAGACCCTTTCCATTATCATACAAAGGGGAGTAAGCACAAACAAAATTTCAACAATTTTTCAGATAGTCTAGCTAAGCTAGCTTAAACACTTTACTGCTTCTGTTCTTTTCACAGATGACATATTTTTTCAAATACAGACAAGATGGACAGCAGACTAGGAACATACCAGGTGGAGGACTGTACTTGTAGCCATTGGCCTTAGCCCAGCCAATGGGGTGAATCCTGTGGTTTAAATAGAAGAGCCAGAAGTCATGTGACCCAGACTCCGCCCCCTCTAAGCGCAGATAAAGACGTCCACCCACGTTCTCAATGACTTTGACTAGCCACACATCCACGGGATTGATGGCATGCTGCAGCTCTAACCTCATTCCTCGCTTTAACTGGTCCACCGGAGTAGTTCCTGTTGACTGATAGGAGGTTTTCAGACGTAAATATACGAATGATAATTATTTCTTACAAAATCGTACATTGATAAATATTCATGTTCAGTATTCTGAAGAATGAAAATAAACATTTTAATCCATTTGTTTTAAATGTTAACATTTCATGCAGGATAATAGAAATAATTCTTTTGAATTATTTATACAAAAGATTTAGAGGAAACAGACAATTTTTTTTTGAAAATACCATTTTAAAGGTACATGTACATGTATGAGAATTTTAAGAAAACACCATCATATTCAATACTGAGTTATTTACTTTGTCTAAGAGAAATGATGGGGCAGTTCTTGCTCCTGTCAAGGATTTCACTAAGAACTCCCGCCAGTCTTCAAACTTGTCTTTAATAGCTGCAATTTCACAAGATCAGATTATAAAGGAAAAAAAAAAACAAGAAATTCTTCAAAAGGTACAACAAAATATATATATTTAATTAAATCTAAGAGAAGCAACTCAGATAAGTCTATCATTACTTTTATAAATTCTAAAGGGAAAAGACTCTAGAAAATGCCTATGGGATACAACTCTTAAAATATAAGTAACAATCCTGCCTCACCTTCAGGAGGTTGCAGAACTTGATTATTTTGGGCACACCATCCAATTGGGTGAATTTCTGATGAAATCAGGTCACACCAAAAATCGGCAGAGGAATCCTCTTCATAACCATCAAACCGTAACCGTAGTAATGGTCCACACGTCATGATGACTGAGGTCACCCAGTAAGTCCCTATGTTACATTTGTTTGGAACCTCCAACTTCATTCCCTTCACAAAGCCACTTTCTAAGCTATACTCCACCTAAAGCAAGACATGAAACTATATTTAGTCCTATTGTGACATATATGTTGAAAGAGCATATGTGTTGTAAAGGAAATATTTTTTAAAAATTGTATATAGAAAATTTTTAACCCTTAAACAAATTGACATCTGGCTAAAGTTTATTATCTTATTAACCTAGTGCTCTGCCAAGCACTCACATGTTTAAAGGCTTCATTAGGAACAGCAACTGATCCTGTGTCTTCTAGGTATTCCTCCCACACAAAATCAGAGCCATCATATTCAACTGCCACTCCATCTAAAGAAAAGCAAAACTAGATGTCATCTTTTCCTTTGTATCTAAATACTGCTCCCATATATCATAGTAGAAATTCCCTTCGACCTACCTTCATTGTAGCTCCCAAAATCCATATTTTTAAATCTCACATATTTCTCTTTTTCCACCGGTTTATCATTTTCTGCCTCAACTTTTGCTTCAATTTTCACATTTTCTGTCTTTTTAGTTTCCCCTTCTGTTTCTTCACCAGGTTTGATTGACAGGTCAGTGGCCTGCTCCTCCATTCGACCTTTGACCTGGTTCATTTGCATTGTATTATGGGGGGAACTTACAGTGGTTGTCACAGGTAAAGTACTGGCTACCATAGGAGAACAGAAAATTAACCCCCCAGCCATCGATACTGGAAAGCTTCCACAAGGACTGATAGCACCTGTAATATGTACGACAGGAATAATGAAAAATTTACAAATCCAAAACATACACAATACTTTCATTTTGAACATTTCAGAAAATTACTATTACACAACTGCTAGTATTCATTTAATCATAAGTTCTTTTTGTTATGCATTAACACCTGCAAATATATACCTACTACATGTACAGTAGCATGTATTGACCAGAATTTTCCTTGATTTAAAAAAAGATATTGACCATTTTTTAAGAATTTTGGCAAGTAAGACCCACAAATTGTGAGAGTAAAAGATAATAATGTTATAGACCCAGGTCATCTACCCTAATAAATATATTAGTCTCTGTCATTTTTGTAAAAAACCTTACTAGCATTGATATTTGGATTCCCTGCGGTGGGGCTCAACATGTGAGGGGTACTCGGGCTCAGGGTTCCTGAGGGTCGTGGCAGGAGCTGTATGTGTCCTGGGGGGTGGGGTGTTCCCGGAATTCCTGGGCTCCTTCCTCCACTGATAACAAATGGAGTCCCTGGATATGCCAAGACTGGACTTTGGGGGATACCTCCACCTGATGGTAAAAAACGACACAGTGACACTAACACATTATCTTACCAAGATATCAAATAGATAGAGCCACAGCTGTCACTGGTTAAGATAAGCCACTCTAGGATTATCTGCTTCTTAATCTTTTGATAAATAAAGTTTATCAGAACTAACTACATGTCTATGGAGAAAGGGAGACTATCTCAATGCACTTCTTTATGACTTATGTAAGCATGTAGTATACCTGACATATGTAAAAGATTTGGGCTCATTGGCAGAGTAAGGTGTGGAGAACCACTCCCTGAGGCAGTAATAGTGAGTGGGGATTGTCTGCCGTATTCCTCCGCCTGTCCCCAGGGTGGGAAACACAGTGGTATGTGTTATGCGGTTCCCCGAAGACGTGGAGCAAATCCCCCCAGAACCACAGGACTGGCTGACCAGGGGTGGTGGAAACACTGTCTGGTTGGCCTGAAGCCCCAAGGAATGGGAGGAGATCGGGAATAAGTTCTGACTTGGACGAGAGCCAATACTCTGGGGATCCATAGGCCTGCTTCCTGTGTTCTGGATGACCGCAGTTGGAAATGGTCCAGTGGACACAATCGATGAAGCATATCCTTGTGCTGGCTGCAGCAGCCATTTGTATGGGGATATGGGAGGGGAGGCTGGGATTTGTCCCAGGGAACAGCATTGGGGCCATGGACCTCTCACCACTGTCAAAAGAAGAATGCAGTAAAACTCATTTAGTATGAACATATTGTGACAAGTCTAATCTACATGTAGTATGTCATTGGAAAAATTCTTTACAACTCTTTACATCCATTGAAGTATAATTTTACCATTATAATTCATTAAAAAAAAAATTATGGATCTGGTGAAATGATTCAGTCACATACAGGTAAGGAATAACAAATATTACATCTTAATGAAATAAGTGAAAAAGGGTTCTTTTAAACACTCTATGGTAATAGCTTTTATAACCTTTACAATGATTAATTATATAGCTTGCATTACCGTTTGATTATTAAATGATGAGACAATGTGAGAGAAAATCTCCTACTTATGTTAAAATGTATGCTTTATATTCAAAACAGCTCTTCTGAAAAGACTATTAAATTGTATTAGAAATGATATTAGCAGATAATGGTCTTTTTTTTTGTAGTGCTAAGCTCCAAAATGTCAAAAAATGCTACCAATTGTCAGTGTATTCAAATATATTCAAATGTTTGCATGATGTATGATGATCAAGTAAAAGAATTTGATTTTAATAAAAGAGAACCAAAACCACTTATTTTTACAGTCAATATTCATCAATATTAAATATATGTTTCCCTAGTATCTACTAACAACATAAACCCTTCAATTTACCTATACATCTAATAATTGGGATTCACCTGTGTAAGTTAATTTTGTATACAATATTTAAATGGGCAAACCTGGTGGTAGCTAGCTAGTGGCCAGAGAAAAAATACATGTACCGGTACATGTATATTGCCAATTTTTATTGAATATATATGTAGTTTACAATTATTGTCATATTATGTTTGAGTTTATCGAATTTCTATATAGTTAATTAATTATGAAGAACAAGAATGAGTATCTGTGTAATTGAATCAATTTTTTTACCCTCTTTTTGTTAAATACTGAATTAAATCAACAAGCATATTCCGTATATAATTCTTGTATTTTTTTACATCAAACACAAGAAATGTTTACTTCAACATCCATGGAAAATACATTTCCCATTCCTTTTACGAGTATCCTCGCTAGTTAAGAGTGTAATTTCTTACTCTTATATGCCTCTAAAGCATGTTATTATAAAGGTACATGTATGTGCATGTTTCTGTAAAAAGCAGCTATTTAACAATACAAGAAGTTCTAAATCTTAAGTCATAAAACTTAAATATATTCTACCAAAACTTTCCCCCCCCCCCTTTTTTAATCAAAGCTGATACAGGTTTTAACTAATGTACAAGACTGTATATAGTGACATCTAATGCATAATGCACAGTGGGCATACCAGTAATAAAATCAATACCTCAGTAGTATACTGATTTGGAACTTTAGAAGAGACGATCTACGTCATTTTACTACCAAATGCCATTTTATAAACTGTTAATACATAAACCTGAGCTCACATTTTTAACAAATGACACATTGTTTGCTCAAGTAAGAGATTATTGTTCTTTCTTATCTTATATTCTTACCCCCCCCCCCCCCCCCCCACACACACACAGAACAACAAAAACTCAGAATGCCAAAAAGCATTTGCTGCATAAGGATAAAGTTTTCAAAAGTTTTTCAATGTTTTTTAATAACACATTTGGTAACTATAAACTATATAATTAATTTTCTACAATTCCAAATCAATTACCTATCAAAAATTAAGATGAACATGTTCCTTACAAAGGAAAATATTGCAAAAAGTTAATCACTGATGATTAATTTCAGATATTAATTATGATACATGTACTATAAACACAAACTCTTTGGCCGTGGACTAAATTTATCAAATATTGATCTCTTCTCAGACACTAAATTAATTGAAACTATAAAGATACATATTGGCTCTATTGGAGACATTAATGAAAAGGGTATTTCATAATGATAACTAACTCTTCCCTCCTAATGATTTCAAATAACATACCCATTTTAAATAAATATTTTCCTACCTAACCCTTGGCCTAGACTGCATTGCAACCGTTTGGGAAATGTTCCAGATATGCAATCGTCAAATTAATTACATCATCTGAAAAAAATATATTGAAAATGACAAATCCATTTTACTAGTTAATCTCTCTCTCTCTCTCTCTCTCTCTCTCTCTCTCTCTCTCTCTCTCTCTCACACACACACACACACACACACACACACACACACACACACACACACACACACACACACACACACACAAACACACATTTTATTTATTTATCTATCAACTTTATTTTTCAGATTTTTAATTAAGTATCTGCTAATAATTAACTGAATACTGTAAATCAGATATCATTTATCTTCATTTAAGTCAAATATATCTGAAGTTCATTATTTAAGAAGTGAATTATTCATCTGAAGAGGCTTTTTGGGAATTTGCAGACTTTAATTTACATTATCAAACTCATTTATGTTATTATTCAAAAATTGAAATAATTATTTCACTATCAAAGATATTTTATTTAGAATGTAAAGAAGCAATCATACTATTCAATATAACATGGGTATACATATATAGGCTAACACATAATCATATCAAAAATTTAAACATATCATATCAAACGCATCAGCAATAATAACATCAGCAACCAATTGATATAATACATGATTAAATATATGCATGATTAACCAAATGAATGATGAAAATTATTTAGGAGTTAATTACATTTAAAATACCTGCATTAATTTATATTTGTATAGCTTTTCTGTTCTGATTAGTTTCTACAGAATTTTTTTGTTAATCATGTGATGAAATTAATCATATGATTTTTTTTTTTTACTTTATAAAAATTCGAAAATATGAAAATATTCTAATAATGATTTGATGTATCAGTTCACTTACAATATGATGAACAAAAAATCATGAACAAAATTTACTGATGTTGTTTAAGAATAGAACAGAAACAGTTAATATACGAATGACAAAATTACATCAATATATTTTCTTGGAAATAAATATAAATATAGGTTAATGCATTTTTTTAATGTTTCAAAAGTTAATAACTTGAATTATTTGGCAACTTGTATAGAAGAAATCTTTGCAGATAATGATTTTTTAATAATAGGATACATTCTTGAATCATCGAAAAGAAATTTTTCAGAGCTAACAAGGTGCATTGATAGGGGTCATGAATATTTACATTCTCGAAACGCCGACAGTAAAATTTTGACAAACTTATTCTATTGCTAAACATAAAGTTTGCAATTAAAAAAATACAGGAAAAGTTAATCCACATATTTTTAAACATGCGTTTTAAAAGAAAAAATGTACCTGAAGCGTTTTTCAATATTTTAAACGCTGTCAAAAATTGTAGATTTCCTCAACTTTCTACGTCAAGATGGCAACACGAAGTATACGAGTTGCGCTTGCGCGCGTCGACTGCCAAAAAAGGATGATGTATAAAATAAATTTCGCTGAAAGTTTCTTAAAAATAAGTGTGTAAACACATTATATTTTTATTGAAAGATAAAAGTATATTGTATACAATTTAGTTTTCTTCTTTTGCAATAGAAAATAAAAGAAAAACACGAAAAATATAAACGAAAATTGGTTATTTCATGTAAACGCCACATACCTCTCCGTAGCTCCTCGGACTTTATCGTATGTGAACCGAGTTCGCAAATTGAAACTTTGCAGTACGCGTGCGTAAATTAATATTTCCGGTATATTGACAGTAATGTGGACAAAAAACTAATACTGAAGATATTTCAAGTTATGGATCAATCAACGGTCATGTGCATTTAAATATATAGAAAAATGATTAAGAATCTGCCTATTATTAGATTTAATCGAACATTTATAGCTCAGAAATGAGTTTGATGTAGAAAAAACTTCATCTAACTATGGCAGCCTCTTCAGTTGTCTTGGACAACAAAACGCACAGTGATCTAGTCGACGAAACTAACCTAATGGGAACGAAAGAGTACCACTGCAATAGTGGAGACCTAATGGGAGGACTTGGGGCTAGTGGTGCAAGCTGTGTTAGCATTCCTAGCTTTCACATCTCTAATAGGTAGGTGAGATTAATGTTCAAGAAACTATATATATAATATATAAGATGTGCATGTGTAATAGGAAAGGAGGAATATTGAAAACTTATGGCTGGACCAGGGAATCGAACCGGGGACCCCTGTTTCTCTAGTCAGGAGCTCTACCACTGAGGAGTATTGGTAAAATGGGTAGGCAAACCCGGGCCGGGGCAAAATAAAAGCCGGGCATATCTATATTTTTCAATTTTCTTTGTTAAAAATCTACCAATCTCATTGAAATTTTCAGGATATGTTACCAATCAGTATAACTGTATTCGCTGTAAGTATTTCTGCAAAACAATGTGTATTTAGAAATTTAGCAACGATTGTTGATTTCCAAGTTGGTAAAATGGGAAGGCAAATCCAGGTCGACATTTTACGGTTTTCTGGACATATTTAAGAAAAAACTGAAAATTGAAAATATCGATCTGCCCCAGCTTTTATTTTGCCCCGGCGCTGGGTTTGCCTACCCATTTTACCAAGACTCACCACTGAGCTATCCAGGCCGATATCCACATGCCATATAGCCCCAACTACTACAGTCCTCCCTCCTGATCTTCGCCATGAAGGACCACCCCAGGTTCTTCCCCTGGCAGGAGTTAACCTATCAGTTCCTAGGGTTGGTCAATGGCACCAAATGTAATAGGAAAGGAGAAATATTGAAAACATTCTGGACCAGGAATCGAACCCAGGACTCCTGTAACGTAATCTAGTGCAGGAGCTCTACCACTGAGCTATCCAGGCAGATATCCACTGTCCATATAGCTCCAACTACTACACGTGCTTACCCCTAATCCGAGATTCCTCATACTGTAACCCCGTATGTCACAATAATTGAATATAAAAGCGAGAGTTAGAGTCTGAAGAATCTCAGGATAAGCTTACCCCCACTGTTTTACTTTAAGCAACCAGTATGCATATGATAAAAAATAATTAGTAAATGTTGTTGAATAGACAGTGGATATCAGAGTGGTTAGCTAAGTGATGGGGCACATGGTCACCAGACCAGAAAGTTAACAGGATGTTTCGCACCTAAACATTTTTTGCCTTGAGATGGTTTGCTCCTATTCTGCTTCATCCTGAGATTGTTGGCTCCTTGATGTTTCGCACCAATGCTTTAAGAAAGATGATCTACATATAAATGTATTGTATTTAGACCTAAATCATGTAAATTTTTAATAATACACCTTTCATATTTAAGAGTTTTTGTCCATGTACTAAAAAAGATTATTTAAAGTGCATAGCAGAGTATTCTATTAATATTATCATTAATTAGACAATAATTCCATCGATTTGTTGATTGAAGTAGTTCAAGTACATATTATTAATAAATAATCCCTTGTATAACAACATGATGAATCGATAATATAATGAATTAAACAAGCACTTAAACCATTATAAATCATCATTTACTATTTCATGGAGCTTAATAGACAACACAAATCGACTGAATTATGAGACCACTTCTTCGTCCTTTTATGGAGTGGCCTTCAGCAGATAATGATAAGACAAGTGATAATTAGATAAAATTACGAACATAAGATATATGAATGTGAGCAGCACAGATCCGCGCTAATTACTTGCGTTAATACTGGTAGCACTTTCCCTAAATTTCCGCAAGAAAAATACTGTTAAATCTCAAGTGAAAGGCAGGCTATTATTGTTATCGCAACACAAATCACATCTTTTTTTCTCTTTCTTAACAGTTAAAAGATACTGTGAGCCAATATATGAAAGACGACCCTGGAAAATATGGTAAATTTTAACTTTGATCCATGATTTTCTTTTAAATGCCATTACATCAATGATCACAATAATATTAATAAAGTATAGCATGCATTAAATATCAGATTCTAGTTAATTTGTAAAAGCATTCTTTTAAATTGAATAATGAATACATGTATTTACATTATTGATTAATTTGCTGTTAGTCTAACTATTAAGTTAAACCTTCCACCCACTCAAGGTAAATATTAAAAATTTACTTGATTTCTTATGTAGGTTCTTTGACACTTCCAAGCAGGGATTTGGGGCTGCTGTCATCCATTTTGCCAATGTCTTCCTAGCAGACATGTTTCAAGGAGACCCATGCACATGGTACTATTATTAGAGTCTTGTGGTTATCTTTATTTATCACAAAATCCTTAGTAACAGATCAATTGATTTATACTTTTTAGGGAAGATGAAGTTTCAGCTGTATTTTTTTTTTATTAAAAAGATAATAATGATTCCTGCTTGAAAGAGTTGTAAAAATATGCAATAAATTTTTGTACAATTATATAGAATTAAGGTTAAGAGCTGATATTTAAATTTTTAAAACACAATTAACATTTCATCAAAAAAGGAAAACATCGATAAACTTAGAGACTTGAGCAAGTCTAGCATGTAAATATATTACAGTTGATTCCTTAAACATATAAGGAATTATGAAATCTTCTTAATTTATACATGTACCATGTACTAGTTTGCAGTATCAAATTTATTCTGAACAATTTAGATCATATATTATTTAATAGCTTTTATTGTCACAGTATTTGATGTTAATTATAATATTATGTATTCTCTTTACATAGGTATTTTGTAAGCTTTGTACTGGACTCCACTATTGGTCTGTTTGTAATCTACATCGGCCTCAAGCTCACTCAACTTATCGTCCGCAAGCTCAAGTGGGACTCGCTGAAGTTTGGAGAATATGGTAGGTGATATTGATAGGGAATATTGAGCCAACCCTTTTAATTAGACATTTCACCAGGTTATCATATTGACTTGTGTTTTATTTACAATGTCATACGCTTGCCAGCGTATCTGATATCCAACTACTAGTAATATTTTCTTAATGTCTGAATTAACTGAGAAGAAAATGAAACCAGCTATTAAATTTTTAATATAAAAAAAAAATGGATGATTTAATTGTTTAACCAACAATCTATACTACTCTCTGTTGATCATGTTGTTGGCATGCACATATAAATTGATACAACTTTATTTTTTTAAGGGAACCCCCCTGCCTGCAGTACCTGGGTGGGACAGTGTGCCCTCTATATACTGGTGATGATCCTGGAGAAAATTCTCATGACTCTTCTCATCCAGTTTGACTTCTGGAAAAAGGTAATTTCATTCTCACATCTGTGATATCAAATATCCTATAGAAAAATTCACCCAGTTTGCAGTCATAAAGAAATTTGAAAAATTCTAACAATCTGGCAATGGGTACCATGTGTAAATGTGCTTGGTAATTTAACCCCCTTCTTTCCCTAAAGATCTACAATTTGATGGGCATATTGAATGTTTTTTTCCTACTTTCATTTACCTCAACATTCCTTTTTTTATTTTACTCCACAACATAGTGAGATTGGTCAGATATCAATATGAGCAAGATTGGTCGGATATCAATATAAGTGAGAATGGTCAGATATCAATGAGTTTGATTGATAAGATATCAATGTGAGATTGGTCAGATATTAATGTGAGATTGAATAGATATCAATGTGAGTGAGAATGGTCAGATATCAATGTGAGTGAGATTGGTCAGATATCAATGTGAGTGAGATTGGTCAGATATCAATGTGAGTGAGAATGGTCAGATATCAATGTGAGTGAGATTGGTCAGATATCAATGTGAGTGAGAATGGTCAGATATCAATGTGAGTGAGAATGGTCAGATATCAATGTGAGATTGGTCAGAAGATATCAATGTAAGTGAGATTGGTCAGATATCAATGTGAGTGAGATTGGTCAGATATCAATGTGAGTGAGAATGGTCAGATATCAATGTGAGTGAGATTGGTCAGATATCAATGTGAGTGAGAATGGTCAGATATCAATGTGAGTGAGAATGGTCAGATATCAATGTGAGTGAGATTGGTCAGATATCAATGTGAGTGAGATTGGTCAGATATCAATGTGAGTGAGAATGGTCAGATATCAATGTGAGTGAGAATGGTCAGATATCAATGTGAGTGAGATTGGTCAGATATCAATGTGAGTGAGATTGGTCAGATATCAATGGTGAGATTGGTCAGATATCAATGTGAGATTGGTCAGATATCATGAGATTGTCAGATTTAATGTGAGATTGAATAGATATCAATGTGAGTGAGATTGGTCAGATATCAATGTGAGTGAGATTGGTCAGATATTAATGTGAGATTGGTCAGAAGATATCAATGTAAGTGAGATTGGTCAGATATCAAGGTGAGCATGCATGTTGACCCATTGTATAACAAACAGATTTACTTCTTTAGTTATTTGACTTTATTTGCTGTAGGTGAGGACGTTTCTGATGTCCCCCATTAAGGACCCCAAAGTGGAGCTGGTGATTGTGATGTTCATCGTACCTCTAGTTGTAAATGTAAGTGAGACGTCTGTATCTTATGTTTACTTGTCTGTGTATTTGTGCTATTTTAAAGTTATGGAGGTCTAGGATATAGCCTGAATAATTTTTTTATTACATATATCAGCTTGACATGTAATAGATCCTCATAAACTAAAAAAAACAAATCTGCTTTGGAGTGTACATAGTAAATCTCAAAAGTCTGAAATGTTCTTTACTCAGCATCTCCACCTAGATGGAATCTTTTTTTTTTTCAAATTATAAAATCCTTCTTAATAATGCTTTCATCGGATAAACAGACATGTTGATTGTATGAATTGAAATTTGAAATAATCTCCTGATAATCTTAATAAAATACTTTTACATTCTTTGGAATACAGCATACAAATAAACTGTAGTATAAACTCTAATTTTTTACAAACAGGCGTTTATCTTTTGGGTGGTAGACAACTTCCTAAAGAGGAAAATTAAAGGCACAAAGACAATATATGTCAGTGATATAGACACAACTGTAAAATACAGCAAAACCAAAGATGAGGCGAGGTGCTATAACAGAATCGAAAAGACCGAAGATTATTTTGAATCGGACATCTTGGCTTCCACTGATGATGAACCGGACTTGCGATTTCGTTGTACCGACGGTACAGAGAAATTACTAGCATGAGAGAGGTCTTTCTTTGAAGTGGTCCTTGGTTAAATTCTGAGGGCTAACATCTCTATACTGTGAAAGTGGTTATTTATGAATGGTGGTAATTTACACTAAAACATAGTAAGCTTAAAATCGCGTGAAATACCCCTGCACCTGTGCTTACAACAACAAAAACTTAAAATTGGTAAATCAAACAACAGAATATTTATTACCTGTGTGTATTGTTTGACTAACAAAAATGGGTGTTTTATTAGCAGGGTAAATAACCACTTTTACTTTAGTTGAAAGTCTAGTCCGACTATTGCTAAGTAGTTTGGTATGGTTCTTTTAAGAGTGCTTGATTCAACATGTAGGGGGTTCTTTAGTTTATTTGGCGGAAATTACGATAGTGGTATTCACCTGGTTTTGTAGTGGTGTGTCAGTTGTTCCTATTACTCTTGTGTGTTTGGAGGTAAATTAAGATTCATTTGGTTCCTCAGACTGAATAGCCACTTTAAAAATTTCATCATTATCATCAGAAGGTCCACATAAGTCCCATACTAAGCACTAGGTAACTCATTCTGACCAATCCCTGTGATTACAATGGCATTTTTTCTCCACGTTGGATAACAGCTTCCCATTTTGCACAAACTAATCTACCCCATTTTCGTGAAGTGCTACATTTTGCCAAAAACAGTTCATCATTAAATGTTGTCACTCTCTGTTTCATGTATTGCTTGTGGTGATATTTTGTGAATGATTGGATACTTTGTAGAGTACATTGATGTGATATTGGTGTTGATGGTCGTAGAGTCCATTGATGTTTGATGTGATATTGGTGTTGATGGTCGTAGAGTACATTGATGTGATATTTATGTTGATGGTCGTAACATTTTGATTTATTTGTGCCATTCATCCATGTCTCAGAAAACTGTACAAATACACAAGCATGGTACATTACTGGTCTGTGTCACAAAATAGTACAGAAATAAAAAAAAAATAACAATACAGGTAAATAAATAGTGAATGACCCATCTAAAGATGGTCAATTTTCTTCTTGTTGGGCATTTTATATGAGCATTGATATTCATCTAATAAGGATGTATATGGAATGGACTCTGCCACAAGGTTGAATTATTAAGAGGATTTTTTTATGAATTGCTTTTGATTTCTTTGCCAAAACTTTGATTTATTGTAGCCAAAATTTGAAAAACAGCTGATATCAATTTGTCTTTTAGTTCAGGGACTTTCCTAAATTACAAAAAAAAAAAATCTACGGACATGATTACAATTTATTTTAATGAGAATTGTAATTAATGTTCATTAATTATATTTACTTATGAATGTACATGTACTAGATTGATATCTACTGAAGAGGCATTGTTATAACTTTTGTGACACATTATCTTGGTTGGAAGTTTTGAAAGTAACAAAACACAGACAATGTACATATACTGGTACACATGCAGGCCCATGTAATGAAACAGGTTGATGAAACTAACGCTTGAAGTTCATACATATATATGAGTTCTGTGTTAGTGAAAAATGATACCTTCACATCTTATGTTAAAAAGTGAAACCAATATGGATATATTGTTGGCTGTAACAGTATACAAAAAAAATTATTGTTTTATGAATTTCTCTTGTAAAGACACAATTTTTGCTCCGTGCTTTCTCTGATACTTATTTTATTAATTAGCAATAATTTAAATGATGCTTAAACTTTTCCTGTTACTTTTAAGCAAACATTGTAATGAGTTTCTGGTATACAGTGTAAGATAACAAAGGTACTTTAGAAACTTTGGCTTTGTTGGCTATCAGAAGGAAACCCTCTAACTATTTATTTTTGAATTTTATTGTACTGGTACATATCTAGCTGTTTTTATTTTTTTTTAAACTTATATTTAAATTAACATTCTTGACTGAGTTCTTCAATTATTCCCTCCATCCATACTTTATTTCGTTGTACTTAATTGAATATAAAAATTGCTATCAAAACTTCCAACATTTTGTTGAGGTTTGTATGCAAATTTGTCCACTTCCACTCTTTTCTTTTATATTTATTTTTCAATTTTAATTGTGTGTTTGTTTTTAAAACTGTTTTTAAACTCTTTGAACTCCATCCAGTTGCTATTGAAATTACTTAATTTAAATTCTTATTTTTTGTAGTATTGAAATCCTGAATTTTTTTGCATTTGTTTTCGCAATAAAAATTCATATCCTGTGGTTTCATCAGTATTAAATGAATACCTGTTTTTTAAGTTGATCCATGTAATCAATGGTCAGTGAATTGCAATTTTAATGACATATAGTTTTGATGGGATCATTAGCCACCAATTTATGTATTTTTGAAACTTTCTCATCAAATCCACAAAAATTAAGCCCATGATTAGTGAAACTATTATTATAATACAGTATTTGCCTCTCTTCTAAGAACTCTTCAAAATTGTAACATAACTTAGGTGTAATGGTCTGTGTCGCATATCATTATCATTTTACCAGCTGTATTTCATTATTTTCACACTGCTTTGTTTAATGATCTAGTCAAAATTCAAACTTCTTAGAAATCCAAAATGGAAGAAAACAGGAAAATTAAATGTTCAGAATATGTAATAAGGTACATATTAACTTATTTAGCTAAGTACAAGTATGTTTTAATAATCAAAAAGTATTCATGTTTTTTCTGTACTAAACTACCATATACACTTGTAACAACTTAATATACTTCACATTTCAGTTGAAAAATCTTTTGTATTTCGAGATTTTTTTTGTTATCTTATTAAAATGTACAATGTAATTTTATTTTACATACTGTCTTGCACTATCAGTTTTCAATATTTACAGGTACATACAGTATATATTTACCAAACATTATTCAAAATGGTAAATACATTTAATTCAAAATGAATAGAATTTTGCTACATTAACACCGATGTATTGTACATATTCAATATGCTGTGCTTGTTTTGAATAACGATAGCCATCAATAAAGTTGTGTTAAGTTGATTAGACCAGTGTTGTTTTTAATGATATTCAATACCATGTTAAGGCATGTTTAATATTCTAAGATATTTGTGGGAAAGATTGAATTTCTCCCATGCAATTGGAGACAAACTAAATTTAAAAGCATCTTTTGTTGAAATATCATGGGAACTATATAATCAGAAATGTTGCTCTCTGTATTTAGCCATTATTTCTTGCTTTAAGGTACCTAACTACACTGACACATACTTTTTTAAACATTATGTCACAAGCTGGCGATTTAAATATTTTGTTAAACTGTATCTATCCATTTGGTTGTATATCCTCATAGCTCAGTGGTTAAAGTATCGAACTTGTTAACCTGCAGATCACGAGTTCGAATCCACCTGGAGCTTTTGTTCACGTTTACTGAAATATGATTTTTCTTATAAAATTGCACATTTTTCGCCTAATTGAATAAGATAATTCTTATCCATTATGCTATCTATCAAAATCAAGTGATTTTCTGCCCATTTGAGAAACTATTTCAAGTTGTAGTGAGCCACCTTAAGGGAGCTGTGGGAGTTGTCGTGGAATTATTCTTATTCGTGGGGGTCAATGTTTGTGGGTAGCCAAAATGTTCCTTGTTCGTGGGGGCGTATTTTCGTCGGTATAGCAAGTTCTTTTTCGTAAATAAATACTAAACAAATGCGTGTATATACGTTCGTGTGGATGTAAATTTGTGTGCAAGAGTTATCAACGATCGAAGCCACGAACATTTGTCCTCAACGAACAATGATGATTCCACAGTAAATTTGATCAATGGTGAACATAATGATGAATTTAAAAAAAATTATCTTACGAAACCCTGCTACAAGAAAGTGTTTCATTGATATCATGCATGTGTATAAAAGCGCACAAAACGCAATGAATTTATGTCGCTTGATTCAGCGGATTTATTGCGTAAGTCACAAGTAACTGCTTTTACTTTCAAACAGTTTTATTTTCATGTTACCATGACAATCTTTGGACGGAAATATCTGGACCAATATCTCTCAAGAATCACCGATATATTTGAAATCAAAATTCAATTACCGTGATTTTCTGTCTAAATTTTGAATCTTTTATTAACCCTTTGCCAGTTTCCATTTTTTTTGACGAGAAAACGTCATTGCTGGATTTATTTTCTGTTAGACATTGCTGTGGTTTGCTTTTAAATCCGAAACTAAACGATGAAAGTCCTTGTTATGGAAGTTTTTCCCTGAAAAATTATAAATATCATTTCTTTTATGGCGGGAGTTTGGGAAATGGCTTTTAAACGAAGAAGGTTGTTGTAAATAAACGTAAAAAGTATTCAGATTCTCCACACGAGGAGAATTTTGTATGTTATGAAATAAAGATTTTGCGATTGAGTTCAATGGATGGGAAAAATCTTCAACATCATCACAAATCAACTCCTTTGTCAAAAGGAACAAGAAGTTCGTATATTTATGTTGCACAGAATCCATCCATTCCTTGCTATTTTGAAAGATTTCTGCCTGGAATTGGTCTACCGTTATAAAGTGTAGACTGCTTATCTGTTTCAGTTCTTTAATCACTTCTGCACCGATTCCAGGCATAGCCACTGTGAAAATGTCCACATTCTCTGAAAAAGAAATATATTTTGTCGAAAAACAACATAAATTAAACAAATATAACTACATACATGTAATTCTGTAGTATAGAATTTTTACAATAGATCCGCGGATCTCCGGTGGCTAGCGAGATGTAACTACCAAAGGTAGGACTGACGTTTGTCCAAAAAAAACTAGAAGGGATAAAAACAACAATAATGAATCAATCAATTAATCTAAACAAATCGATTTTGTTCACTGAATATCGTGACGATATCGTCATCAACAAGCACATATTTAGTTATTTCGATTAGATCGCAACATAAGAACCTCTGTATGCAGTATTGAGAGATATCGTTGCATATCACAATGAAAGCTTTCATCCCTTTGATAAAACCAAAAATTTTTGCTCTCCATTTTTAGCGATATAGTTAACCAAATCACTGGTTATGTTTAAAACAAAAATCAATCAATATGTACCTGTACCTTGCACGAGGGCGATTTCTGACTCGTGGTGGTTATTTTTCACCGACTGCCCAAACCTCCATCTGTATACAAACACAACAGCTGTAGCAATGGCCAACAGACACAGGGCAACCAGTATGCTTGCTATTGTCTCCACAGAGGACGACAGAGGGGGCTGGGCTGTGTTGTCCTGCACCGGTTTGGGCAGTGCGAGAGATGGTGGCGACAGTGGCGGCGAGACTTTGACTATTTCTGTGTAATGCATTAAAATTAAAAAGTACAAATGTACATGTTATCCAAAATGTGTGAAATCATTAAAGTTCGACCATCCTGTTTTCGGTCCACTTCGCCTCCGCCATGGGAAAGGGAGTGGATCGACAATCCTTTGCTATATATAGAGAGGGTGGTGTTCGACGTGGATCCTTAGCTTTCTTAAATTTCCTTGGTGTCCCTTACCAACAAAATTACATCATCATAGAATTAAGAAACGCGATATTTATTCATTATTCATACAAAGAAATCTCCTACTACAGTACTTCTAGTATATAAATCAAATAAATAAAACGGTCGGCAATCAGCGAAATATTGGACATAAAGAAGAGAAACTTTTTTCTGTGTGTGCAAATTTTGTGCTACGTAATACTGTTTATTGCGATTTGTTGTTTTGTTTCGCAAAATGATAGCTACATGTATAAAACATATCTTGGGATTGAATGAATTGCTTTTGAACTGAAACGATAAAATTTAATCCCAAAAAATTGCACCCGCAAAAAAATTAATTCTGGCTTTATAAAAACAGTATCACAATCAACATGAAGAGAGCTTTCGCGTGGATTTCTCTTCACATGAATACCATGTACGTCCTATTTATATTTCTTTTGGGTGCTAAGTTTAAAAAAAATATATTATACGCTTTTTACATACATGGTAATTGCCCTTTTCATGCGAAATTTATGCATTGCACGAGTGGAAAGGTGCAGTTTCCTGTTTTCACAGTCAAATGCATGTATCAATGATTCCACATTCACTGTGGATACAGTTATTTTTTAAGGAGGCCGGGTTCATGGTCAACAAATTAACCATTGAATTTCCCTTAATTCAATTTTCAGAAATGCTTTCTTTATTTACATATATATAAACTATTACATAGTTAAGAAAAATTCCAAATACATGTATTTCAGATTTTAATTAGTATTTGAATATTGCTTTATCTTTAATCGAGCTTTTCTATTTAGAAGATTATTTTAGTCTTAAAAATGGCCACGACCATCCAGACCTCTTAAATGAAAGATTTTTTTTTAACTTTAAAATAGTTTCTTTTCTCCAAATACTTACCAATAAAACGACACAGGCTAGACATTCCTGGACCATTTACTTGGTACTAAAAACAGAAAAAAAACACAGGTAAAAGTTTCAATTTTTATTAATTTACCTTCACAATAACAGCAGAGACATATATAACATTAATGTTATATAATAATATGTCTCTGGTTTCAACGTTTAAATTTTAATCAATATCATTCAAAATGCCAAATAAACCCATCTTCAAAATAAAAATGAAAAATTGACCTAAAATCATGTCTAGGTCTTTAAAGTCTTAAATACACAATACTGAAACAAATATACTTACCAATACACGATAACTCTTCAATGGAACATTGAAGGTGAAATACTTTGAGCAAGGTTTCTGAAATATAAACAAAATAGAAATAAGGGTTATTCTGATTGTTTCTGGGCTTTTTAAAATTTTGTTTCATGTTATATCATTCTTTTTTTTTGGGGGGGGGGGGGGGGCAGGAGGGCGGAAATTTATTTACTCTTAGAATTATTCAGGTTGTTGCATGTAAGGAATGCACGTATCCACCCCACCCCCCCCCCCCACCCCCACCCCACCCCCTTCACATCATCATCCATTACAATTCAAACCACCTCTGTTGCTTTGCAGTTCATTGTCCGCTCCAGCCAGGTTTGGTTGTCGTCCCCAATGACCAGCACCGTGAGGGAGGGGTCCCAGCCGTGGTGTACAGCCGATTTACTACACTCCTCCCGCTCCCAGCGGAAGAAAATATTAACGTGAAAAATAGTCCCTGTGTCGTCAGTAGTCCATTTTACGTCACCCGCCTTGAAACATGTCAGGCATAGCAAGGAGAGCGAATCTACAAAAACATATTTTTTGTATACTAGTATACGGGCTGTAAGAAATTTCAGCCGACCGAGCAATCTAAAAAACATTTATAGTATACAATCATGCACATTTGTAATTAAACAATAAATATCTTATTTAAATATATAATAAAATTTACAAATATACGTTCAACCTAATTCATGGCGAACCATTCTCAACCCCTGGACGACAATTCATTATGAGTCCCGTATACCATTTCGCTCACCTAAGCAACGATTTCTATGTAAAAGGGACACATTTTCACTTGATATGTCCCTGGGATTATACAGAATATGCATAAAATTCAAATTTTATCATTAGATAAAATGTCTTGCTTTCATTTAATTATAAAATGAAACAAACCTAGCTTCCAGTTTTTTTTTTAAAGATGCTTTATACACGGTTATTTCAATGCATAAAAAAATGTAAATGTGAAATGTAACCGCCGCGAATCGAACAATTATGACCGACGCCTATATAAAACGCGAAAATATAATTATTTAGTCAACTTTGCAAGTGAGCTAAAACCAATGTAATTTTCATTGCCGGGTGTAATTACGTGTAACATGTTGTGTAGTGAATAACAGGATTGTTTCGATAGAGAAGAAGTTGAATAGACCAAAATATCATAGACATAGATTAGATATAATTATAAATGTAAACCCTTGAGTTGATTTCAAAAGATTTTTTTCTTAAGGAATTTACTATGTCAGAGTATGCGTTATGGTGCCAAAGTTGTTGAAAAGCAACGAAATTTGATATGTAATTTAAAAAGAAAACCGAGTGTTTTCTTATCGCACAGCTTTAAATTGACCAATTTCAAACTTAATTGAAGACACCTGAATGAGAGCGATATATAAGTTTTAATAAAAAGGTCAAGTTAAAAGACTATATCCTTCGTTTTTCCCCATGGTAAACAGAATACGGATATTTTGATTGAAACTTATACTAATTTTGGAAAATTGCTATCACTTGCGGCTAAGTTTCCATGGGTGATGGATCTGTCTTTTGCGACATATCATATTACTCACAAGAAATATTATCATTGAATTGTAGCTACTTGCAACTGAATTCTAAAAAGTCTATAACTCTTCAAATTTTTCAAGAGACTCTCATTGGAAGAAAAGCATCCAAAGGTGGAGCTGTTGAAATTTTATATTGATAATTTATAGTTTCAAAAATCGGGTTACCTTTGCAGCAAACTCCTTTCGAAAGGACGCCACCAGAGCAGTAATATGGCGACGGACAACGTCTGTGTTTGCTTAATTTGTAGCATTCGACCAAAGAGTTGTTCTTGGTCGAGACCAAAGGTTGTCCTATAGGGCACTTTGTATCTGAATAAATTAAGGGGGAGGGATTATTTGTTAACATATTTAATTTAAAAAAACCCAGTTAAACATAACTGCAGAAGACAAAAAGTAAACAGACAAACGAAAAATGAAACAAAAACAAACGGAAGAAAACGCAGAAAACTAAATTTAAAAAAAAATATTAACAAGTCATATTAAACAAAACTAAAACAATCGATACTTCGTGTTGAAAATTTTATAAGTCTAGAGACATTTGATGTTACTTTTCATTCATTAAAGTACTTACTAGTTAGTTCAATTGTAGGCCTCAGGAATGGCAAGAAAATCACAAGTATAGTGAATATAAACTTCATATTCCAGAATATACATGTACCATAAAATACACTTCTCATCCCCTCACCATCATCACTTCTTATCTTTCAAATTACTAGTATATCATTGATACAAACAGTGCGTGCATGTTCGATACAGTGCAGTAACTATAGTTTACATTTTGCCAATAATCTGCCTTTCAAGCACACAACAAACCTGTTTTTACACCGCCTATTCGATCTTTAAATACTTTTGTCCAATTTTTTTTGGGTGATTTTAACCTTTAACCTTACTTTGTTTAAATTTTGACTGTGATTTCTAATACAACGCGTGATTTAAATAAAGTAGATCACGGAATTTGGTTAATCCACATGCATGGCAGAACAGAAAAGCGCCGTCATTTTAAAGGGGACAGGCTTATCTGAAAACTTGAGAGGCGAAAAAAAAAAACCCCTACCATTCGTCAAAATCCTATAACCCGTGATGGTTGGGGCAAGGGGGTAGGGTGAGAGGAGTGCGTATTACCCCAAACTACTAATTTTTGTCAATTACCTTGCACATTTTTCTACTTGGTCTCTTGATAGTGGGGGGCGGGGGCGGGGGGGGGGGGGCTCCGTTAAGCCCCCCCTTCCCCCTTCCCCCGCCCCGCCCCGCCCCACCTCCCCCCCCCCGTAGAACTACCTACTTGAATGATATGTATTTCCCATTTCCAATCAAATTAACCTTGAAAGTACACTGACACATATGTATGAATAAGTGCTAGAGAAATAAAAATAAGTATATAAATCTATTCATTTATAATGATCGAAATATATGACTGTTCATAATTATAAGAATACTCCGTGTCCCCTCCCTATGCATGTTTATTAAATGTCAGGTGTTAAAATGGAATTGCGTTTTATAAGCTCAAACATGTAGTTTATATACTGACATCCTCATACACATAAAATACAGGTATGTATCACTATGGATGCATGTATATGTACTAACCCCCATCCCCAAGTCTGATTTTTTGTTACGGCGATAATATTTTAGAAATGTGCCACGGATTTTCGAGCTTTGTCTTATAATTAATAATTAGAGCTGAATGATAATTCATAATAAGAGATTATGGAGTCCCAGATTTGACCTCACTGGGCATACTGAGTAAGTAACTAAATCGATGCACTCGCGGAGAGGCAATGCATGTGCATGTATGTCTCTGATGCACATACAACTATATCTATAGACCAGTACATATGTCTATGATTAAATTAATTATTTAATTCTAGCCCATGCCCGTGTTAGCTTATGATTTAAATTAATGAAATAACTATATCAGTATCTAAATGAAATACCCCCCCCCCTTCCGTCTACCTTCGTGTTTTTCCGTATATCATCGGAGAATTGCATTCGGAACGCGGATAACGAGTCTGCGCATGTCAGTAAACACGAATTCCTGGCGACAAAATATCTATGAATAAACTAACCAAGAATGGCAAGGTGTTTTGAAGAAAAGAAAATAGGAGGATAGCAGCAATGTGACACGGGATTTATACCAAACATTAACTAAATATGAATTACGGGTAAATATTTAGTTATAAATTGTGGAAGCAGTTTACTGTCGACATTTTCTCTATTTGAAGTGGTGACCCAATGTCTGACACTGACAGTGGTCAACACATGTTTTTAAAAGACGCGTGGTTAATGTTCACTCAATGGGACTTTCCTTTAATATTTTGTTTTATAAAATGAAGGCAATTTTTCTTACAAGCTATATATTATTTTGTAACTGATTGCACAAAAAATAATTTAACATAAGACATGTAATGTAACGTTAGGCCTTTGCTTCATTTTTACTGTGAAACAGCATATGCCTCTAAATTTCAATCAAAAATGCCTGAAATGTGTTAAGCAAGGGTAAAATAATATACCCTTCCATGTACACTTGTGTATTCACATTAAGAGAGGGTGTGTATATATTTCCCATGTCAAACATTCAACAGTTTATTGGCCTATGTTTGTACAGCATATGATATTCTCTTTTGAGAAGTGGACAGGCATGTTGAAGGCTATGCCTGTCCATCTTCCAGAGATGAAGGTTTTGCCTGTCCACTTTTCGAAAAAGAATATACACCGCATACAGCAGTGCATGTGCAGTTGTGATTAAAATTATAAAGATCAAAATTGATAAGTGCAAAGACTTTCAACTGTCTTTGACTCTTCTTTTTTCAATGCTGTATCATTAATTTTAATTACAGGTTGTTAAACTTCAAGGCTCAAAATGGCAAACCTGGAATATTTTTTACAAATGGTATGTACAAGTGACACTTTCCACTCTCTCTCTCTCTCTCTCTCTCTCTCTCTCTCACATACACTTAAAAAAGGAGAGAGTTAAGACTCCAATCACAGTTGAGAGCCTACTAAGCAGTTCACCAATCTATTGATAATGGTGAAATTTCTTTGAGGAAAATATGGCTTCTGTATACAGGAGATTAAGCATTAATAATAGGTCTGTGGTGCCCTTCCATGTTCAAGGGTGCACACTTGTTACACTGAAGAAAGTAACTGGTCTCTGTCTTGACTTGAAAAGATGGGGTAACATATTGAACCTCCTTTGTGCAAAACTAGAATATGTAAGTTAAATATCAGATTAATTAATTATGTTCCTGCATATTGTGCAAACAACCACCCGTCACTGCTACCTTTTGGATGTTATAGTGAACCCTTTGGACTAGATCCAATAGAGCTGTGAGAAAATTTCATTGCTGGGGAAAAAGGCAATCTGTTCTCTCTGAAAGTTGTAAAAGATTTTTTAAGAAATTGGAGATGTCAATATAGAAATTAGAAAATTCATCTGGCTAGTAGATAGGTATTAGAGACAATTACATGTACTTGTATTCCGAAGATGAAATATGTATTTATGCAATGTGCAGCTTCTGTTACAGTACCAGATAAAAAATGTTATATAAATAATATATTGTATATAATTCATAGGTTTTCATTCATATGTATTTATTCTATCTATCTCTATATAATCACACAAAAAATTCATGACCATGATTGATTGTGTCATTTATTATATTGTAACTCATATAAATAATAATGATTAATTTTTATCTCCTTCAGAACAATCTAGGAAAACAGCTAAGAAGGTAAGCACTAAGTCAATGAACAATTACCGGTATACATGTATTTTACAATTGATTTTTCGTTAAAAATAATTTTGTCATAGCTAGGTGTTTCTATGAAAATTATTCCATATATGGGTTAATTATCACAGATTGTCTATAGGTAAATATTTGTGGTAATTATTGCTACCCATCAGGATATCTAGGAAGCTAATCCTAAATTCATATAAAAAAATTGATCAAACTTGAATCGAGAATATTTGGAATGGCTACCTGGTAGTTTCCATTGTCACTGACTCACTATAACTTAATTGGCTTTTTAATGAACTTATCAGTACCACGGCTGCTGAATATACTTTCATTGATCAAACCTTGACAAACGTGTGCAATCACGCATATTTAAAATACACCATATTCCCATGGAGGTTACCAGGTCTATATGAAGTCTTACACTCTTGTTCACCTTCCCAACTATTTAATATGCTTTTGATGTGTATATGAAAAATAATTTTGATATGTGGAAAATTCGTGATAGCCTGTTGGTCTTTTGTTTGAAGATTATACGTACTCTAAATTGCAGGAACATTCTTTGCGAGTGAAGTCAGCACCCAGTCATTCAGTTGTATGTTAATGTCCATCAGATGTGTATTTTCCTGCTGTCTGAAAACTTTGCAATTCTGTATATGCTGTGCATGCATGTTCTTCCTAAAACTCTCTATGTCACACCTAATTAATAATATTCATGTATCATTGGGAGCTCTTGTTCAGATTCATTGATTTTTGGAAAGATGTGAGTGTTTGGACTGACAAAGTTGTCTCTAAAAATTGAAGTAGAAGGAAGAAATAAAGAAGTATAAGATGGTCATGGGGTCTACCTTAATGCTAGATTATGTTTGAAATGCAACAAAAGCCGGGTAATTAAGGCATTATAAGCGGGGGAATTCCCCGCTGCTCCCCCCCCCCCACAGGTCTTAGAGACAACCCTGCGAACTGAATATATGGGTAAAAACTGTCTATTATGAATCTTTTACTGGTTTGTTTACATCTACATACTAGTCATTAATTAAAGAGATCTATCTGGAAGATGTAAGAATATTTACATATATTCAAGTGTCTTTATCTGTGATAGCACTTCAAATCGATTTTGAAATGTACAAGTCAATAAAATTGAATAAATTCATATGACATATTGTTGGGCGCAAGGAGGGTTTGCATGATTAAAAGAAAATGAAAATCACATAAATATGTCAATATTCTAATATTTAATGATAAATCATGCAATTTCGAAAATTATATAAATACAAGTAATAAGGAATCATTCTTTGAATATTACGAGGCGATAATTTTGGTCGGGCATGATCAAATGAATGTGATCACACCCTGACCAAAAGTATCACCTGATAATACTTAAAGAATGATTCCTTATTCCTTAATTAAAAATACAGCCAAGATGTTTTATGATAAGAAGAGTAAACTTTTTAATTTTCTTTTACCTTCACAATTTTTAAGGTCTCATCCAAACCAGTAAGTGGGATATGTTTGTGAATCCACCCCAATTTTACTTGGTCCCTAATGCTCAAAATTCAATACATGTACTAAACACCAATAATGGATGAAATCACAACAGTGTCATTTAATCTGCTCTCATAATGATAACTAGCATTAAGTGCATGTATGGTAAATTTGATTTCATGTCTGTAATACGGCAGTTTATTGATCTGTGTAATGTGTGTTTGGTAAGAAATTAAAAAGAAATTGGGATCGGGAAGAAAGTCTTGCATGAACTTCTCTTCCATCAAAGCATGAGGTGTGTTGTGGTTTTCAAAATCAAAACCAGTTGTTGTAATCACGAAAGATCAAATTGATTTCAAAATGAATTGATTATCTGCATAATTTTTAGTACTGTATAAAATGGATTTATGTACCGGCTATATCATATCAATTTGCATCAGTTTTATCGGGAAAGTTGTAATGACTTAAGTCAATCTATATGTGTTGGGTAAAAAAAAATGTATACATTTAAAAGCTTGACTAATTTTGCACTACACAAATGCCAAATTCTTACTTTTTGCCTGTCTCTGAAGCATTGTTACCTGTTATGATTATGATAACACTGCATGACAATCTGTAGCCTGGTTCTGTGGAGATTCACATGCTTAGTTAGCAGTGAAATAGCATGATCACTGTGCTTATTTATTGTTGAATGACACATAATTTTAAACTGTAAGGTACATGCTGTTTTCATAGTCCAAAATGATGTCATGAACTTCTAACAGATATCAATCCGTTTGACTGCATGGCCATATCAACAAAAACCAGTTTCTTAAAGTTTTGTTCTCTCTATAAACACATGCAATTGTTTTTGTAGATGCTTGCTTTTTTATATGATTTATTTGGCATATAAACATATTTTTCTGAAAGACAAGATGAACTTTTTTGACAGTCTTTAAATTTTTTTTTTTTAAATGTTGTAGGTTGATTATAAAACAAGGAAACAGCCATTTGAACTGCGCCACCATCCCAAGAATTATGACAGAGTAGAACCAGAAGTGGACAACGTCCTCAAACCTCTCCCTGACGATAAACAACAGGAACCGGAGAAGCCGAAAAAGCCCGTCAAAAACTTCATTCAGAAGAACCGAGAAAAAATCGTCAGGGGCAAGAAGGGAAAGGACGATGATAAGAATGGGACAGTGACCTTGACCCAGGATCAACTCAATGCCATCTTGGCGTCAGTCGGGAAGGTCGCGACAGGGGAGGAGGACGAACTGAAGATATCTTTTGGTAAGCTGGGGGAGACTTTATTGATTCTGTAGTTTGACCGGAAGTTTGGGAACTAATTTATGTGTGGGGGAAAAAAAATACAGAATTTTAAAAAGATTTTCTTGCTGTATATTATTATTTTGCAATCAATTTAAAATACTGTTAACATATTATATCAAGGATGTGCAATATTTGGTCAAATTTATTTTTTCAACAAGTGAGCATAGATTTGATTTAGCATCTATGCACATCTGCATGACATTTATATGTGTACTTGATTATAGTGGAAGCTGCCAAATGTAATAAGTTAACAGTAAGCTAAGCATGGCTATGAATTAAAAAAAACACCCAGCTAGGAAGTGTT
The DNA here is from genome assembly GCA_015776775.1 of Magallana hongkongensis. Lineage (NCBI taxonomy): Eukaryota > Metazoa > Mollusca > Bivalvia > Ostreida > Ostreidae > Magallana > Magallana hongkongensis. Next base: position 34,019,883 of record CM027470.1, read on the forward strand.
CATATCTGATGATTATCCATGATGACAAATAGGAAAATAATGTGTGGTTTTATTTGCTTTGGTTTTGTTTTTTAAAGATTCAAAGCATCATGAAGTGTTGATAGAATCGCCAAGGAGGAAGGATTACGACGACGAAACAGAAAAACACCACAGAGATCGCTCAGAGAAAGAGAACAGCCATTCCAAGTCCCGCAAAGACCGCCGAAAGAAGGAGGATGACAGTATTTATGCTCTGATGGGAGGAGATTCAACCAATAGATCCAAGAAAGACAGGTACATAATGTTGTTGAATAAAACTAGCTTTAGCTCTCACTGCATGTCCTCTGCTAATCACCAACAAAGTAATATCTCCAACAAATTTGATTTCATTTTTTAAAAAGCCTTAGTTACTCAAATGATTTGTTTAACCAGTCTTGATTAAACCAAACTATACCTTATTATTATTTGATTTCATTTTGAAAGTCATATTTAAGTGATTTCTTTAACCTGTCTTGATTTAACAAGCCCACACTTTGTTATTGGGACTTTTTATATTTAATGATTTTAATGCATGATACCTAAAACACTATTTTCTGATCCAATGATAACCCAGTAATTTTTCAATGTACAGTTGTCCCTACACTGTAATCATTAACCTTTACACTGAGTAGACAGTTTTGATGCACACTTATTGTTTATCGGCTTTATTGAGTAGTTTGTGTTGACAAATTTTGCACACAGAGAGAAGAGAGTAGAGAGAGATTCCTCAGATGAACGAGATTATCGTCACAGAAGGTCTCGAGATAGCTCACGAGAACGGTATACAGTGCTTGGTTTTTGCAATTAGACAGGTTTTGTGTACATGTGCTGCTTTTTATGTCCAAATTATTTTAAGTAAAATTGTCTGTATAATATGCATTTACAGTATGTTGTGTTGGCAAAAAATTTTTAAGTTCAATTAATTTTCTGAATACAACATTTTCTGAATACAACATTTGTGTACAGTGTCTGCTATAGAAAAATTATTTTTAATGTTTATCACATATGTACCCCTTCTTAAGCTTCAGTGTTAGATGGTAACACTTACTTATTTCAATCTCTCCTTCATGTGAAAATACTGTTTGCAGAGATAGAAGAAGTGATCACGACCAATCAGAAGAAAGAAATCATCGACGAAACAAAAAATCAAGGGAAGACTCCGAGGACAGGGACCACTCTCGAGAAAGGTACAAACGCTCACACAACAGAGATCGTAATCATGGTCGCGAGCGGGACCGAAATCCCAGCTTCGATCCTGATTACGATCGTAAAAAGAAACAGGAAGACTCCACAGACAGAATTCTCAAGGACTTGCGCCTCAAGGCAGAGTCTCAGCTGCAAAAGAGCCGTGAGAGTGACAAATTCAGGGAGGCGAAGGTCAAAGACAGTGAAACGAGGGACACTAAAAAGTCTGAGCCCTCCACCAACCACCTCTCCCCTGACCCTAACATTGATCCTGTCTCACCACGAGAACTGGCTGGTATTCCAGTGACCTTGCCGTGGAAGCACATGACTAAGGCGGAGCGCAGGAGGTTAATGATCGCCAGGGAGAAGGTTATTGCAGAGGCAGAAAAGTAAGGCTGTTTCTGCAGCATCATACCACAGCCTTGTGTAGTTGCCTTGCTGTAGCACCTGTGTAGCACCTGTTGTCACTAGTATGCTGTGCAGTCTGTGTTTCTCTACTAGTTCCCTTACATCAGTGTGACGGTCATCAGTGTGGAGATTCGTCATTCTTCATAGATCATCCTTTGTCATAGCTGCAGACTTTATTTGCTAGAATTATCTATTTCTATTTCTTTGCATGTAACAAATAGCTATGCTATGTTCAAGCTCTTCTGAATCTGTACACATTCTCATGATAATTTTCCCCCTAAGCACTTTAGCTTCTTTTGTGCCTTTTTCTTCATTTCAGCATATTTATTTTTCTGTGTTTTTGGATATGGGCCTGTTTTCTGATTTTTATCTTTCTGTATTTTTTTTAAGAGTCTGTGTTGTTTATTGGTGGAGGCACATCTTTGATCTCTCTATATATATACACTGTACTGTACACAATATTTATACCTGTAGTTTCACATGTATAGCACTGCAGATATTTAGCTTGCTGTTTATTATTTCTTGTATTGATAATGATGAAATACGTCTATAATCTAACTCGAAACGGAATAGATAATTTTATTGGAACTATACATGAAAGATTTTCAAAAGCTTAAAAACTTGATTAAATTGATGAGTGTTTGAGAAGTTATAAAAAAAAATTGTATTTTAAAAAGCGTTGAGCAATAAGTTTGAATTTTCATTGAAGGAAAAAGGAGGAGGATGGAAAATCAAGATGGAGAGAAATAGTGAAGGAAGAAACAGAGAAGTTACAGACAACAAAGAAAAGGGAAAGCAGACGCCGTAGTCCAAGCTACTCCCCTTCCAGATCTAGGGATGGTTCCCGAGATAGAAGGCATAGTGGATCTCGAGATCGAAGAGAAAGGTCAAGGGACAGACGACATGACAGGAGATCTCCGTCTTATGAAAGAAATGGGTCAAGGTCAAGAGACAGACGACGGAGGTCACACTCTGATGATCGCAGGGATTCACGCTCAAGGGAGAGGAGACATCATAGGGACTCGCACTCGAGAGAGAGGAGAAGCTCAAGGGAGAAGTCTCGAGATGACTCGGCTGACAGGTCGAGACACAGGTCACACAGAAGGTCACCTTCTCCGCCGACTCGACAGGAAGACAAGGTCAGCAGTACCAGCGTCGCAACAGGTGCTAGCACACGGACCGCCAACTAATATGACACTAGCAGAGAAAAAGAAGCTGCAGTGGGATAGAGAAAGAGGTAACATACAGATATTGCCTTATTCTACATAGGATTTATGAAAACTAGTTAGGTTTTGAAAAGCTAATGAAAGCTTTACAATATTTTATTGATGTTCATGCTCTTTTCATAAGCAATATGGTTCACTGAAAAATTGATTGATTATAATAATATAATTATGATTTGATGCATATGTGTATAATTTTCTGCTTAGAGAATCTGATGATTGGAATTTATTCATTTACAGCTGAGTCACAGGTGGGATACACTCCGTGGGGAAGGCCCGGTGCAGGAGCACCCCTGAGGTCAAAGTCCGGGAAACTAGCAGCGGACTACAGAGCTAGACAGGTGTTTAAATGTTCTAATGGTCGTATGATGTACATGGACTGAACCTGTACCTGTTAGGTGTGGGAATGATCTCAGAGTAGGGACGGAATATTGTTAATGTTGAGCAGTGGGGGGTATGCATTTAATATTTGTGTATTGATGAAGATGATTATCCCCCTTAAAATTTGGACATTTTGGGCTGATTTTCTAAAAATTACCAGTAGATTGGCTAGTAGTTATAGTAGTCAAAATGATTACGAGAAGCAAAACAAGTGTTATTGGTTGGAAAATTATTGTCAAGCAATTCCCTAGTATCTAATTATAAAAAAATAATCAATCATTTGTGAAAACATTTTCTCTGCAACATTTTGGAATTCTTTTTCACGCACTTTTCTTATTATGATAATAGGTGGTCAACAAGGTAAAACTGATGCTGTAATTCTGTCTATAACCTATTAGTTTACAGCCTTAAAGAGCTTATTGATGTGCCTCAGTTTGGTTCAACTACAATCTCTCAAGCTTTTGCCTCTGTCTTTCTCTAAGTAAACTAATAGGATTTTTTTTCTGCACTCAGTGAATGATGTAGTAGTCATTTTGAAGTTTATACAGCATTGAAACTACTGCAAAGACATTTTTTTACTTAACAATACAAAGCCTGACGTGCCATTAGGTCTTTTGAGTGAGGTTCTTGATCAGTTTTTGTTTATTATCGTAGCATTTAGCCAGATACCGAACATTACACATTGCGATGGAAACAATTGAAATGCAATCATTAAAACCCTACTTTGACATTGTAGAAACATACATAAAGCTCTCATTAAGAATAAACTTTTTAAAAACTCTTGTATGTGTCAAGGTTGTAATCGTAGTCAGTAAAAAACAAGCATCCTTATAGAACACGAATGTTATAATTTAAAGAAATAAAAAATATGAGTTTGCACAAATCACAAGACATTTATAATGTTACTTGTATTTGAATGTTCACTTTTTAGACAATTTTTAGACATATTCAGTCTTTAGAAGATTTATTGTACTGTATTATTTTTTTCGTGAACTTCCAGTATGAGAATTTTTCCTTTGGAGTAGTTTTACATGCTGTGATTTTGTAGGAGAGAGTTTACATATATATTTATACACATATTGGTATGTCCTTCTAATCAGGAGGTTTCATCTTGCTCAATAATAAGTCATGTACGTGGTTCAATAAGATGGACTGTCAGTTGTCTTGGTTGTACATTCATATCACTTATTTATATATTAAACATTCACTTATTTATATTATGCACCTTCATCGTTGTTTTGCATAATTTATTCATTATTTTTTTTTTTATAATTATATCTGAATTTTTCTATGATATATATTAGTAAGTTTTATATGGCTCTTTTTTGTTTTTAGAAATGTCTCAGCAATTGCATTCAGTGTCTAAAAAAGCTCGAAAAAAAATGTTCAGAAAAATTTGGTGACTACTTGGCATGTTGGTTGTTTTTCAATTTAGATAATAGGGAAGGAATGTCAAAAAACGTAACTTTGGGAAACTGTTTGGTCTTGATGCAAATGCTCTGCTGTCAGCCATTATTGATAGAGAATATTGTTATTTGACATTTAAGAGACTATCTGAAGAAAAAAAACCCATGTACTTAATGTTCTTTATTCTTGGATATCGTTGTGATGGTTGGGCTGCATATTGATTTGAGGGGCTGTCTGTGATTGTCGTGGGATATTGAAGAATATCATTTCTTTTGAGCTTCTTCTACAAGTAATAAAATATTCCCTCCAACATTCGAGATAAAGAACTTTATTTGTATTTTATTTTAGATGCTTTATGTGATTTCTCATTATTTTCGGTGTTTATATGCATTGGAATTGTTGCAGTGCATGAGTATTGATAGCCAGAGTTCAGTATCACTGGATTTATTTTGTACATCTTTTTATATATAAGCTTGTCAATTGTGTTTGGTGTTCATGTAAACCTTCAGTATTAGAAGAACATCATGAAATCCATTTTTTAATTGTTATTCATTAGTAAAAAATCCAATATGAAAGTAAATAAATAAAATTTGCTACCTTTTAATACGTTGTTATGTGTCATTTTTTGGACAGTAGTTGAACTCTGGCTATCATTTTTATGAGTGCACCAAGATAGTTTGTTTAGTACCTTAATCATCCTTTAAAAATGAGTACAAGTAAGGATATAGTAGATTAGTGATAGCCAGGGGTCAATATCTGTGTCAAGAGAACTTTTAGATTTGAAAGGAATATTATGAATGGACTGTACTGGCAACATGATACTGTGGAATGATTTAAATTCGCGGGGGCCAATTTTTGTGGGTTTTGGTTTCTGTACTCATTCGTGGGGAAGTAATGCATGGATGCGACAGTTATTAGTTTCAGTAGAGATATACTGTAGAAGCAGAAATATTCATTGAGGATTTAATTTTGTTGGAAGTATTTATCAACAAAATTAAATCCATGACAAATTTTTAACCCAGGTATTCATAAATACAGAGTTGATATGGAATACATTTTAGAGAATACTAGTACGATGTTACGAAATTATCTCCCAATGAAATTGTATTTGGTTTAAAAACAACAAAATTTTACCCCAACGAATATTTTTGCTTCTACAGTAACCCTCTCAAAATTTGTTTTCATCGAGGATGTAAATGAATTCTAGTTATTCCACAGAAGCTGCATATTTATGGATGCAGATAACGAAGAAATATAATTCAAAGTTAATAATCCATCACAACATTAGTTTTGACTCACTTAATATAAGATTGTTCAACAGTTGTATGGAAAAAAGTAAGCAATACTGTGCTTTTTCCTAATGGAAGGTAGCACTGGAGTTAATCTATCAATGTGTATAGTACATTCTTTGATATACAATGGGCTGGCATCGCATCATTATATTGGACTTTCTGAAATACACTCCATGCATGCAGTGCTCCTGCAAAGTATCATTTAAATTATGAAAGAGTATTGAAATAGTAAACATTAAATAATTAACTCTCATGGCAGGTTTTGACTTGGTGATCAATATCCAAGATCTCTCTTGATAATTCCAACATGTATTACAGAGACTGTTTTCAATAATTTACAAGTCAGAATTAGCAATTTTGCATTTATTTTCCACATATGTGTAGTGCATGGTCTTTGAAGTATGAAATGTTTGCCAGCACAATTACATCTGCTACTTGGAACATTCCCCCTGTGGAAAGAGATCGTGCCAGTATTACACAGTTTAATTAATAGATATTATTGATTGCTTTATCACACCAAAGCCAATTAACCTATGAATTTGAGAGTTGCTCTTTGTGTAGTTCTAAGTATGAAGACTCTCTAAAGTACTTGAAACATGTAGGTTGAAAGTATTTGAATTTAAATGCTGGAGAGATTTTGATAGGCATACACAATATGCATTTTCTTTTATTCATTTTAATTGAACTTATTTTTGGTTCATAGATGTTTACATACATTTTACATACCGGTATATAAGAATTACACTGGTGTTTCTTGCCATAAGAGAAGCTTGCATGTATTCTTTGCCACATATACAAGTATTAGCTTTTCATTCAAAACTTCTATGCCATAAAGAATTTATAAAGCGTAAACTGCCCCAAACCATTTTATATCGTATAAAACAAATCAATATTGAATTCATTGCTTATAATTTAATTTTTTTTCTCTTCATTGTAGATAAAAACGGTCATTTGACCTTTAAAATGACGTAAAATTGTACAAAATTCAAATGTAATGTATTGGCGTATTGATACGTTTTTGACGTTAGTCTTACTTTGACATAGGCAACATTCTTTATACGATATAAAATAATTTTTTAGTCAATCAGAAAGCATGTTACAACCAGAATTAAATTATTGCCACATATACAAGTATTAGCTTTTCGTTCAAAACTTCTATGCCTTAAAGAATTTCCATCAATACAATGCAGTTTACCAGTTGTACAAAAAAAACCTCCAAAGCAATATCAGAACATTTTAACAAATTGCTGCAGGAAATATGCTTTTAAATTAATATTTTTTGTTGTTGACACATACCGTTTTTGTATAAAATCATGTTGCATGTATCACTAAATTGTACACTTGGTTATTTGTACTGTCATCTTATTTACAAAAAAAAAACAGTGCTTCAATTTTGTTTTTATTGATATTTGTGAAAATTTATAAGAAAATTGACATAACATAAGTACATTAAATAGGAAAGTTGAAAACTGTACATATAGATCAGATTAATAAAGATGTTGGCAATTTTATACTTTTATTGAACATTTAGTAAAAGTCATTGTTTTTCATCAAACAGGAAAATTATCCAGATACAATTAATGAAGAATTAGACACCATCAATCAAAATAGTTCCCAGAATGCATCTGAGGCCACCAAAAGCAGACGGGAGAGAAAAGAGAGTCAAAGGGAGGAGGTCCAGAGGAATGAACAGCTCGCTCCAAGTCAGTCCAATCGTAATGTTCCAGCAGCCATGAGAAGTTCTTTCGTTTTCGGGGTCAGTAGGAAAGTGTATTTGGGTTGTTTCTAAGATCTTTTATAATAGATTTTAAATGAATAGGTATTTTGTGAACTGCTGAAATTATTTATTATTAATGAATTTAATGGTTTGGTAGGTTTCTTGTATTTTTGCCCCCAAATATTAATAGCATTTAAAGGTGATTGCTTGAATGTAAGTTACATGTGTCAATCAGCTATATGTATCATGTATTTCAGCAAATTGCTCCAGATTCTGATAGATTTGAGAATACCAAAGAACAGGAGCGCCAACAATGGCTGAAGGATCTTGGTAAGTACCTGGTGGGCATTGAACACGTAAAAGTGGGGAAAAAATTGTTCCTTAGATCAGTGATCAATAAATTATCTTTGCATTATATATGACAACTGAGATGGAATAGGCACACATTTAACCCTGAAATGTTTTATTAGCAAGTCTTTACAAAGAATTTTCTAAGACTGGAAATGTCATTGTAATTTTTTTTTATCACAAGCAATTATATTGTTGTAATAATCTAACCTGTCTTCTAAACTCTTGTACATTCTTCAACTACAGAAAGACAAAGAGAGGAAAAGCGTGAACAACAGATCAAAGACTATGAGAACACGTTGAAGGGGACCAACACCTGGGCGGACAAGTTCAGCAATGACTACAGACCCGCGCGGCTACCTGAACAGCCCCCGGAGTCGGTCCGCCGGGATGATGTGGGGGGCGGGGTAGAGGCGGCCCGTATCAGCAGTGCCCCGGTCAATGTGGGACAGTCACAGGACGACGACGACGAAGACAAGTATGTAAAACTGACAGTTACCTCCCCTCAACGTATTGTACATAATTCAGCAACAGTTTATGTTCATCAGGGATTTAAGCAGGTGAAGGGCTTTATAAAATGAATGAAGTACACACAAGTCCAAATTGCAGGTTGAAGTAACAGTTGATTCTTATTTTAAATAGTTCACATTATAAACACACCAATAAGCTAATCTAAATGTTTTTATCTGAATTTTGAAGAAGGGGCCTAAACAGTAACTAATAGTTGTCTTTCGGGATATAATTTATTGGTAATATGTGTTCATAATACTATTGTTCATATAAATACATTCATCTTTATTCTTTTTTTACCCAGTTTCTATGTACAACTTCAATTATCATTGCCGAAAAGTATTTTTGCTCGCACAATAAAGCATAAATTTGAAATGTTTTTGTATATTGCAATAGACTTTGATTGTGAGTTTAATGATAAACAAGAGGTTTGAAAGGACATATGAAAATTATCTTTGGTAAAATGGATATTTTATGTACAGATGAATTTATGATCTGAATTGTTTTTGTCACTTTATAGAACTTACATCCGCGGCCAGAATGTTTACATGGATCCAGTCACAAAGAAAGAGTTGGAGGACAAGAGACTGAGGCAGTTAGAGCATCAGGTACACCATTGTTGTAGTTTTTTTGTGTGACATTCTCATTAAAGTATCTCTTTGGTTTAATAGAATTGGAAATAATCCTCAATTTAAGTTCTTAATTGAAAAAGAATATTTATCCATCAGTGATCAATGAGTGTGTAAGATAGAATATAAAATTCAGAGCTTATGTTTATACCAAATGAAAATATAATTTTTGTTTCATGTAAATTTTGGAGAGGTTTCTAGATGTGTACCAGTAATATCTAAATGTAAGCAAAAAAAAAAAACTATTTAAAGGGAAATAACTCTTATAATCCAACATATTTCTATTTGGCGTTTTTTATAGAAAGCTGTAATGGAGCAGGTTCAAGAGAAACAAAGACAAAAACAACTGGAGCGTGAACGCAAGATGGCAGAGGATGCTGAGGAGGAGCGCAAGCTTCAGGCGGAGCGTGACCGCCTCCAGAGACAGTTTGAAGTGGACCAGAGCAAGCTCAAAGTCAGAGAGGTAAGGCCAGGCAGAATTCTTACTGTTAAAAAAAATCATTCAATGGAGAAGAAAAAAATGTGTAATGTCATAAATTCATACCAGGGACTCATTAAATATCAGTAAATTCTAGTAATGTTCATAACAGTAAATGTATTCATGGATTTTGGGCATATTTATTTTGAAGAATAAACACCCTCCCCCCCCCCCCAAAAAAAAAGAAAAAATGAAAAAAAACCCAAGATAACTGTGGCATTAAGTATATAACCTTTGGTCTGATATCAATAAGTGCTATTTTAAATGTGTTCATAACCTATCGTTTAATATTCCATATATCTAGAATGCTGATTGGTTTGTGATCAAGAAAATAATATGATTTGATTTGTTCATCAGATGAAAAGACAGGAAGAGGTAGAGAGGCTGAAGGCGGCCATGGATGAGGCGCATGAGAAGGCCATGAGGGAGAAATACTCACGCAAAATGCAGCACCTGGAGCAGGGCGGCCATGACACCACCCAACTGAAGGCCCACCTGGCAGGTAATTATAGAGGAGTGTAGTTCTTGGGCTGTAGTGATACATGTAGTTGACAGTTATTCCTCAGTGAGAAATATGATGGACCAAGAGGCCAAGTAGTATTCCATGCAAGATATATACATGTTTTTGTATTTTGCAACTGTTTGTTGATTTAAATTTGTACTTGAAGAATGTATTGTAATTTAAGGACACAAAGATGTTCAGAGTAATAAGTTACTCTTTTAGAGAAAAATTCAGAACTTGTTATTTTTGGGAGTTGATTTTAATCAACTCTCCTATGCAGTCACTCTGGCAAACCGAAAGTGAAACAGTGTTTGGACCTAAGCACAAATCATTACCGCTGACAAATCTTAGTTCTTGAATATAATAGAAAAATTCGACGTAATGTATGCTGAAGCACTGTTTTTCAAGGAAACTTATCTTTAAACACTTTGAAAATAGTAAGATTTTATATAATACGAACAATTTAGATATTAATGTAGTATCATGTATCCCTACGCCAGAGTTTATATAGTCTCGTTCAACCAAAAGCTCGGCTGTCTCCGTAAATCTCCGACAAACAGAGAGGCTCTCTTGCTTGTCGGAGATTAACGGAGACAGCTGAGTGCTGGAGTTCAATATCAATAGTGCTTGGATCCATACAAATTTTAGAATTGTTTCGATTACTAATACATAGTTTGAAATCTATCTTTAAATATTACACAACATGATTCATATGGGGTTTCTCTAAATTCTTGTCTGAAAAGTCTAATTTAAATTCATGTTATAAAAAAGTACGTAATTTAAATACAGACTAGAAACTAATTGCCACGCAAGATAAGTTGATTTTAAAATAAATGATAATCGATAAAATCAACTCCAGTCAGTACTTCAGTACTTTGATTGTTTTGAAAGTATTCAAAGGCTGTATTTTGTTATCCCTTGGCTAGAAAGTTTTTTAACACTCACTCAGAAATCTTAAATCCAGAAATGTATTTTTCTGAAATAAACAATTGATAAGTGATTTGAGTCATTAACAATACTAAGTTGGAATTTGAATGATGTTCGTTCCAGCTGTTCTGGGTGGAGAATCTACAGAGAGAGGTATAGAGTCTGCATGGCTGGCACATATACATATATCTGCATGATATTTATTACAAAATTCTTAAATCATTTTTATATTCATATGTATACACGTAGAAACATTTAAACTATAATTATAGAGTTTTTCAAATTATAGCATTTAATTAGATTTTGAGTCACTGTTTTGTTCATTTGAAAATAGTGATTAATTGAATTGGCTGGAGAGTTGACAACTGGTAGTCACACTAATGCATGCTTGATAGAACTGAGGGGTCATATAGACTGGTCATGCTGTGTGTTAGTGCCCCGTCCCAGAAATGAGTCAATTATAAATACATTTTTACAGATTCATATATTAGATGTATATTTTATACGTACTCTTTACCTACTAATCTCTGGAATCACATTGAAACTATTTATTTTTGGCCCCATGCATAGTTATAGATATGCTTATGTCAGTAACATTGGAATTAACAAATGGAAATGTTAAAACATAATTTGGTCCCATGCATAGTTATAGATATTGCGTATGATGTTAACATTGCAGATTGATGAGTAGATAGATTTATAGTCTTGTTGATGCTGGCCATGTGCATGTGTCAGATGTGCATGCTGTTTTGTTTACATGTGTACATGACTTGTACTTTTATTTATTTATTTTTAGCTCACCTGAGCCAAAGGCTCAAGTGAGCTTTTCTGATCACAATTTGTCCGTTGTCTGTCGTCGTTGTCGTCGTCGTCGTTGTAAACTTTTCACATTTTCATCTTCTTCTCAAGAACCACTGGGCAGATTTCAACCAAATTTGGCACAAAGCACCACTAGGTGAAGGGGATTCAAGTTTGTTCAAATGAAGGGCCACGCCCTTTTTAAAGGGGAGATAATTGAGAATTATTAAAAATTTGTTGGTATTTTTCAAAAATCTTCTTCTCAAAAACTATTAGGCGGGTATAGCTTAAACTTGTGTGGAGGCATCATCAGGTAGTGTAGATTCAAGTTTGTTCAAATCATGGTCCCCGGGGGTAGGGTGGGGCCACAATTAGGGGATCAAGTTTTACATAGGAATATATAGAGAAAATCTTTTAAAATTTTCTTCTCAAAAACTATCAGGCCAGAAAGATTCAAATTAAAATGGGAGCATCCTCATGTAGTGTAGATTCAAGTTTGTTCAAATCATGGTCCCCGAGGGTAGGGTGGGACCACAATTGGGGGATCAAGTTTTACATAGGAATATATAGAGAAAATCTTTAAAAATCTTCTTCTCAAAAACTATTTGGCCAGAAAAGCTCAAATTAAAATGGAAGCATCCTCAGGAAGTGTAGATTCAAGTTTGTTCGAATCATGGTCCCCGGGGTAGGGTGGGGCCACAATTGGGGGATCAAGTTTTACATAGGAATATATAGAGAAAATCTTTTAAAAAATTTCTTTTAAAAACTATTAGGCCAGAAAAGCTCAAATTAAAATGGAAGAATCCTCAGGAAGTGTTGATTCAAGTTTGTTCAAATCATGGTCCCCGGGGGTAGGGTGGGGCCACAATTGGGGGATCAAGTTTTACACAGGAATATATAGAGAAAATCTTTAAAAATTTTCTTCTCAAAAACTATTAGGCCAGAAAAGCTCAAATTTGAGTGGAAGCATCCTCATGTAATGTAGATTCAAGTATGTTCAAATCATGGTCCCCGGGGGTAGGGTGGGGCCACAATTGGGGGATCAAGTTTTACATAGGAATATATAGAGAAAATCTTTAAAAATTTTCTTCTCAAAAACTATTTGGCCAGAAAAGCTCAACTTTGAGTGGAGGCATCATCAGGTAGTGTAGTTTGTTCAAATCATGGTCCCCGGGGGTAGGGTGGGGCCACAATTGGGGGATCAAGTTTTACATAGGAATATATAGAGAAAATCTTTAAAAATCTTCTTCTCAAAAACGGTTTGGCCAGAAAAGCTCAAATTAAAATGGAAGCATCCTCAGGAAGTGTAGATTCATGTTTGTTCAAATCATGGTCCCCGGGGGTAGGGTGGGGCCACAATTGGGGGATCAAGTTTTACATAGGAATATATAGAGAAAATCTTTTTAAAAATTTCATTTAAAAACTATTAGGCCAGAAAAGCTCAAATTAAAATGAAAGCATCATCAGGAAGTGTTGATTCAAGTTTGTTCAAATCAAGGTCCCCGGGGGTAGGGTGGGGCCACAATTGGGAGATCAAGTTTTACATAGGAATATATAGAGAAAATCTTTTAAAATTTACTTCTCAAAAACTATTAGGCCAGGAGAGCTCAACATTGAGGGAGGCATCATCAGGTAAGGTAGACTCAAGTTTGTTCAAATCATGGTCCCCGGGGGTAGGGTGGGGCCACAATTGGGGGATCAAGTTTTACATAGGAATATATAGAGAAAATCTTTTAAAATTTTCTTCTCAAAAACTATTAGGCCAGAAAAGCTCAAATTAAAATGGAAGCATCCTCAGGAAGTGTTGATTCAAGTTTGTTCAAATCATGGTCCCCGGGGGTAGGGTGAGGCCACAATTGGGGGATCAAGTTTTACAATCCTTAAAAATATTCTGGGAAAGTTTTCGGTCCAAAACTCAGTACTTAGTGTGAAAGCACAGGTTATGAGATTAAAGGTAGATTTAAGTTTGATGAAACTATGATTCCCTAGAGAATAGTGGGACCATGGAATGGGGAGGGGGGGGGGGGGGGGGTTTATAGGAATATAGTAAAATCTTCTTACAGGTACAACAAAAGGGGCTTTACTAAAAAATAAGAGGTGGATAAAAATTGGCAGATTTTCAATTTGTTTTTAGCAAGATCTACTGTACTCAGTTGTCAAGATATATTGATACTGTAATGCTAATTTGATCAGAATTAAGGCAATTGTTGCTCAGGTGAGCGATGTGGCCCCTGGGCCTCTTGTTTGTCTGATTGAAGTTCATGTTTGTATTTTGTAATCTTTGAGCATCACTAAGGCTTGAAGTGTTTTCAGATTCAAAGATTTATTAGTGAAATTCATACATACAAATTTGCTTTATAGGAGATATCTTGATTGAGTTCATAGTCAACCAAAAACAAGGTGTTATTGAAAAAGATTTAATGCTCCAGATTTTATATGGTACTAGATTTTTATGAAAAAATCTAAAACTTATTATGCTGTAACATGTAGACCCATTATTTGTTCTAGAGGCTCCAACAAATCGGCAAGGTCATGAGACACTACGGAATACACAATCTATAGGTATACGCTGCATGGTTTGTTATGATTTCACCCTATGAGCTGAAAGCACTCTCTGTTTACCATTTCAACCAGTTGAGGACACTGCATGCAAAACAAAGTTTTTACACAGAAAAAAAAATTCAAGATCACAATTTAATCATTCTTTTTCAGTTTCTCCTAATAAATGAACTTTGCATGGAAGGCCAGGTTCATTGAAATAATTTTCATGATTGGTTTATTTTGAGCCAACTTTTCAGGAGACAATGCTGAAATCTCAATTATATCTTTCACTTACTCTGTACTTTCTGTCATATCTTGCTTAATCCTTGAAGTTTCAAATCTTAAGCCTTCCCCATTTGTTAAAAGAGAAATTGTGTGTGCAGCTTCACTATAATCCCTTTTTGACTCCCATAACCATGCACCCGCCCGAAAGCAGAATTCTCCGCAGTCAATTAAAGTATGCCTAGCAATTTATAAGTTTGATGAATAAATGTGTTAATGTTGTAGCGTTGATTAAAATTTTATACTTTTCCAGCAAAAATCACTCCAAGAGGGGGCGAATTTAGAGACCCAAGAGGAGACCCGACCCATATCGTACCCTCTCAGGTCCCCGGCTTAGACCTAGAGTTGTCCCCCCGCCTGTTAGGACCCCCAACGGCTCAGTATACACAGAAGGACTCGTACCATGAACCTCACTACACAGAGAACCGGGTGCTGACCCCCAACAAGTACAGGCACCACGGCCACACGGCAGAGTTCGGCACTCAAACTGGTATGAAAGTTGGTGATGAGGTGGACACTGACAGAGATGGTGTGTATAGATTACTCATCTGCATGTTGTTTTCTCTGACCAAAACAAAGGCTTTTCTGTGTCCATTTTTATTCCAAAATTTTCTATACTTGAGTCTTCTTTTTCTTTTACGTTATTATTCATCTCTGAAGTTATTTTTTTCCCCCTCCTAAGTTTTTCTTTCAGTTAGCCTTTATTGCATGAAATGTATTGGGGTGTATATTTATTGCAATAATTATGAAACATTGGCAAAAAGTTTAAGTTTGCTGATGTTGAAAACAACATGCAAATAGGAAAAGTGTACATAGCACAAGGGTTTTGCTTGAAATATAGATTAAAAGAGACAGGTGTTAATGCATGACTTTTAGAAATTTCTGTTTTGTGTTTGTGTGGATGAACAGTAAAGCTCATTTTTACAATTCTTGAGGCTTGATATAATACATAACAGATACAGAGAAATTTTATAGGCCCTAACATCATTCTATACAATTTCTAAGACTTGTAAAAAATTAAACAGTCAGATAATTATAACAAACTTTTTTTGATGGGAATTTATGAGCACATGTAGTATGAATTGAATTTGTCTAGATAGAGGTAGGGAAAAGCACAAAAAATTTATGTATTTATTAATTTCCTGTAAGTCTTTATGAATACCCGGTATAGATATACATGTACTGGTAAATATTTTTAAAACGCTAGGTGTTTACTAGTAATAGTTAAGAAAAATTCATTTTCTCTTTGCAATGAATGAGCTTCACTGTATTCAAGTAGTGCTTTTTGTGTTATTTCTCTATGCTTTATCAAAGAGTTTGCACTTGCAATACTGTTATTTAGCATGAACATTCAAACTTGTCTTAATTGTCTTAAAAAGTGATCTATTTGGCCGTTTTCATACCATATGGATGATTTAAAAAAAAAAAGCTGACTTGTTGTGGTTAATTTGATCTGTTAAATTATAATTCATTTAAAAAAGAAAACCCTACTAGTACTTTGAAGTGAAGAAATAAGTAAGAACATGGCTATTTGTCAGAATTTTTCATTGTAAAGGCCAGACTTAGTGTAGTTTTTTCATGCACAAGTAATATTCCACAATTAATGAAGTGTGCAGGTGTTTATGTATTTGTTTTTTGTGTCTATCAAACTGCCATTGGTTAAAATAACACATTTAATATTACATGTTTGAATTCATCTATCTGGATTTGTAGAAGAATGATAAATAAAATTCTTTATTAAAATCATAATTAAAATGAATGCATCCAGTGTTGAAACATAAATGTTAATTAATATATTTTTCAAATTGTATGAATTTTTTCCTCTTAAAATGCTCAATAATGAATATTAGAGACACACAAATCATGTCCATATATCTTGTTGTCATTTTAGAGGGGCCTGGGATTCCCATAGAAACCAAGAGGGAGGTCACAGATGCGGGCATACTGTACAAGTTTGTAAACAACAAAAGAGTCCGAGTCAAGAGTGCTCCCAAAGAGGAGCTCCAGAAAAACCGGGAACCGCCAGAAAATCCAAAGAAGAGAAAGGCTGAGAAAAACAAAGGGAAGAAACTCTGGAACTACCAGAACAAGGCACTGAAAAAACCCATAAAGCAGTCGGAGAGGGATCCACTGTATGAGAAGAAGAAAGAGGAGAGTAGGATTCGTCGACAACATCGGGAACAGCAACTAAGGGAAATGGTGGAAAAAAATCGGGACATTATACCCACAGAAAGGCACACCAGGACCCCAGGACATTCCCGAGATCACTCCCCTGTGTCCGACGGAGGCCGCACGCCCAGGAGCACGATGAAGGAATACAGTGCTTACAGTGTGAGGAGGGCCAAGTCCCACTCCCCCGACAGGAGTGAATCTAGAACTGCCACTAGAACAATCGAAAGGGCAGAGTCCCCCATAAACAGGAAGTCCCCTGTCAGCCATCATTCTATATCCCCCGCACCCTCAGGGAGAAGATCTCCGCCTATCCCCGCACTGAGGTATAGGGGCTCCGACAGGAATTCCAACTATTTGCCCATAGACTATGATCCAGCGGGATTGGGAACTAGAATAGTGAGCAAGTATAATGATACTGATCCACTAGAAATCCCAGTGGGTAACAGTCAGTTTGTGGCATATCACAGAACGGTCGATATTCTGGACCCTGCGAAGGCCACCTCTCCCATGCCTCTCTCGAGAGAGGCAACCCAAGTGGCCAATGCCAGGAAAGCTTACATCAAGGGCATGAAGCCTGGTAACTATGGCAACAGGGTAGACAACTACCAGGACAGGATGAGGATGCCTAATGAACAGAGGCGAAAAGTAAGTAGACAGTGTAGTTATGTGTAGGTACAATCTGTGAATTATCAAAAATAAAGTTAACACATGTATATAGTTCTTTCTATTGTCATGGTGATAGTGTGTATACACATGCTCCCACTAGCACTAGCAATTGAGTTAATCCTTCAGCTCAGTCAGTAGGTTTGTATAGCGCCCAACAAAATGACCCATGTAAAGTAGAATGAATAGTCACTTGTGAGATTTCTAAGGAATAGAAATCTCAAAAGAAAAGGGGGAGGAATGTTATAGTGTGTGTAATGGGCTCAGTACTGCCACATTCCTACAAGCATTAGCTAATGTGTAAATCCTTTTAGCTCAATGAACAATACAATACTGTCAGTAGAGCTTTAGTTTTAAACAAACTGAATGGTCTTGTGTTTGAGTCTTCATGTACGGTACTTGTGGTCATTCACCTATTCTGATTAACTATATATATGTATATAATGTTCTTTATGTGTTTTAAGTCAGCTTGTGTTTTGAGGTAGCAACTCTTTAATGAAAAAATTCATTAATTTCACTTATATGAACGAATAGTCCTTTCATATTGATGGAGAGTGGGGATGTTTATTATATGAGGTGATGATGAAGGCAACATTAGGATATTGAATTATTACTGTGTGGTTTCAGGACCCCATCCTGGACCCCTCACTAGTCACAGATCATCCAACCCAGAGGCAGGATGCCATTCTACAACAACTCTCAACAATGAGGGAGGTCAGTGTCAATGCCCTTAATGTTCAACATTTACTGCATCCAGTCCTGATCAAGCAAAAAGGACTGTTCAATTTTTAATCAATTTGGAAAATCCTTCTGTGCAGCAAAAGCTTAGAATTGTCCAATACTCATTCATGGCAGCTGACAACTGTATAGTATTCAAGTTTTCATGAGTAGATACTCTACTAGGATTAATCATTGAGCTTTGCAGATTTTAGAACTCAGGGAATCTTCGTTAATATTTTTTTCAAAGTACATAATTGGAATTATAATCTATTATTTAATGCATTAATCTTTTTTTAAATTTAATAGAACTTAATGCAGAGACAGCGAGAACTCGAGACCTTCTCCCCTACAGATCTGGAATAGAGACACTTGTAACTGAATCCTAGTACAATGGACAATAGGACTAGAGTTTATACTTTTATACAGAATGTATTTATTGTGACTTCATTAAAGAAATATTCAGCCAAGTGTAAATGTTAAGTGTCTTAAAGAGAGGAAAATGCTCTTGCCAACTAGCTTTAACATTTAACTTTTGTTTCAAAATAATTTACCGTTAGCATTTTTTTTCAACAAATGCTTCTTTGTGCCAAATCTGAGAAACTGATCTATATCATTATTATTACACAATACTTTTACTTATGTACTTATATTTTGATATCAGAGAGTCTGAATATAGGTTAAACTTCTTGTGAAACTGGATTTCTGTATAGATAAGAATGCATTTAACTTTGTTTTTATTTTCCTGTATTGTGATTTTTTTTAAAATAACATGCACATCTGGAATGTAAAAATTAGATTTTTTGATATTTTTGAGTTAGGTGTTTTGTAACACAGATGTTCATTTAAAGAAATGAGTCAAACAGATCCACACAGACAGTTACAGATATGTATATATTTATATGTGGCTGTGGATAAGAGACAATTAGAAGCATGATATTTTGTTATATTTAGTTGAGTAATATAAAGAATTCTTTTGTTAGATTTTTTTCTCCATTATTGGAGAAATGTCAGCTAATTTGTTTACATACTGTATATAGGTATGATATTAAATTATTTCTCCACTAGATAATTGTCTTTTGATGTTTTTATAGCTATATCAGACTCCATACCAGTTGAAATTTGATAGGTACATATATCCTAGGAAAGTCAATCCCAAAAATAGTTTATTCTAAATAAGATGAGTTTTCATGAAGATATAATTTGCTCAATATATTAAATACTTTTTTGTCCAAGCTTTTTACACAAGGGTACATGTTTTACGATGCATGGATCGGCACATTTCCTGCGGTTTATTTTTATGCTCTAAAGTTGAAACTTCAGTAAAAAAAAAATTCTGGGTGCATCTGAAATTACAAGGTTAAACTTTTTAAACCGCACGCCCCCTTGTAGATCTTCCTTATGTATATTTCCATAATCCATCTCTCCATTTACGTCTTTATAAGGAGTGTATATCAGTTGTCAGTGTCCTATGTGTAAGACAGAGTCGGTGTGCCTCTTAACTGATTAACAGACAGTCACCACATCCCACAATATGGCGTCGGATTTCAGTGTCTGTCTAAATTCGCGTGATGGAGTATTTCCTGCACGAGACTGGTATTCTTGTCCCCGTTTGTTTGGGGTACGGTGTTGAAGGGACACGGACTGTCCCCAGATATCGGAAGTGGATGTTCCGCAGAATCGCAGCAATACATGGAGAAGTCGTTATACCTTATACACTTTAAAACTCACACGCAATAGTGAATGACATTCGTGGGAATAGAATATTTGAAAAGTTTGAAATATCATTTGAATGGGTTTTTTCCCCTTTGCAATCCTGTCAAATGTCATTACATTTACCACCCTAAAAGTTGAAATTCTCCATCAAGTATAATTCCAAACGACCGAGGTATTTTAATGTGGAATACTATATGAATAAATCTTGAGAAAGACGAAAATCTACGACGCCCTCGGGACAAACTGATAGAAAGTAGACACTTGTTATTAGATACATGTATGTAAATATTGCAAAGACGATGATACATGTACCATTCATAGTTACTTCGTATTCTAGATATGTTATATTTATATGTTTATCGGTGTGCATGTTATTAATAATTTCGTAAAAATTCATTTTAAATAGTTCTTAAGTTTTGGCAAAAAATTGGTCTCTGTTGAATTTCTTTCATATGCATGTCAAGTATATTTCCCATATTTGCAGAGTAAAGACATCAGTCAAAGAAAGGTACCTATAGAATCAGTTTTAAAGTGGTAGTCGGGGGGGGTTGACGGAAAATAAACCAAAAGGCTAATTTCGCCAAAAACTCAGAAACCTTGATCGTTAGTCGATTCCTTTTCTGTTTCATACATGAATATATCCATTTCCACACCATAAAAATGAAGATGAGCCAGTTTCCTTTAAATTTGAAACATTTTGAAATGTTAAAAATGATGACTTGTTATCGATTTGCACATAGAGGGGGGGGGACAGGCCGTCCCTCTTTGCATGCTACGGGCATGAAAGAAACACGACTTGCCTATAACCCACCCAGTCTGTCATTCGATACTAAACCTGCACTATGCATGCACCAAGACGAGGTTTCACCAAATGCTGCTTCAACAATTCATCTTCTCTACTAGGAGTGTTTATGGGCCCTTGAAGGCTAAGAGGGTTGCAAATTGTTTAAATGGTATAGGATGCTGGTAACTACATGTTACCGTACAGAATTGTGTCGAAATTAATGACCCTAACTATTTTACAGTTCATCTGTGGATTTTATAATCTGACAAGATTTCACTTTACAAACTACTTTTTTTTAACAAACTCTTGATTAACATCCTCCACAATAGATAAACTGGATGATTTACTTCCATATATGACCAACAATATCATTGAGAGCATCGTCCTATAATACACCGATCGACGGTCAACAACATTTTTCACGTATTCAAACTATTTCAACAAGATTTGATCTCATTGTTATCCTGATCAGAGAGGAATTTAATTCCGTGCAGTGCACTATATGAAGCTTGTTTATTCGATCAAAACAAATGACCTAATTTATTTATATAAAATATGATGGTTGTGATATCTTGGTTTGGCGAGAGGTGATAGAGGACAATATGCACATTATGTTTCAGAGATTTGACACCTGTGGTATTTAACCGGCAGTTAATGCACCTATAGTCCCTAGGTACATGTATTCGTACCTTGAAAAACAACCGATTACTGACCCAAAACTCAAACACTTGGGGGATAGTAATCTCGTAAAATGATTCATTGAAGGGGTCTGAGAAAATCGTAAATACGTGGTAGACAAATATATAAGTATATACACCGCCCCCGCACGCAAATGGAATATATTTATTTACAGCGCGGACTCCATCTACCCCATTCATGCATTTTAAATAATAACCATTGTTAGTTGCGGAGGGAAATTAACACGTAGATATTTTTCACAGAAATCGAGAATTCCCAGGGGGAAGTTTTGGATAGAAAAACGGTTTCCGATAATCGCTGATGCCGTCCGTGTTGCATCGATCTGTTTGTTCAGTTTCTCTAGATATTGAAACACTGCGGTAGTTCCAAAAATATTCTCCCAAAAAGATGAAGAATTTTGAGTTTTATGTGTTCGTTCTGGTACTTGTGTCTTTGGAACTTATTGCGACGGATGGTAAGTAAAAGAAAACGTTATACTGTGTCTTCGTTAAAAAAATCTTTTTGTTCTCTCTTTCTTTGTCTCTCTCTCTATCTCAACGTACTCGCTTCTTATGAAAAGATAAAATATCTAGCGGCAAAATTTGTTTTATTTCAAAATTATATAGATATGATGGAATGGCACAAACATTATGATGAAAAAATCATAGTGCTAGAAAAATAATTAAAAGGGCAAAACGGAAGGAAAGAAAAAAAAAAAGACATTGGAAACCAAATATCGCACACTAAATGTTTATTTCTGAAAATCTGTAGTTTAGTCTGGTGAATCCCAACAGTGTCTGACATCAAAGCGCGAAGGGGGCATCTGTTGTTCTGTACAACGTCTGGCACAGACAACAGACAAACGCATCCAAACGTCTGTCTCAACCCTGCCCTATATTACGTCAGAGGGACACACAAGATTCTGTCAAAGCCAATTTTCTTCTTGGCGTTAAATAGTGCGCAAGGAGTTTGCGTGCTCTTTGGGGGTTGTAGAGTGCTTTTACGCAGTGAGCTTTACCAGGAGTATAGCAGATACTTAATACATAGGTTGCAGATAGGGAATAACTGTGGTATAAGTTTATGCATTTAAATGATAAAATCCAAATTTCATATTGAAGTATTATTCTTTGGTAATGATAGACATTTGAGGAACGAAAACTTTTTCCGATATATCAAATCCATGGAACATTTCATCTCAAGATCATTCAATTTATCGGGGACAAAACTTCTCAAAGACGAGCGATTTGTATAAATGTAAAATCGATGGCGAGTTTTGACGGGACATTATATCCTTGATTGTCTGAGATTTCCTGAATTAGGCTCCAGGGGTCGATTCCTTGTAATTGTAGACAATTGTGCTAACTGTCAGAATGGTCCCTTAACCATTCCCTGCAATCACACTGGCGACTCGCTGTTGTGACGCATTAATGGCTGCCGTTTTGTTCGTGTGCAAGCGATATAATATTTGTATTGAAGAATTTGCTAACCTCCGAAAACGGTCCCAGTAGTGTTTTGATAATCATTTTGAGATTTTGTAGACAATAGATTGAGAACTTGGCTTTTGACATGTTACTTTTCAACAGTTAAATTCAGCCGGGACAATGCATGATTTGATATAGCTGTTCACAATTAAGAGTTTACATGGGAACCTGAATTTAGATTTTTTTCTCTCATAAAATATATTGGCACTCTTGATATGTACATGTACTCTTAAATATTAAGTAGGAAAATGAACTTGAGACCAATAATGTGAATTTCTTTACGAACGTGAAAAATTTATTTACGCATTCTGTAAAAATTAGTCAGTTGTAAACTGAAAATACGAACCTAATTGGAAATTTTATAATATTTATAATATTTATTTCATTGTTTCAACAGCACAGTTTACATGTTTCCGAAAATATCGGGAGAGGAAGGGTAAGGAATTTTGCAAAGGTCCATTGAAGAACAGGAAAAAATTCAACTCACCGGAAACTTGCTGCGCTAAAAAGGGCAAAGGGTTCGCCGTGTCAATGGTAAGCCGTTTTATTGATACATCATAATAATATCATTTTTTTCTGAACATTTATCATAGACGGTTATTACTTTCTGAGAATTCCATTTATCGAATTCGGTGACTTAAAACCCAAAAATCTTTTGAATGTACTGCATGGTGAGTGAATACTTTAAAAAGCTTTTAACAATCCTTTACTTTGAATCCATAGGTCAAACTTGGTGGAAAAAACAAATTCCAATGCATGTCCTGCAGCGTTTTAAAAAAGACAACCTTGGCACCGACATTCCCGCCCACGCCGGAAGTGACGACAGGTACGCACTAAATTTACAAGCTTTTTAATCTGCCAGTACCATCGAAGCGATTTAAAAAAAATTCTTTGAAATATCTGAAATTGAATACTGCGGTGTCATTAATATATAGGCACCAATTTTAGTGGGCTTAGTCAAAATCACAGTTATTTTAAGGATATGTAAATTTGTAATCATTGATCCTATCAAAACAATATAATAAGATGTTGAACTTCAGTGAAGTTTTGTAGAACAACTCAACAAAGAAATCCACGAAAACTATTAATAATATTCAACGAATATTGATGAAAACGCAGTAACATTTTTTGTCATAATTCCATGGTAGAGCCGAAGATTCGTAATTATTCCGTCGTTAAAAAGAAAAAATAATTTATTGAAAGAACAGTCACCAATAGAAATCAATTTTGGGTATTATCTTATATTTCTATAAAGTCAGAGATCTTCTTTTAAAAGATATCAATACAGTCTAAAAATGGCCACAACAACCCAGCCCTAGGCCTCTTAAGTTCCATGTTCTCAAAGCAAGAGATTTTTGAGCGGGTTCTAACGATACTTTTGGTTTGCAAATATACCATAAACCGATGTGGACCTAAAACTTTTATTGAACACCATGTATGTTTAGTATATCCTTGTAGGGCTGCCGGAGTGGGGACGATGGAACCCGTGCACCGTGACGTGTGGATACGGTTGGCGGAACAGATACAGGCTGTGTGACGACTGTGACAAGAACCACTTCAACTACGTCCAGTCCCAACCCTGTCTGGTCAACTTCTACTGCCCAAGTAAGTACAAGTGCCACCCTGGCTCCGCCGTCACCAACATTTTCAAGCCTGGCACTCAACTTGGTCCTCAACTCGATTCCTTAAAAGAAAAAGTGCATAAATATGAGGTCAAAACTCAGACTTGAGGCTGAGTATTGACTTGAGGAAAGTTGGTGACGGCGATCGAGGTCTGACCCTGATTACATCTAGACATTTAAAAAATGATATTGGGGAATGGGTAACTCATTATAAAACATTGCATACGATCTCAAATAATTTTAATGGATTGGTTTTAAATATATATTGAAAAAAAAATTCTATTAATTATCTTCCGGATATAGGAACTTACACCAATGACAGAAAGTTGCCTTCTTTAATAGAACAATGGTATTGTGTTCTGGCTACTTTTATCAGCTTAACAAAAAAAATCGAAATCTATTATTGCAGTGGACGGGAATTGGGGCAACTGGATGGGATGGAGCAAGTGCTCGGCTGACTGTGGGGGAGGAACAAGAACCAGGGTCCGCCGATGTAACTATCCCCCACCCACACACGGCGGCAAAAACTGCCCGGGGCCAGGGGTGAAGGAGGAACCTTGTAACGAAGAGCCATGCAAAGGTATCCATTTTTCTGAATGACGTCATGAGTTTACTTTAGGTTTTTTTTTGGAATCGAAGCAATTTTGTGCAAAATTTTAGCTCTCTACTTCCTCTATTCTTTGTAATTTATTTAGGTCTCTAAATGAATTGCCCACACAATATTATGAATAGCAATAAGAGGTTAATTATTGTCATGCTTCCCTTATGTGTGCCAATAATGTTAAAAGTGGTAGCGAAATGTCATGAATGGGTTTCAAATACCCAAGTCCGGGGAACTGATTTTTGAATTATCTTTTCAAGAGTTTATATATCATGTCACATAGTACACTAATTTTGTTAGATTACTGATATCTATTTGTAGATATTTTTTTAACAAAACAAAGTTCGGTAACAAAATGAGTATACAATGGTTATGATCATTTGTTTTGCGTTTTAGGATGTATTTATGATTGGTTTCAATTTTTGCTGATTTTTCATTTGTTGTATTTTCTTTACGATAGTTGATGGACATTGGGGCACGTGGTCACAGTTTACGCTGTGTAGCGCCACCTGTGGGTCAGGA
Organism: Magallana hongkongensis; assembly: GCA_015776775.1. Classification (NCBI taxonomy): domain Eukaryota; kingdom Metazoa; phylum Mollusca; class Bivalvia; order Ostreida; family Ostreidae; genus Magallana; species Magallana hongkongensis. Next base: position 34,045,485 of record CM027470.1, read on the forward strand.
ACCATGGTAAGAACTAGAACGTGCGACAACCCCCCGGCACAGTTTGGCGGAAAACAATGCAATGGACCTCCTTACGAGGAAAAACGCTGCAAAAATAAAAACTGCCCATGTAAGTCAATACATCTTTTCTTAAAAAATAATTTTAAATTGATGATGTAAGGTCTTGAAATGCACTAGGATTATATTTACGAGACAGTAATAATTGAAAATCTCAACTTTTAGTTGTGTATATTTTTCTTAGTACATGGCGGATGGTCCATGTGGGGACCCTGGAGTGAATGCTCCGTCACGTGCGATACAGGCGTGGTGACGCGCACGCGCACTTGTGACAGTCCCCGCCCCCTGTTTGGTGGCCGGGAGTGTGAGGGATCCGCCACTGATACCAGGGATTGTACAGCAAACAAGCAATGTCCAGGTAGAAACTATATAGTTACTAAAAATACAACCACACTTTATTTAGGTTCAGCGGTTACAAGTTTATTTTTATAGCATATCAAATATGATTTCTATAATGTGTTATTTTTAAGTCTCAAATTTTATAAGTTGTTAAAGGGGGAAAAGAACCAAAATTTCCTAAAAAGTGTTTTGTGTTTATACATGTAATATCTTAATTTTCCAGTGCATGGCGGATGGACCTCTTGGACGCTACAAGGACGTTGCAATGCGCCTCGATGTGAAACCGGAACTTCCATTCGATCGCGCAGCTGCACGAATCCTCGGCCAAGAAATGGCGGTCGGCCGTGTGTCGGTCGATCGTACAGCAGGGAAACGTGTGTGAACGACGAGAATTGTCCCAGTAAGCGATGAGTGTTGTGTTGGATGTTGTGCCACCTGCTGCAATCTTTGACCTTGATATTTGCACTAGTCAGTGCTAAGTTATCTGCCTGTTTGTTGTTTTGTTGTTGTTGTTTGTTATTGTTGTTATTGATTTCATTGTAATATATTTCTTAGTATTTTTTCTCAGTATTTTTTTTAAAAATTTAACCACTAACAAACATGGATGTTGTAGACTATATACAGTGTACTATCCAACACATTCACAAATACCAAAGTCCCTGTCAGGGGAACTTTGATTTTTAAATAAAAATCGGTAAGTGCCTTGCATGTATTTTCTTTACTTAAGCTATATAAACCGTTTGTTTTTATCCTATCTAGTTTGCACCCCACCCCGAAATGACAGTTTCTTCTTTGCAGCATTCATCATCTACTGTGACATACATGTAATTTAACTGAAAACTTTCGGACCAACTGTATTGGGGTACCTGTTTTCAAGCTTCACATTATTTTTTTGAATATTGTAGACTTCAGGCACGTGGCATCGCGGCAGGGGGAGAGGTGGTGGGGTCCTGTCTCTCCACTTTCCTTTTTCTTGGTGCAAACATTTATCTGAATTTTGCACATATAAAATTCAATTATAGTGGAGTCCCTCCTCCGCCACTTTTCAAGAGTTCGGAATTCTCTTTTTTCCTTTTTTCTTTTTGCTCGTCAAAGTTTTTTGAACGAGGTTGCCCCCGCCCCCCTCTCCAAACTTTCAAAAAGATGCTACGTGCCTGAACTTGAATATGAAAAATAATACCGTCCGATGCCTATGTTTATATGCAATAAAACTACACGACGTCTTCACATTCTATAACGTATTCCTTTATCAGCCATACTTGATTATTTTGTTCTTTGCTCCATCCCTAACCCACTCAGATAAAACCGATTAGTTTTTTTAATAAATAAATAAATTAATTAATTAATTAGTTAAATGACTGATTAACTATTATGTAGAATTACTTTCATAAGTTTTATGGATACCCTAAAACTCAAATCATAAAAAATTACTATTCGATCAACTATTTCACGAAATTAGCCTCCTGCGAACCTTTGCATTTTGGAATATGCGCAAAATTTTTACTCGACAATCTAATGCACAATATTCCATAAAAAATAACCATAAAATTATGAGCTATCGTGATACATAATATGTATATTTTTTATGTGATTTTTTTATGAAATTAATAAAAATGGTTAAAATTTGTTTTCTCTTTCATTTAAGATAAACTTAGATAAAGAATAGATGACTCTGTCCATAGTTACATGTACATCTTTGATAGTGATGTTTCTTATCTGTACATGTAATATGTATCTATGACAACTATTGCTGATATCATGACGAAAAGATCAGTCTGAATTTATCTTTATGTTCCTTCCCACCTGAGTGTTAACAATTTAAGACTTGCATTTTATCTACTTGTAAAAACGCTAAGCTACATGCTTTATCATACACATGTCTTCAAAGTCACTCCTTAAATAAAGGTCTAAAAAAATCTTTATATATAAGAAAATACGTGTCTTACACTGACCAAGTAGACCCAAAATTTAGAAGACTCCATTTTACTTGATAGAGGTACAAATTACCGTACCTTTGGAAATATGGTATATGAAACGTCCACGGCTGTTTCAGGTAAACGTTCTGGCCCATAGGCCTCAATCTAGTTACGAATTTAACATAACTGAAAAATCAATATACAGTATAATGTTTCAGAGTCAAAGGGTTTTTTAAAAGACCATTCCGACTACACATGTACAACTAATGAAATGGTAAACAATATATTATACATTGATACATAAAGCATAAATACTCAGTGCGCGTTGTTCCAATTTACTAGCATTGCTTTTGGCGACAGACAAACGGGGTTTCTCTTTTATGTTTGGTTAATTTTGCTTTCAATAGAAATATCAATAATCATATCTTGAGAGAAGATTAAAAGCTAATATATAGAATGAAGATTTAAAATCTAAGAAAATTAAACACACCACATCAGGGTATACCTATTGGTGTTGTCACCAATTCACATGGTGGAGAAAAGGAAATGGAGATCTTTGAATTTCCTGAAATTAATATATCAAAAAGGGAGTTGATGCTTCAATTATTTTGTTTGATTTATTGATAGAGTCTGGCGAGTGGTGTAATTGGAACGAGTGGTCACAGTGTACGGCCACGTGCACGGGCCTCAACTCCATGCAGGTGCGCCAGAGGTCGTGTCAGTGCCCGGGGCCCCAGGCAGGTGGCAGCGAGTGCGATGGTGAGACGCTTAGCATTTATGATACTTTCCTTCTTTATTTGAATCCTCCATTTCATTTTGGTCTTTTTTCGACAAGAGGAGCATAGCTATATGGGTGCTCAATCCCCAAAATGAATGAATGTGTACGGCAAGGTGTGTTCGAATTTATTGTACAATGAACCAAGGTTTTTAGTGTTCACACAATGAAATGTTTTAACTATATGGAGCAGACACATTTGTATGTCATGCCGTTGGCCGATTTCTACCGAACTAGCAATATTGACCTCTAATGACAACCCGAGACCTTGACCTTTGGTTGAGACCCGCGATACCTTAACCTTTGCTTGATATCACAAACAATTCATTGCTTGGTTGACATCAGATTGTTTTAGGTTGCCGATAGAAACACTTACAGAGACCCAAAAAATATGTCTACATAACTTTTTATTGCTAAATACTTGTATTTAAAACAACGATGAGGACGGAATGAATAGCAGATTTAAAGTGAGTACAATCTGATGTAGGAACTATCCAAGCACCGACATTCCAACGGCTCTGGATCTTTCCTCAATGATCATTCTGTCCATTTTAAGTGTTTCACTTTTAAAACTGGTGTTTCATCTGTGCTATGAATGAGAAGACATATCGGGTACAAAATGTTAATTTTTTAAAGAACATTTTATCTAGTTATTTTCAAATTATTCTATTTATCAGGTTGAACTTTTAGAAGTTTTGGTAAGTGTATACATTGATTGTGGAGTATACTTTTTCTATCCTTTTGTAGGAAGCAAGTACGAGGCCCGGGAATGCGTGAATGTTCAGCCCTGTAACCCTTACGGCGCCTTCGTGGGTCAGAGTAAGTCAAGTATTAATGTAACAGTGATTTTTAATGGAATACTCATAAAACGTGAATGATGCAAAGCACAGCTGTATCTACTAATATAGTTTAGTGAAAATGAGAAAAATAGTCGCCCAAACAGCCGCGCACTGGTTACTAGGATACTGGAAATATTTTTTTTTTTGACCTCTCACGAACGTGATACGAAAGTTTACCTTTACAATTATTTTATGAACAACGGAGGCGATATGTATGCATGAACATGTGTACATATTTTTTAAAATGAAATTAATTAGAGATGTATTACAATATAAATACTTTTTGGAAAATATTGAAAATTATTAACTTCCTTACCTAACAATCCAAATTTAAACACTGATCTTGGAGAGGAAAAGAATCGATCTGTAACACCCTAGAATATCAACGTGAAGGAAAGTACATCATATTTAAAATATATCCACAAATTGTGCAATATTTTAAAATAATAGCATTTTGATTATTCCTAATACGGTAAAAAAAAAAGGGGGGGGGCACACTAAGTTCAAAATTCATGACTTGTAGATCAACAGCTGATGCTTCAGTGTATTGGATCGCTTAAAATTTAATTCGTGATTTTTAATGTGTTCCGTTTTTTTTGTTGAAGGGGGAAGAAAAGATGAAGATTCCTACAGTACATCAGTGAACACAACAGAAGATGCCGGGAAAAATGATGAGGTCAGGAACTAAAGCATTGACAGAGGTTTAGCAAATTTCTTATCAGAGCGATTACTTACAATTCAATTTCCTTGCATCCAAAGATCCAACAATAACCTCCTTAAAAATAGTAATAAAGTATGGTTGGATCTTTGCCTAACCTAATGTTCGTATTTCAACGTGTAATGACTTTGTAAAATTAAGAGACTCATATTGCTTAACATGTACCCGAATGATTATGGGTTTAAAATAAAAAGTAAATCTTAATTAAAATATGACGAATTTGTTTTGAAGGATTTGAAGGTCGTGATATCGTGAGAGAAACTGGAAACCAACAGGTAAACCAATATAAATAATAATATCTGAATCAATATTTTTAATCAAAGAATTATTATCAATGCTCATAAGTTTCTTAACCGAGCAACACTAACCTTTTAAAAAATCAATTTACATTTGTCCTTTTCAGTTTGATTGAAAAAGACAAAACAGAAGAAAAATGTGTACTTGAAAGTTTCAAAGAACTTTTTGGGGACAGAAAATTATAAGTGACCATGTTGGTGAACACTACAAACTCCTGGTGGTTTCAAAAAGACCTATATTCATGCTGCATGGAGAAGTACGAATTGTTATAATGATTCATGAATGTATATAAAATATATACCGTGTCAAATAAAGTTTAATCGCGACAAATAATGCTTCATCAGATCATGAATACATTGTATTGTGTGTTTGTACGTATATATTGAGGTGTACATATTTTGTTCGTGGTTGTATATATACGTTCCGTGTTTATGATATTGTGTTTTATATGCTGTTTTTGCTAATAAACCCTTTTTATAAAAATTATTTTTAATTTTAATTAATATCACTTCGTTAGAAACTGTAACCTAATTATAACTAATTATGTAAATAAGGAAGAGGGGAAAAAAAATGAAATTATAGCTATATCAATTAAGGAACATATTGCATATTTTAAGGGCGTAGTGGAAATCCCGATGAGACTTTATTCCCATGTATTTTTAAAATTTCGAACTAAAGTTAAGGAGCCCGTCTCTTTTGATTATTGCATTAGTCATACAAATACCGATGGGAACGGAACACTTATATCAAAATAAAACATGCACGCAATGTCAAAAAGTCGTGCGCGTGAAAAAAGAATGGTTCATATTAAAGTACGCAGTATGCTATTTCTTATGCTCATCTTTACAATAATGTTTTTAGAAACAAAGGAAAAAAGGCTACAATGATAATGCTTTTCAAAACGTTTGCTATTTGCATTATCCCCGTATTCCTAATTGTTTTCCCCATTTCACAATGGACATCAATTTTACTACATGTAACAATCCGATAATATCATAAACATTAATTCAAAATTAGACGTTCAGTCTTGAATGGAAGGTTTTCTGTCATTGTTTTGCAAAACAGCTGACGTGGAAACAATTATTTAAACATCAGTATTAATAATATCCTTCTAGTTATACAACCTGCAATTTAAACAGGAAACTTGTTTATATTATAGCCAAAGGATATACCCTTTGTGGTTAATGCATGTAGGTACCAGTTTGTAAATATATTTACATCCTTATAGAGGACCTGTACGGTGCAACTCGCCGAAGGTGGCCTGTTTATAATATAAACAACATAACTTGAATCTCCGTGGTTTCACGTGTTCCTACCAATCATCCATATCAGGGGTGGTTAGAGTAAATATTCCGCGTTTGTTGTGTTTTCAAGAGAAAAGGGGGGACAAACATTATCCGGGATGAATTTAACCAACTGCCATTCCGTAAAACTTTATTCGGAGTTCGTGAGAAAGAGTGGAACGTACGGGTTCGTTAATAGAAGTCTGCCTCACATTTCTGGATATATTCTGAAGCGGTTCATAGCCCACCTAAAGAGTGACAAGGAACTCCCGGCTCCTGCCGTCTACGGCGTGTTGCTGGACCTGGAACTCTGCTACGAGACCGTATTGGGATTTAACCCTTTGTTGGATATTGCCAACAAACCTTTGAAAGACCTCGACCTTAACGAACTTGATATGGTAGAAAGGACAAATGACTTTACGTTTAGAACTAATTAGCAAAAAAATGTTGTGTTAGTATTTCGTGATTTTTAAACAATTACTAAAGATTTTAAGTAGTATTTTAAGTAGTATTTTAATTTTAAGTAGTATTTTAAGTAGTATTTTTTTAATAACGGTTTCTACGTTTTCCATTTATAAATGCGTGCTTAATCAGAGTAATTTATTGTAAACTGTTCTCTTTTGATGCCATAGACATGTATATAAAAAAAATAGATGATGAAACACTAATTATGTTTTATGCATGGAAAAATATCACGTACACCTTCTATGATTTCCGCAAGCATGACGTTCATTTAAAATTTATAAGGAAACTAGGGGCAACAACAATTTTACACATAGTAAGGAAACGCCATACAGGAAGGCTTCCGTGTCATATAGGGTTTGTTTGTGTGACTGAAAAAGACAAATACTGACTGACTGAAGAGGTTATTTTAATTGTGATAACTAGTTTTTTATTAGATTTAATGTTTGTTTTCGGTAAAATCTCCACAGCGTCTGTCTCTGTGTCTGTTTGTCAGCTTGTCTGTCTGTCTGCAGCGACTTTACCCAAACACTTAGAGTTGTGGACATTCCAAGCAAGTTTGTTCAATTTGGAACAGTGTTAACTTAGAAAAGTGACCTGCTAAAAATATGAAAAAGGCGAACGCTGACATTGGCGGTATAGCATAAACTCTTCATTGTAAATTGTAGAAAAAAAGATAATTGTGACCCACGGAAAATGCTTAAGTCATTATCCGTTTTATAAGATTTATAAAAACTCCGCAAACTTATAACAATATTCTGCGAGGTTGGGGAGTCGGTGGTACGAGCGCCTTGACCATCGCTATCCAACTGCCAAATTACTGAACCTCAAAAGGAGACGTGTCCATTTAAGACCTCCTCAAAATTATTCATAGTGTGATCTCATCATGTGAAAACACCTAATAAATTTTTATGGATTACCGGTTGCTTGTTTCATATATGAAATCAAACGGTCAATGACATATAATATCTGATAATGCATTATTAGGCCAAATGTCTTTAAATTAACTTAACCTTTCTTCTTACTATGAGTTTTACTAAATACTGACGGTTAAGAATTTCAATGAAACTACAGAATATTATTTTAATTCCAGATATTCTCTGGTTCAAATCATGTTTTTAATATTTTTATATAATGCATGTACCTCAATGCGTGATTCATTTTAAGTAGTCATAAAGAAGATATCATACATAATTATAATGTAATATATCTTTCAAACTTTATTCATGAATTGGTAAAAATGTACAAATAGTATCAAAAATTTATAGGGAAGTGAGTGATTTCTATGGAACGCCTCAACTGCCTCATGTAGGTAATCTTCATAATATGATGATGCTTCAACATTACATGATGGTACTTCAACATTACATAATGGTACTTCAACATTACATGCTGATACTTTAACATTACATGCTGATACTTCAACATTACGTGATGGTACTTTAACATTACGTGATGGTACTTTAACATTACGTGCTGATACTTTAACATTACATGCTGATACTTTAACATTACATGATGGTACTTTAACATTACATGCTGATACTTCAACATTACATGCTGATACTTTAACATTACATGCTGGTACTTCATTATATGATGGCACTTCACTATGCGGTAGTTCTAAAAATAGGGTTAGGGAAGTGTCGCCTAGGGAACGAAATACGCTAAAACTCAGAACACGTGGATGCCTGTAAAGTTTTTAATACTGGGCTGTTTCTCTGTTTCAGAGATTGATCAGATTGGACTAAGGTCCACTAAAACTTGTTAAGATCGAGATACTCAACAAATGCTACTATTTGATTAAGTGTTGTCTTTTAAATGGGTCATTTTAAATTTTAAAGAATGGCTGCATTGTGAGTTCATTGGGGCTCAGCGCATAAAAATCAGGGGGTTCCAAAAGTCCTTCAGGGAATTTTGGTCTAAAAATGTGCATTCAGACCCAATCTTTTGGCGCTTAGTCAGAGCGAAGAGCTAATTTTTTTTCAAAAAAGCACCTAAACAAATACTTCTGTCATTCATGTTACATGTAGATTGGACTTATGGGGATTAATGGGTTCTTCCTGGAGATCCACGTGAAAGAGTGGGCAATGAAAGCACTGATTTGTTCAACAGTACAGTTACTGCTAAAATCATATTCAACAGCAATGCAGTGCTTTATGCTTTGCATGATCTTATAAGTTGCATGTGTGGTTGTCGTTTGCCTAAATACATTGCACCAAAACAAATCGTATGTTTCGACAATATTTTTATTCAGTAGAGATCCTCTCTCATGAGCTGTAGTGTTTTGTGTACTTCTTCAGTTCCAGCTTTTTATTTTTTTTTATTTTTTTTTACACATAAATCCACATACACACATATTTCAGACATATTTCATACATTTCAAGATTCTACATATTGTAATATCTTATTAATCTAAAGGAAATAGATTATCCCTGTAGTGTGAAAAAGTGTTTTCTTGCAAAAAAAATATATATATAAAATTTTTTTTAGCAGTAAATGAAAAGAGAAAAAGGGAGGTATAGAAGATAAAAAAAATACAATAGAAAAGGGGGTACATGTATCAAAATATTTGTTCACAAGTCCATAAAATTAAAAAAAAAAAGAGAATAGTTTAAGCAATCACATACGAGGGTCAATCAAAAAATACGAAGACTTTTGTCATAGCTATGTTACTCAACGTCATATCATTACTAAATTTGGTAGACATAATTTAGCAATAGTTTCAAACAATTTGCAAGAAAAAAGTTAATAAATTCCTTTATTTCTAAGAATTATTTAGAATCTAATCCTGCAAAAATGAGGTCACGGCGCACGGTCAAAATTTGTGTAATGTCAACAATAAACCATATAATGTTGAAAGCAATATCTCTTTAAATTGGGCTAAAAACCAAATAATATTGAAACCTCAAATTAAGTATAGTCATGGTATTCTATGTTCCAAATAATGATGGTATATATTGTTTTGTCGAACAAATATGAGTAACTAAAGACAGATAGTCCTCTTTAGAATTGACAAAAAAATTTGACGTCGCCGGACGTCACGGCGCAACGGGAGGTACAAACAAAATGGATTTAACCCAGAAAAAAGCCGACACAAGCTGTGAAAATGCTTAATGGTGCAAAAAATAAGTCAACAATTATTTGCAAGTTTGTGTTTAACTGTAATAAATTTTGTGGGGGTGGTGGTAATTGTATTTTGAATATCAAACTGTCCAGAACAGAGTAGAATATCTGTAAATGTTTTTATAAAAAAAATAAGTAACGTCAACCGACTTCAGGGTTATCCTTACTGTAACACAAGAGATACACGGTTAGAAAATCAAAACTTTGAAGAACTTACATATGATTCTCGAACAAATGTATGCAAATAAGATGTTATGTGGTTCAGTGCAATTTTAAATTTTGAGGAGAAAGGCACAAGAGACTAAGCGTGATATAAAGATGGGGTATATCTATAAACTGTGCGTGTTTAAAGTTGACACCATGTTTTGAACGTTACCATGCGCCGTGGTGACAAAACATGTTGTTTTTAAAAAGGGGTAACAAAAATACTGTTTCATCAAATGGACTAAAACTTCGCATATCAATAACATAAGTGTTGGTGCACAGATAAATCTGTTAAGTATGACTTTCATGAAAAATATATGATAGACAGCCACATTGTCTTCGTATTTTTTTATTGACCCTCGTATGTCATAAAACTTGTTATAATTTCTCACAAATTGTTTGCCAGTGGTTTTCATAATTTGAGTATCTACAGTTTTTCAATAACATATATTTTCAAGCAGAATCCTGTTTTTTATTATTTGTAGTTCCAGCTTTTTGACATGATCCAAACTAGTCTCAGTGGACCTTAGTCCTATATGATCAATGTTAAAACTTCCCTATTTTTAGAACCACCGCATAGTGAAGTATCATCATGTAATGTTGAAGTATCAGCACGTAATGTTAAAGTACCATCATGTAATGTTAAAGTATCAACATGTAATGTTGAAGTATCAGCATGTAATGTTAAAGTACCATCATGTAATGTTAAAGTATCAGCATGTAATGTTGAAATATCAGCATGTAATGTTAAAGTACCATCATGTAATGTTAAAGTATCAGTATGTAATGTTGAAGTATCATCATATTATGAAGATTATCTACATAAGGCAGTTGAGGCGTTCCATACATTTCATTTGATAGGCCGTATCCATTTCCAATCACTATCTTAAGGATGTTGGCTTCTGGAGTTTTAAAATATGACAATCTCCCCATATCATTTTTAGCTCACCTGAGCTGAAAGCTCAAGTGAGCTATTCTGATCACATTTTGTCTGTCGTCCGTCTGTCCGTTAACTTTTCACATTTTCAACATCTTCTCAAGAACTACCAGGCCAATTTCAACCAAACTTGGCACAAATCATCCTTAGGCAAAGGGAATTCAAAGTTGTGAAAATTAAGGGCCACATCCGTTTTCAAGGGGAGATAATTAGAAATTAATGAAAAATTTCGAGAAATTTTCAAAAATCTTCTTCTCAAGAACCAGAAAGCCAGGAAAGCTGAAACTTGTGTGGAAGCATCCTCAGGTAGTGTAAATTCAAAGTTGAGAAATTCATGAACCCCGGCGGTAGGGTGGGGCCACAATGGGGGGTCGAAGTTTTACATAGGAATATATAGAGTAAATCTTTAAAAATCTTCTTCTCAGAAACTAAACAGCCAGGAAAGCTGAAACTTGTGTGGAAGCATCCTCAGGTAGTGTAGATTCAAAGTTGTGAAAATCATGACCCCCGGGGGTAGGGTGGGGCCACAATGGGGTGAGGGTGTTAAAGTTTTACATATGAATATATAGAGTTAATCTTTAAAAATCTCTTTCTCAGAAACTAATCAGCCAGGAAAGCTGAAACTTGTGTGGAAGCATCCTCAGGTAGTGTAAATTCAAAGTTGTGAAAATCATGATCCCTGGGGGTAGGGTGAGGCCACATTGGGAGGGGTGGTGTTAAAATTTTACATAGGAATATATAGAGTAAATCTTTAAAAATCTTCTTCTCAGAAACTAATCAGCCGGGAAAGCTGAAACTTGTGTGGAAGCATCCTCAGGTAGTGTAGATTCAAAGTTGTGAAATTCATGAACCCCGGGGGTAGGGTGGGGCCACAATGTGGGGTCGAAGTTTTACATAGGAATATATAGAGTAAATCTTTAAAAATCTTCTTCTCAGAAACTAAACAGCCAGGAAAGCTGAAACTTGTGTGGAAGCATCCTCAGGTAGTGTAGATTCAAAGTTGTGAAAATCATGACCCCCGGGGGTAGGGTGGGGCCACAATGGGATGGGGGTGTTAAAGTTTTACATAGGAATATATAGAGTAAATCTTTAAAAATCTTCTTGTCAGAAACTAATCAGCCAGGAAAGCTGAAACTTGTGTGGAAGCATCCTCAGGTAGTGTAGATTCAAAGTTGTGAAAATCATGACCCCTTGCAGAAACTAATCAGCAAGATGATACTTTATAATTGTTAAGACTTTGGCTCCAGGACAATTCTTCGGCCTCACAAGAAGGTTCAGAGTTTGATGTAGCTAAATATCCCATATATAAACAATTGTAAAGGATCTTTTTGAGAACTGCAATACTCAACATGTGATATGACTATAAAATTGAAGCAGGCAGCTATTTTTTCATTAGAATCTTTTTGTATTACTGTTTTGAGTTATTGCCCTTGATTTATTGATTCTTGATTATTTTAATTAATGCATCCACTGTTAACCAATTATTGTGTATGATCATCCCTGCTGATGTTCTGGCCTTTCTAGCGCAAGTGTGTGGCACTCCCTACGTTAGGTTGAGCTATTGGCGCAAGTGTGCGGTCATCCCTGCTTGCGTTAACGTTGGTACCTGTTGAGTTGCGTAGGTGTGCGGTCATCCCTGCCTGCGTAACGTTGAGTCCCTATATATGTGCAGGAGCGGTGATTAAAGTCTGCTCTTGTAAATATTGGCAGCAATCAGGGCTATCCGAGTTCCAAGGGGGAAAAATGGATTTTATTTATACAGGATCTACATGTATTATTGTACATTGTCCAGATTGTTTGTATTATGACTCCATTAAGCTGACTTTATCATACTTATTGTTCCTCAGGTGAGCGATGTGGCCCATGGGCCTCTTGTTATTACTAATATTAGATATAGTGGTTTTAAGATATATCAAAATTATATATGGATGTGATCCATGTAAGTGAGATATGGGGCCCCAAAAGTAGTACAGTTTTCATGAAAGCAAAATGCTGACATTTCCATAAAATAACTTATGCCATTGTTTAAAAACTTTAAGAAGTGTGTCAAATGAATATTATATAAAACCCACATAATAATGTGAACACAATTAGTTATTCTTATCATTACAAAATATTAAATGATTTTACTTTCCCTTATAACACTCATATATCGCCCTTATATCCATATTAGGACAAAAGTTTCAATCTGTAAAAAACATATATTAAAAGTGTAATAAAAATTTAACCAACATTGTCAATTTTCCGATATTAAGAATATAAACATTGATTACCATAATGTTTTGAATGAGAACCAAAATTCATAATGTTGTGGACCATATAAAAGAAAAAGGGTCTTAGTCCGAATTCCCTCTGTCAACTTTTTACTATGTACTGTATATTGCAATGCAAAGTCAACAGTTAAAATTCATAGAATCAAATTATATTCTCTTAATAATGCAGTCTTGTGTTTGATATATTGTCAAAAATGGAAAGTAAATTTCATAGAATTATACTGTAATTGTAGGAGAGAAGGAATGAACTACGTTCGAACCAAAGACCCTTCAGTGAAAACCAATTCTCTACAGGATAACCCACAAGCTAATGCTAGTAGGAGGGTGGCAGTATTGAGCATTTTATGTACTTGACATACACACTATTACACTCTCCCACCTTTTCTTTTGAGATTTGTATCCCTTATAAATCTCACACAATACTCACATTTTACTGGGCCCCAAAGAAATAAAGGAGGAGGAATGAGAAAACATTCTACAGATTGATCTAAAGGGTTAACCCACTAGCTTGTGCAAGAAGGTGTATGGCAGTACTGAGCCTATTATATAGTTACACAGACCTAACATACACACTATTACACTTCCAACAGTCCAACTTCCAATGATTCTAACATGCAATGAGAAAAGGTTTCTTTTACGTAAACAATCTTTAATTCTTAAGAGAATCATTAATTTCAATAAATATTTAAATAAAATTCAATAAATACAGAACAACATTACAAATCTATTAGTTACATAAATATATTGGAGCGGACAATTACCGCACCCGAATCAACACTCCCATCAACATAACAATTACAATTCAAACATAAATATATTGAAGCGGACAATTACCGCATCCGAATCAACACTCTCATCAACATAACAATTACAATTCAAACGGTAAGGCTTGAACACGCTGCAGTGGTTTTGCTTCATTTAATACAGTCCCAACTCTTACAGATGTCTGTTTGGCGCCCATCAATGTTGATCTTGACAGACTGACCCCACGTCACTGCAGCAAACAATAAAAAGAAGTATAAATTGTATAGATATAACATGTTTCCTGCACTTCTAGCATTTAAATTTAAAAAAGCTTCTCTTAATTTTACTTTATGTAATTTTCATTTGCTTTATATCTTGCGTAACAGTGAATCAAATTGTATCGACAATGATAATCCCTTAGCATTATGGTAAAGGATTTACATGTTATCAGCACGTCTTTCATTGAAAATAGTATTACAGTTTATCTTAGTTTAATTATAATGTATATTTTATTTGCTTTACATCTTGAGTGTATCAGTGAATGAAGTTACTAGTATCTTAATAATGATGAATACCTCAGCATCTCTAATTAGTGCTATAACTCCATCCAGTGGATTCTTCTGCTGTCATTCCTGTTAATAATCAAGTCCAATATGAAAGAGAATTATGAGAAAAGCTATCTACTGAAGTATTTAAGAGTATTCACACACAACTGATAATCATATTCCATCATCAATAATTCCATTTCCTTAGCTTTGTCAACAATTCTATTATAGTGACCCTAATTGTGGCAGTGGCGTTTTTGTAAGTAAGGGAGCCACCTCCACATTACGACTGGGTGGTAGTTTTATGTACCTTTGGGGAATATTATGGACGTCAAGCACCTTTATTATCTAAGTGGCATTTCATCCTGTGTATGAGCACAAGAAACGGACAAAAATGGTTTGTATCAGCATGCTGTGGAGTGCCTGGAAAAAAAATAGTTGCGATATCAATACAATGTACTCAAACAATTCATTTTTCAGTTGATGTTTATTGATGAAAACTAATAAAACGCGTCCTATTTCTATCAATAGCCAACACCCTATACTATAATTGTAATGGTAATCTCTTTGTGTTCAGTGTTTGACCACTGAACAAGCCTGATGTGCTTGCTTTGTCTCCTGCTCCACGTACGGTCAAAGTGCTGCCTGAATTAGAAACTTTTAACAATTGTTAGTTAACGATTTACATGTAATTAACTAATTAATCAACAAGAAATAACTTGAATGGCAAAGCAGTCAAAGGGTCCTTTTTGAATAGCTCTATCAGATGGGATCATCTTGATTTTCATGCAAACATTAAAATAAATAAAATTTAAATTCCTTAAGAAATAGAGTCCATTCTAGCTTACAGTTTGTCAGAGTCTCATCAAATTCAAGTTGTGGAGAAGGACTTTTTATGGGATGGTCTCAGAAACTAGTTCCAGGCCTTGAATGGTGCTGGCTGAAAGGTTGAACATTTTTTTTATTCAGGTCCTTATAATATACATATCCACAGTGCCAGGCTCAAAATATAGAGACAAAACATGTTGACATACATTAATGATTTATGCCTTTGACAGATGATCAATTTGAAAAAAAAACACCTTAAATGCTACAGTTGGATATAATTCTTACCATAAACACATCAGGTCTGCTAGATGAATTCATTAAGATGTGTATGACTTATGCATGTGTTTCGTACACATCATAGTGACAGCTACTGCACTTGTTAGGATTTTCATCCAGTCCAGAGTTTTGGATTTCACACAGTTTTGTTCAGTAGATTGTTTTGTAAAAACCAGTTCTCCTGATCTCTAATCATGGAGTGGTCTTGATATCATATACATGTATCATAACAATTGTGTGTTGAGAGCGCTCATAATGAAGGGTTAATTAAGCCATTATTCAACATTCGAACACCCTTGTATCCACTTGAAAGGACATCACATACAAAGAGTATAACAAAACTCTGTTCTTGACGTTGGAGGTGGTTTGGAGGCTTTACTGATGAAGACATCGGTTGTTTAATAGAGACGATACTGAAGACATTGATTTTTATCCTTAAATGTTTTTATCAATAGTTGAAATTTCAATTATAATTTACCAGGCGCATGTGTGATATTTCAATGAACACTGTTTCAATAAACACAGTTTCATTTGTACTCAAATTTGTTTACACGAAGTCCAGCCGGAAATCTGTTGATTCAAATATTTTCAATATGCAAACGTTCACTGGTTCATTGTTGGTTTCAGTTGCTGCTTCAAAATTAATGTTGATCTTCATTCCATCTCAATCTCAAGCTTTTCTTTGGAGCTGAATTCACCATGGCAGTTTGATGTATAGTTTTCTTCTCAACAAATTTCCCCGGTATGATAAAGTAAATAACAATTGAATTCATCGATTTTTCAACATAAGAAATGCAGCAAATAAAAAATTAGCATTGTTTTCACGTAATATTATATATCACACATGCGCCATTGATTTTATGATTGTCTTTAATCCTCCCGACATCTGAAATAAAAAAAATTGAAAAAGCATGTGAACAATTGTTATTTTACCACAGAAGGCCTATCTCAGTCATTTTGGCAAAAAAAAAAACGTTTAACGAAATCATAAAAAAAACCTAAACATGTACCTGTTTTGTCGTTGTCTTGTCAACTAAACCAACAAGTTATTATGAGCTAAAATATTTTACTTAATAACTTTATCAAAACACCATTAATAAGGATGATATTTGTTTGGAGTCCAATGTGTACCTAATAAGCTTGTGAAGCCTTAGCATAATAAATCAAGAAACTAAACATGAATTAAATCTATCAATTCTGATCGAATGGATAAGGCTCACATCTGGTGCTAACAGGAGAACCAACGCAATTAATTCCATTGAAAGAATCCACTTTGGATAAATAAAACTGGGCCTGTCCCACTGACAGAGGCCATTGCTGAACAATGGAAAATAAATCCAAGGGTGGTTCGATCTAAACCTTTTCGTGCTGGTCAAGTCCTATAGGAGTTCCTACAAGTCCTGCACATTACCAGGGTAAGTACATAATGCTCAAAGAGATATATCTTACGTGCTACAGGCTGAACACAATAAGATGAACCCTGTGTGAACCAAGATAAGCACATTGATATGTACCATGATTATTTGCTCTAGGATGATATACATCCTATGTGTCACAGGATGAGCACAAATAAAGGAACTTTATGTTTTTTTAGGATGAGCACAATGAAATGTAACTTGTTAGCTCAGGATGGTCACAAGAAGATGTATTCTATGTGCTACAGGATGCCTGCTCTATTATAGAACTTAAGTACTCGCAAGGAGCAGAATTGGTCAGCCTCTGTCCACTGCTGCCTTAGTGAACTTTGGTAAAATGCTTTCTAGCTAAAATTCTGCCAAGTCAGACCCTGTACCTCTGTCTAAGACAGGCAGCAGTGTTGCTCCTGTTACATGCTATTAAGGTTATCACAAATCGGTGTTAGCTAAAGGTTACTACAGCTGAAGCTGTCTATACCTAGTTGGTCAGGAGGGGGTTTACATAGACATAGTTCCACCTCTATTGTTTTCCCTAATCCCTTCAAAAGTGTAAATATTCTAATACGCATTGACCACACAGGTACAGTAGTGTCATTTATATAATAGTGTTGTGTTGTGCATGTACTATGCCTAAATAGTAGTCAGGGTTTGATACATAGTGCACGAGCCGGAGGCGAGTGCACTATGTATCAAACCCTGACTACTATTTAGGCATAGTACATGCACAACACAACACTATTGTTATTATTATGCCGATTGTTGAATATACTGACGTGCTTTGCTATCAGTAGCTGTGACGTTCGAGTGTTGACAAGTCGCTAAAAATAATCACTTGAAAAGCAAGCGTTTGTTGTTGTTTTTTTTCAAATTAATCAATTGATTTGATTCTTTATTTAATCAACAAGTTGTTATACAATAAAAAGTCAACACAGGTTTATGTTTTTTTCAAGATATGAGAGACGTTTGGCCTTACCGAGAAAACTCGAAATGTTTAGCAGACGAAATCTCATTGAATTTTTTTCTTGTACATTCTTTATCAAGCGTCATTTAAAAAAGCGTTTTTGTGATTCTCATGTAGAATTTCTTTGAAAAATGTTGAATCAATTTGTTAAAAAGTTTATAAGAAACTTAAACTTTTAAATTACCGCCAATAATGAAGTGTTTTTGGAAAAATGAATAATTTTAATTGCATGATGTCAGTCGTGTATATCTACGTTTTATATATATAAATACCGTTAGATGTAATAACGGCGAATATAGCATAGAGGTAACGTGTTGGGCTTCAAGCTGGAATGATTTTGGCGTCGTGAGTTCGAATCCCGCTGTCGGCGCTCGAAAGATTTTCGCCGTGCTCTATTTCGGCATAGTATGCTTACGCTATATAAATCCTTTGCTACTATGCGAAAATAGATGTGTATTGAATATATAGTGACAAACTGACAGAAGGCATAATAATGGTTCATATGGCTGGTGCTATTCTACAACTCTGCCGGTACATATCGTGATGGCGTGTACGAATGATAGGAAAGGACAGCAACAAATGCTACGACCTATGGGGGAAAGACTTTAACCTTGGTTTTTGCCAACCAGTCGTCAGAACAATGTACTGTGGTTTCATCATTATTCGTTGAATATCAATGTTGGTCGATTTCGTCATTAGATGATCGACGGAACTAAATGTTTATTGTAGTGCAATTTTTATTAACATTTTGTATCGATAGGACCATTGACCTTAAATTTACATCTCATTAAAACCGTGATTTTTATTGAATCCACCAAAATGAATGGCCACGAATATAAATTAAACCAGGGTAATTGGCCTATTTTAATTCTGATTCTGTGACAAGTGTGTTGACCTTCAAGTATATGTAATCAAGTGGCATGGGACACAGTGATCAGACAGGTTAGCTTCTCAGAGACTCAGACGAGCTGGCTATATGAATGAAAATCAAATAGTGCCGTAATTAGGCAGCTCGATCTGCTTGTATACTCCCAATGGAGTTGACGATGCTACGGATTGTACATGTCTCGCCAGGGGTAATGTGTAGAAGTCTGCGAGGCAAATTACTTTGCGAGCAAGACTATAAACCCCACCTTTACCCTAAAACATACAATGTATATAGGCATTGCAGGTCATGCAGGCATTGTGTTGCCTGGATATGAGTTTACATGGACTTAAGGAGTCACAATCTAATTACTATGACTTCAACCTGCCATGAGCATTGAGTGGGCGTGATTGACTAGGATTAAGGCATATCCCATTAGCAATTCAAACAAATTATATATATATATATATATATATATATATATATATATATATATATATATATTGGGGGGGAGTGATAGATAAAGTTTCAATGGTGATGGTAATAAAAAATCGAGCTCATTAGAGCTCATGATTGTACTTTGATTTCATTGCTAAGAAACATTTCCTTACCCTGATGTGCAGCAGAATAGACGTTTAAAAAAACGTCTTATTCTCTTCATCCTCTGAAAAACAAAATCAAATGTTAAATATTAATTTCAAAAATCATTCCCAAAACTGTGCACTGTGTATTATAAGAATCATACATGTATCACTAAATTTATGTGAAACGATTATAGTAATATGAATAATAGAATTGAATATATAGCGAAGTAATGATGTACCCCAACACGTTTTGGTTTATTCTCTATTTCAGTGTTGGCGTTGAACGAGATATCGTCCATATCTCTGTCATCTGGTCTCGCTTCTTCATTTTCTCTCCTCCCCTCTTGCCATACTGCCTGTTCATCATCGTCTACCTCCTGATTACGATAAAGAAGAAATGCTAGTACCCGGCATCTGATGTCTATTTTTTTTAATCAAGATAAAGGTATATGACTGTTGCTTATATACCAAAGTAAAATTAAATACCTCTATAAAATATGGATCTGGAGGCGACGTGCAGAGGCAACAGCAGCACAGGTCCATTCCCAACACCTTGCATATGGTCCAGCAACCCTAAGTACAAAACACAACAATGGTGCACCATACATAAACATAATTAACAGCTGGAGTCAGCTATTCCTGACTACTTCTTTAATTTTATCTATAAATATGAGAGATTTTTTAAATAGTTTTTTTTCTTTGTGGAACAGGGACATAATTATTAATACATGTATCACTTTGCATCAGTGGATAAGCTGGTTGGTCACGTGGTACGAAGACCGAGTCTAATCCAATAAATATCTAGGGAACTTTGGTTGGATAGACATAACTCTATATCTATATATTGACTTATTAAATGAACACACTTCACCGGTCCGCTATGTATCTTATAAAACAGTTTACACTTTTTCAAATTCGCCACATGTTAAAATTTTTACATACCGGTTCTTCTTGTGGGGGTTGGTCCGAGTAGGTTCTGTGGACCCCGTACCGGACATCATCCGTATCTAGGTGCCACTCTCTGGATTCCTGTTAAAAGAAATTTTGGTGAAAGCGATTTCATATTTTTTTTCCAGAAATTTACCATTCTTTATTTCATTCAGCCATATTTCATTTGTTTATTAATCAACATTGAGGTTTTATAAGCATTTGTACATGGGCATATCAGTGGATTAAGATGTTAAAATGTTGACTTATAATTTCAAGAATACTTAGGTCAGGAATTCATGGATGCACAAGTTAAATGTTGAGAGATACCTAAAGAAAACGTTGCTTTTTTGGAGTATTAAGAGAGTTCGCTAGCTGTGGCCATTTATATACAGTATTGATCTCCATTTAAGAAGATCTACACTACAGCCAACCGCGTTGGCCGTAATGTATATGTAAAAATATTGAAAATGCCCAGATTTAAAAGGTAAAATATATAGATTTTTTCTTTCTCCAAATATAAGTTTGCCTAAACAAGCTACAGCTTGGAATTAGAGGTAAATCTGATGGGTAATCTGTTGACCATTCAGCCACCTTAAACTCCGCGGTAATCCAATTTATACAAAAACGTTAAAACAGACAATATTTTTAATGAAAACCGAAAGTCAACATACTGCTATCTGGCCCACGGTCTGCTGGTGTCGGAAATGTGACCTGTGCTGGTCGCCTCGTTTTGGTGTGAATTTCTGTAACGAAAAAAAAAACCAGTCAACTGAATTATGAAAAGAATTTAATTGATTTAAACCTTTTGTTAAGGCAGTTAAAATAAATGACTGTTGTTATCAATACTTACAATGTCCTCTTGAATGCCGGCCTCTACATTTTTCAGGAACTCTTTCCCGGGGGAGGCGGTTTTTGGCTCTTCTTTTTTATTTTTAGACTCGACCACCATGCAGGATTTTGGGGGGACATCATCTTCCTCTTTGTTCTTTGAGTCCTTCTCATAGTTTGACAAGTGTATACATGTGTTTAAGGAGAGTTGAATTAAGCGAAAAAGCCATTTTAAGATTTTGACTAAAACGTATAAAATGTATGTGTGGTGTCGGTGTAACATCATCATATTTTTGTATATATATCTCACCCCGGGTTCAATATATTATGGTCGTGACATATCAAACAAATATTTCTGATTTTCATTTGTCATGGGAGAAAAGATTGAAAGTTTTACAGGCACGTAGCATGCCCCCCTCCCCCTCCCCCCCCACCCTTTTATCTCTCAGCAAAAAGTGTTCTTAAATTGACTATAAAAAAGTGAACTAACATGGAGTTACCCCCCTCCCCATTTTTGGTAAGCATGTAAAAAATTAAAGTGAAAGCAAGAAAATTAGCCTTGAAATTAGAAACTGAAGTTATGTATACAGGAACAATTCACTCTGCGCAACCGCCCCTCCCACGGATAAGGATTTGAAATCACGATTTTTGAAAAATGTAAATTTCCTTGTTTTTCCTCTTTTTTTTTTGCTTTAAATGTTACTCGATAAGTCTGCCCCCCTCCCCAACTCCCCAAAACGATGGTACCTGCCTGTTTTATATTGACATCCTTGTTGTTCTCTGTAGTACATATCTATGACAGGTAACACTTATGTTCTGCTGTTATTGATAAAAGTTGTTCTAGATATTATTTGTAAATTCATGCACTTAGCAAAGTTTGAAATGCCTGAGAAAGTTAATCCACTAAAATATGTGGATAATCTGCTGATAACATAATGTTACCAATGGGTTGTTTCCCTACAAAGGGTTGTGATTTCATGCAATTAAACTCCACAGACAATCCTGTCCCATGGACATAATGGTTTTAAAAAGTAATAAACTGATCTTAAAAAGTAAGTATAATCAACTAAATTATTATTAATGTTCATCAGTACGTAATATATAAAAGAAACATCCAAATCGTATGTTATGGGAATTTGAGTCGTAATTATTTCGTACAGACCGTGATTTTTCTAAGGTCGCTGAAGATTTCGACCAATCGATAAACCTGTCAATGTCTATACAGAGCAATGAATTACAATCAATATCGGTGAGAAATAGAGGTGTGTGTATGGGAATTTTCTTTTTTGCGTACCATGTGTGTTTATTTTACAATCTTCCTGTTGCCCTTCGAGGCCCCTTAATTTTGTTCTTAAATTAAAGTGATTTGAATATTTTGCCCCCCCCCCCCCCTTTCAAAAAATAAACTAAAATCGTTCATAATTTCGTAACCATAATATTTTGAACTCCGGGTTTAATATTTTACAGGGGGTTCAATGTATTGCAGGTACAGAATTTTGCATACTATTTTGAACCGGAATTCAATATTTTGCGGTATCAAAATATTATATATGACAATGGTATACATGTATGGTTTGTTGGATATCATGAATTAGTTTAAAGCAAGTAAAATATAAAATCTTTACTAGTTTAGACTCACAATAAGAATTTATGTTAAATAGTTTAGTACTAAGAAGTCTAAGAAGCCTCAGAAGAAGACTCGCCTTTTTTCATCATAATGGCTGCTCGATTCTTACCTTCTCTCTGACATTAAGGGTCACGCTCTTGTTCCTTGTAACCATACCAATACTTTACAGGACGTACTTCGAGAAAATCGCTTTGTACATTCTTCTTTTCGGTCTTTAGTTTAACTGCAAGAATTCCCTTTATGGGCATTTCTTTCGGTTGTGTTCCGTCCTCACCCCCCTTTTCACCACCGGTTCCACATTCTCCCTTGCTTGATTCACCAAGCTCATAACTAGCGGTGGAGCCAGCACTTTCCTCCCCAGTGATTTCATTGTCTTTTGCTAAATATACATTATAGTTAATAATTTTTTTTTTTTTAAATTCCTAGTTATTAAAAACTCTATGCAAAGTGAAAACCAAACTTTTTTTAATGAAAGCTTACCTGTTTTGCTCTCATCATCGCTTAGAACTTCTACACAGGTGACGTAACTATCATCGCCTGATGAGAGTTCATGATCATCTCCTATGGCATATTAATATGAAATATAGGATCAAAAGAACCACTATACATGTACATGTACTTAAATTTTAAATTTGTTAATCAAGACATGAACCATAAAGTTTAAATTCATGAAACATATTGTCTAATTGCTCTTTATCGCGTCGTTTAGGATGTGTTCTGCCTTCTTACTTTCCTCAATCACTGCCTCCTTGCAATGATCTTTATTATCATCTACGCCTCTATTGTCTTCCCTCTTGTCCTCCTCCTTGCTTGTCGCTTCTCCGTTGCCGGGTTCTCTGCTTTTCTCACTGACTTGTTCATCCTAACAATTGTAAATTGGGTTCACATAAGCACACAACTGTTCTTCTTATAACGGTAGATAATGTAACAATTCCAAATGATTTATGTCAAGACTGATGGTGTGAGCTAATGAGTTTGTGCCACAATGTTTGTGCCATAAAAAATTATGTTAAGGAGGCTGGGTGGTCAGCCAAACTAACCATTAGATCTACTTTACATTTTATATACATAATATACATGATGTACATGATTTTTTAAGCTATAAACCATTATTTTATAAGGAAAAAGTCAAATATCTTATCTTTTAAATTTGGTGTTTTTTTTTGCTTTTCTTCTTAAGGAGACCAAAATAGTCTTAAAATAGCGAGGACTATCAAGACCTCGTCATATTGTATATCCAACTATATATATATTTCCTCTACTTATATTGTGATGGCATATTCCACAAATAAATTTTAATTTGCCTTGATGTTTTCTCTAAAAGAATTTCACAAAACATATCTTTGTTTCCCATTGACATTTTAAAAAAAAGTACTTTGAGCAACATTCCCGACCCCCCCCCCCCCCCCCTGCAAACCACGGTTTTTGATTTGATAAAGCTTATAATGCATATTAGGCTATGTACGGGCTTGCATCGACGTTTTTCACAAATTGTATCCTATATGTATTATCAGATTAAATTTTCCGTTGAATAACTATGTAACCCCCCTCCCCTCCGCACCCACTCTCCACAAACTGGATTTAAGATGTTATTCGCCAAGACATGTCATTAACTAGAAAGTCGCACCCCAATATATGATTAAAACAGATCATAAGAAAAAAAAGTTCTTACCATTTCTGAATATCTGTAGTTACTTTATAAACAAAGCTTTTATGACGTCACACAATTAATTACGCCACACAAGGAATTGCGTCATTATGTCTTAAACTTTTTAAATTGAATATAAATATTTGGCCTTTTTGGTATGCTTTTAAAAAACTACAATGTCATTTTTTTTCAATTAAACTTTATTTAAGGAATGAATTCAATATTTATTTGTTTTATACGATATAAAATGGTTTGGGACAGTTTACGCTTTATAAACCGCGAAGCGATTTATAAAAAAGCGTAAACTGTTTCATACCATTTTATATCGTATAAAACTAATAAATATTGAATTATTTGTTTTATACGATATAAAATAGGTTTGGGACAGTTTACGCTTTATAAACCGCGAAGCGGTTTATAAAAAAGCGTAAACTTTTTCAAACCATTTTATATCGTATAAAACTAATAAATATTGAATTCATTACTTATACTAAGTAATTTAATTTTTTTACTCTTCATTGTAGATAAAAACGGTCATTTGACCTTTAAAATGACGTAAAATTGTACAAAATTCAAGCGTAACGTCAGGCGTATTGATACGTTTTCGACGTTAATCTTACTATGACGTAGGCAACATTCTTTATACGATATAAAATAATTTTTAGCCAATCTGGCAGAAACCGCGTTACAATCAGAATTAAATTATTTTCCTAAAATAGACAAATCCACATTTTACAAAAGTTATGTTCCTGTCCGCCATCTTTGGATGAAAACCTTTAGATTTCTTACAATAGCCTTTGTAGTTTAAAGGTTTATAACTTTGTCATTTGAAATTATAAATACGTTTCCGTTCTCTATTTTGATTGCCCCAACACACATATTGAAGGAATAAATTAATTTCCAAAAGATTTCATCACAGGACACCCAAATATTGGGTCAATAAAGCCAATAGTTTGTGATTCTTATTTTGACGCCCCACCCTATTTGTGACATTAATGCAATTATATTTACATTCACTTCCCCCCTATTACATTGCATTGATTTACTTGAGTGATATTTACGCATAACACTAAAGACCCAATCCCTAAATCTTGTGTGCATGATACATTCAATTTTTCTTCAGTCTTTCTCGAGGAACATGTCTGACTCTGCTCGCGACTTCAAATCGGATCACGACCTGATATTATGCTTACGCTGCTAAATATACAAGTAAAACTTGCAATATATACATATATAAAGACTGTATTGCAATTCTTAGGAGTAAATTTAGTTAAGACAACACCTTTACAAAGTCGAAACCTTAAAAGTATACAGATCACTATTGTTTTGTAGTTCGGGGAGGGGGAGGGGGTAAATTTATCCCATCACTAGACAACATCTTTACAATCTCGAAGCTTTAAACCTAAACAGAAAATGACTGTGCTGCAATTGCAATTTTTTTTTTGGGCAGGGGGGGGGGGGGGGTGGGGGCGGGGGTAGGGGGTTAAGGATTTACCCCAACACAAGACCTCACCTTCGCAAAGTCGATGCTATAAAAATATGCAGAAAATGACTGTGTTGCAATTATTTAGGGTAAATCACTATGACACAAGACCACGCATTGACAAAGTCGAACCATAAAAATAAACAGATAATGACTGTGTTGAAATTGCTAAAGGTAAATTTACCTCGACACAAAACGACACCTTTACAAAGCCATATAATCTATACTCATTACGTGTTTTACAGTTCGGGATGGGGGGGGGGGGGAGGTAAATTTACCCCAAACACTAGAAAACATCATTATATTCAGCGCTGTTAGCCACATTTGCTATCATCAAACAATTTTTAAAATCCTTCGAAAAATACCTTATTACAATCAGTTAGGGTCTCGTAGTTATAAGATTTTTATCATTATAGGAACAGGATATTTTTCTCGTCACTGAAAAATCATTTTGACATTAATGACGAATGTAAAACGTCTTTTATTTTCACTGGTTCTTAATGAGTAGTGCTTTACAAATGTAAACCGATCCTTATAAATATTTAACAATATGCTTCGAAACAAGGAAAAGTATAAAATACTTACCATTGTGTGTTTATAAAATGGCTGATTATGACGTCACCGTGGATGCGTCATAGAGACTTACATTTCGGAACTCTCTTACCCTACACTGGAACCACTACAGTCTTCGCTTAAATAAGAGGGGTTCTGAATAGATGTAGAACAATGACGCGGGAGATAACTCTGTTCTACCCTATTTTGCAAAGGAGAACAAATGCACAAACGTTTTTTTTTAAATTTAATAAAAATATATAACGTCGGAACCGGGGGGCGCTCGTCGGGTTGGAAGGACTTTCTCTTCTTTCTTATTTTTGCAAAGTTAGACATAACCGAAATGATAACCCCCTTTTTTTGCTTGTCAAAATTTCTTATGTCTAGCCCCCCCCCCCCCCACGTTCAATTTGCAATTTGCTCCCGACGCCATTAAATATGGTTATTAGAGATTTATATCATAAGAATAAAGATGATGCTTTTCATAAATAAAACAATTTATAATTTGATTGAGTAGCAGTAGAGTTTTCATTAATTTACACGTCTGTCGTATATGATCATGTAAAGCATATTCTATTAATTAATCGTTTTCGTTGATAATGATTTCAGGTATAGTTGTGGTTTTTTTTTTCAAAATTAGAAATCCTAAGCTGCATCACCCAAAGCTCTATGCATGAAAATCTGAACCTTATTAATTTGAAAACGATTGACTAAAACTATACAACTAACATATATACATACTAGTGAATACCCCCGTTTACATGGATGTAAGCTCGATGGTGTCGTTGATGTGGGAGGAAGCCAGCGTACCCAAATTTGGTCTGACACTCAAAGGACAGTCCTAAAAAGGCACGAACATCTACCATCGCAAATGGCTATTTGGGCAAACGTATAGTAGCGGCTGTGCACGTTTGCCCAAATAGCCATTGAAGAGATATTTTTACAGATTCAGAATGTGGCCCAATATGTTATTAAAGAATAATCACTGCTTATATCTCATTTTTTGTTTGTTTGTTAAGGATACCCTTGCCAATCTGGAAAGACAGATTTATGCTTTTGAAGGAAGCTATTTAGAGGACACCCAACTCTATGGGAACATCTTTAGGGGATGGGATAGATACCTAGCCAACACAAAGTAAGATCAGACAGAAAGCAATAATTGTCATTCATCTTTTTTTATTTGTGAATTAGATAATTTACAAAAGACTGATGGAAAGTCTTAATAAGGCTTTGAACTACAAAATTTAATCTTAATCGATATTGTACAGCTATCATGACGGCTTGTTCAGGTTTCTAGTCAATATGTATATGGTAATTAGTCAGTTGAAATAGAAGAATGGAAGGACAACATGAATGCTAAATGATTTACTTTTGAAAGCTTATTTTATTAATTGAAACTTTGCATTAAGACAAATTTACTCTCATCTTTCATTCTCATCTCTTTTATGAATGTTTCATAGACCGAAATCATAATGTTTATCAATATGTGTTCATCTGTATTACATCTCTAAATCATCAGGAAAACATCATTATCTTAAACTTGATGGAATTGTGGAAAATGATACGAGATATCAGAGGATCTAACACATATGGAGGTTAAAATGTACATGTAATATAAAGAAACAGTGGTTTGAACAAGCAATTGCAACTCACTTTAAAATATTGATGATATTCGATACATATCAAAGTTCAACTGTATATAATCGAATTCCATATCAGTAATGTTTTTCTGTGACATTTTGATCATGTGTTTTCATTTGTTTCATGTCTCACATCATCCCCCTATTAATCCCTCCCCAACCATTAGCCTGTTTTCCAGGACCACAAACAGTAAGGCAGACAAACGGAACAGGAAGTTCAAGGAGGCTGACCGTCTCTTCTCCAAATCCTCCGTCACATCGGCCGCAGTAAGTCAATAATTTTCAAAGACAGAACTAAATGTGATGTAGTAATGGTTAATTGTAAAGTTTTATGATTTTTGGATGGACATCAGTCGCTTGCTCTTTTTTCCATCAATGAATTGATTGTAATAAACTCAATTTTATCATTTGCTATTATATTGTTCAAAGGACAGCATGTGAAGCATAGAATTTTTCAATAGTTTTACATTGAAATTTTCGTCTTAAAGTAGTCCGAGTATCGCACTACGCCATAATACGGATTTTACAATATTGGTTCGACTTTTACAAAGCGTTTTTAATACCCGGTATTGATTTTGCTCTACATCGCTGTTGTAAACAATGGCAATAATATGTTTTACGGTGTGACCGTTGGGGCGAGCGCAGAAGGAGCCACACATCTGTCATCATTGTAAAATGCAACCCGTGGACTTAACCAAACCAAAAATAGTTTGCTTTGTCTCTAAAACTTTTACCACCGCAAGGAACCGGAAGATATCAAACTTTTATTTCAATGGTCCCTTCCTAGGCTTATACACTTAAACAAAAAACTACCACTGAGCATTAATAAAATGTTAAACAGACTTATTAAAATATTTTGATAAACACAAAGCTGGTTTATTTTTTATTTTTTATCTCTTCTTTTAATAATGATCATCAGAATCAATAAATTGCAGGCACGTAGCATCAGGGGGGCCAGGGGGGGCCTGGCCCCCCCACTTTTTCTCGCAGCAACAATTTTTTTAAAATTTAAATATAAAAATATGAATTATAATGGAGTTGGCCCCCCCACTTTTTTGGAAGTTAGTAAAAAATTGATATGAAAATACGGAAATGAGTAGTAAAATTGAAGTAACCCCCCCCCCCCCCCCCCCCCCCCCCCCGCGGATTAGGAATTTTATGATTTGGAGGGAAAAATTTTTTTGGTAGGGAAGAATTTTTTTTGGAAGTATAGTAGATTCCCCCCCCCCCCCCCCCCCCCACGGATTAGGATTTTGAAGATTTTTGGAAACATTAAGTTTCCCTTTTTTTTTTTTTTTGCTTGTCAAGATTTTTTGGATGGGTCTGGCCCCCCCCCCCCCCCCCCACTTTCAAAAACGATGCTACGTGCCTGAATTGTGTGTCTGTGTTATTTCTCATTTTGTTCCTTGTTGTTACCGGTGTTTTCTCTGTGACATCAATTTTGTTTTTAATCTTTTTAATTTTTGTACGCTATATAAGCGTTGTAGACATATGTGCCCTCCCCCTCTTTTTAGTGTGTGATATCCAATATTATTGAAAGGTTTGACCATACATGTAGATATTTTAACAGTTTAATTTTTTCTTTTATTTATTCATTACAAAATAACGTGAATACACGTAAATCTAATAACGATTAGACTTTTCTTTTTTAATAATTTTTTGTCACCTACCTATAACGTATACAATGATTGGATCATTATGACAATAAATTTAGCATGGAACTTGCATGTGTATTTACTGAGCAAAAAAAATCATCAAAACAAAACTAATCAGCCAAAGAGTCACCGTTAATAGCGAGCGCAGTATCAGTATTAATGGTGATTCCCTACTGAGTACTCATACACGTTACATTCAGTACACCTCTAAATGTATCGCGGGAATATAAAACGCGAGATCACTGTGACGTCATACTTAACTTTTTGCGCTCGACAGTTTTCGTAAATTGTCGGACAAATTCGGGATAGGAAATGACGTCATAGGTACGGTTTTTTACGTAAGCATATGTGTTGTTTACTTTAATGTTTTTAAAAGGATTTTTTATAGTTAAACGCTTCCTGTTTCGCCATGTTGCTATGCACTGCAAAGGATCACTGGGATAGTAGAACGTTTTCACGCGGGTCCACAAAATTTTCTTTGAACAATGTGCAGATTTCAACTCGAATTTCCTCCGTTCGTACACGTTGTCTATGGAGCTCGCTACGCGAGCGGCGCTTCGCGCCGCCTCGCTGCGCTCGCTAATAAGCAATTAGAACGGTAATATATGTATTCTATGAGAGATAGAAATGATTAATGTTGAGAAACTCGATTCTGTTAAAATAAAATGAAAAACGAAGTTTCTGATTAACCAGGATATATTCTCAGGTATGCTTATATCTTCTTTGTTTTGCCCCCCCCCCCCCGAATTTTTCTTTTTCTTTTCCTAAAACCGATTTAAATTTAGAGACAGAAGCTATTTCGAATTTAATCAATCTTCAATTAATTAATGTTTAATTGATATCTAACTTTGTTGACAAATCCAGGCAGAAAACTGTAGCAAAATGTGATTTTTACGGATTTTTTCGTCAGGGTCTACTTGGTTTAGAGCTTATAGCGTGAAAAATAATCCGTCAACATATAATTTATTTTACCAAATCTTTTTTCTAAGATGTCAATCTATAGAATAAACACCATGAATTTAAGTTTGAGTCCATAAAATAGTAAAAAAAATTACCAAACGCGATACTAGCATTGCATTTTTTGTATTCTATTTTGATACATCAGGTCCATAAAGCGTACTTACTTACAAAAATTTGCGCAAAATTGTTGATGAGATATGGCTTAAATAAATATTTATACTCTATTTTGTATGTTCAGTTCTAATTTTCCCAAAATTGGTAATTATTTTTAGGAAAAACGGACGTCTGGCAAATTTCCTAATTGTCAATAATTTCCGCAAGGGGGTACACCCGTCTGAGAGGTGATAACAAACAAACTATACATATTTTCTTTTGTATATGTATTGCTAGAATGTATATTTATCATTTAAAGCCAAGCTTTGAATGATTGAGCCCATTTAGTGCCGAGTATAGGACTACCTTAATTAATGTTTAGCAGATATACAATATATTACATGTACTGAAATTTTACAGTACACAGATTTCTATGTTCCTTCATGCACTAACAAACAACTAGCATTACTAACAAAATATATATCATTTTAGGCGGTCAGTGGCATAGTGGATACTTTTGACAAAAACAGTAAGTAAATATGGTATTTAGATAAAGTCAATTATAAAATTTGAATTTTTTTTTTTTTTTTAAATTTTTGGTATGTATTTTATTAAAATTGTAAATTACATTTTTGAGAGAGAGAGAGAGAGAGAGAGAGAGAGAGAGAGAGAGAGAGAGAGAGAGAGAGAGAGAGAGGTGAGTCAACATTGGATATTAGAGGTGAGTCAACATTGGATATTATGCTCAACAGAGAATTAAGGAATAGAAAGAGAGAGGGAAGGAGGAAAAGCGATAGATTGAAATAAAGAAATGAATCAATATTGGATATTGAAGAAAGGATTTGGTAAGAAACATAGGATAAAGAGAAAGAGAAAAATGAAATGTTTAAATGTTTCAGTACATACTACATTTTGTGTCCAATAAAAATTGAAGAGAGAGAGAGTTAAAAAAGAGAAAGGACTAAATTAATATTGAGTTTTATTTACACAGGAGACAGGGACTGCCCCTCAAGCCCCGACTACCAAAACAACCAAAACAGTGCCACCCCCCCCCCCCCCAGCACAGTCGGACAGCAACGAGTCCAGCCACAACCACTCAGGGAAGCTCCACAAGGGGGGCGGGGTCATTCGACACAAGAAAAATAAAGCAAAAACAAACACAGGTACCTCTTTTTAAGAGTTTTTCGTACAGCCATATTCAATCTCTAAGAAAAATCCTGTACAATCATTTATAATCTCTACAAAACATTTGTCCCTGAAATATGTTTTTTTAAGTTTTTTTCTTCTTTGAAGGCGACATAAAATACCTTTTTTAGATTATTTGTGTATTAACAGTTAACAGGGACTTAATAAGCATGATCTCTAAACATTGGGATAGTAAAAGAATTATTGCATTTTGTAGTGGATGATGTGAGGCAGAGGTATTTAATTCGAATTATCTCCCTTACACCATGTATTTACTGTGACATACAGGAAAGACATCTTCACCTGTTGTAAAACATTACCTCTTGTGATTTTAGTTTTAGAACAAACCAGAGACATCCTTTAATTAAATTATCTCCTAAGAAATTGCCTTGTCAGGGGCAGAATATCCTTATATTCAAAGAAGATATGAAGGGTTTTGTTAGCATTGCTAATAATGCTTAATATATAGTTCCTGAAATGCGCCCTCTCTGCTTCGTTCCATTGGCACTCACTGTTTACAAAGCGCTCACCGTATGTTCACTTTGTGCTCATCGTTCGTTCAGCGTTCACTTATTGCTCAGTCAGATAATATCATATTTAGACTGATATAAAACAGTACACACATGTAGTTTATTGTTATTTTTCCCTGATTACCAACGAAACACAATGTAAGGATAACGTCCAAGACGCTCCCAACAGATAAATAAATCTCGTGATCACCGTTCCCTTTGCAATCGATATTGCATTTACGCTCCGTTTGCTTTGCATTCATCGTTCGGAGCTCACCAAATTCCATTCAGCATATTCACTCACTGTTCAAGTGGGAAAGAGGAACGTTTCGGGGACTGTATAAATTAATGGATATCTTGCAAATGCACCATCTGAACAGCATTCATTTTCATACCCACATACATTAGTGACTCTACATAATCTTATTAGATATAAAGGTACAAGGCTGGATTATATATGTTTTTATTTGAGGTACTAGTATATAAAGCATTTAACATCAAGCAATTAAAAAAACCTGTAATAAAGCAATATTGTAAAAAAAAAAGAAAGAAACTATAATTGAGAATCAATGAACAGCATATAATATATGTGCATTCAAATACAATATACAAGTTACATGAAGATCCAGAAAATGATTAAAGAAGACAGACTTCACTAAAATTGTATTTGAGTCAATAGTCAAGACATCTCTCTTTCTTTTATCAACAAAATACTGGTATTTATTTGAAATAATTTAAAGTGTACATAAAATATAATTGTAACTAAAACAAATAAAAAATCCTCAAGATAATTGACTAATTTTAGTGTCATCTCTTGAAGCTGGAAATCAAAGAGGTTTAAAATTTACCGGTATTTAATTCACATCATACTAGTACCTGTGAACATGTTAAACATCCAGAGCCCTCAAGCAGCAGAGGAATGTAAATTATTAACAAAACAAAATATTTCAAACATTACAACAGTGAAGATAGTCATTTCTTACTTCCAAATTTGGGACCCAATGAATTTACTAAGATATATATACAATTGTACTAAGGACGAAAATTAACGTAGAAATTTCAGTCAGAGGACATCCAGTTGAAATGATAATTATAAGCAATAACATGAAAAGCTTAATTAAGTCAAATAAAGTAAGAGAGAAGGTGAGGGGGGAGTACATAATTCAAAGAAATGAAACAAGAAGCCCATGGGCCACATCGCTCACCTGAGGAACAATAGGTATGGTAAAATCAGCTAAATGGAGTCAAAATACAAACTATCTGGACAATGTACAATAATACATGTAGATCCTGTATAAATAAAATCCATTTTCCCCCTGGATATTCTTATGTTTATAATCATTAGTCTCTTTTCTAGCAGACTGATTTTATAGTCATATCACATTACGACTATTGCAGTTCCCAAAAAGATCCTTAATAATTGTTTATATATGGGATATAAAGCTACATCAAACTCTGAACCTTCTTGTGAGGCCGAAGAATTGTCCTGGAGCCAAAGTCTTAACAATTATAAAGAATCATCTGGCTGATTAGTTTCTGAGAAGATTTTAAAAGATTTACTCTATATATTCCTATGTAAAACTTTAACCCCCCCCCCCCATGTGGCACCACCCTACCCCCAGGGATCATGATTTTCACAACTTTGAATCTACACTTTCTGAGGATACTTCCACACAATTTTCAGCTTTCTTTGCTGATTAGTTTCTGATAAGAAGATTTTTAAATATTTACTCTATATATTCCTATGTAAAACTTCGACCCTCTAATGTGGCCCTACCCTACCCCCAGTTTCTGAGAAGAAGATTTTTAAAGATTTACTCTATATATTCCTATGTAAAACTTCGACCCCCCATTGTTGCCCACCCTACCCCCCTGGGATCATGATTTTCACAACTTGGAATCTACACTTCCTGAAGATGCTTCCACACAAGTTTCAGCTTTCCTGGCTGATTAATTTCTGAGAAGAAGATTGTTAAAGATTTACTCTATATATTCCTATGTAAAATTTTGACCACCATTGTGGCCCTACCCTACCACCGGGGGTCATGATTTTCACAACTTTGAATCTACACTACCTGAGGATGCTTCCACACAAGTTTCAGCTTTCCTGGCTGATTAGTTTCTGAGATAAAGATTTTAAAAGATTTACTATATATATTCCTATGTAAAACTTCGACCCCCCCCCCATTGTGGCCCCACCCACCCCCAGGGATCATGATTTTCACAACTTGGAATCTACACTACCTGAGGATACTTCCACAAGTTTCAGCTTTCCTGGGCTGATTAGTTTCTGAGAAGAAGATTTTTAAGTATTTACTTCTATATATTCCTATGTAAAACTTCGACCCCCCCCCCCCGATTGTGGCCCCACCCTACCCAGGGGTCATGATTTTCACAACTTGGAATCTACACTACCTGAGGATGCTTCCACAAAAGTTTCAGCTTACCTGGCTGATTAGTTTCTGAGAAGAAGATTTTAAAAGATTTACTATATATCTTCCTATGTAATTTCGACCCCCATTGTGGCCCCACCCTACCCCCGGGGGTCATGAATTTAACACCTTTGAATTCCCCTTTGCCTAAGGATGACTTGTGCCAAGTTTGGTTGAAATTGGCCCAGTAGTTCTTGAGAAGATGTTGAAAATGTGAAAAGTTTACTGACAGACGGAAGACAGACAAAATGTGATCAGATTAGCTCACTTGAGCTTTCAGCTCAGGTGAGCTAAAATGATATAGTAGAACATGGTTATAGCAAACACGCTTTTAATGAATTAACGCTTAATTACAGCGGAGTGATTTTCATTTCCCATATGACTGTTAAAAATGTTGTAAACTTGACGGATAAAACCAATTTCATTTATAAAGAAGTACAATGTAAAATCACCTGTCCCTGGCATTTCGTTATAAGTGTGTTTTACTATACATATACAGTGTCAGTTTAATTAGGATACATTAACAACTTCTCTCAACTGATCAAGAGCAATTACATAAATTTCAGTTTGAAAATTTTTCCATAACATTATACATTTACTACTCATAAGCCATTATAAACACATGCCTAATGTAGACAAGCAAAACAAGTTTAATTAGACTTTGTGAAGGCAGTGTACATCATATTGCATCATCACATATATACAGTTCAAAATTAGAAATTTTATGTAATTATTAATTATACTGTTTGAATGTGAATTAATTACATGTAACTTACATTTTCAAAACTCACTTGTTTTACAGACAAATAGAAATGTAATTGAGCTTAAATTACCAGATATTTTTATGATAAATCAAGGTAAGAGAAATAGGTGCATACACCAATTCACATAAGAGATTTTTTAAATTAAATGTATTAATCTCTTTCCTCTTTTAATCTTAAAAGAAATGACTTTCCTGAATCACACTTATCGATTTAGACAATATCATAGTGACATGATAGTGTACCTATATACAAATTCAATATATAAACTTTTTGAATTATACATGCTGCTTCAAGTTCATGGATTCCAAATCTACATGTAGTTATTAGAAATTTAGGCATCTCCTAACTTTCGGCAATTCCCGTTCATTTCATACATCTGGTTCCTGTTGTCAATTTCATTTGGAATTTGTCTCAATCCTGATGATATCCACTGAATATATGTTAGCCAAAAAATTACGAAGGCAAGGCACACTAATGCTATGAACCAACAGCAGAGCAGAAAAGTAAGAACTTCGGTCCAGTTGATCCCATTAAGTGTTTCTGCAATACCAAATTAGTCTGCATAAATTTTACAATTTTCTTTTAGCATCTGCAGCGGGCTGGGAGAAATACTGACAGACCAGACCGGGATTTGAACCATAGGCCTCCTGAAACTCTAGTCAGGTGCTTTACCATGGCATGGCACCTGTATTCAAACCGGTCTGACTGTCACATATGTACACATACAATACAACATAAAACTTCCTATGTTCTCATGTGTATACTTACCAGCACTTTTGTTAGGATGAATTGTGTAGAGGCTCATTTGTGGCATTTGAAGTCAAAGGATTTTCTACAATGAAAAAAAAATTATGGATTACATGCAGTTTTGTAATCCAGTAAGTTCATGTTAGCAAAATAGAAACAATCGAGTCTGTTAGAAATATTTTAATGGGGTTATATGGACCATGGATATCATTCAAGGTAGCTCAGTGGTAGGGCTCCTGACTAGAGTACATTGCAGGTATCCAGGGTTTGACTCCCGGTCCATCCATCTACTCGATTTTTTAAATTGTTTTTACATGCATGCTCCTTTCCTACTACAGATATGGTGTTGTCGCCTTCCTTGACAATGTAAACTAGACAACATTGAGATAATGACCATCTCAAAGGGCCCTGCTTAAATAATGGACAATAGGATGAATAGAATTTCAGAGAATTTTGCTTCGACCTTGACTCATAACTTTTCCAGCTGGCATAGAACCTAGAATTTAATTTTATTACCCGTTACATAAAGGCATTTTTGCTCAGTCTGAGCAAGATTGATTAAGCAATTGGAAAAAAATCTACAGTCTAAAACCTAATAAAAAAAATTTGCTGTGACCTTTACATTGACCTGGTTCATGGTCACAGCACGCCATTCACCAAAAAACCCCTGTTTAAGTAAAGTATTGGCCAAATAGGGCAAACTGGTGAGTACTATGTATATCATTTAAAAAAAAGAATTTTTGTCTGATCCGATATGACCTAGACACTTGACCAACAAACATCAACTAGTGTAGGGTTGCTGAGGTCCAGGGTTCAATTCCCGGTCCAGCCATATATTTTCATCGTTACAGTATTAATATGCACATTCTTCTTTTCCTACGACACAATGTAGAAAATACTATAGAAGCACATAGTTTTGGTGAGTTAAAATTTCATTGTATTTTCAACCAAATACAATTTCGTTGAGGTATATGTATCGCATATCAACTCTGTATTTATAAATATTTGGGGTAAAAATTCGTCATGGATTTAATTTCTCTGATTATAAGGTCAACGAAAATAATGAAATTAAAGAATCCTCAATGAATATTTCTGCTTCTACAGTAATTATGAAGAAAAATCAGCGCATCATCTCATACTCACTTGTACTTTTCAATTTTAAGTTTGTAGGGACACTGGTAGCAGCAGGAGGCAAACAGTAATCTTTTCCTTTGAGAAAGAAAACAATTAATAAATCTATCGGACAGGCGTTTTAGACATTACAAAGAGTTATCAATTAAATAGTATTATTATGTAGGTACAGTAGTCATTACTTTAAATTCCTAATTAAATGCGAAGAATTTATATCCGCGTAAAATCGCAGAGAAGCATGCATGCCTCGCAGATTTTAAAACCTCACTATTATTTTCTGAGATCTGGGAACTATAAGAAATATTGATAAATGGTCTGCGTTTGCGATTTTACATTCTCGCAATTTGATACAAAATAACGGGATCGCGGAAATAGGTACTCGCATAATATAAGGAATTTACAGTAATAAATTTTCAAGACATGCTTTTTTAATTTTGCATAGGGCATAAAATTAAAGAATCTTTAGCCCCCAACAACTTGTTGCATGAATATATACTTATATGAGTATACTTCAAGCATTCCTTACCATAACACTGAACCACTTTTTTGTTGGATTCTCCAATCTGTGTTACCAAGATGCACTCGTCATCTATATTGAATAAAAAAAATTATAAAATTAAACCTTTTTAAGTATATGTGTGGGTTTTTTGTTTTGAATACTTTATTAAAATATATTCAACTATAGGGCATTAAATATATATATATTATAGGTACATACCTTTCAGAGTATAACCTTTTGGATCTTTGATGCAAGCAGCGTACATAGAACCTCCAAAAATAAAAGGCACACAGCGTCTTATATCCCCTGTCTGACAGTGAATCTTTTCGAGCTCCCAGCTACACATACTGTGATTCCAAGGTCCAGAGCTATCAGATAAGTCGGAGGCATAACTCTTACAGAGACTCACTGCTAAAGTGTCCTAAAACAAAAAATACAAACACAAATAGTACAATTAACTTGCAAAAATCTACTTCAATTGTTTTCAGTATCTTTTATTGATAAAAGTCACTATAATAATGAGCATACTTATCAATAACTTCTCTCTCTCTCTCTCTCTCTCTCTCTCTCTCTCTCTCTCTCTCTCTCCATATATAAAATAATATTTCTCTCTTTACATTAATATGTATGTATGTGTGCATTTACAAATCCAAGCAATGTAAATTATGTCATTAGCATACAACAATTTTGCCGTCATTTTTTGAGCAGAAAGTTAACAAATTTCCACTTTTAAAGTTTGTTTTTAATTTCTGTAAATGCCTTTAATGTAATAAAACCAAAACCAAAACAAAAAACAAAAAAAAAACAAAACGGTATTCATCCCTCTGAGTTATGGCCAATTTAATTTGACCTTTTTGCAACTAAAATGCAATTTCAGCCTGATTAAGATTTGTTGTCGGCATTTTTGATTAAGCAAATTTATTTCTTCAAATATTGTTTTTTATTATGCACAATGGTCACACTGAGTAGAGGGATTATGGAAAATTTTTGTACGAAACTGCATTAATTTTTGTGTGACCTTTTTGCACTTAAAATGGACAATTAATTTTTATAATAGGTACAATTTGATTTGAAATAAAAAAAATTTTGAATATCTAGAATTTTATAAAGTTAATCCAGTTTGCCAGTTTAACTTAAACACTCAAAGTATCGTACGTAAAGCTGAATATTTACACGTCATATGTAACGACATGTTTTGACCAGTGTCTTAAATTCTATACAAGAGCGCTGTTACAGCATCAGCAGTAAACAACAAGTTTTAAATTATGTAAACTTTGATTGGATGACAAAAGGTCACAACAAAGGTCAATCTCTGACTATGCTTTACTCACATCAATAGTTAACATCAATATTTTAACTACCAGATTATTCTTTTCTTGTGCAAACACAACCTGATGGGAGAGGTTGGTAAACATCTACATGTATCAGGGTTTAAAATGATGATAATTATATCATTTTTTAATTTCAATTAGTTGATTTGAAGAAATTATGCCAGAGTTTCCTTATAATCATAAAAACATTCCAAAGTACAAAACCTGGATGATTGATGCACGCATACAAGTCAACTTTTGTAAGAGAGTTGCAACAAATATATAGAATATGATATGAGTTTGCATGTTTCATACCCCTAAGGAAGCTCCTTGGCCAGTAGGTAAATACATCAGGAGAAGAACACATACAGTGCGAACAGCAAAATACATTGAACCTGAAATTAAACAAAATTTATCAAATGAATTATACACCGATTGCACATAAATGTGTAAATATAAATACAATACCTCTTGCACCCCCCCCCCAAAAAAAAATATTAACTTATCAAAGAAAAAATTTCAAGTCCATTAATATGCCTTCACTTCGACCAATAGTATTTCAATTCAATCAAAAAAAAAATTTATGAAAAAACAGGAACTTTTAATTTGAACAATACTCTGCCAGTTTAAATCAGCACATTAATTGAGTACAAATGTACTGTAAAAATGTTAATAAAGTTAATGTTGAATATTTGAGAAGGTTGTAGTGTAAAATATTATAAGACTGTTAGATCATTTATGCAAGATGTATTATAAGTGTATATATGGATAGACCTATTTTCCTCTGTTTGGATTCAGGATCAGCTAGACTGGAAAACTTGTGGTTCTTTCCAACACCGTTACTCATTTCTTCCATGCCCGCACAATGACTTTTCTCTTGAACCACCCCATGTGAGTTATCATTCCTCTCTTTGCCTTGAATCTTTGGTTCAGCAATATAGCAGTTAGTCTGAAATTAATTATCCGTAACTCATATGGGGTGCATATAATACACTTATCAGATTAGCTACAGGTTTATTATGGTCATCTTAGTCACTCAGAAGACCCACATAAATTGGTTTTTGACCGTGCACCCTTTATCATGCGGGATCGCCATTAGCAATTTTATGTTAAAAACGTAAATTTGTTACCTTTTTTAGTTTGAAGCAATTTTCTCGGATAAGAGGAATATGAATTGTGATATTAACGACCATTCCCAAAGCCTCATTAGAGGGGTCAAAAAAGCAAAATCGTGTCAAATTTAAAAAAAAAATCTTCTCTACCTTTACCAATATATTTAAAAAAATAAATAAATGCATGGTTATAATGACCATGAGGGCCTCTACAGAAATTGTTATATTTAATAGATGGTCCCTGAGTCAGTGGTTGTGGGCCCCTGGGTGGAATTGACAAATATGGCCATATAGTGAAAATGTGTTGAATCATTCCCACAATTCACAGCAGGGGAAGTAAACAGAATTCATGTAAACCTTATTCCATAATTGTGAAAATCATGGCCCTTGGTTCAGGAGTTCGGGCCCTTTGTCAGGACCAATTTGGTCACAAAGTGAAAATATATAATTAAGATTTTACGTTGTGAAAATGTATAAGAATTTAATTTACATATTACTACTGTGCTGTGTTGGAGTCATAAACTAAATGCATTGTTATTATGTTTATAGTTCCCCTTTATAGTACACATGACCCAATATAATAGTCCCTCTAGCTACTTTCAGTAAAAGCGGGAGACAAAAATTGGTTCTGACATTAGTTACAAATATTACTTCATCACAATGAAAATCTGAGTTACCTCTCTGTAGCTGCAAACCATACCTAACTTAAACTACAAAATCTATGTTGATATACATATAACCCATTTCTTGTTTTACATACATTTTCTGTCTGTATAATATGCAAAACTGATTAGTCCTTTCAATAATAGTCGAATGAAGGGAGGTTTATTAAATTGAGTTTCATTCAATCCAAACCAAACACAAATTCACAATATTGATATATTTATTACCTTACTGACTCCACGGCTAAGCTTGGGTATAAATGTTGTATAGTTCCAAACTTTCTGAAAAAAGTTATTAAAATGAAAATCATTTAAAATGAAAATCAAGTTATATATATCTTCACAGTTATAAAAGTGAAAATACTGATACTAAAAGCTATGGTGCTTAATTAATTTAACTTAAAATGACCTAGCTACAGTATTTAGTTTATATAGTACAGCAACTATACATGTTAAGTATATGAGATATCTTAAATAGTGAACGGTCCCACAGAGGTACATACCCGATATAATATTCCCTCTAGCTACTTTCAGTAAAAGCGGGAGACAAAAATTGGTTCTGACGTTAGTCATAAATATTACTTCATCACAATGAAAATCTGAGTTACCTCCCTGTAGCTGCAAACCATACCTTAACTTAAACTACAAAATCTATGTTGAGCAGTATTACTTAACAGACTTCTATCATAATATAGCATATAACCTAAATTAATGTGCTACTTAAATTGTAACTGCAACTTTACCACTAAATTAAATTCATGTGTATTTCAAGCTTATATGCCTTAAAATAATCATGTAATTTTACTGGATATCACCTTTACCTGTCGGCAAGTGCCATCTGTCTCCTGTTCATTTGAACTGGATTCAGACTGGGCAAATTTCAGAAATCTACAATGTACATGTATACATGCATTTACAATTTAATTTTTGATATAAACAAAATTCGGAAATTATAAAGGTTATTTGAATTCTGATGTAAACTAACTTGTACGTCTGATCTTCTTCTGGACTCAGCAACTGCAATCAAATAAAAAAAAATTACATATTAATGACTATCAATTTTAATGTTACTCTGTTGTGATTTCACAGCTTAATATATCCCAGATTGGTTATGGTACAATATGATAATGAAGTCCATGGGCTATATTGCTCACCTGAGCAATCTATCCTAATATGTATTAAAAACTAGACCTAAAATCTTCAAAAAGTGATCCTGCTCTCTGATCCCTGGGTTTAGGACTTTTAGGCTACTTTTGAAAATAATGTGTATTTTAACTAAGTTACCTTATCAAATAATATTTTAAGGTTTATGCAAATAGTACTCCATTTCCACCAGAACATTTATACATCCCTCTCCACTCCCTAACAGGGTGTGTGAATATAAATGTAACATTTTTATCTTAATTCTCTTTTTAAATTTTTTTTTTTTTTTTGGGGGGGGGGCTACATTTTTCATTTATAAAAAAACATATGATTGCATACTACACATATAGCTTGTTTCAACATTAATTTTCACATTGCTTTTATAAATTATACCATAGATTCTTCACATTTTCTTGACTTAAATCTTTCACCCCTTCAAAGCCCAACCTTTGGCCTCTATTGGACCTAATACGCTGGTGACTGACAAACCTATGCTCAGGTTAAAGCTGAGCATGGGTCATAGATAGGTACCAGGTATGTAAACCCTTTGATCTTTTTACACTTGATTATAGTCACCTTAAATCATGGCCGCTGTGTAGCATTCGATCCTTAAGTACATTTTCTGTAACTTTGTATAATATGCAAAGCTAATTATTCCTTTAAATAGATGGAGAGAGGTTTAAACTGAGTTTCATTCAACCCAAACCAAACACAAATTCACAATATTCATACATATTAACATTTTCCAGTGTCCTTGCCTATGATAACACTGCGTATCGATTTTGTACTATATAACCCATAAATTCAAATGACGCCAAATTGAGGCGCCAGCAGGTTTGCTTATTCATATTTAAATATTCAATTGCACGATGGCTTAAAATTATATAATTAATAAATATAAGTAATAAGGAATCATTATTTGAATATTATGAGGTGATATAAAGCCCTTTGGGCTTTCTTGGATTTGATCACGCCCCGACCGAAATTATCACCTTATAATACTCAAAGATTGATTCCTTATTCCTTATATATTACCTTATTGACTCCACGGCTAAGCTTGGGTAATGTTGTATAGTTCCAAACTTTCTGAAAAAAATATTAAAGTATGAAACTTATTTAAAATGAAAATCAAGTTATATAACTTCACATCTATAAAAGTCATAATGCTTTTAACTTAAAATGACTTAGCTACAGTATTTAGTTTATGTAGTACTGAAACAATACATGTTAAGAAAATGAGAAACAAGAGGCCCACGGGCCTTGACCTGGATACAATAGCCCTAAATAGAAGGACTTGTCCGGGAGTCCCATGTTTGTATTTTATGCTTCATTTTGTTGTTTAAACCCTACATATATAAATACATTTGTATAATCAAAGACTCTTTTGACTGTTACCTCACATTTATTATTTGATGTTGGCCAACATTGATTCATTTAAAATAGGGTTAGTACGAGCAAGAGTTGTAGGAGTCTTAAATTATATATCCAGGGACTATGAATTTTACAATATTGATAGAGGGCTTTTTGAACATCATAGCTATATATTTTTTTTCCCAAAAGTGAAAGTAGAGAAAAGGATTTTTAAAATTTAGCCTATGTTTGCATATATTTTGCTCTGCACATGATGCCTGGAGTTTTAAGATCATAATTTGTACAATTTCGTCTCATTTTATCCTCATAATACTTAAAACTAAAAATGGAAAGAATTGGCCACATAGTTTTCAAGAAGTTAAAAATGTAAAATTGTTAGTGGACGATGCACAACAACAAAGACCAATTGCAAAAGGTCACCTTATTGAAATGAACAACTGAGTGCCTTTAACCATGTGCTTCTTACAAATTTAATGTCATCAAATGCAATGCAATTTACAGTCAAGTTTTTCCCCCCAAAAAATTATTAATATAATGAATAAATAAATTGATATTTTAAAAAAACTTACCGTAAAAAAATCTTGACATGTCTTTGAACTCCATTGTCAGATCTATCCAATTCAGTTCAATCAAACAGTCAGATCAATAAACACTTTATCGTATTCCTGCTGATGAAAACCCTGGAGATGAACAATTAGAAAATTGAAAGCATATTACATAAAGTTGTTGTTGAATATACATGTACAAATTTCAAACATTGACTTCATTTGTTATATTTATAAGGATGGTCATTTAGTCATTCAGTCCCCTCTCTGAATTTTAGCAGGACTTTGCTGAAAGCAAAGTCCTGAGACTTGTTCAACAAGCGGGCACTCGCCAAAATTTGCTATACCCGCAACGCAAATTTTGGTGAATGCTCGCAAGCACTCTCTTTCCTGATCTTTTTTCTTCATTTATTATTATGTGGTTTTTTTTTTTTGGTTTTTTTTTAAAACTATTTTGGAAACATACAATGCACTGTCGATTTTTTCTTATGGAC
Organism: Magallana hongkongensis; assembly: GCA_015776775.1. Taxonomy (NCBI): domain Eukaryota; kingdom Metazoa; phylum Mollusca; class Bivalvia; order Ostreida; family Ostreidae; genus Magallana; species Magallana hongkongensis. Next base: position 34,090,249 of record CM027470.1, read on the forward strand.
ATACATATTTTTGATAATAGCTGCCTACCAATTTTGTCGCTCTCTGATGAGAGAGAGAGAGGGAGAGAGAGACAGACAGAGACAGAGAATTGCCAAAATGCATAATGACACATATAAAGAGCCCTGCTTTCAGCACTTTTAATTTGTTAAGGTGTGGTCCTCCTGTGTATATAAATATTATATGGGTATATCCCTCTAACTATTTTTAGAATCGGTAGGACAACAAAGAAGTGCCTTTAAGCAAAATAGTCCCTATACTTGCAGAGTGTATATACATTTATTGGGACATTTTAAATCAGAATGCTTGACACATGTCAGAAAAGAGGATTTGCAATTTTTAAAACAAGTGTCAAAATTGAATTATCATTTGAAGAAAAGAATTGAAATTGTTTGATGTACACCCTTTCCAAAACTGAGAAATCCCCTACTTTTACTTTCATTTTCAGAGTTTTTCAATACAGACGCATTTTGCCGGAAAACGAATCTGACTTCAAACCACGAAAATTTAACAGGAAAGAGACAATTTGATGAGCTTTCATTCAAGAGGTCCCTCGTTGCTGAACGAAAATTAGGGCCGGAGCTATGAACCATAATGTTAACATTACCGCCTATGGAAAATGCATTAGTGGACTATACCCATATTGAGCTCCATGCTGGTAAGGCATATTTCTTGTTTATTTGCAATTATTATGATAAACGTGCATTTTTCTTTTGTACATTTTCTCATTTATGTGAATAAACTAAATTTCCAACAAGTTTAATCATTTTAATAGCATATCTTCCAAGATAATGTCCATCACAACACCCCCCCCCCCCCCCCCGGGATTTTCAAAAAACCAATTTAAATTAAAGAATTTGTGATTTTAACTTGAATGTAATTTATTTTGAGTTTTTACATTTAAGAAAATGAAAATGTAGGTGTGTTTCTAATTAAATATGAGTTTAGAAGACATTTTTATAAATTTTGAGACCAAATATCACTTCGGGTTTTTAGTGCGATCATTTCAAGCGAGCAAAAGTGAAAGTAGAAAAGCAGAAAGTTTCCGGTGAGGAAACATACTTCATTCTAGCAGTGTCCAGCTATCTAAGATTAGTTTGCATTGTAAGGGAATTGTATTAGTGTCCGGTAGGTTCCAATTCTATATTTATGATGATAGATTTGCATTAAATTGGAGTAAATTTATTTGTCATGCATGTGACATGACTATGTACCGAAGATGTAGGTATCCACTCTTTAACATGTAAAGGTCTTCCATGTTGGTTAGTACTTTAAAATCCACAAAATCTATCTTTATTTATCATTATCAAAATTGAATGAAATTATCAGTAATCATTTTAAGTAGATATTTACTAGTATTTATTTATTCATACTATTGAAAAAATAGATCAATATGTTGGGGTGGGGGTTGATATTGAATGTTATTGGGGGGGGGGGGGGGGTGTTGGTCTTTAGGCTGTATAGATGTGTTGTGCATGAAGATGTAGTTATTGTTGCCTATCTGTTCTCTCTTTCTGTATCTTTCCCCTCTCTCTAATTCTCTCTGTCTCTGTCTGTCTGTCTCTTTCTCTCTCTCAACATATGGCTGCTTTTGATATGGAATTGCAAATGTTGGGAATAGTGTTGGATAATGTAGAATTTAATTCAAAACATTTCATTTTAGATAACATGTAAACTGAAATGAAAGTCTTCTTCAAAGAATAAAACACAACAATGAGCCACACTTGATGTAAGTAAAATTTATTTTTGTAACTTCACTCGTCCAAGTTTAAAAGAAGGAACCTATCAAAACTATATACCCTGCATGACCAGTATTTTACATGCAGATAATTTAGAATATTATAGATACTGGGGAAACTTTACATTAATGTTACATATTTCACAGTCTTTGTGGGTATTTCTTGTTCTTCTGGATTTTGAACTTTAGTTAAATGTAGACTCTCTTCCACAGGATATGTCTTTTGATAATTTTTGTTAAATTTGTTACCATGGTAACAATATACAAGAGTAAAAGAAAAAATCCTTATTAGCAAGTTTCTTTTCCCTATGACATATAAATTTAATGAGTTAAGTCATGGTGCATTTGTTCCGAAATTAGGCTTAACTAAAAGTTCAGCAAATATTACACTTATATGAGTAAAAACAACTCATCACTATGACGTCATTATGACGTCATAGGTGAGGTCATCTCAAGCTAGCATCAAAATGGAGCAAATACTGAATTGAGGGCCTCACATTATAGAGTCATATAACTTTATTATTTATAAACCAATACCTACATGTAATACCTTGATGGATAGGGAAATTCCTATACTTTTCTATTTTACCTTTTTCGTGGTGTTTGAAAACAATTCTTTTTTGTAACTAAAGAAAAACTCATGATTTTTACGACAACAATTTTATAAAATCAGACATAATTGAGCTTTTTCATAAGAATATGAACAAAATAAATTTGGTAAAATATTGAATGTTTATGTTTTACATGTATTTTAATCCTTGAGATTAAAGTTTCCTCAATTTATGCAATTTGAAGAGCATTGAGTGCCAATGAGCTATATGTTGTTTAGGTAAATAATGACTGGACTGTTTCTTCAAATTTCATGCATGTGTATCAATGCTGCAAAATCCATAGTTATGTATTGAATTTTTCCAAATTTGGAATCATGGTTCTTTATAGTGTCTAGAGTGAATATATAAGCTAAGAATTGCAAATAACCACAATGACTGTTTTATATTGGGTATATCCCTCTAACTATTTTTAGAATCGGTAGGACAACAAAGAAGTGCCTTTAAGCAAAATAGTCCCTATACTTGCAGAGTGTATATACATTTATTGGGACATTTTAAATCAGAATGCTTGACACTTGTCAGAAAAGAGGATTTGCAATTTTTAAAACAAGTGTCAAAATTGAATTATCATTTGAAGAAAAGAATTGAAATTGTTTGATGTACACCCTTTCCAAAACTGAGAAATCCCCTACTTTTACTTTCATTTTCAGAGTTTTTCAATACAGACGCATTTTGCCGGAAAACGAATCTGACTTCAAACCACGAAAATTTAACAGGAAAGAGACAATTTGATGAGCTTTCATTCAAGAGGTCCCTCGTTGCTGAACGAAAATTAGGGCCGGAGCTATGAACCATAATGTTAACATTACCGCCTATGGAAAATGCATTAGTGGACTATACCCATATTGAGCTCCATGCTGGTAAGGCATATTTCTTGTTTATTTGCAATTATTATGATAAACGTGCATTTTTCTTTTGTACATTTTCTCATTTATGTGAATAAACTAAATTTCCAACAAGTTTAATCATTTTAATAGCATATCTTCCAAGATAATGTCCATCACAACACCCCCCCCCCCCCCGGGATTTTCAAAAAACCAATTTAAATTAAAGAATTTGTGATTTTAACTTGAATGTAATTTATTTTGAGTTTTTACATTTAAGAAAATGAAAATGTAGGTGTGTTTCTAATTAAATATGAGTTTAGAAGACATTTTTATAAATTTTGAGACCAAATATCACTTCGGGTTTTTAGTGCGATCATTTCAAGCGAGCAAAAGTGAAAGTAGAAAAGCAGAAAGTTTCCGGTGAGGAAACATACTTCATTCTAGCAGTGTCCAGCTATCTAAGATTAGTTTGCATTGTAAGGGAATTGTATTAGTGTCCGGTAGGTTCCAATTCTATATTTATGATGATAGATTTGCATTAAATTGGAGTAAATTTATTTGTCATGCATGTGACATGACTATGTACCGAAGATGTAGGTATCCACTCTTTAACATGTAAAGGTCTTCCATGTTGGTTAGTACTTTAAAATCCACAAAATCTATCTTTATTTATCATTATCAAAATTGAATGAAATTATCAGTAATCATTTTAAGTAGATATTTACTAGTATTTATTTATTCATACTATTGAAAAAATAGATCAATATGTTGGGGTGGGGGTTGATATTGAATGTTATTGGGGGGGGGGGGGGGGTGTTGGTCTTTAGGCTGTATAGATGTGTTGTGCATGAAGATGTAGTTATTGTTGCCTATCTGTTCTCTCTTTCTGTATCTTTCCCCTCTCTCTAATTCTCTCTGTCTCTGTCTGTCTGTCTCTTTCTCTCTCTCAACATATGGCTGCTTTTGATATGGAATTGCAAATGTTGGGAATAGTGTTGGATAATGTAGAATTTAATTCAAAACATTTCATTTTAGATAACATGTAAACTGAAATGAAAGTCTTCTTCAAAGAATAAAACACAACAATGAGCCACACTTGATGTAAGTAAAATTTATTTTTGTAACTTCACTCGTCCAAGTTTAAAAGAAGGAACCTATCAAAACTATATACCCTGCATGACCAGTATTTTACATGCAGATAATTTAGAATATTATAGATACTGGGGAAACTTTACATTAATGTTACATATTTCACAGTCTTTGTGGGTATTTCTTGTTCTTCTGGATTTTGAACTTTAGTTAAATGTAGACTCTCTTCCACAGGATATGTCTTTTGATAATTTTTGTTAAATTTGTTACCATGGTAACAATATACAAGAGTAAAAGAAAAAATCCTTATTAGCAAGTTTCTTTTCCCTATGACATATAAATTTAATGAGTTAAGTCATGGTGCATTTGTTCCGAAATTAGGCTTAACTAAAAGTTCAGCAAATATTACACTTATATGAGTAAAAACAACTCATCACTATGACGTCATTATGACGTCATAGGTGAGGTCATCTCAAGCTAGCATCAAAATGGAGCAAATACTGAATTGAGGGCCTCACATTATAGAGTCATATAACTTTATTATTTATAAACCAATACCTACATGTAATACCTTGATGGATAGGGAAATTCCTATACTTTTCTATTTTACCTTTTTCGTGGTGTTTGAAAACAATTCTTTTTTGTAACTAAAGAAAAACTCATGATTTTTACGACAACAATTTTATAAAATCAGACATAATTGAGCTTTTTCATAAGAATATGAACAAAATAAATTTGGTAAAATATTGAATGTTTATGTTTTACATGTATTTTAATCCTTGAGATTAAAGTTTCCTCAATTTATGCAATTTGAAGAGCATTGAGTGCCAATGAGCTATATGTTGTTTAGGTAAATAATGACTGGACTGTTTCTTCAAATTTCATGCATGTGTATCAATGCTGCAAAATCCATAGTTATGTATTGAATTTTTCCAAATTTGGAATCATGGTTCTTTATAGTGTCTAGAGTGAATATATAAGCTAAGAATTGCAAATAACCACAATGACTGTTTTATATTGGGTATATCCCTCTAACTATTTTTAGAATCGGTAGGACAACAAAGAAGTGCCTTTAAGCAAAATAGTCCCTATACTTGCAGAGTGTATATACATTTATTGGGACATTTTAAATCAGAATGCTTGACACTTGTCAGAAAAGAGGATTTGCAATTTTTAAAACAAGTGTCAAAATTGAATTATCATTTGAAGAAAAGAATTGAAATTGTTTGATGTACACCCTTTCCAAAACTGAGAAATCCCCTACTTTTACTTTCATTTTCAGAGTTTTTCAATACAGACGCATTTTGCCGGAAAACGAATCTGACTTCAAACCACGAAAATTTAACAGGAAAGAGACAATTTGATGAGCTTTCATTCAAGAGGTCCCTCGTTGCTGAACGAAAATTAGGGCCGGAGCTATGAACCATAATGTTAACATTACCGCCTATGGAAAATGCATTAGTGGACTATACCCATATGGTGGAAATTTTTATTTGAGGGGGTCAATGTTCGCAAGTGGCCAAAATACCCCAAGTTATATTGTTGTTACGACACATGTAGCAAGTTCATGATATTTAAATAAATATAAATAAACAATCAAAGTTACATTCGTAGGGGAGTAAATTCATGAGAATTTAGGGTTACCCACAAAAGCCACAAACCCCCATGAACAACGATGATTTCACAGTATATAAGAGTTAATTAATAGCTTAGATCATTTTCCATATGGTAATGATTGAAAAATTTTCCACCATTTTGTACCTATATAAGGACTGAAACCATGATCAAAAACCAAGAAAAGTATTTTACAATTTTAAGTCTACAGTCATCTACGCTCAGCATATAAACTGTAAATAACTACATGTGCCAATCATATATTATAAGATCCAAAACTTAATTTGAACACAGCTCTATGTATAGGGGCCACTATTTTCATAGCATAGGAGGCTCCATGCAAATGACATAATAAATTTACATGTAACATGTTTAAACATTTACTTTAATATCTTACATACGTGGGGTAGAAAATTTTGTTAGAATTCAAATTAAGATTTATAATTTATACTTGCATGGTCAGCTCTGATCCTCAAAAACCAAAACCCCTCAGTTTAGGGGCCATGAATTTTGACAATTAATTTTGAAGTAGGTCAAGCTTTTATTTTATGGATACTTGGATTATAATTGATGGAGGTTTTAGCTCACACTTGGTAAATCAACAACAGACTTAATGCATTTTCACAGACATGATTACCAGTATAATTATTTGTCTCATCCTTACCATTTAGACAGCAACCCTGAAGAACATCATGCATTTGATTTTTCTCCAATATATGTTTGTTTAAACGTCACAGATACAAAATGAGCTTTAAATTGTCTTAAGTCAAAAGCCCACTGACACATTAACCGCGTACAGCAATACTGGGCACTTATCATTTTTATTGCATTGTAAATCATGGCACTTTATAAAATCATACAGATACTAGTTGAGATTGTTGATCTTTTTAACTCCTGGTAAGTGTAAACATTGATACATTAAAAGTTTAAAGCACTTACAACTCTACAATAGTCATGGTTACTGCGTATTGTGTATTCAGACAAGAAGCCATGCGCATGTAATGGGTATTTAAAGTTATCTAGTTGATTGACTCAGCTTGTTTACATCTGGGTTGGTAATTTAAGCTATTGTTGAGAATAGAATTGAAATCAACTTCCCCAAAATTATTTTGATACTTATTGATCACCCTGTACAGATATACATTTTTTCACCACACTTTAAGTGATCATAAGACATTGTTGCACTTAATTAATAGATTTCAACTTCAATGCCAATAAAACAATTTAAAACCTGAAATAACTCACCAGAACGTACCGACTAAAATGTCTCGGCTTCAGTAACCTTCAACAATCACAGATAATACTCCACTTTTCAATAACACTAACTAGCTCCTTCACCTATTTATGATCTCTGACTATACACATGTTCAAGCACTCTTATATATACTCCTGCCAATTTAATCACATGACACAAACACTTGCATGTGGCAACTCCTGGATTTAACAATCAATTCTTCATTTTAGATAATTTTTAATCATAAAGACATCCTTCATACTTATATATATGCTGGCTTTTTCGCCCACTTCAATTTCAAGAGTGATTTCAACATGGTGCACTTGATTAGAGTGGGGGTGTTCATAAGCTTTAAATACAATTTCAATTGTTTGCCAAATCTATCTTGGGTTGGGGTGGGGCCCCTGGCTGGGGTCTTGTTTTCTGTGTTTTTTTCTTCTAAAACTTAAAACAATAATTATATATCTGATCAGTTTAAGAAGTTTTATATAAATAGCTTATTTCTTTTTTTTTTAATTTCACAGCATAAATCAACGCTATCCATTCCCCAGCCGGCCGGCCCCTTCCTCCTTTTTTCTTATCTTATCAGCCTTTAAACTCCCCCTTTCACCTAGAAGTTACATGTACGTGCATCGTAAAGTGTATTTATCTTTTATGGAACATCAGATAATTTGTTTATCAACTGAAATATGCATGCATCGACATGATATTTCTAATTAAAGTAGACTTGTTTCTCATATACTTTATGAATATGTAGTCTAGCTACTTCTTTGAGAAAGTTAGCCCCCCCCCCCCCACCCCGGTTAAAGTTTGTTAGCTAAGTGAGAAGCAACCCTGAAGAACATCATGCATTTGATTTTTCTCCAATATATGTTTGTTTAAACGTCACAGATACAAAATGAGCTTTGAATTGTCTTAAGTCAAAAGCCCACTGACACATTAACTGCGTACAGCAATACTGGACACTTATCATTTTTATTGCATTGTAAATCATGGCACTTTATAAAATCATACAGATACTAGTTGAGATTGTTGATCTTTTTAACTCCTGGTAAGTGTAAACATTGATACATTAAAAGTTTAAAGCACTTACAACTCTACAATAGTCATGGTTACTGCGTATTGTGTATTCAGACAAGAAGCCATGCGCATGTAATGGGTATTTAAAGTTATCTAGTTGATTGACTCAGCTTGTTTACATCTGGGTTGGTAATTTAAGCTATTGTTGAGAATAGAATTGAAATCAACTTCCCCAAAATTATTTTGATACTTATTGATCACCCTGTACAGATATACATTTTTTCACCACACTTTAAGTGATCATAAGACATTGTTGCACTTAATTAATAGATTTCAACTTCAATGCCAATAAAACAATTTAAAACCTGAAATAACTCACCAGAACGTACCGACTAAAATGTCTCGGCTTCAGTAACCTTCAACAATCACAGATAATACTCCACTTTTCAATAACACTAACTAGCTCCTTCACCTATTTATGATCTCTGACTATACACATGTTCAAGCACTCTTATATATACTCCTGCCAATTTAATCACATGACACAAACACTTGCATGTGGCAACTCCTGGATTTAACAATCAATTCTTCATTTTAGATAATTTTTAATCATAAAGACATCCTTCATACTTATATATATGCTGGCTTTTTCGCCCACTTCAATTTCAAGAGTGATTTCAACATGGTGCACTTGATTAGAGTGGGGTGTTCATAAGCTTTAAATACAATTTCAATTGTTTGCCAAATCTATCTTGGGTTGGGGTGGGGCCCCTGGCTGGGGTCTTGTTTTCTGGGTTTTTTTCTTCTAAAACTTAAAACAATAATTATATATCTGATCAGTTTAAGAAGTTTTATATAAATAGCTTATTTTTTCCTTTTTTTTAATTTCACAGCATAAATCAACGCTATCCATTCCCCAGCCGGCCGGCCCCTTCCTCCTTTTTTCTTATTTATCAGCCTTTAAACTCCCCCTTTCACCTAGAAGTTACATGTACGTGCATCGTAAAGTGTATTTATCTTTTATGGAACATCAGATAATTTGTTTATCAACTGACATATGCATGCATCGACATGATATTTCTAATTAAAGTAGACTTGTTTCTCATATACTTTATAAATATGTAGTCTAGCTACTTCTTTGAGAAAGTTAGCCACCCCCCCCCCCCCCCACCCCGGTTAAAGTTTGTTAGCTAAGTGAGAAGCAACCCTGAAGAACATCATGCATTTGATTTTTCTCCAATATATGTTTGTTTAAACGTCACAGATACAAAATGAGCTTTAAATTGTCTTAAGTCAAAAGCCCACTGACACATTAACCGCGTACAGCAATACTGGGCACTTATCATTTTTATTGCATTGTAAATCATGGCACTTTATAAAATCATACAGATACTAGTTGAGATTGTTGATCTTTTTAACTCCTGGTAAGTGTAAACATTGATACATTAAAAGTTTAAAGCACTTACAACTCTACAATAGTCATGGTTACTGCGTATTGTGTATTCAGACAAGAAGCCATGCGCATGTAATGGGTATTTAAAGTTATCTAGTTGATTGACTCAGCTTGTTTACATCTGGGTTGGTAATTTAAGCTATTGTTGAGGATAGAATTGAAACCAACTTCCCCAAAATTATTTTAATACATATTGATCACCCTGTACAGATATACATTTTTTCACCACACTTTAAGTGATCATATAAGACATTGTTGCACTTAATTAATAGAATTCAACTTCAATGCCTGAAATAACTCACCAGAACGTATCGACTAAAATGTCTCGGCTTCAGTAACCTTCAACAATCACAGATAATACTCCACTTTTCAATAACACTAACTAGCTCCTCCACCTATTTATGATCTCTGACTATACACATGTTCAAGCACTCTTATATATACTCCTGCCAATTTAATCACATGACACAAACACTTGCATGTGGCAACTCCTGGATTTAACAATCAATTCTTCATTTTAGATAATTTTTAATCATAAAGACATCCTTCATACTTATATATATGCTGGCTTTTTTGCCCACTTCAATTTCAAGAGTGATTTCAACATGGTGCACTTGATTAGAGTGGGGGTGTTCATAAGCTTTAAATACAATTTCAATTGTTTGCAAAATCTATCTGGGGTTGGGGTGGGGCCCCTGGCTGGGGTCTTGTTTTCTGGGGGTTTTTTCTTCTAAAACTTAAAACAATAATTATATATCTGATCAGTCTAAGAAGTTTTATATAAATAGCTTATTTTCTTTTTTAATTTCACAGCATAAATCAACGCTATTCCATTCCCCAGCCGCCGCCCTCCTCCTTCTTTTCTTATTTATCAGCCTTTAAACTCTCCCTTTCACCTAGAAGTTACATGTACGTGCATCGGAAAGTGTAATTATTTTTTATGGAACATCGGATAATTTGTTTATCAACTGACATATGCATGCATCGACATGATATTTGTAATTAAAGTAGACTTGTTTCTCATATACTTTATGAATATGTAGTCTAGCTACTTCTTTGAGAAAGTTAGCCCCCCCCCCCCCCCCCACCCCGGTTAAAGTTTGTTAGCTAAGTGAGAAGCAACCCTGAAGAACATCATGCATTTGATTTTTCTCCAATATATGTTTGTTTAAACGTCACAGATACAAAATGAGCTTTGAATTGTCTTAAGTCAAAAGCCCACTGACACATTAACCTGCGTACAGCAATACTGGACACTTATCATTTTTATTGCATTGTAAATCATGGCACTTTATAAAATCATACAGATACTAGTTGAGATTGTTGATCTTTTTAACTCCTGGTAAGTGTAAACATTGATACATTAAAAGTTTAAAGCACTTACAACTCTACAATAGTCATGGTTACTGCGTATTGTGTATTCAGACAAGAAGCCATGCGCATGTAATGGGTATTTAAAGTTATCTAGTTGATTGACTCAGCTTGTTTACATCTGGGTTGGTAATTTAAGCTATTGTTGAGGATAGAATTGAAATCAACTTCCCCAAAATTATTTTGATACTTATTGATCACCCTGTACAGATATACATTTTTTCACCACACTTTAAGTGATCATAAGACATTGTTGCACTTAATTAATAGATTTCAACTTCAATGCCAATAAAACAATTTAAAACCTGAAATAACTCACCAGAACGTACCGACTAAAATGTCTCGGCTTCAGTAACCTTCAACAATCACAGATAATACTCCACTTTTCAATAACACTAACTAGCTCCTTCACCTATTTATGATCTCTGACTATACACATGTTCAAGCACTCTTATATATACTCCTGCCAATTTAATCACATGACACAAACACTTGCATGTGGCCACTCCTGGATTTAACAATCAATTCTTCATTTTAGATAATTTTTAATCATAAAGACATCCTTCATACTTATATATATGCTGGCTTTTTTGCCCACTTCAATTTCAAGAGTGATTTCAACATGGTGCACTTGATTAGAGTGGGGGTGTTCATAAGCTTTAAATACAATTTCAATTGTTTGCAAAATCTATCTGGGGTTGGGGTGGGGCCCCTGGCTGGGGTCTTGTTTTCTGGGTTTTTTCTTCTAAAACTTAAAACAATAATTATATATCTGATCAGTCTAAGAAGTTTTATATAAATAGCTAATTTCTTTTTAATTTCACAGCATAAATCAACGCTCTTCCATTCCCCAGCCCCCTCCCTCCTTCTTTTTTATTTCTATCAGCCTTTAAACTCTCCCTTTCACCTAGAAGTTACATGTACGTGCATCGTAAAGTGTATTTATCTTTTATGGAACATCAGATAATTTGTTTATCAACTGACATATGCATGCATCGACATGATATTTCTAATTAAAGTAGACTTGTTTCTCATATACTTTATAAATATGTAGTCTAGCTACTTCTTTGAGAAAGTTAGCCACCCCCCCCCCACCCCGGTTAAAGTTTGTTAGCTAAGTGAGAAGCAACCCTGAAGAACATCATGCATTTGATTTTTCTCCAATATATGTTTGTTTAAACGTCACAGATACAAAATGAGCTTTAAATTGTCTTAAGTCAAAAGCCCACTGACACATTAACCGCGTACAGCAATACTGGGCACTTATCATTTTTATTGCATTGTAAATCATGGCACTTTATAAAATCATACAGATACTAGTTGAGATTGTTGATCTTTTTAACTCCTGGTAAGTGTAAACATTGATACATTAAAAGTTTAAAGCACTTACAACTCTACAATAGTCATGGTTACTGCGTATTGTGTATTCAGACAAGAAGCCATGCGCATGTAATGGATATTTAAAGTTATCTAGTTGATTGACTCAGCTTGTTTACATCTGGGTTGGTAATTTAAGCTATTGTTGAGAATAGAATTGAAATCAACTTCCCCAAAATTATTTTGATACTTATTGATCACCCTGTACAGATATACATTTTTTCACCACACTTTAAGTGATCATAAGACATTGTTGCACTTAATTAATAGATTTCAACTTCAATGCCAATAAAACAATTTAAAACCTGAAATAACTCACCAGAACGTACCGACTAAAATGTCTCGGCTTCAGTAACCTTCAACAATCACAGATAATACTCCACTTTTCAATAACACTAACTAGCTCCTTCACCTATTTATGATCTCTGACTATACACATGTTCAAGCACTCTTATATATACTCCTGCCAATTTAATCACATGACACAAACACTTGCATGTGGCAACTCCTGGATTTAACAATCAATTCTTCATTTTAGATAATTTTTAATCATAAAGACATCCTTCATACTTATATATATGCTGGCTTTTTCGCCCACTTCAATTTCAAGAGTGATTTCAACATGGTGCACTTGATTAGAGTGGGGGTGTTCATAAGCTTTAAATACAATTTCAATTGTTTGCCAAATCTATCTTGGGTTGGGGTGGGGCCCCTGGCCGGGGTCTTGTTTTCTGTGTTTTTTTCTTCTAAAACTTAAAACAATAATTATATATCTGATCAGTTTAAGAAGTTTTATATAAATAGCTTATTTTTTCTTTTTTTTTAATTTCACAGCATAAATCAACGCTATCCATTCCCCAGCCGGCCGGCCCCTTCCTCCTTTTTTCTTATTTTATCAGCCTTTAAACTCCCCCTTTCACCTAGAAGTTACATGTACGTGCATCGTAAAGTGTATTTATCTTTTATGGAACATCAGATAATTTGTTTATCAACTGAAATATGCATGCATCGACATGATATTTCTAATTAAAGTAGACTTGTTTCTCATATACTTTATGAATATGTAGTCTAGCTACTTCTTTGAGAAAGTTAGCCCCCCCCCCCCACCCCGGTTAAAGTTTGTTAGCTAAGTGAGAAGCAACCCTGAAGAACATCATGCATTTGATTTTTCTCCAATATATGTTTGTTTAAACGTCACAGATACAAAATGAGCTTTGAATTGTCTTAAGTCAAAAGCCCACTGACACATTAACTGCGTACAGCAATACTGGACACTTATCATTTTTATTGCATTGTAAATCATGGCACTTTATAAAATCATACAGATACTAGTTGAGATTGTTGATCTTTTTAACTCCTGGTAAGTGTAAACATTGATACATTAAAAGTTTAAAGCACTTACAACTCTACAATAGTCATGGTTACTGCGTATTGTGTATTCAGACAAGAAGCCATGCGCATGTAATGGATATTTAAAGTTATCTAGTTGATTGACTCAGCTTGTTTACATCTGGGTTGGTAATTTAAGCTATTGTTGAGGATAGAATTGAAATCAACTTCCCCAAAATTATTTTATTACTTATTTATCACCCTGTACAGATATACATTCTTTCACCACACTTTAAGTGATCATAAGACATTGTTGCACTTAATTAATAGATTTTCAACTTCAATGCCAATAAAACAATTTAAAACCTGAAATAACTCACCAGAACGTACCGACTAAAATGTCTCGGCTTCAGTAACCTTCAACAATCACAGATAATACTCCACTTTTCAATAACACTAACTAGCTCCTTCACCTATTTATGATCTCTGACTATACACATGTTCAAGCACTCTTATATATACTCCTGCCAATTTAATCACATGACACAAACACTTGCATGTGGCAACTCCTGGATTTAACAATCAATTCTTCATTTTAGATAATTTTTAATCATAAAGACATCCTTCATACTTATATATATGCTGGCTTTTTCGCCCACTTCAATTTCAAGAGTGATTTCAACATGGTGCACTTGATTAGAGTGGGGGTGTTCATAAGCTTTAAATACAATTTCAATTGTTTGCCAAATCTATCTTGGGTTGGGGTGGGGCCCCTGGCCGGGGTCTTGTTTTCTGGGGTTTTTTCTTCTAAAACTTAAAACAATAATTATAAATCTGTTCAGTTTAAGAAGTTTTATATAAATAGCTTATTTCTTTTTTTTAATTTCACAGCATGAATCAACGCTCTTCCATTCCCCAGCCGGCCGGCCCCTTCCTCCTTTTTTCTTATTTTATCAGCCTTTAAACTCCCCCTTTCACCTAGAAGTTACATGTACGTGCATCGTAAAGTGTATATATCTTTTGTGGAACAACAGATAATTTGTTTATCAACTGACATATGCATGCATCGACATGATATTTCTAATTAAAGTAGACTTGTTTCTCATATACTTTATAAATATGTAGTCTAGTTACTTCTTTGAGAAAGGTAGCCCCCCCCCCCCCCCCCCAGTTAAAGTTTGTTAGCTAAGTGAGAAGACACTTATTTGGTTAAGGGCTTCCTGCATGATCTTCACAGGCACGTAGCATCGGGGGGGGGGGGGGGGGGCTGGCCCCCCCCCCCCCCCCACTTTTTCTCGCAGCAACAAATTTTACAGTATAAAAAAAAATAGAGCAGTAGTTATTAATAGAAAATGGATGGTTAAATAGATTCATCCAATTTTTTCTATAAACGGAAAAATTCACGCATTATGATTTTTATCTTAGCGGGGGGTATCAATTGTGAGCTTGCTCACAGTACCTCTAGTTTTCTCAGAAACAATGCCTGTGCACCGTGCCTATATATTTATTACACAAAAGTTGATAAATTTCTTTCCGCATTCCGGGTTATACATATGTGTGTAGCATTTATTTATACATATACTATACTGGTACTGTACCAGTTATCGGCTAAAACCAGTTATTGGCTAAACATAGAGTCCGGGTTAATAGCACGCGACTATCTGAGATTTTTTTTAATTCAGTGGTCTGTTTCGAATTAAGAAAAGTAAGTTTGCTTGAAAACTATCTTGAATATGTTTTAAACATGCGCTTAAACGATCATCGTTTACCGCTAATTTATATCTTTGCACTTTTAGCAGTGTGGGATGTGACGTAATAAGTTAAACATAGAATATTACCTCTTTGTAATACTTTAGTATATCCCTTCTTTGATTTGCATATATTACCAATATATATATCATGCATAAACAAAGGGAATTCACATAATTCCGAGAGATTCATAGCACAGTTGAACGCCTGATTGCACAATTATGTATTGAATAGGGCTAACTGTATTCGATGCAAGAGACTACGTACCATTATAATAGCAAATGGAAACCCCCTGTGCTATTTTTAGATCTTTATTTAACGGAAACGAAAAACACATGTACATGGTCTTTTTTTCATTAAAAACATAAATATATAGACTACAACATGTAGTGTATGTAGAATACATCAACTTACTTGTAAATGTCGATTATTCCAATAGTCTGAATAGTTAAAATGACTTACAAATCGAGGATGGGTCACAGGCGTTTGTTTCATTCTCAATTGTGTATGGTTAATAGACCAGCACCTGTGGGATGGGTCCTCTAGATCTGTGGCTAGCTGGTTTGAACTAGTATCTAAAAAGCATGTGCATGTTACCTCTGCAGATGCTTTACCAGATGTTTACTTTAAAGAAAAAACAACTTTTAGAAAATTGACCTTTGACAATGAAATTTCAATAAACCGAAGAATTTTGAAATCTAAGAGCACCCAAACACCAAAAAAATGCTGGGCGGTGATTAAATCTCCTTTAATTTAAATTGAAATATTATATCGAATTGTTTTAAGGCACGTAGCATCGTTTTTTGAAAGTTGGGGGGGGGGGGCAGACTCATCCAAAAAATCTTGATGAGCAAAAAAAAAAGAAAAAAGGAAAAAGGTTACATTCCAAAATTCTGAAAATCCTAATCCGTGGGGGTGGGGGGTGGGTGAGAAGTAGTAGTAATATACCTTTAACCTCGATTTCACTGATTATTTCTCTATTTTCAATTCAATTACTTACATGGTCCCATAATAGGGGGTGCAATCCCATGTTAATTCGATTTTTGTATGTAAATTTAAGAAAAATCTTTGCTTTTCAAATAAGTCCCCCCCCCCACCCAATGCTACGTGCCTGATTTTGAAGTGGCAAATTTTAGTACTTTTGGTTTAAGAAAGACAACTCCAGTTACTTTATTAATGGACTTGTCATTAGTCAGATATTTATGTCTAGTTGTCCAAAAAATAGTTGAATAAATAATAGGTTATTTATGTTATGAAGATCCATGCTTGGAATTTTTTGAAAGTTTGTACAATGATTTTTTTTCGCGCACTGCGTTAACTATTACAAGTATTTAGGCACGTTGTTGTGTACATCTTGAATGCAGGTTATTCCTATATGGACTTTGTCGATATGCGAGATAATCATGTCAACATGCAACATAACATAATCATCCTGCACGTCGACAAACATATGTATTAATTCCCCAATATATCTTACCTTCTTAGATTCAAGTTGTCTAAAAGATTTTCTGTCATAATTTGAGAAGAAAGTTTGAAAAAATGAATTGCAAATTAAGTCATACAAAAATAACATAGACACAGGTGACATAAATATTTCCATATTACTGATGAGTATCTAATTTTTCATATTTTATATTGATTACATATGTCCGTTTGTCTTTGGCACACCAAATTCACAAAAATCAGCTAATCATAGTTTCACAGTCGATAAACTTGGTTTTACGGTTGTAAACTATAGTTTACGGACAGAAAACTATAGTTACATGTAACGACGATAATCTATATTACACATCTGTAAACCATAGTTAACACGATCATCTAGGTTTTAGACGTGTGAAATATATATTAAACACTGAAGACAACATTGAAAACAACCATTTGCGATTACAAAACATAATTTATCTGATAAATATAGTTTCACAATCGTGAAACTACGATTAACAACTCTTAACTATAGTTAACGAATGTAAATTATAGTTTACAGATGTGGATCTATATTAATCAGCAAAATCTATAATTTACGTTAATTGTAGACGGATAATCTATGATTATCATTTGTAAACCATAGTTTGCAACCATTAACTATAGTATTGCAGATGAAAACTATAGTTAACGAATCGCTACATGTAACTATGGTTTGCGGTTCGTTAACTATAGTTAACAGTCGATAGACCTAATTTATAAAATGTGAAACTATATTAAGCTAATTTTTGTGAATTTGGCGTGCCATATACATGTCAACCCATTCTATTATTGTAACTGGTCCATAACTTTTAAGAGGGCATGGTCATGACTGAAGCTGAAAATTCCCCATTTTTCAATGTTAAAGTCAGTTAAAACTTGAAAGCCTTGTATTTGCTTCCAATGTCCATATGGTTCGTGTCATGATAGATTGAAATACCACTGTAAGCTCGGGCTTAACTTTTTTTTAAATAAATATATTTTAATTCTTTTTTCATACCCGATACCAAAAACTTTGTACAAAATTAACATTTAATGTAACGTTTTTGAGTTGAGAAATTGTGATTTTATGACCTTGATAGGATAAAATGCGCCAAATAATCATGTTTTCTCCATTTTATTTTGGTATTTCTGCGCTAGGGATTACTTTTTCTTTCCAAGATATTAAAACTATTGTAAAAAGTCACCAAAAAAAATGCTTACCCCGTCGTTAACAAATGATCATTTGAGAATTTGAATTTCTAACATAGATACAATATGCATGAGATTTGTTTTTATTTTTTTTTGGTTTTGATAGAGATTATGTATATACAAGCAGGAGCCATACTTTACTGACATATCGATACAAATTTAAGCTAACTTTGCATGCTTGTACAGTAAGTACAAGTAGGGAAGAAATGTAAAAAAAAAAAGGTCATTTGAACGAAATAAAAAAGAATAAAGAGAAAAAAAAAATAAACAGTTTAAATTATCTATGTAGGTATTGCATATTGCCAAACCATTAAATTAGAAAATGGAAAATTACGCACCTACAAAGGGACCGGGGGCACGGATATAAGTTAAACATATGTAATTAGAATGCAAAAATAAACAAATAAAAAAAAAATTGCTAAATTTTCATCCCTTAAAAAATTGCCAGTTCAAGGGGGGGGGGGGGTATCCTTAAATTCAAAGTGGATATGAAGAAATATGTTTTGCACTGCATATAAATGGTGACCTTGTATATGCACCATCAAAAAAGCAATCCTTTTCATCTCTATGTAGATCAGTTACTCTACATCATCTTAATATATAGAATGATAGAGGGCTGGATTATATAAGTTTTTATGTGAGTACACAGGGATAAGCATATAACATCAAGCAGTATTGTAAAAAAAAAAAAAAAGGCCATGATCAAAATTCAATGAACGGCATAAAATATACATGTACATTTAAATACAAAAAAACAAGATACATAAAGAATCAGGAAATCAATTTATCATAGGTACTAGAACACATGTTATATGTTTTGGTTTTATATATTTAAACCTGTAGCCATTGGCTACTATTTATAGCGTATAACCTGTAGAACAGGTATTCAAGTTAAGCACGATTTTCACTCATTCAAAGGCTTTTCTTTGCCGCATATGCACGTACATGTAATATGTCTCGACAAGATAATGCCGAGGACATAGTGACTGAGAAAAAGAATGAACAGAGTGAATCTGCGCCTGACCTGACCGACGTAGTAAATTTATTCACTATTGTTATAAAAAACCAGTTTGAAGAGTTAACAGAAAAACTACAAAAGGAGCAGTCTCAGAATTCCGAGTATTTGCAGAAGAAGGTGAAAGCTAATATCGGGAATAAGCTGAAATCGGAAGGTAACAAGATCCAGTTCGAGTTTAATGAAGGGCTTAAAGAGAAGGTCCTTAAATTGGAGAAAATTGCGAAATCGAAAGGCGATCACAAATCATTGTTGTTAATCAGCGAGAGAGATAATTCACGACATCGATACCCGTAATAAGTACATCAGAATCGCCGACTCGTCACCAGCAGGCTGGAAAACGGTGAATGAATACAAGGCCAGTGATATTGCAGATGATTCAGAGGATGAAAAGAAGATCCGTAGTGCGGAAAACCGCGCCCTCAGGAGTGTCAAGCAGTTCCGTCTTAAATACAGGCCGCGCCCATATCAAAGTGTCCCAAACAGAGGCTATGTGTCCGCCGCTGCTGGATCCGCCACTCAATTGGCCGCTCAAACTCCTGCTCTTGTTAGCGCTTCTCAGCCTTTTCTCGCCTACCCCAAGCAGGCGTATTTTCGTGGGAGACAGAGAACCCCACAGTCAACCGACGTTTGCTTCGGATGCTTTAAGTATGGCCATTGGAAGAACAAGTGTCCCGCTGGAAACAACTTCCAGACAACAGAGCAACAGAAGTGAAGTTCTAGTAGAAGATCAGTATTTTGATATCAATTGTGAAAGTGATTCTGAAATTCTTCATCACATTGATTATTTTGATGTAATTGATAACGAAAATCATTTTTGTCCACAAACAGCTGACAAAGGGTATAAAGAAAAGCTTATTTAGACATATATCATTTTGGGAGAGTATGAATACTTATGACTAAATTTTGAAAATAATAAAACCGGGTTATGATATTCCGTTTACTGCAAATCCACCATCAATGTGCATGAATAACAACAAGTCTGCATTACGAAATGATTCCTTTGTATCTGATGCTATTCAAGAGTTATTTTTGTCTGAATGTATTGTAGAAGTTCCCTTTCAGCTGTCTTTGTCAGTCCTTTAAGCGTGGCCGAAAACAAAAATAAAAAACGTTTAATTTTGGATTTGAGCACTCTGAATACTTACATTAAAAAAGAACGCATTAAATTTGAAGACTGGAAAATAGCTTTAGAATACTTCAGACAAACTCGTTTTTGTATCAAGTTTGATTTACGTTCAGGTTACCATCACATTGATATTTCTACTAAGTCCCAGACTTATTTAGGTTTTTCATGGAAGGACAAGTTTTACTGTTTTACGGTTTTACCATTTGGACTTAGTACAGCGCCGTATGTATTTACTAAATGCTTGCGCCCTATTGTTAAATACTTTAGAGAAAATTGTATAGACATTGTTTTGTACTTAGATGATGGTTTAGTGTAAAATACAAAAAATCAGTGGGAAAATGTTTCAAAATTTGTACAAGATACGTTGGACAAGGCTGGTTTTCTGGTTAATATCGAAAAGTCTGAAAAAACAGTTCAGCAGTTAGAATGGTTGGGTTTAGTTTGGATTTCGATCGACTTTACATTGTGTATTCCTGAAAGGCGTATTGATGACTTAAAGTCTTCATAAGTCTTCATAAATTAATGCCTAAAGTTATGGCGAGACAACTTGCTAAGGTAACAGGTAAAATTATTTCGCTCTCTCCCGTCTTCGGGAATGTTTGTAGAATTATGACACGGTATTGTTATATGAAAATAGTGTCAAGGTCGCCTTGGGATAGTGTTCTCAATTCAGAAAAAATGGAACACGTATTGAAAGAGTTGAACTTTTGGCTTTTGAATATTTTTGTATCTAACAAAAAGAAACTATGTAGTGTTTTTGAGAAAGATATTGTTGTTTATTCTGATGCAAGTAATGTAGCAGCAGGGTCTTATACTATTGATGTAAATCAAGAGGTTTTTCATTTAATGTGGAAAGAGCATGAGGCTAAGAAAAGTTCTACGTGGCATGAATTAAGAGCCATTGAACAAACTGTGAAATGTTTTCAAGACAGATTTGCATCAAAGACTATTAAGTGGTTCACAGATAATCAAGCATGTGTAAAAATAGTGCAATGTGGGAGTATGAAATTGGAATTACAAGAGTTAGCCATGAATATTTTCTCTGCTTGTATTCAGAAAGGTATTAATATTGATATTCAATGGATTCCAAGACAAGAAAATATCAAAGCTGACTATATACGCAATATCATATTGGGTTGTGACAAAGGAATTTTTCCGATTTATGGATGAATTGTGGGGTCCACATACAATAGATCGCCTTGCAAATTCCTATAATAAAAAGTTGGAAAGATTTAATTCCTTGTTTTGGAATCCAGGTTCAGAAAATGTCGATTGTTTTTGTCCGAATTGGAGTGATGAAAATAACTGGCTTGTGCCACCTGTTATTCTGATAATTAAGACTATCAAATATCTTGTGAGCTGTAAGGCCAAGGGTACTCTTATTGTTCCAAAGTGGAGTTCTTCACCTTTTTGGACTTTTCTTTTTTGGAAAAATCTAAGCTATCGTGGTTACGTACAAGAAGTAATCGAATTTAAAAACCCCATAAATATTTTTCAACATGGATTGAACAAACACTCTCTATTTGGATCAAACAATTTTTGTACTCCCGTGTTGGCTGTAAGATTAGATGCTGGTAAATGTTGATGTATTGTTGTTGAAATAAAAAAGTTGATGTTTTTGAACATATAATAATTATATTTTTACTTTGTTTTACATTCAAGTCTTGATACATACAATTTGACGGTTAATTGATCGGGGTGAATGATACTTTATGTAGCAAATAAAAATTGTTTGTAGTATAAGTCCTGGTACATAGCATGGTGTAGCTAGTGAAAAGAGTAAGTCCTGCTATATAGCATGGTATAGCAAGTGGAAATGAGTAAGTTCTGGTACATAGCATGGTGTAGCCAGTGGAAATGAGCAAGTCCTGGTACATAGCATGGTGTAGCCAGTGGAATTGAGTAAGTCCTGGTACATAGCATGGTGTAGCCAGTGGAAATGAGCAAGTACTGGTACATAGCATGGTGTAGCCAGTGGAATTGAGTAACTCCTGGTACATAGCATGGTGTAGCCAGTGGAAATGAGCAAGTCCTGGTACATAGCATGGTGTAGCCAGTGGAAATGAGCAAGTCCTGGTACATAGCATGGTGTAGCCAGTGGAAATGAGCAAGTCCTGGTACACAGCGTGGTGTAACCAGTGGATATGAGTAAGTTCTGGCATATAGCATGGTGTAGCCAGTGGAATTGAGTAAGTCCTGGTACATAGCATGGTGTAGCCAGTGGATATGAGTAAATTCTGGTACACAGCGTTGTGTAACCAGTGGATATGACTTTCGTATATAGCTAATGCATGATATTAAGTGTATATGATACTTATTTATATGTTTTAAAAAGGTATAAAACAACGTTATCATGAATGTGATAAATGCATGGCTTGATATTTTCATGAAATCTGCATCGTTATTCTGTCATATTGATTGGTGTTTTTGTTTACATTTTTCAGACATTTTTTCTGTGGGGAGATGCATGGAAGGAAGTCCTCTCCAGAAATGATAACGAGGATCAGCGCATATCAGCTCTGAAAAACGCAATCCCAGAGTATTGTTTAAAAATACAAATATGCCTTTAACGCTTTTTGCAAGTGGTGTTCTTCCTTTATACCCCAGATTAGCCCTTTACCAGCTTCAGAGTCAAACGTCGCTACATACATTATTTCATTGTCGACTAAATTCCATTCTGTAGTTAAAATTCAAGAAGCGGTATATTCTATAAGTTAGGCTCATTCTCTAGGAGAATTTAAAAATCCATGCGATTCCACTCTTGTCAATTCAGTGAAAGAAGGGGCTATAAGATCAGTCAGCCATACCGTAAAGAAAAAAGAGCCGATTTCACCGGAAGTGTTATCAAAATTAGTGAAAATATTTGGAAAAAAATCGGATTCCTTACAAGATATACGATTGTGCTGCATGTGTTTAATAGCAAATGCTGGATTTTTGCGTTTTTCCGAACTGATAAATTTGAAAAGATCCAACATTTTTCAATTTTCGATTCTCATGTTTCGTTGTTTATAGAAAAAAGCAAGACCGATGTATACAAAGAAGGAAGCACTGTGGTTATTTCAAGAACTCCAAATGATACATGTCCTGTAGCTACATGTATGTTAGAGAAATATTTACGGAAAGCAAATATTATGCCTTCTTCTGAGGAATTTATTTTCAGGTCTATACTTTACTGTAAGAAATCCAAGTCTTACAAACTTAGAAATGGTAATAAACCATTATCGTATACTCGAGCAAGAGAAATCTTGCTCAAAGCACTAAAGTCTTTAGGTTTAGAATCCGGTAATTTTGGTTTGCATAGTCTTAGATCTGGGGGTGCTACAGCTGCTGCTAGCAACGGCATTACTGATAGACTGTTTAAGAAACATGGTGGATGGAAATCCGAGAAAGCCAAAGATGGCTATGTTCAGGAAAATTTATTAGAAAAGGTTATTGGTTTCGAAAAAATTAGGTATTTAATAAGATAACATTGTTTTTGCCACTTTTCACATTATTATGTTCTTTCTTTATTGTCGAAAATGCAGCAAAATAAGCGCTTCCTTCACTAATCATGTGTTTTGTTATTATTGTAAATAATTTATGTTCGGTTGAGTGGAACGAATAAGAACATAAATTAATTTATCATAGGTACTAGAACACATGTTATATGTTTTGGTTTTATATATTTAAACCTGTAGCCATTGGCTACTATTTATAGCGTATAACCTGTAGAACAGGTATTCAAGTTGAGCACGATTTTCACTCATTTAAAAGCTTTTCTTTGCCACATTTGCACAATCCCTACCCACCCACCCACCCACTTATTTAGTGACATTTAAAAATCAAGGACTGTGCACTATGTAAAATGTTTTATTTCAGAAAGAAGTTTGAAGAATCTTTATATGTATTTGTACGTGCAAATAAATGCAGCAAAATAAGCGCTTCCTTCACTAATCATGTGTTTTGTTATTATTGTAAATAATTTATGTTCGGTTGAGTGGAACGAATAAGAACATAAATGAAAAAAAGATTGCTGCAATGATTAAAGGAGACAGATTTCTCTAAAATTGTATTTTAGTCAACAGTTAAAACAATTTATTTTCTTTTTATCAACAACATACTGGTGTTTCTTTAATTAACAAGAGGCCAATGGGCAACACCGCTCACCTGCGGAACAATAGGTATGATAAAATCAGCTTAATGGAGTCATAATACAAACAATCTGGACAATGTACAATAATACAAGATCCTGTATAAATAAAATCCATTTCCCACCCTGGATATTCTTATGTTTATAATCATTAGTCCCTTTTCTAACAGTATAATTTTATAGTCATATCACATGTTAGGTATTGCAGTTCTCAAAAAGATCCTTAACAATTGTTTATAAATGGGATATAAAGCTACATCAAACTCTGAACCTTCTTGTGAGGCCAAAGAATTGTCCTGGAGACAAAATCTTAACAATAATAAAGAATCATCTGGCTGATTAGTTTATGAGAAGAAGATTTTTAAAAATTTACTCTATATATTCCTATGTAAAACTTCAACCCCCATTGTGGTCCCACCCTACCCTCGGGGCCATGATTTTCACAAATTGGAATCTACACTACCTGAGGATGCTTCCACACAAGTTTCAGCTTTCCTGACTGATTAGTATCTGAGAAGAAGATTTTAAAAGATTTACTCTATATATTCCTATGTGAAACTTTAACACCCCCTATGGTGGCCCCACCCTACCCCCGGGGTCATGATTTTCACAACTTGGAATCTACACTACCTGAGGATGCTTCCACACAAGTTTCAGCTAGCTGCTTTCCTGGCTGATTTGTTTCTGAGAAGAAGATTTTTAAAGATTTACTCTATATATTCCTATGTAAAACTTCGAGTCCCCATTGTGGCCCAACCCTACCCCCGGGGGTCATGATTTTCACAACTTTGAATCTACACTACCTGAAGATGCTTCCAAACAAGTTTCAGCTTTCCTAGCTTTATGGTTCTTGAGAAGAAGATTTTTGAAAAAATTTTCATTAATTTCTAATTATCTCCCCTTGAAAATGAGTGTGACTCTTAATTTTCATAACTTTGAATCCTCTTTGCCTAAGAAGGATTTGTACCAAGTTTGGTTGAAATTGGCCCAGTAGTTCTTGAGAAGATGTTGAAAATGAGAAAAGTTTACGGACAGACGGACGACAGACAAGATGTGATCAGAATAGCTCACTTGAGCTTTCAGCTCAGGTGAGCTAATAATTTAAAGTGTACATATTTAAAGTATAGTTAGTCACAATAACAAATGAGGTATGATGTGAATTAAATAGAACCCCTTTTCAAAAGGTGACACTAAAATCGGTCATTTAATTAACCAAAAGCTCTGTTAATGCGAAGTAAGAGCCGAATAGGGCCAAATGGAGAGTAAATATATGCTCTGAAAAAAAGAATTTTGTGAGATCCAATATGACCTTGACACTTGACCTAAAAACATCATTCAAGGTCACTGCACACCCTTTAATCGTAGGCACTCTGTTAGTGAAGTATGAGCCAGATTGGACCAAAAGGAGAAAAGAAGTTTTTATACATTAAGTAAACATCAAAATATCTAAGCATGGATATAATACATGTAAAGCACAATAATAGTCATTGTCTTCCAGAGGAATATTGGCATATCCAATCCATTATATCATTCCGTTTCCTGCTATTAATTTCATTTGGAGGCTTGGACTGATGGAAATCTCGCTAATGGTGATCTTACAAGATGATGCCTAATCAAGAAACGGCCAATGCACAAAGTTACAATGTAATATACAAGGACAACGATGGCAAAGCACACAACTGCTATCACCAGTACAATTATGACAGCAGTGCAGTTGAATCCATTACGTGGCTCTGTAATAACAAATAAGGCTGCATTGATTAATGTTTGGCACTTTACAAGAGAATTTTAATATACTTACAATAGAATAAAATACTACCCATGTTCTTTTACATTTACATTTACTTACGTGAATCTGGTAGGGGATTGGTGGCATTAGGAGTCGAAGGGTCTTCTAGAATGAAAAATTATGAAAAAAAAGTTTCGTTTAGCTAGAAATAAGTCTGAAAGAAGTATTTGGGGTTGTATGGACCATGGATATCGAACAAGGTAGCTCAGTGGTAGAACTCCCTTGAGTTGGTGTCATAATTATTACAATATTCTGAACCCCTCGAAATATTGAGCCTTGGTTCAAAATATCGCTGAAAATATTGAACCGCCTTATGAAATATTCAACCCTGGTTTCAAAATATTATGGCCGTGCTATACTAACCCCCCCCCCCCCCCTCTGATTTTTATTGCTTATATTGCAGAGGGGGTTCAATATATCATTGGGGTGAAATACTGAACCCCTTTCTGGTTTTCATTCGCTATTGGAGAGGGGGTTCAGAATATATCATGGCCCCTGATATATTTAATCTCTAACCTATGGTTCAAAATATTATAGCTGCGATATACTGAACCCATTCTCTGATTTTCATTGCAATTGGAGAGGGGGTTCAGAATATTATGGCCATGATACAGTAATTCAACCCCCATGCACCTATTTCCAATTCTCAATGCAGAGGGGGTTCAAAATATTACAGCTGGAATATATTGAAACTATTCTCTGATTTTCATTGCTATTAAAGATGGGGTTCAAAATATTGTGGCAGCAGTATATTGAACTCCCCACCTTTTTACAATTCTAATCAGGAATTGGAAACAGGAGGGGGGTTCAATATAACGCGGTCATAATATATTAAAACCAGGGTTTAGTATCATATGGAGGGGGGGGGGTCAATATTTTGCAGCGAGTTCATAATATTGATATATTGAACCCGGTTTCAATGTTTTGGGGTATCAAAATATTATACAGCACTGGGTTTGATTGGGTCCATTTTCATTAATTGTTTTTATAAAAATTAACATGCTCCTTTCCCACTACAAATGGTGTTGTTGCCTTTCTTCTTTAGGCAATGTATAAAAATTAATAAATCCGTGCATGGTGACCTAGCTTATGCTGTGTCTAAGATGTTGAAAACTTTTTAAAAACGGAAGAATGTGGTTGCAGTAACACAGATGGGCCATGGATATCAGCCTGGGTAGCTGAATAGTAGAGTTCCTGACTAGATTTAATGGGGTCTATGGTTCAATTAACAGTCCAGCCATATATTTTCATTGTATTAATACTGTATGCACATTCCTCTTTTCCTAGTTTACTTAATGTATGTATTAATCATTCTAAAAAATCAGTGCATCAACTTATAGAATAAATTGTGTCATTTGCGATTAATAGTTGCTGAGAAATCTGTGACGAAAATTTGTCACTGACAGACGGACAGACAGACACACAGGGGTAAAACAGTATACCCCTTTTTAAATAATAATAAATAAAAATGCCTTTACAGTCATTTTGTACTCACTAGTACTGGCGAAGGTTACATGTGGGATATTGGTGGTCGCAGGTTTGGGACTGGTAACATTACCAGGCAAGCAGTCATGTTTTTCTGTGGAGAAAATAGAAAATCAATCAAGATCTGTCAAAAATTCAGGCAGTATTATCTAAGAGAGATAGCTTGTAGCGTAGCTGGACTCATGCTTATAGTTTGCATAGGGCATAAAAATCTATTGCAAGCTAATGTACAGTAGCTTTAGTGTAAGTGTATATTCAATCTTAAAGGGGCATGGTCACGATTTTATTATTTATTATTATAATTATTTATTATTTTTTCAATTTTAATGTTTAAATGCTTTAGCAAGGCTTTTTAAAAAGGCAACCAAAATTTGAGTGTCATTTGATGAGTTATAAGCGAGTTGCAGAGCTTACAATTCTTCGCTATGTAAACCATTTCGATTGTTGAAGTGAAAAATCCAGTTTTAGAAGAAGAATTCAAAACAGTTTATGTATATGGATATATCTATCTTTGCACAGTTTTTATGTCAGCAGTATGTATTAATTAAGAAGTTAATTGGAGATTTATTATGCTTAAGCTCAAGGGAGTATCAAATTATTTGATGATTTGTTGTATTTTCCTTTTATTTAGATGCATGTGAGGCCATCTTCAAATGTGGCAGATCACTGCCTTTCTCATGCTTTAAGTGAAGCTGACAGTCTCTACTTTGAAGAAGAGTTTTCCCATCACCATTCGGACAGCTGCGTCCATTGTAACCAGCTCGACAATATTTTGTCATCAATTTTGGACATGGTGAAAGATGCATCCTGGGACAATTCTGATGCATACCTATTCAAGGCAAATGTCCAACCCCTTCTTTTTTCTTTTTTAAATCAAATTGTGAATAGTGATGCATCTTTTTATCTGCTTTTATATGGCCTTGATCATCTTTAATAGTGTAAAATATATATATATATATATATATATATATATATATATATATATATATATATATATATATATGAGAAACTATTATTGGTATTGTGAAGATGACTATATGCAAAGTATCTCACTACAAAATCAAAAAACTTTATGGAGTATTAATGAACACTGCAATTCTATTGTAATAGAGGGAGTTATCTTTTTTTTTAGCTGGAGAGGTCTGTGTCTGCCATTAAGGAACTAAAGGCACATGTTCTGCGTTCCAAAAACCAAGACAGAGCTAGAACGAATGTGACAGAAAACCTTGGGGATGGGTATCTATTCCTTGTAGCTGACTGGGCCATGAGGTTTCTGTCTCGAAAATTTAGAGAAGGACAAACCGATTGGTGCGGGAAGCGAAGAATAAACTGGCACATTGCAGTTTGTGCCACAAAGAATAATGACAGTTATAAGCTAGGCACATATCTGCATATTCTGGATTCCCAGTGTCCTCAGGACTCTAGGCTCACTACAGCTTTAATAATTGATGTGGTCAAGGATATGGCAAATCGAAGAGAAGTTCATAACGTTCACATCTGGTCGGACAATGCAGGGTGCTACAAAAGCTCTTATACCCTCGATAATGCCCTACATCAAGAACTTAAACCCATCATCAAGTCATACAACTTTTGTGAAGCGCAAGATGGAAAGCTTTGGTCCATGTGACCGAAAAAGCATTGCATATCAAATCTGCCATTAAAAGATATGTCAATGAAGGAAATGATGCCTGGATGCTTCTCAAATGAAAAAGGTAAAAAAATTAAATTAGTAGAATGATGATTTAATTAATTTCAGAAAAGTTTGAAAGGTTGATCTTCTTTGAAAACCCATAATATTGTTTAGGATCCTTATTAATTATGTTTGGGCCTTCATGTAAATGCATGCAGATGATAATTATAAATACTAGTGTGTAAGAGAAAGCTAGTTAAATGGAACATTTTTTAGGAAGACGTTTTAATGGATTTAAAGTGTTTCATCAATACGTATAAATTCCAGGCTATTGACACACAGCAACATAGTCAATACAGGGTCAAAGTTGTCACTCCAATTATAGATGTCAACGAAGACAAATGTGCTATAAAGGCCATTCCAAACTTTTCCTTATTGACCAACTTTGAGTTCAGTCCTGATGGTTTAAAGGGGCATGGTCACGATTTTGGTCAAATTCAATTTTTATGTTTTCATTATTTACAATGCTTAAGGAAAGCATTTCTACTGATGAAATGAAATTTGAGGGTCAGTTTTAAAGTTATAAGCAAGATACAGGGCTCACAAATCTTTGTCATCTAAACAAGGCTCGTGCCCTGTTGTTGTTTACATAGGTTCAATATACCAGTAAAAAATCTTTTTCACGCTGATTCGTCTATCTTCTTATTCATTTTAAGCATAAATAAACAGTTCCTTACGTTAAACACATTCATTAGGTCTAAAATTGGAATTTTCACTTCAACATT
Source organism: Magallana hongkongensis (assembly GCA_015776775.1). Lineage (NCBI taxonomy): Eukaryota > Metazoa > Mollusca > Bivalvia > Ostreida > Ostreidae > Magallana > Magallana hongkongensis. Next base: position 34,120,273 of record CM027470.1, read on the forward strand.
CAAAATGTAAACAAAAGCTTTGTTTAGATAGCAAAGAATTGCAAGCTCTGTAACTTGCAACGAATGACACTCAAATTTTAGTTGCCTATTGAAAATGCCTTACTGAAGCATTGTCAACATTAAAGTCGGAAAAATAATTTTTGACTAAAATCGTAAACATGCCCCTTTAAGAGTATGGTTCAGGTGAATATTAAACTACATAAACAATTTACGTATTTATAATCAGTACAAATTAAGAAAATAACTCATAAGTGAAACAAATTCATAGTGTGATCCCATCATGTGAAACACTATTTTTTATGGATTATCGGTTGCTTGTTTCATGTATGAAATCAAACGGTTAATGACATATAATATCTAATAATGCATTATTAGGCCAAATGTCTTTAAATTAACTTAACCTTTCTTCTTACTATGAGTTTTACTAAATACTGACGGTTAAGAATTTCAATGACACCACAGAATATTATTTTAATTCTAGATATTCTCTGGTTCAAATCATGTTTTTAATTTTTGTATATAATGCATGTACCTCAGTGAGGGAACGCATTTTAAGTAATCAAAAAGAAGGTATCATAAATAATTATAATGTGATGTATCTTTCAAACTTTATTCATGAACTGGTAAAAATGTACAAAGAGTATCAAAAATTTATAGGGAAGTGAGTGATTTCATTTGATAGCCCGGGTCCTTTTCCAATCACTATCTTAAGGATGTTGGTTCCTGGAGTTTTAAAATATATCCCCATATCATTTTTCTTACTAATATTATATATAGTGGTTTTAAGATATATCAAAATTATATATGGATGGGGTCCATATAAGTGAGGTATGGGGCCCCAAAAGTAGTACAGTTTTCATGAAAGCAAAATGTTGACATTTCCATAAAATAACTTATGCCATTGTTTAAAAACTTTAAACAGTGTGTCAAATGAATATTATATAAAACCCACATAATAATGTGAACACAATTAGTTATTCTTATCATTACAAAATATTAAATGATTTTACTTTCCCTTATAAGACTCATTTATCGCCCTTATATCCATATTAGGAGAAAAGTTTCAATCTGTAAAAAACATATATTAAAAGTGTAATAAAAATTTAACCAACATGCAATTTCCGATATTAAGAATATAAACATTGATTACCATAATGTTTTGAATGAGAACCAAAATTCATAATGTTGTGGACCATATAAAAAAAAAGGGGTCTTAGTCCGAATTTCCTCTGTCAACTTTTTACTATGTACTGTATATTGCAAAGTAAACAAAGTTAACAGTTAAAATTCATAGTATCAAATTATATTCTATTAATAATGCAGTCTTGTATTTCATATATTGTCAAAAATGGAAAGTAAATTTCATAGAATTATACTGTAATTGTAGGAGATGAGGAATGAACTAGGTTCGAACCTAAGACCCTTCAGTTTGAAAACCAATTCTCTACAGGTTAACCCACAAGCTAATGCTAGTAGGAGGGTGGCAGTATAGAGCCTTTTTTATACTTGACATACACACTATTACACTCCCCTCTTTTCTTTTGAGATTTTTTATCCCTTATAAATCTCACACAAGACTCACTTGGCCACTTCACGTCGGTTATTTTACTGGGCCCCAATGAAATAAAGGAGGAGGAATGAGCTACGCTCGAACATAGGATCCTTCAGTTTAAAAACACTCTACAGATTGATCTAAAGGGTTAACCCACTAGCTTGTGCAAGAAGGTGTATGTCAGTACTGAGCCTATTATATAGTTACACAGACCTAACTTACACACTATTACACTTCCAACAGTCCAACTTCCGATCCAATGATTCTGACATGCAATGAGAAAAGGTTTCTTTTACGTAAACAATCTTTAATTCTTAAGAAAATCATTAATTTCAATAAATATTTAAATAAAATTCAATAAATACAGAATAACATTACAAATCTATTAGTGACAAAAATATACTGGAGCGAATAATAACCGTAACCTAATCAACACTCCAATCAACATAATTACAAATCTTACATTAATATATTGGAGCGGACAATTACCGCACCCGAATCAACACTCCCATCAACATAATTACAAACATGAATATATTGGAGCAGATAATTACAGCACCCGAATTAACACTCCCATCAAATAACAATTACATATGTAACAAACTTTGAGAGGACAATTTACACATCAATTTACACTCACAACTATTTAATTATTACGAATTATCAACATTACAATTACAAATCTAACAAATTGAAACAGTTACGAAAGTGAAATTCTAATGTATGACCAATTTGCTGACAAAGATGATCGTAAGATACACGGTAAGGCTTGAACACGCTGCAGTGGTTTTGCTTCATTTAGTGTAGTCCCCACTCTCACAGATCTCTGTTTGGCGCCCATCAATGTTGGTCTTGACTGACTAAAGTCACTGCAGCAAACAATAAAAAAGGAGTATAAATTGTACAGATATAACATGTTTTCTGCACTTCTAGCATTGAAATAGTATCAAAGCTTCTCTTAATTTTACTATATGTAATTTTAATTTGCTTTATATCTTGCGTAACAGTGAATCAAATTGTATCGACAATGATAATCCCTTAGCATTATGGTAAAGAAAGTACATGTTATCAGCACGTCTTTCAATAGTATTACAGTTTATCTATTTATAATGATGAATACCTCAGCATCTCTAATTAGTGCTATAACTCCATCCAGTGGATTCTTCTGCTGTCATTCCTGTTAAATTATCAAGTCCAATATGTAAGAGAATTGTGAAGAAAACTATCTACTGAAGTATTTAAGAGTATTCACACACAACTGATAATGATAATTATATTTCATCATCAATAATTTCACTACCTTAGCTTTGTCAACAGTTCTATTATAGTGACCCAAATTGTGGCAGTGGCGTTTTTCTGAGTAAGGGAGCCACCTCCACATTACGACTGGGTGGTAGTTCTTTTGTACCTTTGGGGATTTTTATGGACGTCAAGCACCTTTATTATCTAAGTGGCATTTCATCATGTGTATGAGCACAATAAACGGACAAAAATTGTTTGCATCAGCATGATGGAGTGCCTGGAGAAAAAATAGTTGCAATATCAATACAATGTACTCAAACAATTCATTTTTTAATTCATTAAAATTGATGCTATAAACACGCATCCTATTTCTATCAATAGCCAACACCCTATACTATAATGTAATGGTAATCTCTTTCTATTCCGTTGTTTGAGCACTGAACCAGCCTGATGTGCTTGCTTTGGCTCCTGTTCCACGTACGGTCAAAGTACTGCCTACATTAGAAACTTATAACAATTGTTAGTTAACGATTTACATGTTATTAACTAATTAATCAACAAGAAACAACTTAATGGCAAAGCAGTCAAAGGGTCCTTTTTGAATAACTTTATCAGATGGGATCATCTTGATTTTCATGCAAACATTAAAATAAATAAAATTTGAATTCCTTAAGAAATAGAGTCCATTCTAGCTTACAGCTTGTCAGAGGCTCATCAAATTCAAGTTGTGGAGAAGGACTTTTCATGGGATGGTCTCAGAAACTAGTTCCAGGCTTTGAATGGTGCTGGCTGAAAGGTTGAACATTTTTTTGATTCAGGTCCTTATAATATACAGATCAGCAGTGCCAGGCTTAAAATATAGAGACAAAACTTGTTGACATACGTTAATGATTAATGCCTTTGACAGATGATCAATTTGAGAAAAAAAACACCTTAAATGCTACAGTTGGATATAATTCTTACCATAAAAACATCAGGTCTCCTGAGATGAATTCATTAAGATGTGTATGACTTATGCATGTGTAAGTACACATCATAGTGACAGCTACTGCAATTGTTAGGATTTCATCCAGTCCAGACTTTTGGATTTCATGCAGTTTTGTTCAGTAGATCGTTTTGTAAAAACCAGTTCTCCTGATCTCTCATCATGGAGTGGTCTTGATATCATATACATGTATCATAACATTTGTGTGTTGAGAGCTCTAATAATTAAGGGTTAATTAAGCCATTATTCAACATTCGAACACCCTTGTATCCACTTGAAAGGACACCACATACAAAAAGTATAACAAAATTCTGTTCTTGACGTTGGAGGTGGTTTGGAGGCTTTACTGATGATGTCCGGTGGTTTAATAGAGACGATACTGAAGACATTGATTTTTATCCTTAAATGTTTTTATCAATAGTTGAATTTTCAATTATAATTTACCAGGCGCATGTGTGATATTTCAATGAACACTGTTTTAATAAACACTGCTTCATTTGTAGTCAAAGTTTTTTACACGGAGTCCAGCCGGCAATCTGTTGATTCAAATATTTTCGATATGCAAACGTTCACTGGTTCAGTGTTGGTTTCAGTTGCTGCTTCAAAATTAATGTTGATCTTCATTCCATCTCAATCTCAAGCTTTTCTTTGGAGCTGAATTCACCATGTTAGTTTGATGTATAGTTTTTTTCTCAACAAATTTCCCCAGTATGATAAAGTAAATAACAATTGAATTCATCGATTTTTCAACATAAGAAATGCAGCAAAAAAATTATCATTGTTTTCACGTAATATCATATATCACACATGCGCCATTGATTTTATGATTGTCTTTAATCCTCCCGACATCTGAAATAAACCAAAATTGAAAAGAGCATGTAAACAATTGTTATTTTACCATAGAAGGCCTATCTAAGTCATTTTGGCAAAATAAAACTTTTAACGAAATCAAAAAAAAAAACCTAAACATGTACCTGATTTGTCTTTGCCTTGTCAACTAAATCAAAAAGTTCTTATGAGCTAAAATATTTTACTTATCAAAACAACATTAATAAGGATGATATTTGTTTGGAGTCCAATATGTACCTAATAAGTTTGTGAAGCCTTAATTAAGCATTATAAATTAAGAAACTAGAAATGAATTAAATCTATCAATTCTGATCGAATGGACAAGGTTCACATCTGGTGCTAACAGGAGAACCAACGCATTTAATTCCATTGTAGGAATCCACGTTGGATAAAGAAAACTGGGCCTGTCCAACTGACAGAGGCCATTGCTGAACAATGGAAAATAAATCCAAGGGTGGTTCGATCTAAGCCTTTTTGTGCTGGCCCAGTCTTATAGGAGTTCCTACAAGTCCTGCACATTACCAGGGTAAGCACAAAATGCTCAAAGAGATGTATCTTAAGTGCTACAGGCTGAGCAAAATGAGATGAACCCTGTGTGTTCCAAGATAAGGAAAGGGATATGTACCATTATTTGCTCTAGGATGATATACATCCTAAGTGTCACAGGATGAGCACAAATAAAGGAACTATATGTTTTTAAGGATTAGCACAATGAATTGTAACTCGTTTGCTCAGGATGGTCACAAGAAGATGTATTCTATGTGCTACAGGATACCTGCTCTATTATAGAACTTAAGTACTCGCAAGGAGCAGAATTGGTCAGCCTCTGTCCACTGCTGCCTTAGTGAACTTTGGTAAAATGCTTTCTAGCTAAAATTCTGTCAAGTCAGACCCTGTCTATGTACCTCTGTCTAAGACAGGCAGCAGTGTTGCTCCTGTTACATGCTATTTAGGTTATCACAAATCGGTGTTAGTTAAAGGGTACCACAGCTGAAGCTGTCTATACCTTGTTGGTCAGGAGGGGGTTTACATAAACATAGTTCCACTTGTATTGTTTTCCCCAATCCCTTCAAAAATCTAAAAATTCTAATACGCATTGACAATTCAGGTACAGTAGTGTCATTGGTTCATATGACTGGTGCTATTCTACAACTCTTCCGGTACATATCGTGATGGTGTGTACGAATGATAGGACAGGACAGCAACAAATGCTACAACCTATAGGGAAAGACTTAAACCTTGGTTTGCCAACCAGTCGTCAGAACAATGTACCGTACTGTGGTTTCATCATTATTCGTTGAATATCAATGTTGGTCGATTTCGTCATTAGATGATCGACGGAACTAAATGTTTATTGTAGTGCAATTTTTATTAACAATTTGTATCGATAGGACCATTGACCTTAAATTTACATCTCATTAAATCCGTGATTTTTATTGAATCCACCATAATGAATGGCCACGAATATAAATTAAACCAGGGTAATTGGCCTATTTTAATTCTGATTCTGTTACAAGTGTGTTGACCTTCAAGTATATGTAATGAAGTGGCATGGGACACAGTGATCCGACAGGTTAGCTTCTCAGAGACTCAGACGAGCTGGCTATATGAATGAAAATCAAATAGTGCCGTAATTAGGCAGCTCGATCTGCTTGACGTATACTCCCAATCGAGTGGACGATGCTACGGGTTGTACATGTCTCACCAGGGGAAATGTGTAGAAGTCGTGCGAGGCAAATTACTTTGCGAGCAAGACAATAAACCCCACCTCTACCCTTACACATACAATGTAGATCTCATTGCAAGCCATGCAGGCATTATGTTGCCTGGATATGAGTTTACATGGACTTAAGGAGTCACAATCTAATTACTATGACTTTAACCTGCCATGAGCATTGGGTGGGCGTGATTGACTAGGATTAAGGGATCTCCCATTAGCAATTCAAACAAATTATATATATATTTTTTGGGGGGGGGGGGGGTGATAGATACATAAAGTTTCAATGGTGATGGTAATAAAAAAATCGAGCTCATCAGAGCTTATGATTGTACTTTGGTTTACACAGGTAAAATTGCAACATATGTTGAACATATGTTGAACATATGTTCTGAAACATATGTTCGCCATAAAAAACGAGCACCATATGTTAAACATATGTTCATTAACATATGTTCATCATATGTTTAACATATATTAAACATATGTTTTTGATTACCATATGATTACCATATGTTTATAAATATATGTTAGACGTATGTTGAACATATGTTAATTTTATTTTTGTGTTTACTCATTTTCTTTATCCTTTAGTAATATTTACACAACATGTATCACATATATGTCTTATACATATTTAAAAATATGGCTTTAAATATTTTCATTGTTTAGTTCATTGTTGATACCCATTCTCTTTCTAAATTTCCATCTTCAACTGATTATCCTGTTTTCACAACTCTGAATCTTCAAAAAATTGCATTAATTTTGCAGCTCCAGTCATCTAATGAAAACAAAACGAGATAAAAATTCATGTAACTTTTATTCTTGCAAATATCATATAGACAAGTTTGTTGTTCTCCTGTGAATGGTTCTCACTCACTGCAGCTTTAATTGTTTCTGAAAAAGAAGCGGAGAGAATGTAAAACCTTTTTTAGATGGTTTATAGATTTACAATTGCCTCAGTTGCTCCATTATTAAAAACTAAGGTTTGAAGAGTATCAGGATCAAGTTGCAAATAGAACATGAGTTAAGTTTTTTCATTCTGTTACTAAAGAAAATTTTGTTGAATACTAACATCATTTGTAAGTTCTGAAGAGAGAGAGAGGGAAAGACAGAGAGAAAGAGAGAGAGACAGAGAGGGGAGAGAGACAGAGATCTATAACGTTACCTTTCATGCAATAATCCCACTTTTTATCCAACTTCTTCTTTTAATATGCTGTTTATCATTTGACAAGTCAAGTCTAAACTTCTGTCTAAAAGTTAACACAAAAGCAAATACAACCATCAGATCTTTTAAAATTTTGGAAATTAAGAAGTGGAAAACCATTAAATATATTTGTGTTATTTCTAGAAGGTGATATTTTAAAAATCTTACAAAAAATCATTAGAACTAAAAAAATTATAATTGACATCAATCATACAGTCATTCCATATTTAAATTTAATTACCATAACTTGTAAAGCAGATATAGCGTAGATATGTTGAGCTCAAGAAGAATATCTGGATCCTGGATCATTCATTATCTTCAGTAAGATATGTAAGATACCTCTGTACTTCTACTACATCCATCTGCTACAAAATATAATATACTGTCAAACAATGTCACTCAAGTCAATACCCGGTATTTGATATATTAAAATGATTTGCATATCTCCATATCCATTTGTTTGATTATAATATACACAAAATATATAAATAATGTTCAAATAAAACCTTTTATTTAATTTTTTGTATAAATTTTATATATATTTTTAAATAACTTTTATGTATAAAGTGGTGCATATAAAAAATTTATTGAACATAATTAATTTTACTATAGAATGATATTACAATTTTAAAAAAACACACATCATGCTGCAGTTTTTACTGTGTAAGAAATGTTCATAATTTTGTACTTACTTCTTTATAATCTCTGACACTGTGTCAATTGATGCCATCTGTGATGTATCCAGTAGTCACTGCATTCCTAAAGTAAAAACACTTTTTTTCAATTCGCATGTAATAAAAATTACACTATAAAAATTGATAATTTTTTTAATGAAAATGAATTGAATTGATGTAAATATTTCAATTAGATATATAATTGTACAATTTGTGTTGACACAAAATAATTCAATTGGAATTTCCCTGTGGGATTGTAAAGACTTTTTTCATTACTGATTAACAGTGATAGAAGACATACTCGTTGCCTTGCAATGAGCTTTACTCTAGTTTTGGGGGCTACTTTCACTTTCCAAGTTTTTAAATGCGTCTGATCTTAATATATCTTTCAAATCCACATGTTTATGCTTGTTTACCATTACACTTTTTAGATCTAAATAAACTATAGCCAGTGAGGTTTTGAGTTGTAGCACTGTGTGAAGAAATTTACAGGCCTAGCCTAGATATTCTACATTCTGTCATTCGTAAACATGGTAGATCTAATTACTTTGTGATTTATTCTCTGTATTTTTAAAACAATTTCAACAGCCTTAGATGTTTTAAAAATGTAAACAACAGTAATGACAATCGGTCGTTGACATTACATTAATTTATATTACAGACCACTGCATGCACTGGTACAGTAAGGTTTTTCAATCCGAATTTTCTAGGAGAACACAACTACTGCCCGTAGATTGGCTCATTGCCACTATATAATCTTAAATAGGTAACTGGAAACGCATTCTTACCTTATATAAGTACATTAGTTCAAATCCATCCTAAAGATTGATCTTCTGCCTCCGTGACGTAAAATATGACGTATGTTTATGAACACTAAATTTAAAACCGATTCAGGCTTAAATCCGGATTTGTTAACTAAACACTTAATTTGATAAAAATGCATGGCTAATGTTGATCATATAATTTGTTTATACGCGTATGTATTACTACATGTGTAAAAATTTAAGCCAACATACACGTCTAATCAACATAACGCAACTTCAAAACATATGCTGATCATATGTTTTAAACAAACATATGTTCTAAATATGTTCAACATACGTTGAACATATAATTACCACAAATATATGTTCAACATATGTTTTGAGTCTGTAATATGTTAAACATATTTTTCAAACATATGTTAACAATATTTTTCAAACATATGTTCAACATACTGTGAAAAATTCATATGTTTAACATATGTTCAACGTATGTTTAACATATGTTACTCGAAACATATGTTGAACATACGTTGCAATTTTACCTGTGTAATTGCTAAGAAACATTTCTTTACCCTGATGTGCAGCAGAAGAGACGTCGAAAAAAACGTCTTATTCTCATCATCCTCTGAAAACAAAATCAAATGTTAAATATTAATTTCAAAAATCATTCCCAAAACTGTGCACTGTGTATTATTAGAATCATACATGTATCACTAAATTGATGTGAAACTATTATAGAAATATGAATATAGAATTTAATATATAGCGAAGTAATGATGTACCCCAACACGTTTTGGTTTAGTCTCCATTTCAGTGTTGGTGTTGAACGAGATATCGTCCATGGCTTTGTCATCAGGTCTCACTTCTTCGTTTTCTCTCCTCTCCTCTTGCCATGCTGCCTGTTCATCATCCTCTACCTCCTGATCACGATAAAGAAGAAATGCTAGTACCAGGCATCTGATGTCTTGTTTTGTATCAAGATAAAGGTATATGACTGTTGCTTACATACCGAAGTAAAATTAAATACCTCTATAAAATATGGATCTGGAGGCGACGTGCAGAGGCAACAGCAGCACAGGTCCATTCCCAACACCTTGCATATGGTCCAGCAACCCTAAGTACAAAACAACAATGGGGCACCATACATAGACATAATTAACAGCTGGAGTCAGGTATTCCTGACTACTTCTTTAATTTTATCCATAAATACGAGATATTTTTTAAAGTTTTTTTTCTTTGTGAAAAAGGGACATAATTATACATGTATCACTTTGCATCAGTGGATTAGATGGTTGGTCACGTGGTACGAAGACCAAGTCTATTCCAATAAATATCTTGGGAACTTTGGTTGGATAGACATAACTCTATATCTATTTGTATATATTGACTTATTACATGAACACATTTCACCTATCCGCTAAGTATCTTATAAAACAGTTTACACTTTTTCAAATTCGCCACATATATATATATATATATATATATATATATATATATATATATATATATATATATATATATATATATATATATATAATTTTTCATTACTTTAAAATTTTTACATACCGGTTCTTCTTGTGGGGGTTGGTCCGAGTAGGTTCTGTGAACCCCGTACCGGATATCATCCGTATCTAGGTGCCACTCTCGGGATTCCTGTTAAAAGAATTTTTGGTGAAAGCGATTTCATATTTTTTTTCCAGAAATTTACCATTCTTTATTTCATTCAGCCAATATTTCATTTGTTTATTAATCAACATTGAGGTTTTATAAGCATTTGTATATGGGCATATCAGTGGATTAAGATGTTAAAATGTTGACTTATAATTTCAAGAATACTTAGGTCAGGAATTCATGGATGCACAAGTTAAATGTTGAGAGATACCTAAAGATAACGTTGCTTTTTTGGAGTATTAAGAGAGTTCGCTAGCTGTGGTCATTTATATACAGTATTGATCTCCTTTTGAGAATATCTACACTACAGCCAACCGCGTTTGCCGTAGTGTACATGTAAAAATATTGAAAATGCCCAGATTTAAAAGGTAAAATATATAGATTTTTTCTTCACCAAATATAAGTTTGCCTAAACAAACCACAGCTTGGAATTAGAGGTAAATCTGATGGGTAATCTGTTGACCATCCGGCCTCCTTAAACTCCGCGGTAATCCAATTTATACAAAAAAATGTTAAAACAGACAATATTTTTAATGAAAACCGAAAGTCAACATACTGCTATCTGGCCCACAGTCTGCTGGTGTCGGAAATGTGACCTGTGCTGGTCGCCTCGTTTTGGTGTGAATTTCTGTAACGAAAAAAAACCCCAGTCAACTGAATTATGAAAAGAATTTAATTGATTTAAACCTTTTGTTAAGGCAGTTAATATAAATGACTGTTGTTATCAATACATGTACTTACAATGTCCTCTTGAAGGCCGGCCTCTACATGTATATTTTTCAGGAACTCTTTCCCGGGGGAGGCGGCTTCTGGCTCTTCTTTTTTATTTTTAGACTCGACCACCATGCAGGATTTTGGGGGGACATCGTCTTCCTCTTTTTTCTTTGAGTCCTTTTCATAGTTTGACAAGTGTAAACATGTGTTAAAGGAGAGTTGAATTAAGCGAAAAAGCCGGCATTTTAAGATTTTGACTAAAACGTATAAAATGTATGCGTGGTGTCGGTGTAACATCATCATATTTTGTATATATATCTCACCCCGGGTTCAATATATTATGGTCGTCACATATCAAACAAATATTTTCTGATTTTCATTTGTCATGGGAGAAAAGATTGAAAGTTTAACAGGCACGTAGCATGCCCCCTCCCCCCCCCCCCCCCCCACACTTTATCTCTCACCAAAAAGTGTTCTTAAATTTACTATAAAAAAGTGAACTAACATGGAGTTACCCCCCCCCCCTCCCCATTTTTGGTGAGCATGTAAAAAATTAAAGTGAAAGCAAGGAAATTAGCCTTGAAATTAGAAACTGAAGTTATGTATACAGGAACAATTCACTCTGCGCAACCGCCCCTTCCACGGATAAGGATTTGAAATCACGATTTTTGAAAAATGTAAATTACCTTGTTTTTCCTCTTTTTTTTGCTTTAAATTTTACTCGATAAGTCTGCCCCCTCCCCCTCCCCAACTCCCAAAAACGAATTACGATGGTACCTGCCTGTTTTATATTGACATCCTTCTTTTTAAAAAGTAATAAACTGATCATAAAAAGTAAGTATAATCAACTAAATTATTGCTAATGTTCATCAGTACGTAATAGATAAAAGAAACATCTAAATCGTATGTTATGGGAATTTGAGTCGTAATTATTTCGTACAGACCGTGATTTTTCTAAGGTCGCTTAAGGTTTCGAACTATCGATAAACCTGTCAATTTCTATACAGAGCAATCAACTACAATCAATATCGGTAAGATATAGAGGTGTGTGTATGGGAATTTTCTTTTTTGCGTACCATGTGTGTTTATTTTACAATCTTCCTGTTGCCCTTCGAGGCCCCTTAATTTGTTCTGAAATTAAAGTGATTTGAGTATATTGCTCCCTCCCCCTTTCAAAAAATAAACTAAAATCGTTCATTATTTTGCAGCCATAGTATTTTGAACTCCGGGTTTAATATTTTACAGGGGGTACAATGTATTGCAGGTACAGACTTTTGCATACTATTTTGAACCGGAATTCAATATTTTGCGGTATCAAAATATTATATATGACAATGGTATACATGTGTGGTTTGTTGGATATCATGAGTTAGTTTAAAGCAAGTAAAATATAAAATCTTTACTAGTTTAGACTCACAATAAGAATTTATATTAAATAGTTTAGTACTAAGAAGTCTAAGAAGCCTCAGAAGAAGACTCGCCTTTTTTCATCATAATGGCTGCTCGATTCTTACCTTCTCTCTGACATTAAGGGTCACGCTCTTGTTCCTTGTAACCATACCAATATTTTCAGGTCGTACTTCGAGAAAATCGCTTTGTACATTCTTCTTTTCGGTCTTTAGTTTTACGACAAGAATTCCCTTGACGGGCATTTCTTTCGGTTGTATTCCGTCCTCACCTCCCTTTTCACCACCGGTTCCACATTCTCCCTTGCTTGATTCACCAAGCTCATAACTAGCGGTGGAGCCAGCACTTTCCTCCCCAGTGATTTCATTGTCTTTTGCTAAATATACATTATAGTTAATAAGTTTTTTTTTTTTAAATTCCTAATTATTAAAAACTCTATGCAAAGTGAAAACCAAACTTTTTTTAATGAAAGCTTACCTGTTTTGCTCTCATCATCGCTTAGAACTTCTACACAGGTGACGTAACTATCATCGCCTGATGAGAGTTCATGATCATCTCCTATGGCATATTAATATGAAATATAGGATCAAAAGAACCACTATACATGTACATGTACTTAAATTTTAAATTTGTTAATCAAGACATGAACCATAAAGTTTGAATTGATGAAACATATTGTCTAATTGCTCTTTATCGCGTCGTTTAGGATGTGTTCTGCCTTCTTACCTTCCTCAATCACTGCCTCCTTGCAATGATCTTTATTATCATCTACGCCTCTATTGTCTTCCCTCTTGTCCTCCTCCTTGCTTGTCGCTTCTCCGTTGCCGGGTTCTCTGCTTTTCTCACTGACTTGTTCATCCTAACAATTGTAAATTGGGTTCACATAAGCACACAACTGTTCTTCTTATAACGGTAGATAATGTAACAATTCCAAATGATTTATGTCAAGACTGATGGTGTGAGCTAATGAGTTTGTGCCACATTGTTTGTGCCATAAAAAATTATGTTAAGGAGGCTGGGTGGTCAGCCAAACTAACCATTAGATCTACTTTACATTTTATATACATAATATACATGATGTACATGATTTTTTAAGCTATAAACCATTATTTAATAAGGAAAAAGTCAAATATCTTATCTTTTAAATTTGGTGTTTTTTTTTTTTGCTTTTCTTCTTAAGGAGACCAAAACAGTCTTAAAATAGCGAGGACTATCAAGACCTCGTCATATTGTATATCCACCTATATATATATTTCCTCTACTTATATTGTGATGGCATATTCCACAAATAAATTTTAATTTGCCTTGATGTTTTCTCTAAAAGAATTTCACAAAACATATCTTTGTTTCCCATTGACATTTTAAAAAAAAGTACTTTGAGCAACATTCCCGACCCCCCCCCCCCCCCCCCCCCTGCAAACCACGGTTTTTGATTTGATAAAATCTCATAATGCATATTAGGCTATGTACGGGCTTGCATCGACGTTTTTCACAAATTGTATCCTATATGTATTATCAGATTAAATTTTCCGTTGAATAACTATGTAACCCCTATCCCCTCCGCACCCACTCTCCACAAATTGGATTTAAGATGTTATTCGCCAAGACATGTCATTAACTAGAAAGTGGCACCCCAATATATGATTAAAACAGATCATAAGAAAAAAAAAGTTCTTACCATTTCTGAATATCTGTAGTTACTCTATAAACAAAGCTTTTATGACGTCACACAATTAATTACGCCACACAAGGAATTGCGTCATTATGTCTTAAAATTTTTAAATTGAATATAAATATTTGGCCTTTTTGGTATGCTTTTAAAAAACTACAATGTCATTTTTTTTCAATAAAACTTTATTTAAGGAATGAATTCAATATTTATTTGTTTTATACGATATAAAATGGTTTGGGACAGTTTACGCTTTATAAACCGCGAAGCGGTTTATAAAAAAGCGTAAACTGTTTCAAACCATTTTATATCGTATAAAACTAATAAATTTTAAGGATTTTAAGGATGAGTAGTGCTTTACAAATGTAAACCGATCCTTATTTAACAATATGCTTCGAAACAAGGAAAAGTTTAAAATACTTACCATTGTGTGTTTATAAAATGGCTGATTATGACGTCACCGTGGATGCGTCATAGAGACTTACATTTCGGAACTCTCTTATCCTACACCGGAACCACTACAGTCTTCGCTTAAATAAGAGGGGTTCTGAATAGATGTAGAACAATGACGCGGGAGATAACTCTGTTCTACCCTTTTTTGCAAAGGAGAACAAATGCACAAACGTTTTTTTTTAAAATTTAATAAAAGTATATAACGTCGGAACCGGAGGGCGCTCGTCGGGTTGGAAGGACTTTCTCTTCTTTCTTTTTTTTGCAAAGTTAGACATAACCGAAATGATAACCCCCTTTTTTTGCTTGTCAAAATTTTTTATGTCTAGCCCCCCCCCCCCCCCCCCCACCACGTTCAATTTGCAATTTGCTCCCGACGCCACTAAATATGGTTATTAGAGATTTATATCATAAGAATAAAGATGATGCTTTTCATAAATTAAACAATTTATAATTTGATTGAGTAGCAGTAGAGTTTTCATTAATTTACACGTCTGTCGTATATGATCATGTAAAGCATATTCTATTATAATTAATCGTTTTCGTTGATACTGATTTCAGGTATAGTTGTGGTTTTTTTTTCAAGATTAGAAATCCTAAGCTGCATCACCCAAAGCTCTATGCATGAAAATCTGAACCTTATTAATTTGAAAACGATTGACTAAAACTATACAACTAACATATATACATACTAGTGAATAGACCAATCCACACTTTACAAAAGTTATCTCCCTTGGCCGCCATCTTTGGGGAAAAAACCCAAATATTTCTCACAGTATCCTTTGTAGTTTAGAGGATTGTAACTTCGTCATTTGACATTAGAAATCGGTTTCCTTTGTGAATTTTGATTGCCCCAATTTGGGGCAAACCACACATCTAAGGAATAAATCAAATCCTAAGAGATTTCTTCACAGGACGCCCGAATATTTGGTTGCATAAAGAAGGGAAAAGT
The DNA here is from genome assembly GCA_015776775.1 of Magallana hongkongensis. Lineage (NCBI taxonomy): Eukaryota > Metazoa > Mollusca > Bivalvia > Ostreida > Ostreidae > Magallana > Magallana hongkongensis. The sequence goes on from CM027470.1 coordinate 34,136,126, forward strand.
TGTTTTTTCCCTTTTGACCTTTGGGTTGACCCCGCAAAGGGGAACAACTTTTGCAAAGTGTGAATTGGACTATACCCCCCGTTTACATGGATGTAAGCTCGATGGTGTCGTTGATGTGGGAGGAAGCCAGCGTACCCAAATTTGGTCTGACAGTCATGATACTAAACTCAAAGGACAGTCCTAAAAAGGCACGAACATATACCATCGCAAATGGCTATTTGGGCAAACGTATAGTAGTGGCTGTGCACGTTTGCCCAAATAGCCGTTGAAGAGATTTTATATAAGGAGATGGATTTTACTATTTCAACATTTTGCCATGAATCTTGATCGTTGATGTCACTGTTTGTCGTTGGCATTATTACACCCATTGTAGGATACCCACGGGTGATCGCGTCTTTTACTTATAAAAGACGCAATCACCCGTGGGTATCCCCGTGGTGGTCCCATGTTTTTTTCTCTCTATTTTTATCATATCGTATGCTTCTCTCTTAATGAACTATTAAGCAACATTTCCTGAAAACTCTTCATATTATGGATAAAAGAACCTATTGTCATTCAGCATGAAAATGTACTTACAGTGGTTTCAGTGATGATACATGTAAATCCTCACAATAAATATCATGGCTTCAACACTTAGTGCATGTAGGCTGCCGTTGTGTGACATCATCAAGTAAGTCACTTGGCGCGATAATTTGAATTTGCATTCAGTACATGTATTATGTATCCCCGAGTACCCAAACTCCGTCACCATAAGCAGAAAACATCCCGCGTTTCTCTGTAAATTATTTTTTGTGGTTTTTATCATTTGCAATCACTAAATATAATCTGAAACAATATAATTTATAAAATTATTAACAAAAATATTTTTATTTTTATTCAAATAAGCCCTCTGAATACGACGTTTATCACACGTGCTATCATAACTTATGAACCTAACTCCGTCACCCACATGATCTATGATATGGCAGGGAATGAAGACACATTAACAATTTAGTTAAAACTCAATTTGTATCTAGGCCAAGTTATAATAAGTAAAGATGATGCATACAATTTAAATTGTATTTAATTTCATCGAAATGAAATGATCGCCAGAATAAAAAATGGGTCCATGTAACAACAATCACAATGGCCTTTTCAGAATTTATGGATGCCGTTTGATTTATGTCCTTATATATTTCAAATATTTTATATTATTAATTAATATATTACTTATTAAATTATTTATTTATTACATTTTTAGAAATGTAGCATATTTTAACCCTTTCAACGCCAAAGCGACAAAAATGTCGTCACTTGTCGTTATGCCAAAGCGACGTAAATGTCGGTTTTTATACTTATCTAGAATTTATCCGAAAAAGTTATAAACGTGTGGAAAAGTTCCAAATAAACAGATGGTAAATAAAAGGTTTGTTATATTATAGCATTGAATCATGATTTTTTGAAGTATACACTCTCATAACTGCCGCGGTGTGTGCATACAAATTGAGTAACGCGCGTTAGCGCGTTATGAAAATTTGTATGCACACACCGCGGCAGTTATGAGAATGTATACTTCAAAAAATCATGATTTAATGCTTATATTTACATTTTTTTATCTTCTTGCCTTGTCTGCAAATGTGAATTATACCTTAAAATTCCGATCTTATCCTAAGGGTAAGTTAATATTAATGGAAGAGCCACAGTAACAGCCACAAGCGTGAACTTTGATTTTCGCTTGTGACGTTGCAGTTTACAGCGTTCAACGTTTGTGACGTCATAATAAAACTCGTTAATTTGACCTTTGACTACTTGTTGCATTTAGAGGCATTTGAAGATCACAGAATTTAATGGAAAAACACAGTAGAATGTAAATATTATAAATTGTATGTATGGTATAGCTAATATGTTTTACGGTGCTACCGTTCTGGCGAGCGCAGGAAGAATTACATATACCTTGCATCATTGTCAACTTATAGTTTTATTTAGGTATCAACGAACGTCAAAATTTTTTTGAGAGTATTGCTCTACAATGAGTATGCCAAAGGTACTAATTTCAATGGTCATGATACATACAGCGCAACCCCCTACCCAGAGAGAGAGAAAGAGAGAGAGAGAGAGAGAGAGAGAGAGAGAGAGAGAGAGAGAGAGAGAGAGAGAGCGCCCGTTACCTGTTTGTAGGTGTGTATATAATTTCCCACTTTTAAATTTAATGGTCTGACTATATGCAATATCTACATAATTTTTTTTTTTACCTGTCTATTGTTTCATTTTATTCCTTTTTATTTAGTTCAAAATGTCCTATTGTTAATTTCCTCCCTACTCACATACTTATACCTGCCTACTGTACATGCATGCACAATTAGCTTAAAAATGGATCGATATGACAGTAAAGTATGGCTCTTGCTAGTATATATATATAATATGTAAACGGTGTGACCGTTGGACCGAGCGCAGATTTAACACAGTGCAGGTTGATTTATGTATGATAAAATATATTTAAAACGCACACAGTAGAATCCGCCTGCATAGTTGCCTACTCATACCATTCGTCAAAGTTAAACTAAACGTCGCGTGCTCCGTCTACATTATGACGTCATATTTCAGACGTAAAACGTTCAAGTTTTGTCTTCGGAAATAGCCGAAGACAGTTACGTGATTCCGAATTTTTTTTATTTCTTCTTTTATTGTTCATCAATTTTATTCATATGAATGCCGCTGTAATAAAATTGCATACTTTGTTCAGTATTTAAAAGATCAGTTCCTTGACGTTTATGTTTTTATTTTCAATCTGATAATTTGATAAGACATACATAGAACAAGTCGTGTTTCTTGATTGAAGCACTATTGAAACTTCTCTGGTTTCCTTTTTAATTTCTTTTAATTCAAATTCACTTCTATTGAAACACTGGAACCTATTAAAGCGAGTTTAGGGGCAATAAACATCGAAAAGTACCTGTCAATCAATGATCGAACTAACTTTTTAAAAACAAAATGGCTGCCAATATGGCGGCGCCCAGGGCTGGAAGAATTTTTTTTTGGCATTAGTACCCCTGATTCAACATTCATTTTTCACTGATTTTCTTATCTATACGTGTTACCATTAATCCTCGCTTCGCGAGGCGGGCTTCGCCCGCCTCTCGCTGCGCTCGGTATAAATCTCTATATTAAAAAAGATTAAAAACAAATCATATGTCAATGAGGCAGGTATCACAGACTATACTGAAATAGCCAGTACACTCATTACAGATGTTTGATCCACCTCTAAATTTATCGCGGGAAATATGGCGCGAGTGCACTGTGACGTCATCCATGACTTTGTTCGTCTTTGTTTACGTTTCTCGACTCATTACGAAGGTATGGAACCATGTAACAAATCTTTTGAGTCTCGCCAAAGCATATGCGGTACTCAAAACGTGTCTTCAAACTTTAAGTCACCGTAAATTACGAGTTAAAAGTCGGCCATTTTTGGCATAGCACCACGGGTGAAAACAGTAGAGAGCATTATGGGACGTAGACAAAAAAATTTGTTTGATGAACTGTAGGTTTAGCTCGTTCTTTTTCCCGCGCACACTGGTTCTTAGAGCTCGCTTCGCTAGCCGGCGCTGCGCGCCGGCGAGCTGCGCTCGCTAAAATTGACGTCATTTTACCCTAAATTGACGTCAAAATATGACGTCATTTTATTGCGATAACAATTTTCAATGGCGAACAATTCTGATTCTGGGTCTGACGTTGACGCATCCGACGAAGACGTTTCCGACTTTGAAAGTGAAGAAGAAGCTGCCTTCTTCCGAGGTCCATGGTTTAGTGTAGTTGACCCTCAGACATTCCAGCTGCCGGAGCCAGATTTTACAGAAAATGCTGGACCCGTCAACTTTGGTCCTGGTATGGCAATTCTTGACTTTTATGTGAAATTCTTGCATGCCGATGATGATAATGATATAATAGATATTCTAGTAAGAGAAACAAATCGTTATGCGGACCAGAAAATCGCCCAAAAAAGCAGACCTCCAAGAAAATTGGGCCCACATTCTCTATTTCGCAACTGGGTTCCTGTGACATCTGACGAAATGCTTGCATTTATTGGAATAGTGTTGAGCATGGGGATTGTGAAAAAGCCGACATTTGAGTCGTACTGGGAATCGAACCCCCGTGCGTGGTCATTTGAAACGCCAAACTTTGGGAAAATTATGTCAAGAAATCGTTTCCAGGCCATCCTGCAGTTTCTGCATTGCAGTGACAATTTAGATATTCCAGAGCCCGGCGAAGAGGGATATGATCCCCTACACAAGATATCACCTGTCATCAACATACTAAATGAGACATTTGGTAAAAACTACAGGTAAATTGTACACTTATAAATGAAACTCAGATCACACAATCAATAAAATGGCAACTTATTAGAATATTGAATGTACCGGTAATGCTAAATTCAGTGTGAAAGCGATAATATTTATGAAAGTTTTCGGTAAGGGTAATTTTACGCGTATATGTTACACGCACTTTTATAGTAAAAATATCAGTTTGTTACTACATGTATCATTTACTTTTATATGTTTATATGTATATTTGCAATTGCACATATCTGTTTATATAAATCACAATAATTGCAATCATATACTCTTTATGAGAAAAGAATCAAGAAACTGTTTATCAAGTTAGCTTAGAATGAATTTGGTTCTTTTTTAAATAAATCCCATTGATCTACCGGGGTATTTGAATATACCCCATTGAGCTATTTAAGGTTATCCTATTGAGCTAAACAAGGTTAAAACAATTATTTATTGTTATAAAAATTTCAATTTATTCGAGCAAACCCTGAACAATTTTAGCAAATGCACAAAAGACATTGGAATTAAAGAAAAAACTCAAATTTAAACTTATTTGGAAGTCAAAGTTAGAACAAATACAATGCAGCAAGATTGTCACAGGATTACCTATTTTTGCGTCTAGAGAATCTCTTTATTTCGAAACAGGATGGGAAACGATAGTAAAAGGAAAATTTCCAGGCTGAAAACCATGTATAAAATTGATAGAAACCTTTTATTCAATTGTGTAATGGACATTTTCCTAAATAAACATGTTAATGCATCCAATCATACTACAAGAAATTCACAAAACTATAGTATACCAAAATGTCGATTACAATTATATTAATTCAAAGTGCGAAATTTTTAAAAGAGCGTTGTAACATGGCATTGTTCTTGTCAGATGTAATTTTTTATCGGGCGCTTACAAAAGCAAGTGCACGCAGCAAACTGACCAATGAGGATTTCGGCACACATTTTTTTTTAAAATGCGCTCGCTAATAACTAAATTAAAAAAAAAACAAACCATAAGCCGTTGAAAATTGATACATGTATATTAATTATTTAGTTAGATTCATAAAATTCCAATTATCCCCGAGTTTCTCATATGTATTTCGCGTATCATGCAGGCATTGGTTTTGTCAAATAAAACACACATACTTTAAACTTCAATAAAGACAAGACCTTTGGAAATTAAAACTATGTGTAAACGAGAAAAAAGTATTCCCATTTCTATTTTATCAAATGCTTAAACCCAGCGATATGTTGTTTATTCCAACTCATTAAAAAACAAGCCCCCCCCCCCTTCCCCCCCCCCCCCCCCCCAGAAAACTCCCAGAGCACTCGCTTAAAAATACTTCCCCGAGCAAAATGTTGCTGCTTTTATAATTATTTTATCATCATTTAAATTGATGAAAAAAACTTCTTGAATACTACACTGCAAACACATGTACTTCGTACACGTGCAATGAATTACAAAGTAATAAAAAAAAAAAACCAATGTCTCATGCTTTGGATAATTGTCAGAAATTAATATGTATAGTCAATACTAGTTAAGCCTTGATCACTTTTTTGTTAATATTTTCTGATTTAATTATTATATATGTTCTTTCAAGTCTAAATCAAGATGTCTGTGTGGAAGAACGTATGGTTGGCTTTAAAGGCAGGCATCAGTTAAAGCAGTATATTTCCAACAAGAAGGCCCACCGATGGGGTATAAAGCTCTGGGTGTTGTCAGACTCCATCACCGGGTACACGCACCACATCAATGTTTACAAAGGAAGAAGGAATGAACGCCGTAGTCCGAATGGACAAGTATGTTGTCCTTTAATGCGCGCTTTTGTTAAACATTTTGGTTATATCTTAATTATTTCAATATAATGCACAAGTATTTGTAGCTAATTTTAATCCCAGAAATGATATGAAACGCACCCTGCTAATGGTAATAAGGAATTTTCCCTAGGGTTATCAGGCAGTGATGGATCTGATGGAATCTCACTTTTACAAGGATCACCACGTCACTTATGACAGCTTTTTCACAAGCCCTGCTCTCGTCTACGACCTTCTGGATAAGGGGACTCACAGTACCGGCACGGTCATAAAAACTCGAAAGGGGATGCCTTCCAGTTTCAAAACCACACCAATTCAGAAGGGAGAGATTCGCGTGAAAACACGGGGTGGAGTCATGGCAATTCTTTGGGCAGACAGAAGAGTAGTTTCACTGCTGACTACAACCGGTTCTCCACGGTACGTACATGTTGTATTTAGATTTGATTCACCACGCCGTCGTTTGACGGTTAAATACGCCCCCTCCCCTTTCTCTGCAATATCTATAACTCTAATGAAAAATATTATCAGATTTGTACAGACAACAAATGGCAAAAGACGAGACATCTCACGCATCCAGTGGTGGTGTCAAGACTGTGAAGTGGGGCTGTGTGTCGACCGCTGCTTTAGGCTTTACCACACCCGCATTCATTTTAAATAAATGACAAAATAGCGAAAGAGAAATAAGGGGACTGTGTAAAAGGGGAAAATGAAAAGCAGAGAGAGAGAGAAAAAGAGAGAGAGAGAGAGAGAGAGAGAGAGAGAGAGAGAGAGAGAGAGAGAGAGAGAGAATTGTTGAAAACAAGTACCTTTAGCTATTGCTCGCTAAATGTTGTAAAAATTTGTAAAATATTGCATCCATTATACGGTTGATTTTTATTGCATTTTGAATACAAAAAAATCTGGAAGATTTAAACGAAATACAGACGTTATATACGTTACACTCACATGTCGACTTTAACTTATTTCTCTGCTTACGTTGAAACAATGTAGGTTAACTAACGGATAAGATAGATTTTTAACTTATATCTGATAAACATAGAAATAGGTATGATGAAATATTGAATTTATTTAAAGAGTAATAAATACAGTATTGGTGTGCATAATATGTTTATGAAATAAGCAGGTGCGACTTTTTACGTTGCAACTCGACGTCGCGTTTTACCGCATTACTTAACGTTGACGTCACTGTATGGCAAGATGACGTTACATACGTTACTGACTATCGGCGTTGAAAGGAAATGTAGCATATTCTAAATAGCGATATACCGGATATGTCTATATACCCTGTATAGGGCAAAAGTATCGGCATGAACGATTTGACGTTACCATCAAGAGTAGTGCATAAAGGCTATTGCGGTCTGAAAAAAATGTATTAATTACCTTAATCAAAAATGTATTACATGTGAAATGTTTCATCTTGACCTCTCTAAAAATGGCTGACCACCGTAAATGATCGAATGGGCCCGCATGTTAGAAATATCGATATTTTAGTGCACCCTTGAAAAAGTTTTAGCTGATTTTACACAATTAATGGTGCATAAAATGAACATGGTTTACTTCTGTTATTTTTTTGACATATTCTTAAATTTAACCGTTGCAAATTGTTGACATTTGATTAAAGATTTTTGACGTGTAAAAAATGACGTCATAATCGTACTTGATTTCAAACGGCGAGGGGTTTCCCGAAAGTGACGGAGTTAGGGTAGTGACGGAGTTAGGGGGCTATGCGATATATGAAGCAAGTATAAAGTAGTTAGTGTTTAGATTAAAGTGTTAATACCTTGATCCCTTATACATTGCCTGTAGATGTGTTTTCAATTTATTCTGAATGTGAGATAATACAGTCAGTGTTGATACCTTTATGAAGTTCCACCCCATTGATTTATTCATAATTCAAGTTATTCCTGTCAGAGCATTAATATTTTAAAACATTCCCGAAGGGCGCTCTGATAGCTTTGACCACGCTCCGGCTGAAATTATCATCTCATAACATTCAAAGAATGATTTCTTATTACTTATATCTATTGTTCCCAATTTGTACACTTTAAAACAACATTTTAAACCACTATATTTTCTCATATAGCACATGCTATGTACTGCATGTTCTATGCGGCGCAGCCAATACAGTTTTTCGGTTATGCTTATAGACACTCTCTTTTGTGTTGCGCATCTTTTCTGAAATTAATGTGCTATAGTCTTCAAAGTTAATTCGTTACGCCATCACAGACAAAGACAGTTGAAAATGTGAATATATCAGAATATAACTTACTTAAGTAAAGAAAAATCAATGGCGTGTTTCAAACATTTTACACTACTAATACGGTAAAACACGGTTATAGAAAACACCTTTATAGTAGATTGACACTTATACATTTATTAGTTGATTTCAAACAGTTATGTTTATTAGCATGATTAGGAATTCGATATTGCCTTTTTGCAGGAAACACATTTTGTATCAGATAAGGAGGAAAACTATATCGCTATATTGCAAGGTTTTTCATATCATTGTTTATCTCACTCCCACCCCACCCCACCCCCACCCCTATTCCAGGGGGGTCACAATTACCTTCGGGGTTTATTTTCAAATTCATTAAAAAAGGTTCATCAGCTACGCTTCTAAAATCGATTCGCTTGCATAAAATAATAAAAAAAAAATCAACAAGTTTTAATTTGTTCCGGTATAGAAAATATTCATGATAAATAAAAAGGTGGTTCAAAGTTTAAATATTAAGCATCGCAACAAGTTTAGTAATTCAGCGCCTTGCATGGTCTTTCAACAGTAGATACATGTATATACTGTATACTAGTATTTATTGTCTATCAAAACAATCCATGGAACCCTAGACCTTCAGCATTTGCTATGTACATAGTTTATAGAGCAATTATGACGTCATTATAGAACAAAAGGCCCTTAGATTGACAGAGTCTCGTGTTTGCATTTTCAAGTTTCATATATATATTGAAGTAATACATACTATTGAATATCTGGCATAAAAAAAGTTTTGTTGATATATCTAAAATGATTCGAATCTGTAACTGAAGTAATTAAACTGGAAAATTGAGGCGTATGGCAGAAAAAAATCTCTCATTTTAACTCTTCCAACAAATTCCAACAAAGCTGTGATTTCAATATAACATTGTATGTTACATTTATTATGATTCGATTAAATTAAATTCTAATAATGTATATCTTGCTGTAATATTGTTCTTACTAATAAACATTCGATAAACAAGCGATGCTTGAATTACATGTATATGTACATGTATTATCCAGCCAAAATGAAAGCTTTCTTATTCATTAAAAAGAATAGCGATCATTTTCAAAACAAATTGTTACTGACGATTTCCTCTTTAAATTGTGGTGAATGGAAAAGAGGTATTATAATCTACATTTATGCAAACTAAATGAACCCGATATCTATGGCTATTTTATCATACAGAAGATAATTCAAAGAAATATTTTCAAGGTTTCACTTGTTTATTGGTTGATGTTGTTAATTAATGGCTTATGGTTCGTTATTTATACGCGGACAAACACTTTGAAAACCTATTATCGATCGTACTCATTAGATTTGCTGTCAAATTGTGACATTCTTATAAATATTTCTATTAATTTTAAAGGAGCAGACTAGTAACGTCTTTGCCGCAGTAATTGTTTTTTAAGGCGTCGAGCTAATGCTCGACAGCCTTCTAGCGATCGTCTGGATTGGCAATCGTCCAAATTCATGCACTGCACCGCTTTTTAAATGCGCATAAGAAATAAGTTCCTTAAAGTATTAAACGTATTACAAGATTTTTATTCCATTTATTAAACTAAATTGTGTACCAAAAAAAAAAAACCTTGCCTACCTGGTTATTGACAACTCATTGCATAAGTATAAATTTGCTTAATCAAGAAATGGCGGATGAATACAATCAGGTGTACACATTCGGTAGCTAAACACAGTTTCGTATAAAATCCAGGGGGTTTTTCTCTGGGGAAAAGCATGATGGGTAGGGATTTTCCTGCTATTTTTATGCGGTATACATGAAAATCAAATTTTTAAATTCTCAGTTGCATAATATAGTGAATTATCGTTCGAATACATGAAAAAAGTATGTAGAAAAATTTTAAAAATTAATTTTGTGAGACTCTAAAATAAAGGGCGGTAACTCTAAAAACATCCGGATTTTACACATGCAGAATTTCATGAATTTTTTAGTGGGTAACATAGCTCTTTAAAAAGCTGGCGAATGTACCCTGAAAATACTATGAAATGATGCCTAAGGACTTGTTCTTGAAAATGTACATAAATAAAACTGGCTGGTTTGGTTGCATTCTGCTTTTAGGGGGAGCCTAAAATGCATGGGTGTACTGCATTTAGAGGCATCCTTTTGTCCATTTTCCGCATGTTTTGAGTGCCAAATAAATTCTAGCATTAAGTTACATGTGCATTATTTTTAAATATTTACAAAATTCACGATTTTATCTTTCTATTGATGTATAAATATATATGTAACATATTTTAACAATTCATTTTTATAGGGGTCAGTTTTGCTTGCCCCTCATCTGAAAACGTCCTTATAACGTTACATATAAAACTGTGTTTTGCACCCTTAAGGGAACACATAATATAACGTTGATCTGTTTTTATCTTACAAAATTGCTGCGTTAGCATTTTTGTTCAGTCAGTAGAGTTTTAGTTTGACCCTCAAGCATTAAATAAATGCAAAACATGCTTTGTGCATGTTTCATTTCTCACTTTATGACGTTGGGTATACGATTGTGTATTGTGACGTGTTGTTTTACATTGTGATGCATTAGCATTGTGACATTTTTAAGTGTGACGTCATGTCAACAAAGCCGCTCCGATCATGAGTTCATAACTTTTAGTTCCAATAATAGAATAGAGAGAATATGATACACTTAGTTTATGTGTATGTGTATTTAATTATGTGTTAAAATGAGTATCCGGTTATGGACTTTTGAGCCGCTCTATTAATTCAACAAAATTTCAAATGAAATGATTACACATGTGTGCATAATTCAAATAGACAATTGTGTTAAGTATCCGAAATTGTTTTAGACGGGGGGGGGGGGGGGGGGGGGGGGGGGTGTAATTATTTTTTTTAAAAATGTGTTTGTCATCAGTATCAAATGCGCAGTACCATTTGGTTATGTTCAATTCATTAAACAAAGTAGAATTAGTAAGTGGAAAGTCAGTTTTGAATTTTGAACTGCACAGTCGTGTTCGAAAGGTCTATCTTTGTATTTGACACATCCTACTTAAATGACAATATCTCGGCCATTTTTTCACTAAATTCAACTTTGCGTACACCAAAATGTTTGTAATATTCTCCTCTCTGCATCAAAGCATTAAAAAGTGGCATACAAAAATATTTTATTTCCTTTAAGGTAGCTAAACACAGTTTCGTATAAAATCCAGGGGGTTTTTCTCTGGGGAAAAGCATGATGGGTAGGGATTTTCCTGCTATTTTTATGCGGTATACATGAAAATCAAATTTTTAAATTCTCAGTTGCATAATATAGTGAATTATCGTTCGAATACATGAAAAAAGTATGTAGAAAAATTTTAAAAATTAATTTTGTGAGACTCTAAAATAAAGGGCGGTAACTCTAAAAACATCCGGATTTTACACATGCAGAATTTCATGAATTTTTTAGTGGGTAACATAGCTCTTTAAAAAGCTGGCGAATGTACCCTGAAAATACTATGAAATGATGCCTAAGGACTTGTTCTTGAAAATGTACATAAATAAAACTGGCTGGTTTGGTTGCATTCTGCTTTTAGGGGGAGCCTAAAATGCATGGGTGTACTGCATTTAGAGGCATCCTTTTGTCCATTTTCCGCATGTTTTGAGTGCCAAATAAATTCTAGCATTAAGTTACATGTGCATTATTTTTAAATATTTACAAAATTCACGATTTTATCTTTCTATTGATGTATAAATATATATGTAACATATTTTAACAATTCATTTTTATAGGGGTCAGTTTTGCTTGCCCCTCATCTGAAAACGTCCTTATAACGTTACATATAAAACTGTGTTTTGCACCCTTCACTAAATATTATTTTAGTTTATCGCTTACATTTTAATTGGAGAGCGTGCCCGAAAGAAATAAAATTTGCGATGTAAATTTATTTGTTATCGGGCACGGTCTCCAAAATAAATGTAAGCGATAAATCTATCTAGTGATTTTGTTGCTAAAAATAAACACGATAATGCAGTTGATCTGATCGAGCATTTTAGATAGCACGTGTTGTGGATTTGTTTGTAAACAACAGTACCATAGGGAATCTTGTTTCAAACGGGAATTGAAATAAATAAAAGTATGTTTTATTATTATAATTAGGGACATACTGTTAATGTATTCAAATCACGAACCTGTGAAAATTGTTTAAAGAAAATAATTTATTTTTAAACTTTGACATTTCTTCAAATTTTGTAACCATAATGAGTTAATTGAATTGTAAAAGCACCAATACCTATTTTATAAGAAAATAAACTTATTTTTGTTTTTAAAGCAGCACAAAACATAATTCATATAGTTCTCTATTCTATGTCTAAAATTATTTGATATACAACTATTAAATTAACAGAAATTCAAATTATTGATATCATTCTACAGACCCTGAAACGTGCTACTACACCTCTAAAACGAACCGTACCGTTCAGTGCAAGAAACGAACCGTACCGTTCACAAAACGAAACGTACCGTTCACAAAGCGTACCGTACCGTTCACAAAACGAACCGTACCGTTCACAAAGCGAACCGTACCGTTCACAAAGCGAACCGTACCGTGCAAAAAGCGTGCAAGATAATTTATGCAAGACCCACCTCCAGACGGACAAAAAAGCGTACCGTACCGTGCAATAAGCGTGCAACTTCCATATATGGCTTATTGACCTAATGTCTTTCGATGAATACGGACGGAGATTATCGCTGACCAGATAAGTTCAATATTTTGCTAGATTTTTTATACGGGATTAGATAACACATACTAAGATTTAAAACTGTTATTCTTATTAAAACAGTCACAAAAATATTTCATTTCTTAGACCGTAACCATTTCTTTGTTTTTCGACAAAACTTGCATCGCCGATTTCTTAAACATTGTAAACTATTAACGTTCACACAATCCGTGGTTATACTGTTTTGATTATTTTTATGAAATGTTTTAAACATTGGGTACATACTGGACTTTACATAGCTTTAAGTGATTCTCGGGAGAGAGAGAGAGAGAGAGAGAGAGAGAGAGAGAGAGAGAGAGAGAGAGAGATCGTTACCCGAAACGTTAGAAAGTAGCGTTTGTTAAGAAATATATATATACACTATGGCTAAACAATGTTGAAATATATCTATATATAATTTTATATCCTTTTTAAATTAAAAAAAAAATGTTGACTTAAGTTACGCAGACCCAGAAAATGTAAATGACAACCACATATTACCGGTGACTCGAATGATTTGTTCTTGAGCTATTTATGTACCAATAAATAAACAAAAAATCACTGATACATGTATGATGAATTGTAAATAAATACATGTACAAAATCTAAATGCATTAAATGCAAGCATTGAACGGAAAAAAAGTACACGCATTCCATAAAATAACTTTCAACTTTATTTCCCGCATAGCTGGTAATGGCGTCGTGATTTCACATGAACAAAAATCACTCCAGCGAAACACGTGTACAGAAGCTGATCTTTGGTTCTATACACAACAGGTGTTATTGTCTTTCTTTGGTTTTTAGCAGTTATTGTACTTTACAACTAACTCTGTATATTTGGACGCTTAAATAGGTGTACACGAGATGCTGGTATTCACACCTTTCCACGGGCACCTGTGAGGTTACTCATCACAATCTGTCGTGTGTATAGTCTGAATATATCTTACTTCTACTTTGTTAGTTTCATGGCTTTTCTTAATCTCTAAAAAACAAAAGAACCGTCTGTAGAAATGGACACAAACAACTACACGAAAGACTATCGGCGCGTGGATCCGTGGAACAATTCAGCGACTCTATACATGCGGGATTTTCACATATTAACTTGCGATAAAAATATCATTTACCGGGTACATTTATGTACCCCAAAAAAATGATTAATTAAATCATAAATAGTTGAATGAGATAACAAGTACATGTAAGCACAAACACAGCTCTTTTAAAATTTTTTTTCACTCTTATATGTGTGACTTGAAATAGCGTCGAAATTATAACCGTCGAGATCAATCTATATGTACATCATCCGCTGTACAAACTTTTAGTCATTGTGTTGAAATCGTTTTGAAAACTATGAGTCTAAAAATAAATGAATTCAATTCATACAAATAAAAATCTAATAATTCCAAATGGCTTGCACACAATTACATACACCCTCAGAGAGAGAGAGAGAGAGAGAGAGAGAGAGAGAGAGAGAGAGAGAGAGAGAGAGAGAGATTATAATACTTAAATTAAAATTTTATCACTGAACTTTATTATCTAAAATTTCGCTTTAGGTTTCTATAGTTGGTCATTTGAGCGGGATTTTATCTCAGGACTCCACGTGCTTCGCCTGTCAATCAGTTTAAGTATACCAGTACAGATCACGCCACGCGCCGCGTGCTACTTGGCTCCTCCTATGTGACTAGAAGAAAATTATCGACTGACACGTTTTTGTTTTATGTTTTCTTATATCCCTATTGAAAAGAGTGTTCCTATTTTAAATTATTCAACAATAATTTCTCTCCGATTTCATGATTATAATTCATGTACTGGCGATCAGAGTCGTTTTCCCTCGCTGTCGTATTATTTTTGTTACTAGATAAATTCTTATATATTTATAACTTTTAACATTGAATTCATTTGTTGATTACCGGGTATTTTTTCGTGTCCTGTTTACAACAAGTATGTGTGTAAAAAGGTAAATAAAATATAAACAGGTTAGTCAGCATTTGTAAAACGTCAGCTAAATCGCATGCATACAGTGAAGAGCGGACACTTGTTCAACAGAATGATAAATATCGCCATTATATAAATAAAAGTGAACATGACTGTATAGTTTAACGGAAAAACAAAAAACTAATAATCATATTTTGACTATACACGCGATCTTAGTTCAGATAAGAGAGGCGATGACGGGTTAGATGTAGGTATGATCTATGTATACAAACAAGTGCAGAAAATCATAGAATTAATATTTAAATGAATAAAAATTCGTATCAAAAAACTATATAACAGTTGATTTCAAGATTTCTTATCTATCCATTAATTTTACATCGTCTATTCACTAAGGCAATCGGCGATCGGCAATAGTACTACAGTAGTACGCAATAAAGAATGATCATACGAATTATGAATAATAAAAACTAGCCGAGAATGAAGACAACGATAAAGGAAACTAAACTAAACAAAATATCGGAATAAAGTCGGGGCAATTTGTTATAGCAATTTTAAATGGATTAGAAGTATTTAATGACTTCAACTCAAGTACATGTATAGAAATAAAAACTCAAGATGCTTTGTAAAATTATCGACAGCTCGCTGAATTAACAAAAATATATCGGATTAAAGTCAAACAGTTCTTTTAATCTATCTGAATGATTACATTAATCTAAATTAAATACTAATACTAACAGACTGATCAAAATTAAAATTACCCCCGCTTCCCAGTTGTCACTGAGTACACGGTTCACACAACGTATCAAAAACGGGGGAACGGATGGACGTTCTGATTTTAAATAGATCGATTTAAATTCTTTTGTAATATATCATATAAAAAAAGAAAAATTCTTGTCATAATTACCACCTTGCTGAAGTAGATCGGGCAAAAACTAAACAAAATTATATGGAGAAAAATCAAAGCGTTCAGGCCACGCCTACCTCATTAATAAAGCGCGCAAACCGTTCACAAAGCGTGCAGCTATTTTTAGCAAAGCGTACCGTGCAAGAAGCGAACCGTTCCGTTCACAAAGCGTACCGTACCGTTCACAAAGCGAACCGTACCGTTCACAAAACGAACAGTACCGTTCACAAAGCGAACCGTACCGTTCATAAAGCGTAACGAACCGAACCGTGCAACTGGTGTAGTAGCACGTTTCAGGGTCTGTATATAAAAGAAAAAGTCAGTTCGACGCCTTTGTGGCCGTTCCGGCCTTTGATTTTAAATCAGTATTAAGCTAGATATTACACTGTAGATTCAGATAACAAATCGACTCTGTGAAACTCAATGGCAGCTCATTCTTTTAATGCTAATTTTACAACGAATTGCTGCTTATTTCTCTTTCCGTATCATAGTTGTTCTCAACTATTGAATACAATCGATATCCTACATTGTTACCTCTGCTTTATAAATTTCCAAGTATATTCGTAAAAATGAACTGTTTGTAAGGTATAAACTACAATTAACAAAAATCATTGCTTCACAATTGGATGTTTCAAATATCAATAGATTTGCAGAAAAAAAACTCGGATGTTCTCTGAATAAGAACGACAAAGTATGCAAGGTTTTTGTTATACACTGTCAGTGTCTATTGTCTTTAGTTTGATACATGTAACGTGTCTCAAAGAAGGGTGTCAATATCTAAATCGCTCTGTGATCAGTCGTCTGACTGACCAGACATTTAAAGACGTGCATTTTTAAAAAATCACGACCGAACACAATACCAAAAAATGCATAAGCACTTACAAATCCGGAAAACAATGTAGTTTGTTTAAAAAAATATGGTGGACCCAGATCTAAAACATCCATTGGCTTGTTTAATGAAGAAGGGACTTCTTGCCATTTATCTTTGTAAGTGTTCATTCTTGAAATATTTAAACATAGTTTCATCTTTTAAACATGTTCATGTACAAGACAGTTAAAGGGCCTCCTGTCAGATTTTATCTCGTCTTTTTTTCGTATGTGCTAAAAATGATAGATTTTAAGTGCTTAAAAACCAAAAGAACTTCACTATGGAAAAGTCAGATTGAGATTAATAGAAGTTTTATTAATGGCTTCAAAAAGCAAAATTCTGAGGAGATTCATGATTTTTTAAATCTTTATATTGCAGTTATAAATAATTATATGTATCCCCTTTAGGTAGTCTACCCTTAAAGTAGGCAATTCAGTCCATTCTCCTGACTATTATACCCGATATTTTATCCAAAGTATGTTTTGACGAATATTGCCTCTAAAATTCAACTGTGTCACGTAAAAAAAACCCCAAGTTTACTCTTTTTCAAACTGGTCAAGTGAAATATATATGAT
The DNA here is from genome assembly GCA_015776775.1 of Magallana hongkongensis. Lineage (NCBI taxonomy): Eukaryota > Metazoa > Mollusca > Bivalvia > Ostreida > Ostreidae > Magallana > Magallana hongkongensis. The sequence continues at coordinate 34,153,472 of CM027470.1, forward strand.
TGATGGAATATGTACATTTTTATTTTCATGGTGCATTTACATGTGTATGGGAGCTTTCGTTGTTATTAATTATAACATGCGTTTTATGTTTTGTTTTATATAGAATCGTAAATCGATGGGTAATGGTGATTTCTTTTATAGTACTACTGCCACAGGTAGGTGGATCGTACTGCTATTACAGTTCCTCTAATGGCAGATACTACTGTGACTATGGCTATGACGCAAAGTAAGACTATTACTTATTAATTAAAAACTGTATAAACATAGAAGTTAGAACCGTTTTACAAGAGCTTGGACTTTGGGCAGTACGTGATAAACTCCTATTTGAGAGGGGGGGGGGGGGGCTACTAAAGGTTAACTGTCCAGCCATTGGCTAATAGATATGCATACATTGAACGCAATGACACTCGTCCGACTTCATCCAGGAATGAATATTTTACTGAAACAGCGTCAGTTTCACACAGTAGAGCAACGCTTTTGAGAGTCTATGAATATTAATAATGTTCTCTTAGCGAACTAGAAGAAAGGAGGCCAATCTTTGACAGCTTGTTTTGATGAGCAAACTAGATAAAAGCATCCCACCGAAAGTCCAAGCTTTTGTTAAAACGGTTCTTTACATAGGCTGAAATGAAAGGTCTACACGAATTGTTTATGGAAATCGGCATGTTATTGCTACCGAGTAATAATGTTAAGAAATTGCCTACTATGATCCAAATGTTTTGAACGGATTAAAGATTTTCAAATTTTCCCATTTTAAATTTGTTCTCATTCATTTTTTTAAGGATTAAGAACTCATTTTTTTTACTCATTTTATTTTGAATCATAATTATTACAATTAATATATTATTTTCCTCGACCAGAACAAGATTTAGTTGAAATTTCATAAAAAAAATAATTCAAGATCGGGAATGCGGTTAAGCCCATGGGTTTTCATTTTTTTCCATTGTCTTAATTTTTGCATAAGCTCAACATTTGTTAGAAAAAGCCGTTTATGAACAATCGTAAACTAATATTTTTCTATCGTAAAGGAAATAAAGTTTGGAGACGAATCATTTACTGAATGATTTTAAACACTAATAGTATAAACTTTCACGATTTTTCTTGCAGTTCCGCGGGATCAGTCGTCGCAGCTGTTGTGGGGGGCATTGTTGGGATGATTTTCTTCATTACGTGTATCGCCATAATAGTCTGTACACTCAACCAAAAGAAGAAGAAGAAAAAAAAGCAAAACCAAAGTCAAAGAAATCAAGTGCTCTCCTTCGGAGCGGACTCTTCAAACGCATTTCACACACATGGAAGTAAGTTTTCAACAAATTTTAATATTTAAACAATAAAGTACTTTGTTTGGTTCTACATGCAAGTATGAATGTCGTTAACATTGCAGAAAAAAAATACTTCACTGCCTTCATTACTCAAATGAAGCACCAAAGACAGCATTAAACTATTTATGTTTACATCTATTTTTCAATCATTTAAATCATTCATAGAGTCAGCAAAAATTCGCAAATTATCTTTTTTGTCGATTTGAGCGTGACGCACCAGTAACAGCCAATTTTCCATATATGAGGTTACCATGGTAACAACAGATACTTGTAACTCCGAGGTCAGGCAGTGCAAGTTCATGGAGTTGTTGCTATCAATGCATCTCTAGTTTTTATCGATAAATAAATAATTCACGCAAAAATAAACAGGAAAAGTACAAAGAAGACAACAATAAACAATCGATGTAAAAAAAATTATAGCATCATGTACTTATATAAATTAAAATGGACATTTACAAATATAAATAATGCATCTGACAACAGTTTACAATGCGTTAATTCCTATGCCGACAGCTATGTCATATCACCGGAACACTGAATGGCTGTCTTGTCTTGTCAAACACTTAAAAATATAGGGAAAAATACTTAAAGATGAAAATATGGTACTTCAATTTTAAACAATTCTGATTACTTGCATTTAGCAGATAAAAAAAACAAGATGTTCGTTTTATTCTATGTAAACATGGTAGGTGTTGGTTTAAGCTATGCAGGCGTTGCATCTCTGTTGCAATTTTGTACAGTTCTAACACATAATAACTTCTGTGAAATTGTTGATCCCTCCTACGATGTTAGTTTTCTCGTTGTTGCAAAGATAACAGTGACCTTTATTAAACGATGCATACATATGTATATCAATAAAGCTTAGTTAATATAGATACATATTAAGTTTAAGTTCAACAATATTTTCCTTAATCTACAATGTCTAAACATGGACCCATATGTCCTTAATAAAATTCAGTTGAAACCAATTTTCAAAAAGCATGTGAACTATTTAATTTGTTTTGTAATTCTAGGATTTATTCATTAAATTTCACTCTTTTTCCAGATCCAACGTATGGCGTTCCTATGCACGAACTAAATGGCGGATTCCAGCACATGAATGGACCGAATCCTTCCGCTCCTAACCTTGTACAATATGGCGTTCAGCCATCTGCTCCCCCACTACCGCCTTCCTCCCCTCCTCCTGCATTCCAATATATACCCCCTCCCCCTTCTTCTCAAGAAATTCAAGAATCCACTTCCTCTTAATGAACTGTACTGTGGTGGCTGATTTTATAGACCCTATTGACGGGAAGATATTTTTGAGTGTCGATTTCATTTACAAACAAAACAATGTATAATTAATTTGCCGAACCTGAAATTTTTCTTATAATCACCATGATATATGCACTGTTTATGTCACAATTGAAGCGATCGTGTCTTGGACGTGATCTCTGGCATAAAACATAGCTGAAAGATCATCAAAAAAGAAGCTAGCAGATCATTTTCTTAATTGTGATTTTCATGTACGAAGTGATACATACCTTACCAACAATTCAGCGACACTGATAATTTATTCATCATGATATATCATGATAGCTGAAACACTCGTCTGGCTAAAGCTGAATGGTAAAAGCTATAAAATGTATTGATTCTTTATGTCAATTTACAGTCTCATCCGATATATTATCTGTTTGAACAAACTGTTGTAGTTGTGTTTCTTTATTCATGTAAATGTTTATAAAGATGCAATCCAATGCAATAATATGTACACTGCTTCTTTTCTGCTTGTTCAGCACAACTTCACAAAATCCTTTTCTGATATAAATAAACAGCAACATTTAGAATTTATATTGCAACGCTTTAACACTGCAAAGAAACTTCGCTTTTTTTTTATTTAAAGTACACACTTTGATCAGGTGTCTCGTTTTTTAAATGTTGGGGTACAAAATCCAGTTTTAGACCTAAAATGAATGTGTGAAACGCTAGGAACTGTTTATTTATGCTTAAATTGAATAAGAAAATTGACATATCTACTTGAAAAAGGTATTTTACTGGTAAATTGTAAACATAAACAGGGCACGACCCTGGTTTACATGACAAAGAATTGTGAGTCCTGTATCTTGCTTATAACCCTACGACTGACTCTTAAATTTCATTTGATTATTAGAAATGCATTCTTAAAGCACTGTTCATAATAAAAACAGAAAAATAGAATTTGACCAAAATCGTGACCACGCCCCTTTAAAAATCTGCCACTTGTTTCATTATTCGCCTTACAAACATAACGCCTATGGTAGTGAAAGCAAGATAAAACAACCCATTGCCAAAGATGGGTTTCAAAACTTGCTCTAATGCCTCATGCGTTAATCCGTTGGTAGATTACACTATAGATAAAGAAAAATTGATATATGATACAAATTGTAGTAATATTGCACACTATTCGTATGATATGAAATGGTATGTTTAAACATTTATATTCATTGATAATGCATCAGTGTACAAGCTATCACATGATGATACATTTTGTATCATTTTATACGATATGACATTGTGATTCTTTATACTGTAATATAAATTTAAATTGCACTTTATAATGCGCCATCATTTAATATTAAAATGGGTTATATGAAATTTTTAATTTTTAATTGTTATTGGGTGATATATATGATACAATATCCGACTACTTTTATGTTCTCCAGTGTAAATAATTCACACGTTCATATATTGACACTATCATATTTTTTTTTTTTTGCATAGGCAGAGTGATATTCCATTTCTTAACCTTACGTCCTTTATAACGAACATAATATTAGATGATACATGGTATTTGACTACTTTCATGATATAAATTTGAATTGTCATTTTTATATCATCATATTGTTTTACAGATACAACATCGCATTTCTTAAATAATATCATTGAATATTGGTTATAATTTTGGTTTGTGATGCTTAAACGTGTTCGATTTAGTCTGGTGACTATTGTCTTCTTAGTATATTACTGGAACTCTACAGTATGGAACGCCATGGCTGCCTTATGTTAGGTGATTTTATTATATGCTGTGGGTCTATTATTATATGCTGTGGTTCTATAATTATATGCTGTGGGTCTATTATTATATGCTGTGGTTCTATAATTATATGCTGTGGGTCTATTATTATATGCTGTGGTTTCATTATTATATGCTGTGATTTCATTATTATAGGCTGTGGGTTCATAATTATATGCTGTGGTTTCATTATTATATGCTGTGGGTTTATAATTATATGCTGTGGGTTCATAATTATATGCTGTGGGTTCATTATTATATGTTGTGGTTTCATTATTATATGCTGTGGGTTCATTATTATATGCTGTGTGTTCATAATTATATACTGTGGTTCAATTATTATATGCTGGTATACTTAAATTTTACACAGGCGCTCTTATTATAAATGTTCCTAAACAAAATGGCGGCAGATTCCACTGGGTTGATAGGAAAGGTATTGAAGGATTTAAACTTACATCTGTTTCACGACAGATTCAGGGCTGAAGATATAACCACAGATATTGTATGTAAATTATCTGCAAACGAATTCCAAACTTTGGGGATCTCAAATACAAGGGATGTAATGAGATTAAGAAACGAGTGTGTGAAATATGGAACTGAAAAGCCAAAAAAGGTATGGCCTCAGTGTGGTCCTCCGATGTATTAGAAATGTTCCTTGAAAATGGATGCACAATTACTTACATTTCAAACCTTCTCTCAGTGTCAAAAAGAACGATTTACAGAAGAATGGCACAGTATGGACTTAGTTAAATGAATTTTTCAGAAATATCCGACAATGACCTCGATTTTAAACTCGGGGAAATTTTAAAAGATTTCCCCCTCTGTGGAGAAAATCTCTTAAGACAGATGATAACTTTAAAAGGGATAAGGGTTCCTAGGTGGAGACTAAGAGAAAGCATGTACATCGAATGGATGAACGTGGTGTTTGTGAGAGACAAGCCGGCAGACTGCACAGACATGTCTATAATGTAACGGGCCCAAACCATTTATGGCACATAGACTCTAATCATAAACTTGTGCGTTGGCGATTCATAATTGTTTGCGGAATAGATGGTTTTAGCAGACTGGTGATGTTCTTAAGATGCACAGACAATAATACAGCTGAAACAGAACTGCAGTGTTTTTTGTCAGGCGTGGAACAATATGGTTTACCAAATCGGGTTAGATCAAATAAAGGTATGGAAAATATTTCTGTGGCCGACTACATGTTGTCCAAAAAAGATCATGGGAGTATGCTTACTGGAAAAAGCACACACTATCAGCGCATTGAGAGACTTTGGAGAGACGTGTACGATGGGGTTCTTGTATATTTTTATAACTTATTTTATCATATGGAGGACCTTGGTATTCTGGACTCACACAACCCACTTCATTTAGCTTTTCTCCATTATTTATTCTGTTCAGAAATCAACAGAAAGCTTGCATTTTGGAGTGATGCATGGGCTAGGCACAGTAAAGTCAACCCCATTAATTTTATGGACTTCAGGGCAGTTACAAAACCCAGTTGGTCTGGATGAACATGAAAATATGCAGAACTATGGAGTTAAGGGATTTGTAGATGAATTCATTGTTGAGGAGGGCAGGCAAATATTTGAATCCCTTTCCACAATGATCAGTCAAGAATGCCAAAATGCTTTAGAACAAGAGTTTCACAGGGATTGTCAAAGTAATGGAATAGCTGATTTTCAAAGATGTTTGGATATTGTTGAAAGATACACTTAGAAACTCTGACAGCTCAGATACTAGTATATACATGTACAATTACAAGATATTAAACATACCTACCAGTGTTTCACACCATACACTCATATATTCATATATTGTTTTAATCTTGTTACCTGTCTTTTGCGTTTGGGCAAAATTGCTAGAAAAAAAATTAAAAAAAATATTGTGTGGAACTAAGCTTCACATTTTGTAGTGCGTTACCTTTTCTATACATGTACGCAATGTTGAAAACGCTATCTTTTATTTGTTTGAGGAACTGAAGAGATGTGCATTCATCTTCGCCCAATGCCCGGAAATCCAACACAGATTCAATTTTGCGGGTGGGGATCTACTCAATGTAGTGGTAATAGAGTACGTGCAATATTCTTATGCAATAGCAGATTTATTTTCTGCCACTGTCATCGAAGATTTGGGGGTACATAGTTTTTGCCTTTTCCGTCCATCGGTCTGTCTGTTTGTCCGCAAAAACTTTAAAATTGCACATAACTTTTGAGTGGGTTGGGCTCTGGTTTTCATGTTTTACAAAAGTATCCCTTACGACCAGGCCTTTTTTGCGGTAACACCAAATTTGACCTTTTGACCATGAAGTTTGATCAACTTTTACAAACATTTAACTTTAACCTTGGCAATAACTTTTGAAAATTGGTGCTAAGGCTTTCATACTTCACATATGTATTCATTCTGACAAGACCTTTCAATGGGTATATTTTTTACCTTGACCCAAGAGTTTGACCCACTTTTCAAAAACTTGAACTTTGGTCATAACTTTTGAAAATTTAGCACTAGGGCTTTCATATTTCATAGATGTATTCCTCGTTTCAAGCTCTTCCTTTTGGATAACAACAAATTTTGTCTTTTGACCTTGACCTTTGGAGTTTGACTTGCATTAGAGAAACTTCAACCCTTGCCATTCGCTGCCATTCTGAGACATCAGTGTTTCACAAACACATCTTGTATTTATTTTGGTTAACTTGGCTTTTTTGCCTTTGAAGAACTACTCATAATTTATCAAATGACATGAATTTAAGATCAGAATTTTCTCACTCTCTTTATGATGGCGGATCCATAAAAGAAATACAGTAAAGGTGCATTTAGAGGGCAAACAAATTATCAAATTAAAATCAGATGCGTTTGTGAAACATTATGCGCCCGTTGGCAACAAATTTCGAAAAAGCAATTTTTTAGCATATAGGTCACAGTTAAGGTCACAAACTAATTGTCCTAGGTGTCATTTAAAAGCACATAATTAGTGAAGTATTCATACAAAATTATACGAAGTCTCTATCTCCTATGGTTCAAAAGTTATGGCGAAGGTTAAAGTTGACAACAGACCGACAAACAGGACAAAAACAATATACGATTCGGACGCATATAAATGTGTCCTGATTCGTGAGCAAACACCTACGGCTGAGCTAAGAGAGATGCCGAGACATAGAATTTTTTGAGCTACTTGGACTTTCAGTAACGTACTCTCAAATGACGGTATAGATTCTCAAGCTTGTACTTGATTTTTAATAGCACACTCCCTTTAAAGAATCTTAAACATCAACGATTAATAGTAAAGCTTAAATTATTATAGTTGATATAATAAATAAAACAAGAAATCAATTTTGCATACTCAGTATTTTAATCATTAATTATTGTAGTTAAAAAAAATAAAAGATCTAAAACACATTTTCTGCTTTGTCTGAAAGTATAATATTGATAAATTGAAACAAGATGTGTTTGTGAAACACTATGCGCCCGGGGACAACAAAGTTCTAAAAAGCAATGTTTAGCATATGGGTCTCAGTCAAGGTCACACGACCATTGTCCTTGGTGTCAGTTGAAAGTGCTTGTAAATGTAAACTCCAAAACGAGAAATCCGGATTCGAGTAGCTAGTTTCGAATAAACCGACAGCATATATAATTATGAACCAACAGCATATAATAATGAAACCACAGCATGTAATAATGAAACCATAGCATATAATTATGAACCCACAGCATATAATAATGAAACCAAAGCATATAATAATGAAACAACAGCATAAAATTATGAACCCACAGCATATAATTATGAACCCACAGCATATAATTATGAACCCACAGCATATAATAATAGATCCACAACATATAATTATAGAACCTCAGCATATAATTATAGAACCACAGCATATAATAATAGAACCACAGCATATAATTATAGAACCACAGCATGTAATTATAAAACCACAGCATATAATAAGGGAACCACAACATATAATAACAAACCCACAGCATATAATAATAGACCCACAGCATATAATAATAGACCCACAGCATATAATAATAGACCCACAGCATATAATTATAGAACCACAGCATATAATGATAGACCCACAGCATATAATAAAATCATCTAACATAAGGCAGCCATGGCGTTCCATACTACAGTACTGTAAATTATTTATTAAATCTCACAATTAACCGACAACTCTTGTTTTTTTTTTATCTATATTTACGCAGGTAGGCTGAGTTTAATAATTGTAGAAATAATAATCATTTAAAATATGTTTAAGAATGCAAAATATTGTCGACAAATTTTAAATGTGTTCACTGATGAATCATCTTTGTGCATCAGAATCGAGTCGCTTAATGAAGCTGTCGTGCCATGGTATGGAACGCCATGGCTGCCTTATAGCATTAGACTATAGGTACATTATGTCAAATTACCATTACATTATGTCAAAGTCCATTACGTGGTGTGAATATATCTTTACATTTGGTCAAATCGTTATTACGTGATGTCAAAAGCACGTTAGGTGAAGTAAACATGTCTTTACATTAAGTCAACTTTTTATGTTGTGATGTAAAATCACCCTTACGTTATGCCAACATTGTACAACCAAAGGTCAATACATCATGACATTATTTCGACACTGTATTACATGGGGCGAATGTATCCTTACATTATGTCAACATTTTATTACATGCTTTCAATATATCCTTACATTATATCAACACTGCAGTACGTATCGCGATTCTATCCTTACATTATGTCAACATTGTATTACATGATATCAATGCATTTTTACATTTTATCAACACCTTATTACATGGTGTAAATATATCGTTTTATTATGTCAAACCTTTATAACTTGATGTCATAAGTTTATGACGTTATGTCTAAACTTAATAACGTGATGTGAATAAGTCTTTGCTGTAGGTCAGTTCTCTGTTTCATGATGTACATGCTCCATTACTTTAAGGTGAAACATCATTTCGTTACGCGAACACGGATACATCGGCCTTTCTATATACAAGGAAACGGTAAGCTTACCCAAATGTATCCAGGGGCTATTGAAACTTTGTGGAACAGAATGGAACCAGTAAAGGGTCATCCAATGGGAAAATAGAAATTTAAAAATAATGATTTATTTTGATTTTATTCATTTCAATTCAAAAAAAGACTGATCTTTAATTTTATTGTTTAAATTCGCTGTTTAAAGAAAAATAAACATACTTATATTACTTACTACTCTCATGTTAACATATTACAGTATTTTCACGGTAGGACTTACTAACTAGTTTAAGCTAGCAAAAAAATATTCTCTATTAGTTAGAGATTTAAAACAAATGAAACGCATTCCAAAGCATACCATCTTTAAAATTACAATGTCAGCAGTACTTGACTTATTTGTAAGATTCTGGTTCCGTTACGTTCCGCAATATATTATTACCCCTGTGGATATTGGTATTCAACGGAACAGAACGGAATGAGCGTATATTTCCTTCTCAGCCTATTTTCACGCCTATTTTAAACTTGCAACGAAAATATATGTAACATGATCATACATTTAACTGTTTACAAAAACCAACACTCATGCTGTCGAATTATTTCATTTAATTAAAAATTAGTAAGTTACATGTATGGGGCAAACCCTGAAGACACTACCGATTCTACCAAAAGTGTTTGCCTTTCTTTATAATAATTCTGAAATCGGGGAATACAGTTCCCCTCTCTTATTTGTGTGCGTTTTTATTACGACATATTTCTGATTTATACCCTCTGTCTGAACAATTACCTAAAACCAACATTTCATAAAAACATCTATATCAAGATGGAGAAGGTCTTTAAAGGGGTTAAAGATCTCTTGTAATTTATTTGTAGATTTTATTTCATATAAGTTATCAAGTGCCCTCTTGGATGAAAAGGAGAAAATTTAATCAGAGGAACGTAGCGTACCCCCTCCACAAACACCATTCCCACCCCCTCTGCAGCAATAAGAAAAAAATCATTTTCATAGCATAATAATTTTGTAGCAGAACGGCCATACCTACAGGTGTAGTTAGGGTCAGTATCCTTAATTTAAGATAGCAATAGCAACGTTTACTTTTAACTACTAAATACTTTATTTTAACTACTAAATACTTTGAGACTAAATTTAAAAAAAATAAATATGCACTGGGTGTCTGCGCCACGACATACAGGCTTTGGAACGATAAAGAACCCTGACTGCTAAATGACTGAGTGTGTAGTAACGAACGTAATTTGAATATTCTTGAAGTAAAAAAAGTATAAATCAAAAATAAAATTTTAAATCCCCCCCCAAAAAAAACCAACAATAAAGGGGTTAATTTTAGATTTTATATCCATTTCATTTTAAATATTCAAATGACGATGAGCACGAGAAAACTTGGATTTAAGTCTTATTCTTATAACTTAGGTCTATCTAAACTATAAATTCAATGTTTAAATACGTAGATGTTCATTCACTCTCGGGAAATTAAATTATCAGCAACTAAGTCTTTAACAGCTTTCAGAAGACCTATATATAGGCCTATATATATTTTCATTCTAGTACATGTGTATGATTAAATCACTGCTTCTTACTAGTATTTACTGTTGGGGTTTTTCTGCATGGGTCCATTTGGGTATATCGGCGTACCGTTTCTATATAGTAAATTTTGAATTTAAAACATGACAAATATACAAAGACCAAGGATTTCGTGTTTGTATAACGGAATGATGTTTCGACTTTAAGTAATAGAGCGTATACATCACGGAATAGAGAATTTGCCTAATGTAAAGACTTATTTACATAATAAAGTTTAGACAAAAAGTCAAGACATTTTCGTATCAAGCAATGTACTTTTGACATAAAGTGATAAAGTGTTGACATAATGAAAGGATGAGTTAACACCATGTATTAAGGTGTTGATAAAATGTAAAAACGCATTGATATCATGTAATAAAATGTTGACATAATGTAAGGATAGAATCGCGATACGTACTGCAGTGTTGATATAATGTAAGGATATATTGAAAGCATGTAATAAAATGTTGACATAATGTAAGGATACATTCGCCCCATGTAATACAGTGTCGAAATAATGTCATGATGTATTGACCTTTGGTTGTACAATGTTGGCATAACGTAAGGATGATTTTACATCACAACGTAAAAAATTGACATAATGTAAAGACATGTATACTTCACCTAACGTGCTTTTGACATCACGTAATAACGATTTGACCTAGCGTAAAGATATATTCACACCACGTAATGGACTTTGACATAATGTAATGATAATTTGACATAATGTACCTATAGTATTATGCTATAAGGCAGCCATGGCGTTCCATACATGGTATCACGTTCCATTTATGATTAGATCACTATTTTAACAAAAAATGAACATTGCACAAAAGTTCATTTAAAGGGCTATTATAATATTTAATCAGCAATAAGTTCATTTTTATCAGTATTGCTGCTAGAATAATTAAATATATATTGTCATTAAAGGCATTGGCAATGGTTTCTGTATATTTTTTTTCAAAAATTGTTTACTGAATTGATATGTGGCAACAACAAACGTTTATGCCAGGAAAACAATAAAAACACCATTAAGCATATATATTTTAACATTTACATACTAGTATTCCAGTATCTTTGTGAAAAAACTACGAATCGAATTTGTAATATACAGTGCAATAAATTCAAATGACGTACAAGTATTGTTAGGGCGCAAGCGAGTTTGCATACTTAATATTCTAATCGTAATCGAACAACTGCTGAACAATATATAAATATAAGTAATAAGGAATCATTCTTTGAATATCAGAAGGAGAAAATTTCGGTCGGGGCGTGATCAAATCTATCAAAAGGCCCTTCGGACTTTATAGTATTTGATCACACACCGCCTAAATTTATCACATTTAGACTAAATTAATCTAAGAATAAATCCTAATTTCTTATTCAATAGCATTTAATACAAACAAATAAAATCAGGTCATTCATGTCTTTAAAGTGCACCTGCAGGTGTATTAGCAATTAAAAGATCACGTGATCGATCTTGCGTTACAGATATTTAGGTTTCAGGAAGTAAAAATATCGACCCAACACAATAACAAAAGGACGTAGAAACATAATGAGAAAAGGACATGTTTATCCAGAAATCATAAACATTTGGTCCGAAAAAAATGTTGACTCCAAAACTTTCATGGTCATGTTCGAAGAAAACGTTAGAAATCACCTTTTTTCTGTGTAAGTATAGATATTTAAGCTTATGGTTTCAGTTATATAGGTACCAGGCGAATTAAATCTGAAAATTAAAATTATTCTATTAATATTCGAGCAAAAGAAAATTAACGATGTTTAAAGATTTTTAAAAAGAAAACAAAAAGAAAAATGTTTTGATCCCTTCCACCTTCTTGTTATGCAAACTCATATAACTGTAAATTCTGCAGCAAATGATAAGGAGCAGTATTATAGAACAAACATTATCAAAGCTAAGAATAGCGAAAGGTTCCTTACGGTATAATGTTTAGTAATTGTAATTATCCCTGAACACATGGATAACTTATCTAGAGATAACTATTATACTGAGATCATGTTCCAGCAGTGTATCTAACAAAACTTTTCACACGACGAGTCGAAACGTAATCTTATATACTTTTATACGCGGGTACATATTACTAATTTTAATTTATACCCGATTTTGTTGCGGGATATTGTATTATATTGAATATAACAAACTAGAATATTGAAATTGTTTATATACATGTGTGTGTGTGTGTGTGTGTGTGTGTGTGTGTGTGTTTATAGAAATGCTATAAACAACCCTGAAATTCATGGTAGGACTCCACTGCACTTAGGAAAATATACTTTTGTATTGCATAGAGACATGATTCCATAGATTGAATTCATGCAGTTTAAAAAGACCCCAAAATATATGGCAATATTATTTACTTGGTGTCATCCTCGCATTTTTTTAGTAATTCCTATAGCGCATTCTTTATAATGCTTCCAATTTGCCATTGTTGAATACTGAATGTAATTAATAGCGTATGTCAAATATTTTTTCTTTCGATAATAAATAAATCAATATTACACTGCAGGATCTTTATTCTTAAAAAGAATGGTAATTTATATCAAACTAAAAATAATTAAATGTAACTACATGTATTCTCGCATTTTATTCAACTTCAGGCAAATAATCTATTGTGAGTAAACCCACTTGACCATCAGATTGGCTATAATTTAATTATGAAATCAATGGGGGGAGGGGGGGGTATGGGTTTTTTTGCTATCTATATAATCATTGTGATATCTATCCTATAATTATTTTTTCAGTCTTGTTACCAACAGTAGGCGGATCTAACTGTTCTGATACTTCATCCGATGACAATGCTGACTGTGATGATAAAAGGTAAAGTATGATTGTTACTTTATATATATAGATGAAAAGTAAAGTATGAATGTTACTTTATATAGATGAAAAGTAAAGTATGAATGTTACTTTATATAGAAATGAAAAGTAAAGTATGACTGTTACTTTATAGAGATAAAAAGTAAAGTATAAATGTTACTTTTTTAAAACTTTTAGGTATGCTGAGAGGTATTACTTTATAAATTAATGCATGAAAACATTCTCCATATCTTTTGTAGTTCTACATGGATATGGCTCGGTCCAATGGGTTTTTTTGTTCTTTGCTTTGTACTCATTACACATGGAATCTTGAAGCATATATATACTCTGTATAAAGTGAGGTTATCTCAAAGTCGGTCCAACAAGCAGGCAAACATTGTTGAAGTGCCCTCATCAACAACCTTGTACAGTATTTCTGGTATGTACATAAGTAAGTTAATGATTTAGTATAGTGACATGTGTTTTATAAACAAGTATAGAGACATGTTTATGATATAATACCTTGATGAATAAACACCTGGCCCATAGGACCTGTATGTCACTTCATAAACATGAGTAGCCTATACAAATAATAATAAGTTTACGCATTGTAATATTAATATAGGATAGATTGTCTGCACATAAAAGCTGAATATATGAATTTTGCAGTTTGTCTAGGAAAGGTAGATAAGAAAAAACCAGAGCAGTCTGAGTCTGATATGTTTACTAATCGATCATTAAGGCCTTCACTAGTAAAATATTTGGTTCTAAGTTTTGAATAAGATGTAAATGTAATAAAAAATTATATAATTAACACTTATAATTGAATCGCAAAAACGCATAAGCTCTTTTACCGGTATTTTATGGTCTATGACATTGGTTTTGACGGGCGTAGTTTTAAAGGAAAAGAGTGTACAAGGCCTGTCAAATCCGTACCAAGGATTTTGAAATGACATATAAACATATAATAATAACTTTACATTTGAAAGTGTGCATCAGAAAATGTACATGTATAATAATGAACTGCATTCTCTGACAAATAGATAAAATACGTTAATACATGTATTTGGTGCTTATCTTCTTTGTTTGCTTTCTAAACATTGCAGTATGATCTCATATCCATGCTAGCGCTTTTTTATCCGACATTGTGTGTACAGAACATAACATTACGTAACTGTCATTCATTTTATAAAAATGGTTTTGGATATTTTTTTCATAATGATCTCATAAAAAAAGCAAAAAATGTTTTACATGAAAGCAAATGAATCAAAAAATAAAACGCCGTCTGTACGATTCGAACACCCTCTCAATCGACAAGTATGGACTACGAGCCTCCGCCTGTCACAGTGAGCTACGTTGACACATTAGAGAACCGGTGAATAAATTTAACTGTTTGACAATAATTTTGGTGAAAACCACGAATTTGACCCATTATGGGTCTAGACTCCATTTAATAAATCAATTATAAAAATAAACGAAAACTTGTTCTTTAAATGAAAGTACTTTTAAGATGGAGTTAAGACCCATTCATACCTAAATTTTGCAATTTAGAACAGTGAATGATGCGAGATTTTGGCATTAAAAGCTGTGTAGCTTAATTTGGAAACATCTGTCGTGTTTATAGAATGAAAGCACAATATTGACTTTTATTGTAAAATTTATGCTAAAAACAGTATATCCAAGCCGAAAATTTATAATCTAACTTAAATTAAAATTCTTTCGTCTTCATTGCTCCGAGTGGGGGATATACAACGCCTTGTACGCCCTTGTTCTTTGAATTGAAATGTTTTAATGAACAATTATCGACTTTTCTCATTCCTAAGTTTAAAATATAAATTATGTTGGAATTTTAAGAATATAAAGCGAGAATATTTTATTATATTCATTCTTTATTTTTGTGCTTTTACACGCAGTGATGTTGCATTATTTTTGCCAGAGACAAAGCAAATGTGTTTAGCGGTCTTTTCAATGTGAAAAACAGTTTTGTACCATATCTCGCTTCAAATAATTTATCCCTTGTTATATGCATTATGAAATTTATATTAAATGTCGTTGAAATGATATTTTTTGAAACCGAATAGCTCCAACGGCATTTTATTTTAGCATCGATGTTTAAATTACAGTATGTATTTTTGTAGCGACAGTTATATATCTTAAATAGCTTACGATCGCTCATGCCTCGGATCAAAATGAACATGTGTATACATATCAATGGCTTTGACCATTTGTTGTCATTTTTGTTAGATATTATAATTCAAAACGTATGTAAAGATAGATAATTTTATTTATCAAAAAAAAAAAAAAAAAAAAACTACGAAAAATGAATTATATACCGCGAAGTGAACTTTGGTGATTCATTCGGGATATGAAGGTAGCGACATTGCAGAAAAAATACATAACCCACGTTAGCGGGTTATGTTAATTTTTTCTGCAATGATCATGTACATCCTTTTTAATTCACGTATGGTTCAACTCACATACATGTAGCCAGACTTCAGGATTTTTATTCAACGCAAGATGGGGCTAATATATTTCTAGAGGCAGAGACCTTTGGATACGCAGTAAATCAAAAGCGGGTCACTTATAGAAAACTGGAATCACGACGATTTTAGGACATAAATGCAAATTGCGCCGTAAATTGCGACTTTCTAAAACACGTACGGAACTGTTGCCCCAGATCGTCCGTCCGATTTTTTTTCAGACTGGTAACTGAAGACCTGCAGCTAGGTTATCTTTAGATCATGATGTGCAAATTTAACATGTCCATCCATAACCACATGGTTGTGACACGATAACTTACTTTGAACATGGTGTCCGGTATGCAGAAAACAAAAATGATCGATAAGAACCCAGTCTCCGAATACACAACTATACCGATCCTTTCCGGAAGGCGTCCACAAGCTGGTATTGCAATTCACCATTGAATGTCTTGCCAATCTTTTCCTTTGGTTTACTATTATATTTGCATCCGCCAATTATGATTCCCTCCATTTCCAATGGATATTGATAATAATTCATAGCTCTTTCGACACAGACAAATCTGAAATATACACACCCCGTTTATCGATTGGTCGTAACCTTCAACAACCTAAAAAAAAATCACGGGCTGCACGAAATAATCATGATGTCAAATTCCCTTAGAGTACGATTTGGCTGTCAGTGGTTGGGACTATTAAAATTACTTCGACATATCCCCTGTATTCGAGATATCAGTGTTCGAGATATGGAAGTTCAACTGTATTTTATTCACTTGTTAAAGAAAGATGTAGATGTGACTGCACGAAAACATCAAAATGTCATCTTATATGTGATTTTTTCCTCAGTGTCGCTCCCTTCACATCTCCTATAAACCGCAAGAGAAAGCATTTTCTTTTTCTAAATAGCTATTTTTGTTTGGTATATCAAAGCTATATATGCTTTTTGGAGGTTTTGACACGTCTATACTAGTGTTTAAATCAACCTATTCCAAGTATTTAACATAATATAGATAAAAATTGTTTTCAGTAACTTAAAAAACATCATCCGATATGCTGATATTCTGATTTTATAGTACCTCATTCATTCTCATATAGGCATTTTACACGCCTTGTTCGCCTATCTTCTTATACGAAACATGCGATAAATTAAAAAAATATAAATAAGAGTGGACAAGGCGTTTTTAAGAGATGCCTCACAGGCACCTTACGTTATAAATGTTTGTCGTCATAAAAAAAAATACCCTTTACCTGATAATACACTTGTGTATTATTAGATATTCGGTATTTGTTTTTACTGTGACCAAAATTTATAACGTAAGGTGCCTGTGAACGGATAATACACTGTTAAATAAATATATCAACAAGCCTGACAATTCTATTAACAATTCGTTTTAAACAATGTTTACTTAACATAACTTCGATTTGTAACCCTCATATATGTTCAACACTTGGAATATCAGAACCTCCAAATAGTGCTGCTGCCGCTCCGTAGGAAACTCCACAGCGTGCACATCGGGGTTTTACATTTTTTAAGGAATAAGGAATCATTCTCTTTAAGTATTATGAGAAGATAATTTCGGCCGGGGCGTGGTCAAATCCAATAAAGCCCGAAGGGCTTTATGATAGATTTGACCATGCTCCGACCGAAATTATTACTTCATAATATTCAAAGAATGATTCCTTATTACTTATATTTTTCCAATTTGTACACTTAAAAATTTCAACCACCATTTTTTATGTAGCTCTTGCTTTGTATTACTACGCGGCGCAAAACGCCTATTTTGTGTCACTCATGTTCTATAAAGTTATTGGGTTTTAGGGCTCAATATTGATTCGTTATGTTATCAAAGACACAGACAGTTGAAAATGTAAATATCTAATTATAAGGACGCAGCAGGATCGCCATGAGGACGTGGCCCCGGTGTGACATGGGTTTAACCATTCATTTTTTTTTTATAGTTTGGGAGATTTCTCCGTTTTGTGGCGTACTTTTCATACAATCAGAAAATCATCTTTTATCTTATTCTATCACACTTCATGCAATGCTAACAGAGTAGAACAAAACCAGTTTAAGCCTCAGCTCTTGATTTGCAAGTCACGAGTTCGAAACAACTTTCTAATCTGACCTTTTGGAAACTTTGTTTATATCTTATCACTTCAAAGATGAAATTGAATAAAAAAATATTTTTAGAGAAAAATGTGTTTTTATGAGCCTAGCTTAACCTTTATAGTTTGTATTTTGCCTTCATAAAATTGATGCTGGACTCCCTGTCTTATACACACATATTAACAGAAATCAAATTTTAAAACTTCAAACCAAAATTTAATGACTGCAAAAAATAAATGTACACATAAAATAACCATCAAGATTTGCACTATCTCTGAACTTACACTTGTATGTTTTTCCATAAGTAAACATTATGCAAGTGTAAAACCGCAGGTTCTACATTGTTCAACTGGTTGTAATTCTGACATTATTCTTCAAGTAAAAGCACTATACAAATAAGCCAAATAATAAAAACAATATGTAGTTCACATTTAAATGTCAAAATCTGACAATAAATTTCTATTTTTCAACAACAAATATGCTTTATGGTTAGAAGGATGCTAAATCAGTTTACATCTCCTCTTAAAAATGTACATTTGTTACAAAAGTAATCATCTTTTCAATCAGAAACCCCTTTCTCATGGTAAGAGGTCTGTTTTAATCTAATATACAATTCATTTCTAACATTATGAATCAGTATTTTGCATGACAAAAATGCGAACTTAAATTTCTGGATTCTTTTAACCTCTGAACAAAATTGCACATGATTAACTGATAAAAGAAAAACATGACCATGTTTACAACTTGACATTCAATATGACACAATCAATATAAACATCGAGCACTAGAAGTATTGCAGCTGTAATGTCAGAGAGCAAATACGCTGAAAGACAACCATTAAAAACACAGAAAGCAAACTGGTCTTTTGCTATGGCACTTCGACAATGGCCGACTGTAATTAACAACCAAAAAAAATATATAACTTAAAGTTTGCACCAAGTTATACAGATATAGTCATGATTTAAGTAAAACTCATGATACAAGTTTTAGACAGTTAGTATGAATGTCACAAGTAAATGAATGTCAATGAGATTCAAGTGTTACCGAGACAGTTTAGTAATAAAAAAAAGAGAGCAAAGATTGTTCAATACTAGTAATGTAAAAAAAAGTTTTTGACTGACATTATGCTATTATGATAATGGAAAAACCACCGCTCAACATTATTTACGACTTCTTCAGCGCAATAATACACTGAACAATTCACTTCATCAAAAACTATACTCCGTCCACAAATTTTCATTTTTAAAATATACAAACATACATCAAACACATAATTTCTACAGTCATACCAATATACAATCAAATAAGACACACACATGACCAATAAAAAATATACATATTACGGCATTGCACATACACATTTTGACTAGTCTTTTTGAAAGTCTCTGAAGCTACTGAAAGACATGGGCCTGACATGGCCGACGGGGATCTTTCCTGGCATTCTTTTGTCCCTTTTTGTATGCTGCAGACTTTCAGTGTTCTGATTTAGATTTTCAAATAAATTGCGACTGCAAGCTGATGCCTGCTTTTGGGACGATCCTGTGTTCGACTGAGCAGGACACTGTCATATCTAAGGGAGACAACCCAGTAGGTTCCGGTAGAGGTTTTCGGAAAGACTTTCCTGAATAAATCTGCGTAGATATTTCCTTGTTATATATTGTATAGGAGGATTGTTGGTTTGCAGTATTCTGTGGAGCTGACGGCGATTTGCACGGAGAAAAAGCCACTTTCAGCACTGTTCATGTTGGAGACCTTCCGTTGAGTGAATGAAGAGATGGGTGGCAATAGAGGACTTCCCATCTGTCGTAGAATACGTGGAAGTGTTCCTTAAACATTCAGGTGATCTTAGAGGACCTTTCCTGTGTCACTTGCCTGTTCAAATAGAATGAGCCAGTTCTACAAGGTGAACTAGAAGGTAGAGATGAGCAATGCAGTGGGGATTGAGGTGGATTTATGCCTCCATAAAAAGGCACTGTTCCCAACAGGGAGCTTTGAAAATGAGGCTCACTTTCCATTATTCATTCTTCTAAAAGCTTCAAACTTATCGGTTGTGAGCTCAAAGGCAGGTGATGGAGACAATGGAGAAAACATCTGCATGGACAGCAATGGATTCACTTGGGGTCCAGATGGATAGTTTGTTGCGTATGGAAAAAATAAAGGCAATGGGGTCAATGTTCTTGCTGCATTTGAATATGATGGAAACTGAGATTGAGCGTAGAAGAGCATCAGTGGGTTCAATGATATCTGGTGAGGAGACATCATGCTGAATCGAGCACCAGACAAATTGAAATTCTGCATCATTACCGGGAATTGTCTAAGCAGAGGTGCTGAACACACGGAGTTTGATGCTGTACTTTTAATGGCTAATGGGGTTGAAAGACCTGTGCTATTTGGGACGAGAGGTCTGACTATACTCTGGTTTTTCTTGTAGACAGACTGACTGGCAGGTTCCTGTCTGGATTTAACTTGTCGATTTATACTCTGTGAGAGAGGTTTCCATGGTTTACTGCAGTCGGCAGCCACTTCCTTTTGTCTGGTGGATTCCTGATTTTTCTGGGAATGATTGGATTGGAGAAACTGAACAGATTTAGTTAGTGGAAGATTACATACAGTGTCAATCCCTTTGTTACTTTGTTTTGTATGTAAATACTCTGACACTATTAACTTTGACCAGTCATCGCCTCTGGTGGCTGCTTCAGTTTCACTGTCGACGGAATCTGAAATGTAGTCAGTCTCTGTAGAAGAAGTATCACCCTCGTCCTCAACTTCAGAATCCGAATGAAGACTTCCACAATCATTCGCTTCAGTTAGTTTGTCTGTGGTATAACAAGGGGCCGCTGTATAAACATTAGAACTTTTTGTCTGCATGTCTGAAGAGCTTTCAATGGCTGCTTGACATTCTGATGATTCTTTCTCTTCATTGGGAACCCTGTCATCATTGCTCAAGTGTAGTATGTTGACTGGATCATCACTATCAATTTCAATCTCTTCATTGGGAACGTTGTCATCAATGCTCATGTGTAGTATGTTGACTGGATCATCACTATCAATTTCAATCTCATTTCCAATAGGAACGTCATTAATGTTCAGAATTCCAGAGGAGAGCATGGCCTCTTCCAATGGATCTAGCGGTCCAGGTTAGACACTTCACTTTGGCCAGGCAGAGCTGGTCATCACAGAGATCACACTCACTGCTGGACACTGTCAGCACTTTGATCTGACTGGAGTGTCTGACACCTCCTATGTGAGAGATCTCCGGCTGGGATTCGCCAATGACGGACATAATATCTTCCAACCTTTGCTCAGTGTCAAAAGAGCTATCAGCTTCTCTTGGATTTTCTATTTCGTCCCCCTCTTCTGCCTTTCCTTCTTTTAACTCCATGTCTGCATTTTGACTGATTTTCTCTGCATTTTTGGTAACTGAACTCATTTCTGAGTCACAGGTGAAATCTCTTTCCTGGCATGTTTCCTTCAGAGAATCTTCCACATTATCTGCATTAACACCCAATACATTTTGATTACTTGACAGTTCAGCAGAAGAGTTGAAACTCTCACTTCCACTGTATTGATCAGTAGTTTTTCATCAACAAACCCAGTCCTTCTCCTTTTTCTGTACTGCTCAGTTCTTCTACTTTTTCTGTAGAGCATATCCACACAGAATCATCAATCTTATCATCAAGGCTGTCAGAAATGTTAACATGGACTGACTGTGCAGAATTAAAGCTTTTCTTGTTTGGGGTACTGGTGGCATTTACCGTACAGCAACCAGAAAGGTTCATATCATTCTCAACACCTTTAACCACAAGGTCCAAGTCTTTTTCTAGGTCAACAGGATGTCGTTTTCTTGCCTCAATTTCATGTACTTCTTCTGGTGCATTAGAAGTTTCTTTAGAATTATCTACTACAACAATTGTACCTTTAAAATTGTTTGTTGCTTCTGCAAAACTGTTGACATTGTCTTTGGGTTTAGGAGATTTATCAAATGTTGTTTCTTCATTGTCTTCTGTCTCACTTTCTGTTCCCTGTTTTGATAGCCCACCATTAGTTACACAATTCACAGCAGCTTCTATCAATCCTTTCCCTCATCCCCTTGTTCATTCTGTCTGACTTTTTGAGAACTATTATTTACATCAGTCTGTTCATTTTCATTTGAATTGATCTCATTTTCAAGTTTCAATGCAACTTTATTAGAACCTTCAGTTTCTTTCTTGGAATTGTATTCAGCTTTCAACAGGTTTTTGATAATCACATTGGCTTTCAGCCTCTTTTAAATCATGCATGTCTTGAACTGCTTCTTGTATATGTAAGGATGGTGATGAAATGTTGGCCAATGGTTGTTCAAAGGAAGTTAGTCCCCATAATGCTACTAGTTTCAGGAGAAGCAGTTAAAATTTTGGTTTCTACATGACTTGGGCCCCTTCCTATATAACAAGCAAATTCTTTTTCTGCCAAAAATATTTCCCCTGACTTAGACCCTGTTGGCTTATCCATTATCTAATTCTACTTTCAAATTATCTGAAGTTATGGGATCTTCTACAGGCGAGTTGTGTTCCACTTTAGATGAACCTCTTCCTATATAGCTAGCAAATTCTTTCTCCA
Organism: Magallana hongkongensis; assembly: GCA_015776775.1. Lineage (NCBI taxonomy): Eukaryota > Metazoa > Mollusca > Bivalvia > Ostreida > Ostreidae > Magallana > Magallana hongkongensis. The sequence goes on from CM027470.1 coordinate 34,176,386, forward strand.
ACAATGATATCTCTGCAGACTTTGACACGTTAGGTTTCTCCTTATCCACATTTTCTAGATCATCTGGACTTTTAGACTTGACTACAGACGAGCTGCTATCCATTTTGGAATTAATTTTGTTATCAATAGGACCACTTTCTTGATCCTGATCTAATTCTTTCACTAAGCAATCATTTTCTTCAACTTTATGGCCATTGTTTTTATTCCAGAAGTTTCCCCCACTTACCCCCTTCAAATAAATGACTGGCACAAAACAGTCCCCAGTTTCATCCTTGCTCTGTTTTGCAACCCCTTCTTCTTCTGATACACTCATATCCTGAACTTCCAATACTGTTTTATCTAAGCTGGAGTTCGAGTCTTTTATTTCATTGTGACTTTCTACAATATTCCCAGATCTTGATGTGGATTCTGCTTCTTCCATACAAATATCATTTGCTTCCTCCATCTTGGCCTCTGAATCAGTAGTTATTGATGAAAATGTGTTTTACTGAATTCTAAAATAGCCCTCTCACCATTAGATACAGATTTACAAACGTCAGCAGCATTTGGTCTCAAGTTTACAGCACTAGTACCTTGGACACTAAAAATGTCATGGATTTCCTCTTTCATATCAACATCAGGAATACCAGTGGAGCCATGGTCTACACTTGAATGAGATTCACTATTACTCTTTTGATTGACATTACTGGGATGATGCCTCTTCGTCAAAGGGTAATGTGGAAGCATCAGTGTTACCAATGTCATCCGAGGCATCATCAAGAACAATCCAATCACTACATTCATCCACTTCTAAATCCTCATCATCCCCCACACCCTTGGAAGATGGATTTACAAAGTGAACAGTGGTTTTTTCTGACGGATAATTTACTGTCTCCATGGCCTGGGTTTTAACTTCAGCCACTTCAAAATCTATGGGTAAATCTGAAAATGAAAATAAACTGATTAGGAATTGTTTGATTTAAATTATACTTCTTGTAAATAAGTTATTGTAACAAATGTTTCATAGAATATATTACAAATGTACATACCCAAAAGATATTGTCTAAGAGGACTGATAGGGATACAAGCATGATTTTCACTCAAAATTTATGCTAATTCCTATGTATGACAAAATGTCACTATCTGACAAATTGCAATGTGGAGCAATAATGAGACAACCTAATGCTTTGCTAAATCCAAAACTGACCGTTGTTACTGACTTGTTCTGTATTTTCCTTCTTTCCATTCTCTCTGGCATCCAAGTCCAGTGTGCCACCATAAGATGGGGAGTTTTCCCGTTTAATTGGTCCAGTTTTCCTATAGATCTCTATAACTCTCTCCGACTTGACCACAGTTCTAGCAGCTTCTGATGATTTGATTTCTGTATTTACTGGCTCTGTTTTAAACTTTTTCTCTTCTGTCTTGATGTCCTTATCTGCAACATTACAGACAAGTAATATATATACACATACCATATATAACCTAAATTAAATGCAAATCAAACAAAGAATAAAGAATACATTTTAAAATGCTACAAATGGATCTATACCATGAAATCTGCAAGGCACTTAACTATAAAATTGCAAAACTTTTAAATACCCAGGAAATATATCAATATTTACAGTAATCTGCATAAAAAAAACCCCATAAATTGCAGTACATACTACTTTCACTGGGTGATGATATGGTAGCATTCCTTGAGGGTAGATTGAACAGCATTCTGGGAAGGATCTTCTGGTCTGGTTCTTCAGTCTTTGTAACAATCTCCTGTTCGGGATGTTCCTGTACATTAGAGGAAATGAAATATGAAAACTGATCAAAAGAATAATAAAATGCAAGTCCGTGTGGTCTGACGTCAATCTCACAAATGTATCTTCAGTGACATAAAACATTTACATTTTTTGTTTGTGAACATGTTTTAAATATACGTTAAGAGCAATCGCAATGTATATAATGGTTTGCATTTTTAATTCTTCGTAAAGAATACATACCAAAAATAAACTATTTCATGAATTATTTTCTTGATTCTCCTGAACTTTTTATCTCAAGATTCAGTCACTTTAAAAGTCTTCTATCAAGTACACTAAGTCGCTCACCGAGTCTTCCATCGAATACACTTGTCTCTCTGTTGTGTAATCGTCTTCCTCCTGCTCTCCGAGGGTCAGCTCATCCACAAGATCTGCCTTCCTCTTCCTTTCCTCAAAGTCTGGAATAGCATTCTCATTGAACTCTTCATCTACCTCCTCCTCATCAGGATTTCTGGCAATCAAAATAAACAATCTGAACAATAAAAAAATTGAGATAATGATTTTTTGCAGATCTTAAAATGAAACTCATTATTTAACGGGACTGGGCAATCAATAAACTAAATTAGATCAAAACCTCAAAATTTCAAATAAGATATTTCTAGCCATAAACTATCATTTGTAACCAAATAATACACAACTTTTAGCTTGAAACTTAGTCCTGTTTAAATTTCCTTCTATAAAGAGCTCTTCTATAACTGGAGGTTTATATGGTCTAAAAACGGCCATGACACCCCCCCCCCCTTCCAGTCCTATAAATTCTAAATACGAGTGTTCAATATCATACCCTCCAGGAAGTGTCTCTGGGACATTGGACCTGACAAAGGTGTAGTTGGCGAATCTGGAGTTGGTCCTGCAGTGTTTTGGTCTGTGATGCTGACTCTTGTAGGAGGAAACTGTCAGGTCATGCATCAGCTCCCGCAGAGAACTGTTTACAAAAGAAAGATTTCAGTTCTTTGGTAGTTTATGAAGTTCAAAGAAAGGTTACAGCTGTTATATATGCAAATAAAGTTAACAATTTTCTCTGCGTCATCCTGTAGCCATTAAACACTCTTTTTCAAATAAGCGAACAAGAATTTCCTTAGTTTTCAATCAAAACATTATGCATTTTGCATACAGATCACTTCTAGGATAATGAGACAGTTATTTAACCAAGTGCAAGAATTACATTTAATATGTGTTCATGTTTTGAGTGACTATTAGACTTAAAATAGAACCAAAGGCCTGCTTACTCATAAGCAATGTCAAAGGACCAGGTGTTCTTTTTCTTTGGTGGCTCCTTCCTGTACGGATGGTACTGCCTTTCCTCTCTTTTGGACTTTCCTGTATTTCTTATTGGACCAGCCTAAAAAAAAATCATATTTAAATACATCAAAGAATGAAAAAAAATTAAATCAATTCTGCTGATCCTGATTCAAAGTATTTCTTTAAATACAAGCACTTTCTTTTGGATGTGAAAAACATGGTTACAAAAAGCTTAATTTCAAACCTGTGTAGTAAGTGGCTCAGCATTAGCAGAAGTTGGAGGTGGCTTGTACTCTGACAACTTTTTGCCTCCTGATGACCTTGATCTTGACCTAGATTTCTTTGACTTTGACTCTGTCTTCTCATTGTTGATAGTTATTAGCACTAAATCATCTTTCTTAGATTTCGTCTTCTTGTTTTCTCCATCCCCCGTCTCCTTAATTGATTGTTCATTCTTAGAAGACAGACTTGGACCAAGTTGAATGGTCCGTACTTCACTGATGGGCGATTCACTCCTTTCTTTTTTCCCCTCCTTTTCTTCTTCGTTGATCAGAGGCGAGAGCCTTGAGAAGACACTTCGCCTTCTCGACTGTTGAGATGTGGAGAGTTGAGCTGGAACTGTTTCACTCCCTGAGGCAAGCTGATCTATCTCACTCGGAATGTTAGGAGAGCGCCTCGGAGAACTCTCTGATTTCTTGGCCTCTGTTTGAGCAGCGAGTGTGGGAGACTGTCTCTGTGCTATCAGCTTTCTCTTGGTCTCTGGAATAATAACAGTAAGGGTCTTCTCTTGGGGTGAAATCTTCTTCACAGGCACAGGAACTTCCAAGGGAGGTGTCTTTGATTTTACCCTATCTCTAAGACCCGACACACTTGCATTCAATAACAAATTCTTTGAACTGTCCTCCTTTCTGCCTGATTTGACCATTTCCTGTTCCAATTTCTTCCTCTTCTCGTCTACAAAATCAATTCGAATTTTTGGAATTGTGTTTTTGTCTTTTTCCCCTGTGTTGTTTGAAACCTCTGTATTGTTGTTGTCATCAAGGACCTCTTCTGTTTCTGTTGTTTTTTCCATTCTAATTTCTTTACCACAAGTGGAATCTGGGAATCTTATAGGAGAAATGTGAATTTTCTGATCTTTACCTTCTTCTTGAGAACTTCCTGTTGTGACTGTAGATCCATCCAATTTACTTTCCTCTTCGAACGTTTGATGAAATTTCATTTTTAATGTCAACTTCTGGATTCTTTCAGAATTTACAGCTGAAGGACTTTTGATAATTTCATTTGTCGAAATGGGTGAATCTGAAATCACAATGACATCATCCACTTCTTGTATCAAGTCTGTATCCATTTTGTTGGATTGGATAAACTTTTGAATTATTCTTTTCAGAACCACCTGATAATGGACTTTGGACAAAATCATTTGACTTGGGTGAATCTGAAATCACAATAACACTATCCATTCCAGAAACTTGACATGTGTCAGTTGTATTCTTTTTGTTGGATTCAGAAATTTCAGACATCACTGTGACATCTATATTTTCTTAGAAGAATCTTCATCTGCTTTCTTCTCTGTCTTGGGTGGTGTTGAAAAGAAAGATGGGAGTGTTTTACATTCCTGCATAGAGAATCCAAGTATTTTGGACCAGAAAGCTGTTTCATCATGCGGACCATTCGGTTTTCTTTTCTTGAACTGATTCCTTGTTCAAATTTTCATTGGATTCTGCACTCTGTGATTCGATATTTTCAGCATTTTCTAATTCAGCAGTTTCCTCTGTCTTTTCTTGATCTCTAATTTCAGGGTGCTGTAAAAGTATTGGTAATTTCAGAATTATTCTTTCCAGGGTCTACATTTTGGCTTTGCATTGAAGCTTTCAGCGTTTTCATTGTGTTTTCTATAACATGATTCAACTGTTTCCCTTCATCTGGGGTGATGAAACTCAAGGAATTACTGTCAAAATTCATCAACATGTCCAGCCCCTGGGATATAGAATTCAACTGATCGGACAGCACTTTTTCAAATTTATCCTGTGAGTTTTGTGATGATGACAAAGATCTAAACGATGTTTGAGATGACGAAAGCGAACTAACTGTAGTATCATCATTGCCGTCTTCAAACTGAGAACGAACCAGATTTATAATTTTCTCGACTTCGGGAACAGCAGCTGCCGATCTTCTCCGAGTCCTTGCTGGTCTCCTGTCCCTCTTTCTCTGTGTTGTTGACCACTGTGGCTTCTTCATCTTCACCAAGACGTGGAGATTTCTCCAACTGAAAAGCCTCCTCTTCAAATCTGTAAACAAGCTCATCATCTGAATGGTTCCCATCGTACGTTGCCTCTGTGTCACCGTTGTGGGTGGCTTCTGAGGTGGAAATGCTTCTGACGCGTCCCTCTTTCTCCGGCAGAGTCTTATGAACCACGCTGTTTATAGAATTCACGAGGATGGCCTCTTTAAGGACTGTATGGGCTGTTATCATGTATTCTGAAAAATATAGTCAAATATCCAATTCAAATCAATAATTAAAGTAAGCCAATTGAAAGCAAAAAAATTAACTACATTACATACTCTACAAACAGCACTGATAAGAAACATTCTTCTATTCTTACTTTATTGGAACATTTAGCAAATATTTGTTAATCATCTAACACCATTCATTTTACTTTTTTACATTCAAGCATTGACATTTTATTAATGATTTTTGATAAAAAAAAAAAAAAAAAAGGATAACAACATTCAAATATAATATTTCTGATTTAATATCATTACTGGAGGAATGTTTTCTAAAACAGTTTCTGTATTTCAAAAGAGAACAAAGCTTCATTTTCTTCTGGTCTAAATTCAAGTTGTAAAATCTCACCCATGGATGCAATCCTTGACAAGCTGTTCCCTTGAAATCCACTTGAACTTAGATTCCACTGGTGTATCATTGGTGACAGTGATCTTCAGCTCCAGAGGGTTGGGCCCATCTTGAACAACCCGGTCTGTATCTGGATCGAACTCATCTTCGCTGCACATCTGATGATCATCGCTCCATTGGCCATTACCAATACCTGCATCCAGTCCGGGGTGAGAGGCTTCACTGAACACAGAGCGATGCTTCTTACCATGCTCAGGGTGTGAGGCATCCATCTCCCTTTTTGATCCTTCATGTGTGTCCAACTTATCTTCCTGAGCTTTGAGATTAAATTTTTGTTTTCACAGGTTTGATAGGTCTGAAGGTTTGTCAAAATGAGAACCAATGGATGATGGCTCAACAGAATTCAATAGGTTTTTATCATTTGAGAGCTGACTTGTCAGAGAGAAAGTAGATGACACTTCGTTCGCTTGATGGAAATCTCTGCCAGACTCCAGATCCACTAAGTCAATCATCATAAATCTTCCCTCCTTGGAATCCCCGATGATGTCTTCATGATTTTTAATGGCAGGTTCTTGTTCCATTGATTGTTTATTGATGTCTAAGTTATCCTTAACATTTCTTTCTGGCTGAGGAAGGAATTGATTCATCACATTTAGTAAGTCTTTTTCCATTTTCATTGATCTCTTCTTTGTTGCTTTCTTTAGTGTAGAAGTATTTTCAATTTTATTCCTTATATCAGAGGTAACACCATCTTCCTTTGAGAGAGACTGTGCAAAAACTTTGTCCTGACTTTCACAGCCTCTGCTTTCTGTTGTATTTGTCTTTATATCAGTAGAAGACACAGGTATATCCCCTATTTTCTGATCCGACTTCTCAATGTTGCAGACTTCATGAACTTCCTCTTGTGGACATTCAGCAGATTCAGCAACATCCCATGGAAGGACAGAGTCGCTGCTATTTGCTTTAACATGATCCTCTGCTTGTATTACAGTAACACTTTCTTCTAAAGCTGATGGATCTTTAATATGAACAGCTGGAGCTTTCAAATGATGTTCACTCTCTGAAAGCTCCTTCATATCAGCTGATTGAGCTTTTAAATGATTTTTATTCCCTGTGTGAGGAACTGTCTCCAAACGTTTTGGTTCAGTCACTTCCAAAAGAACCTTTTTTTCCTCTAGCTTTCCAACAAGAGGTTCTAAAGAATCAGTAGACTCTCCACCAATACTCTCTATTGGGTATTCACAAGTTGCTTCGGAATTACTGGTCGTCTCCATTTGTTGCTGGCTCTCAGTTTGTTCAAGGACGGTGGTTGATGAGTTTGACTGGACATCTTCAGATAAATCCTTCATGTCCTCTGATGAATGCAATGGTGATGGTGTAGCATGATCAAGAGTGGAGGTAGAAATAGACAATGGCTGCTTCTGTTTCTGTATCTTTGGAATCTTCTTCAGCGGCATTTTAGCACTTGTAATGATGCCTTCTATGATAGCTACAAGAGACGGAGAGCATTTTACAATGAGGATTTTTATATGTATTATAACACGTAAAATATCATGATTCAGAATGAAAGTCTTTTCATGAAAAGAAACACTAGATGATCCCCAAATTTCATATGATGACAATGATTTATTAAGGATAAAAAGTTGCATTATATAAAAGTTATTTAAATTAAACAGCTGTACATGCTTTTAATCATAACTGAGAACCCAGGGAAAACTTGTCAGGAATTTAACTGTATGGCGAAGGCATGCAGCCAACATGAAAAAATTGTTCAATCAAGTTAGGGAAATGTTATGTAAATGTATAACAAAATAAGAAAACATGCATATATGCAATTTTTTACATGATTTCAATCAGTCTCATAAAATAAGAAATACAGCAGCCTCCTCAAAAAAGAATTCTCATTGACTGAACAAAGAAGCTAAGTTTGGTAGAACCTGGGACTGCAGAGGGTATTCATAATTTCCTTTAATTTCAGGTGAAACAAGGTAAGAAATTTTTTTTCCCCTCAAGTCGGATTTGCAGAATCCCCCCCCCCCCCCCCCCAGATTAAAAACACTGAATAGCAGTTATTTATCTAACAATTCTGATTATCATAATATGACCTTGAACTTCACCAGTCCTACATTCATGACCTTCAATATGTAAGGTCATCAAGACGAAAATCTACATCTTGTATGTCACAAAGTCCAATACGCTCTACCCATTTATGTTCCATGTTCAGACAAAGAGCAACAATTTATCCAGTCTTTTTCAATGCATAAACAACCTACTACTAATAAATTGGTTTATCAAGTTTTAACATGTTAAAGTCCATGTTAAAAAAATTGGGTAGATTCAAATAATTTGTCAGTAACAACCAGTGTTAGTAGATGAACATTATACCACCTTGCTGAGCCTTAAAATCCTTTTTACTATGGAAAACAGATTTGACCTTGCCAAAGCCTTGAAGGTCAGTCCGTTTGCTTACACCAGGCTTTCTGATATTAGTGAAGGCAGTTCATTAACTGATATACAATCACAGCAAATGATGCATTCCATTATGTATATTTAAGATACAACTCATTATGTGTTTGAAAAAGTTAAGCCAAGTGAAAATAAAAACCTATGCATTCTATAAATATACTAGTACATATACACACACAGAGGAGAAAAATGGATTTGAAAGAAATCTATGAATGAAAGCTTGTTGAAAAATGAAATTTGTGAAAGCTTTATTAAAGAATGATTCTCAACTCTATCAGATTACCAATACTTACCCTTTCTTGTATGAATACGATTTGCTGTCATGCTGATATCTGGATCTCTGATGCAGACTGCCTCTCCTCTGGTCCCCGGGCTTACGTTCTGACACTGACCGGTTGTGACTGGTGCTGGCTGCTTTGGGGTACTTGCCTATGGGCCTGCTGGGCTTGAAGTCAGGATACACCTTAGTATACCTGGGCACGGAGCCTCGCCCATCATCAGATTTTGGAGTTTCCGATCGGCATGAAGAGGATCGACTGCGAGAAGTTGTACTTTCCGAATCGCTGTAATGTACCAGGTTTTTCCTGGAATCCTCTGACTTTCTCCTATCATGGGACCCCCCCGACCTCTCCTTAGCTCTTCTTTCATCTTTCCTATTAGACTTCTCTCTTCTTTCATCCTTTTCTGTTCTCCTCTTATCCACTTCTCTTTTACTTTCCTTCCTCTTTCCACCATCTCTCTCACTTCTCTTGGTATCTGCATTTCTGTCTTTCTTTTCTGTCACCTTTGAATTTTCTTCCAAAGGAATTGGCACTGGACTAACTGCCCTACTGATACCCTTTTCCAGAGCTGGTTTCTCTGCCTCTTTGTCAGGAGATTTGATCTCGCTGCCATCAGAGTTCACTCGAATCATCCTGATCTCCTTGATGATAATGATCTTTCCTTTCTGGTTTTCTATTTTCCTCTCCCCCTCAGATTCACTTTCTTGTCGCTTCTTCTTTGTTGGATTGTCCCATCTTCCAGGCTGGTCAGAAGAATCGGTTTCCATTTTCTCCACATCAGATTTGTTTTTGGCCTTGTCCTTTTTACTCTCAATCATTGCACTAGCAGATTCTTCAACATTTTGATTTCTGTTATCTGTACTGTCACTAACTTTTGATTTTTCCTTTGTCTGTTCTATTTCAGGTGCAGGTTTGATTGGTTTAACAGATTTTGCTTCTTCAGGAACAACCACTTCTATAGATTTATCATCACTGCCTACCACCTCTGACTTTGAAGACACAGATTCTTGGGGCTTGTTTTCTTCTAATGACAAGTTCAAGAAATTTTTCATGTCATTAGCAGTGTCAATTTTTGCTTTCTTTGAGGAGAGTTCATCTGTCTCAGAGGGACGTCTTTTTTCATCCACATTCTCCCTCTCCTTGGGCCTCTTCTTGCTTTTCTTACTCACTTCTTCCAGGGGATCTTCATCCAAATCCATGTCATCCATGTCAAGTCTTTCACTTTCTTTTTTGATTTCTGCCTCTGTGATTTTCCTCATGCGGGCTATGTCCTCTAGACTGTCCAGCTTGAATGTCTCTGGTTCTGGGATTTTCAGCTTCACCGATTCTACTGATCCCTCTTTGTCCTTCGGTCTCCCTTCAGCGTGTTTTGCCTTGCATTTAAGTTTATCCAACATATGTTTTTCCTTAGCTTTGTGTTTCTCTTTTACTCCTTCTGGTCTAGGTTTCTCTTTCTTTTTAACTTGTTCTACTTTTTTCTTTACAGCAAATTTTGGATCAAGGCTACTCTCCAACAACTGCTTCATGTCTTCTGCAGATTCAACCATTTTCTCTTTGATAGCAAGTTCACTCTTTTTCTCCTCCATTTTACACACTTTTAGACCTTGTTTTTTCTTACTTTCAATACGACTCCTAGCCAATAGATGTCGTTTGATGGCCTCTTTAGCTCGCTGCTGTATTTCCTGTGCTACACACTGTTCTTCGAATACTTTCCTGATTTTTTCAGGCTGCAGAAGACTCGATGCTGGTGGTTTGTACAGGAACCCACTGTCGTATGACACAGGAATGCCAGGGCTGACTCTAGAAGGTTTGGGTGGTTCTGGCAGAGGGACAACTGGGAGTGGGGGCACAGGAGGGCCCTGGGGCAGAGGAGGAGTCCCAGATGGACCTATAAAAGACCAAAAAGAAATTCATTAACAGGCACTGAATTCCTAGGCACTGAAAACATTTTGAAAACATTGTCTAACTAGAGGTACTGTGAGCAAGCTCACAATTGATACCCCCGCTAAGATAAAAATCATAATGCATGTATTTTTCCAATTATAGAAAATATTGGATGAATCTATTTCACCGTCCATTTTCTATAAATAACAACTGCTATATTTTTTTTAAAACTGTTGGTCATAAGCAATATTTGTGTGGAGTAAGAACATTCAATGCTTCTTCATAAGAAAGATAATGACCAGACACAAATCTTGCCCGAATGACAAGGTCAAGGTCATGACACACCCTTAGGTCATAAGCAATCTTTGTGTGAAGTAAGAACTTCCAATTATTCTTAATAAGAAAGATATGGACCGGACACAAATTTTTGTATTTTTTCTGCCAGTGACCTTGACCTTGCCCAAATGATCTTGGGTCAAGGTCATGACACATCCTTAGGTCATAAGCAATCTTTGTCTGAAGTAAGAACTTCCAATGTTTATCCATAAGAATGATATGGACCGGACACGATTGCACAGACAGACGGACGGACAGACGGACAAGGTGATTCCTATATACCCCCCCCCAATAATAATATTCACAAAAATATGTACGTGTACACGTACTTTGTACAAGTTTATCAAAGATTAGTAGTTTTATTCAAGATGAATACATTTCAATTTTCATAAAGCTCACAACAAATCAACACAAAAATACATTAAACTAGACTCTTGTTGCCAAAGCAACAAAAAGGTCTTCTGTTTTGATATACATGAATCAATTTAACCGTAGACATTGCTTCTCTTACATAGAGAAAATAGTTAATATGATAAGTATTGTAAATGATATATCCAGACGTTACTTCCATGTAAAACAACGAGATTGAAAAAGAAATCAATTTTTGAAGTACTCTCTGTGACGACCGGAAGAAATGCCGAACTAAACAAAACAGGTTACAAAGTTTGGTTGTTAAAAATACTGTGGTTTCATTAATATTCAAGGGTATCAATTTTCGTGGATAAAGTGAAAATAACAGTTTCAAGGATACGTAAATTCGTGGTTCATGACCCTATCAATACAAATAATTAGCAGAAATTGCACTTCAATGAACATTTAATTTCATGGATAAACTTAACAACGAAATCCACGAAAATTAGTATTCAACGAATATTGATGAAACCACAGTATGATTTATTTGAATCCTTCCGGTGAAAACCGGAAGTGGCAGTTGACAAAATAAAACCCATATCATCAATCAAATGTCTATCATTCATGAAAGCTTTGTGTCTCATTCACCTACAGTGACAAAAATCTTGCGGGCATCAAATTTGTAAAAGGGAAAGCTACATAGAGATATTTGAGATATCTCACAAGAAGGAACAGTTATTTGAAATTTAACATTATAAAGATGAAACATCTAAGATTGTATACTGATATATTCATTCCATGTAAAAGAAATAAATAAAGAAAAAACATATTATTTGTAGTGCTTCCGGTGACAACCGAAAGTTACGCCGAACAAAATAAAATAGTTTTAAAAAAGTGTACATATATAGGTCTATCATCCCACAAAGTGTGATTGTTCAAGTCGACATCGTTTATGAGATCTCGTCGAAATAAGGTTATTTGTCTCGGGACAGGAAAGGGACAAACGGAAGTGTTCAATGTAAATTGTATTAATTATTTCTTGTATACTTGTCTTTTGTACATTATTGTTCATCGAGCTCACTACAAATATCAAAGAAAAACAGTTAAACTGATAAAAAGTTCGATTTGTTTGAACTCCTCTTGTGTGGACCGGAAGTGACGGATGACAAAATGAAACTGGTTAAACATATCTTCCATAAAATGTCTATCATCCATGAACGTTTTGCGCTTTGATCACTTATAGTTTCTGAGAACTCGTTTGTACAAAATGTATTTCAAAAAAGCTACCTGAGATATTTGAGATATCTCACCGGAAGTAGAATTGTTTTTATGATATAACATTGCATTGATAACGTATGTATAGATTTATACTTATATATCTATTCTATGGCAAAAGAATTTAATGTGTAAAAATAGTTATTTTTGAAGAGCTTCCGGTGACGACCGGAAGTTATGCCGAACAAAACAGAATACTGTAAACACATGTACATGCATAGGTCTATCATCCCACAAAGTTTTATTGTTCAAGTTGTCACCGTTTTTGAGATCTCATCAAAATAAGGTTTTTTGTCTCGGGACAGGAAACGGACAAACGGAAGTGCTTAATGTAAATTTTATGTTATTTTTTGTATACTTGCCCTTTGCATTTTATTGTTCATCGAGCACACTACAGATATCAAAGACAAAAAGTTAAACTGATAAACAGCTCGATTTGTTTGAACTCTTCCTGTGTGGACCGGAAGTGACAGAAGACAAAATGAAACCGGTTAAACACATTCTCAATCAAATGTCTATCATCCATAAAAGTTTTGTGCTTTGATCTCTTATAGTCACTGATATCTCGTTTGTACAAAATGTGTTTCAAAAAAGCTACCTGAGATATTTGAGATATCTCACCGGAAGTGGAATTTTGTTGTTGATATAACATTGCAAAGATTACTTTTGTGTATATTTATGCTTAAATTTTTATTCTATTGAAAAAGAATTTAATGCGTAAAAGTTGTTAATTTTGAAGTACTTCCGGTGACGACCGGAAGTTACGACGAACAAAACAAAATAGTTTAAACACATCTACAACTATAGGTCTATCATCCCACAAAGTTTGGATGCTTAAGTCTCTACCGTTTTTGAGATCTCGAATGTACAAGCTTTTTCAACGCGGGACAGGAAACGGACGACCGGAATTGATTTTTGACAAAATGAAAAACACGCCTCGAGATATTAACACTTTCTATTAGTCCTGAAAATTTCAAGAAAATCTATCCAGCCATCTCCAAGAAATCTTGTGGACCAAAAAAGGGGAAAAAAAAAATAATAATAATAAAAAACCTTACAATCACTATAAGGTCTTCCGTTGGAAACGGAAGACCTTAATTAATTCTTTACCATTTTTATTGGCACATTTCATATTAAGGGCAATACCCAATGTAAAATTGAAGAAACTACAATTTCTAAAAAAAAATTACCTGGCATTTGCTGAGGTGATGGCAAAGAAATGGGAGACATCTTTGCACTTGAAAAATCAACAGGACTGATTCCGGCATTGATTGGGCTTCCAAGGCTTTCAGATGTACTTCCTCTGGGCATTGGAGCAACCGGGTTCACTTTGGGAGAGGCGTTTTTAATCAAACGGGGGTCGCTGCGATGAAGGGTGGTCTGCACATTCTTAATGTTGGCTTTGTCTGGGGAAAAGGGTGGGTGTGGGCTACCGTGGGACCAATCAGGCTTATATGGAGAATGGAATGTTTCATTGGAGACATTATGCATCTTGAGATATGGTGGAGTATTGAACTTTGGATCTGATGGAATACAAGTTGGAAATGAAGGCAGACTAGGACTTCTGCTTGGATCAAATCTGTCTGGAAAAGTGGGACCTTGCATGAAATTCCAATTGGGATCAGGAAATCTAGGACCCCCATACCCAAGATCATTTCCAAACTGTTGCACAGGGCCCTGAAACCTTGGATCACCAGTCCGCGGTGGGAAATGATAAGGCGACCGGGGAGAGAAGTTTGGTCTCGGCATATAATGTGGTTCAAATTTTGGACCACTCTGGAATGTGGAGGGTGGAATGAAAGATGATTTTGATTCTGGGGGATAAGGTGCACACTGCAGACCATCCCTGCTTGATCGCCTTTGTGGTGAATTTCCACTGAACTCAGGACTTTGATAATGGTTATGAAACAATGTATGTAGTGGACCCCCCTGTGACATTTGTGGAGAGTGGGGCACTCCATATGGAGGAGTACTAGGGACAGGGGCTGTGCCATACGCAATGGGGGACTGAGGGGGCGTGGAATGAGGGACTGGAAAATTCCTGGGACTTCCGAACTGAGGATTCTGGGGCCATGACACAATGTTGGAGCTTGGAGATCTGTAGTAGTCTCGTTTAGGGGATGGTGGAACAGAGTAAGGACTAGAGGGAGGTAGGAAGGGTGAGGACTGAGGCGTCTTGGCATGCTCCTCTGACTTGATGGGGTTGGTTGGTGGTAATGGTGGTGTACCAGGTGGATGAGGAAGCTTAGATGAATTGTGGGCTGGATGGGAGCTTTCTTTGTGAACTGCAGCTGTGTGGACAAGTCCTAGAAAAAATTTATCATAGACTTACAAGGATATTCTGTAGACTATCTTACAAAAGAAGAGACATTTTTATTGATTTTTAGAATACCAAGATGGAAATATTTATTTTGAATAAAAATGTTCATAAAATTGCTTTTAACACTCTATATCTTACATAGCGTATCTATTTCACATGCAAGAGATTTTTTTAATCTTTGTCAGCTGTTTGTGAATACTGATGTATGATGACGACTTTACTTACGTTTTCTTGCAGATGATTTGGATAGAAACAGGCAGTACAGCAGCACTGGGTATTGATGTGGACGACTCAGTCCTAAAGAGATAACACATTCCAACTTCAGAGAAAAGTACTTTTGAATCTTTTTCCTTACTAACACAAAATTCAACTTCAAAACAGACAACTCTATAATGTCTTTTTATAGTAGATTATTATACCTCTACTGCTTTTATCCTAAAACTACGATGTGGGTATTCTTAAAAAAGCTGTGAATGAGCTCACTACTGGAAAAGCTTACATTCATTTAGACGTAAAGGTACCTTTTTGAATCGGGAGCTAGAATCCTTTTCCTATGATAGCACAGTTGAACTTTGTTATCTCAAACACTGATATCTCGAATACAATTTATATGTCAAAGTAATTTGTAAGTCCCAACAACTTATTTTTTAAGTATTTTACGCTTAATATCTCGAATACTATAGTGTTTAAATATCTAGAAGTTTTTAAACACGAGATAACAAAGTTTAACTGTATTTACCACTATGTGAACACATTCTCCCCCAAGGAACCAAAAAGAAACTTGCCTAGTTGATAAGTGAGTTCACTTTGTGTGAGCATCAGGAGAGTTACATCCTTCTTTAGCTTTTGAACTGCAACCTAAACAGACGTCATACAAATATGAATATTGATCATTGTTGATTGTGTATAAACATTAATGTTTCGTTTCACTTTTTTAAAAAATTTTCTATGTCATTGCTAGTATTAGGAAATGACTACAATATACATTCATAAAATTGAACTGAAATCATGTCAGTGATGTTAACATTGATAACACTATTAACAAATCTGGCAAAGAAGTATAATTCTAAATTCTTTCAGTTAGTAAAGTAGAGTGATTGTTTTGGTAAATATCACTTACTGCATTGTGTTTTCCTAGGTAGTTCATGACCCTCTGAAAGTGGGAGCGTCCCTCAGCAGACATTGGGCGGAGTTCACAGGCATTGATGTAATAGCCATTCCAGTAGCCCTCGCTGCTTCGACGAATTCCACTCACGTTTTTGAGATATTTCTGCTGGACCTGCTTCACGCCCAGTTTAGAGCTAATGTTGATCTGCCCTCCTCTGTAAACATTCAATATAGTCATCATTCAGTACATTCAGTATTTCTTTTATTCATTGATTAAACCCTGAATTTTTTCTTCCAGATCTCTTTACCGAGTATAAAATGAGAAGCAAGTTAATGCATGTGGTTAAAACACCTGTCATTGTTAATATCAGATATCATGGATATGACTGTACAACTTTGACATGCATAATTCATTTAAGCTGACATACATGTTAAAGTCATTTTCATTCTTGCTAAGTTTTTAATAGTATTACAAATTAAACAGATATAACAATGAATCAATGTTGTTTTCCCTAGCACATTGCTGTTATACAATAAATTACAGACTTACAGAGCAGCGGGTTTGACAAATGCTGCCGCTGATGTCATCTCCACGTTACAAGCATAAAGTCCCTTGATGGTCAGACTTCCTGACCATACCACAAACTCCTTGTCCCCCTCCCCCCTCAGGGGGGCTGACCCACCCCGATACACAGGGTGGTGGACTCTGAAACATGACGACAGTATGTCATAAACGAAGATGTCATCCAAAGAGATACTTAGCTTAAACAGCCACTGCTTTTTTATTTTTGATTCACAGGTTGTTATAATAGATGAAAGGTATTTTGAAATGATTTGAATTATGATAGAAATGGCTGTAAACATGTTGGTGGCCTCTGAAAAATGATCAAAGATGACAAAAAAGAAACAAAATCTAACAGAGTTTTACTTTTGATTTATGAGTCTGTTAAATAAGATGTAAGAGTTGTTGTTCATAAATCATCTTAGGATAAGATATGCTTGTGCATGAACAACCGATTCATTTTTAAGCCTTCAAATACCACTAAGGCATCTTTATACATCTTTACTTCACAGGTGCTCTTTGAGTTGACAAGACACACTTACCTGGGACTGTTAGATTTGGGGTCTCTGGAGTCCTTCTCATACACAAAGCTGACCACAGCCACCGGACAGACATTCCTTGGGTACTGCAGGACCCCTTCCTCACCATACTCATACATGTAAACCTATTCAAACACATTTAAAATCATATCATGAAGGATTCTAAGACCTGTTTCATAGAAGAAGACTCTTTTAAATCAGAAGAGCCAAGAAGGCTGTGCAAGTTTTCATCTTGATTCAACTGCATGTATAGATAAAACAAAGATTTATTTTATTTGCATATTTTCTTACATTTCTACTGATAAAACGTGGTATTCAAGTTATAATTTCAATTTCACTTCTTTTAAACACAAAATAAAGACACAGTTGAACTTTGATATCTCGTACACTGATACCTCGAATACAATGGATATGTTGAAGTGATTTGTAAGTCCCAACAACTTATTGTTCAAGTATTTCATCCTCGATATCTCGAATAATCGGATATCTCAGCGTTTTTTAAACAGTCCCATCTAGTTGAGATAACAAAGTTTGACTGTATATTTTTTACTGAAGCTTTTCAAACATCTCCATTAGATTAGATCAGTAACAGGCTCTCACCTGACTAGATTCAAATAAGCTCGGGGGCGAGGCTGAAGCATCTGGGGGTGTGCTGATCACATGACAATCATAGTGTGGGGTGGGCTCCAGAGGATTCTCACTGATGGACTCAGCCACTGACTTAATTCTGCCCTATTACAGCAAAGCAACAGTTGAAATACTCATAAAGAAATTCATAGGAAGAATCAATGCTTTATCTCCTGCATCCTCTTTCATTAACAAAGTTTTATTTACCATTGCTACAATTCATTATGGCAAAACATGACAATGTACTTGCACTTCTTTTTACACAAATATTCTAATCTCATGCAAAATTTTTAAAATATGGAATACATTTGAAGAATTGAGACAGGCAAATAAAAGATCCTTGATTTCTCACTAGACTTGTGAATGAAGAAAATTATTGTACCAGTACTAAGTTTCCAAATGAGAAACTGACCTTGATAATCTTAAACAGAATAAGATATCCTGTTTCATTGGGATGGAGTGGGGTAGATTTGATTACATCAGCATGCTTACACAACTGTACCCCTGCAAGTGTAATGTCATACATTTCTATACAGCTTCCATAATCCATACATTTTTTACATACCACATTTGGCGACACTGACTAAGTTCACAAATAAATCTGAGACTGATCAAAGTAAGATTTACCCATCATTGGGTGTCCCAGGCAGGACTGGGGGTAGTTCCCGACGGGGACCCCGTCCCGACAAATCTTGTACATGAGCTCCTCATCCTCCACACACAGAAAGGCCACGCAGTCACTGGCCTCTTTGTCCGAGTAGCCACTGCTCCGCAGCTCCTTACGTTTTTCCAAGTACTGTAGAAAAAAATTGCTGCTTATAAAATATATATAAACATTATTACGAGATGTTGCTATTTTTTTGTTATAATAGCAGAAAACATGCCAAATAAAAAAGATATCCACCAAACCATAATCATTATCTCTACCTGCCTACTCCATCATAATAATCTGTATTATTATTTTTAAAGCAATAGAGGTCAAAGTTATCTAACCAAAATCATTTCATTCAATAGGGATGATCAACAGTTTCCCTGGCTTAAATTTAGCTATAGAAACAAATGCAAAAACACTAACACAAACTGATTTTGATCAGGGGTTTTTTTTTTTTTAGAACACTTTAACTATTTCAATTATCTGTTGGAGGAAAAAATAAATAATAATGTCTGATTTTGACTGCAGGTGCCAATTTTCAATCCAAAATCAGTCCCCAAAATTCGCTTAACTCATCTAGCATTGTCTACACAATCATACAAATTTAGGTTTTAAAGCAGTTAGTGAAATTTTTAAATTCTCTACAGTTGTGACCAGTTTTAAGGCTCACCAGCTTGAGTAGGTCTCTGTTGTGGACGCTCTGTACTTTGGTGTACTTGAACTTCTCAGAAGACTGTGCGTTTCTATAACTCTTCACAATTGCTGGTAAAATCTCATATTGGAACTCGCGTGAATTGATCATCAAGTCAACCAAAATGTCTGAAAATTCATAAGAAAGCAATGGTTGGGAATATAAAATAATTCAAGTAAGAATGATGCTATTTCTATTAATCAATAATATTGTGAAAGCATTTCACAAACGAGTATGCCAGTACTCTGCAGTTTTTTATTAGCCCACTATTGCCACAGTAACATTCTTTGCAACTAAATAACATCCCAACCAACACCATTACAGATATATCTGATAAGAAATGAATGAATAAATAATAATCCCTACGAAAGGTTCTTGGTCATCATTATGACAAAACATTGTTGATCTTCAAAAGTGCTATTGATGCACATTGAGCCTCAGTAAAATTTTGAAAGGTTTGGTAAACCCTGACTGATTCAGAATCAATTGCCCTTTACTCTGTTTCTTTAATAGAGTTCAAATTGAAATATCAGTAAATGTTTTTCCAAGATTACCCCACAACATCCACATTGTAGAACGAATCAATGTATGGGAACCCTTATATCATCTCTTCATTTGACCTAAATTTGGTTAGTGTAGCGTCTATATACATGATATTCGTTCCTGGTTATAGTTTCATATCAAAATTTGCAATCAGCTTAATTTCGTATCAAGTACAATATGATCAAATGAAAAAATATGTACAAAATCATATACCAGTGTCATCCTTTTTTCTTTTCGGAATGACAAACGATGATTCAGTCTTCATCTTTGCAGCATCGTCAGCATTCGCCGATGATGTGGTTCCTACAACTTTCGTCTTCCCGCCATCTTGTTTGTTGACGGTGTACGCGGAAACCAAGCCCCGTCTGCTCGCTGCGTCTCCGTTGTTTTCTTGCGTGACATTAAGTTTGGCGCTATCTTCCTTCTCTATATCGACAGATGCATCGTTAGAATTGTCATTACTCGGCAATGTAAAAGTTTCTTGAAGCCTGTCAAACAAATTTGCCATTTCATTTTATCTGCTGTGCATAACTTCACTCATCTTGACATCAAACCACGTGAAATATAAATGAAGCAATTTGATTGGTTGATATTATTTGAGTAGTTCGTACGTATAATTGGTTGCGTTTGTTGGAGAAGGTTCTGTTATAAAGATTTTTTTTTAATCCATAGATTTTTACCCTTAAAAGAATTCTTTTAACCAAATAAACGAATACAGCATAAAGATAAATTCTAAGTATCCGATGGTTATGATTATGTTGACCACCCATGCAGCCTGCTAACAATTAATTTTGCTGCGAGGAAAAAGTGTGTGTGGGGGGGGGGGGGGGCTGTTGAACCCTCTATGATGCTATGTGCCTAATGGCATTGGCGGATCCAGAGGGGGGTTCCGTGGGTCGGAACCCCCCCCCCCTTTCTCTGGGACATACGAATTTTTTTTGAAAACGTTTAATGCCTATTTAACAGTTTAAAGGCAATTTTTCCCACTTATAATAAAAATACTGTATAATTATCTCAAATAAATGCTTTTAAAATTGCTTATTTAAAGAATTTCGTATTGTTTTGTTTCCAAGAATCGGAAATTCTGTTACAAAAATACCGTGTAAGGGGTTAACCATTATGAAAATGCCCAACTTTTCAAAACTTTTCTAAATATGATCGCATCTGTACTATAGTGCCGGATGATGTTTGCGCACTCATTACAGAGGTCACATCAAGTTCCCTGGGACGACAATTGCTTTTACCATTGTATTACACACGTATCATCTTTTCAGCAGATAAATTATCCCCATTCTTTTGTCATATCCTATCATTTAGACCTTTATTTAAGAAAGCATTCGATAGAAATCAAAATTGATAAATAGTTCAGAATTTAAAAACTGGAAAATTCAATTTTATTAGATTTACATGGTAAATTTACAAAAAAAAAAGCCCTGCCTCGGCCGGCACCCCCAGCAAACACAATTATTCTCCCCCCCCCCTTCCATCTTCGCTAGCCAAGAGTTTTCGGTCCGCTTTGCAAAGTGGACCGAAAACCCTTGGCTAGCGAAGATGCCCCCCTTCTTTCGAAAAAAACATAAAACAAAATCCACGCATAAAATGCAATCAACATGATTCAAAATTATACCAAATTTAACCTTATTTAATATTAATTACTGATTAGGAACGTGTGCGCGTTGCGAGATGTTATACATGCCACATATGTACAATATATCGGTCTGATTTTTTTTTTTTTTAATAATTGAATATTTTCTCTGTTTCAAATTTTAAGTCAATAAAACCCAACATCACAATGGGATCAATTATCTCCCGATTTAAAGAATAAAATTGTGCGCTAAACATAGATCTATATAGATGCAATATCATATCAAGCCCTCTTTGTTCATGTGGGAAGATTGAAGACGCACATCACTTCTTTTTCTCTTGTCCTAAGTATGCTACTGTTAGCGAACGAATAAATACATGTCGAGTTACTTAAAATATCAACTGGTTCTTGTGTCAGAAAACAAGAACTAGTTCAGTGGAACCTCATTGCTCGTAAGTAAGTAAATAGATACTGTATTTCACATGCCAGTCTTTTAATCGACAGCAGCAGTTGAAATGAAAGGCTTCAAGTATAAATTTCACTAAAAATTAAGCACAATTTCTCCTAAGTTGCTGAATTATCGCGATACTTATTTTTTAGTTCGAATTTTCTCAGTCATTAATGCATTCTTCTTTCATGCCTGTCAAACATGTGGTGCGTTCATAGTTCTACCAGTGGTACCATCTTTCGATATACCATTTTTGCAGTTGGATGACAATGGTACAAATTGTATCAATAAACCTGAACAGTTACTAATGCTATTTATACCTGTCTCTGATTTTACCAATTACGTTGGTAAAATTAATTCAGTTTTGTAAACATGTTAAACAACAGACATCTTTTTACTACCCTATATATACAAATGACAGATGTCCTACATACCCGGTTAAACGATAGAATTCGTCCCATATACTCGCTCTGTAGCAAATAAAAAATAATTATATCGCGCTGTATCTCGCCTAAATTTTCATATGATTGGTCTCAAATACCTACAATGTTGCTCTTTTATAATCCCATATTACCACATTAACTTTTTTTGCAACGAAATCGCTGCCACTTTTAACATCATATTTGAAAATTAGCTGTTTATGGTCGCCATGTTAACGATAAAATCTGAGACATTCCGAGTGCGATTTCCGTCAAAATGACAGGCAAATTCAAACTCATATTTCAGGGTTGTCTCAAAAAAATGGAGTAGAAGGGAGAAATAAAAAGTAGAAGGGGATCTGGAGGTCTAGCCTATAGCTAGATTGTGTTTGAAATGCAATAATAGCTGGGTAATTACGTCACTTTAGGCGGGGAAAATGTGTTTTTCCTCTGCATATTATATTTAACAGACTGAAAATCGTCGCGAAGCGGATCCGCTTTGCGGCTGCTACATTGCAAGTATATGGGACGAATTCCTACTGTGACCTGAGCGTAGCCTGGTCACAGTAAGATTATTCTTTCGATCCAATCATCAGAGAGTAAAACCGGAATCCAACGTCTTGATTTTTGCTACTATGTCTATAATGAGTTGTGACTTCATTTATCAATATTTCCCACACTCTAGATCGTCTGCAAAAAAAATATACCATTGGCAAAAAACATTGATACCAATAACATGCCAATGGTAGTTAATTTTACCAATAGCAACTTTTGTCAAAAGTTCAATTATGAACGCAGCCAGGCAAATAAACACATTTGATTTGTTTATAAGGCATTCTATATATACGCTTCTTGCAATGCCTTAAAATTTTCTACCGAGATTTTCATTTTGAGATTTTCATTTTTAGCCACAGTATATATATTTTTATGCACCTCTTTGAAGATAGGAGGGCAAATTGCTTTGCTGCTGTGAGTCTGTCTCTCTGTCAGTCAATTGGTCTATGATAGGTATACATTTTCTATTGTAGATGGCTAAATTTTCCAGAGCACCTAAGCTTCGTGAATTAGGTCCATATTGGAGGTCACAACTTCAAGGAATATTTTGTGTGTACAAACCTCCAGATTATTCATATGCTGAACTCTGCAAAACATTCAGAAAGATTTTATTGGATGATTTAAACCAACTGCCATGTTATCCTGGGGAAAAATTGCATAAAAATGCATTTAATTCACGTGCTGTTCTACTTAATGCACAACAACATAATACATTGAAAGAGGACTGGAAGCTTCGTTTATCAGTGGTTGATACGGAAAACGGAAGTGAAAACACATTTTCTAATGATTCAAAGTTGACAGTTACTGATGAAGATGAAAGACAAAGTTCTTTAATGTCTAAAAATCCCACAAATCTTGAATTGCATTCTAATAATAACAATGCAATATCAACTACTCAAAATTTACTTAAAAGAAACTCTTTGTTTTCGAGCAAACTCAAAGATCTGATTATTCCACCACTCACAAAAAGGAATGCTTTTCAGCATAGGTTTGTCAGTGGTGACATGTATGAAGCACAGGATATAAAAGTCCTTCCCCTCTATGACGGACTAGATAAAGAGTGCTCCGGAGTTGTGCCCATGTGTGTGGGCTTCCAGAACAGTACGTCATATTCCTTGAGGGACAACCTGGAAATGAAACTCTACATTCGAGTCTACCATTTGTCTGGCACCCTGGGGATGGACAACATTGGACAACACTGCAGTGTCCAAAAAAATCAAACGTCATTCTTACGAGCATGTCGGAAAAGCAGACGTGGACAAGATGTGTAGTTTGGCACAAAACATGCATCAGTGGAGGATGTTGAACTATGCAGGGAGTAGTTCCTGGCTCACAGGAAGCCTACGAATTGCTGGAAGAAAGGACTCGTGAAGCCGAAAAACCCTCTGACACCACCATTGATATATGGTGTTAGATGCATCAATTTTGAACCTCCAAACTTCACACTGGAAGTACATTGTGTCAATGAAAGCTACACTTTCTTGAGAGACTTCATTTACAAAATAGGTGTGTCTTTGCGCTTCTTCCGCATTACTGTTCAAAAATTCGGCGGATACGATATGGACCAATTTGTCTAGAACATGCGCTGGTAGCAGACTGAGTGGAACTTGAAGAAAGTGTGTGCTAGTATTCAAACAGTGTAACAAACTGCTCCTGAGAAAAAAGGAACAAAGTATGAAGGACAAAAATTTTGTCAGTGAAGAGTTAGATTCCTGCAGCTTTTGAGAAATTGAAAACCACATAAATGTATAGCAATAAATTACAAAATTCCGAGAAAAGTACTTTTGTTTTATTGATGACAGATATTCATAGATGATAAACAACATTAATGTAATATTGCTGTGGAACTTAATGGTAATTATAAAAGTTACGGAAGATTTGTATTAACGTGATTATTTTCATTATCATGCCCTTCTTCGTCATGACTAAACCCCAGTAGCTCAAATCCTAAATCACCATCGTCATCGTTGTCGTCTGAATTTTCATCTGACTGGTCGGATCCAAGCTGAAAGTAAATTGAATGATGGGAGGGAGGGGAGAGATTTAGATGATGATGACGGTGCTGTTCGGGGGACTTTGAGAGCCTGCTACAGTTTGAGAGTGCAGACTTTAGGGATTTGTGATCTAGGGCGGGGCTGACGCTGTCTTTTGTGGGGTACATGCCGGCTTCATCCTCCACTGCCCGGTAAATTGAGGGGGTGGAGTATTTACCACTCCCATTTCTCTTGATGCATTGGAACTGTAGAGATTTTTTCAGTTTTTGAAAGTTCGTAGTTGATTTCCTTTGTTTTGGTGGATCTATAAAAAATAATTTCTTTTTCAAATCATGTATATTAGGATGTCATGAAGTATACTATACCAAATGATTATTGAATAATGGCACACAGAACATATACTAGTTTTCATACACACATGATTTTTTTTTTAAATCACAAGTTAACCATTGTGTTTACCTATTGATAGTACACATTCTGATATTGTGGACTGTGGAATGTTTTCAGCTAAGCACATGTCACGCAACTCATGGATAATATTCTGTGGGAGGAAAAAGAGGGAGGGGCATATGACAACAGTTTAACAAATACAACTTACAATCTTAAGTCCTATATCTAGTTCTATGGATTGGTTTATTATTTTAATTATAACTATAACTTGAAACATTTTGTCTACAGTGAAAATTATTTAATTTGTTGATTACCTTGTAGTACAAATTTTTTTCCACAGCAAATTCTAATTTCTTTTGAACTTTCTTCTTCTGTTTGTATTCCATCTTCAGCTTTAAGTGTGCACGGTCCATGACTGCTATCACAAAGCCTATCAAGAATAAACAAATATTCTGAAAAGGCAGTTTTAATTTAAGAATAGTTTTGCAAATGATAAGTACATGTAATTAATTGAAAAGTGTCAAGGGAGGTACATGTAACTCTTAATGCTCAAATTTTTGCTCTCCCTTTAATTACATGTCCTAAATTATTTGACTTCATGTTGGTAAGTGAAGAGGAAGACGGTAGCTTTAGTGGTGTACTTGTAGATATTTGAGCCATTTGTGACATTAGTGAAGTTTGACAGAAGGTACTGAAGGCAGGGATGGTATTATAACAACTTTATATCCATTCAATGTGTTTTAATTTGACATGAAATAAGTAAAAGCTAGTCCATCTAATTTTTTATTCTTAATATATACATTTGGTCAGACTAAGTTTGGCCACTCTGAACACTCGCCAGGGATCAAGGAAAGCAAGTCATTCGACTATTCAATATTTATTTAAACAGTCAAACTTCATTATCTTGAACTAGATGGGATTGTTAAAAAAATCTTTAAAAAAAAGATATCTGAGTATTCAAGATATCAAGGGTAAAAAGTTAAGAAATAAGTGCATGGTTTGGACTTGCAAATCACTATAACATATCCATTGTATTCGAAATACCTAGTGTCGATGTTTGAGATATAGAAAATTAGCTGTATATTTATTTTCTATATGTGGTGTGTAATAAAATAATGTCCTTTATTTATACAGGATGGCACAATTAGCTTACAAAAACTAGTTCACACTGTGGTCCTGAAAATGTATTTACAGACAGCAACTGTATACAGAAACTGATAGAACATACAAAATCGTATCTGAGAGATAATTAAATGTGTAGATATGTAGGACTCACTGTTGGCCACCCTGAGCACCCTCCAGGGGACGAGGAAGGCCAGGATCTGCACGGCCTCCTCTAGGGGGTATGCCATCATCCCCTGGATGTAGACGAGATCCACCACAAAGGAGGCGATCACTACCACCCCGTCCAACAACTGAACAAAGAAGACGACATCGTGTGATTAATTATCATAATGATATAAATAAACTTATCATTTATCAATATACATTATACATGTATCAGTTTTATGGCCCTGTCTTCTTACCGGGTATTTACAGGAATATCACATACCTGCACATCATCCAGAATTTTGGGGGTTGGGTCAGAGTATGAGGGATAATTTTGTCGGGGGAGGAAAGGGGGGGGGGTCCGATCCGCGCGTACATATCGAACCCCGAACCACTCATAATGATATTGTCTTTTACTAATTAGCAATTTTTCATTGTTAACGATTCGATGACTGTGATTAGAACTTTATCAATCTGATTGGATTAATCATTAACTCATTAATTATTTAAAATATTGTTAATTAGTAGAAGACAATATTATCAATATATGTTATCAGCATAATTATAGTATTTTAATTACAATTCAGCTTAGAGTCGGCACCTGTGATTGATAAAATAAAACCTTTCACTCAAAAACTCACCTCCAGCTTCTTGCTAAACAATCGAGGGCCGTAACAGAATATTTTCAGCAGGACCTTGGTAAAGAAAAATTAACTACAGCATGGTCTGTAATCCTATACAAATAATATCAGTGGCATCGAAACTCGGAAGCAAATTGAAAGTGGAGTGGCTAGACTTACAATGTAGGTTATTGTCATGCTTATATATAACTTTGCAAGAAAAGCTCCCACCCCCGGTTCCGACGCCTATGAATGTTTAATTGTATTTATCAGAACGAGCGCAAATGATAGTCTGCAATACTTTCTCAGTACCCCACTTTCTGTGTTCTTTATTATGAAGATTATTACATGTAGCAATTTATTTTCTATCACTTTTTAATCATGCATCGATATCTTGAATTATTTTTGTTACGGTGCGGCATATCCTAGACCTTTCCGCTCCCGTTTTATTATAGAGTTGCGCATGCTGCTGGGATATTCTCACCACTTCATCAAAATACGGCACCGTGAAATATCTAAGAACTGCGAACGATAGCATTGTCTAGCCGCCTAACTACATGTAATTAATAGTCATTTTTTGAAAATTGTTTATTTAAAGTTATTATTATTTTTTTTTTTAAAATGTAAACATTTATGTATATTTTCATTAAATATTTATAAAAGATGTGGTCAAACAAAGAGAGATAACTTTGTATTTTGGGTTAAAATAGCTCATTTCATAATAGAAAATATAATTAACAGATATGAATTAAAATGAAATTTTAATTTAATTAATTTAATAAGTATTTTATTCAAGTATATAAATACATTGAATTGGATTGAACAGCAGGCACAATGCCTATTTATGTTCTCTCCTGAAATGAAATTTTACTTTAATATTTAACGTAAACATGTAATTTTTAAGTTTTGATGCACATATCGGCCGCTAAATAATATTTTCCTCACTCATAGAGACCAAGTTTAATGAAATCCCCGTAAGCAAAACTTTTGCTTAAAAATTAATAATTTGACTACAAATTTTATTTTGATATAAATCAATTAGGATTTGATCATACTTTTTAGTAGATAAATTTGTTTTTGAATATCTGACAAAAATTTCGAAATATTTGGATGTAAAATGTAGCCGGGAAACGGACATTAGCGTTCACAGTTCTTCAATATGATTTTGGGTTGTACATATGCATGTATTTTTAAAGTAAAAAATCACTTCTTACCATAAGTGTAAGTACACCCAGAATTGCGATGCTAGCTTTGTGGAATGCGTACGCCACCTTTTCTTCCGTTGAATGCTCAGTGCTTTCTCCCTGAAGGAAGCGAGGTACGTTTTCCCGGACAAATGGATCCGGTCCATGTATCGTGTAGTTCGATACCGCCGTGCCGTTGGCGATATCGTGCGTATCGTTAGTGTATACGCTCCGGTACATCACCGATAAGATCCGATTATAGAAAATATCGATATCCTGATGACCCAGGTCTCCGAAGTAGAGGGCGAAGTTTTCGGTCAGGATGGTCGCAAAGCGGACTGTCAAAATCTTTGTCTTTTCCACCATTTCTAGGAAGCAAATTTACTGACTGTTAAGTTAAACATCACTATAGTGGCGTAGCTAAGTGTTGTAATTTTTTGTGCGCTTTTTTCTAATTATTTTGTTCTGTTTCTTTGTTATTTTCTCTATTGTCTACATGACAACTAATAACTTGGAACAGAAAATTGAAGCAAAAAATGAAGAAAAAAAAACTACACTAACAGATACCAAAAAATCAAGTTTTTTTGGGGGGGGGATACGAATGACAAAACTGTTGTCTTTTACTAAATAATTATTATTTTTCATATTTTCAATGAGTCCATGGATGGTCTTCCCAACTTTTTGGCCAAATGCGCTTATTACGTGTATCAAATGATTAGGAGAAGTCCTGAATAAAGATGACTAATGAAGATCATTGAGGTTTTACGTCCGTGCGGTTTTATTTTAAATATGGTATTTTTAAAGTCACCGACACGGGGACACGTACACTCTGTGTTGAAAATAGAACCATTTTTACAAGAGCTTGGACTTTGAGTAGTTGTGTCAAACAACATTGTGACGTAGGCCTGTCTATTTTATTGCTGGCTACTCAGCCATGGCTCTTTAACACGATTTGTCTGGCTTTTGAGTTAAATAACTTGTTTTGGCGCAAAAAATATATAGTTGCATCCAACCGAAAGCCCAAGGCCTCGTTAAAACGGTTCAACGATTTCGTAAAAAATTGACCAAAGAAATTCTTTCTTTAAATTGTTCTTTTGTTTCGGGGTGTAAAAGTCACCAGCACACGTGTTCATACGGAGCGCGCATGATGCTACATGAACGTACATAAGTTAATTGATTACCTAACAATTTGACAACAATTTGATAGAAACTTGGACCACACTTTATCAGTTAATCTGCAGACAAAAATAGGTGGTATTGAGCAATCTCATACAATCCTTGTTCGTTAACTTTTTCACCTATACAATTTACAAAATAGGTCAATTACTTACAAGAGCAATAAATAAATAAATGACAAAACATAAAGACGTTGATTTTAGCAAACAAGACAGAAAGTAAATAGCTGATGTAATGTTACATAACACTCACTCCGAAAAGTAAATTGAGACATTCCATTGTATTTAAAGAAGAATTTGATAGCCTTACTAAAATGTTTACTGATTTAAAAAAAAAATCAAATTCAATCAAGTACACGAGTGTCTAATTTAGATTGATAAAAAATAAAATTCAGTAAATGCAATTGTACGCCTGAATCATTCTAATACTACAGTTGTATTTCTGTTGAGCGGCGTTTCGTAACAATTGTTATCTAACTGGAAACCAGGTACAGAAGTTTTAATGTGTCCTTTACAGATTTTAGAGCATTAAGAGCCCAAAAAAGCACGAGAGCCGGAAACTAGTAAGACACATTTTAACAAGAATTATACTTTCAAATACGACTATTAACCAATGCCCAAAAGCATCCCCATGATATTTTACCATCTAGGTAAATTAAGTTAGATTCAGGGACCCTTTTTGAGTCAGTCACAAGTTCAGTCAATTAAAAGCACAGGTATTTCAACGGAAACATATCTTATGTTGAATAAAACATCAAATTCAAAAGTACCTTTAACTATTTTTTTCCTCAGATATGATATTCAAATTTGATGAAAAAAAATTAATACATTTAAATAGAAATTGCAAACATACATGTATGTAAAATACAAATTGAATGTAACGAGTGCGAATTATAAAACACAAACGAACGTGTAAATACATTTTTTTTAAACAATTACTAAAGATACCAAACACATGTACGAACTTTGTAAGATAATTACATAATCTTAAATATTTATAGAATACCCCCAAAAAGTTTGTCCTCGAAAGCAAGAGACAATGCAATTTTCTTATCGAAGAAGTGAAAAGGCGTGAATAAAGGCTTTGGCCGAGGTCTACTTTTCCCCTAGAGAGCTAGAAAGTCAGACAGTACCTTTGACAAAGTGGATGTCCAGCATCAGTTCTCCCAGCACCAGCCCACAGTCTATCACGTTCAGTATGACAACCATCAGCAGTACTTTCTTACTGTGCAGAATCTTGGCCACAGAGTCCCTTAGTCTAAGTGTTCAAAATAATGAAGTTCGTTACAAAATTGAGACAAGTGAAATTTTCAAAAATAAGTTATCGTACATGAATACAAGTAATTAAATTCTATATATACATTACATATCTGTACGTAATTTCTTTTCTACTAACTGTGATAAACTTGTATTCTCTCTCTCTCTCTCTCTCTCTCTCTCTCTCTCTCTCTCTCTCTCTCTCTCTCTCTCTCTCTCTCTCTCTCTCTCTCTCTTACACGGCAGTCGTAGTGTCCGGTTGTACAGCATCCCTCTCCAGTTCTCTCTCCAAATGATCTTCAACGTCATGCAATGAAAAGTCTGGCATGGACAATTTCCTGGCCAGGTCATCAACGGCCTGAAAAAAAAAGATAAGAAGTGCATCAACAGAAAGCATACATTAACATTTGCATTCGACGATTATTGTTTAATTTGCAACTCTTTTAACTAATATATAGCTGACTGATAAAAATGATAAAGTTTATAATCATATACATAATTTTCATCGTATGGTACTCGAATCCAAAAAGGGGGGGTTCCGAATTGTGTTTGCCCGTCAGTGGTACCTAGTGGGTTCGAGTTCTAATTTCATGTAGTAATTATACTAACTAAAGAATTGTTTGGAGTTCAAGAATCTTCATTGTCTGAAGAACTCTGTTTATTTCAGGTTTTTTCTTTTTTGGCTCAAAACCGCATGAACTCTGTACACTTTACATATAGTACATACAATTTATGTTTAGTACATTTTATATAAAGTACTTTTCATACATAGTTAAAAACCTACCTTGATAGCCTTATACGGCTTGGAGGGGCGGCGGCCCGTCCCCCCAAAGTTCTGTGGCGGTGCCCCAGAAGATCCCACCGTCATTTTTTTTCCTGTATGTCTAAACACCTCACACGGTCAATGCAGCAAAGCTTTAAGTCCCCAATACATCAACTTATCTGTCTACATAAAGGACAATATAGTTTGACAGTTCGTCCAATGACGTCCAATGATGTTCATCTTGTAGATATGTGTGAAACTGGCGCTGTCCTTAAGAATTAATGGCCCGGGGGTCGATTTTACACGCTTGTCTCAGGAATAAAAACGATTTGATGTATGTCGAGATAAAAAACGAATATATGTCAATATATTTTTTTCAGATGAAGTGTTTGCGTCATTGGTTATATTTAAAAGGAATAAATGTTATAAATAGAACGGTCCTTAGAAAACACCTTTTCTTTTCACTCATTTCCTCGTACACATGCACTTGAAAACAGGGACGTGACAAGGAAGGGGGGGGGGGGGCAAGGAGCAGTGCTTACCCAATTTCTTTTCGACAGACGTTTAAATTTACATATCATAGAAAGTTTGAGTTTGGAATGGGTTGCCTCCCCCATATCTTAACAGTCTTTTCTGTTTAGTGAAAATTAACGTATTAATGAAAATTATTGAAAAAGACCACACCACCACCATTGGTCAGTTCAGTTGAGATTTGCAAGCTTATATAAGGTCTAATTTTGAGATAAGCCTGCATGCTCCCTTTATAAACAACGCTGTGTATCTGCTTGCAGACACGTAATACCCATTATTGATAAGTGAGCTATGCATGGAAACCAGCGCTGAAAAAAAGAGAATTTGAACGAGCCCCCTCCCCCCGCCCTTTTTTTTTTTAAAAACTTAATAAAAAAAACTATCGGGAAAGTCTTAAATTTTAAATTGAGCTGTCAAAGTTTAAAATGATGCTACATGTACCTGCGTGTGAACTGTGAAATTTAATGTCTCAGAACAGCATATTATGCTAGAAAAAGATAAATTTAATTAAAATACCCGAATATAACTACGTACGATTTACCTAACATCAAAAGAAATTAATCTTCGAACGAGTTATTTATATTTGAAATGGCGGGAAAATAGAAAAAAAAATTCTCATTTGATGGAATAATACATTTCGTAAATAAGGTAAAAGTAACTTTTTTTTTGTAGTTGACATAAGTCCAGAATTAATTATGTACGCTGAATGTAGAATATGTTCAGTTACATCAGAGAT
This sequence comes from Magallana hongkongensis, assembly GCA_015776775.1. NCBI lineage: Eukaryota > Metazoa > Mollusca > Bivalvia > Ostreida > Ostreidae > Magallana > Magallana hongkongensis. Next base: position 34,208,829 of record CM027470.1, read on the forward strand.
GTAAGTAACAAGTTATTTGTGTCTGGCTATTTCTAGAATTTCGATGGAAGTCGTTTTATAAAATGCAAAAAATGCACATCAGGTGCTTTGGTCTTTGCCCGTGAATATAAACGATACATATGTAAATATACTATTATAACATAAACATGGGTATCGTTCATATTCATGAGTAAAGACAAGAGACGTGTACATTTACGATGAACATCTTTTTCAACTTCAAATCACAAGGTGTCAGATTTAAGTAAAGTTATGGAAACTAATCCTACATGTAAAGTCTGTCCAAAGTTACCTTTTGATTATTTTTTATGAAAATACACATACCTGTGAAAGAAATACAATTGAAATCAATACCCAAGATAATCTTATCATTTTTCTCGTGGGGAAAATTCAAACGAGCGAAAAGATTTCTTATGGAGATTTATAAAGGGAATTGTTTACATCTTTTCTCCATTTGAAACTCACAATACCTCGTACAATTTACAATTTCTCAAGGATATCATATGGACTATTTCATGGCTGCAGAGACATTTAAATAACATGTCTCTGCAGCCATGAAATATGATGGCTGATACAAATTAAAATTGCTGTAGGCTTTCCATTTTGGGTTGCGTATTGTACAAGTTTGAAATATCTGATATTTTGGACCTTTTTATTTTTTAACGATTTTGATATTTTACATGCCAGGAAAACATTGTTTTAATATATTGAACCCTGAAGCGGTAGAGGGTTTGTTTCAAAACAGATAATCTGGACTTATTTTCATATTAGTGAATGGACATAATTTGGCCACAAAAGTATTTATGATTATCGAAACATAAAGGAAAAAGTGATGATAGCAGAAACTTTGGTTAGAGCATAGCTCAAATTATGAGTTTTTGAATGTGAATAACTATATGTAGTTCTATGGTATTGTACAGTGTTTCAACCCAAAATTTTCCAAGGAGCTACGTACAGCTCTGCAGTTATCATTTCAACTGTCAAACCCATTGCAATATCAACAGTTCATTGTTATGTCATGTTTTGGGGTCTGATATTTGTATATTTAGGTTGCAGGTCAGAATAAACAAAATGCATGAAATTGGTCTTGAAATATTGAAAGTTCTTTGGTTTAAAGTGTGTGGAATGGCTTGGTAAGCCATTCCTATGTTGATAATTCTTTTTTACTGGTAAACAAATATTACTTATACTTCAATTCTGTATAAAATTGTGCCCTAATTTTATTTGACTGTAGATGGTTGCAGATAAATTGTCAAAGACCAAAAGAAAACTATCAGACCCAGAAGAAAAAAAATCAGGTTTGCAATATTAATGTAATTGCATGATGAAAGTTTCCTCTTTTTAAGTTTAAACACAGCACATTGAACATGTATTTAAATGCAACAGTTAGAGTGAAGATGCATGCAGTGTTAAAGATTTTAAGTGTACATTAATTACAGTATATTGATTTAGCTATATTATGATTTTTATTGATATGTTACAGGGAAGAAAAGAAAAGGCTCAGACAATGAGGAGAATTTTTACAAAGACAACGTTTTGTGTCAGGTCCTGAAGAAAGCTGGGCTTACACTGAAAAAGGGAAAGACACAGAACGTTCTTGGTAATGTGTTCATCATACATACAATATTGGACATCACACTGGTATATATATATACATGCTCTCTTTAAGATACCAGTACTATCTGTAGATCAAATGTGCCTGCATTTCATATCTTTACTGATTGCTAATAAAAATGTTGGGAAAAAGCATAATGTATTTTTCCCAGGATGTGTCATGTAAACCTTGAGAGCTATAGCATGATAGTTAATCAAAAAATATAATGTGTGTCATACCCTTTAAGAGCTAAAACAAGATAATTAATTGATGAGGTGCTCTATCTTTTTTGAGGCACGACGAAGTACGTGATTTCTAATAATTATAACTTTTGAATTTTGCAGATTGTGATCAAGCAGTGTTCCAAAGGAATCTGCAGATTGCATTGAAGAGACATGGAAACTATCCATCTGTAGGTGTTTCACATGCAATTTGAGCTTTTATATGATGCTAAATGATAATAATTTAGCTATATGCATGTATCAAATAAAATGTGGTATGACTACCACTCTTTTGATATCTCAAATTGGCAATTATGAAATGGGATATGATTAAACTTGATTCTTCCAAATATGCACTGCTTATGCCTTGACCAGGCTGTAATAGGAGGGGATGAGAATATTTTCAGTCTCAAGTTTTATCTCAATTTTCTACAGTGGGTATGATAAAAGGATCGTTGAAAAAAATAAGCTGAAGGTGTGTAAATTTTCAAAGGTGCTTTGTTTAAGAACGTTGTGGAGAAAACAAATACAATGGTTGTATTGAGAAAGATGAGTACATTATCCATTCCTAAAATGAAACAAGACTGGAGTTTCATCTCGCTTCATTCAAAAGTCATATTGCTGTCAAGATTACTAAGATACCTTATTCTGTTTAGTGCTTAAATACAATTTTGCACCATTAATTTGTTCCAAGATCAAATTACATTTGGTGCTTTATTTAAAGAAATAAAAAATGATTGTTTTGACTCTTGCAGGTTCTTGATGAGTTTGTTGAAGGTTTCATAGAATATATTGAGGATCCTCATAGGTATAGAGCATTGATTTAACCCTGTAACTGATCTACAGTAATTATGGTTTGGTTTCAGATAGTGGTTAACCTGTTTCTAATGCATAAACATATGCTATAAGCATATAATATTCAGCATCTATGATATATGATGGAAATTGATTTTTTAATAAATTAACATATATTTGAATTAAAATATTTTTAATTAAAAGACATATACCTATTCTAATTCGTATATGCAATGCATTTAGCGATGTATTTGATGTAATGGATACATCCTTTCATTAAATATGTGAAATAGAATATTACACAGCCAAATCTTACACATTTCCAGTATAATAGTACTTGTACCCACTCCACATATTTTGTTTTTCAGGTTTCACTACTGCTTACTACCCACTGCTACATCTGAAAAATGTGAAAGGTAATAATTAACCAATCTACTGGCGCTGTGTTCACATAATTATCTTGAATATTGTCTTTTACATCAAGAACAACAACAATGATTATATCTCTATTGATGATGCATGACAAATTACAGTTTCACTGCTTGCAAGGCAATAGAGCAAATTTCATCGAAACGAATTAAGATCATTGAGATATCATTTTAAAGGTCAAATTGTCTTTGATGCGCTTGTAACGATGATACTTGATTTTCAAATTTCAGTGTTAGAAGCAGGTCCCAGGACAGCGTGGTTAGACTGTTGGTCGGAGTGGACATCTTACAGGTTTGTAGACATTCAACTATTATATTAAATTAAGATTATGATTTTTTCTATCATATGCAAGGTTTGTCCAAAATGTTTGTGGACTGTTGCGTTTTTTGTCATGATGGGTTTATACATATTGTATCTACTGAAATATAAATAGAGAGGAACTTGTAAGTTGTAAGAACTTGTTTCCAATCCTTTTGTGTTATTTACACAATAAAATATGTTCAAATCATACTGAAATATTTGTCATTAAATTCCAAATCAAAGTAGAGTGGTTTTGGATGTTTTCCCTAAAATTAAACTAAGATTTATCTGTAGTAAAAGGTCACCTAGAGCATGCATGGATCACTGTCCAAACTTCATAATTGAGTACATGCAGTGTTATCGAAAATCAATTTATAGATTAATTTACTGCACTGACTCCTTCTTTTCAGTCCAAAATGATGATGTCCCTGTTAGAGAAGTTGGCAGAGTTCATGGAGAACGAAGAGTGGGTGAATTGTTTGGCCTTGATATGTGTAATTATCTAATTAATTATTAGTAGTAAGTCCCTAGTAATTGTATGATTTGTTTTGTTTTTAGCTGCATTGTAGAGCACGGAGAGAAGGTGAACTTGCCCAGGTTACTGATGAGTCAGTTCAGGTGGCTGGATAGAATCCTGGACAGCAAGGTAGATGACGTTTACACAGAAGCAATCTGTTGAATATACAGATAGCTACAATTAGCAAAGCACAGAGAGATCTAGCAATTACCCATTTATTGTAATGTTTTATGACATCAGAATTAACTTTATTATTTGCTTAAAAGATAAATTATCAACCAATCGCAATGATAGTTACAAAGTCAGCAGTAACACTGTTTAAAAATGGCATCAAATTATCACTTACAGAAAAGCTTAACTTGCCATCTAGTTGGTCAAGTCGAAGTTCATTCTGACATCACATAACATGACCCTCAGTGGGTCGATGTCAGATCTCTCTGTGCTTTGTGCTATTGTAGAGATTGGTAATTCAATCAAATTGACACTAAAGTGAAGTTTATTAGATAAAAGATGGTGTATTTTATTGCAATATTAGGTAGCACTAATCAAGTGAATAGGTATAGAAAGACATTTATACAATTTTAAAAGCAGTTTCATGGGGAAATAATGGTAACAATATAAAAACAGCAGTTCAAATTTGTTAATACTTGTGTGTTGCAGGAACTGGCAGATAAGATGCTGGAGATGATCACCATTGTTTCTGAAGACATCCAAAGGGAGATAATCACCTGCCTACCAGAAGTAGTGGAGGACTCTGAACACAGCCATGTGGCGACATCACTCAGGTATGATCCTCATTATAATCAGGTACAGTTACACCATACTCAGGTATAATCCTCATTCACAGGTGTTGTTGCACTTGAACAGGACAGTCATCTTGTTTGAATTGCAATGAAATAAAAAAAACCCCCCAAAACAGCTTATTAATATATCTGAACATTTATTAAAATGCAATATTCCTCTTGCAAGGGAGATTACTCTTCTATGAATGAATTATTTCAAATCCTTTTACAAAGAAATATCTGTCAAATTCAAGGTATGATGTAATCATTCCTGATTTAGTTTGAATTTAAATTTTTCTTATGAATTATTATCAATTAAAGCAAAAGTTTATGGCCCCTTTGAGTGAATTTTAACATCTTTACTGAGATAGCTGTATTGAAATAGGACATAAGTATTAATTGACAATTTTATTTTTCCCTGCTCTCCCTTAATTTCTTATTTTGAATCACAAAAAAACCTCTAACAGTTTATTAATTTTGTGTAGAGATCTTTTGATGGAGAAGAGTAGCCTGACTGTGCCTATCCTGGACGCTCTCTCCAACCTCAACTTGAACCCGGAACTGATGACAGAGGTAAAATAGGTTCTACAGAAAGTACAGTACCTATATTGTTTAAAAGTTTCCTTGTGATGGTTCTAACAGAAGAACAATAAATATTTCTTTGAAAATCTGTATACCTTCATTGAACACTATTATTGTTTAGTGGTTAGTATGCATGTGTTAAAATTGTTCAGTGAACCAAATCTTTATTAAGTACATGCATTAGACCTAATAGGAGTGAGTGTTTCTTTGCTGTGTCCTGTAGGTTCGAGGGTCGGTGCTACAGACCTTGGCCTCGGTAGAGATTGAGAATCTGCCGGTCGTCATCCGATTCCTGCTACAGTCGGTCACTGCCGCTGACGCTCTAGAGGTAGGGGACATAACTGTGATTTGTTGCACTCTGAACAATATGTAAACTAATGACTACTATTACTATTACTGTAAATTCCTTACTTTATGCGAGTTCTTAATTTCGCAATTCCACTGCTTTGTATCAAATTGCAAGAATATAAATTCGCGATCACCAATTTTTTGTTGACATTTCCTGTAGTTCAAAACTGTCTGAAAAGTAAAAGCAAGGTTTTAAAATAAGCGAGGGTTGCTACTTGTGATTTTACGTGGAAATAAATTCCTTGCGTTTAATTAGGAATCTACAGTATTTGATGATGACAATCTTATGCATTTTAAGTTGTCAGTAAGAAAAAACCCACATGTTTTAATCTTTTTTTACAGTAAATGTCTTTATATGTATACTACATTTAAACATGTGTATGTATATTGTTAATTCTCAGTCATTTACAAGCACTGTACTGTAGGTTGTGAGTGAGATACGACAGAACTTGGACTTTTCCTCGAGTTTTCCATTGGCCACATCCACCCCTCACCAGTCTGTTCACAGAAGGTTAGATCAACCGTTCATCATAAATGTGTCCTTGTTTATCTTATGAAGAGATCATCATGTATATTGTTTATTTGGAATGTCAGTATTCTCCTTACTCTTAATGGAGATTGTGATCGTTAAAATGACGAAATAGTGTGTAAATTAGAATTTTGTATATATCATTAGGCAGCTTTCTGGGGATGAAACTCGAGGGGTAGAATCTCTAACATTGGATGCTGTTAAATCAGGAATCCGATTCCAAAAGAGCGTAGCTGAGGCTTGGATCAAGGTGGGAAATATTCAAGCTCATATTAATGTTTTGACAGTGCATCTGTACATCAAATTATGTAGGTTAAGATTTAAGTTGAAAGGAAGCAAATTATAAACTTGTTAAAGTGTTGAAACAATTTTGAGACATTGCTTAAACTTTTTTCATATACTACTTTATGAAACCTGGATTTGATTTTGATTGTAAATTTAGATGTAAGAAAATACAGAGTTATTTGAAATTGGACATGTAAGACACAAATAAAACTACATGTACGTGTAGTGCAATTGAACTTGAATCCAAATTGACTGGGTATATAACATCAATAATTGTACATGATAGGCAGTAGACTCAGTGAAGCAGCCGTCAGACCATAAAGTTATAGACCTCTTCATTCTGCTGATCCTCTACTCTACCGATCACAAGAAACCCGTGGAGAGCCTCATCCGTAACAAAATCAGGTCAGGGGCCTTCACAGAGGTTCTGCTGCAGGAGGCCTTCAGGGAGAGGGCACAGGTGCTTGTTTTCTTCTTCTGTAATCTTATAAAGCAAACATGTATATATTTGTGGAATTAGATTATGTTTATCCCTCATGAACTTTGCTGAGCTTTAGAGGGTATTTATTTCTGTCAATTACAGTTCTTGATTCAGTTTGGTAATCTTTTGAAAACGAATATTTTGATACCTTAAATCACTAACATATTACTGAATTCTCAATCTAGAAGTCTTTAATATCTATGTGTAATGAGTTTTTTCGGTGACATGAGATTTCTGATTCCCAGGTAATGAGGGACTACTTCCCCGCCATTCTCTCCCTGGCTGAGGTCCTGCTTCGCTCACCTGAACCAGCCATTACTTTCTTTGCTGCCTCCATGTACAAGAATGGATTTGTAGCTTTTGACACTTACTGTCAACAGGTAACAGATTTGAACTGGGACAATGTATAAATACATAGTTACATAGAATTACATAATTGATTTTATATTTCAAATAAATTATTTTGTATATATAGTGGAATTATTGAATACTTGATTGATGCATGTGTTTTATAGGAAATTGTGGGAAACTTGGTGACTCATTTCGGCAGTGGTTTCGAGGAAGAAACAGATTCCTCTTTGGATATTTTGTACCAACTGGTTGATAAACATCTTGACAAGATGGCACCTTTTGCAATATTTGTGAAGGTAACACTTGTACCATCAATGAAAAAAACAAAACTTTTTATAATTTTTATAGTTGATAACACATTCATTGGCTGTATAATGTTGGAACTTTTGTGTAGGTTTTCACAAATTTTGGTTCACCAATCTTATTCGCTGTACAATATTATTTTGCTGTAGGTTGTTTTGGACTACTTGGATAACCTGAGTGTCCCCCAGATCAGGAAGTTGTACTCCCTCCTCAGTACCCTGGCATTCAGAAGCTCCCAGGGAGGAAACATGATTCAGGTAAAAGTTACACCCCCAGCCTACCTGTATGAGACTATATATTTTCATTGAATTATGAAGAAGGATACCAATAGATTTTTATGGGAACATTTTATGAATTTGTAACAAAGTTTGCATGGTAAAATATTTTTTAAAAATCCAAAAAATGTGAAAAAATCATGAAGATACTACAAATAAACATATACCATCTTTAAAAAGTTTTTGTGTGACAGATAATGTTTTTTTTTTTTTTAATTTTTTTTTTTTTTACAAAATCTGCAAATGATTTAATCTTTAAATTGTATGCTGTACAGTAGTACATATATGATGAAATAAATAATGATAGTTATGTGTACATGTACAGGCAAACCTCGTTATCTCGAACTAGATGGGACTGGTTAAAAACTTCGAGATATCTGAGTGTTCGAGATATCAGAGTGTTCGAGATATCCGAGTATTCGAGATATCAATGGTAAAATACTAAAAGTTTAAGTGTTTGGGACCTAAAAATCACTTTGACATATCCATGGTTTTCAAGATGTTCGAGATACCGAGTTCAACTGTACTTGTATTGTTTATATCTTATCCTTAGCTCACAGTTGTACATGTACATGTATATCAATTAACAGGATGATCTTCACATCATAATCAGAAAACAGCTGTCTAATGATAACCCAAAGTAAGTGATACACTGTCAATACTGATAATTCATAGTAACTTGTAAATAAATGTGGTTTTGTATTTTATTAAGTAATGGAAAGGTCTTTTGAATATGTTTATTTTCTTATTGAAAGAGAATCAGGTACATGTGGACATAAACTTCTGTGATGTATTTAAAGAGTAATTCCAGTTTAACAGAGTATTCTCAAGGTCAAAACCTTGAACCTAATTTTTTCATTTCGAAATGCAGATACAAAAGGATGGGCATTATTGGAGCTGTTATGGTGGTGAAGAGCATAGCATACAACCAGTACGTTGATTTGAAATAATTTATAAATCTGTTAATTATAAACATTCTAAACCTTTGTAATCATATATAAATACATGCCGAACACGAACAAAGCCACACAACCACCAATAAATAAACAAATTACTATTACCTGTCAGGGTTGTCTCTAAAAATTGCAGATGGGGAAAGAAAAAACAAAGAAAGTAGAAGGGGTCTGGGGGGTCTAGCTTATAGCTAGATTGTGTATGAATGCAATAATAACAGGGTTATTACGTCATTTTAGGTGGGGGGAAATTCCCCGCTCCCTGGGTCTTAGAGACAACCCTGACCTGTAAATTTTTATGAGATTTTCGTGTTTATTAGGAATGGTGACAATGAACCCAGCCAAGCACCTGCCGGCCCCCTGACAGACAGTCTGTACAAACAAGTTATAAACCTGTTACAACTGGTCAAAACCAGCAGCAGTAAAATGTCTGAGGCTGCTGCCCTCTTCATGGATGAACTGGCTAACGTCGTCGGTAAAGGCCATTTGGATTCAAAAGTTGAGGTAACTTGAAGGTACTCTAATTGTCTTATCACATTTGTACACTGTTCAAATAAATGAAAAAATGAGTATATGAATGCATTATTTTTATTTACATTAAGAACAAAGATGTTTTTTTCCTTGATTCCTTTTATCTACATAGTGTATGATCATCCTGATGAAATTTGGGTACAGAGACTGTTTTGCATTTATATCCCTCTCTCCATTTAAAAACAAAGAATTTAACATACACCCCCCCCCCCCCTTAACAAAAAAAATAAAGAAAACTTCAGTAAAACAGAACAAACAAAAACAAAAACATTCAAATCCAATCGAATAAAGTGTACTCTTGGTTTTCTGATGTTTTGTCAACATTTGGGTGAAATGCTTTGTAGTAAAGTTCAATTAGCATTAACCAGAGAAATAAATATTCATGTCTCTGGCATCAACATATATATTGATATTCTCTGTGTTTGTTGTTTTAGGAGTGGATCACAGATAATGTGACAACAGATTTCCAGGACCACTATGTGGTGGACATGGAGGAAGCAGCCACTGACAGGTAACTAACCACCTCTCACAGACAGGTAACTGACCACCTCTCACAGACAGGTAACTGACCACTTCCCACAGACAGGTAACTGACCACTTCCCACAGACAGGTAACTGACCACCTCTCACAGGTAACTGACCACTTCCCACAGACAGGTAACTGACCACCTCTCACAGACAGGTAACTGACCACCTCTCACAGACAGGTAACTGACCACCTCTCACAGACAGGTAACTGACCACCTCTCACAGACAGGTAACTGACCACTTCCCACAGACAGGTAACTGACCACTTCCCACAAACAGGTAACTAACCACATCCCACAGACAGGTAACTAACCACCTCTCACAGACAGGTAACTGACCACCTCTCACAGACAGGTAACTGACCACTTCCCACAGACAGGTAACTGACCACTTCCCACAGACAGGTAACTGACCACCTCTCACAGACAGGTAACTGACCACTTCCCAGAGACAGGTAACTGACCACTTCCCACAGACAGGTAACTAACCACTTCCCACAGACAGGTAACTGACCACCTCTCACAGACAGGTAACTGACCACCTCTCACAGACAGGTAACTGACCACTTCCCAGAGACAGGTAACTGACCACTTCCCACAGACAGGTAACTGACCACTTCCCCCAGACAGGTAACTAACCACATCCCACAGACAGGTAACTAACCACCTCTCACAGACAGGTAACTGACCACCTCTCACAGACAGGTAACTGACCACCTCTCACAGACAGGTAACTGACCACTTCCCACAGACAGGTAACTGACCACATCCCACAGACAGGTAACTAACCACCTCTCACCGACGGTAAACTGACCACTTCTCAAAATAACTGACAGAGTGTCATTTAGTGGTGTCAGGCAGGTAATATACATACCGTGTACTATTCTAAAGTTATCTGACATGACCATGTTCAGTTTCCACATTGAAATTGTGATTCAGGTCTGGGTTCATTATTGTGCTCAAACATGATGCACTTTGAAGCTGTACAGAACGATCAAGTAGTTAGAGCAGTCTCTTGAAATGAATGTACACAGAAATCTGAGAGAAATTAGGGAGTTCAATGAAAAAGAAATCTGATATTAAAAATTTGGTATTTTTTTTTCGCAGCATAGTTCCCCAGGAGAACAGGTTTGGCCTGGATGATGACAGTGAGGCCTCCATCTGTATACCTCTTGTCAGCTTGACTGAGGCCTCTGTCAAAGACAAGAAGAAATCACAGAAACAAAAAACTAGGTATAGTTATCATGATTTTTTAAGATAACTTTGCTTGAAACTGTAATTTGATTTATATTGCAATAAAATTGACCTCAGAAATTTTTTATATTTTAGTTTTTAATGGAAAAGAAATGATATTTTTTTTTTTAGTGAAAGTGCAGACCCTGTGTGTTTATCCCCCCATTTCCGCTTGCTTCGGATGTGTGAACAGAGACAGAATGGCAATATGGACAATATTGATGCTCTGCTGGGTAAGAGGTTTTTGAATGCCAAAAAAAAAATGGAACATAGGATGTCGTATGATTGTCTTTTTAAAATATATTTGATTTTGGTTTCTCCTTGAATTACATAATACCTGAAAATTGAACCAAAAATGTAATAATATTTTAACTGATCTCTATTAAAATTCCTTGATATTTTAATCATCAGAATGGATACTGATCATCACAATTAGTATTCTGGAAGTACATGTTATATGCAAGTATTCTACTGATCAGTCATATGTACTCTCTCTAATTATATTTTTCTCACGAGGCTATGCCTAATATCAGTACGGCGAGTGAAAACTATCGTCATAGAGATCTGAAACACCCAGTCATCATATATTAAGCATAAACTGTCAGAATGTCACATAAAAGTCTATGAACAAAGAAATAAAGTATATTTTGAAGGTTTTAGATTAAAATGATTTGATTGTGATTATTTTTGTCATCAATATTTGTGAGCTCTAGTCTTATATTGAAAATTAATGAACAATTTTTAATGTTGCACAATTAAAGACAATATCAATTGTTATTTTATAGATTAAATTATGAATATTTTGGTAAAAAAATTGTTATAAAGAGAGGTAACTGGATGCGTAGGTGACGTTTCTCACCACAAAGAAGGATAACTCTGATTGAGAATTCAACACTTCATAGCATTATTGTGTGTTGATTATCTGCCCTTTATCCCTCCTTTTCACTCATAAAGTGATGGATAAATTTTACAGGCTGCCCAATGTTTCTACCAAAGACTGAGGTGATTGACAAAATGGAGTCGCTTTCTACGAAGGAAAAAGATGTCATCTGTTCCTCCCTGTTTCATGCACTGAACTGGTTCCGTGAAGTCGTCAATGCATTCGCTACCCAGATAGACCCAGAAATGAAAGGCAAAGTCATCACGAGACTTCACAATATTACAGAACTGTCCAAAACACTGGAAAAGTGCCTAGCTAGTATGTGTTTATTTGAAATTTATTAGACACATATTTTTAGAAAATTTTGAATTGCATTCCCTATTAAAAAAATTATTGGAAATTTTCATCTATTTTTATTTTTCATTTTACATACCGGTAATGTATTTCTATTTTGTTGACTAAAAGTAAAAGATCATTCTTTATATAAGAATACTTTTTAGGCAAAAATAGAATTGTTTGTTTGGAATTGCCTCCTTAAACCCCCCCCCCCCCCCCCCCCCTCTGATAAAATTTTAGAAGTAAAAAATTGAAAACTTTTTTTTTTGGTGAAGATTTTTATGTTTTATCAATTTTTGATTAGTTAAACTTCAAGTTTGAAACATAAAGCAAAAATTTCCCTCCCCCCTGGGTCTAGAAACCTCTAGGCGGCAATTCCAAGCAAGCATACATTTTTTTTTAAGGATGAAGGTCTTCCTTAAAAAAAAATGTATGATTTTACCTAAAATGAAATGTAAAATTTTCTATTTGAAGTTCACCCCCGGTTCTGCCCTCCCCCAGCAACCTTTGACTGGTATGAAAACCCAGTACTTAATGCTCCAGTAGTTAACAGTTCTGATGGCAAAAAGAAGGGCAGAAAACCTGCAAAAAAGTAAGATGCCATTCTTGATATTTAGTTCAATATAAATATTGAATATCAAGATACTTGTATGTTTTTTGTGTGATTTTGATTACGGGTAATAAGAATTATTTGGAGATATTTTCATTATTTACAACGAACAAATTCATTTCTGTTGATTTGCACCAAATTTATGTTCGTTTATTTGGGTAAACAAGGAAAAAGGGCAACAAAGAAAACATTGGAGACGATGAGAGTGATGAAAACAGCAAAGACTCTTCACAATTGGTAAACTTAATGTACATTTAGAATAATGACCATTGTAAATACAGAGAAATATAAATATCAAAGGATTTCTTACCTTCGATAAAAACTCTGCATTAAAGCAGTTTAAATATTTTATATTTACAGGACACTCAGAATGAAACTCAGTTCCCAGAAAAATTAGATAGTGGTGAAAAGCCAGTTGTGGACCTGGCAAATTACAGAGCTTTTTTCAGGTACAAATAGAAGACCAATAAAAAAAAAGAAGAATTTTATTTTCTATGGAATATTTACATTACACAGGAAATGGTTGTAGGAAAGAGGAGGGGGTTGAGAGTGGTCAAACTAAGAGAAAACTTATCAATGTATCTTTCTTGGGATTTTCTTTACAGAGAACTAGACATCAGTGTCTTCACCATCCTCCACACAGGCCTGATCACCAAGTCCTCTCTAGACACAGAACTGAACACAAAGGTAGGCTTCCATAACTGTAGCAGTGAAATCCAGTCATATACCGGTAAGTACTAAACAGCTGGTGCACTCATACACCATCAGTTTAAGGAATGTCACTGGAGTTTTTTTTTTTTTACAATGTAACCCGAACACTGGATTTTATTACATCAACATTTAATATTCTCTATATTCAGACAATGATATTTTGCATATATAATTTGGCCATAACCTGTTTTGTTTTCCCAGGACAGCACATTTTATTCTGTATAATCAAGCCATTAATGTTCCCAAACTCAAGACACCCCATTTTGTTGTACATTTGTTGTACATGTATTTTTGTTTTACGTTTTCAGGCCACCACAGAGCTCAGCATACAGCCACCACAGCTTGAGTTTCTCCTGGAGGACTTTACCAGGAAACTCTCACATGCCCTCATTTCATCAACCTCCAAACGCAAGTCCTTCCTCAAGGTCCGATTTTGATGCCTGAAATGTTTTTGTTAAAACTTTGAATTGGAATATTTTTAAAAATCTTACAAATGTTTGTATTTCAGACAAAGTCAGATAAGAATGTTGGATTTTCCCACCTTGACCAGTGCACTCCAAAGTTCATCGCCAAGAAAGTCATCAAACTGTTACCTGCTTTGTGTGAACACCTGGAAAGTTCCAGTGGATTCTTTCAGGTGGGTTAGGCATATATTGCTAAACTAATTACTCATGAATAAAACTTCAAGAATCAAAAAAAAATTGTTTTTAATATCTCTACAGTCATGTACCAGATTATGCCATACATTATAACTGTGGAATCAATTGAATTTGTGGGGGTTCATTTTCATTGATTGCCAAATTTTTACATTTTTGTCGGATATAATTATTTGGGTTGTTTGGGTGTTGCTAGGTTTATTTTAAATGTTTCCTTGTATGAATGAAAAAAGTGGGAAAAATGGAAACCATTTTACCATTCATATAGGATGTAAATTCATCATTACAAAGGTACCTACAAAATCCATTGAGCCGCCAAAAATATTGATTCTACGGTTTGAATACTTTTAATGTAATCTGATGACTGGTCTTGTACTGTAGACCCTGATCGTGGAGAATGACGGTCTGATAGACGGACCAGGATGCAACACTCCAGAAGCTCAGACTGTTGGCGTATGTTTCCATCTCCTTCTTCAAGCTCTCCAGACCATTTTTGCATGGTAAAAATTCATAAATTAAAGTGCATATAGATTATGCTTTGTAAAAATTAAAGAAATTTCAGTTTTTGCAACTCAAGTGTACAAACCACAGTCGGATGGAAAGTGAAACAGAATAATTAGATTACTGTGTGTACAAGCAGGTTTCTCTGTAGTTCTAAATGTATAAAAGTATGCCTTCTTCTTAAGAGAAATCTTTGTTTTTCAGGAACGGATTTTTGATGGTGGAGAACAAGTCCTTGCTAAAAGAAGGCTTGATTACCCTGGTCTCCAGAATTAAAACCGTGGGCTCCACTCAGTTCACCTTCCAGGAGGCTCTCAAGTAAGCAGTTTAGGATAAAATCTTGGATGTTGACTCTGCATATTATATGTACACATAATCAACATTGATTATAATCTCTCTAATTTTCAATTCATCGAAGACAATACTGAAATAGAAGAACTCCTAATCAGATGCCCTATTTTGGCATTACATGTCTATTTACATATAAACATGAACTCAGCTAAACAGTTTGTATATGTGCTGGTATATTCTTTCATGCAGTAGACATTTTATATTTAGTTTTTCACTTGTTTAAAGAGAGACTTTGTTGAACATTATAAGCTAATAAATGTGTTTTCATTTAAAGGTCAGCCTTCCAGTACATAGAGAACTTTGCTGGAACCATACCAAAGCTCAGCACGGCAGTGATGCAGATTAAAGTCATGCTGACCCTGGCCGAGAAGTCGGACTCCAAGGAAACCTGCAGGAAAACAGGTAAGAACAAAAGGCTGTTAAGGATAAAGGATAAAGAACTCCACGATTTTAATTTTTTTCTCTTTTAATATCTTCAAAATGTTAAAAGAAGAAAGAAGTACAGTGTTGATCCTGGTTTACATTTTAGTTTTTTTAATGGTAACAATTTTAAATTTTTAAAATTTTCAGCTGTAGCTGCACAGTCTTTTCTGAAGAGGGAGTGGTTAGACGCTGAAGGACAGAGAGAGAAGGGAGCTAAACACAACGAGAATCTGCAATTCTTACTTAAGTAAGGTCCAGATATAATGGATGTATGGCTTCATTGTAAAGCTCCTTGTTTCCCTGTGCATATATAGTATATCCATAGAAAGACTTTAGTTTATATTCTGGTCTTATGTGTATTCTTTTCTTTTTTCTTTTTCAATTGATGTTAGACATTGTCTTTAAGTTGTAACTTTCAAAGTTTTTATGACTTTCTTATCAAATCACTGATTTGGGTTAAAATACAATGCTTTGATATTTTTGGTGTAGCTGAGAATTCGAAGTAAATTATGTCAACATGAAAGCCTGTTGTTGTTATTTGTCTGTTCCACCCTTTGTTGCTTTATTCAAGATATTTCCCTTGCAGTCAATGTTTGCCTCGCTTGGAACTTATTGCCAGTATTTTTCCTTTCCACAGAACTTATCTCTGTCACTGTGAGGATTTCCTGGGTTCGGCTGAGGAGATCCTCACCAAGGGAATGCCCGACCTGCTGGAGGGGGACAAGAACGGGTTCTCCGAGGTCTACCCGACACTGACCAAGTCGACCTTTGCAGTGTACTACAAGACAGTGTTCACAGAGCTGGTCACGTGTGTGAAGGGCATACAGCCGGGTAAACAGAGGGAGGACAGAGATGTGAGTACCTACATACTAATGTATTATCAACATTTGTTGAAAATCAAATTTTGTGGATTTCATTGTCAAGTTAATCCATGAAATTGTTCATCAAAGTGCAATTTCTAATACCCTAATATATAGATAGGATCATTGCCAACAAATTTATGTATAATTGAAACTGATATTTTGGTAAATCCACGAAAATTGAATGTCCACGAATATTGATTATCTCGTATGTCAGTAATTGGGGGATCATTCTTTATAGGATTCTGCAGACAAATTGTAAACATGTCGACACAGGTACATGTACATTGTAATTTGAAGCCACTGAAAGAATTATAGCTTACATTAGGAAATGATCTACTAAACCAAATTGATATTGACTGTGTTTTTGCCGATTTGCATGTATTTCATTAATTCAAATGATTGATATGTTTAATACTAAGTGTTTTGACAAGAACTTTTGTCTAATTGATGTGGTTATTTTATTTCTATCTAGGCAAGACTTGACAAACTTCTGAGGTGGAGCCAGGCTGTTAGAATTCTTCATATAATGGTCAATTTAATCAAGGTATTGTTATCTAAAAAAATTGTAATGTTTTATTTATAGTTTTATTAGTTACAGTAATGATATATATGTAATGATGGTCCTGTACTTGTATCTTGCAGGCATTTGATGGAAGAGCTAATCTCGGGACTGCTCTGAAAGTGAGTGCTTATAAGATTGTACACTATACTGTAATATGCCAAGAAATAGTCAAACGAATATGACAATATGCAGTGAAATTTTTCAGTATTCATCTTATTTTGAAGTTATTGTGCTCTAGTTTTCAAGTTGGACATCAGTAAATATGCCTATTGTGACAGTTTTCTGCTCTTGTTTATTATTATGGCTGTTTATGTTTATTTTGTGGCGTTATTTTACTCTGGTTTTCAGTGTGGCCGCCAGTTTATTGACATCTTCCTCAGACAAGGCATGCCCCTGATGGACGACATGTTCAGGTCAAACAGAGAGGACGTACAGGGACTGCTGAAAAACCTGCAGCTCAGTACACGTGTACTCCATCACACATGTGGCCACTCTAAGGCAAGGCTCTTTTATTACAATGGATGAATTAAGTTTTGCTTGTTATATGCTATCTGATGGGCTAGGAAAGAATGTTCTTATAAGAAGCTGTGTACAGTAGTTACAAAATTTGCATCTGCCTTTTATTTGGAAAAATTTCTGAGCCAATTGGTAGAAGTTCATTTTTTATCAAGTTTTGTGTAACAGTCATGTTCATATTTTTTTTCTTAATATATATTCTTAAATATTTGCATTATGTTGGTATTCTCTGACTTTCAGATCATTAAAGATATTGCGTTGACGAATCAAGTTCCATTTTTGAAGAAGTGCCTTGAGGCATTTGTGTATCGAGTCAAGGCCATGCTTACAGTGAACAGGTGCCTGGAGGCATTCTGGCTGGGGAACCTAAAAAACAGGGATATACATGTAAGTTATGTACCTCCAAAACAGAGATGTACATGTATATGTATTGAACCTTAAAAAACAGAGATACGTATGTAAGTCATAGTGCAAACAGTTTAGAAAGAAGAATCACCATTCTCTATTAAGAAAAGATGTTCCCTATGTGTGAAAAATAACTAACACACAAACACTTAGTGTAAGAAATTACATTTGGAAACTTTACCAAAAAAACCAAAACATACATATTAAAATATAGAATTTGCAATTTAGTCAATAGTATCCATGAAATGGTTTGTAACTTTTGCAGGGTGAAGAAATCCTGTCCCAGGCTTCGACTTCTGCCAACACAACAGCTGCTGAAGAGGAGGAGGAAGAAGAAGATGCAGGAGGAGGAGAGGAGTCTGAGGAAGAGGAGAGCGATGTGGTAAGGGGGAAAGGGGGGCTTGTTAATAACCATATCAATTATAATTGATGAAGGGCAGTTGGCTTGTGTCAATGAGGGAATATCGTCAGTAAAGGGGGGGAGGGCTTGTTTATCAAGAAGTCTAATCAATATTAAAAAGGATTGAAAAAGTAAGGTCAATTGTACTGTATATTTATATTGAATCTTGTCCATTTTGTCAAGTGTTACCAGTTTTTAATAGTTCTGTTTTATTTTACATCTAGGAACTGGAAAGCAATGCTTCGGATGAATCGCACAGTGTGCAGTATTGAGAAGGTAATTCAGGACAGTCAAGTGCTATAAATGCCATCTTGTCCAGAATTCGGGAGGATGAAGTGCTAAGTACAGTGTACATGTATACTAGTATTGACTTTGAGGTGACAACCAAGTGTAGTCCAGTATTTCAGGAATTGGACTTTGTAAGATTTATTCGATTGGAGTTTGATATTAAATGCATCATATTGGATAAAATGTGAAAAAAACAACTTACTAAGTGAAGCCAAGTAATGAAACCCATAAACATGTCTAAAGCAGACAGCAAGAATTTATCATTTTATCTGCATGTTTTTTGAAGGTTGAACATTTTTCGTTGTTATGGATATTGCACATGTATGTATATATATTAATTAACGACATGTTTTTCATCAGTTTGCATTGTTACCGATATTGTACATGTACGTACTGTATATATACTGATACAGTATAAATGAATTTGTTGTGCTTGATATTAAACCAAATATGTAACATATAGAAGTGCTGTTATTTTGCATTGGCAACAATTGATTTTTAGTAGCCTATTTTTGATACTGTAAAATGCACAATCATATTTTAATATATAATCAGTTTAGACTTAGAGTGATATACTCGTTCTTGTAATATAGGAGCCATATAAGTGCTGTTATTTTGCATTGGCAACAATTGATTTTTAGTAGCCTATTTTTGATACTGTAAAATGCACAATCATATTTTAATATATAATCAGTTTAGACTTAGAGTGAATATACTCGTTCTTGTAATATAGAGGAGCTCAAATACGGTCAAGCTTGATCAAATCTATCATAAAGCCCTGTGGGTTCTATTGGATTTGATCACTCCCGACCGTATGTGATCACCTCATAATACTCAAAGAATGATTCCTCTTTCCATAATTAAAACAACACGAGATTGATTGTTATGCTTTTACTCAAATTTAAACTGTGAAAAATAAAAATAAGCAATGGGACATGGATATATAATATATGCATAAAGTACAAGTCAATAGTATCACTTCACGAGACACTGGGATTGTGCATCAAGGATAAGATTAGATTTCGGACCAGTAAGTCGTTTTCTTTTGCACAAGTCGAGATTAGGGCCCTCCTTCTTGCACAGATATGTATAAAGTTTTTCGGAAGGTGTTTTTCTTCAGGAGATCCGTCTTGCGTAAGTTGGAATTTTCTATACCTGAGACAGCATACCTTTCGTTGTAAGTACCTGTGGATTAGAAGCAAAGAAATACCCTCATAAATCTCATTGTGAACAAAATTCTTAACGTTCGATTTCACTTGCGCATGTAGCTCGGAAAAGGGAGGTAGTAAAGGTCATTAGTATAAAGATTCACTATTATTTATTGGTTGAGGGAGACTTTTAGAACAATGCATATAAAGTAAAATGTACACAAATCATATAAAAGATTTTTTTGGATTTCACATCATAAAATGTACATCTTACTGGTTCAAGACTTGATGAATTGGAGCAACAAATAATTGCCACTGCCAGCACTGACCTATTCACTAGCACCTAGTTGAGGGATGTCCCTGGGGTATTTCTCCTCACTCTCACTGATGGCCGCTAACCTAGCACTAGCCTCTCGGCTCTCTTCCTCCACCATCAAACATCCTTTGGACTTAATGGCGGACCCTGAAATAAAAACAACCCAGAATGTTACATATTTCATTAATATAATTATTAATGTCCATCATGCTGAAGTGAGTGTTAAAATTTTTGTTTCGGTATTCTTTTTGCACGATATGACATGGATGTTCTGGTAAACCCTACCCCCAATCCCGCAAGGTCGATATGAATGGCGTTGATATTATTATAGATATCGCGTTTAACTGTTTACATATAGGGTTTTTCTGCGTATAATGGAAATATTCTTGAATGGACGTACAACAATGAAGATTTGTTCAAAAGTTGTCGATTACAGATACGTCTCCGCGAAATTATTGCATTTTATTACTACAAGTATCGACCAGTTGTAACACATGCTCTTCGATACAAAGTTTATATGCCATGTTTAAAATTAAGTTATGCTTATATTGGCTGTCAAATGGTTAAGTAGCTATAGGAGGATTCACCAATATTGTAAAATGATTAAGTATGTTAAATGATGAAAGATATACATGGGTACTAAAGGTTTTAGTGATGTTAGGCGTAACAATTCTTATCTTTACAGCCTGTGCTAGCATACAAACATATTTTACAAAAATTTTTTACATACCCCAACTTGTTGATTTAGCTCTTGAGCAATGACCACGGCTTCATGTATGGTAAAGTACAGACAGTTGTAGTCTATTGTCTGGTAAAACTCGGATTTCTTGATTATTTTAGCGGACGTCCTCTGAAGAAAAGAACAAATGAAGATGAAAAAAAAACCTCCAGCTGCATACTAACCGTTTGTCATGCAGATGCAAATATTTGGTTTAAATTTTTGCTTTGAGAGGATAAGAAAACGCATTTTTATAAAGCACAACGCGTTGCAATTAATATAACAAAATGAAGCTTGTAAAAATGCACACAGAGTATTCAGTTAGAGCTTGCTCACCTCTACAGCCCGCTAAAAAGATTTTGATACCGACTTCTTTGTAGTCCATTATTATCTAAAAAATAAAATATTCATAAGATTGAGAAATATCATACTGGATTCAAATCTTGCTTATTTAACCTTGGTTTATTTTCAGCTTACTTAATTAGCATTCAAATGAATATTTTTATACTCCACCATTTTGTAAAGGTTCAAGGTCAACAATTTATAAGGTCAGGGTCATATAACTAATTACAAATATGACTGGAGAGAGGTTTTAATATACCCTGTCGCTTTATCTTCTTTGATCATTGATTGCATTTGATCACATTAAGTCTTTTATCAATATACCTGTATAGGTTTTACATAATTCATTAATCAAACAAAATACCTGTGAGAGGATCTTGACAGCCACGCTATCGACGTAACTGATGACCGAGAAGTCGAGAACCACGGTGTGCACGGGCGGCACCCAAGCGCGGGAAAACCTCGTCTGCATCTCGCCGTTCTCTAGCTGTAGCTCAGTCTGCTGCTCCTCTGTCAGAGATTTGTCGTCGTCATCATCCTTCTCCACGTCTTCCTCGATTGTGATCCTCTTCTTCATCTGCTTCTAAATGGAAAATATAAACCTGTTATTTAACGTTTTAAATCTTTTATGAAATATAAGATACTGTGGTTTCATCAATTTTCGTTGATTACCACATTTCGTGATTTTTGTTGTTGAGTTGAGAAATTAAATGTTTATTGAATTGCAATTTATAATAACATATTGTATAGATAGGATAACTGCCAACGAGTTTACGTATCCTTGAAACTATGATTTTTATTTTAATAAATCCACGAAAATTGATCTCCATAAATACCGTTAAACCCAAAACACATTACCAGTATTTTCTTTTGTACCAAATGGATCTTTTTATACCCCCCCCCCCCCAACTTAGAATTAGGAATCAATGTACTTTCTTTGTATAGATCTCCTTACATACTAAATGAAATATATTTCTGTGGTGAAAATTTGAATGTACTTTCTTTGGATGGAGTGGATCGTATCACACGTACTCTATCATTTATTCATGACTTTGTATGAATGAATGAGTGAAATTGAAACAAAATCGAGTACGTTACAAATTGCTTCGTACGGAACACATTAATGGCAGCTGATGTCATAATATCAGGAAGTTGAGTATAGAGAAAATCTTTGAAGACCGTAATGGTATTAGATTGATCAATAATTCTGTTTGCGCGCCTTTTGTAATTGAACAACAACGATGGTTTGATTCATGTGCTCTTCAAATTTTCGTATGAATAGAATACACTGTACCAGTCATTTAAAAATATATTTTTTCTATGTCAATGGTTATATATTTTTTTTCCATAATTTTGTATATTTCAATGAAGTAAGTATTCTATTAAAAAAACAACAACTACTTAGTGAAATCTCTCTTTTTGCACATCCTTGGTTAAACAGATAAATTTTTAAATATCTAAATACTGAATTCGAAATCTATCTCTTTATCGACGTTATTTGTCGATTATTCTGTAAGCATTAATCGATACCATCAAAATTTAGCGACACCTTACGTATTTATAAAATGTTTTCCCCTGGATTCATACATCTTAACAGCTGTTGTAAACACTTACACCACGTGTTTTTCAATTTATTACTCATTTTGACTTCCCTTGACCACCCAAAATGGCGGGAGAGCGACATTTACCTTTTCCTTTTTGAGTGCGGCCGCTTCCTCAATCTCGGCGAGCTCGACCTCTCGCTTCCTTTGTAGCAGTGCTTTGTACAGGGCCTTCTGTTTTTTGGTTTTCAGTTTTTTGGGATTGAGCCCCGTCCTCTCGTACAGTCGGTCCCTGAACTGTTCAGCATTGGCGAAGTACAGGTTACAGTCAAACCTGAATATCTTGATTCCCGGAATCTGAATCAACTGGAATATATAGGGACACACAGTCAAGTTCAAAAGTAAAAAAAGAGGGGTCATTTTAAAATGTAAATAAATTAAATGAATAAGTTTGTTGTATGCCTTGCAAGAGTTGAACACTATGAATGTTTTATAAATTGAAAGATCAGTTACAAGTCTGATAAGGCTTTTACTTAGGTACATGTATTTTTTTTAAAAACGTTTTAATATTTCGAACATATGTCGACAGTTATTTTTCATTTATATGTTCTAGTAACTGAAAATCTATAAGTCACTAAGGCTATACAATTTTTATTATTGACAATTTTTCTTAATTTCATTCTTGAGCGGTACAATTTTTAAAGGCATTCCCATGAGAGTGATCTCCCCTTTTAGAGAGACAGAGTACCGTAAGCGTGTTATAAGCCTGTTAAATACTCACTGTTCGACTGAGTTTGAGATCTTTGTAAGCATTTGTTCCGGGCACCCGCCCCATGGCACAGATATAGGGCCTACAATGATAAACATTTATCATTTTAATCTGAAAAACGACATTGACTCATATTCTTTTTCAATATGCTCAACCGTAATTTTTTGAAATACATGTATAGGCTTTACCTAAGGTTTAATTAATAAAAGAATTTGTCTCGTTTGTAAGACAGAGCAATCAACACTTCAGGCATTGAGTTTGGCAAAGAACACGAACTTATCCAAATAATTATACATTTATCAATCATTATTGTTATTATTGAGTAGTATTCATTTTAATAATTGAATCCTTTTGGGGCATACTGGTCCATGCATTCTTTACATTTAATGGCTTTTCGCAAATTAAGAGTTCTCAGGTTTTCAGTAAGATGGGACATCTGGTCAACTTAATCGAGGTTTCGGACAGATTGTGGATATTTTCTCTGCCTTTACATACACGTTCGTGCGTTTCCTCGTTTCCGCGAAGCCAGTTTAGACCTACCTCTGAGTGTTTCTGAGCACAAAGTAGAGGGCAAAGATGACCCCTACCATCAAACCGAGGCCGGCATCCAAGATTATGGTGGCCAAGAAAGTCACAAACCACACAGCCTACAAACATAACAAAGAAGCAATTCTTTATTGAGAACGAAATTTCAATTTTTTTTATATGTACAATGTACATGTATATGCACATGAAATAACAACATTATCTGGTAATGAGGGAAACAGAAGTGAAATTAGGATTATTGAAGCAATTTAACTTTTTTAAATATGTCGAAACATATCCTGGGTTTACTGTAAAAAAGTCATTTTCTGGTTTAAATGATATACTGTATCAATGGTTGTTTTCGCCACGTTTAATGTTCGCCTACATTTGCAATTAGTTTTGCCCCGTTTTGAATTTGCCCATATAGCAGTTGTGTTTAAAAAGAAATAATTCGAGACAATGGAATTTGCGAAGTCAATTCGGCCGCTGACAACGGGTAAAAGGGGCGAAATTAAAACAGGGCGAATATGTCCCCGTGTATAGTAACGACTTAGTAAGGTTGTGCCAAATGGAACCCCATTGCTTGATAACGTACTAAGATTGCACAGAAAGAAAATGATACGATTCATATAGCTTCACTGTATACTAATATATGTACAGTTTATCTTTAGTGTTAGAATTTTTAAAAAATCAACTATTGTTGTTATTTTGTTTAATGCAATCGCCTCTATTTATTTTTTTTTTTTTTTGAGTAAAAACAAAATTAGTGTAAATGAATATATACAGATACATCATCGTGATACATAATTATGGAGACTCAATAAGGGAAATTGATGTGCGATGAACTAATAACAAAAAGTGCATTATATAGTGTATAGAACTGTTATAGATAACTGGAGGTTCCAATTCAACAACTGAGGTATGTTCTAGGATTTTTTTCACGCTTGTCAAGCTCCTATGTATAATTCATAACACTAAAAACCAATAGAGCTTTCAAATTGCTAGAGTTGCTTGTCACCAATCGTTAATCGATTTTAAAATTTTCTTTGTTTACTCCGATAACTTTAGAGCTATATGCTTCTACAAAGTTTATAAATTATTCAGGTCTTCGAATTGAGAAAATTCAGGAAAGTTTGGACTTTTTGCAGCATTTGGATTCACTTTAATTTTTTCTCTATCATTTAAGCGGTAGAAAAGGAGAGAAAATACTTTTTTATAAAAAGTTCTACGTTATAAAAATATAATAAAACTTTACGTATTTACCTCTGAATCCTCCATCTAAATGATGAAAATACATCGCCATCCATAGGAAAAATATCGCAAATTGCTGTTTTAACACATGGCGTTGATTCTCTCTGTTTTATTTAAACAATTTATGTATATACAATTTCCAATACACGATTATGACATCACATTATCAATTCCGAGTTTTCCAATATTTAAGTCTCCGGGTTTGTTAGGAGGTCTATACGGAACAATCGTATATTGTGCTCTGGTGGATATTTTTAAACAATGATTTTTTAAACACAGAACTAATGGTCCGAAACCGTGTACACAGCTCTACAAAGTGGCAGGGACCCGGACCGTATTGTGATAGAAACAGAAACCTGTATAAGCCTGGAAATAAATAATGAACATGAAGGACAATATATCCCTTATTGTTCAGCATTGTTCATTCCAGAATTTGTTGAATATACGGCCATGACTTTGAGATCGACTTGAAACATGTTTGCATCTCATTAAAACTGCATTGAATTATTAATTGTCACGTTGGGTTTGTTTTCCGATCAGGGATTTTGCATATCTAGATCTTTTCCTCGTTAACTGGTACAGATTTTTTGGTCAATAGTTTGCAAAGCATTATTTGAATTAAACGAATTTACTAATGGTTTATCTCTTTCGGTTTTTGTGTTTTCCCTTGTTTGAGAACAATTGCTTTTTTTTTCGCTTATTGCACTGTGTCAGATGGGACACCAATTTACACAGCAAACAGTTGTGTCAGACGTTCAATTTTTAGCCATCTGATTAATTTCAGTTTATGACTCTACGGTGACTTGTCACGGTAAATAAAATCCATCGGTTATTGTGTTTAATCAATTAAGTGATTGTTTCATCGCTTAACAGTTAAAATTCAGACTTTGCGCACCAAATCTATGTACTCCTCCATTGCAAGCGATCTTTTCTCCAATTTGATCTCTTTATCCGTTCTTCTACATACAGAACATTTTTGTGGAAATTCAAGGAATTAGAAGTCAAAACGTCTTGGTGGTTCAAAAGTTTGCTATTTACACAGAAGGTGGCGATTCTGCGACAATTATTCACCTGTTTGGCTCAGTATATTTGTCGTCTGCTTCTCCAATCAGACAGAACCATTTGCTCAGAACAGTTCCAGTTGGATTATTTTTAGATCAAATCCATTTAGAATTTACTTACAAAATCTCTCTTGCACAGCCGCCATAGAAACACCATGTCATGGAACTGATGGAACATCCCTTTGAGTGTGACGATCACGATACAAGCCAGGATACACTGCAAAAATCACAAAACAGAAAACTGGCTTGAACAACGTTTATAGCCAACACCGCTAACTACCTTTCAAGAACACGTAGACCTAACAACAGGAAAATCGTGCGTCAAAAGAGACTCAAAGCACGTTTTAAAATATTAATTCTACCCTTGAAGAATTGAAGTGACTTTTTGACTTATTCAATAGATATTTATTGACGCATGACTGAGATAGCTACTATAAAATGCTGCAGCACGGGCATTTTTTCTTTGTCTTCGGCGTCCTCCCCTGACGCTCTTCTTTGTCTTTCATCTCACCATCCCTCCCGCGTGTCTTAGGGATTTTAATAACCTGAATATCGGCACACAGGCCTGATGAATTATTATTACACCCTGAACCAGGACATATGTAGTAGAGAGCAAGTTCTGACAATAGTCTAATTAATATAATATAATCATTCTTTGACATGAACCTAGAAAGTTTATTACGATATGCCTCGAGAGAAATGTCGTACGGTTGGAAAATAGTGCTCCATTGAAAAAGCTTATAATGGCAGTCGATATCATCTAGGTGCTGGAAACGCGAGACGGCCATATTAAACAAAAGGTATTAACAAAAGAACCATTTATCAGTGCAAAGATACATACAATCAGTGTAAAAGCATCCCTGTATGCTGCTAGTATTTGCTAATCAAAATATTCCTAAAATCTATTGTATTCTCTTTGTTTAAATATCTATATGCTGACATCGCTGTTTTGGTTAAAATGGGGCCTTAAATTGGAGTGACATATTAATTGAGATAAATATAAACTAATGTAAAAGGAAATAGATTCGCTACGAACTCGCAACGATTATTTAAAAAGCCGATCAATTATGAACAATCGTTGAAATGAATGTTAGTCAACCACCCGACCCCTACCCTACCCAACCAACAACCGACTAACCAAGTAAAAAAAAAAGAATAATTCAAACGGAGAACTTGGTTTCAAAATGGGGAGAAATGCTGTTGATTTATTTTCCTTATCGTAATATCGTAATCAGCTGATCTTGTTGTTTTACAACAAAATGGTTCACTTGTGTTCCTGGAAAAGACACCCCCCTATCCCAAGCTTAGAACGGCATATTATCAATAGTTTAGTATTTCAATGGCGTAATCAATTTTCGAAAAATAAACCCGTGTTATGGAATTGAATTTTCCAAACAATAAAACGAAACATATTTGATGAGAAAATATTGATCTTCGTAGGAAAAAATTAAACCGTGACAGCTAGCTTACTCAACAAAAATCGATATATGAGATTTGTTTTTAACAATCTCTGAGACCATCAGATAACTTGGGTTCAGAATGATGAGTGCCTGTTACATATTAGAAGATTAGTTAACAATTGCTAAATGAAATTGATGACTACATTAGAGATCAAACGCTGTTCATATTTCGACCTGTATATTGAAGAAGCAAGTTGAGATTTCAATTGTGAGTGACATGTACTCGAATGTAGTTCTCAATATGTACGACAAGTTAGTAAGATTGCAAGAAAAAAAGGGATCTCAAAACTTTCCGATTTACTATGATTTAATGATGGACTGTCAAAATTAGATTTTACTGTCCGAATCCTATCGGACATTTCATCGGGCTGTTTGTACCTGCAGCAATTAAGGTTTTATGACAGATGAAATCATAAAACAAAGTCGAACTGCATTCTCAGTTATAACAAATTGACGGCTATATTGGGTATTTTTTCCCTGAGGAATGAAAACTTAGCATAACCTTAATTGAAATAAATGTTTGACAAATAATTAAAAAAAAAGGATCCCAGTAAGGTATTTAGAATGTTGCTGATTTGTTAAAAAATAAATTGGAAAGAGAGGGTTGATAATAAACACGTGTTAGGGACGTGTATATACTCACGTTTGGCAGACTCGAAAACATGGGTCCGATGTAAGCTATGACGATAAAAACAAGGAGGGAGGACACCAGTCCCACTACCTGGTCAAGAAAGGAAGATATCAAACAATGATTAAGGTCTAAAAACAATAATGTCAGAGAAATCTTAATTAATGTGAATGGTGTACGTGTTGTAAAGAAGCTTGACCGAGAATAAACTGTAATGTATCAATTTTTTTTTTAGATATAAAACGAGTTTATAAACATAAACGCCAAGTTTGGATATATTTAAAATAGAAAAATGGCTCAAATCATTTATTCTTCGATCAGGCTTTATTTGTCGGAATTGTTTAGTATTATAAGGCGACCGATACATAATATACAAGATCATACGGTTAAAATAAAACGGTAATTACAAATAAGGCATTAATGTTATGAAAAGTTTTAGGTTAGTTTTAAATTGGTCAACATTAGATTAAGTACAATTATTTGTGTTGGCATCATGCATAAAATTTAACGGCTTAATGAACGCAAATAGGACATCATTGGGTTTTTCAGGTAATACAAAATGATTTATTCTTTAGCATTCGGATTCTTCATAGTAATAATTGGTATTTTCTTGTAAGCAGATTTTGTACGTTCGATTTTTAAATTTCTTCGAGAAAACGTTAATTCGAGGAAAGTGTTTTCATTAATATAGTGCCTAAAAAAATTTCACCTATCTTTCTTTTTTACATTTAATTTAGAAGACAAAACCAACAATATATCCTGGAAAATTGTTGTTCATACTTAAAATCACAGTAAATAGCTCATGTAAAAAAGATACAATCAATTAATGCATTTGTAAATTTTTAAATTTAGAGATATGTATTTATGCGAGTTGGTCTCTAGCATGTTTAGAAAAAAAGTTTCTTACCTGTGTTTTCCCGCCAGAATTTTCCTGGACCAGACTCCGGGAGAGAGAGGCGGAGCAGCAGAAGGACGAGAACAAGGCCCCAATCACATTACACAGTCCGTTAGCGACCAGTTCCTGGAAAAGGGGGTACATAGAAAAATCATGGTGTGGAGAGAGAGAGAGAGAGAGAGAGAGAGAGAGAGAGAGAGAGAGAGAGAGAGAGAGAGAATATATTCCTTGTCAAAGATTTACATTTTCCCTCCTGTTCATTGGTTTTATCAACGCCTAATTTTAATTTAATTCTTCAATGTTGTCTTTGAAAGGTTCACCTGGTTTGCATTAACTTCTTCTTTGTCTTTCTCTGCCAATATTTTGGCCATGGCATAGGATGTAGCGAAGGCAACAAAGCTCACAGCGATGGCGTCACCAACTACGTCACCAATGAAGCCAAGGTGGGAGAGCGTGGGCGGTGGAACTCTGAAAAATGAACGCAAACATAATGAACTTTTTTTGGTCTTCTTTAAGTCTTTAAATGAGAAAACAAAAGAATATCGCTATGCAATTGCTAAAGAAATATTGTGATCCTGCATATATGTGTTAAAGCCAGATCAAGAACAACTGTACACGTCCATCACAGACGACTGTCAGTGAAACAGAATGAGGAATCTTACCCCACAGGAATGTGACCGACAACCTCAACATCGAATTTCTCGTTGATTTTCGTGTAATGGGAAATAACCGTTCCAGCGATTACCTTGAACGAAACAAAAAGAAAAAAATCAAAAATTTTTTTAAATGCGTTTTAAATTCTTTCCATAAGCGATTTCATTCTTTAAGGTTAATACTTCTATATAGAAGGAAAGTTGAAGGTATTTTTCTTCAAGTTTTGCGATCTATTGTGAATGGTTTGGAATACTAACCACGAAGAGTTCTACTGGGATGGGGACAGGTAAGTTCTTCATACACGTCGGGTTATTATTGATACCTTCCTTGATCAGAATCAGGACAAAGATGGTGGTCACCGAACCCACGGCGGCCACGGGATTGACCTGATTTAGGACGGCGAAGAAATCTCGGTAGAACTGTAATTCAAATCAGAAAAAATATTGATTAATCGCAAAAGGCATATATAAATATATCAAACAAATTTACTAAGTTAGAAAAAATTAACCATATTACATGTACATATGGAATTAAACATGAAACATGATTTACGAATCCTCTAGATCTAAATTCACATCGGTTTTTAAAATCAATTTTAATATCAGCAAATCTCACTACTCACATAAATCATTTTGAAAGCACCGTGGTAAGAAAACACCTGGACACCGAACAGGTATTTGACCTGACTGGTGAACACGTGGATGGCTGCCCCGGTGGTAAATCCGCTGATCAACGGATCCGACATGAAGGACGCCAATCCGCCAAACCGGAAGCTCCCCAGGAACAGCTGTCAATGACCAAATGAATGTTCAATTTTAAACTATGTCACAAAGAGAAGACGCGGACATGTTTGTGTGATTCTTAGAGTTGATTAAAGAGAATACTTTGTACAGCGGATATGGTCTTATTTGTAAGATGTCTTGATACATAGCAATGGTACAAAGAATCTGCATATATATGACCGTGTTTCAGGGTCATGAGGCTCTCTTAGACGTAAGTCAGAATTTGAACATAACGTTAAACCTTCATCATACATTTAAAATTAAAAATACAATAGAGGAGTATTACCTATTATGCTGCTATTAATACAGTTCTCATTTGTCGTTGATATTCATAAGTACATGTATGCGTTAAATTAGAAATTCACAATATATAGTGGTCTTACTTGTATAAGGCCAGCCATAAACGTCACAGACATAGCAAGCCCCACTCTAACACGAAGTTCGTCGTCCGTTAGGTCCGCCGCGGTGGGATGATGTCGCGTGGTGGATATGAGTGGGACCGCCGTGGTGTTCGCGGTAATTATAGAGTAAGCCGTTTCTGCTGTAGAGTTTATGATTGGCGGGCCGACGGACGGTGCTATTGTTGTAGTAGATATGGAGGGTCGCAGGTATAGGTCGGCTTTCTCCTGCACCACTGCCCCCACCATTAGACTCGTCACGGCGTAAGTTCCTGAGGATTAAAATGTACAGATTTACTGAAACTACACATCAATACTCAATTGATGCAGTTGATTGTCATTTATTTTTCATATTTATCTGAAGCTGAAACTTGATTTTTTTTCATCATTATGAATTGTTGGGAGTATATTGCTAACTTTTCAGATATTAATGATTAAAATAAATTATAACATCATTTTAGTTTATGAAAGACACAAAGAGACTGTAAACGAAAAACTGTTAAGGATAGGACTTCATATATTACTTATACAAATTTCAAGCATAGTTTTGTCCGTAAACATGACATCAATTGCAGGGCATTAATATGTATTTACGCAAAAATAAATCCTTTTAAGAAAGATATCGATAAATCCATTAGATAATTCAGCGTTACTCACCAATGGATATCTTCTTGGAGGACCCGAAGAAGAAGTAGAGGATGACGGGAAAGAAGCTTGTATACAGGCCGTACACGGGGGGTAGGTTGGTCAGGAGTCCATAGGCCATACCTACAATACACGAATATACCAGGGGTCAGACCAAGGCTTAATCATTCAGTAAGAAACGTTTATGTTTGATAAACAAAAAAATGTGCCTGACGGTTCGTGCGCTGATTCAACTCATGGTTGGGGTGGGATGGGGGTTAGGGTGGGGTAATGTTTCATGGTAGTGTACTAAGTACTGTTAAAAAAGATAGTATTCTTTGAAACGGAATTTAATTGTGAAATACATATACATGTAGTTGATTGACACAATCTTTTGTTTTATTCCACTGTATAAATCTTTAGCTTTGTGTACAGACTTTTGTTTAAGGAGGCTGGCGGGTAAACAAGTTATAATTACCCATCAAATACACTTATTATCTATTTAAATCGTTATATAGTCCAAAAAATTAATAAATTCAAATTCCAGCTTCAAGAAACTATCTTATTTGAATATTTTGCAGAAATCTTCTTTACCCTGGAGGTTCGATTGTCCAAAAATGACGATTAAATTATTATATCATTCGCTATTATTCAAAGCATCTTGTCGTTTTAGAAACCAGATGATAATCTAATTTCTCGCAAGATAAGAGTTTCAAATAAAAAAAGTCATGCATTTTAAGTAATTGTGTGTATTGAGAGTCTTTAATTGCTGCAGTTTTATCAGATAAGACTCGTTTTGGTGTGACCCGAAGCGTGATTAACACGTGTTTACACGTTGCAACTTGATAAACCAGTTATGTTTATTGGCTTGGAATAAAATTGAACATGCAATTTATTAATCTTACTGAAATGTAAAAAATATCATTTTTGTGTAAATTAAAAAAAAGTCAATTTAAGTATATGATTTTTCTAGGAATATGAGAGAATATTATGATTAAGCAATCATAACGATTTTACGGATAAAGTGGTATTCTTTTATGATATTAAAATCCCATTAAGCTTCTTA
Organism: Magallana hongkongensis; assembly: GCA_015776775.1. NCBI lineage: Eukaryota > Metazoa > Mollusca > Bivalvia > Ostreida > Ostreidae > Magallana > Magallana hongkongensis. Next base: position 34,241,542 of record CM027470.1, read on the forward strand.
TAAATACTTTCTAAGTTATTGTTGACAAGAAAGCTATCATTGTAAACATTTAGAATGTTTGTGTTTCAGAAGATTTGTTTGATGAAAACTGTTATTTGCTTGGCGAATCAGTATCCAAACTATAGCAGGCTTTATAGGCAATCTCCTTTATATCATTTTTTTTCAAATCATGAATGCATAAAAGCAAATAGGGGGAGGTGACTTTAGCATCACTTATTTTTTTCTATTCTTTTTTTTTCTCTAGCAACTCATTTTGATAAACAATCAGAATTACATTGTAAAGTAACATACTATTGTATAGTATGCGGTAACTGACCGACAAAATGTGTGGTAAATATAAGGAGAAATAAAAAAAAAATTCGGCGGGCGATTTATCAAATTAATGGGGATGAACAGATCGGGCGTGAAGATCGATATATCGTTGCCAGAAGAGTGATCATGTCTGCTCTCTGATCGGTGACCGTGAAAAAGTACAAGTGGTAGTGTCCTGCAAGCTTTCTTATTACATGTACTTGCATTATATACATTTATTTTATTAAACTATTAATGCACATTGTTTCAGAAAAGTATGAAAAAATCGTACAAGCCTTCTAACAGAAAAAATATTTGAGTACGAGTACAATGAAATGTATAAGATCATTGTACGTGGATGAAGTATTAAGAAATCAAAATTTGGTTTTGCGCGTGCACGTCTTCACATAATATAGAAAAATGTCATTATTAATTTAATTTAAAAAGTTTAATATAGGTGGATTCTTACCTTGAGGAATGTGAATGATCCCAACGGTTAAGACCGGCCACGAAATCCGCCAGCAGATACTTCCGAATACTATATTTTTTCATAATCCCCCAAAACGGGAAAAGTTCCGTGCAAAAAGCGCGGGAAAGCTGTCGTGTCCACGAACATTTTGGAATATTTTCTCCGATTTTTTTCAGCACACGTGAAAATCGAAATGTACTTTTGATATTTTTCCGGACTTTTTCTTGGGATTTCTTCAGAACCTGTGTGCGGAATTTCCCCCTAGGACGGTTCAGTTCCATCAGCGTCTTACGAACATCCGGGTCCATGATATTCAAATTACGTCACAATGCAGAGAAAAAACAATACAACTATATACCATGTTCTCTCGAGACAGATATGAGGCTTTCTTTTCGCTACTCAAAGTTTTTGTGCATTCGCTGGGCGCTCGACGAAGGTAACGTTTTGATCGCTACATTTCACAAATCCCCAAAGGCGTCACAGAAAATCAGCGATCAACGATTAATTTATCTGTCACCGACAATTGCCATGTTTTGTGGAGAGTAAGTGTTAAAAATTAACCCATTAAGGTGAGGACAGGCAGAATTAAGACATTAATCATCGTGAAGTTATAGGGATTAATAACTCTAAGTACTGTTATCTATATCAGGATTAGGACATTAATGTTTTGATATAGATTATTGAAATATGACTTTTATCAACCTAGTAAGCCTAGCTGTCATATCCAAATGAATGATTGTCATATGGACATAGAATCTTAATTAAATGATAATGAAAAAAACGTTAATGATAGAGACATTATCATTGAAAAAGTCATATGTACCAGTCAATATCAATTAACTTCTATGATATTAATAATTCGTTAAATATTGGCAATGTTGGTAGCAATTTAAACACGATCAAGACTATTTAATGTATTATTTCTAATCATTGAATTAAAAAACACAGAGAAGATATGCATACAATTTAAAACAGCATAAAGAAAATCGTAAAATTAGAGTAATTCTTTTTCTCTTTTTTACTGTAAACTTAGAGTACTTCTTTTATTCTATTGTATACAATTCAAATCACTCTAAAGTTTTTAGTTTATTTCATCCTAGCTGCAGGTCTGAATCCCAATCTGAAAAAGTTCGAAAAGACAACATGGGAGCTACAGTTTCGTATGTATTTAAAAATTTGCAATATACAGCGTACAAAAAATGCGCTAGTTTTGGAACGATTAATCCTATTTACACCAATTTTGGATAAAATTAGTACCATTAAATTCAAGAAAAATTTGTTGATGTCATATATTTGAAGTTCCACACATGTTTAAAACTCTATGAATACATTCAAACCAGGGGTTTTTAACAGAGACGTTTTTGAATGGCAGCTTCCCCTCATAGTTACTTTTACCTCAGGAAAACTGGCTATATATAGTAGTATTTCTCCCAAAGTAAAACATTTTCCTAACTTTTTGGTTCGGATTAAGAAAAATATTTATGGAAAGCCAGTCGGGATTAAAATTTAAATCAAAATTTGTGCATCCGGAAGTTGCATAAAACTGCATATATATGTAGACTGAATATAGACAATATTTTAATTTGGTTCATATGGAGAACTTAATTAATGTATACGTTATTATTTGATAGGTATGGCATGTTTAAAAGCAGTCGCATGAAAAATTATGCCCTGAATTCATGAATTTAAAATGTATGTAGAAGTCTAAATATAATTTTAAAATTACATCCGTTCATTTGATCTTGCTTGCTCTGCAGAATCAATGCTAGTATCTACGTCATACAAAGATTGCTTATGACTTGATGGTGTAAATGTTTTGTTCTGATGTGTCTACAATAATCAATCAGTACTGTCTATTTTACTATCAAATTCTGTTTCCTGAGGTTGCGATCGATATAATTCACACAATGTACATAGTGCACATACAGTCATGCGCGGATCCAGAAAATTTTTTCAGGGGGGGGGGGGGGTCCGAAGGATAATTGTGTTTGCCAGGGGGGGGGGGGGGGGGGTCCGAGGCATATTTTCGCGATAATTTTACTATGTAAATTTAATAAATTTTCATTTTCCAGGGGGGGGGGGGGTCGGGACCCCCCCGACCCCCCCTCTAGATCCGCGCATGTACAGTCATGTATATATACGTTGCCTACGTCACAAAAGAACGTCCGTGATCCCGTAAAATTCCTTTGATATAGTCTATGAATTTTGTATATGATTTATTAGTTTTGGTATTTCTGTCCAAGGGTTCTGGGTTTTTTTTATCACATGTATGAAAACTATTGTAAACAGTCCAAAATGGAAGTCTTTTAAAATTGTCGATCATCTGACTAAAATGTTGATTATATCAAAGTTATTTTTTCAGTGCCCTATCACTCTTAATTTGGAGTAGTGCAAAATATATTGACGTTAATTACTAAATGCTATCTTTGAAAGCATTTTACCCAATTAATAGGTATAAATGAATTATTTTTAACACATAAATGTCACGGATGTTTATTTTGGTTATGAAACACAATACTACAGATATTGTAACGTTGCATCAACGGCAGCATAAAAATTAAAGACTGTGCAAAGTTGCGCGCACTCGAGTTATACTCGGCCTTTGGTTGTGAACATCTCGCCGTGTTTAAGTTGGACATAAAACATACATTTGGTTGTCAACTTTAACGTAGCGAATCTCATAATTTGGTCCACCACCCAAGGCCCAGTATAATTTGAGTGCGTACGACTTTGCACACCTTTTTTTCATCCTGGCGTTGGAGCAAAGTGCAAAGATAGATCTTAGTCATTAGATAGTGTTGTGAAACGGGTCCCGGTGTCATATAATATTTTAAACCCCGCAATATATTGGACCCGGGGTCAAAATATCGCTGCAATGTATTGACCCCCCCCCCCCCCATAAAATATTGAACCCCGGGTTCAAAATATTATGGCCGCGATATTTTGAAACCCCCTCTAAATTTCATTGCTATTGGAGAGAAGGTTCAAAATATTATGGCCGTGACATATTGAACCCCCCTCTAATTTTCAGTGCTTTTGGAGAGGGGGTTCAAAATATTATGGCTGCGATATTTTGAACCCCCCCCCCTCTAATTTTCAGTGCTTTTGGAGAGGGGGTTCAAAATATTATGGCTGTGATATATTGAACCCTCTTCTTATTCACAATTCTAATTGGAGAGGGGGTTCAAAATATTATAGCCACAATATTTCAAACCCCCTCCAATTTTCATTGCAGTTGGAGAGGGGGTTCAAAATATCGCCACGATAGATTGAACACCCATCCTATTACCAATTCCAATTGGAGAGGGGGTTCAAAATATTATGGCCACAATATTTTGAACCCCCTCGAAATTTTATTGCTATTGGAGAGGGGGTTCAAAATATTATGGCCGCGATAGATTGAACCCCCCTCCTATTACCAATTCCAATTGGAGAGGGGGTTCAAAATATTATGGCCACAATATTTTGAACCCCCTCCAATTTTCATTGCTACTGGAAAAGGGGTTCAAAATGTTCTGCCACGATAGATTGAAAATAATATGGCCTTGATATTTTGACCCCCCCCCCCCTCCAAAGGGAATTTGAAATGGGAGGGGGTTCAAAATATTGCAGCCATAATAGAAATTGGAAAATATTAGGTGGGGGTTCAATATATCGCCGCCATAATATTTTGAAACCCCTCTCCAATAGGAATTTGATATAGGAAGTGGGCTCAATATATCACGGCAATAATATTTTTTACCCCTCTCCAATAGCAATTAGAATTAGAGGGGGGGGGGGTTAAAACATCGCAGCCAAAATATATTGACCCACCCTCCAATAGCAATAAAATTTAGAGGGGGGTTTAAAACGCAGCCATAATATTTTGACGCCCTTTCAATAGCAATTGAAATTAGAGGGGGGTTCAAAATATCACAGCCATAATATTTTGAGCTCCCCCTCCAGTAGCAATAAAAATTAGAAGGGAGTTCAAAAAATTGCAGCCATTATATTTTGACTCTCCAAAGGGAATTGGAAATGGGAGGGGTTTCAAAATATCGCAGCCATAATATATTGAGCCCCCTCTGCAACAGCAATGAAAATTAGAGGGGGCTTCAAAATATTGCAGCCATAATATTTTGAACCCCCTCTCCAATGGGAATTAAAATTAGAGGGGGGTTCAAAATATCGCAGCCATAATATATTGAACCCTCTCTCCAACAGCAATTAAAATAAGGGGGGGGGGGGTAAAATATCGCAGCATTAATATATTGCAACCCTTCTCCAACAGCAATGAAAATTAGAGGGGGGTTTAAAAAATTGCAGCCATAATATTTTGAACCCCTCTCCAAAGGGAATTGGAAGTGGGAGGGACGTTCAAAATATTGAGGCCATCCCATTTTGAACCCCCCTCCAAAAGGAATTTGAAATGGGAGGGGGGAGGGTCAAAATATCGCAGCTATGATATATTGCACCCCTTTTCCAAAAGCAATTAAAACTAGAGGGGGGTTTAAAAAATTGCAGCCATAATATTTTTAACCCCTCTCCAAAGGGAATTGGAAGTGGGAGGGACGTTCAAAATATTGAGGCCATCCCATTTTGACCCCCCCCCTCCAAAAGGAATTTGAAATGGGAAGGGGGGGGGGGGTCAAAATATTGCAGTCATGATATTTTGAACCCCCTCTTCAATAGAAATTTAAAAATATAAGGTGGGGGTTCAATATATCGCGGCCACAATATTTTGAACCCCCTCTCCAATAGAAATTTGATAAAGGAAGTTGGCTCAATATATCACGGCAATAATAATTTTACCCCTCTCCAATAGCAATTAGAATTAGAGGGGGTTTAAAATATCGCAGCCAAAATATATTGACCAACCCTTGTCAATTTCCAACATGAATTAAGATTGTAGACTGTGATACAATAAACTCATTTTATGCTTTTCTCCTGACAACTCTCGAAAAAGGAGAATTTTCGCTTATCTGTCCTAAGATTGATATTGATATGCATGAGAGGTGGAGCTGCCATTATCAGAATAATACTAAAATTAGACTAGCATGAATAACAATACCATGTATAAAATTTATGTGATCACTCTTTCACCATATAACCCTATCTATTCTACATGGTACAAGTATACTATTATGGTTTCAACAATTAAACCACACCCATGTAAGTACAGAAAACTTTAAATAAATGCTTGACAAATTTAAAACGTGTTCGAAAGCATTGTCCTAGTTAGCACAAAACATGCTACCTTACACGTCACGTGATAGAATTTTGTATTCACAACAATACCTGGGTTGCGTTCAAGATCGTAGCTGCTACGTAGGGCTACATAGTTGAACGGTAGACTTGCCTAGCCGCTAGGTAGATATTCGTAGCCTAAATATTTCATGCTAAGCATCGAATTCAAGATGGCCACCTTAGTTACCACTTTGTAACAAACCTGGAATCTATTTATTTAGTGATATTTTATCTATCCTTTAAGTGAAAATGAGTTTTGATATGTATATTTCCGCTTGAAATTAACAAATTATGTCGATGAAATTAGTCTTTAGTCGAATATTTCCAACTTTTAATCTGAGACCTAGCGGCTAACCTAGCGGTCCGTTCAATACACCTAGATATCTACGCTAGGCTAGCAGCTACGATCTTGAACGCAGCCCTGGGGTGAGAAATCACGTGGTAAATGATGATATGTAGCATGCATCAACCCTTGGTCATAACAGGGAAAGCGAACCTAAGAATTAGTTTTTTATCATTTAAACCATGAGCGCATGTTTGTCTATTAATCTCCCTTTGACATAACTTTGATAATGCAAATATACAACTACTGTTAAACGGAGAATAGTAGACAAACATGCGCTGACTATGTATGAAGTCAGTATAAAAGTAAGCGTCCTCATTATCGGATAGAGATTGAAGAAATCATGATGACCCCGCCTATGAAAACAAATTCGTAGTTGGTAACAACATACTTTTATTTAACGCAATTACGTAAAGTTGCAGTTTAGATGTTGACCATTTCTGCAATTAAAAGAAAAATTTCTCCTTTTTAAAGTTTATTCTCTCGCAAATATCGCATGCCCTTAAGTGCAGTCATCCTTTACGCAAATTTTAGCGTGTATAGCTTAATTATTCAGTGACGACTTTATGCAAATCTTTGATTAATAGTGTTAGCCAAGGAGCATTATTTTGATTGATTTGATAGTTAAAAATTTATACTTTTAAATAATAATATAAACGTTGCTATGTTTTTTTTAATGCGTAAGAATTTCGTTCGGAGGTAGACTTAGCCTATTAAACGTAAAATTGATTCGTGTCTTTCTACGGAGAGCGAAAAGACAGTGCGATTTATCCTTTTTTAAAATGCATGTTGTACTTTTGGCATAACATAAAAACATTTCATGTTGACAACCGATATGACGTGCCGGTCATTCCTTTAAAGAAGTACTTGTTATATAATTAAGTCATTTTTTTTCCTATTTTAAAACTAAACAAATATAAAAGTTTGCGAAAAGTTTTATTAAAACAACATGAGCTGTATTTTCCGCAGTTTTACATGAGAGATGCTTAAATAATTAATCTGCATGCAAAGCCGTTTTATTTTTTTTTTAAAATGCAACAGAAAAAGAGAACAAGGAAAACAATTGCTTTTGATTTACACCATCATATGCAGTGTACAAATGTGTAATTAACGTACCGTCACCAATTTTTTTTTTACCAAAAATGTCATAAACCTAATTTTATTCCACTATCAAATCTTTTCATTTTAAGCAGTGTTCATCCATGTACATACAAATAATGATATTCGCTTATAATTTAGGAAAAAATGCACATTTCCGCATAATAATCATTTTAGATGCACAACAAATTAATCACAGTCTTTTGTTTTTTGTTAATATCTTTACAATGTTTTCTTTATCTTTGAACCTAAAAATATTACACTCAATGTTTCACATTATCATTCACAAATTTTTGCGCACTACGATATAACACGTGTACACATGTACTCTACGGTTGTTACATCAGAGAGTACATGGTTGAGATAGCAGATCCCAAAATCTGAGAGGTTTTGCTTTGTTGTTCTTTCGATAAGAAGTCGAGTTCTTTGTGTTTTACCAATAATTCGCTAAGACATACTTCTAAGATCTTCATCCGAGTCATGTAGCCATACTTCTGCTCTCTCGTTCCTTCTTTAATCATATATTTTATGTATTCTGTCGTTTCCATCGGGTTTTTATGAGTAATTTCTTTTAATCTGTTGTTAAACTGGTTTACGTTGACAAGAAGTTGGGCAATAGCCATTTTTATTTTTCGTACCATGTCTGCCATTCCTTGCAAGGCTTGTGTTTTTGAGGAAAATTGCCAATTGGCTGAGGTGATTTCATGGTACGTTTTCTTTATATTTTTAGAATTAAATCGTGTAGTATACGGAGTGTTGCAGTGTAATTGCCATTCACAATGTCCTGGGCATACTGTACACTTTCCATTAAGTATTACTATGCACTTTATTTTGTTATCTTCCGAAACGCTACAGTCTTTGTGACACATATAATTGCAGGTCAAGCAATATGTCGAATTTTGTTTTTTCCCAGGTATATTTTCCTTCGCCAGTTCTGTAACTTCATATATGCAGTGTATGTCTCCCTGTATTTGTTTTTCGTGCTTTTCTAATATAGACATTTTTTCTTCTAATACAAAAATTTTAACCAATCCAACACTTATCAAACTGCAAAGATATTGGACCGCATTTTCAAAATATTTCATTGTATTTAAATCTTCCGATGTCATCTTTAGACTTTTCGTTTCCATTATACCTAGATTTTCAAATAAACTACACAAACTTTGCATTCCAGTTTTCCAGAGGTCATATTTATCGTTCTCTCTCTCTTTCTTGCCGGCAAACAAAGTAAAATTATCAAACATATAATTAATTTTGTTTGGCAGGCAAACTTCAGCCAACGAAGTTAGTATGGGAGGTTTCTGTGACTCGGCAATAGTAACAAATACGCAAATGTTTTTCTTTATATCTTCTCCAAACCAATGCATAATAGCATCCAATAAACACTTTTCCGAAGGCGTTAGTCGAGCGTCTGGAGCGTTTACCAAAAAACATACAGCATCTAAACAAACCATTCCCTCTTCTCCAGGTAACGCAAACAACTGCCGAATCTGATTTATTATTTCATTGTTACCATGTTCACTTACTTCGCTATTGTCAACCAAATCTGGTGTGTCAATGATATGCAGTGCATAGTCAAAGTTTGTAGTTACATCTGGGTATATGCTGTAACATGTAATCCATTCTGTTTGTGACATTACCTTAAGGATTAGAAAAAAATGATTGAGAAAACAGATCACCTTTAACTTCCTTTCATATGTAAAATGCCAAGTATGTTAGAAAAAAGGACCTACATAACTGCTACAAGAGACCTATTAACCTTGAAGGTCACATGGCTACACTACAGAACTGTGTATAATTCGCAGATATACAATTTAATAATTTCAATTAGATTTTGCACCACAATTATGCATTATACGGTATTTATATTATTATTTATTACCCGCAAGATGTTGGATACATTGCAGATCTGAATATATATCGAAAAAAAAATGAAATATCCTGAAAAATGTGTAATGATAACTCTAAAAGAAACAGTCAGGCGCATGATCTGAATAATCATATATTAAATTGTATGATTTTCTGAGAGGAATTTGGAACCTATTCAAGTAAAATGATTCGGATTTTTTGTAAAAAAAAAAAAAAAAAACAAACCCCGAAACAAAAAAAAATATAAAAACTCTTTGTTTAACATACAAAACATTCAAACATTTAAATATGCATTAAAATGCTGTTTCCATAAAATGATAAATAATTGCCAATGTGCCCAAAATTTCAGGTTTTGATAGATGCTTGCTCATCTTAACCCCGAACTAAGTTTTAAACCTATCATGGGACTATGCATTTAAAAAGGTTTAGTACATTTATATGCACCCTATTCTATTGCATAGTAATGATTTGGTGATGATTGGCAAGTTTACATGAGGAAGCTGAAACGTATTAATTTTTAAAAAGCTTGCGAAAGTCAAACGACGAAAGGCAAATAATATAGACAAAAACAATGAGCATCAGTTTTTATTGAGTGTCCAAAGTGATTTAAAATAGATGAAAAAGAAGATACCGGGTTTTTGTGTCTTCTATTTTCTTCATGTTCCAGATTAAATAAAGTGAACCGAAGATTGTCCTCCCAATTCACGTGAAACAGATAATTTGCAATCCCATCTATGAAAGTACTTTTACCACTTCCGATTGCTCCAACCAACATGATTGTTTTGTGCTGCATACACAATCTACCATTCCCTGCGAAAACAAGCATAATTAATATATTTAAAGTACCAAGGTACATTTCCGAATTTTATAGCACAATCCTTACCTAAAGAAAATTTCTTGAACTTGATTTTTTTGTTTCTTGCTTCTGAAATTTCCTTTGTAGGCAGACGATAGATTTCAGAATTGGCAGATTTGGCATTTGAGCAATATTTCATTTGTAGTTTTGGTGATATTGTTTCAAAAATTTTACTTTTTGAACTAAATGGGTATTTCTTTCCCTTTGATACATTTACTGCGCGGATTCTGAAGCAATACGGTGTACATGGTTTTAACCCGTTTACAACAGTTCTGGATGAGTCATGTGATACTGTCGACTCATATATCACCCACTGACCGTCGGGAATATTTTTATATTGAATTTGATAGACGCATTCTGAAGATAACTCCTCGATATTCTCCCATTGCAATTCTATCCGAGTAGAATGAATAAAAAGAGCAACAGGGGTTCCAGGAGTTATATGGTCTTCCCCTTCCTAAAAATTAAAGGGTTTATTTTTAAACTTTTGCATAAGATAGTATATATTTTCTTAAAAGATTTAAACAACAAATAGAATAGATTTGATGTACTTCTGTATTGCTCATATAGTCCTCCAATTCCTCATTTTCAGACAGTTGGCTGAAAAAAATGAGCTTATTTAATGATGTATATAATTTGAAAACAATTGAAAATTTATATTATATAAAGTTTTAAAAAGTACACATTAAAACCTTTCATCATGGATAAGCCATGCGTCTTGAGACCTGTTTCTAGGCAGAATGTCAGTACTTTCCTCTTGGTTTGTGCGAATATTGATTCCATTCTCACTAAGAGGTTCTAATTATTGAAAAGAAAAATGAAATAATAAACATGCATAGACCCAAATTCTTTATAAAGACAGTACACATAAAATTTCTTCTTGATACATGTATTTTTTTTGTTTAAAGCTAATCGATTGTCGTCCTATATCTACTGGCTCTAAAAAGAACTGAAAGTGCCATTTTTTGCTGACAATTGCTGATATTTACTAATAATTTTACTGTTGTTACTGATATTTGCTGTTGGTTCTGATATTTACTGACCTTTTTGTTGTGAGTTCTGATAATTACTAATATTTACTGAGATTTACAGTTGGTACTGATAATTGCTGTTATTTACAGAGACTATTTTAAGGCCCAAAAACATTGCCTTATTATTAATAAATAACACATATTTCAGATTTAACATAATTTGTTTCGAGTTTTATAATTTATATTATTACTAGATAATTTACTATTATTACTTTGTTGCAGCTGACTGAAGAAATAACAAAACTTTTTTTATTGCATTTATTTTAAACCAGTGAATGAGTATTAAGTCTCTCTCTCTCTCTCTCTCTCTCTCTCTCTCTCTCAAATTTAGTTCTTTAGGTCAATTTTCAATATAATTTCTAATACTGTTCCAAAGAGGAATTTAAGATAAAAAAATGTTTCGGAAAACAATGGGGGGGGGGGGGGCATTCCCATTAAACTTCCCCGTTTTATACATACATCATTTATCCATATAGACATAGAATACAATAATCTGTTCATTAATCATTCATGTTTACAAATTAATATCTATGGTTTACAACCAATCAGCTGTCGTGATATGAAAAAGTATGAAATTAAAACACGCTAGGTTATGCATTATTTGCATGCATATAGTTTAAACCAAAGTTGTCAGATTCAATGTATCTACCCGATGATTAACTCGCCCTGCACTTTCCGCCATTATGTCAAATAGTCAATTCGTTTCTGGGTACCCCGTTCTGGAAAGTTCTTTCCATTAATACTAAAATCGCATTAATTGTTCCAATGTTTATTTATTAACTTTTTGCATCAATCGAAATCCGATCTAAGGTATCTGCCCGCGATGAATGATGAACTCGTCCTATGGTGGCAGGGGATAGTTTCGAAGGAAAGACCCAGTCAAAATTTTGAAATAAAGGGAGAACCTGGGGTTCGGCTGGTTATTTGAGGGGTATAAATTGGTAGAATATTTATTGCATTCATTTTGTGGATAGAGGAGCTCATGTCAATTTCATTGATATATGACACTTTATTATTGGTAGCACTTTTCATCCGATATGGAATGAAAATGCGAAACTGTGGCCAAAATTTTCACTTTCCGTTTTGTGCTTGAAAAGTAGGGTGGGTTCAGAACACGAAATGTCACTCGAAAAGAAGGTGATTGACCCCCCATCAATTGGTGATTATTTGCATGGGTATACATTAAGCTACCAATCCTATGGTAGTTTATGGCAGTTGCTCGGGACTGGAGCGTGGTTCTGGACCCGTGAAAATGTGAAAAAAGGGCCATTTTTCAGAAAATTTTGAGACTGTCCCTGGCTATTCTTTATAGTGCTATATGTAAGTTGTACTTGTTTTATTCTGAAATGTTTAAAAATTCTCAAGAGTCGGGACCATGTGTCCCCTGCATGCAAACCAATTTTAGCAAATTTAAAAATCCACTGAAAAATTAAATCACATATATGAGCACTATCTGCCTCACATTTCCTCGACCAAAAAAACTATCCCCTGCCACCTATACTCTTCGTTAATTAGTCAACCCGCGTTCTTGGTTACCCCGTTCTGGATATTTCTATCCCATTCTCTCACCGTAGGTCGTGCTTTGCAAGCGAGTGAGTATCAAAACTAAAATCGCCCACTAAAGAAACGAATTGACTCATTTTACTTATTCAATATTTTTCAAATCTTAATTTCTATGTATTCTTTAAATAGGTTCACAGTAAATATATTAATTCCTTACGTAATCATTTAATATTATTTCATTGCAAGTATATTGATCGAGACTATCCATTACTTGGATCCGCTAAAGCGTGTCCACCACCTTACTCTCATTTCGGACTTGCTTATCGAAAATAAAAAAAGGTTTTGATTAATTTCACAATAATAACTTATCAGTTAAAATTCAATTATTATAATACCTTACGGACATCATCACACATGTGTTGAAATAACAAAGTGTAAGCAAGTACTATGGTGCAGGCGTTTTGTAGTTTATTTGCAAAATGCCTTAATTTATAAGTATAGATATATTCTCTATATTTATTTGATATGTAGCTTCGTTTGAACTTCGGAAGCACACAGATAACATTTTAGACTTAATATTAGAAAGGCGGTCAAAAATTGGTAACTAAAGTAAGACTTTACAAGAATTTCAATTTCTAAATGCGGTGGACAATTTTTTATCCAACATAAAAATCCCATATTTCATAACATGATTATTTTTTTTTCAAAATAGAGAAAATACCAGGTCAGGACTTCAAAATGTATTTAAGGTTTTACTTTACCGAAAGATTAGCAATGCTGTATCTGTGTATAGTATTCATACTTTCAGCAGATCAAGAGGTTTGAATGTGTAAATATGTCAGTCCGATACCCTGTGTAAGACATTATGTAATATTCATTTAAACAATAAATTGCTTTCTTTGGTGATTCATTCGGGATATGAAGGTAGCGACATTGCAGAAAAAATACATACATGTAACCCGCGTTAGCGGGTTATGTAAATTTTTTCTGCTATGATCGCTACCTTCATTACCCGAATGAATCATCAAAGAAAGCATTTTATTGTTTATATTAACACCTTTATTTTAGCCAATTGATAAATTTATTATGAAAAGTAAGTAAAATTTACTAAATTACTGTTAATGTACGTAAGTACGTTAACTAAAAGAAACAGCCAAATCGTCTCCTGTGAGACTTTGAGTCTGACGTCGTCATGATTACTTCGTGCAGTCCGTGATTTACCTAGGTAGTTGTAGGTCTCGACCAATCGATAAACTGGGCGTGTCAAGTTTGGTCCTGTCACTTTCTTGTCTGTTTCAGCCGCTGTAGATTTCGACCAATCAATAAACAGGGCGTGTAGATTTCTATAGAGCTATGAATTAACTATACCGGTAAGTTTCCGTATAAGAAATAGAGGGAATAATACTTGGTAGATGTACATATAAAGAGGTATCCGTGATATCAAAGTGATAAGTGTTTTATTGAAAACAATATGAATAACGCATCAGAATGATTTTCATATTCATCATTTTAGTTGTTGCGTTTGATTCAAATGTAGTTGGATAAATGTATAATATTTATAACCTCTCTCTCTCTCTCTCTCTCTCTCTCTCTCTCTCTCTCTCCAACCATCAAAATAAGTAACGGGGAATAATAAACGAGCTTTCACTATTTCTCTTTTAATACATATGTAATATATCTTCTGTTGCACGGCTAAGTAATGTTGTCATGATCTATTTATGACCTACTAAGTCAAGCATTTTGATGGAATACAAAACAGTATATTAACACTAGAAGTATTATGAAATTTGTGTATATAAAAGGCAGATTTATAGTGCTAATAAAATAATCCAGATAAATTAGAGTTATCAAACATGGCTGAGGACCGGAGATCGTTAATTGACATTAATTTTTTTTCATACGGACTTTTCGCAAGTGTTTTGATTTAACTTCCACTGAAGCTTTGTTACAATCCTAACTTTTTATCTAATATAAAAACAGCTATGAATAGCCAACTTTGCATCGCTTTCATAGCAGTTTTGATACAATAAGTGCAGCTGAAAAAATCTAAGAAATAACTTTTACATAACTAAGACTGCGGGTACCTTCTGAACAGTTGTCTTTTTCGGGCATTAGAATATATATACTGCATGTTGAATAATTTGAAAATGCGAATGGCCGTATTTCTAGATATTTCCGTTACCCTTACCGATTAATTGACATCTCAAACAAATTAAGAAACAGTCTTGAATGTACCAACGGACTTTAAGAATATTTTTAGTATATCAAAAATGAACACAGGAAATCAAATAGTTTTAAAGCATGCATCTGTAATAAAGTGATTTCAGTTTTGTTTGAAGTAGATTGTCGCAAACGGATCCTGGTTTTAGTGTGTCAAGTGAGTGTTATTTTTCGAACAAGTATATAAATGATCGATTTGGGCGCTGGGGTCAGATTGCGGTCCGATGTTGCAAAGTGCCCCTTCCCCGTAAAATGGCTTTATAGCATTCTCATCCCCACCCCCAGAAAAAACAATTAAGTAGTAGATTTCCCTCAGCCCACGGAAAGTTGACTACATAATGGTATGTCTCCCTTTTCTACCCATGCACTCAGATAGAATTCTTTATACATGTACTACATTTTTCCCGGTCTTTCCGCCCGGTCACGTTGATGGCGGACCATTTGTGAAAATATTTTGGAAAATCTGACGTGACGTTGACGTTGATTGCTCATAGTGAGGGTAAAAAATGGTTCGTTCCTTTTGACAACTGTTGACAAATCTTGACTTAATTTTGTATCTTTAGAAAAATCTTTACTTATGGTTAAAACATTTATATTTTGAAATAATGTCTTAGAAAATAAAAATACAAATTGCATGGTGTAAAACGTTTTCCGTATTTTACAATGCTTTTTTGTTAAATGTTATACATGTACATAAACGTTAAATTTCATTATCTTGCAATGTAAAGTCATGGTGTCCAATGACTTTAAAAACAATGAAAACTTTAATCGAGTACTCATTTATATGTTTAAAACTAGGGGTACTTTTCAAATCAAACACACACATTTTATCTTAAACGAAAAAGAATTAAAGTGATATATTTACTAAATATATTTGATTTAAAAGAAATTATATAGTATTTTATCTAAATTAGGTATCTGTTTGCAAATGTCCTTAGGCTGGTTTCCCCTTTTTTCTTGTGATGCTAACACATAATTGAGCTTCATATCATCTGAGGCAAATCAAATGTTACGTGCTCCATGCTAAGTAATCGTCCGTGTCTACTCAACAATCAAAGATTAATTATCATTAAAACAAATGCCTAGAGAAATTATTGATATGATTAAATACATTTAGTATACAGACATCTAATCCAATAGTTAACTGATTAGAAGAAACAAATTGTTCTCCTCAAGTGTAAGTCTGTATAAGTAAATCAAAATAGATTTATCATAAACCGCATGAAATATTTGCACTGACGGATCAAACATGCCAAAAAATGGGAAGAAAAAAGAAAATTGTTATTTTCATTCGTATTCCAAAAATTGCATCATTATGAAAAATAAATAATCACTTTATAACAAGTAATCGACTTCAATTTTTTTTGTCGATGATCGGTGTGACCGAGCAATAGTCGAGTTGATATACTCGTTATTTCAAACCATTATATATCGTATTAAACTAATAAATATTGAATTCATTGCTTAAAATTTAATGTTTTTTTCTATTAATTGAAGACAAACAGTCTTTTGATCTTTAAAATGACATCAAATTGTACAAAATTCAAACGTAACGTCGGGCGGATTAATGAAAAAGTTTTCCGGTCAATTTTTCCTTTGACACGTCGATCAATAGAAAAATTATTTTAAAAATTCATTTCTTATCATTTGATAAAACATTTTAAAATCATAGAATGTGAAGTGTCATTGATCAAAAATGTAAATAATTTAAATGAAGCTGCGCGTATGAATACAAAACAACAACAGCAACAATATTCAAAATGGTTGCGTCTTCAGCTGATGCAGAGCCATTGAGCTGAATTTAATGGATTAAACACAAATAGTGAGTTAAAATCTGAACCGGCTGAATTAAAAACGAAAGGAAAATACATGCGATGGCTTGTGATGTTATTCACTGTGCAGCAAGATTCGTTAAAACTGGTTTTAATGTTAGTTAAATCGCTGGAATATGCAACTGGGCCTAGCCATGCAAGGAGACGCGATCGTGGACGAAAATAGTTGATATGTCGACAAATAATTGTATGTATGTGCGACTTTTGTAAATGTTGTGGTGCCTGTGAGGCACTCAAATGACATATCTGCCGCTTTGAATATGCTTAAGGAGCTGATATATGTCCACTACTTTGCTTTACGATGCTTATCCTAATGACCGATCATTACGTGTGTTAGCCTAATTTAAAACTCATCGATACCAAATTTGAACAGCAGTGTAACCGTGAAAGTGTATATGCCTATATGTTAGTTATAATCATTCCTGGAATTGGAACAGCCAGCCTCGCCGGAAACGTTGATCGTTGATCTCAAGCAGACGAAATCGAGAAAAGACGTTTAATTTTCTATACACTGTATAGAGAATTAAATAATGTGTATTGTTTATTTTTTGAAGGTTAAACTTTTAAGTTTTTATATTAATGAGTTGTGTTTTGTTTGCTGACAATTTAACAGATGCAACTATACATTTTGTTGACAGTGTTTATTTTTGAATTGCCCGTTCTATAAATAGTTGTAAATCATAACAGTTGAGAAAAGTAGATCCGGCGAAAATTTTATTGATGCAGGTATCAAAGAAATTTTTCGAATTTTCAAATTTATCAAACCAATAAATATTTAATGATATGTAGTTTACCCTGATATGTACATGTGCATTTTTTCATATTGCAAATAAAATTTCATTGATTTTCCTTTAAAAACATTTTGAATTGATAACTTTATTATGTTTTGGATTAAGTATGCCAATTCTAAAGCTGCATTTGTACAAAAATATTATTTCAAAGTGTAACCAAAATAGATTTTAAATAAGTTGTTTACATACCTTTATTATTTAAGGATTCTTCTAGAACCTATGGATCCATATATGTAAACATACAAACACTATTCTTATAGTAATGTGAAATTAAAGGAATTCAATCTCATAATTATAAAGAAAATGTTACTTGTAACTTACCCAACATATATCGTTGCTCACTGCATGTTTCTTGTCAATAACACATGTTCTGCATAGAAAATTTGAGACGGGAAACTTGCTCTGTTCAATGAACGATAAATCGTTTTCAGCATTAAGTACTCCATTTTGACATTTGTAACCGACTTTATAAGAATACTTTGTATACTCCTGCAATATTCTCACAATTGTTTGTTTTATATCTTTTAAAAGTTTGGTGTCTTTCTTTTTTTGGAACCACCATACCTGTACCTGGATCTGAAATTTGCAGATACATATGACCAAAATATGCTCTTGAAGAGAGAAACAAGCTGCATTTTCGTAGATGCACTTTCTGTTTTCTTCTGTTAAGATTGCCCAATTCGGTGTTTTAAAACATTTCAAAACAACACCGTAAAAAACGTGGGTTGGAAGCTGGCCTTCTTCGTCAAACGTAAAACAAAGAATTGAGGACTTTGAAAATCCCTCGCCAATTTTGTCAAACTTCTTTTTTTTCATGCAGGGAATATAATACCAAGTAGATTGTACAGGATGTTGTGTGCATACTGCCAATAAACCGAAATGTTCCATGTAAGCTAGAATTGCATTTTTGTACTTCAAATATTCCCTTCCTTTATCTCGACATGTTTTCCAAATCCTATCCAGTTCCTCGTCGTCTAGTTCACCAGTGCTATAAAAGTGTTTACGCTTGGTGTCATTATCTTTTATATCCAAGGGGTAATTAATTATGCACTTGAATGCATCCAAAAACCATTGAATATCAAGAATGATTGTATCCTTTAAGAATTTTTCATCAAAATATAAAAGAGTGCCAACTCTATGGAAAAAGACCAACATTTTAGAAATTTCGTCGTCATTGATCCGAAATTCTTCTGTACTTAATTTGTCTTTGTAATTTGATAATGTTCTTCTTGAAATAATCTTTTTATTTTCCTTTTCTCGTATTAAGATTTGTTCAAATATTGCGCATGCAGGCCGAATTGTATCTTTCATATAATCAGAACTTTGCACAATCCCAGCTAGACACTTTTTTATGTCTTTTAAATCTTCTAATTCATTTCCTGTCTTTGGGAATCCTATAATGAATTTCCGGTCTTCATTCAGGTGCCTATGAAGATCACAATGATGATGTACATCGAACAAACTAAAGAAGTCTTGAAAAAACTTTCGACCCTCCTGAAATAAAATAACAAAGCGCAATTTCAAAAATCAAATCAGAAATGGATATAACGTATTTTAAACGTTGACCTCGTTTATTTACTATGGAATCATTAAAATTCATGGGGGTCAATTTTCGTGGATTGCTTAAATTTTACATTTTCGTGGGGACGTTATTGCGTGCATTATCATAGTTACAAAAAGACTTTATAACTATTATCTATTAATTCGTGGAGGATGTTACTTCCAGGATGAGAGGTACCCACAAATTCCATGAAAACTAAGCCACCACAAAATCTTATGATTCCACAGTAATTTCTTAAATACATAAAATTAATTACTAAAGAAGAAAAACCTTAAAATATGCAAGTGGTTTACAATATAATGAACTGTACATGTGATATATATATATATATATATATATATATATATATATATATATATATATATATATATATATATATATATATATATATATATCACTATATATATATATATATATATATATATATAAGTGTTCGATACATATGATTTAATGAATTTTTTGTTTTCCAAAAATTAACAGATTTTTTTTATAAATAGTAAAAGAATTGAAGCATGTTCATGTAGTTTTCTTGCATCCGCAGTTGTATAAAATATTACCAGATTTGAAAACTGCGATTTATTTAAATTAAAGCCGAGCGATCTTCATGTATATCGGACTTCACCAGATAGTCAAACATTAAAGCTGACATAAATTGATAAAAGTATTTGGTCGCCATATCTGTTTCGATCGCTTCTCAACTGCCGGTAGGGTATATATATCGGTCGAGAAAGTTACGGTCGGTTGCTTTCCGATCGGAGCATTCAGATTGCACGGACTTCTAAATGATAGAGCAACACATATAATGATATGTTTGTTAAAAAAAATTAAGGAAACTACAATCAATAAAAATAAAAGATGGTTTATTCTTTGAAATAATTTTCAAGCTATTCGCATTATCTTTTACGGATAATGCTGCCTTACTTCGCGTGCACATCGAACACGTGTGTCGTTCATACAGATTGCATGTTGTCTGCATCTTATTGTAGACACCGGACACACTACATCCAACACAGTAGAAAAGTGATAGTAAATCCAAGAAAGTAACAACGTAACGTCGTTTTTATAAGTTTCTACAAAATCACTCCGTTTTCTAAAGTCCATGCTGTCACTGCAGATCTATTACAATGTGTGGTTTGCGCATGCATATGTGTGATGTTATAACAGTACGACAAAGGAAAACGTTCTACAATGATCGACTGTTTTTGAAATATGCGTGCCTGGATTTCATTGAATGTTCCTTACATTGCATAAGTTGTCATTATTTTTGTTCAAACGCGTTTCCACAAATCTTTCCGTCTAATGTAACGTGTTCGGGTGAATGAAATACCTGAATTTACTGAAGCATGAATAGGGCTCTTGGCCTTATATAGGGGGTTTGTAGCGATGAGTGTAACAATAATATGTCGGTAGTCAGAGATAAAAGGGAAATAATGCGTATTTATGAATTCGTGTCAGCTTTAACCACTGTTTACTCACTATTTTTGATGATCATGGAAGGAAGAGGGAATAATGACATTTGGAAATTGTAGGAATTTAAATTCAATCATAAATTACAAAATCATTATGTCAGTATTTCTATGAATAGTAATCCGACGTATGCAATGTAATAACCCAGTCGTGTTGATATCACGTTCACAATTAGATATGTTTTACAAATATTTTAATTTTTCAATCTGCAAAACAATTGGTTTTACCGGCGATTTAAAAGCCTGTGTCAAATTGTTTCTTGTTCAGGTATAATTATTAAATTGTTTATTATTCTGAATGCATTTTCTACAATCATAAGTACACATTTAGAATTTTATGATTTAATTTATTTAAACTTACGTTTTCCGATATTTTGTCCGCGTGAGTGCCTATTACCATGACAGGTGTTTTTGTGTCTCCGAAACTGTCGATTGACTTCAACCAAAACAAGTAGCAATCTTTGAAAAATATAAAGATTTCAATATATTTCAAAAACATGTTATGACAGAATTGCACCAACGCTTGTTGAATTAATTACCTTTATATGTCCAGGATTTTAAATGACTACAGCCCTTTTCATCTGTATCAGCGATATCAATTTTCTCCTCGAAACCTTTTGTCATATCCAACACCAAGATAGCACATGATTTTGGACTTAAATAGATCTGATGAAAAGCATAGTACATGCTTTGTCCAGCAAAATCTATAAAGGTAATGCGTGGAGGCAAATCTCTTCTATTCATCAACTGCATTACAGCATCCTTTATCTTTGAAATCGCATATTTTTCATTATCGTCATATTCGGAGTCCTCATCAGCGATATCTCTATGTGCTTCACATTTTATGTGTTGAGATGAATGGTTTGTGATCGATATTTTATCTGGAAACAGTGGTGGGGTTTGTACTTTCTTATCACTGACTTCATTTTTGGAATCATCCTCTTCTAATGTACTTTCCAGTATATTCATCGATACGTTCTCTTTCTGGTTTGCTCTGTAACTTTTTAATATATGAGTTTCCTTCTTTCTTCTGGTACCTACAAATTTTGGTTTAATGTAGGATAAATACAAATGAATAAATGTTAAGAACCTGTACGGTTAGAATCACATTTTGAATGTTCATTAATCAAGGTAAAAGGAACTAAAAATCTAGGGTCGGAAAATATCGCTTTAAACTTTTTTAATTGAAATTTAATAAGGAATGACATGTATGCTGTTTTTTTTAAAGTTATGTAAGCTCTAACAAAGATACTTGTGTTAAGTATATGTTTTCATAATGTATGCATATAATTTTCCAATTAAAGCACATTTTTATCACCTATTTGAAGCACTCCTTCTATAGATAGATTTGTGTAAAAACAATTACTTACCCAGATATTCCCTCTTACTGAATAATCAATAAACTAGCTCTCTGTCAATTTATATCTATTTATTTATATCTAATTTATTCGCCAAAAGTATTCATAAAAAATAAAAATTGCTGCCGCTTGGTGAATACTGTAGGTTCTGCTTGGAAATTAAATAAAACAATTAAATATATTCAAAAACTCTTCATAGTTCTTTGTTATATTTCCTCAATATTCGTTTAGGGATGAATTTGTCCAGTTCTGAATGTAATCAGTGGGTATATTTGTCCAAATATCCCGAATGGTGTGTTCACGTTCAAGAACATTACTTATTTTTGCGGCTCGTTATTAGAGTTCTCTTTTTTTCACCACCAACAGTTTTCAGATATATTGAGGTCGGGGCTTTGGGCTGGCGAGTTCATGGACTTTAGTTGCATATTTCTGCGAAAGTGGACGATGCGAGCTCTATGTACAGTTGCATTATCGTCCTGAAAAATGAAGTCGCAAAATGTTGTATCATAGGCCACAAATTTTCATATATCATGGAAATATACTTTTCTGCATTGATATATACTCCCATCAACGACACAACTTTTCCCGATACCATGATATGTGATGCACCTCATTAAAGTTAAATTGCGTTTTGTTGGTGGGCAAATGCAATCAGACAGGTATTCTTCTCTACTTTTATCCACACTTTCATTCTGTCCTTCTGCCTTACATACATCACTATAGACTTTATTCCAGTATGCATCAATGTATTGAGAAGATTATCTCTGTAACATGCCATACAATTCCTTATTTTTACTGCACGAATTCTTATCGCCGTCATTATTGTCCGTTTGTGGTGTCCATCATTATGTAGTTTTCCTTCAATTCTTTTTTTGAGAAGTTATTTCATCTAAAGACTTCATGCGATGTCTAAAGTATCCTCACATCTCTCACGCCATATTCCTTCGGTCGCCCGGATCATGATAATTCTTTTTAATCCCTTACTGAGAATACCGCTGAAGAAAGCTGTCCACGGTACTTTGCTTCAGACTCGACATTTTGACAATGTCAATCTTTATTAAAATTGCACCAAAAAGAGAAGATGTATGTACATATAGACGATAAGATTTTAATATATTGACGATAATAATAAGATGCAAATAATGAGGTATAGTATAACGTGTTCAGTGTTTTAATAACTCGAAGATATCATATTACAATAGGCAAATCATGCATTTTGTTCTAAAATACAAAAGTGGTTTTATTTATGTTTGGCGGCCATTTTTGAATTTTTAGGAATACTTTTGGAAGATGACTGTATACACAAATGTAGTAAGAAACAAGATTTTTTTCATTATTGGAGTGTAGATAAAAAATCAAAATATCTATAAAATTTAAGAAAAGAAAGGAAATGTTGGCTGCGCAATATAAATGTTAAAACAGATATTTAATTTTGTAGTATAAAGTGATAGGCGCTGTGTTTATTCATCATTTCATTGAAGAATGGAAACATTAGAGATTTAATGTCAGTGCCACATGAGAAACTACATCTATTTTAATCTTCCTTGAAGTAAATCAAAAGATAAAGACCTTACCCTACTGGGAAAAAATAGTTAAGATGGTTTGAATTTTGAAGAGATAATCGTTTCGAAAACATTTTCTTTCTTTGGAGACTTAGATGGGATCGAGATGGTGCAGCGTAAAATAATATCAGTCCATATTTTTGACACATTGATAAGAAAAAACAATCCTCTACAAATTAATTATTTTTGTGACCACTTTCAATTCATTCTCGCTTTGTGAATTATTTAGTCAATTTCAGTTTTCTTTTTTTGCAAATTTTATTCAATTATTTTTGATTTTAAAAATTAAATGTAAAATTGGCATTTGTTGATATCATTTTTCATTAAAATGTACAAGTAGCAATATAGGGTGTGAAGGGGGGTTCGGCGTTGGAAATATTTTTCGACATAAAAAAAACCCACCTTTATTTTAAACAGTTGCAGCCCCCGCCCCGTTTCACTGGATTTGTTTTGGACAGTGTCATTGATAAAAAATTTAAATAAAGTAACTGAAGCGACGCGTTTGAATACAGTCAGCATTAACAACATCAATATTCCAAATGAATGTGTCTTCAGATGATACAAAGCTATTGAACTGAATTAAATGGATTAAACACGAATGGAAAGTTGAAATCTGAACCGGCTGAATTGAAAACGAGAGGTATATACATGCAATGTATTTTGATATTATTCAGTGTGCAGCAAGATTCCTTAAACTGGTTTTAATACGAGTAAGATAACTTGAATATGCAACTGGGCATAACCATGATGCAAAGAGACGCTATCGTGGACAAAAAAGTTTATATGTCGATAAAAAATAGTATTTATGTGCGACTTTTGTAAATGTTGTGGTAACTAGATTCCCATTGAGATATTAAAGGTGGTACGGGAGACCAGTCGATATCAATGTAGTTTAAAGAACATTATAATTTATTAAAATAATTTAACAAGTTTAGAATTTTCAAATTTAACATTCTTTAACCAAAAAATACGTTTCAAAAGTTTTTGGAAGGTAAACATTTTAAAATCCCCAGCGGGAATTGGACTCATAACTTACAGATTCAGATAGAAACCGCTAAACCTCTTCGCTATGCTGTTAGGCGACAGTATTGAGAAGTTAACTATTTATAAAACAAGAGATGTTTGTAGAACACTTATGCCCCTTTCCTTTGGAAGCATCCACAAGAAAAAGTCAAAGGGGCACAACTCTGTCAAAAGTTGCTCGATTGTTATCAAAATCAAATTTGAACTAGATACTAGTATGATTAATCTGTATACCAAATTAAGCAAAGTAAATGAACGGAAAGAACAAAAAAGTGGAATTTTCTAAATCCAAGGGGCATAAATCGTCTAAAATTGCTCGATCGTACCCAAAATTAAACTTGACCTAAATACTAGTATGATAAATCAGTTTACTAAATCTCATTTCAAAATGTGCAACCTCTGCGAGGAAAATGAAAGGAAACTGTAAATAATTGGAATTTTGTAAGTCCGAGGAGCATTTCTCTGTCAAAAATTGCACAATCGTACCCAAAATCGAAATTTTCCAAGATATCATATCTGTATCCCATATTTAATTTCAAAACATGCAACCTCTGCGAAGAAAATGAAAGGAAACTGCAAATAAGTAGAAATTTACTAAGTCCTAAGGGGAATAACTCTGTCAAAAATTGCACAATCGAACCCAAAATCGAACTTGACCAAGATATTATCATGATAAATATGTTTATTATACTTTCATGTTAAATACTGATATCTGATTGGGTTAGATGCAGTTGATAATCCGTTCATTACTCTTAGCGTTAGCAACGTACTTGGCAACGGGTAACCCAATGAATTCTTGCATGCGTGTAAATTATGCGCGAACGATTTGCCATAGAACTCACGTGATTCTTATATAAAAGCTGTAAAGTTTTTATTCAAAATTAATATGTTCAGACTTATAAAAAATAGTGCCTGTTTAGGAGGATAAGAGTTGAAACTGACACCCTTCGAAAACCATTGTCAACCTCCACTTTGCGTCGGTTTTCTCGGGGTGTCAATTTCAACTCTAACCCTTACCTTGAAAACCATTGTCAACCTCTGCTTTGCGTCGGTTGACAATGGTATTCCCGGGGTGCCGATTTCAACTTTTACCCTTACCTTGAAAATCATTGTCAACCTCTGCTTCGTGTCGGTTGACAATGGTTTTCACAGAGTGTCAATTTCAACTCTTACCCTCCCAAACAGGCACTATATATATTTCATTTCAATAACATGAACGGAAGCTGCAAATAAGTGAAATTTAATTAAGTCTAAGGGGCATAACTGTCGAAAACTGCTCAATCGTACGTAAAATCGAATTTGACCTAAATATTATCATAATAAATCAGTATACCAAATATCATTTCAATACGTGCAACCTCTGCGAAGAAAATGAACAGAAACTATTGGTGGACCGACCAACCGACCGTCGAAAGACCGACCGACCGACAGACAGACAGACCGACAGACAGAGAGACGGACAGCAGTTTTGCCCTCCCTTTTTCGAAGGGGGGCATAATTACACTTCATTTTATTGTTTATTTCGATAAATAGTACGTTACAACATGGATGAGTTCAATGGCACATTTAATGGCAGATGAAATACGCTGAAGGATATGGGCGCCTGTAAAGTGCGAAACGAAATCGAAACGAAACGAAACGAAATCGAACGAAACGAAACGAAACCAATCGAAACGAAACGAAACCAACCGAAACGAAACGAAATCAAACGAAACGAAACCAAAAATCGAAACGAAACGAAACGGAATTTAAACAAATCTAATATCAATTTTGACTACATAAAAGTGAAAATAAATTCATTGAAATAAATTTTTGAACCATAAAATATAACTACCTGTATGTTTCAGATTGCCGCTGTAAATATTTAAGCCGATTATCTGAAATTTGCAAAAATTATATAATTATGTAAATAAGTGATGTACATTCCTCCACCTTTTAATGTTTCTAATCTGTTTCATTAAGGTTTCTCCACCCTTGATGCTTTTATGGTTAAATCCGTGTAATATTTGTTTAAATCTGAAGATTAATATGTAAACATTCAAATTGAACTTAAATATTGGTATGTTGCAAATATTTTGTTCATGCTGTAGGAGCTAACACAGGTACATTATCATGCAATTGTTTTCCCTTGGACTGAAATGTCACATTTTCATTGGTTTAAACATAGCACGTGATTGCCTCATACATTTCTATATTTCTTCTGTGAGAATTAATATTAGGCAATATGGCCGTCATTGGTCAACGCTTCGCTTACTCATTTCGACATTTCATAGTATTTTATACATAAACCGCATGCCGTAAGTTCTTAAAGTATTAGGAGTAGTCGCACTTTGAAATTCTTTAAAATTAGAGTAGTTGCCCTTAGAATATTGACGTCACATTGTTTTGTCTGGAGCAGAACAAAATGGCAGCGTCGAAATTTGCTCAAATCTCTGCAGAGAAAAGGGAGAAAACATTTAAAATTGAATAGTAACAAAACATTGTAGGTAAACATGGGTGAAGCAAAGATTTTTAAAGAGTATTGAAAGGTGAGATTGAAAATTTTGAAGAGTTTAAATGAGTTAAATTGGACGAGATGTTAGGCATCTTGTACATGGCTGTGCCATGATCATCGCTATTTGTGAATAAATATGTCACTTAATAGTCCTCGGGAAAACAAAACACTTATTAGGTTAGTTACTGACTCACTACGGAAATATATTGGGTTGATCAATCTCATAGATGGCGAGGCGAAGCCGAGCCGTCTATGAGATTGATCAACCCAATATATTTCCGTAGTGAGTCAGTAACTAACCTAATAAGTAATATTATAGCGACGACTGCTCTCCAATCAAACATCACATTTTTTTTTTACTGATTTCTATATAATAAAGCAATTTTCAAAAGAAATTAATCGCAATCCTTTATATTACCATTTAAAGGCCATTTAAACTTGCCAGTATGAAAGCTATAACATTTAGAGTGAATTTTGATAAAAATTTTCAACCATAAATAAGTACAGTTTAGCAACATAAAACGTCTATATATAACTTTTGAAATAATGTTGCAAACTCTCTGAAAATTGGTACATTTGTAACTCATTCTATCTCCTATCGAAATCTGCAAAGAAATGTTTACAGCGATTTCAACTCAAACTACTCTCTATAAATTGTTAAACATTAGTGTCATTTAACTTTACACAGCTAAAAATGTGTAAAACAAGTTCAATCAAGAAATATTGGCAAAACCATGCATCACATAACACTAATAATATAACCGATATTGGTAAAATATTCCGGAATGCTCCCAATGACGTCATGCGACAATCGAAAAACCTTAAATGATAAAAATGATATTCAGACGTTGAGAGAGAGAGAGAGAGAGAGAGAGAGAGAGAGAGAGAGAGAGAATGCCTTAAAATTATCAGCGACATCACATAGCAAAGTATATACGCAAGTTTGGGAGAGAGAGAAAGAAAGAAAGAGAGAGATAGAGATATGATGATGATGATGGTGATACTGAATGGAGAAATTCTAACACCAATTCTCTTTCTATCGATTTGAAATATTGTTTAAATGAAACGATCGAATACAATGTGATTGAGAGCATACTGGTTGGTTACCAGTTTCGAACATATAATAAGAATTGTTTTAATATGTATAGCATGAATTTGGACGTCGTAATTTAACAAAATTAACGTGCAATATAAAGATGATTATACTGTAAAATATATATAAGTAGATAAAAAGGTAAATTCAGAAATGCGCTGAATAAAATCCATCCTACTTGTTGATAAATTATATTCCGCCAAATATTGTACACCCTAGTTATAGTGCGTTTACATTATTTACGGAGATATTCCAACTACACGATTTTTTTATATCGATATGAAATATTGTAAAAATGATTCAAATACATTGTGCGTGCGTGTGAAAGGTAGAAAAAAGGGGATAATGTTTGATTTAAGGTAAAACACAGGTAAAAAAAAACCTCTTTATCTTGCACGTTAATTTTGTCAAATTACGACGTCCAAATTCATGCTATACATATTAAAACAATTCTTATTATACGTTAGAAACTGGTAACCAACCAGTATGCTCTCAATCACATTGTATTCGATCGTTTCATTTTTACAATTTTTCAAATCGATAGAAAGAAAATTGTTATTAGAATGTCCCCTTTAGTATCATCATCATATCTCTATCTCTCTTTCTTTCTCTCTCTCCCAAACTTGCGTATATACTTTGATAGTTTTAAGGCCTCTCTCTCTCTCTCTCTCTCTCTCTCTCTCTCTCTCTCTCTCTAAACGTCTGAATATTTAATGAAACAAATTAGAAACATTAAAAGGTAGAGGAATGCACATTACTTATTTACATAATTATATAATTTTTTGCAAATTTCGGATAATCGGCTTCAAAACTTACAGCGGCAATCTGAAACATACAGGTAGTTATATTTTATGGTTCAAAAATTTATTTCAATGAATTTATTTTCACTTTTATGTAGTCAAAATTGATATTAGTTTTGTTTAAATTCCGTTTCGTTTCGTTTCGATTTTTGGTTTCGTTTCGTTTGATTTCGTTTCGTTTCGGTTGGTTTCGTTTCGTTTCGATTGGTTTCGTTTCGTTTCGTTCGATTTCGTTTCGTTTCGTTTCGATTTCGTTTCGCACTTTACAGGTGCCTGAAGGATATAGGTTTGGCTTACAATGCTTTTCTGCTGACCGGTCATCATGATCATGTACTTGTTAATTCAAAACCCATCGCAAATTTGATAGCAAATTTGAACAGCAGTGTTACCGTGGAAGTGTATATGCCCATATGTTTATGATATTTATTCTTAGAAAAGCAAGCGTCGCCGTGAATGTTGATCGTCGCCTCGAGCAGAAAAAATCCTGAGAAAGTCTCCAAATTTTTTAGTTCGAGAATTAATGTTTTTGTTTATTTTTCAATGTTAAACTTTTATTATATCACCAGAGCTGAAAGCTCAAGTGAGCTATTCTGATCACATTTTGTCCGTTGTCCGTCCGTCTGTCTGTCCGTCCGTCTCTCCGTCTGTAAACCTTTACATCTTGAGCTTCTTCTAAACCGCTGGCCAATTTCAACCACATTTGGCACAAAGCATCTTTATGGGAAGGCAAATATAAATTGCAGAAATGAAAGACCGATCTTTATTCAAAGCGGAGAAAACCTCGAAACTGTAGAAAAAGGGAGGTGCATTTTTAAAAATCTTTAAATTCTAGGCAAATTGAACGTAATTTAGTATAAATTATCCTTATGGGAAGGAAAATATAAATTGCAAAAATTAAGGGCTAATTCCGTTTCATATTTGAGTAATTTATGAAAATAATAAGACACAGAGAATGGGGGTCAATCAGTTTAACTTCGAGCTCGATATTTCATATATATATATATATATATATATATATATATATATATATATATATATATATATATATATATATATATATATAAATAGTATAAATCCACACACGTAGTATTATATGAAAAAAAATCACAACACCGAAATAAACTCAACTAGTTTCATTTTAAATCATCAGGAGTTTGAAAACATGTTGCTAAGTTACACAAATACACATACATACGAATACATATTTCTTATTGTGACGTCATAAAACGCTAGTATTATGTTACGTTATGTAGCCGAATTGATTATGACGTCATAATATAAAGATATACATTAAGTACGGGAAAATAAAATTCTCCATACAAATAATAGAAATATATAAAATAATTACGGGAAACAGTTTTTATCTGATGCATTATATAATTATTAGGCATTTAAAACAGGTCTATATTTGTTGATAAACAGTTTTTCTTTTGCCTCACGTTCTTTTTCTGTGGTATCCCTCAGAAACTTGTAAAAAGGAAAAACGGTAAAATTAGGACTTTTATTCCTTGCACAATTCCTTATATGTTCACTGACGGACGTACATTGGTATTTAGGTTCCCTGATTTGTTGTCGGTGCACGGTCATCCTGTGTCTCAAGGTGTCTCCTGTCTGACCGATATAATTTTCACCGCAACCAGCGCAACGTATGACATAGATAAGGTTTGAACTGGTGCATGACATGGAGGTTTTGATGGAAAAATCGCTTCCGGTTTTAAATTGAAATGTGGATCCTTCTGTCAGAAACAACAAACGAACAGGACCCCAACGAAATAAATGCATTGTCGGAGAAACAACGACACTTACAATTCTGGAATCAACAATTAAAATTCAGAAGGATAGCGTTCTGGAACATGATGAAAAACGCGGAGAAAGCAAAGATCTACAATACTTGGCTTAATTCTGGACCAAAATCTATTCCCCGGAAATTGCAAATTCCTACAATAAGAGGAGAGCCCGAAAATCAGAGAGTAAGAAGAGAAAGGTTAGTACTGGAAGAATTTAAAGCAGAAATACTACAAATGCGGGCAAAATACAATGAGGATAAATACCAGTCCATTGACAACAAAGTCAACTCATTCTTTAAAAATAAGACGTCAGATTCAACTTCAAACATACTGACACGCATGTGGAGAGATGAATGTTTATATGAAGAACAGAAATCAATACAAAGATGGGAAAAATCAGAAACATGGCTACTCAAGTATGAGACACAGTTCAAACATGAATACAAAGGCAAAAATCCTTTCATGAAAGCAGGAGATCCACAGTCAAAGAATAAAAGCAACCCAGAATCGAGAAATCACCAAGCTACGACAGATTCTATTACAAACTACAGCAGCAACCCAAGCACAAACAGAAATCAAACACGCCCGAGTATTCCTTTCCATCAGCCACCTTTCAGACAAAACAGGAAACAACGTAGAAATTATACTACACCTAGGAATTCTTTTTTAGGACATGGCCCCAGACAAAACCAAATAACATAACGCAAAACAAAGAAGCGGACCAAATACACGAACCAAAAGTAATAAATCTATCAAATCGAATTCTTTCTGACATTGAAATTAAAGTACTTGAAAAGGGATTAAAATTTACACCGACGCCTCGCTCAAAACATATAGAGGAAATTACCAATGATACAGATGCTTTTTGCAGAAGATTACGATTGGCTGAATTTTTCTTAGATACAGATAATGATGACGAATCTATTGTATCCAACAAAAGTGACTTTATGCCGCCTAAAGGTAGGAACCAATATTTGGATAAATTTATTGATACAGTGAAAACGTTTCCTATAGAACAACTTAGCGGTAAAAATACGTTTAGGAACAACATAAACAAATTAGAGTGGGATGCAATTGAAAATTTAAAAAATGATGAAAGCATTATCATTAAAGAAGCAGACAAAGGGAGCGCTGTGGTCATAATGGATCGTGAATACTACAAATCATTATGCCTCTCTGTACTTGAAAATAGTACATACTATGAAAAACAACCATCATATGAAAGTAGGGAAGTCATGCAAAAACTAAAAACTATTATTAATGAATACGGACAACAACTGACAGAGAAGGAAACCAAATATTTGTTGTCATTTAACATTAAAACTAGTAACTTTTATGGTTTGCCTAAAATACACAAAAGCCAGACCATTAAGGACAAGTGCAAAATTTCCGAATCTACTTACATCAATGTAACAAGTCCAGATGATCTCACTATTAGACCCATAGTTGCAGGACCCACGTGTGAAACCCACAGAATAAGTTACCTATTGGATATTCTATTGAAACCTTATATTTCCAAAGTTCATAGTTATATAAGAGACACTGTGGATTTTCTTAATACCATTCCTGAGAAAATCAACCCTCAATCAATTCTTGTTTCATTTGATGTCACCAACCTGTATTCCAATATTCCACATGATCTTGGACTTACTGCCATAGAACATTGGATTGACAAATTTCCCAAACTTTTACATGACCGATTTTCCAAAGACTTCGTTTTAAAAAGTCTTCAACTGATATTGGAAAACAATTATATGCATTTCAATGATATTATTTACAAGCAAAAATTAGGCACAGCCATGGGAACCAAAGTTGCTCCAACTTATGCCACACTTGTCCTAGGCTATTTAGAAGAAAAACTATATTCAAACATTCAAGACAAATTTGGTCACGACTATGAAACCTTCATTAGAAAGTCATGGAAACGTTATTTGGACGATTGTTTTATTATATGGGACAAACGTGAAAATCAGTTAACTGAGTTTGTTAATATCCTCAACACTTTGAGCACTACTCTGAAATTCACTATGGAATGGGATAAAAATATGCTACCCTTCCTTGACGTTATGGTACTTAAAAAAGAAGACCGGATAATAACGGATGTTTTCTACAAAATAACGGATACTAAGCAATATCTTTTATTTGACTCGTCCCACCCTCGACATACTAGGAATAATATTCCTTACAATTTAGCAAGGCGTTTATGCACAATAATCTCCGATACAGATATCTTAGACTTTCGTCTCACAGAATTACAAGATTTACTACTTCAAAGAAATTATCCCACACAACTGATTCAAAACGGAATTAAGAAAGCCAAATCCCATGAACGAAAGGACCTTCTTTTAGTTAAAATTAAACCCGTCAAAAATGTTATACCATACGTTTCAACGCACAACCCTAGAAATCCAGAAATGTTCAACATCATTAGAAATAACCTACCTATCCTAGAGGAGGATCAAGACATGAAGAAAATATTAGATACTTCACATATCATCAAAAGTAAACGACAAAGCCCTTCTCTTAAATGTATTCTTACCAGAGCATCGTTTTCCAGTAAAATCCAGGAACCACCTATCATCAAAAAATACGACAAACCCAGATGTAGTACATGCCCATATCTGACAGAAGGATCCACATTTCAATTTAAAACCGGAAGCGATTTTTCCAGCAAAACCTCCATGTCATGCACCAGTTCAAACCTTATCTATGTCATACGTTGCGCTGGTTGCGGTGAAAATTATATCGGTCAGACAGGAGACACCTTGAGACACAGGATGACCGTGCACCGACAACAAATCAGGGAACCTAAATACCAATGTACGTCCGTCAGTGAACATATAAGGAACTGTGCAAGGAATAAAAGTCCTAATTTTACCGTTTTTCCTTTTTACAAGTTTCTGAGGGATACCACAGAAAAAGAACGTGAGGCAAAAGAAAAACTGTTTATCAACAAATATAGACCTGTTTTAAGGTTTCTCCACCCTCGATGTTTTTATGGTTTAATCTGTGTAATTTTTGTTTAAGTTTGATGATTAATATGCAAACATTCAAATTAAAGTTAAATATTGGTATGTTGCAAATATTTTGTTCATGCTGTAGTAGCTAACACAAGTACACTATCAGGACAGTTAAAGCAACGACTGCTCTCTTATCAAACATCACATTTATTTTAACTAATTTCGATATAATAAAGCAATTTTTAAAAGAAATTAATCGCAATCCTTTATTTTAAGTATTTTAACATTTTAAGGCCATTTAAAATTGCCAGTATGAAAGCTATCACATGTACAGTGCATTTTGATACGATTTTTCAACCATGAATAAATACAGTTTAGCAACATAAAACGTCTATAACTTTTGAAATAATGGTTCAAACTCACTGAAAATTGGTACATTTGTAATTCATTATATATCCTATCGAAATCTGCAAAGAAATGTTTACCTTGCCAGGTAAAAAATTATGAATTGTGGTCATTGTCAAGTTTGCCTATATACGGTTTTATCAGTTTTTCATTGAATTCAGCGATTTCAACTCAAACTACTCTCTATGAATTGTTAAACATTGGTGTCATTTCACTTTACATAGCTTAAAATGTGTTAAACACAAGTATAAATCAAGAAATATTGGCAAAACTATGCACCACATAACACTATTATTATAACCGATAACGGTAAAATATTCCGGATTGCTCACAATGACGTCACACGACAATCGAAAGACCTTAAATGCCTAATAATTATATAATGCATCAGATAAAAACTGTTTCCCGTAATTATTTTATATATTTCTATTATTTGTATGGAGAATTTTATTTTCCCGTACTTAATGTATATCTTTATATTATGACGTCATAATCAATTCGGCTACATAACGTAACATAATACTAGCGTTTTATGACGTCACAATAAGAAATATGTATTCGTATGTATGTGTAGTTGTGTAACTTAGCAACATGTTTTCAAACTCCTGATGATTTAAAATGAAACTAGTTGAGTTTATTTCGGTGTTGTGATTTTTTTTCATATATATATATATATATATATATATATATATATATATATATATATATATATATATATATATATATATATATGTGTGTTAGAAGCAGCCATCTTGAACAGAGATGAATTTGCTTGTTGTGCAACAGTTTACGTGCAAAAGGAATATTTGAAACATCCAAAATATAGTTGTGCCGTTTATGTGAAGGAAATTGAGGTTAAATATTTCAATGCGTTGACATTTTTATTTGTGATGGTGGATTTTGCTTGTTTTAATTTTCGTTTAGAATGTTTAGTTTCTTTTTATTTTAACTTGAGAGGAACTATTATTTTAGAATTAAAATTTTTACGTGTAGACCGGTAAATCAGACAGCTGATTGCAATTGCTTACATGTACCTGCGCAAACTCTGATGCACTAACAACATATTATAAATTCATTATGTAAGTACATGTGATTCGGTACGATCTCTACGTAATGGTTGATTAATGCAACATTTTTTATTAAGGTGCTCAGCAATTTCAATCTACACGGAGATTATTCTCGCTGCTAGAAATATATAAGTATATATATGATGAATATGATGAAAAATAAATTGTGTTTTTCTTTGTTTAAGTGCATTTTTGTCTTGTTTTAATTGTTTACAAATTTCTATTTTCTAACCTCAGAGTCAAGCTTTGAGCTATATGCAAGATACAGAGCTTTGCGCACAATGCTACTGTATGATTGTATGGAAAGCTGAGGCCATGCTTTAGTTCGTTTATATTTTAAATGCAGCTATGCTGAATAGGAAGTCCCAAGATTAAAAATTTTAAGTTGAATGTAATAAACTTATGTGAACAAAATCATGACTCAATCCAAGCTATGTATCTTGCTTATAATTCTACGATTGACACTGAAATTTTGGTTGATCAATAGAAATGTCTTGCTAAAATGATGATAAGCTGTAACTACTTTCTTGTGCCCCTTCTTAAACGATGAATTACATAAAATCTACACAAATGTTTGATAGTTTTTCGAACACAAGTACATAAAAACGACGTCTTTTAAACAGTTAAACATAGTCCTGACACATTACAGTGTATCATTATGAAAATAAAAGCATTATCGTTGTTCTTAAAAAATTATTGCAACGGAAAATTATCTTTGTTTGTAGACATTTGTTGTTTTTTTTTAAATAAAGATGAAAATAATGGGTGGGCTTTGGTACAATAGAGCGACATGCCTGCCTATACAATGATTTGAACTATAGCTCTTTAACATGTGTGACAACATTTGTCAGTTAAGATTATTCATCAGTCAAGTGAGTAAGGATATGAAACGTCATACGAAATGAATTCATGCCTGGTAAACGACAATCGTAACGCCAATGTTTTTAATTTAGGAAGTGAGCGCATTCATTCTGGTGCATTGAGGTACACTTTTCTTCTTTCACATATAGGATTTTTAAAAATAAAATACAATAACTAGTAAGTAGTGGAGGGAAAAAATGTACCATTATGCTCTAATGTATATTAATCGTTTATAAAGTGATGGGGGGGGGGGGGCTAAAATAAAGGGAACTGGAAGTTAACCGTGAAGACCAACTGAAAATTTTGTAATTTATATTGCATATGATCTTATTTTTGGTAAAAATGGTGTTCCATAAAGGTAAGCCAAAGATAAAGTATATGCAAAAATAAGTGTAAAATTTGGATATTCATTTTTTGTTAATCTACTGAGGAACCATATGGCACAATATCCTTTGAACGCCCATATAAAGCCGGAGTTGCTCAGGTGAGCGATGTGGCCCACTGGGCCTCTTGTTTTGTTTATAAAGTAATATTTTAATTACGTGCAATTAAACACACACTTATACATATTGTTCAGTGTTTTTTTTTGGAAATTCCCGTTCAATAAATAGTGTTAAATCAAAACAGGAGAGAAAAGTGCATACGGCAAAAATGTAATTCATGCAGGTATCAAAGAAATTTTTCGAACAATCAGAAGCGCCAATATCTTGTCAAACTTCACATGTTAATGATTTGAGAGAGAGAGAGAGAGAGAGAGAGAGAGAGAGAGAGAGAGAGAGAGAGAGAGAGAATATGAATATTAATTGCGCTAGACATTGAATAAATTCTTCCAGCTATTCAGACCTCATTTATCATCAAATAGTTCTTGTTCGTTATAATTACAAGAAATATATCCTTTTGGTGATGAAACATGATCTATTAAAAAGTTTGATAAAGCGTTATTCAGTTATTTCTGGAGGTCAGATATACACAATACTTTGAAAGACATAATCACTTAGACTGCAGTCAGGGAGGACAAAAATGATAGACTACAAAGAATTGATGTAAAAGCACTAAATGAACTTTGATAAGAAGGCATCTTCATTCCTCACCTTAATGGATATATATTTAAGAAGCTGAAATGAAGACAAGTGTTAGCAACTAATGGGCATGTGGGACTAAATATACTCTCAAATTATGTTAATTAATACAAAACGGTTTCTGGAAAAAAGTGCTATTGAGCTGGGCAAAAATAACTGTTAGCCAGATATCTATAAAAGAATAAAGTCCGTTTGAGCACATATGGTATAATCCAATAATTAAAATAAACAAATTCTGTATCTTTTAGAACAATATATATCTTTTTAGTTTCATAACTTACGAATCGATTACTAATTCAAATGTAAAAATCAATTATGTAGAATTTATATGACCGAGAAAAGCAATTTTTGAATATATAGGAATATATGACATGACATCAGCTTGACAAAAGATTCAACCATGTATACCAAAGCTCCTAGATGTGTTTTACAAAATAAAAAGGATGTAAAGATATGTACAATATATCTATTAGAGAAAAGAAAAAAAGAAATAACTTATGTAATAAAGTAGAGAGAATAAAAAAATTGCTATTACTAGTATTTGATTTGATGGAATTTTTTTTAGTTACTTTTAAATCTGAACTCCACTGGGTACAATATCAAATTTTGAATAGAATAGTTCCCACAAGCAATGATCTTTTTAAAATTTAGCTTTAAGACTCTCTTCTACGGAAGCCTATTTAGGACCTATCAAAAAATATTTTTGAATTTGATATAACGAATTCTTGAATTTGTTAAAACGAATTTAAATCGTTATAACGAATCGTTGAATCCGTTATAACGAATTAAATTTGTAATAACAAAGTTTAGGAATTCGTTATAACGAATTTAAACCGTTATAACAAATTCGCTGAATTCGTTATTTCAAATTTTTAAATCTGTTTTAACAAATTAAATTTGAAATAACGAATTCTTGAATTCGTTATTTCAAAGTTTTAATTCGTAATTTCGTTTTTTTCAAATCAGTTATAACATATTTTCACCCAATTTGTAATAACAAATTTCATGTTTTCGGGAACAAATTAAACGGGGCGGACTTCATTTGTCCCATATCGGCGTACGACGAAACGGCGAAATGGTAAATGAAGTAAACTGGCGTAAGAACAAAAGTGGAGGAACATATTGTCACAGCTGTTGCTGTAACCATGGTAACAGATGTAACAATTTCAAAAGACACCTTACTTTATTGGCTTTGCTAGATTTCCTACATAGATAGAAACAAAATATTTAAGAACTGCTATATATGTAGCAACGCATTTTCACCAAAAATATTGTGCAGGATATACAGATATACGGGTTTCTGCGCAAAATTCCAAAAAATTGTTTAGTCAATGCTATTATTTATTGAGCATGCTGATTTATAAAAGGGTACATGCAGCCCAGCCCATGTCGAACTTGTGTCATAGAATTTATTTACCAAAATTTAATGCAAAAACCGCATCGAAATCGATGCAAAAATAATGAAGTTACGCCGCTTCAAAGTGCCTATTTTTACCTTTTTTAGAAATCTATTCAAGAGAAAATGAAATTAGGCGATAACAAGGCTTCAGTGACGTCACGAGGTCAACTCTAGGGAAATTTCCTTACAAAGCTATACAAAATATATTCAATTTTACAGCAAAAATGATTGATATAGGTCTGATGTTTTGACGTATCTAGTTATTTCAAATATTGTAAATTTAGAAAGATGTATCCGTAATTATTTTGTTACAGTCAGATTTCTTTTTATACTATTTTAAAATTTACCGATGAATAGGATATCTGTAAACGCTTGCATGGGCAGGTTTATGTTCATTATTCCTATTTATTTTGGTCGGAGCGTGTTCAAATCCAATAAAGCTTGAAGGGAGTTATGATAGATTTGATATGCACGCTCCGACCGAAATTATCACCACATAATATTTAAAGAATGGTGCCTTTTTGCTTTTAATTATATTATTTCCAATTTCTACACTTCAAAACAACATTTCAAAACCACTGGGTTTTATTTTTCATGCACAGCACATGTTTAAATTATTACAGCAAATACCGTTTTTCGGTTATGCTGTAGGACACGCTTATTTTGTGTCGCTCATTTTTATGAAATAATTGGGCCATAGGTTTCAAAATTGATTTGTAATGTTATTACAGTAAAGGACACTTGAAAAATATAAATATGATATTTTATATGACATAGCCAGGCATTATAACCAGGATGTGCGCATGCGTGAACCAACTTTCCATCGGGATTGGTAAACGTTTGGGAGGAAATTCGATTGCTTCTTGGAGAAACTTCGAACTGATGATAGGTGCCAAAAAAAAACCGCGACTTTTATATCATATAGTCATTAAAAGTGATAGGAATGTTATGTACCTTTGGTTTACACTAAAAAAGATAATTAAATATTTGCGAGGACAATAAAGGCAATGTTACAGGAAAACAATAGCCACGTAGCTTAAAACGAGTGGGTTGGTGGGGGTGACAGGGAGAGGCCTGTCCCCATGCAATTGCTCCCCCCTTTCCTAGCATTTTCGGAGCATGTAAAAAATTGAAAGTGACTGGGAGGAAATAAACAGTGAAATCTAAGTTTGAGGTAAACTTAGCATTTCTATGGCTACCCCCACGGTGTACGATTTTCGAATTTTTTAAAGACTTTTTTTTTTTGCATGTCAAGAATTGTTTGGCGATTCTCCCATCCCACCCCCCCCCTCTTTTCACTTGTTTACGATGCCACCTGCCTGAACAAAATATCACGGTTTCCTTACATATACCAGTAAAAAAGAATTGGGTTTATACATAAACCAATATTACTGTATCTCATACAATATACCATTCACCAGGTTCTATAAACACCTACGCTTAAATTCAATATAAAAACAATCAAGGTTAGGAGGAAAGGGATAATTTATTTTG
Organism: Magallana hongkongensis; assembly: GCA_015776775.1. Classification (NCBI taxonomy): domain Eukaryota; kingdom Metazoa; phylum Mollusca; class Bivalvia; order Ostreida; family Ostreidae; genus Magallana; species Magallana hongkongensis. Next base: position 34,281,480 of record CM027470.1, read on the forward strand.
TTTTTCTTTTTTTTTCAGGGGGGTTGGGGGATTGGGGAGGGGTAAGGGTGGTCAGAACACCGACCCCATGTAGCTCTATCCATAACCCCTCACCAAGGTCTCTGTGTCCATCACCTGGGTCTGTATACCCATCACCAGGGTCAGAATACATATTACCAGGGTCAGAGTAAGTACTACCAGAGTCGGTGAACGTATCAACAGGGTCTGTATACGCATAACCAGATTCAGTATACCAATCACCAGGACACCAGGGTCTCAATACTTATCCCGAGGGTCAATGTGTCTTTGTGCTCATCACCAGGGTCTGTTTACCCATAGCCAGAAATCCACGTACCATCACCAGGGTCTCAATGCCTATCACCAGTGTCAGTGTACGTTTCACCAGGGTCTATATGCCTATCACCGGGTCTGTATATTAGTATTAATAGGGCCAGAGTGCACATCACTAGCGTCTGTATTTTCATATCCAGAATCAGTAAACCCATCACCAGGGTAAGTTTACCTATAACCAAGGTTAGTGTACCCAATTACAAGAGTGTGTACATGTATACGCATAACCAGAGCCAGTATACCCATCACCTGGGTCTCAATACCTATAACAATATAAGTTTTGAGACCTTGGTAATGGGCAGACCCTGGTGATACGAACACTGACCTTGGTGATATGCATTAAGACCCTGATGATGTGTTCTAATGACTTGGTGATCGGCACACAGACCCTGGTGGTACGTACACTGACCCTGGTAATAGATATAGACATTCTGATAATCGTAATATTGACCCAGTTGATGGGTATACAGACCCTGGTGACACGAACACTGACCCTAGTGATACATACACTGACCCTGATGATACGTACACTGACCTAGGCTTTTTGTATGCAGACCCAGATGATGGGCACACAGACCCTGGTGATACGTACACTGACCCTGGTAATAGATATAGACATCCTGATAATCGTAATACTGACCCAGGCTATGGGTATACAGACCCTGGTGATACGAACACTGACCCTAGTGATACATACACTATGCTATTAAAACATTTAAAAATCCAAATCCGTGGGGGCATGGGGAAAGGCGTACCTTAAACTTCAATTCTACAGTTTATTTCCTCCCTTTCATTTCAGTTTTAACCTGGTCCCAAAAACATTAGGGGGGGGGGGCTCCTTGTTAATTCACCTTTTATATGTAAAAGAAAATTGTTTGCTGCTAGAAAGCGTGTGCTGAAGGGGGTAGTCTAGCTCGTCCCCCTGCCCCTGCTCCACTCCACACCCCCTCCCCCTCCGATGCTAAGTGCCTGTTGTTTTCCTGTAACATTGCTCTTTTTTGTTCTCTCAAATACTAATATTTATACAACATTTTGGTGTAAATCTAATGAACACAACATTCCTACCTCTTTTAATGAACATTTATAATGTAAATTTCGAATTTTCCTAATTGCGCGAATATCAGTTCGAAATTCCTCCAAACAGCCTCCAAACGCATGCGTACATCCTGGTTATAGTGCCTGGTTGTACTTTATAAAATCAATGTACTGAAGAACTGATGGGAGTTGATTTTTTCGATTATTATTTATTTTAAAATCAATGATATGTAATTTTGCATGAATTACGCACATTTTTAATAATATGAATTCTTTCACAGGAATTTCGTGAAAACCCAATATGAATCATGTTGTATAATATTCAAAGATCTATTCTATCAAACTACGTATCAGTAATCGGAATAATTATGAGAAATTGTATGGATCCAAGCAAAATTGAACTCTAGTTTCGTTCAACCAGACTCTCAGCTGTATCCGTTAATCACCGACAAGCAAGAGAGACTCTCTGCTTGTCGGAGATTTACGGAGACAGCCGAGCGTCTGGTTGAACGAGCTCTGGCGTAAGAATATATAAAATGTACGACTTCAAAAATTATCTAAATTGTTCGTACCATTTAAAATCTAACTATTTTCAAGGTATCTTTAAATAAGTTTCCTTGAAAAACAATGCTTAAGAACTCATTACATCGAACTTATTGATTAGAAGTAAATGTTGTCAGCAATGTTGATTTGTACTTAGGTCCAAACACTGTTTCACATTCGGTTTGCCTGAGTAACTGCATACATGTAGGAGAGTTTATTAAAATCAACTCCCAAAAATAGCCTATTCTATACATCGTTCTGATGGTAAGTTGGTTCACGCATGTGCACATTCTGGTTATAATGCCTAGCTACATCATATAAAATATTATATTTATATTTTTAAGTGCCCTTTACTGTGATTACCCAGCCCAATAATTTTATAAAAAATGAGCGACACAAAATGGGCGTGTCATACAGCATAACCGAAAAACAGTATTGGCTGCGCTGCGTAATCATACATAGCATGTGTTATTCATTAAAAAACAGTGGTTTTAGAATGTTGTTTTGAAGTGTGGAAATTGGAAATAATATAAATATAAGTATTAAAGTAATAAGGAATCATTCTTTGAATATTATGAGTTGATAATTTCGGTCAGCGCGTGGTCATATCTATCATAAATCCCGTCGAGCTTTATTTGATTTGAATACGTCCCGGCCAAAATCACCTGAGATTAGTAATACTCAAAGAATGATTCCTTATTCTTAAATCAATTTTATTCCAGACCAGTATTTTATTTTAAGTAAGGCGTAATCTCACGGTTTGGTGATGTAATGAGATAAAAAAAAAATGCAGATATGTTAATAAATCAGCATGATCATTGATTGATAGCATTAATTAAACAATTTTTTGGAATTTTGCACACTCAGAAACCCGTCGATAATTAAACAATTTTATTGAATTTTGCACACTCAGAAACCCGTCGAAACAAATCTGTATATATTGTATTTTTGGTGAAACTGCATTGTTACATATAGTTCTTAAATATTTTGTTTCTATCTATGTAGGAATTCTAGCAAAGCTGATAAAGTAAGGTGTCTTTTGGAATTGTTACATCTGTTATCATGGTTACATTTACTTCATTTAATACCACTTCGCCGTTTTAACGCCGATCAATTGATCGGCGCATTTTGTCGTACGCCGATATGGGACAAATGAAGTCCGCCCCGTTTAATTTCTTCCCCAAAACATGAAATTTGTTACCACAAATTGGGTGAAAATATGTTATTACCGAGTTTAAAAAACCGAAATTACGAATTAAAAATTTGAAATAACGTATTCAAGAATTCGTTATTTCAAATTTAATTTGTTATAACGAATTTAAGAATTCGTTATTTCAAATTTAATTTGTTAAAACAGATTTTGAAATTTGAAATAACGAATTCAGTGAATTTGTTAAAACAGATTAAATTCGTTATAACGAATTCCTAAAATTTGTTATAACAAATTTAATTCGTGATAACGGATTCAACAATTCGTTATAACGATTTAAATTCGTTTTAACAAATTCAAGAATTCGTTATATCAAATTCAAAAATATTTTTTGATAGGTCCTAAATGGGCTTCCGTACTCTTCTATCTAACCTCTCTAAATTAAACATAGAAACAATACATATAGAACATATGTTTACAGAATGTATGGTGTAGAGTTAAGGAGCTTTTCTTATTAAAATACAATGTTTTCATACTGTGTTTGATAAAAGAAGGATACTTTTTGGTAAACATACCGATACAAATTTGTACAGAGTTCAGAACATGTCAATACCCATTACAAAACAATAAAATTTTTCTTGTTAATTGAAATCTGTCTAAAAACTATACTTTTTCAGTTAAGTAAAATAATTGCTGACAGATTCCTTATTCAGAAAGTTTTACTGTAAAAAATTGCAAATATTCATCAGATTATGAAAGAGATTGAAAAAAAAATTGTGAACTATTGTTGGTGACATATTCATTAGGTATTAAAGTGCATATATAACGTATATAAATTTAAATACTAATTCCTGTTTGTAATGATGTACCCCCCCTCTACTTTTTATTTTATGACAATAATGTTTGATGACACAGTCGAACTTATTGTTTCATCTATGACAGTGTTCAATGAACTATACTGAGTCAATGACTGTAATATATCGTTATTTTGTTTGAGCTTGGAGCGGGTTGATATTTCTATCAAATAGAGTCAATGACTGTAATATGTTTTTGTACATTGTGGTGATTTGGAGCGGGTTGATACAGTATTCATGCACCCAGAGCTTGATACTAAATAGTTAAATGTATGCAATTTGTTTTTACGTAATATTTTTGTGTTATGATGTAATAAAGAAGTTTAGAATATGAGTGGTAGCATGTGTAAACAATGTCGAGGAAATTCGGACTGTGCACGAATTCGTTTTTACGTTTTATTTCATCTTGATTGTTGATAAGGATGATATTATTCAGTTGTCCTTATGCTATTGCTAAGTCTTATCTATGTAAAATAATGTTACCTTTGTTATATGGCCCAAGAATTGCATGTATATGTTCATGAGCAGCCACATGTTTTCCTGTCTGCTCGCTTCCGGTTTAACTCGATGTGTATACAGTCGATGAACTTATGCTTGAGTATTGATAATTAAATGGAGTTAATTCTTGAGTTAACATTGTGTATTGTTAAAACTATTGATTGAAAGTTGTTTGATATATTTTATACTTAATGTTTTGATTGTGATCTATTTTTATGTTACGTTGAATACTGTGAATGGAAGTTGTTGAAATTATAAATTTATCGATAAAGAAGTGTGATTTCCAATATCACACGTTAGGTGGCGCTAGTCCAAAAGCTACCCTATCACATATCTCTATTTTGATCACATGATCAATTATTGATTTTTGCCGCTGAATGTTTTGATCGTTTGCTGATTAGTATAAATATCGAGATTTATCGCCTGTTCTTCACTTCTGACTCCTTGATTATTAGAGAGCAGTTGGTACGTTAAGTCGTTCCAATCTTTTTTTTTATTTTTATATTTTTTTTAATTTATTTTATTTTATCTATTTAACTTAGGGATTAATATTTTTAATTTATTTATATGATCGGAATATCAACTATGCGGTGATTTAACTGCGAGTTGTTATTTCCGTGATGTTTATTGAGTAAGTAAATTTTACGGAAATTCTTAGATTTTTAATTTGATTGAAATTGGTTAAGATTTTAAAATATTTTTCATTGAGAATTAATTTTGAACAAGTAGATTTTTTTAATTATTAATTTTGGCGCTTTTTGGTAGATTATTTTCTTTAGTAGTATTTTTCTTTTGGGATTTATCGATGAATTAGTTATAGGAATAAACCAATATTGTATATCAAAACAGTAATTTAACTGTGATATGCATCTGTGGTTCTGTTTTTGTCTATATAAGAAGGTTAAGTTTAAACATAATGAACAATGCAGTAATTTAACTGTACGTTCATGTTTTGGTTGTCCATAAGTTTCAATAAATTTTCTTGTATAATAAATGGTGATAGGTTAACCATAATAGTGAACGAATGAGTAATTTAACCCAGTTCACCAAATGGTACAGTAAATCCTGTTTTACATTCAATCAATTGTCACATAACGGGATTATTTAATTGAAGTTATTCCCCTTTGCCCACCCTTATATTTTTGGGAGGTTTTTAAATGAAGGTTCTGGTGTTACATTAATTAATGATTTTTAATTTATATGTGTAATTAAGGTATGAATGAATGTGAGCGTGTAAATATAATTATAGTATTACGTATGTTGTGTTATTGAATAAATTTGATATTATTATCTTGAATAAATCTTGATTATTTAATTGAATGAATTCAGGAGTTCTGCACAGATCCGACTGATATTGACTTTGTTTATAAATTTTTGCGTAATTTTAAATATCTTACCATGTTGCTGCGCTACATTAAAGCTTAATAGGTTAGCGATAAATTACAGCTACCCGTGAGCATTACACTGTTTTATGTTGTTTGATGTACATAATGTAGTTGAAGTTGTCTGTCTATCCTTCTCTCTTTTCCCTTCTGTCTATCTTAGCAGAGGCTGCTTACTCCTCCTAGGCAAATGATCCTACCACAATTTGGAGGTCCGTGTTGCTATTCTTTAAATTTGTATTTCGTTTTATTGATTTTGAGATGGTTGACTATTTGTTATTGTCATTTTTTCACAGTGACAATTCTTTCAGGTTTTTATGTATTTCTACTATACATATAAAATTGTAAAAGAGTTTCAATAATAATCACACATATCAACCAACATTAAGGTCAAAATCTAGTAAATGAAAGTGCCTACATGTTAATGGAATTCAAGATATAAATTCTGTAAATGATGCTTCATAACAATAGCTTTGTTTTTATAAGGTGTACCGGGGCTTAAATATTTGTTAAACACAATGAAAAATGATGTTTTGAAGTGTCATTTTCTACGAAATATGAGGGAAATAGGTAACAAATCTCAGAGTATTGTCCATTTTTTACTAATGGAATGTATCTTGAATGCTTAGAGCCTCTCCAAAAACGGCATCAAATAAAACCTCCCCTTATAAATGGTGTCAAAATGAATATAGGTATCATGATTTTTTTTTTATGATTTATTATAGAATGTCAAGTAGCTGTTTTATTTTCTACATAATTCCGGGAAATTTTTTCATCAAATCAATTATGACGTCATAATGGTTTTAGCATAAAAAAGACACTCTTGAATAATTTACTAGATCTTGACCTTGAAAGTTACCTATGCGTGCAACTTTGTATTTAAAAATTTGATGTGTCGATGTAACGTCATACCCTATATTTGGACGCACAGAGAGATGGAAGAAAATGTTTTAACATGGGAAAATGCATGAACGGAGTATAGTCTTCAAGCCAACAATATATATATATATATATATACACCAGTGTCTCATATTGTGCTATGACATGTATTGTGCTTACCTATATTGGTCAACAATATAATGATAATCCAATTAGAGCACAATATAAATCCCTTTAGCTGATCACCCCGAAAGAAACGTTTATGAATGTTAATTAATCATATTCTGCGTGTGGAAAACACATACCGGTATGTACACCACGTGAAACCCATCTAACCAAATAGCTGGATAAAATTAGTACATGTAGGTTGTGTTGTGTACGCAAATTCAGACAAAATTCAATTCTTTGTAAAATGCATGTATTGCGTTCACAACTTTATACTTTAAAACCCTTAGAACTATTTCGTAAGGTAAATAACTTTGTAAAGCACACTTTTCAGCTTTTGATGGGCTCACTATTGAAATAAACAATACAAATATAATATTTCCCCACAAAATAATGCTACCGAACAGTGAAGCGCAATGGGTTAGAACGTTACCCATGTGTCTATTAGTAAAGAGTTTGAATCCTTCTGGGACTTTTCTACTTTTTACCGGTTACCAAAAAATTTAAAAACTTTTTTTGGCCAAATACATGTATTGTAAAATATTTAAAATTCTAAAACGTCACCGTAAAAGATTTGATTATAACGCACTTTTATCCCGCTAAATATCGACATGTGTCTTATACCACCTTAAATCGGTAATATTATCTTCTGTTATAGCAGTTCTGCATTGAAAATCATTGTGCAATATGGTTTTGTCATTTGTTTGCAATGTTTACAATCTTTTATGTTGCACTTAAATGTACAGGCTTCCGTTGTTATCAAAATATTGTGATGTTTAATTATCTATGATGAGTATAGGGGTGGGGAGGGGGGGGGGGGGTCAGAGTAATACATGTTATTGTGTTTGCAAAGAGGGGATTGGGTTCCGAGATTTTTTTTTGTAATTTTACTATTAATATAAATGAACATTTCAAGGGGGAGGAGGGTCTGGGCCCCTGACTCCCATCCCTTCTTTAAATCCGTACACACAATGATGTTGGCACACAGAAGCTAATCTGAAGCCAGCAACTGCAGAATGGAGGGGGCATAATTTAATTTTACTTTGTAATAATTATATTTAATATACTTTTTATGATATGTTGATAAACGTAAAATTCACATGCAAACGGTTCAACCCAAATTTGTACATAAAGGGCCGCTCATGTATATTTTGTGTTAGGATCTCATCCTTTATGAAAATTACCGGAAATTGCGGGTGACATTCATTTGTACTATAACTGGTACAAAACAGTGTTATTTAGAGGTAAACACTTGGCGCTGGTATTACTGTCTAAAGCCAGCTAGTTTTTTTTTTAAAAAGGGTAATTTTTTTTATTTAATAAATTCCCCTTATAATAATGTTTAAGACACATTTCACAATTGCAATCATTTTTGTGACTCTCTATCTAATTACATTGATAAAAATATCCTTTGTGTATCATATTTCACCCCAAGAGAACAAAAGAAACCACTCGATAGAAATAAATTGAGAATGATATGGAGAAATAATATGCTACCTTACACGCAATGTAGCAGAAGTTTACTATCCACAAAGTTACCTGCGGTTAGAAATCACGTAGTGAATTATAATATTCATAAGGAAAGGTATAGTTTACAACAGAGAACGCAAACGCGAAAAGAAACATTTGTTATCTGTTTAACCGTGATTGCATATTCGTATATTGAGCTCCTTTAAACATAAGCTTATAAATATAAATATACAACTATCATTTAAGGGAGAACAGTAGACAAACATGTATTAAATGTATTAAATCTGTAAACAAAAAATGGGCGTCCTCATTATCCTATGGAGATTCAGGAAAAGTAATGAAACCTAACTATAAAAAAAGTTGTACATTGTAAATATGAACTTTTAATAAATGTAATTACATAAATTAGCAGTTAAGAAATTGGCTAATCATGCTACTCAATTTTATACTTAGTTTTGTCTCTTTTTTAAAAGGTCCTTAGGTGCAGTCATTCCTTAAAACCGTATTTCGAATAAAGTTACTTACTTAGTGTGATAAATAATACTTGTAAAAAATGGTAGAGAAATGATAATTCATTTAGTCCCTTATTCATTGAATGCTTCTGCGCACTATATAAATAGTCTATGTTGGTGTTTGAAGTCTCTACATGATAAAACGGTTTAACCAATTTTTTTCAGGTATAGATAATTAAGATGAGGTTTTGTACTGCTAAAATCGACCATCTTCTGAATAATTTTAAGATAGAAACTGGAAGTTCAAAGGTTTTCTTAAAACATCTTTGCTAGGTTCATTTTGATCTTATTGCAGTATTATAAAAATGTTTGATAGAGTTAGTCCATAACAAGAAATGATAAAAATAACACAATAACTAGATGTATTTTCGAACTATGTCTAAAAGACTCATAATATGTGCATTGATGTTGGTTACATTAAATCGATAAAACAATTTTTAAACCATGGTTGGCTAATCTAAATAATACAAAAATGAATCAATGCTTTATATATCTTCAAAGATTTGTACAATACATATCGTTCAAGAGCACGCACATATACACAGTTTTTTTTAAATAAAAAATTATTTAGATAACTTACTTGAATCATCTTCTAATTCAACGTTACATCGAATGTCATATCCTGCATTTGTTTCCATGTCACTCTTTGCAAACTTATGTGCAGAAAACACAATTGCTGGTAGTCTGTCCTCTTCCTTAATACCTATAATGTATATAAAAAAAGATATATATATATATATATATATATATATATATATATATATATATATATATATATATATATATATATATATATGTGTGTGTGTGTGTGTGTGTGTGTGTGTGTGTGTGTGTACTTTACTTTGAATGGTGTTTTCCTCTACTAACACCTCGAAACTGTTAACGTGGACATCTACCATTTCTGTCCTATCAGTAATTTTCAGTTCTCCATAAGAAACATTTTGTAATCTTTTCAAGAGGGTAGTTTTTCCGGCATTTCCACAGCCAACTATGATGCATCTTACATGGCTAACGGTTATCTGTTCTTCACAGAGAAATTGTCTCAATTTGTCCTCATCAATTTCCAGGTTGTCTCTTTTATTTATCTGTACCTTACTCTGTTGTAATTCATCTTTTTGTTTCTCCACCTTTAGTATTTGTTCTTTTTTTATCGTATTGTCAAGTGTCTCATCTAAATGTGACACTTCTGTTTCTGCTTCATGGTTTAGTTCTTCATTTATTTTTTCGCATTGATTTTTGTCACTTGCTTTTTTACCTCAAATATCTCTAACTCATCATTGGTTTGCATACTCTCTCTGTGTTTCTCACACAGTAACTTTCTTGCTTCCTTATCATTAGATTCTCTTTTCCCATCTAAAAAAAAATAATGTTTTTTTTCAAATAATCATCTATGATAATATAAAAAAAGATGTTTACTCTCGGAGAGGAAAAACATAGTCTTTAGCATAACCATTATATTTTGAATTATGTAGATAAAAGTACAAAATAATCAAAATCGTACATAATTAGATCTGCGTTCACATTTATCTATATTTCAAACAAGTGTAAGGCGGTAACTTATTCTACATAATGACATTGTATTGTTTTGAAAAAAATGTATTCAATAACTGAATTTAATTTCTACCTTTGTTATATTACTGTAACATTCAACATAATGACATTGTATTGATTTAAACGAATGTATTCAAGGAATGACTATAATTTCTACCTTTGTTATAGGACCTTATCTGTACTTGCTTTTTCAGAGACCGTATTGCGGTAATAAAGCATAAACTCTCAAATGTATTGACATTCTCAGAAAACGTTTGGAAAATATATATATTTAATATATTTTTTATGATTTAATCCAAAATTAATTTTAAAAATAACACACATTATTGATAAATCTAACGTGATATTGAACAAAATTTCTATGTAACGTTAAAGAGAACTTATTTTTACATTTAACTCGCATGTCATGTTGTGTCATGATGTTTGTAAAGTCAAGTTATGTTAAACAAAATAAATGAATTTTTTAGCCAACCGTAAACGGTGTACATTCTAATTATTATTTTTTTTTTACAATTTTATTACACTTTATTAATGTTTGCACAATTTTTTTTAAAAAAAAGTGTTGAATGGTTTTTGATACATGTATCTATCTCAGACTGGCAGTTTGTATCCTTAATAGTTTTCTTTGAAAGTAGAATTGAACAATGTATATGAAATATACATTATGGAAGTTGAGGGTAGTTAAAAACAAAATATATTGATGACCGTCGGACATTTGATGATCGGATCCAATTTCTCAAGCAAAATATCAAAGTATATTAAATTATATCTGCTCTATTGTTTATTTGGATTTTGACAATAAAATCAAATGTTTGTTAAAGTGAACGTGGTTTTAATCTTCTTTATATCTTTACCTTTTTTCTTTTTTCGTGTTATGTAAAATGCCAAGCATATTATTCCTGTCATAATAGGTACAGAAACATAAACTACTAAGATGACAACAATAAAAGTATGCAGTTTGACAGCTTCATCAATTGCATTTTGTTTTGTTTCATTTCTGTAAACTTCATATTTAGAATCATTTAGGTAATTTCCGGTCGTTTGAGAAAATCTACAAAGAAAAATTATAATATATATAATAAATTTATCTAAATGGACTTATACAAATCAAAACTAAAGGGTCTTAACATTAAGAACTGTATTTGTATACCTTTCTGGGCAATCTTTATCAGCAACAAAACAATTGAATTCCGTGTTGACATCAAGGCAAGCTGGATCTGAATAAATAAGGTTTTTAATGAACAAAACTCATTTGAATAATATATATATATATATTACAATTAGAATTCTAGTTGAAAAAAAACACAATAAAGTTAAAAACATTTGCCTAACTGGAGGAAACTGAAAATCTAAGAAACGGTCACATTTACCTGACATGTTTGCCTAGTTGAATTGTACAAAATGGGATATACTGATATAAAGATTAATAAAAAGCGATATGCTCTGTAATATCAAAGACCTTATATACTGGACAAAATTTCAAACGCCCTACATTTTTGTACTATTGAAAAACTTTATCTTCAGTTTTTAAGTTTTTGACACTACCGACTGCTGTTTAAAATGCTCAACTGTTCATCTAAAAAATGTACTCGAATAAGTAATTACTCTACCTTGACCGTATTTGTTTAAAATTATAGAACTCAAGTTCGATATGTTTATCGAAAGTGTTTTCAAAACGGCCCGATTCGGTCGATCCCCTGCCTTTAACCAGGGACGTATACTAACGGGATAGGCAACTCTTGCCGATATCCCTTGGTACGTGATTTCGTAGGTAATTTTTAACTTCATATATCTATGATATTACCAGATATATCGTCAAAAAACCTTTTCAAACAATCTTATAATTATTCTAGAGTTGTTATTTGTACTTTATATCCTTGATCTGATCATAATTACGACGGAGTTTTCTAGATAAGGTATATTCCATGTATATTTTTCATATCTTTCATCAACTTGCTACATATGACTAAAATGTGTGAAAAACCTATCCCTTTTAACAAGAGTTAACAATTAATAATGTAATAAAAAACGATTTATTTTACCGGGATTAAACAAAGTTTTAAAAACTTGTCAAGGCTTGCGTGATAGTTTGGGAAGTAAACATGGCGATTGTAGAAGTTGCCTATTTGGTTAGTACATTGTATACAGTGCTGCTATCGTGAAAGTTGACAAAACGATCCTATCCTATCCTATATCTGTATCCTGCATCCTATCCTGCAAATAAGCTATATCCTATCGTATCCCATACCTTCAAAATATAGGAATGCAAGTTAAATGAAACGAAATTCAAGAATTAAATGATTTTATCAATTAATATAGTACTCAAAATGAATAATTAAATCTTAAAACCGAATATTCTTCGAGCGGGATAACTTACTTACTTGTGCTGCGGTAAAATTAGAGTGTGACTAAAATGGGTAGCGAAACCCGGGCCGGGTCGGTATTTTCGAAACTGATAACCGGGTTTTGTTGATTTCTTAAAAAATACTTATTTGTTCTGCGCGAAATTAGCAAGAATACTTTATTACAACTTGTTTTGTCTTCGCTGAAATTTTTATTAACACAGAACGAGTTTTTCAATATTTATTACACATTTTCATTTTTCAGATGACTGAAATGGGTAGCGAGCCCGGGTTACACATTTTGGCGATATTAAGCGAATTACATTGTTGAATTTGGAAACTAGTGTATTTATTCATTGCTATTTCAGTTTAAATTCTTAGATAATTCAACAATTCCGTCAAAAAATGTCATTTGATAAAATTAAGGCCAAATATTATAAACCCGGGACGGAACAAATCCGGACACGTTTACCCGGGACAAACCTTTTATTTCCGCTACCCATTTTAGTCACACTCGTAAAATTAAATCTAACGCGGGATGGAAACAATAACGTAAACAAACAGGTAAGCGATTCGATTTTTGATTTATATATATGCATATATATTTATGCATAAAAAACAAATAAATAACTTCGATGAACATATTGAGGAACTGTTTAGTCACATATTTTCATCAAATTATTTTCTAATCACGTATAACTGAGCGTAATTATCATTATTCGAGCGATTCGTTCGGCGATAAATGTAAACACGATCTGGAAATAAATAATTCCTTTAGGAAGTTTATATCGTCTATAGTTAAACCACTTGGAGTTATTTTTAAAGTATAAATTCTTAAGCATTTATAGATAGCTAACATTTATTAATTCGATATGATCAGGTTAATATCGGACAGAAATATGCGTCCCTGTTATTGGGCATCGAAGAAATTATATGAAACGTGAAGCAATGTCTGTTTCTTGTATACATGTTTATCTTTTAAAATGCCGAATTGGTCGTTTATAAATTCAAGCTTTTATTACTTTGCAGACTTTAAATGAAGTAAATACAGAAATCTATTTCTGACGTTGTCAAATGTTGCATCGAATTCTCGCAGTAACTCCGTACTTGCGTACGAATTGACAAAGATGTAGCGCCGACTTTCAGCGCGCATCAATGTTATGCACCGCGTTCTAAATATAATAATTATTCTTAAATGGTTTAACTTGTGAAACGTATTAAATTGACATTGAAAATACATTGATAAGCCAATTTTCGCTTCGCAATATAACTCTGAAATTTATACTCGAATCTGATTGGCTATAGGATGCAGGATAGGATAGGATAGAATAGAACAGAACTTAACTTTTATATTTTTATCATGTATCGTGCATCCTGCATCCTATCCTATCCTATCATTGTCAACTTTTGGGATAGCAGCACTGTATACGTACTTGCTTTAACTGCTTATAAAAACCCTCATAAAACTGGTTGAGTAAAATGCAGCGCATATCTGCTCACGAACTTTCAAGATCAGTTGACGAGGTCTTAGCAGAGTGCAGTTCACGCTATGTTTGTTTCCTTTTCCAATATTTGCTTTTTTACTTCTAACCTTTAATCAAAGTACTCAAGGAACTGGAAAGCGCTAAGCCAGCCTCATTGCTACTTTTTTCAAATGTTAATTGTTAATATTTTAAAATAATGATAAAGTAAAAAAAACGTTTCATGAAAATGTTTCATATGTATGAAACCCTGACCATGCTATTTCAATCAATTTGAAGAGAGGAGTTTGAAATGTTTATTAACTGATTAGTCAGTCCACGACCTAACTAATTAAGTGAGGATGAAAATTCGCTTGCGCTCGAATACATTGAAATTCTTGGAAGGAATTAGACAGCCCTCGTTAAAGAAATTCGAAGGTATGAAACTGACTGTCCCTGGGTTCCGGAATCCGCATAATATATTTCTCGACTTTGAGAGGATATATATATATATATATATATATATATATATATATATATATATATATATATATATATATATATATATATATATATATATATATTGGCAGTGGTTTGGAATTCAGAGAGCGATCTTTGCAATTTTAAAGTTTTATTAATAAGCAGGTGTGCAGTCATACATTGTACCGTAGAGTAGAGTAACTCACCTTAAAATTTCTGATAAAAACCGCACAGCACGCGCACCTGAACGGCACATTTTAGAACACACTAATGGCCTGTACGGATGGGACGGAATAAATTCAAGAGTGAGACAGTTCCTCGGCATTTAAATTTCGGAAACTAGAATGATACACAAATGATATAACTTTTCAGACTTTTTTTTAAAAATTCGATCGTAGGACCTCACTGATATGATGTAGGGAACATATGAGGTAATTATATTGTTATTTTTATATCGTAGAGTATTTGTACCTTCTTAAATTTTTCATAAAGCCCTTAAGTAAATTTTGATTGAAATTTTAAAACAAATGCTTTGTTATTCTTAATTCTTTATATTCAAAATTGTCATGGTCAATATAATTAGAATTAGGAACACAAATCAATGTTGTATTAGCGCATATCTAAATTAACTTGTTTAATTATATATACATGGTAATTAGCGATGTACGTTATTTAGAGGAAGCCGATTTTGATATAATGATCAATTCAATACACATAAAGTGGCCAACTTTAGATTCTTTGCGTGTGCTTTTGCAAATTCTTATTTGATATCGTGTTCATACACCTTCTACGAAATTTTTTTGAAACCATTTATGAAATTGAACCCACTCAACATAATCCAAATTAAACTTTCTTGGTTTAACCTTAAGGGAGGTGTCTTCTCGTTATTAAAACGTCTTCTTATCATAAAAAATAAATGAAATTTTGACACAGCAAAACAGATCATATAACCAAAGGATTCTATCAGTTTAATCAATTTTGACCCCTCCTCGTTTTCGCATAAAGGTCAGATCAAGGTCATTATCCTTTTCCTCAACTTAACGGACGACAAAAACGAATGCCGTTGCAGTTATGTAGACATCTGTCTAAGATATAAAGATTCTATTCTTTTATAAAATGATAGATAATCAGAATGTCTATCAGCTTAATTTAATATATTGGAATAAATATTGAAACTGAAATTGATATCGCTTAGCCCGCATTTCCTCTAATTTTCTTGAGTTTTGAAGATATTTTGGTTATTTTTTATGCTTTCAATAAAAAAATATTTTTGATTTTTACTTATTATGAAGACTTGTTAGATTCTAAATGTTAGTTACTATTTCTATGCCAAGTTGTAAGCTAGTAAATAAGAAGACAAATAAACTATTTTGATTTTCTCTCATAATGATTAAATGGACAATTAATCAAATTAACGTTTGACAAGTCGAAAACCAGAAAAGACTCCTTCCTTTAGAAATTTCCAATTTAAAACGGTAGGTGAGCACCGTCAAAGTGCATTTTATGACGTCATGATAATATGAAGCTTTTAAAGAGTACGTTATAAGAATTGTAAAAAAGAAAAGGTAAAAGTTGTGCGCAGTCGAAAATATTCTATCCTCGCAGTTCTTTTTTTAAGTTTTGAAGCCATACACTGTATTAATCTAATCTGTTTATAGTCCAAATAGATAGTAAAATTTGGTGCATTTAGATATATTATATTGGTGTATTTTACATATGTTTAAGAAATAAAAGTTTTTTTATTGTAGTGTTTAAGAAAACAGAAAAAAGTCGGCTTATCAATATTTTCCACGAGAAATTTTAAGATCAATGAAGAATTTCTGATCAGGTGTTGAATATTTTCTTTTCAAATTAAAGGCGCTTAAGTTTGATAGTAAGAAATTGAGGAATGATTCTTCAAATTACATGCTCACAAAAGTTTTTAATTTCAGCTATAGCATCTTAATGATCAATATTTTGATACATGTTAAAGGAGAAGACAATGTTTGTTTTTGTGTCTACAAAGCAATATATAATCAAACTTTGAACTTCGTTTTACATTAAAAGTATTTTAAGGAAATGACTGGAACGTGAAATCTATGATCATTCATATCTGATAATGAAGAAATATTTAAAAAATAACATCAAGATTCTTTATTTGTACCGTTTTTATACCATTTGTTTAGGATTCACGGTGAAGATAGTATTTATAATTCTTGACGTTACAAAATAAGCGAAGATCTACTCGTTGCATGCTATTTTAATGTCTGTTTGCATCTAAATATTTCAAGCTGGAACAGAAATTATTTTTTAGGAAATTCAAAATATCAAAAACTGAAACAAACTCACATTCAAAGAGTCTCTCATCTGTGTACGGCATCGTAGGGCAGCCGCTGACAAATCTGTTTCTGCATCTGTAGTGGTTTAGTTCGCCTTTGTCCTCCAGTCGTAAACAATTATCTTTAAATGACCAAAGGTATTTAGTAATTCTAACGTTGAATAAGAAAATCTTTAATTATGCAGTGATTGAACTCTTAACTGGCGACAAATATATCAAAGACATAGAAACTAAAACCCGAGGAGTAGAAAACATGATATGTTATTAATTACCATTAAAGTAATATGAGCTGTATTTTTTAGATTATTTTTTTGCAAAAAATACCCCTTTCTGAGGTGATAAGTCTGCATGTAACAAACTTTTATGATAAGAACGATTTGAAAAAATCATCAATTTTTGTCTGAAGTAAGATTTCTATTCTAAGGAATATATAGCAGATAAATTTTGTACAGGACGGCAATAATTCAGTTTTGCTTCAATTAAGGCTTCTAAACGGCTTTTCATACAAAATTAAGGCTAACAAAAACTTAAGAACTATGGTATTTTTGTCATTTTAGTTACAAAACATTTCAGCATGAAAATTGCAGCTCATATTGCTTTAAGCTTATCAAAAGCATAGTTTGTTTAAGACTAGATAATAATGAACAAAATAGTTATTGCTAAGATGAAAATATTTAACTAAACTTCTTTAAAAAAAATTTGAAATTATTCAAATTATGTTATATCTAGTTTTTGTTGAATGTCTGAATGAAAAAAGGCAAGTATCATCAGATGAAGGATGATTCTTCCCTACGCTTGTCAATATTTTTTTGATGAATCTATCCCTACAATCCACTTTTAAAAACGATGCTGAGTTCATATAAAGGGTGGTTTGTTAAAAACACTCAAGATCAAGTACTTTAATTTTATGAGTACAGTCATTTCACAGATATCTTTTACAATTCTATGCTATGGTATGAAAATTGATGCTATACTACGAGATTTTAATGCAATGCGTTGGGATATGTATGCTACGCTTAGAGAAATTGAAATGAAGGACTGACTGATATGGTATGCTAGTAGATTCGAATAAAACGCTTCCATGCACAGAAAAGTTCGAAACAATTCAAGGTATAATGATAAGAAGCCAAAGTTCCCGACTAAATCTGCAATGTGAACATTTATTCTTTTATATGAAAGTATTCAAAACTGAGTGAAAATCATGTTGTATGCTATGCTATGGTATGAAATGATGAATGAAAACCGATGAGATTGTATGCTATGGTGTGAGATTCCAATGTTATGCTATGATATTTCAATATTATGCTTTGCTATAATGTATGTTGTAAAAAGATATTGCATTCAAGTATATGTATTTACATCTACCAAGTATTATTCCCTCTTATTTCTTACGGTGACTTAGAGTTAATTCATAGCTCTATAGAAACAACCAGACTGAAATCTACACGTCCCGTTTATCGATTGGTCGAAATCTGCAGCGGCTGAAACTGACATGATTGAAATTGACACGCCCTATTTATCGATTGGTCGATACAGCGATCCAAAAATAAAAAAAACACAAATTGCACGAAATCATCACGATAAAGTCTGATCAAAGTCTCACAGGAGACGATTTGGTTGTTTCTTTTAGCTAACGTACTTACGAACATTAACAGTAATTTAATGAATTTTACTTACATGTACTTTTCATAATCATTTCATTAATTAGTTAAAAGAAAGACTTTTATAAAAAATTCTTTCTTTGATGATTTATGCGGGTTGTGAAGGTAGCGATCATTGCAGAAAAAAATTGCATAACCCGCAAACGCGGGTTATGTATTTTTTTTGCAATATCGCTACCTTCATATCCCGAATAAATCACCAAAGAAAGCATTTTATTGTTTAAATAATTACATTGAATTGGGTCAAACAACAGGAATGATGCCTATATGGGTTCATTCTACTTGTTTTTGTAATATCAAAGAGAAACTAACATAACACGACCATCTTTTGTTTAATATATGTATCAAGTTAGTTATTCCAATTAAAATAACAATGAATTAGTTATTCCGATTTTTCTTAAATCTGCACTTTTATACAACATCACTTACTAGGTTCTATAAATAAAAGAAATAAGTTCTAGAATCCTACATAAAAATGATTAGGCCAAGTTTTACTAGATCTGATGTATTCTAGCATTTCTCATCATCTCATATGATATGATCATAATAATTATATCATTATATTTTACAATGATATAAAGTTAAGTCAGTGGTCAGAAACCTAACCATAACCAAGATATAATGTGAATTTTCAAGGGGACAAGTTTTGCTTCATATAGGAAAGCTTAGTCAATGTTGTAGAATACGAAAGCCACGGAAGATGATTGAAATTGTGCAAAGTGAAATTTATCAAACAAAATGTTTTAGCCGGAACTAGACCCCGTAAACCCCCTAGACCCCAAACATTGACAAAGGAAACGTTTTGATGGTATTCACCTTTTTAAGCAAAAAGGAAAAATCTCATTATTTCTAAAGAAGTGTCATGGTTTTCAGGACTCGATCTTTGGTAAAATATCATCGGATTATCGTTATGTGCGTTACCGACATTTCTTATTGCTTATCGTTTAAAACACGTAAATTGTTGACACCAGGCACTGGTTTACGATCATCAATGGATACTTATACCCGCCGATATTATATGTTAAATATTTTGTATCGAAAGGTTTTAAAATGGACTCACCCTAAAATGAAAGAGAGAGAGAGAGAGAGAGAGAGAGAGAGATGTGTGTGTGTTTAATTACACTACCGCTATTCAAACTTTATACAAGCTACTCATTACAAAATATGTTCCAACCTCCATGCATATAAGAATCTAATCTTCATTAAAGGGAAGAAAAGTCTTGAATCTCGATACCTGCTGAGCAGTGGGGGTAAAAAAACAACAACGAACATTTCTATTGCAATGCAGTTTAAGCCATCATGAAATTAAATAAATATTAGAAATTAATCAAAATAAGACGTGATTTTTAAAGCAAAACACGACATCTTAAAACAGCAATGTATAATGCTTTCATTAATATAGCAGTGCACAAACCGAACATGGCACACCTGTCTCTTAAATAATTTTGTATCAAATCTTGACTACTCTTCATGTTTAATAACTATTAAAAACAAGCACAAAAACTAAGTACGAAACATTAAAAAATATATATAATAAAGGTACCTTTTTCGTAAAGAGATATTGGTCTGTCCGTGCAGAATTCTATAAGATTTGATAGATTTCTATCGGGAGCACACAGATATCGCGAAAGGTTGGAACAATTCCTTCTAGTTGCTGCCGCCTCAAATTCAGATGCATTCATTGGACATTTGTCAACTGGATAAACTTTAAATCGATATAAAAAGATCTAAAATAAAATGAAATTAAAAAAAAAACCCATAAACCTTGTGTACACATAAAAATGAGAAAAAAGAATTGATCCAAAAAGATGTCACAAATTGATAAAATTATGAAAAATGGCAAATAGCGACAATGATTTGAAAATACTTATATAAACCTCTTTTATAATGAGAACTTTCAAAGAGAACAGATTATAGGTAAGAATAGTCTGTGTCAGGTTTTTTTTTTATTTTTGGCCTGTTGAATATATCATTCTCTCAATTACAAAAAACTAGACATGATGCTCTATCCCCCATTCAGGTTTACTTATTATTGGATAAATCATAACAAAAGCACTCTACTTGTGTTAGATAGAGAAGTCTATTTTATTTTTTATATGCATCATTGACATATCTTTGATACTTTAAAACATGATTGAAGACACCATCTTAAAATTTCCTTATAATATCTACTTTATTTACAAGTGAAGCATATACTCTAATTAAACTGATTTTGTTTAACAGACAATGTTTCACCTGGTTTTCTGTTGCAATGTTAAATCCGTTGATGACCAGAAGTATATGTATCAACGCAAGTTCCATTTTCAATATGTTGTTTTTAACCTATCTGAAAATAAAATGTTCAATGAACCATTTCATGAGGGATTCAGAGTAATTTGGATATACAAGGACATAATAAATTGCTAGGAAAATCTAGGAAATCTACTTAGACCAGATAAATATTATGGTAATGTCCAAAGTAATATAGAACATGATAAAGACCTTTTTGTTGAATATTATCTATTAACTTTGTGTCTGATTTTTCTAGCTATAGACTCTAAGAATAAATTTTAAATCGTATACAAATAAAATTAAAAACATTCGTCAACATTAGAAATTGAAAATCATTTAATAAAGAATTAATGCAATCAAATAAAAAGTTAATGCAAGTTTATGATAAATGTCTGACTCAAGTAATCAAGCAATTAGAAAATATTTGTAGCTTGATGACTAGGTTTATTCAGGTTACGAAACCAATCTTTTTTTAGGAAAGAAAATCTCCCTTTTGCATAACTATTTTGGTGTTATTATGTATTCACTTTCAGATAGCTAGATTGTATATGTTTTGGCCTCTAAGTGAATGAGTAATTATACCTCAAAATCTTGAATTAGATTTATTTATCATAAAATGTTTTCATTAAATCTTTACTCTGAATGTTTCTTATCTGTGTGGTTTTCAAATGATGCATTAAGACACATAGATGAATCGAAAATGGTCATTTAATAGCAAAATGATGAAAAACTTTATCATACATATAAAATAATAACAACATGAAGAATAATATAAAAATACTATTAAAATGTTTATCAATAAATATGCTATATGGCCAGTTTTCACAGAAAACAGGTGCGCAGATCAATATTAAAAGAATGTTACTATGCAATCGGGTTATTATTTAAAAATGTTTTTTCCATACATTTACCAGAAAAGTGATCATAGCGCAAATTCATCTTCAAACACCTCGAAATCTATTTTTAGAATGTGGAAAGCCCCCATTTTTGTTGACAGTGCATAATCAAAGTACTGAACTTTTGGTACTGAAAAGCAGATAGTGATTGTATTTGCATTAAGGTGGAATATTACACTGAAACAATACCATATGGATCGTTTAAGTATCAAATCTAAAACAAGATTTCATTGTTCAAAGAAGAATATATGCTCTTATAATCATTTTATACAATATTTTTTTTGGTATTTCTGAAAAAGTGGAAATATGTTTGTTTCAATAAATGCATAATTTTAATATCCAATAAATTAATTATACAGTTTATTCTTTATTAAAAATTATTTATGAAAATAAATTAAAGCATTCATAGTTTTCAAACCTATATGAATAAAATATTCCAAGGTACCTCATTTGGATTTTTAAAAATGCTTTGTTAAATTGTGTCAATCATTATGGTTGAACATCATCATAGCACAGGGGTAAGGTATTGAGCTTGTAAACAGATGTAGTGATTGAGTCAATGACCTTGAGAAGAATAGTGTATTAATTAAGATATATAAGAAGAAATAAGAATGTAATTGTTACGAAGACAATTTAATCAATTAAATTAATTCAAAATAGTGAAACCTGATTTTTTTTTTCAGATCATGAATCATCATTGTATGTGCTAGCTTGTGTAGATCTGCTTCATGAAAATTGGACTCAAGTCAGATGAAAATGCAAAGTAAATGGCCATGAAAGAATATCACATATAACAGAATTTTTGTAAGCAGGCATATACTATAAACCAACTTTTATTTGTATGCGAGAAATTTTTGCAAGGGCCTTGTCATTTCGAATATACTTCGCCATGAACCAGTCTTTGGCGTATGATTGTAATAACAAAACGTACGTGCATTATAGGCTTGCGAAATAAAGTCGTCCTTCAGGGGTGTCATGATTGGCCATGCATGTATGTTCATTTCTCGTTTACAGTGCACATATGTACATGTAATTGTTATATGTATTTGCTAATGTACATGAATGTACCATACATTCTGTTGATAGTACGATAAATTCTGTTGATTATTTAATTTACATGTGGCCTGTTGTGAAGAATTCTTTGATGTGTATACAACATGTGTACATGTAAAATCACAATGTTGTTGACTATAATATGATTTCTTGAAACCATTACTTTAATATGAATACTATATGCTATGTGTGCTTGCTTAAGTCATTATATGTGAAGTATAATGGGTGATACTAATTTTTACACGTGTTTCATTCATGTTTGTTAATACTTTAGGGAGATATGTATCATTCTTTGTTACATGTACTACATTTGAAATATAATAGATGATACTATTTTGTACATTATCTTCTCTCTCTCTCTCTCTCTCTCTCTCTCTCTGAACACATATATTCTGGAATGTGTAGCTAGGAAACATGCACATTTCAATATGTAGAAAAAATAAGGGAATAAATAACTGCAGTGTTAGATACTAGGTACCTTTTATACTTGTGCATGCTGTTTGTATTTGGGCTAGAAATATTATTTAATAGGTTACCGAAAAAAGTCTTTGAAAAAATGAATTTCTGAATTTAAATTACGCTTTTCTTTTGATGTGTTAATGTTATTGATAGTTTTAAAAGTTTTAAAAAGAAGGATGATAAATACGTAATTTATTATAACTACCATATAATTAAAAAGGACAAGGTGTTTCCTTTATCTATTTAATAACAGACCCTCACTCATATCTTTTAAATTGCATGATTCTACATGTATATGTAAATCAAATGGTTACCAAGAAAATCCTCTAAGGTGTCGAGAACTAAGGTCAATGCTATGTTAAGCACAAACAACCATACACATTTGCAGATCTATCTATATTCATATGTTGCTATGGAATGTTTTTTTTGGTAACAGGGAACACAATGTTATGGACATTAATGTAAAAAAAATATGTTACATTATTTATTTCAAAGCTTTTTAAAGTTTTTTTTTTTTATTAACTTGTATACTTCTCAGAATGCAATCGGGCTTGAAATTGAAGTTATTTAATTGGTTACTAAGTGAATCCATGGTTGCCATGGAAACGCTGAGTAAATGATTTTATGCATTTAATGCATTAACTCATGTTGGTACTTCAATTAAATAAACTTATGCTAATCAAATAACAGTAACTTATATTTTTAACAATTGAATGAAGAGGTTTTTTCTTAATTTAGACCGAAACCATGGTCACGTTTGTTTCGTTGCTAGGCAACTATACTGAAGGGTTACCAAGAAAAAAATCCTACCATGTTGATTACTGAGGTCAATACTGTGCATTGTAGTAAAATGAACATATTTGCTGAGGGGGCCAAAAATGGCCCTTATCCTATCTTGTTCTTTAGTGCTGTTTCGTTATAATACGAGTTTGATTAGAAAATCAATAATTGTTGCTATTTTAAATGAAAAAATGACAATAACAAACCGTCAACTATTTCAAAAATCCATAAAACGAAATACAAATTCAATGCAACACGGACCTCCAAAAAGATAAAGGTAGGATCAGGTGCGTAGGAGGAGTGAGCATCCTCTGCTGACCGGTCACATCCGCCGTGTGCTCTTTATCGTAATCGAAAAAACCCCCGGAAAAGTCTGGAGACAATTAGGTGATTAATTATGGTCTAACAATAAGTATGAAAAACGTCAGTAAGCATGCCACCCAGTGAAAGATTGTATTTGCTGACAAGGTTGTTGTATCGACCATAGAACTTACAATAATATGACTTCAAACGAAATTGTTGATAGTCCTGTTTTATCAACTTGTTTGTCAGTAGCTTGCCTCGCCTTAGAAACTGTTTATACAAAGAACATACCCTTGCGTATCGAATTAACTGAAAGACAAAAACACCATATGCAGGTGATGAAGATATATTGATACACAAGTAAGGAAAGTTGACTAAAGAAAAATTAAAGTCATTGCGTTTATCATAAAGTTTTGTTGCTAGGTTACCATCAATGTCCATTTCCAGTAAAATATCCAAATACATTCATTTCATGCATATCGTTTACAATTTAATGCTATGTTATGCTATGCGATTTTAATGATATGCTATGAGATGACAATGCAAGGCTATAAGATTTGTATGCTATACTATGAGAAATTGAAATGAAGGGCTTAATGATATGGTATGCTATGCTATGGTATACCATGAGATTTGAACAGGAACGCCTTCATACACAGAAGAGTTCCACACTTTTGGAAATAAAATGATAAAAAGCCAAAGTTAACCACTAATCTGCAATGTGAGCTTTTATCCTTCCAAAAAATCCCATCCAAAAATGAGTTAAAATCATGTTAACTTGTATGCTATGCTATAGTGTGCTATGGAATGATATGACGAATGAGATTCTTTGAGATTGTATGCTTTGGTATGAGATTCCTATGCTTTGGTATGAGATTTTTGCTATGGTGTATGTTGTAAAAGATATGCTTGAACTGACTGTATGAAACAGATGACGCAGACTCTGTGGTATCTTTTATTTCAAGTTCACTGGGATATAGCGAATCGACGTAAGAATGGAAATAACAATTGTTAATTGATCATACGTCGTCGATATACCTGAAAGTTGAGTTGAAGGCCATGGCAAGTGATTTATATTTTTCACACCTACAAGTTTTTTGAATAAAGTCTTCTTCATAAGAATACAAAAATAGGTCTGCTAACAATGGGACACAATTGTACAGATTGTTGGAAGACTTGATTTCCAAAAACTACATAGTTGTTGTCTATCAGAAACTCAAGCATCTTTTTAATGTCACATTCAGAGTACTTGTGTGTGCCATCAGCATGGTTTTTAAGAAAAAATAAGTTTTAATATTTAAAGTGACAAGGTAAGCATTTTTACGACTTTCATTTTTATTGAAGGAACTGTCGATGATATAAAAAGCCTAGATTTTAATTTGTCATGGGGAATGGCTGAATAAAGCGTTAAAAAATTGTACGTTTTGATGCTATTGATTTTGGTAAGATTTTGTGACCTCAAAGTTTCTAATAATTCTATCGAGTTTTTTAATATCCACATCTGATTCACATCACTTCTGGAGTATATTGTTGTACAGTTCTCTTGAAGTTTCTCCTTCACTAATGTGATAATCTTAGTAAGGAGTAAAGAGAGAGGTTTGGCAGAACATTTACGGAACATATTGCGGAACCTGCTATATATCTCTGTTTGTAAGGACTTTTGTGAAGCCTTGGAATCTAGTGCAAATAAGGTTAATCAAATTCATTTTGTTTATTGGGGATATTAAAGATATCAATAACCGATTTATGATTTTGAAGTATTTCCTGCTTGGAAAGGCTGCTATGAGTGTAAGTAGGATTACCATGTGTAGAATTGAAACCTACTTCTATGAAAATGCAATTAATATAATGTGCCTTACCAATTAAACAAAGACAATGTTGTTACTTGCCTTATCAGCAGAGACCAGTACATACTGTTCGTGCAATTTATCTAGTTCTTTTCTCACTTCTGCTTTATTGAAAACAGAAGGATAGATGGTTTTCATTTGACCTTTCAGTCGTTTGATACGAGATTTTGATATACATGCTTTTTATCAACTTTGACAAGGTATCAATGTGTTCTTTTTCAGATTTTGCCAATCGCTTGGCGTAACCTTCAACATTAGGACGCCATGTGAAGGATCTAGGCTCCCTAAATTTTGGTCCTTTCATAATCTTAGGCCTTCGTTATTAACTAAATTAACATCACTAGTAATAACGTGTATTAAAGAGGTTGCAGTGGCGTAGCTTGAGCTAGAACAAAGTATAGGCACCAAATAAGGCGATGTCAAGGGCAAGGCCCTTGTGGAGGGTTGAAAGTGGCGAAGCCCTCCGACGGAAAACTGATTTCGTGTTTTATAGAACACCCAGGAACAAATTTTAGGCACTTTTCGTACATAAAGGTTTGAGTTTTTTAGAAGAATATTTTCGTAGTAAAAAGACAAAAACATTTTTTAATACAATCAAACATTGTTTTCACCAGCAGTCTTTTTTAAAGCGTAATCAAAGTGAATGGCGGGAAGAGAATTGGGGAATAAGATAGAGCATATGCTCGTTCGGTTTTATCGTAAAATAAATTTGAATTGATTTTTTAAAATTAAATCTATTCAAATCTATTATAATACAATTTTGCAAAAGCACAATTTCTTAATAAATTCAGTTTTTATTACATATGTTTAACAAACGATAGAAAAAAATATTGCCTTAAATTTTGGTGGAATGGAACCACAACATAAAAACCCTTCTTATATTAGGTTAGCTATTGTCTGGTGCTCTAACCTTTGAGCCATTTCATACACAACAAAGTAGGTTGTTTAAATATTATGTAAGCCTTAAGCTTTGGCAACGAATTTACGGATTTGAATTATTTTTTCAAAACGTTCAATTGTTGAGATACAAAATGATTTTTTTATTGTATAGTGGGTCATCTCTCCACGTTTGAAATCGGTTTGTTTTCCATTAAACCTTATTTAGACTATGAGAAAAATATGGAGCAGAGACCCACTCTATAAAAGAAAAGACCTTGAAGTTTAAAAAAATGACACTATTTGGAGGTTTTGATACGTATACGCCTGTTTGAGTCAACATATTCCAAGTATTGAACATATTTAAAGGTTAAAAATCAATGACATGTTAAATATTTATTGTTTTGAATATATTTTTTTCAAATATCAGATTTATTGATATTTTATTTTGTCAGTATCTTTTCCGTTCGTGCATAGGTATTTTACACGCCTTATCCACCCATCTTCATATACTAAAGCTATTATCTGTCTCTATAGTTCACTTTTAAAGGGAACACATTAATACCTTGTAATTGAATGTCATGATTCAAAAACAGTTGCAATGGTTTTTTTAAATTTTAATAAGAAAACAGAAATATTGCTTTTGGTTTATTGGCGACATTGTTTTTCACTGATTGACTGCGCAATAATTAGCATCATCAACGTCATATATTTGCCATTTGTGACCTAAAATTATCAGAGTTTTGAAATAGGGAAAAGAAAGATATTAATTTGCTGTGTGCTTTAAAAAAAAAATTCAATTAAATATGACATTTTAACATTTTTAATTTTTGGTCATAAAATGACGTGAAGGCACGTGCCATAAGTGCCTAACGGCAGCTACGCCACTGGGTTGAATATAAGTAAAACATCTGGAGAGTCTGAAAAGCAACACTACTTGTGTTAAACACATTAAAGAGACATTTGTGGTGCAAAATTTCGATTCAATATTCAAAATATTTGGATATGATTATTTATTTTTTGGTACCTAAATCTGCTGCGTTAACTTACATCTTACAGAAAATCAAATTATGAAATATGAAGTGACTATGCGTGACAACCAAATTTGGAAAATACTAAAAAAATTTATCTAAAGATTTATATAGCTATAAATAACTCAACGTACAGGAACTATACTAAAAATAGTTTTTGTATGGTCTATAGTCGAAATATCAGAAATTATATTTCAAATGGGAAAAAATCAAATCAAATTGCTTCACGCCCAGGTGACTTCCAATTATTACAGTTTCCATCAGGTTAATCATAACCATATGTAACGTTTCGTCAAAGGAGTTTGAAACAATGTTTTAAAACCATAAACAGGAACGGTGATAAAATGAAAAAAATGGAAACACCAAAACCTAACAAATTAACAATTGTGCCGGTTTTTTGTTTAATGTGATAGCGAAAATGCATGTTTTTAATATATGGTACTGTTTAGCCAGTGGTTTTGGCAGAGATATAATTTTGGCGTCTTTTTGCGAAAGGTGTTTCCGTCTTTACTTGTAAAGCGTTAATATATTCATATACCGTTCTCAGAGACGCATAGTTTTGTTCAATATTAGTTTGTATCACGTAAATAAATTAGGTTCTTTAAAATATATGAATACAAACTGATGTATGCATTCCATAATTGCACGAAAATGTCAGTATTTATCACTCCATTGCCTCTATTTAATATGGTGGGTCTATATTTAATATATTTGTCATGGTGTTATTTCAGAACGTAAGTTAACAAATTTTGATTTACAAATCTGATGAGATGACCCAGCATATTTTAAGATCATGATTTTGAAACGCGTAATTGAACACATTAGGAAAATAAAAGAAATTTGAACACTCGTGGATATATTGATATATTATTATTTAGCATTTAATACCATCGTTTGTTGCAACGGTGTACCTTGATGTCTTAAATCTGCCAAAAATTTGTCCCGGCAATAAAATAAAATGCAACAAACCCAAAACCTACCTATACGGTACTTAATGCAAACATTGGGTCGATAGTTTTAGATGTTGTAAAAATGATTTACAGATCTGGAAAGCTTATAATATTGCCAATTCCAAATACCCCAAACTGAAGGGGGTCTACATTTCATAGGTGTTGTAAAAATGTCCAAGAATACAACCTTTTTTATAGTTATTACTGTAAGGTAACAGTTAACGCCATTGATTGATTATTATACCCGCACTTTCTAAAGAAAGTTCGGGTATATTGTTGTTACTCTGTTCCGTCCGTCCGTCCGTCTGTCCGTCCGTCCGTCCGTCTGTCACGTTTTACTTTCTCAAACTGCTCTTACATCTTATAAACCAGCAAACTGAACTCTTGAAGTTTGATTTGGGGTGTCATGTTGTTTTGTAAAAAGGTTTCAAAAATTCTCTGGTAGTCCTGGGGGTCAAATAATTGGTAAAAAATGACGTTTTTTCACAAAAAACCTTCACAGGATGAATGACCATCTTTAAGTCCTCCTTAAAGATAGCTTAAAGGTGTTTAAAGGTAGCTTAAAGACGATCTTTAAGCCACCTTTAAGCTACCTTTAAGCTATAAGTATTGCTTAAAGGTGGCTTAAAGAAAGCGTAAAGATGGCTTAAAGGCAGCTTAAAGACTATCTTTAAGCCACCTTTAAGCCACCTTTAAGGACAACTTATAGGTCCTTAATGTCCAAACATCTTTAAGCCACCTTTAAGCCACCTTTAAGCTACCTTTAAGCCACCTTTAAGCCATTAAAAAAAATTTAATTCAATATTGTGCTTAATTTCCAAGAAATTGTATTAACTTTATGAAAGAAAAGGTATTAAAACGGTTTTTGTTCTAGAAAGAAAAATGAAAAAAAAAAAGACAAAAAAAAACCGGGCCACGGCGAGAATTGAACCCGGGACCCTTAGGTTACTAACATCACCACACATCCTCTGCGCCACGGCAACTTATATGTATATGAGCGTTTTTATAACCTATATATCAGTGGATATTGAATCACTGTATTGAATGTGTTCACTTGAAAAGATTTTGACAAACCATTCAGTTTGTAACAATCAATTATATCTAATTTATAAATTACATGCATGCATGTATTTAGAATAAAATACGGAACTTGGTCTTCAGTGAACAAAAATATATTATACCTAAATGGAAACCGTTAGGTTCACTACAGTAGGCTTTCTTAGTTAATAAATTTAAACCGAGTAGATATACGTTCATCTAATTTATAGCTATAAAAATGTAAGAAAGCAAATGAAATCATTTCTTTTATTAAATGCATTGATACTATTAGGGTACTTGTTCAATTTCCCGCAATTTCCCGGTTTTCATGATCGCGGCGCCGTTCCAATATGTTTAAATATTTACATGTAATTGTATGTACATGTACATGATTTTTAAACTATCAATTCTATAATAAACAAAATTACCAATTACCGGTGACGTATTTACTGCATGTGGCAATTGCAAATGACTTGTACATACAATTGTATGATGTGCCAGGCCGGGTATATTTGACATATTTACCCTTATACATATATTTAAATAATCAACCCCTATTTATGATCACCGGTACATTAATTAATTAGCCTCAAGATTTTACTCTTACATACATGTATCGTTAATTTGTAGACGTAACATCTTTGAAACCCAGAGCTAGGAAATAATACTTTGAAAATGAATTACAAATGTAAATTAACTTTTATTCACTAGACTTATCGTATACTCGTACATACTAAGATTCAACGCCTTTAGAAACCCTGACGTGCACCTGGGCACACGACACACCTGTTGTGTATATCTTGTATATTCTGTGTTAGTTCCAGGGGTTTTCTTAAGTTGGACAAACAATAGACTTTAATTAGATATACACAAACATGCACCTGGGCACACGACACAACTGCTGTGTATATCTTGTATATTCTGTGTTAGTTCCAGGGGTTTTCTTAAGTTGGACAAACAATAGACTCTAATAAGATATACACAAACGAACAAAACTATGTCTAGACAAACAAAGCAGTAATATTCTGCCCGATATAACAAAGGCAGTTGAGAGTCTTTTCATCTTTAACATGTATCTAGCAGATCTAGAGTTAGAAATAATGAAAATTGAAAAAAAAATACAAACCTTAAACCGATTAACAAATTAAATCATGCATTTGTGGTTCATTATCTTTATTTTGTTTAATAACCGGATGAACTGAGAGAGAGAGAGAGAGAGAGAGAGAGATTTTTTTCACCGATTAATTTATAATAGGAAACAAACATACTTTAATTAGTTTTATGCACATATTAAGATACAGAGACTGCACTCATACCTACAATAATTTTGAAACCCCTCAAAAAATATAAAGAATTTTATAACGGTAATCTGTGTCCATCAGAGCGGTGATGATGATAGCGATCTGTGTTTAATGGAGCGACGATTAAAACCGCCTGGAACACACCCCCCCCCCCTTCCTTGGAAATTATATTATCACTCGGATGACCCCCTCCCATCTCTATAAAAGAGCTTTTGCATTTAATATATGTGTTTATTGTTCAGCTTGATCAATATTGACTTAAAGGCCACTTAAAGACAGTGTAAAGGCAGTGTAAAGAGAGCGTAAATGCCACTTAAAGATGCTTAAAGGTGGCTTAAAGGTGGCTTAAAGGTAGCTTAAAGAAGTTTGGACATTAAGGACCTATAAGCACTTGCTTAAAGGTGACTTAAAGGCGGCTTAAAGGTTGTATAGCCTTTAAGCTCCTTTAAGTCACCTTTAAGCCACCTTTAAGGACTTGCTTAAAGATGGTTTTTCGCCCTGTGCTTCTTCCTCGAACTCCTCCTACATTTTCAACAGTAGTCAAATCATTTCTTGGAATATGTTTTAGGGTATCCTATAGATGCGCAATAAGGTTTCGGAATTTTTAATTTTGTCCTGGGGGTCATTTAATGACTGAGAAATGACGTTTTTTTACAAAAAAAAACTGGTTAAAAAAATGTCATTTTATTTAGGTAGTAGCCAAATGATCTTTTAGAATATGATTGGGGGTGTCATATTGAAGTGTGATCAGGTTCCAGAATTTTTTTTGTATTAAGGGGATCAGCTGGCAACAAAAAATGACGTTTTTTTGCAAAAAAAAGTATGGTTCCCAGAACTCCTCTTACAACTTTTGGAGTAGCTTCGTCATCTCTTGGGATATAATTGGGGCTGTCCTATAGATGTGCAATAAGGTTTTAAAAATTTAAATTTCATCCAGGGAGTCAAATAGTAGCAGAAAATTGACGTTTATCACTCAAAAAAAGCATAGATCCCAGAACTCCTCTGATGATTTAATGGATAAACACATCATATTTTGGGATATGATAGGGACTGTTCTATAGATGTGCAGTAAGGTTTTAAAAATTTCAATTTCATCCAGGGAGTCAAAAAGTTGCAGAAAATTGACGTTCATCACTCAAAAGAAAAACATAGATCCTAGAACTCTTCTTATGATTTAATGGATAGACACATCATATCTTGGGATATGATAGGGACTGTTCTATAGATGTGCATTACAGTTTTGAAAAATTAAATTTAACCCTGAGGCCCATTACCTACATACCGTTTGATGCCCTTTAAGGATCAAGAAAATCTATGGTTAAGGGGTGGGGATCTCAACCGTTTTCAAGATATTCGTGCACTTCCTGTTCGAGGTTGGTCACCACCCCCGGGGGCCCATGACCTACATACAGTTTGATGCCCCTTGACATAAGGAACACGAATATTAATGGTTTAAGTGTGGGGATCTCAACTGTTTTGAAGATATTAAGGGACTTGCTGTTCGAGGGGGGTCAGGACCACCCACAGGGCCCATGACCGACATAACATTTGATGCCCCTTGACATCAGAAACAAGAATATATATGGTTTAGTGGTCATGATTATAACAGTTTCTGAGATATATTGTAATTTCCAATTCCTGGCGGGTGGGGATGACCCCAGGGGTCAGATCTGATAAACCCATTATATTGCCAGTAACAGTCAATATATGATTATGATAACCCTATATTATTATCTTTGTCCGTTTTCAAGTTACCATTTACAATAGAGTGTATGATTCTTCCTACAAGGTTCAATGTTAGACCCTTTTGACCCCCCCCCCAAGAAAAGTGGTTGTCTAACCCAAAATGAGAAAAATCAAACCAGGGTGCACAACTAGATATGCAGGCCTATCGTATCCTAGAATTTTGTACAATTCTGTTCAGCCATCTCTGAGAACCAAGTTCAGTGCGGGAAAGAAGAAAAAGAAGAAGACGAAGAATAATAATACATGTAATAAGAACTGTACAAAAACAATAAGGATTCCAAATTTCATTCGGGAGACTTAAGAATAAAGATTAAATAGAGATAGGATCATCAAACATCAATAATTTAAAGATAATTGACAATTTCTGATTCTAAGGGGGTCAGGATGACCCCTTAGGGTCATGACTTACATGCCAAAATGAACTGATGCGCAGTGATCTAAGGAGGAATAATATCTTTGGATTAAGGTTAGGATCTCAATGGTTTTTATGATATTTGATAATTTCAAGAAGATCACTTGGGATCACGACCTACATACCATCTGAAATGCCTTGAACAAAGAAACAATAATATATGTTCATCATATATGATTCAATTTAAGAACCCAGATATAGATCAATAATCTATGTTTTGTAATGCTTCCTATGTATAATTACATGTATTAGTTTGTGTTTTGCTCTTCAATTCATGTTCATGACTGTAGTGTGGCTTAGTCTTATTTTGAATTACATTAAAAAATTGTCAAATATATGACTTGGAACCCCCACCCCCAAACAAACTCAAATATAAACTGTTGCCCCCCCCCCCCCTTAGTTGTCGAATGATCTTTCAAATCAAAATATAATTTTGGGTCTTATAAAATTTTTATAGACTGGTAAAAAATGTTAATCTTAAAAAAAAAATTACATT
The DNA here is from genome assembly GCA_015776775.1 of Magallana hongkongensis. NCBI lineage: Eukaryota > Metazoa > Mollusca > Bivalvia > Ostreida > Ostreidae > Magallana > Magallana hongkongensis. Next base: position 34,315,568 of record CM027470.1, read on the forward strand.
ACACCTTGCATAATTGACAAATGATCTAATGAGATATGACCAGAAGTCATATTTCTACCTTGGGATAAATAACTAATATTTAATGACACGTTGAAAATTAATAACAATAAATTATTCAAATTATAAATGTTTATAGTACTCCACATCCACCCCCCCAACCAATCAAACCTGGTTCTAAAGTTTCAGTCTTCTTACATTCTTACATGTGAACAGTAGCAAATTTTGAATCATTTCTTGATTGCTTTTTTTCTCCTAATGCACATTAACGTTTTGGAAATTGCTTAATTCAATTTCTTAAAAGATTTAGAAACAAAATGTTATATGCATGTGTATTCGCCTATTTGGGGCAATTGTAAAGTCTCCATAACAAAGCAGTGTCATCATTAGGCTAGGAATTACCCACATGGACCAAACACTACATATGAATAAGATAAAATACTTTATTATTTCTAGTTTTAAAATGTCAGAGTGTCTCCAAAGGGGAATAACATAATTATTCAACTTGATGCGCAATGACACAAAGAGCAAGAATATATGGTATAGGAATGAGGATCTCAGAAGTTAACAAAATATGCAATGTATCCTTATTATCTATTTCGTAAAGGGGGGGGGGGGTTAAAGACAACACCTGGGGATCATGTATTTTACACCATTTGATGTATGATCATAATGACATTAGAAGTATATATTTTGTATTTTCCTGTTTCATGGGGTCAGAACAGTCCCATAAGGTCATGGCCTACATCATATTGCATTATAATACATTAAGAAAGAAATACTCCTTCCTTCCTATTATAACTCATATAAAAGTGATGTCTCTACACTTACTTACATGTAATACACAAATTTAATAAGAAATTGTTTATACAGGGTCAATATGGGGTCAACTCAATAGTGTAAGTCTGACAAATGAAAAAATAATTTTTGCAATTACAATGTCAGAAACTTTAAAAATGTGATATGATAGGTAACGATGATAAGCCTATTTAAATATTAAAAGATTGTGATACAGTATGCTGTCAAAGGAGATCACTTATTTAGAAAGTGAAAGTAATACTTATGCATGCTGGCGCCTCATTATATTGTGCTACTACATGTATTATGCTTACCAATATTGGTCAACATCATAATGATAATCCAATATAAGCACAATAATGAATTTCTTTAGTTGATCATCACAAAAGGAATGTTTATGCATGTTATTACTGATCCTTTTCTGCATATGGAAAACACATGTATATGTATACGCGAAACCCATCTAATCGAAGAGCTGGGTAAAACTAGTACCCGCTAGTGAGACCTGCAGACCTGTGTTGTGTACGTATCTTCAGACAAAGATCAGTTATTTGAAACATGCATGTATTTTTATGACCTATTCTTCAAAACCCCTTGCACTATTTTATTAGGTAAATAACAGCTTTATGGTGGTGAAGGACACCTGCATATTGTGATGCATACTTCCTATTGATATAAACAATAAAGTATAACTATAATATTTACCCCCCCCCCCCAAATAATGTTACCTAGCATTGAAGCACAATGGGTTTGAGCGTTTACATTTCTGTAAGAGCATTAGGGTTCAAGGTGTATTTTTGGTACTTTTACTATTTTACTATTCGGGGGGGGGGGGGGGGGCTGGACCCCTCACTCCCACCCCTTTTCTAAATCTGTCCACACGATGATGTACATGTAGGCACACAGAAGCAAATCTAAAGCCGGTAACCGCCATGGGGAGGGGGCATAATTTAATTTTTAATTTTGTTTGTAATAATTATATAGATCATTATACTTTCTATGACATGAAATGTTAAGATTATTGATTAACTGAAAATACACTGCAAACAGTTCAACCCCAAATTGCACATTAAGTGCTGTTCATGTGTATTATGGGAAGGGATCTCATCCTTCAGTTATGAAAATTATAATTTTTAAATGTATTACCGAAGCTTGCATGTGGCCTTCGTTTTTAATTAAACTGGTACAAAACAATGTTAGTTAGGGGCAAACACTTGGTGCGGGTATTACTGTCTAATGACAACATCTACTTTTAATTTGATTTTTTAAATAGATTTATATTTTTAGATTTATGTTTTATAGCACTGTGCCCGGTATATATTTTGAATATAGATTTCTCAGCTTTAGAATTCAATAAACTTGTAAAGTAATCATTTGTTAAATCTTTTGCAAAGTTTAAGAAATGTGTCACACTTTTTATTCACTTGACCAATGAAGTGCAGAAACGTTTTCATTCAATTACAAATGAAATATTATAATAAAAAGGAAAAGGTAAAATGTTTTGAGTTTAACTTTGCTTATTTCTGTCAATTGGGAAAGAAAAAATAGAATTAAATACATCAGACTTCGTCGGCCATATTTGTGTTCAAGGACAAGATAAAGATTGAGCATTCAGCAAAAGACCTTCATACGTTTTCGACAACACTTTACAAAATAAAACAATTTGATATCATAATTTACGTGTAGATATTTTTGATAACGAGTTAAATGTTGATAATAATAACGACTCAATTTCTAGTATTCTGTACAAACGATATTAAGTCAATTGAATTTCAAGAATATTTCATACAAATGTACATACATGTACATTGTCGATGGTAAAGCTGATCCAAGAATTTCACAGATTAAAGATATTCAAACAATCTACATACCTAATTTTTGTCGGTCGACCACGTCTGTTTTTCAGTTGATAGCTTGATTCATTGTTTTTAAATCGACACTCCAAACCGAAATGCAAAAACCCAGGTATTTTACGCTTAAGGTTAAATTATTTCAAATACATCGATTTGGTCTTAAAAACCTTTCAGTTTGTTTTAGCAAGGTGAAGAAAATCTTTTTCGTTTTATAGTGTGCACACATTTACATATGATTTATAGGTCACCTGAGTCACTCTGATTACCTTTTGCCATTGGCCCTTGTCTGTCGTCGTTCGTAAATAATTTTAAATTTTAACTTCTAAAGTTGTGAAAACTATGACCCTACTGCAGGCATGTAGCATCAGGGGGGCCTGCCCCCCCCCCCCAAACATTATTCCCACAGCAACAAATTTTCTTAAATTTACATATAAAAAATGGAATTATCATGGAGTTGGCCCCCACCTTTTTGGGAGTATGTAAAAAATGAAAATCAAGAAATGAAGAGTGAATGAAATTTAAGTTATAGATAAACTACGCCTGCCCCACTCCCCCCACCACCAGGGATTAAAATTTTGACGATTTCCAAAAAAATAAAAAGCCTTTTTTTTGGCTTGTCAAGATCTTTTGGACGAGTCGGGGTCCCCCACTTTCAAAAACGATTCTACGTGCCAGTACCGACCCCGGGCCCCATAAGCGGGGTGAAATATGTGAAAAATGGCAGCATTAAAATATATTTATTTCTACTCCCATGCATATGGGGGGGGGGGGGATGCCACAAGGTTAATGCAAGGTCATTATATCATTGTATCCCGGAAAAGGCCTTTTACACAAATTGTAAAAATCATGACCCTAGGTCAGGAATTCAAACCTTAAAGTGGAGCCAATATGGCACTATAGTGAAAATATATCAACTCATCTCTACTCTTCTTCTTTACTCCAATATTTATTTGAATAAAAGTAAATGCATGGTATTGATACCAATACAACTGTCAAATACACTGTCAAAATTCATGACCCCTGGGTTAAGGGTTCAAACCCAAAGCAGGCCATTATAGTAATACAGTAAAATGTATTAACAGTTTGAACATCTTAATTCTATACTTTCACATTAGTGGGAGATAAAATGATTGCATATTAAGGATGTCCATAAAGCCATCTATCAAAATTGTGAAATTAATGAATCCTGGGTTAGGAGTTCGGCTGTTGTGTGCATGTAGGGCCAAGATGACGATATATTAAAAATGTTTTTTTTTTTAAAAATTCTTCGTACTTTCACAGTCGTCAGAGATAAACTGAATACTTCAGGCATGATCAGTATGAAATTATTACGAAACATTTTTGTCAGGGAGACTTTTATCATAAACATCTTATAAAACGTCTTATTCTTCTATGCGAAATCACGACTTTATATATATTTATATATGTTATATATATATATATATATATATATATATATATATATATATATATATATATATATATATATATATATATACACACACACACACACACACACACACACACACACACACACACACACACACACACACACACATATATATATATATATATATATGTGTGTGTGTGTGTGTGTGTGTGTGTGTGTGTGTGTGTGTGTGTGTGTGTGTGTGTGTGTGTGTGTGTTGGTATCATGAATAAGAAGACGGAGCGTCAATTAAGCGTTTGAATGACAAAATATATAAACTAAAATTCATAATTTTGCTATTTTTGATGTTTTGATTTTTGATTACGATGTAGCATATACAGTCACGTGCAAAAAGTATTCGGTCACAAAATGGCGGCGTGTTTACATTGGTGACGAATGCACAAGAATAAAACAAGCTTAACGAGGCCGGGTCTAATTTGTTCTTCCCTAGATTTTTGGATGAAACTTTTTACATGAATTTCTACTGATATAATTATTATTTTAAGATTAAAAAATAAGACATTTACCACACCGTTTGTTTAGGGGGTCATCTCAAAGTTTGTTCATCTTTAACATAGGAGCCTATGGGATTTTGCTTGAAATGTATCAATTTTGCATATTTTTTATACATTTTTTTCAAATCTTCTGCCATAGGGATTTCTTTTTCTGTTCTATATATTAAAGTTATTGCTAAAAGGCATCAAATTATCAAATAAAAAAACCCTTTTACCTCCTGGTTTGTTCCAGGGGTCTTATCAAAGTTGATTTTTGTATGCCCAATTTCCCAGATTCGTCAGATAATGGCTATTTTTTATTTGACAAAGGCGGAAAAGGTGATCTTCTTAGTATTATTAAAACATTCAGACATATTTAAGTAATAAAACAATATATAACATCACATATTAAGGGTCATTAATATAAAATACATGGTTACTGTCTTGTAATTAAGCTATATTTAGGCGTGTTAAGAAAACGTGATAGAGGGCTAGGCTTGCTGAACCCTCTTCACGTTTTCGACCCGAGCCCAAATATAGCTTATACTTCGAGATATTTATGTTTATTCCACAATATAACATTATTTTTACGCATCAAACGAGATATTTCAACAATTTTCGCGGAATATCTGCAGTTGAAACTATCACGCCATGGCGTCAACCAAGCAAAAAGATGACGTCATAATACAAATGAAACTCTGCGCGAAATCGTGCGTACTCGTTCTGTACTCGGCCTCGTTAATTAATCAAACTACTTACGTTTTAATATTTTGTTAGGTGTCCTTTAAGTCTGATGACATGTTGGATACGATTGGGAATAGAGCCATACAAACTTTTAATGTAAGCAGGCGTAATTTGAGTCCAAATTCGCCGAATTTCCTCGATCAAATTTTCCTTTGATTTAATTGCGCCTCAGCGTGATTGAAGTTTCCTTTTAATGAAAAGCCATACATTTTCAATAATATTCAAGTCTGGTGACTGGGCAGGCCAGCTTAAACAGTTGATTCGATTTCTTGCAACATATTCTTGTGTTGATCTGGCTCGATGGACGGGGGCGTTGTCGTCTTGGAAAAAATATCCATTTTGAGGGAAATGTCTAGCAAGAACGGGCCATAAGTTTTCCTCTAAAATGTCTTGATATTTGGCAGCATTTATGTTTCCTTCTACCGGCGTCACAGTCCCTACACCTTCCCAACAAATGCACCCCCATATCATGACTTCATACTTTGCCTGTGAATTCCGCTCCTCAACGAGGTCGGGTCGCCATCCTTCGTCTTTTTTCTTCCGAATCCGAACTCTTTCGTCATGGCTAATCATGATTTTACTTTTATCTGAAAAAATTACACGTTTCCAATTCTCAAATGACCATTGTCCTTTCCCCCGACACCACGCAAGCCGCTTCTTCCTATTGTTTTCCTTTAAAACAAGTTTCTTCTTAGCAACTGTAATTATTTTTATGTAAACAATGTTGAATAGTCCTTCTACTCACTGGCTCAGGTCTTTCCTCGTTTCCTCGCAGTAATATCTGACAGGGAAGACCTCCGATTTGTTTTTACAGTCCTTTCTAGCTTGCGATAATCCTGGGCTTGATTTTTGGAGGCCTGCCGCTTCTCGGTTTGTTTTCTAGGGAACCCGTCTCAGATGATTTTGGTATTTTCAACAATTCACTTATCTTTCTCCGTGAAATTCCACTGTGCATTAAATCCACAATGACTTTTTTGGAGTCCGCTTCCGTTTCTTTTCCTTTCCGACCAATGGCTATAACAACTACGTTTTCTTTATTTGTAAACACGCAGACGATAAACAAAAGTGTCACGTGATATACCACGTGACTAATTTCTAAATTTAAACAATTCTACTTCCTGTAGTGCTAAAATTGTCGGACATGGTCGTTTATTTTTTTACTTTCGTTTTCAAGCGTAAACACGCCGCCATTTTGTGACCGAATACTTATTGTACGTGTCTGTAGGTGTGTTCATAGAGTGAATGTTAATGAATTTAAGTCATGTGTTCAGGGCCTGGTACGTCATGGGGTCAATACGGGTTGAAATTCGTAAACAACCTACCTCTACCGTAGAGAAAAGTACACACGATTTTAAACTTCTTACATAAAAAAAAATATATGCGCACAAATGTTTCAAAATCTCTCATGGATGTAAATTATTAATATAACTGTTTTTATTGACCGTATTTACGACATTTTGAAACATTGTGCGCTGAAATAGAAAACAAGCTTTAAAAATGGAGACGACGCCTAAAACCTATGTGAAATCAATGTAACGAAAAACCTCTGATATATTAATCGAGACAATGTCTAAATACAATATAAGGAAGTAAAAAATGAAATGTGAAATTTTTGAAGAAACGGATGAGACAATAATATGTAGAATACCTTTTACTTGATTCCATGGCAAACTACACGGAAATGATTTTGGAATTTTAGTTGTTTCATCCTTTTTGTCCTGTTCGTCATAGGAAACGGGCTGAAAATATCATGCAATTTAGCAAGAGTAAGGCGTCTGTCGAAGGAACATGGTCACATGTACTTCCTCAACCAACACTGTTTGTATAACCTTAAAGGTGTGCTCTCTTTTTTTTCCTTATTTTTCAATAGAATCATGTAATTTTTATTTCCGCAATGTGTTAATCCCTTTTTACGTTTGTAGACAGCAATGGCAGTCTTACGAGAATCAAAATAATGTAAAGAGTTTTGTCAGCTTTATTATAGTTTATAGCATTTATATTTTCTGCAGAGTTTTAATTTTCCATTGTTCAAAACTATGAACAACCTTGTTCGATTAAACGTGATCTGCTCCTTCTATTTCTGAAACCCTTTTTTAAATTCATTCTTTGTTCAATTATCAAAATACTAACAATTATGGAAATACCAATTAGTGCGTAATTAGATAAGGTAAAATATTTATGAAACGGTATAATATTTGGAAGATCATGATTTGATAATCAGTTTACCCAGTTTGGAATTATTTCCTTCGGGTTAAAGATATTATTCAAATAATTGTCTGGTTCGACATGTCTGTGGCACCTACATAGAAAATATTTTTTCTCATTATTTGTTAAACTTTAATTCGGACCAACTAAACGTAAACTTTTATCACACGCACTAAAAAGTGCACATAATTATATTTTTTGATTGAACATTTTCTTGTGATTAAGATAGTGTTTTCCTTTATTTATAGGCAGACTTTTTCAATTTTCTTTTTTATATGACACATTTCAGCAGAAACACATTGCTTTATACCAATGAAGTGAAAATGATCATCTACAGAGCAAAGTAAGAGAAATATACACTTGAAATGTACAATTTTAACCTACGTCACCTCCTTTTTGCGAGCCTAGCCTGCAATATTTGTCTTCTCGCGTAGCGTAAGACTTTCACTTCGGGGCTAATATCAGTTTGTTGGTGTTTTACTGTACTTTCAATGATTGTCCCATACCGATACAAGATGTTTGGCATTTATTGGCATGATGAGGGAGAATCTATCCTTAAAAAGTATTTTGAACAGCCATTCTTCATTTTTTCACTGTTTTCTTGATACATATTGTTTATATATTGATCTGGAATGAAATATAAAGTCAAATTATTTAGAAAAGACTTCTATTTTAATATAAAAAACAGAGTTGACAACGATTTTTATTGTTAGAACAAATGCTTAAATACCTTAATACCGACAAAAATAAATTGAATATTGATAAGAAAATAGACATTTGTTTACTGATAAAACATAATGATGTATTTGTCTAAAACAAAGTTGTGAAGGATTTTTGTTTTGTAATTTCACAGCGACACCATCTACGTCACGTGGGATTTTTCGTCTTAATAGCGGTGGCCATATATATACAACATTGAAGTCAACTTTAAATAAATACATTTCAATTGCTCTTTTAGAAATGTAAAAAAAACTGTGATGAAAAAGGAAATGTGTTAATAAACCGTGATGGAAGAATGTTCTATTACATACTTTGGTTTTTGAGAACTGGACAGCTTTGTTTAGATTTTTCCGACTTCCATTCTTTGACCAAAGAGGTAAAATATTTTGATATTCCCAAGTTAATTTCTTGTCTTGAAGAAGCCAAACATAAGAGGTTGTGTTTTAAATACATCGAAATTATGGAAACAAAAGTGGACGGATATGTCAGAAGAGTATTGAAAGGTAAAAAAAGAAGACCTGGATTCAATAATTTTGACGGCTTTTCATATTTAAGATAGATTTGGACCACATAATTTATTTCTATATTACTGTATTAGATTCCTTAATTAACAGTACAGTAAAACTCGGTTATAGCAAAGCCCTAGGGACCAATGGATCAACTTTGTTATATCCGTAATTCGTTATATCCGTATAACGAATTCGTAATAATAACTATAGCGAACCCACTACAATTATGTTTGCTTTCACCAGTCTATAGTTTTTGCTTATTGAGGCTTAGAATGAATATGCATTCTTTTGATATCTTTAATAATTAGATTGTGAATAGAAGAAAATATGTGAAAATAAATTCATTCAAACTATTGTGGTAAATGGTAGTTCAGACTTTTTGAAATGTAAAGATATTCGTTATGAAAGTGTTAAATTTCGAATCAGTTCGTTTTAATAGTAAATTTGTTATATCCGAACTCGTTATAACCGTGATACTTTGCAAAGATTTGTTAAGAATTTTACCGGGGACTCAAAAAAAAAACCCCAACAACTTCGCTTTATCCGAAATTTTGCTATATTCGTGTTCGTACTAACAAATTTTACTGTAAATATGTTATATGTAAATACATGTAAATTAAAATTAAACAGCTGGAATAATAACGTTTCGTGCACCTCCTCCAAAACCCAATCCAGGATCATCCACCTTTCCGTCGAATATATCAAAAATGACTGCTTTCCTACTTTCCTTTGAGGTCCTACTATAACAAAACCTTTAAACAATTCTATGGACTTTGACTGGGGAACATATGAAGTGTATGAATTGGAAATGAACTAAAAATAAGCGGTAATCAAATTGTATAGATGAGTACCTTTCCGTAATTAAATCAAGTGATCTTTTCAAGAAGTCAACCTTTTAAAATAACAATTTCAACTTTGATTCGTCTTACGATAAATTAGCTTGCGAGTTTGGAAAAAAACTGCATTCATTTGAGTTATCTTGGTATATTTATACATTTTGCCAGTGCACTAATATGTAAACGGTGTGACCGTTGGACCGAGCGCAGATTTAACATAATGTAGTTTGATTTTTGTATGATAAAACGCACACAGTATGATCCGCCTGCCTACTCATACCATTCGTCAAAGTTAAACTTAACGTCGCGTGCTAAGTCTACATTATGACGTCATATTTCAGACGTAAAACGTTCAAGTTTTGTCTTCGGAAATAGCCGAAGAGAGTTACGTGATTCCGAATTTTTTTATTTCTTCTTTTATTAAGAAATGAAGATAATAATTTTTCTATTGATCGACGTATCAAAGAAAAAATTGACCGGAAAACTTCATCAATGCGCGTAGCGCATTGATGAAAAAGTTTTCCGGTCAATTTTTTCTTTGATACGTCGATCAATAGAAAAATTATTATCTTCATTTCTTATCATTTAATAAAACATTTCAAATAAAAAAATGTGAAGTGTCATTGATCAAAAATGTAAATAATGGAAATGAAGCGGCGCGTATGAATACAAAACAACAACAGCAACAATATTCAAAATGGATGCGCCTTCAGCTGATGCAGAGCTATTGAGCTGAATTAAAGGATTAAACACAAATAGTGAGTTAAAATCTGAACCGGCTGAATTGAAAACGAAAGGAAAATACATGCGATAGCTTGTGATATTATTCACTGTGCAGAAAAACTCTGTGCAGAAAACTAGTTTTCATGTGAGATCGCTGGAATATGCAAATGGACATAACCATCCAAGAAAAGGCGATCGTGGATGAAAATAGCTGATATGTCGACAGAGAATAGTATGTATAAGCGACTTTTGTAAACGTTGTGGTAACTAGATAGCCAGTGATGTACTTAAATGGTATTTCTGCCGCTTGCAATGCGCCGAAGGAGTTGATGCATTACTCATAGCTTTTCTTTACGACGCTTATTCTGATGACAGATGGTGTACGTGTGTAAATTCAAAAATCATCGTTACCAAATTAGAACAGAAGTGTTACCGTGAAAGTTTATAGGCCTCTATGTTCGTTATAATATTCCTGGAAAAGGAACAGCCAGCCTCGCTGTAAATGTTGATTGATCTCAAGCAGACGAAATCGTGAGAAGACGCTTAATTCTCTATTTCGTGAATCAAATAATGTGTTTTGTTTATTTTTGAAGGTTTAACTTTCATTTTTTTATATTCACAAGGTTGCATTTTGTTTGCTGACAATAAAACAGACACAACTTTACATTTTGTTGACAGTGTTTATCTTGGAAATTCCCGTTCTATAAATAGTGTTAGATCAGAACAGTTGAGAAAAGTAGATCCGGCAAAAATTTTATTGATGCAGGTATCAAAGAAATTTTTCGACCAATCAGAAGCGCCGATATCTCATCAAATGAATAAATATTAAATGATTTGTTCATCAATTTAATTCATATAAATGCCGCTGTAATAAAATTGCATACTTTGTTCAGTATCTAAAAGAACAGTTCCTTGACGTTAATGTTTTGATTTTCCATCTGATAATTTGATAAGACATACATAGAAGAAGTCGTGTTTCTTGATTGAAGCACTACTAAAACTTATCTGGTTTCCTTTTTAATTTCTTTTAATTCAAATTAACTTCTATTGAAACACAGGAACTTATTTAATCGAGTTTAGGGGCAACAAACATCGATAAGTACTAATCAATCAATGATCGAACTTACTTTTTAAAAACAAAATGGCTGCCAAGATGGCGGCGCCCATGACTGGAAGAATTTTTTTTTGGCCTTAGTACCCCTGATTCAACTTTCATTTTTCACTGATTTTCTTATATATACGTGTTACCATTAATCCTCGCTTCGCGAGGCGGGCTTCGCCCGCCTCTCGCTGCGCTCGGTATAATTGATACATGTACCTAAATTTTTGAGATCTAAAATTCTTCACTTACATTCAGACCCAATATTGCAAATAAAATGTTTTCAAAGTTGATTCTATACCGTCATTAATCAATCTTGGATCTAATTTAACTGTCGAGGTTTTTTTAATTAGTTATTGCATTTTCATTGAATCAGAAAAATTCTTTCATAGATTAAGATGGAATTAACTATAATCACGATGAACGGTTGCAATTGCAATATTAATTCTATTAAAGGGTACCTGCAGTGCCGGTCAATTTTTGATATAATTGAGATCTATGTGTAAAAACATCATCCTGAAAATTTTACATCGATCGCATAAGTAGTTTTCGAGATATTTGGGGAAAACCCGATTTCACACCTGAACGAGTTTTGAATCAAGCCGTTTTGGCGCGAGATGAACTGTGACGTCACGGGGTCAACGCCGCTGTATGAGAAACAGGAATATCGTATGAAAACTGTTCGTTTTCTTGCATTGTTTAATCGATATATGAATATTTTTTTCTGTTATTTTGTTTCCGTATCAACCCTGGATGACTAATTATACTGTCGTTTGAGTTTAACCCGTATTTTATCGAACAAAAATGCCGAATTTGGACAATTGTTTGCTTCATGAATTTCGTCAAATGTGTAACACATTTTACATATAAATGCACACCATATGTAGCAAAATGACAATTAATCAAAGCATTATTGTTATACGAAACATATTTTGTTAATATTGTCATTCTTTCGAATGATTTCTCAGTGACATTATTAACTGATTATAATAATAATATTGATGATACATAATGATATTTCGTAAAAGGTAACTCGGGGTCTATTCCTCGTATAAGGCATAACATTACAAATGATGTCGCCCGATTATTCAATAATATTGATATCGTACCAATAACAATCAAAATAGTATGCATTCTTTAACAAACAAACACGGGATTATAAACGGATCAAGGCGAAAGTCCAAGATGGCTGCATGCGTGATTATGTCTGTCTCGTATTCTTTTAAAAATACGATAATGGAATTTAATTTTACATTTATTTACATCCTTTGTCAAAATGTTCCAGTTTATTTAGATTTCATAATGATTCGTTGTCAGTATTACAATTTAAGCTATACGGAGTTATAAAGCGTTTAATTGCTGACCATAGCGCTCGAAAAAAAGTTGCACTTTATCAAATAACAAATTATAAATCCGACATAATTACTTGATCACATAAAAAAGGTTTCAATTGCAGAATTGTAAATTTTTGTCATTATTTAAGTGATAAGATAAGTAACAATAAAGGCATTTACTTTGAACATTAGTTTTACTATTCAATAGTATCATGCATGCTTCTTTAATCACTGATTGTCGGACTATACACATGTTTTAGCTGACGAATGCTTGATTTTACACAGTCTAATTTATTTTTCTGTTTTATCTTTTAACAATTGAGTAGCTAATTATACACAAATCAATTTACCAGTCTAGAGGTGTGAAACCCTCTCTTTGTTCACCAGACTCGTGTACCTTGTGTATACATACCCCAGATACACGTGTGTCTGGAGCAGTGGCTTCGTTAGTTTACCTGTTTACCTGTGTCATTATCTTGGATCACTCGTGTGAAAGGATATTATGTAATCAATAAAATGAATAATGAACATAAATTTGCCCATGTAAGCGTTTTAAGATATCGTATTCATCGGTAAAAAGGCGACGAGAATAACAAATTTTAAAATCGTTTAAAAAGAAATCAGATTGTACTAAAATAATAACGGATACAAATTTCTAGATCTACAATACTTAAATTAACAAAATACGTCAAAACATCAGACCTATATCAATCATTTTGGCTGAAAAATCGAATTTAATTTGTATAGCTTTGTAAGGAAATTTCCGTCGTGTTGACCTCGTGACGTCACTTCCGCTGAAGCCTCGTTATCGCCTAATTCTGTTTTCTCTTGATTAGATTTCCCAAAGCAGGTAAAAATAGCCACTTTGAAGGGGCGTAACTTCATTATTTTTGCACCGATTTCGATGCGGTTTTTTGCATTAAATTTTGGTAAATAAACTCTTTAACATATGTTTCACATCGGCTGGGCTGCAGGTACCCTTTAAATCTTCACTACCTGAGGATGCTTCCACACAAGTTTCAGCTTTCCTGGTTGATTAGTTTTTGAGAAGAAGATTTTTAAAGATTTACTCTATATATTCCTATGTTAAACTTTGACCCTCCATTGTGGCCCCACCCTACCTCCGGGGGTCATGATTTTCACAACTTTGAATCTACACTACCAGGGGATGCTTTCACACAAGTTTCAGCTTTCCTGGTTTTATGGTTCGTGAGAAGAAGATTTTTGAAAAATTTTCGAAAATTTTCATAGATTCCTAATTATCTCCCTTTGAAAAAAGGCGTGGTCCTTAATTTTCACAACTTCGAATTCCCTTAGGCTAAGGATACTTTGGTTGAAATTGGCCCAGTGGTTCTTGAGAAGATGTTGAAAATGTGAAAATTTTACAGACAGACGGACAGACGGACGGACGACAGACAAAATGTGATCAGAATAGCTCACTTGAGCTTTCAGCTTGAAAAAAGTTTGAATAGAAAAATGTGGCAGAAATCAAACTTTATTAAAGGGGGATCCTCATTGTTGTGAAAACTGCCTCCTTGAAACAAAACTAATTTAATCCTAACGTTTAGAGTCAGACAATTTCCAGAAATGTACTACTTCCGATTTTTGTTTCAAAGAGGCATATTTTTTTTTTGGAAAAAATCTTTAATAAATACCTTGGAAATCTAAGAAGGTTCACCTATTTATAAACGCAAGTACGTACGAATAAAATTGTTATTCAAATAACAGGCTAGAGTACGTCGTTTTCAAAGATAAATGTACAGGTTGTTAAAAGTAAAAAGTTCATTTAAGAAGCATGAATCGGTAATGAAGCAATATGTAATTTTTTTTTCATTTAGTGTGTCTGAAAAAATATACGTAAACTTATACTTCTTTTGTTTTTAAGTAGTCTTTAGACTTTGTACTGTGTCATAATACAAATGAAAGATCCATGAAACGGTCTCCATTGACATCATTCCAAACTTGCAAAATTCACCTTTTCCATATGGATAACAGGGTCTAGGAAACCAAACAGCCCTGGTACTTTCCATAAACTCTTGCAACAGTCAGAAGCTTTGTGGTATTAAAAGATATGATGTAATAAATAAATCAAATTGATATTGCCTTTGTTCAAATATCGTTTTTCAATTTTCTATGCGTTAAGTAGAATCTTGTAAATATCATGTGTCTGTTATCCTGCTATAAAACATACCTTCGTGCATAAATCAAACTGATAAAGTAATTTTGAATGGTTGTTATTTTATTGTCCTATCTTTTTTAAACTACATTTCGCAAATAAAACCAAGCAACAAAAGATATGCTAACACCAGCAATAAATGTCATTAAAAGCAAAATTTAGGGTTTAGTTAGTTAGAGGACTTTCACGTATGCTCATAAAGCATACGAATTAGGCAACTTGGACGATCATAAAAGACATTTATTATACATCCCCTATTCAACTTTGTGTCGTAATAAACTGTATTAAATGCGGTTTGTATTTTCAGTGCATCAACCCATTATTTATTTATTTATTCTATTATTATTTTTTGCAGAATAGGTCGTATTTTATTGACCACTAAGACTAGTCTAATTAAATTCATTTTAGCGTCGTAATGCAGTTGCTGTTTTTGATCTTTTAAAGGGTACCTGCAGCCCAGCCGATGTGAAACATATGTTAAAGAGTTTATTTACCAAAATTTAATGCAAAAAACCGCATCGAAATCGGTGCAAAAATAATGAAGTTACGCCCCTTCAAAGTGGCTATTTTTACCTGCTTTGGGAAATCTAATCAAGAGAAAACAGAATTAGGCGATAACGAGGCTTCAGCGGAAGTGACGTCACGAGGTCAACACGACGGAAATTTCCTTACAAAGCTATACAAATTAAATTCGATTTTTCAGCCAAAATGATTGATATAGGTCTGATGTTTTGACGTATTTTGTTAATTTAAGTATTGTAGATCTAGAAATTTGTATCCGTTATTATTTTAGTACAATCTGATTTCTTTTTAAACGATTTTAAAATTTGTTATTCTCGTCGCCTTTTTACCGATGAATACGATATCTTAAAACGCTTACATGGGCAAATTTATGTTCATTATTCATTTTATTGATTACATAATATCCTTTCACACGAGTGATCCAAGATAATGACACAGGTAAACAGGTAAACTAACGAAGCCACTGCTCCAGACACACGTGTATCTGGGGTATGTATACACAAGGTACACGAGTCTGGTGAACAAAGAGAGGGTTTCACACCTCTAGACTGGTAAATTGATTTGTGTATAATTAGCTACTCAATTGTTAAAAGATAAAACAGAAAAATAAATTAGACTGTGTAAAATCAAGCATTCGTCAGCTAAAACATGTGTATAGTCCGACAATCAGTGATTAAAGAAGCATGCATGATACTATTGAATAGTAAAACTAATGTTCAAAGTAAATGCCTTTATTGTTACTTATCTTATCACTTAAATAATGACAAAAATTTACAATTCTGCAATTGAAACCTTTTTTATGTGATCAAGTAATTATGTCGGATTTATAATTTGTTATTTGATAAAGTGCAACTTTTTTTCGAGCGCTATGGTCAGCAATTAAACGCTTTATAACTCCGTATAGCTTAAATTGTAATACTGACAACGAATCATTATGAAATCTAAATAAACTGGAACATTTTGACAAAGGATGTAAATAAATGTAAAATTAAATTCCATTATCGTATTTTTAAAAGAATACGAGACAGACATAATCACGCATGCAGCCATCTTGGACTTTCGCCTTGATCCGTTTATAATCCCGTGTTTGTTTGTTAAAGAATGCATACTATTTTGATTGTTATTGGTACGATATCAATATTATTGAATAATCGGGCGACATCATTTGTAATGTTATGCCTTATACGAGGAATAGACCCCGAGTTACCTTTTACGAAATATCATTATGTATCATCAATATTATTATTATAATCAGTTAATAATGTCACTGAGAAATCATTCGAAAGAATGACAATATTAACAAAATATGTTTCGTATAACAATAATGCTTTGATTAATTGTCATTTTGCTACATATGGTGTGCATTTATATGTAAAATGTGTTACACATTTGACGAAATTCATGAAGCAAACAATTGTCCAAATTCGGCATTTTTGTTCGATAAAATACGGGTTAAACTCAAACGACAGTATAATTAGTCATCCAGGGTTGATACGGAAACAAAATAACAGAAAAAAATATTCATATATCGATTAAACAATGCAAGAAAACGAACAGTTTTCATACGATATTCCTGTTTCTCATACAGCGGCGTTGACCCCGTGACGTCACAGTTCATCTCGCGCCAAAACGGCTTGATTCAAAACTCGTTCAGGTGTGAAATCGGGTTTTCCCCAAATATCTCGAAAACTACTTATGCGATCGATGTAAAATTTTCAGGATGATGTTTTTACACATAGATCTCAATTATATCAAAAATTGACCGGCACTGCAGGTACCCTTTAAAGTTGTGAAAATGATGACCCCCGGGGGAAGCATCTTTAGGTAGTGTAGATACAAAGTTGGGAAAATCACGACTCCCAGGGGTAGGTTTGGGCCACAATGGGGGGGGGGGGGTCAAATTTTAAAAAGGTATATATAGAGTAAGTCTTTAAAAATCTTCTTCTCAGAAACTAATCAGCCAGATGATTCTTTATAATTGTTAAGATTTTGGCCCCAGGACAATTCTTTGGCCTCACAAGAAAGTTCAGAGTTTGATGTAGGTTTATATCCCATAAATAAACTATTGTTAAGGATCTTTTTGAGAACTGCAATACTCAACATGTGATATGACTATAAAATCATCCTGTTAGAAAAGGGACTAATGATTATAAACATAAGAATATCCAGGGGGAAAAATGGATTTTATTTATACAGGATCTACATGTATTATTGTACATTGTCCAGATAGTTTGTATTGGGACTCCATTAAGCTGATTTTATCCTACCTATTGTTCCTCAGGTGAGCGATGTGGCCCATGGGCCTCTTGTTTAAATTTATTTCAGGGTCTTGTAAATGTTTAAACTTTCCAGATAAAATTCGACACTGCTTTGGGTATATCGTTGCATTCACAAAAGATTTTTCATTTTATCTGCAACTCCTTAAAAGAAAGATGGGAACTGCAACACCTTCTTTCACCATCATAAAAAATTTAAATCAAGAACCTAAATGATTCCATTTTTTCACTTATCAAAAATACCTAAAGGATTCTTCTATTATAGAGGTATCAATAGGCCATGTATGAAATGTTAAGAAAATCCCAACCTCCTTTGGCATTCTGTTGAATCACTTAAATTCGTGGGGGCCAATTTGCGTTGGTGGTAAACTTAACTTTTACAGGTTCGTAGGAAGGTTATTTAGTGTAATATCGTATACCTACAAAAGGAAATATGACTTTATAACCTTATTTTATTAATTTGGGGGTTTGTTAGCTCGTGGATGAGGGATACCCACGAATTCCACGAAAATTGAGCCACCACGAAATCTTATAATTCCACAGTAACTTAGCATATGCAGAATTTGATGCCCGCTATAAAAACACTTATCATTTACGTACAATCATCAGTGCTTTAAAGACTGAGCAAATAAGAACTGCTTTCAAATTTTCAAAGTCAGTGCACCCTTGTTGATCAACTGAAATGAGGTCCAAGAATGGGTTATAAAATGATCGATATTCGTTTACTCGTCTGGTGCTCGCGACGACCTTGCAGTTAAGTTTAGTCTTTTGATGCATACCGTTACAACAAGTTTAGCTTTTTAAAAAAGTTTACCGTCTTTAGGGCAAACCATAAACACCAAATAGCTATCAAAGACAGTTTCTTCTTTTTTATATGAATGTCACTTCCTCTCAATAGCATGGCTAATGGAACATTTTTATGTCATAATGTGTCTTGTAAGCCTGCGTGTCTAAAATTGAGAAATGCGTACCCGAGCTTCTAAGTTTGAATCGATTAAAGTAGGGTAAAAGAGATCTTAGGAAGGGTCGTAGACTTGTATTATTTTGATAAAATCAAGGTTATACCTCTGCATTCAGCATCTTGTTTAACTGATATTAGTTTTACCTATCTAAGGTGCAAATATCTTTACCGATATTTGCCATACCGCATCATTTTTTTAAATCACATTTTTGTAAGAATATATGAACGAACAATATAAGAAGAAAAACAAATAATTTCAATAGATTTGATAGAATATTACTTTTAACTAGTTGGACCTGAAAATCTAAGACTGAGAATCATTCATATCAATTTGTATTGCTTTTTCGTTTTCTCACTTTTAAAGATTTGAAATCTACGAAATTTGTTAAGTCGTACGTGAAAAAGATCATCAGAAAATTATCTCCCTTGTGCGGAACAGCATTTCAACCAATGATGTAAATGTAAATTTTCACATCATATATTTTCTACCAATCACAAAGGAGAGGAGTGCCGAGCCCGGAGACTGAAAATTATTTCAACTCTTTATACCGTCTTCCAAGGAAGACGGTAATAAAACGATATGCCAATAACAGTACTTAGAAGCACTATATTTAAGATAAACGAATATATCAAATTTTCTAATCTTAAAAATTAAAGATATAATTTATAGTTTAATTGTACTTAGTTTTATGTATCAATCATGTGTCGTTTACAGGACTATTCCATGACATTGTTTATCATTAATAAATGTTGAGTGAAAGATATGTTATGAAAAGTTTGATAAGGTTACAGGTGCGCGACGCAGACGTTGTAGCCCTGCTACAGATTGTTAGGAAAGAGAGAGAGAGAGAGAGAGAGAGAGAGAGAGAGAGAGAGAGAGAGAGAGAGAGAGAGAGAAAGAGAGAGAGAACAGGCATGAGTTTTTATCATTTGTAAGTTAATCTCTGTAGTTGCAATTTGTTTATAGTGCATGATAGAGTTCTTCGAGATGAAAGTGTGTAGATGATTGAGTTATGGGAGAGTCTATGGAGTGAGAGATAATTGGTAGGGCCTTAGCCATGGAACACGTAGAAGAGAGAGACGAATGAGTTTGGTTGTTATTGAATGAGGACACATTTTATATTACATGCATGTACCTGTCTTTAATATTTATCATGTAATTCGTTCGTTGTAAATATGTAAATAAACTTGTAAATATTAACAATAGTTATCAATCAGTGTCGGTGACAGGACAGGCACGCAGCATCGTTTTTGAAAAGGGGGGGGGGGGGCTCATCCAAAAATCTTGACAAGCCAAAAAAAAGAAAAAAGAAAAGGGAAACGTTTCCAAAATCATGAAAATCCTAATTTTAACTTCTTTAACTTCAATTCAACTGTTTATTTCATTATTTTCAATTCAATTTTTTTTTACATGGTCCCATAAAAGTGCGTTTGGGGGGGGGGGGGTAACTGCATTTTAAATTATTTTTTTGTATGTAAAATTAAGAAAAATCTTTTGCAGCCCCCCCCCCCCCCCCAATACTACGTGCCTGAGGGAGGACCCCCGTCATATTAGGTTTTATTAGGTAAAAACTCATATTACTTGTGTAGTACATCTATTGCATTTTGTGTAAGGTGACATGCGCCATTCGTTTGTAGTTGTTTTTTGTATGCAAAAAAGCTTATACTCATTTATTTTATATTTTTATGCGAGCTGCAGCTGGGTAACATGTTGGTATTTTCCGCCAAAGGTAAATGTATTCAGCTATTCAGCTATCGACAATGATTATGACAATGATCATTTATACAACTCGCAGTTTTAGATTTTCATATTACTCCTCATTATTCGGAATTCCAAGGTGCGGATCGTTGTTGGTTTTTAATTTAGTGTGTCCATCGTATTTCCAGTTTGCGTTATAATGTAAACATTGTCATTTTAAGAATGTGTTGCAGTTTGTAATTGGTAAAACCATAATATCATTACACCATTAAAGCATCAAGGTTTTTTCATTACCTGTGAACATTCTAGTCAACAGTACTGTGTATGTTTTCAACAATTCCTTTCATTTACCCCTAGACAAGTTATTATTGAGCCAATGTTTTTGTTGCGTGGACCCTTAGGTCCACGCAGAAAATATATAAGCAAGGTTAAACCGGATGCTATGGGGAAAATTCAGCTCGCCCATGAGCTAGCCTGGTTCCTGTGCGTAATGGGTAGCTCAGGGAACCAGGTTACCACAGGTTTATATCTTAATCGGGATTCCATGCCATATGCACATATAAGTTTAAAAGCGCTATATTTACATTCTACTGTGTTTTTCCATTAAATTCTGTGATCTTTAAATGCCTCTAAATGCAACAAGTAGTCAAAGGTCAAATTGACAAGTTTTATTATGACGTCACAAACGTTGAGTGCTGTAAACTGCAACGTCACAAGCGAAAATCAAAGTTCACGCTTGTTGCTGTTACTGTGGCTCTTCCATTAATATTAACTTACCCTTAGGATAAGATAGGAATTTTAAGGTATGAATCACATTTGCAGACAAGGCAAGAAGTAACGCACGTTACTCAATTTGTATGCACACACCGCTGCAGTTATGAGAGTGTATACTTCAAAAAATCATGATTCAATGCTATAGTTATTGTAAAGTTGTTGGTAAACATTACAGAAACAAAGTATTCCTTTTAAAGAAATGGTCGGCATGTGATATGAACTATCAGTATTATGAAATAAGTTAATATTATGCCGAAACTACAACATACATCAAATAGCATAATTTGCAATGTTTTGTTGTTCCGAATACACATGTAACTTAACTTTACTTTTATAGTAGGCGAGGCTAGAGAACTTCCCGATTAAAATTATTTAAGTATGATTGAATAATTATGTGACTGTATATAATAGGTGATTGAATAATTATGTCACTGTATAAAAGTTTAAATCTCAAGAAAAATGCATCAAAATATAAAAATGATTTATATAAAGCTGTGACTGCATAGTTAACAAAGTAGTGCGAAGCGTAATGTGTGCACAAATAGTAGAATTCGCCGAATGCCTGATTCATTACATGCAATCTTCATTAATATGGATCATAATTATTTTAGAAGTATGAACCCTTTAAATTCTGAGATTAAAAGTCAACTATACATATACATAATACAACGTACAAATTAAAAGCAGGGGGCTAGAGTTGGTGGAATCTGCGATAATTTTAAGGCTTTCACGTTTTCGTTGGAAACACATGCAAATGGTCCACGTATTGCAGTCCTTTTTTAAAGGACAGCAACTTGTAATGTTATCATATTATTCTCTGAATAATATGTTTTACTGTGCGACCGTTGGGGCAACATGCGCAGCATGTGAGCAAATGATGAATTATGATAAATCAATAAAAATAAGAGTAGCAACGTAACGTAAATGAATTTGAATGCAAAATAAAATAAAAAATACCTATTTTCTCAGTATTTTTTCATTTTTCATAATTTATAAGATTTTTTATTTATTTATAAGTTGAATTTATCTCAGATACAATGTTGTTGAATGATCAAGATTTTAACATAATGTTCAGTGCAGTTTATTTCCTCTTTTCTTGCAGCAGACATTTTTCTTAAACTTGCATACAAAAAATTGACTTATAATAGAGTCCCTTCCCCTTTCAAAAATATATTTTTTTTAAATTTACGTATAAAATAATTGCTGATCATATAAGGAAAATGGAGTCCCCCCTTGGGAGCTTGTAATAGATTGAAGTGAAAACAGAGATATCATTGAGCAGCTAAAGAGCTAAAGGCATACTACCCACTCCCCATTTCTCACCCCGGATTAGAGTTGTCCTGATGTCGAGAATTATTTTTTTTCTTTTTAGCTGTAAAGTTTTTTTTATGAGGCGGCCACACCCTTTTAAAAATGTTCCTGGAAATTACCGTAAATATAGTGAATAAAATACAAATGTGAGCATTCATCCAAAAGAAAGCAAGTTACAACTGCATGTTTCCTATCTGAAGAAATGTCCCCATTCATTAGTTCTGCAAGATTTTGAGAAGATTTTGGTATCAGCAGATTTACAATACTGTATATTCCTAATTAAACGCGAGGAATTAATTTCCGCGTAAAATCGCTAGAAGCCATCTTGCGAATTTTAAATTCTCGCTTTTATTTTTGGGATATATGTTAATTACGAGAAACTTTGACAAAAATTCAGCATTCGTGATTTTTTATTCTCGCAATTTGATGGAAAACGGTTGAATAGCCGAATCAAGTACTTGCATAAAATAAGGAATTTACAGTAACTAATTGAGTAATTTCCCCTTATTGTGACGCGTCAAAGTTCACTTCGTAAAGTCGTCTGTCTTTTTAACGAGACCGGGTCTAATTTGTTCTGCCCTAGATTTTTGAATGAAATTTTGTTCATGAATTTCTACTGATATAATTATTATTTTAAGGTAAAAAAATTAAGACATTTACCACACCGTTTGTTCAAGGTGTCATCTCAAAGTTTGTTAATTTTAAACATAGGACCCTATGGGATTTTGCTTGAAATGTATCAATTTTGCACATTTTTTACATTTTTTAAAAACTTCTGCCCTAGGGATTTCTTTTTCTGTTATACATATTAAAATTATTGCTAAAAGGCATCAACTGGTAAAAAAAAACCCCTTTGACCCCCTGGTTTGTTCCAGGTGTCAAAGTTGTTTTTTTGTATGCCCAATTTCCCAGATTTGTCAGATAATGGCTATTATTTTATTTGACAAAAGCTGAAAAGGTGATCTTTTTAGTATTATTAAAACATTCAGACATATTTAAGTAAAACATTCAGACATATTTAAGTAATAAATAAATATATAACATCCCATATTAAGGGTCATTAATATAAAATACATGGTTACTGTCTTGAAATATATGATTTAAGCTAAATTTAGGCGGGCTAAGAAAACGTGACAGAGGGCTAGGCTTGCTGAACCCTCTTCACGTTTTCAACCCGAGCCCAAATGTAGCTTATACTTCGAGACATTTATGTTTATTCCACAATATAATATCAATTTACGAGCAATTTTCAACAAATTTCGCTGAATATCTGCAGTTGAAATATCACGCAATGGTGTCAACCGAGCAAAAAGATGACGTCACAATACAAATGAAACGCTGCGCGAAAGCGTGCGTACTCGATCTGTACTCGGCCTTGTTAAAAATACCCTAAAAAAAAAACTATACTGTTTTATGTACTTCATAGGCGTCGGAAGCAAATTGAAAGTGGGGGGGGGCTAGACTAATCCTCAGAAATATTGAGAAAAAAGTAATTCCCAAAATCATGGAAATCCTAATCCGTGGGGGGGGGTGGGGGGGTGGGGGGGGGGTAGTATGCTTCTGAATCTAACCTCTCAATCTAGGAACAATAGTCTTTCCTGCGAGAAAAAAAAGTGGGGGGGGGGGGGCTGAACCGTCTATCATGCTATGTTTCTAATGGTTAGGTATAACTTTGCAAAAAAAGTGGGGGGGCTAAGCCTCCCCCCCCCTAGCCCCCCCCCCCCCCCCCCCCCGGTTCCGACGCCTATGTACTTTAAAAGCATGATATTCTTGAAATTACCCATAATGATATCTGTTTTTCAAAAGTTATGCTTTGATTCTCGTGAGAAGGTGAGAACGCTAGGGCATTTTGGAATTGCATTGTGGGTCGAAATTTACTGACGCCGAAAAATTCTGTCGGATCAATATGTGTAAGAAACTCATTGTGACGTCACTCGAAAGGACGATATCTCCGTTAGTCTTATGTAATGGAATTACGTTGTGTCAGCTATATCTACAATTCATGTTCATAGTCTTTGATTATTTTTACGTTGTGCTCGTGAGAGTGTGAAATGGGAAACCATATTTACAGGGAACAGCTGCTAGTCCGATAAAAACAGGCCATTACTGGTCTGAGTAACTGACGCCAAAATATTCAGTTGAATCAATTTGCAACATGAGTAATGTTCTGGGTATCAAAAATAAGCCTGTGTAAACATTTTGTTCACTATCATTTCTGAAGTTTGTTTTGTTTATAATCGATGCGTAACATGTGGATTGCCCAAGCATTCGGGGGACAAATATTTCTACCTTTAAACGAAGATCGATTCTTCTGGTGTAAATAGGCGAAAGTTTATGAGCTCTAAGATAATTGGTTTGTATGGAAAATTATTTCACACTGTAATAGCCCCAAAAAGTTAAACTATGCAGGTTTAAATTTGATTTTTTCTACATCATTGAAAAAACTTTGCTTATAGCATTTTTACGCAGAGTATATTCAGCCATGTACATGTAAACACAAACGAGCTTTTTTCCTTCGAGGCTTCGCACCTTTATCAATTAGGCTCCAACCCTCACCGGAACTTACCTAAAGTATTCATACTGGTTCAAAATCTTAGCCTTTGATATTGTATAAAAACTAAAAAAAATGTCATAAATGAAAATATCAAGCTTATAAATCTAAAGCCTTTTCCAAATATGTTGACCATTGCCATATTAACGTATTTGCACGAATCGTATTTGCATGTACCTTGCCTGAAGACGACAACTCGGCAGAAAATACTTTAATTATGCCTATTTATATGTAAAATATTTCTGACATGATATATGCATTTTCATGATTCCCTCTTTCTCTACCTTGTCTTGAAATTGTTCAAATTGATTTAGTCAACAGATCTGTAAATTGTACTAGAAATGCTTACATGTATGCATTGTATGTGCATATAAAATTCATCATCATAAAAATGGCTTGTGCCTGTATTCATAAAATTAACGATTTTAACGCCAAATACCTAGTACATAATCAAAATGTTTGCATGTTTCGGGCAAAAATATGCCACCATACAATTTGGACATGAGTCACACTTCCCTTTTCTTATCTCATCCTTTTTCATCTGACCTAACCAGTCACTTTTAGTGCTGACATCAGTTTGTTGGTATTTTTCTGAACTTTCAGTGTTTTTTTCTTTTTCAATTTGATCAAGATGTTTGGCATTATTTATGAACATGGTAAGGGAAACTATTTTCTCAAACAGTATTTTGAATAGTCATTCTTCATTCATTCTATGTTTTTCATCATACATATTATTTATATATTGATCTGAGATGAAAAAAGGTACAGTGTGTAAGAAATAGTCCTTTTAAATTGTTAAAACAGAATTGACATGAACGATTTTTATTGTAAGAGTATATTATTCGACTACCTTGATTCTGACTGAAATTAAATAAATAGATTGATAAAAACATAGTCGCTTTTTACTGATAAAACAAAATGTATTTTTCGATATCAAATTTGTGAAGAATTTCTATTTTTAATTCACAGCGACACCACCTACGTCAAAAACGATCGTTCGTCTTAATGTCGGTGGCCATTTGTATACAACATTGAAGTCAACTTTAAATAATTACATCTCAATTGCTTTAATGGACATTTTGAAAAATTGTGACGAAGATGGAAATGTATTTATTGATCGTGATGGGAAAATGTTCTATTACATACTTGGGTTTTTGAGAACTGGAGAGCTTTGTTTGCCCGATGATTTTTCCGACTTCGCCTCTTTGTCCAATGAGGTAATTTTTTTTGACATTCCCGACTTAACTTCGTCTCTTGAAAGAGCAAAACGTAAGAAGCTGTTACCTCTACCTGTATTTAAATACATCGAAATTTTGGAAACAAAAAAAGATGGATATATCAAAACAGTTTTAAAAGGGAGAAAACAGGACTTGGAGAGTTTACCTTTGACGACTTTTCAAGTTGGAGATAGATTTGGACCACAGAATGTAGAGAATTTGTCATATGTGGAAATAATCTTACATGAAAGAAATGCTAGACTTCAGTTAGCAGAAGTCCTATGTAGATCTAACTGGACTCGCGAATCTTCGGACTTTTCATCTTCATCTCATTATCCACCAGATAATCCGAACTGCGTGACCATTGAACATTGTTATAGAGACCGCTGGAAAAAATCAACATAACACAGGAAGACCGTTGTTAATGGCCTACCGATAACCCAATACATGCATCCTTTATGTTTTGGTAATGGCATAACCAACAAGGCGTTATTGACATTGAATTATAATTCTCAAATATTTTACGTGAAATACTGAATTCGTGTTAATCAAGTTTGGATAAGTCGCTTAAAAACAAAACTTTTGATAATAATGAAGTCATTATGCTACAATTATTTTCATTCAAAGTGAAATGCACTATCTAGTGAAAAAAATGAATCAATATAACTTCACTTTCAGCTTATTATACAAATTTTAAATAACAATTTTCATGGATCGTGTCGTTGGATAATTTTATTTCTATTTATCATTATTTTGGTTTTTATATTTTCTCTTTTATAACAAAATTTAGGAAGCTTATGATTTTAATTCTAGAACTAAGTATAGACTAGTATTCTTCCAAGAATGTGTTTTTGTAAATTAACAGTTAAATTGTTTAATGTGAGTCAATGTAAAAAAATAGTTTAAACATATTATATTGTGTAAATGTACATTTAAAATGCAGGGTATTTTGTTGAAACAGTGCTTGAATAATAACGTTTAGTTGACATCTCCCAAAACTAATCTAACAATGAACTACTAGTATTCCGCCGAACATGTCCAAAATAATGGAATGCTCTCTGGTCAAGATAAATGTGTATGGACTTTATTATATTCTGTGAATTAGAAGAAATATTATACGAACCCACCCCCCCCCCCTTTAAAAATGACCTTGCTTGTAAATGTACAGATCAGTGATTATATAATCATATATTTGTGTTTTAAGAAAAAAACCCTGTTTAACAATCACCATCAGACCAATGTTACTCCATGATTTCAGCCCTGGCGCCTAAATTGTTAAAAAAAATTTACTTGATTAGTTATGAATGTTTACGAAATAAGAAATTTAAAGGACAGTAAAAGTAATTCATCGTATTTCATTACCAATAGCGTTTAAGGACTATTTAAAATTGCAATATCATTAATTTCAATAGATTAACGATCATCTTTGCAGAAAAAGCAATAAAAAGACACTGGATTTTTAAATCTTAAATCAAAATAGTCAATGTCTCCATAAAAACAATTTTAAACAATCCTAGAGTACCCTGACTTGGCAAAATATTCAGTGTATAAATTAGAAAATGAACCAACAAAAGATTGGTACCTACTTACCCGTATATGTAGCTTCATCTGATTGTTCATTTTCTAATTTACATAATTTTCAGTAATTGTCCGATTAAAATTTTAAAATATTCTTTGATGAAATGTATTGTTCTTTACATCACAAAATCGAATCGTGGTGTTATCACAGACTTAGACACAGCGAAATGTAAATACTTTAAAATACTAGTAGTTATAAAAGTTTAAAAAAATAGGTATTTATATTCGATGGGTCTGGTGGGTGAATATTGTACCGGAAGATTGTTTTTTGCTATCAGGGTCATTGTATCGACCGAAGAACCCAACGAAATGAAGAATATGGATGAAAATGTAATTGAATGTGATCACGATCGACAGTTACAATTAAAATTCGTTTGAAAGATCAAACAATGGCAACTGTTTTACGGCGCCAAAATGAATTTGAATTAGATTTGTTTAAGTGGTTAAAATAACACGTATGCAACAATAATAAATATGGTTTGGTGCACTGAAAATACAAACATCATAACATACACTTTATCACGATTTGAAGTTAGGAAAAGGATGTGTTGTAAACGCCATGTTCATGTATAATACGTTTACTGTATTGGAAATTCCTTTTAAAAAATCCCAAATCATGTCTTTCATGATATCCTTTTTACCTTTTTTGCTGGTATCAGCCAATCTTTTGTTGCTTGGTTAAGTTTGCGATATGTTGTTTGAATAAGACGGATCAATAAAATTAGTTAAATAAAAATTGTCTTTATCACTTTGATTTATGTATGAAGGTTTATTTATAACAGGGCAACGAACTGGAATACTGGAATGTCCAATAACAATATTTGAACAAAGTCAATATCAATCTGATTCATGTTTTATTTTTAACTGGTTTTCGCAACTGAACTAACTGAAACTTTATTTTCTGCTTAGACAAAAGCTCAGCAATGTGCTAATGTTGAACATAAATAATCAATAGCATTGCTGAAAGGTACGTGTATTAGTGCTGTACGAGTAACTTTTCTTAAATATTGAAATATTTTGGTATATGCATCCTAATTTAATATATTGCCTCTAATCTCTTTGTTCGTTGATGTTCAAAGATTTATAACACCTAGCACATTGATGGAAGGGTTACACTTTAATCACGTGAACAGGTTTTTGAACCGAAATATTTAAATATTAAACAGCGACGTAAGAACCAACCAATATCGTTTGTCGAACCATTTCATTTTATCGAATCCTTTGCTTTGTGTAACTTGACATGTTTTCTCGAAATATAGATAAATTCCAAACATCTACATATAGTATGGTGAAATAAATCACTTGGAAAGTTTCTTACCTGGACATTATCAAAGTACTGAAGTACTAAAAGCTGGGCTCTTTTGATGTGCCTTTAATTATGCATATTGTGTAGTAAAGACTGAAAATCTCTCTCTCTCTCTCTCTCATGCTTTTAATTTCGTAAAACGTCAGAGAGCGATCAAATTTTGTAAGCGGCTATAAACAAAAATATGTCTGTCTAGTAGAAAAAAGTTCAACAGTTGCTGCCTTGAATTTTGCAGCAAGCGTTTTATATTCAATCTTCATTTCTTCAACGTGGCGGCAAAGTATTTCATGGAAATTCATGCGCATGGTATGTGTCCAAAATTCATAGTCTTGTTTTCAAAACACGTTACTAATAGGAAAACTAAAACAAATTGACAATTCTCTCGAAATAAAAAAAAAAGAAACAAAATGCCAACACTTTTGACAAAACGTGGCTCTTTGTGTAACTATTTGGTATAGCGGAAGCTTTTACTTTGATGCTGTTTGGTTTTTTGTTTACTTTTGAAGTTGTGCTATTTATAGTAACATTTGCGATTTGTCTGCCCATAGCCAGAACCCGGCTAAAATGTGGATATATTGATATTTTATCGTTTAAACAAGGTGGGTATATATTTGTTTGCCCATATATCCAACTAAATATGTTGTTAATTGAAATGTTTTATATCTTTAATGATAAGAAATTTTTATTTGACATTTTCTTTGGTAGTCAAATAATTCATTATAACTTTTTCTTGTTAAATAGACGCTTTGTGAGACCAATATAGTACAGGGCTACTGTGACTTTTGTCATTTTAACCTCTGCAAGCCATGTATAGGAGAACACATATTTGATGAATATGACAACCATAGAATAGTGCCACTTCATTACCGAAACTTGACTTTGGTTTATTCGAAATGTAAGATACACAGAAATGAAATCTGCGATTTCTTGTGCAAAAACTGTAAGATTTCAGTTTGCTCTTTTTGCATGGTGTCTAATCAACATAAAGGACTTTTTTGAACTCTCAGAAGTTTATAAAACAAATGTGAAAATGGCCAAAAACGAAAAAGATGAGTTGGAAAAAAATCATCATACATTGGAAAACGATATATTTGATTTAGAAAACCAAATTGCCCATGTGGATGCAACATATGAAAAACTGAAAAAGGAAATGTTAGAACAAAAAAATAAATGGCACAGAGAAATCAATTACGTTATCAACAAAATGAAAAAAGAAATCAGTGCAATAAAATCGACGCATTTCAAAATTTTACGAACACATTTCGATGATATCAAACACACACAGTCTCTAATTGAACAAACATTGGAAAGATTGAAGACATTAGAGGACTCCACTGAAGTATCTCGAACAATTGAATATAAATTTCGAAACAATGATGACATCAAGGTTCCTCCTTTGGCCCAAGTATCGATGACAACATTCATTCCAAAACCAATAGACAGTGATAGGCTGCATAGCCTCATTGGGAAAATAGTTCCATTATCTATAGCTATAGGTGGAAATACAATGTCACCAGAAATACCAAATTGTTCCGACGAAAGACTACCGGATGAATTTGAAATAGTTGCAAAACTCAAAACTAAACATGAAAGATCAAGCCATGTTTCTTATGTCGACCAAGGGAAGATATGCACAAGTGGAGAGACGGGAAACATTTACTTCTACGCTATGGATGGTCTACTCCTCCATACAATAAAGACAAAATCAGGGGAAAACCCCAAAGGTTTTAGCAAAAGACAGTTATGGGGATTTAGTTTACTCTGACGGAATAGCAAAGACAGTCAATAAAGTAACGAATGAAAAAACAAAAGAATTAATTAAATTGCAGGGATGTGTGCCCAGCAGTTTGTGTGACACTTATTCGGGTGATAAACTGATCGCGATGTTCAGTGATGACAAAATTCAACCACGAGTTGTCCGTTACTCGGATTTACTGAGAAACGAATGATGCAATTCAATGATAAGGACATACCCCTGTACACCGAAAAGACGAAATTATATGCATCACTGCAAACAGAAGCCGAAACATCTGTGTAACTGAGTGTACGATGAACAAAGAAGTTCATGTAGTAATCATGTTTTGTGTCTGCGATCTCGATACACTGATTGTCTTAACTTTTCGAAAAGTAAGACTTTCTTACTACCTTGTATAACAAAAGAAAGCCAAACTAGTATTTTGATTCAAGACTATACAAACTACCATCTGTATATTCATGATCTAAATGGACAGTTCCTCCGTTACATTAATAACTGTGATTAACAATATCCCCTAATTTTATGCGAGTATTTGAAGGCGATATGAAGAAAAGCAAATATTAAACTTAGAAACAGAGTGTTCATCCATCCATCCTTCCTGATTTTAGTGTTAAATGTAATCAGACTTGTATAGTTTTATAACCTGATAAAATGACTGATTTTTATTATGCAAATAAATGTATACTTTAACAGATTTTACCCAATTTCACAAGCTGTAGCATTCAAGTAGCACTAATTTTGACAGTTTAATACAATCAGCAATTCCAGATAATTCACCTTTCAAAGATACGTTGTTGTTGTTGTTATGTTTTTGATGATGTGATAGTCAAGTCTTCATAAAAAATTATAAAAACTAAATAAATGAAACAAGTAAACATGTATTCATCATTATGAATACACCAATGGAAATTAATAAACCAATGTGAATACAGGTTCTTTATTCAATTCAAGTGAACTTATGTATAAAACAAATAATTAAAATTATTGACTGTCAAAATAAAAGGCTGGCGGTGTCATGGTTTGATAAACCAAGCAGAAAGTGATTTTTGCATGATATAGGTTTTAAAATTTTAACATGCATTTGAAGAAAATTGTCAATAATTTGTGGCTGCAGAAGTTTTAATCATAAAATTCATATCAATACATACAAAAAAATGCAAGTTACAAATACCAATTCTAAAAAATATTTTAAATTCATTTTTAACAAGAGACCCATGGGCCACATCGCTCACCTGAACAGCAGTTCTTTGTAACATTACATTTCGTAGCATATGCTTTTTCTATTTTAACCAATGAACCCCTTTCTGGGGACCCAGTATTGGTCCGAGGTTTATGGTTGGCTTGAACAACATAAATAGAAACATTGGAATGAAAATGTGTAGCACTGCGGCGGAACCGCACGTACACAGCCTGAAAAACTGAACGTAGAAGAGTTCCACTTCAAGAGTAATAACTCTCAGACTGTACAGAACACCAAGAAAGATAACTCTTGGTTCCACTACATTAGAGTTTACACAATTTGAGGATCCTTGCATAGTAATCTCACAAACTGTAGCATGATAGTTCTCGAGAAAAACTTTTTAAAAACATGTTCAAAATATCTTTCTATGTTAAACTTTGAAGCCCTCTTGGGGCCACAGTATTAGTCCAGTGCTAAAGCTTTAAATATTTGGAATCTACATTATTTAAGGTTGTTTGCATAGTAATCTCACAAGCTGAAGCATTATACATGTAGTTCCCTAGAAAAAGATTTTCAACATTTTCCCTCTATATTTCTATGCTAAACTTTGAACACATCTTGGGGCCTCAGTATTAGATTGAGGCCGCGGCTTTTATAATTTCGAATCAACACTATTTGAGGATGTTTACATAGTTATCTGACAAAATGATGCATTGTAGTTCTTGAGAAGAAGATTTTTAAACTTTTTTTTATATATACTTCTACATTTAACTTTAAACCCATCTTGGCTCCCCAGTATTAGTCCAGGGGTCACTATTTTAAAGCTGTCGAACCTTCATTATCCAAGGTTGTATGCATGATAGTAATCTCACAAATTGAAGCATTGTAGTTCTCGAGAAGAAGATTTTTTAACATGTTACCTTTATATTTCTATAATAAACTTTGACCCCCTCTTGGGGCCCCAGTATTGGTCCGGGGGTCACGATTTTACCAATTAGGAATCTACATAAGCCAAGGATGCATGTATAGAAATACCACAAACTATAACATTGTAGTTCTTGAGAAGAAATTTTTTAAACGTTTCCTTTTTGTTTTTTAAAATGTTTAAATTTTGAACCCCTCTTAGTGCCCCATCAATTGTCAGGGAGTTAAGATTTTTACAAATTAGAATCTACATTATTTAAGGATGTACATGTATGCATAGTAATATCCCAAACAGTTGCCATATAGTTCTTGAGAAGAAGATTTTAAAACATTTTCCTATATATGTTAAAATCTAAACCCCTCCTGGGGCCCCACTTTTTGTTCGGGGGTCACGATTTTTACAATTTAGAATCTTCATTATATATACAACCTTTTGTGTAAATATTGATAAGAAAATTATTAAACAATTTTCATATGTAGTTCTATGTTAAACTTTGAGCCCCGCCTGGGCCTGCAGTTTTGGTCCGAGGGTCACGATTTCTACAATTTAGAATCTTCATTTTATATATCAAAGGCCGGAACGCCCATAAAGGCCTCGGGCTGACATTTTCTTTAAAATAGGTATCATTAATTTAAATTTCTGTACCAATAGTCGTATATCAAATAATATAAGACTACAAATATTTTGTCTAACTATATTCGTACATATTATAGTATTTATTGCCAAACAGACAAAAACAAATACACATAAAACATGGTTTCATCAACAAGATTTCACAATAGCCCTCGCTATGCCCCGGGACACATCCGTCCTCGACCAGGGATCCCGCGAGATAGAGATCCGTGCACGCGCTGTCTGAGTTAGGTCGTACGTACAATAAGTCCATTAATAAATTTACCACAATATGCAACTATATTTTTATATGCAATTTTAACATCACCATGTGATTGTATACTCAGTATATTTCCTTATAAAATACGTAGTGATGCATTTGTAATACAAAGAATTATAACTCACCATGGTTACACAATTTTAATATCGAAGAAATTTTAAAGTTCAAAAATAAATTATCTTCTTTCTGCTTTAAACACTCTTTGGGCAAATTTTACGGGTTCATCATTTTATACGAGGGAAACAAATTAACAGTGTTTCCTTAATTATAATAAAACATTCTTTTTTTAAAATTTTAATGCCAGTGTGAAACAAGATTATCTATGGTATGGTTGTTTATAAATAAATCCACACCTCGTGCTTTGATCTGCCGTATCTATAATGCTCACCCAAACTAGCTGCAATATTGCCTCAAAATAACAAGATAAATTTTTCGCTTACATTTATTTTGGAGACCATGCCCGAAAACAAATCAATTTTCATATTAATTTTTATTTTTATCGGGCACGGTATCCAAATTAAATGTAAGCGATAAACTAAAATGATATTAAGTGAATGTTTACACCTTATCGTATTCATCCGTCATTTCTTGTTAAAAACAACCTTATATACTTATGCAATGATCAGTTGTCAATAATCAGGGAGACCCAGTTGGGTTTTCTGGTGCACAATTTAGTTGAATAAATGGAACAAAAGTCAGGAAACATTTTTCCTATATATTTATATGTTAAATTTTGAACAACGCCTGGGGACCCCAGTTTTGGTCCGGGGATCACGATTTTTACAATTTAGAATCTTCACTATATATGCAAGCTTTTGTGTAAAAATTGGCATTTCTGGTGCAGTGGTTTTTGAGAAGAATATTTTTTAAACATTTTCCTATGTATTTCTACGTTAAAACTTTGAACCCCGTCTGGGTCCCCAGTTTTGATCCGAGGGTCACGATTTTTACAATTTAGAATCTTCACTGTATATACAAGCTTTTGTGTAAAAATTGGCATTTCTGGAGCAGTGGTTCTTGAGAAGAAGATTTTTAAAGACACGCACCCTATACTCACTGTTTCGCAATTATCTCCCTTTTGAAAAGGGCTGTGCCCTTTATTTAAAGAAATTTATAATCCCCTTTCCATAAAGATGCTTTGTACCAAATTTGGTTTAATTTGGCCAAGTGGTTTTTGAGAAGTCAAAAATATGAAAAGTTTACAGACGGACGGACAGATGGACGGACGGACGACGGGTGATCAGAAAAGCTCACTTGAACCTTCGGTTCAGGTGAGCTAAAAATACATAAAATAAGTTGGTTGAGATGGCTTCCGATTCTTATTTCAACATGTTTGTCTAATATATTCAATTTCTTAAACAGAATCGGATAAAAATGGCTAAAAAGATACTTCTAACTCAGTAACTGGAATCAATTTTTTTTATATTTGTTTCGTTACAAAATTATTCATGGTCTAAGATAAGGCTTTATTATTACTTTTTATAATTATCCTGCACCAGTTTGAATTGAATATTTAGTGATTTTATATTTGTTTTAGTAAAAATGACTGACACTGCCAGTTAGGTTTATAAAACCCTTTTCATTCCATTCGTGACTATAAAGAACCAAAAAGTGACGTTAGAATGATTTATTCATGTCATGTTTTATCTTTGGAAAATCGGGTTTTTTTAAAATCATTTAAAGACCGATGAAAAATTCTGTTAGGACCTTTAGAATTTGACGATTGCAAGTCAGATAATTAAAAGGCAAGAAATGGTGAGTTAATATGTTTATTACTTAAGCTTTAATTGATTTAAAGTGTTTAAGCAGTTCAATTCATATGTTAATTGCCATACATCAAAATTTGCAAATATAACCCCCCCCCAAAAAAAAAAATCAAACCCCCCCCCCCCCAAAAAAAAACCCCACCCAAACTACCAAACAACCAAAAAAAAAACTCGAAAAAAACCAAAACAAAACAAAATACCGAAAAATGTTGTTGCTATGATCAACAAGAATATGAGATTATTTTCCAAAATATTGTATTATCTTTCATTCCATTTAAGGAAATCACACAGATACTGGAGCGGTGTTTAACAATAATATTTTAAAGGGAATGCAGAACATACAATAATGTATGTAAACTTTGTTATTTTTTTTTTCACCTAAATATTGAAATATAGAACTTGCGGTACAGTAAATACAAGTTTTTATTTATATCGTGTTTTTGGTGTTTTTAGTCCTAGGCATATCTAATGGTTATTGTACTTTGAACCTCTTATCGCTGTCTGCTGATATAAGACCCGATTGAGCAAACCTGAAAATATAAACAGAATACAGCTTTGCACAGAACCAGTTCTTCTTTGATTGGTATGTATGCAATTTATATCTTTTTTATACCATTATGACAATATATCATATATTTTCAAATATTTTGTCGTTTATTTAATTGTCAATATTAAGTTTAAAATCACAAAACTGGTAACATTTGTTTTAACCAAGATCATTGTCATATCATATCATTTACAAGGTGGAGAGGTACAAACTTCCATTTTTTTAAAAGAATATAACCAACTATGGATGATCGCACCAGTACCCTGGACGAAATCCTATGTGAAATTTGTAAGAGCGCTATTGCACAGAGCTATTGTGATTTTTGCCATGTCAACCTTTGCAATCCATGCTCAGGAGAACATATATTAGATGAATATGACAAACATAGGGTTGTCCCTTTTCACCGACGAAAATCTTCCTTGATTTTTCCAAAATGTGGTACACATCAAAATAGAACTTAAATTTCAATGCAAAAATTGTATAATCTGTGTATGCTCGTTTTGTATAGCATCTAAAGAACACGGAGAACATGATTTAATTGAGCTTATCGAAGTTTATGAGACAAAGAAAGAGAATATTGTAAAGGATACATATGATTTGGAAAATGTTCTAACGCCAACTTACTGTGAAATTGCTCTAGATTTAGAAAAACAGATTGCCAATTTGGACGTAATTTACGAAAACATTGCGACAACAATTTTAGAACATGGATAAAAGTGGCACAAAGAAATTGACAACCTTATTAGCAAACTCAATAGTGAAATTACCAGTATGAAATCAAATCATCGTGTCATTTTACAAAATAAAATAAAGGATACCAAGCAGAAACAAAATTTAATCAGACAAACTGTTCAATCCTTAAAGGAAATAACGGAATCCAACGAAATATTACAAATTATTGAATACAACTGCGACAACAAAGAGCTCAGCAACCTTCCATCATTGGTTCATGTATCGCTGCCAACATTCATCCCAAAACCAATAGAAGAAGATAAGTTGCATAAATGCTTTGGAGATATCACTTCATTGTCAACAGAAGAGACTGCATCTTCGCTGGTAAATCTAAACTCTATATAGCATGGGTTGCTACATGAATTTGAGCTTGCTGACACATTAAAATTCGAATATAATAAAATACGCAAAGTTGCGTATGTTGATGAAAAAAAAGTGTGGATGAGTGGAGAGACAGGCGATATTAAATGTTACGATATGGAAGATGTACTGCTCAAGGAAATCAAGACAAAATCAAATCTATACCCAGATGATATAGTTGTAGACAGTAATTCGGATCTAATATACTCTGACTGGACAACATATACAGTTTATAAAGTAGAAAATGACAAAACTGTAGCGGTAATCAATTTACATGAATGGATACCTAATAACCTTTGTGTAACCGCTACTCCTTGTAATCTTCTGGTTACAATGTACAAATATGACAAAACAGAAACCAAAGTTGTTTGTTACTCGGGAGCTATAGAAAAACAAACAATTCAATTCGATGAAGTGGGTAAAGCTTTGTACTCACTTAATAATAAAGTTAAATACATAAATGAGAACAGAAATCTAGACATTTGTGTGGCTGACTTAGGGGCGGATGCAGTTGTGGTGGTTAATCATGCTGGGAAACTACGTTTTCGGTATTTAGGACATCCTTCAATTTCCCACTGCAAACGCTTGAACCCACGTGGTATTGCTACAGACAGTCATGGTCACATCCTTACAGCTGATTGTAAAAACCACTGTATCCACATTCTTGATCAGAATGGACAGTTTCTCCGTTGCATTGATAATTGTGATCTGAGGTATCCATGTGGAATCTGTGTGAACAATAGCAATGATTTGTTCGTGTGCGAGTATAAAAGAGGAAATGTGAAAAGAATCAAATATTCCAGATAATTGATTTGAGTGAAAATTGTACACATTTAGAATACATATAACAATAAAAATATTTATTTAAGATATATTTTATTTGGTTGTATTAGAATAAGTTTGTACTATATGATGTAATAACGTTAAACTGTAATACTACGCTTAAATCAATTTTTGTTATATTTTTGAAATTGTTTTTACGTTGAAAGGTGTTTTGAAGCATATATCAATCTTTCTTATTTGATTAAATAATATCGGCATTTTCATGTGTTAAAAAGTAAACTTAAAATTGAATAGACGTTTAACGAGGCCGGGTATAATTTATTCTGCCCTAGATTTTTGAATAAAATTTTTTACATGAATTTCTACTGATATACTGTAGATTCTTAATTAACCGTGAGGAATTAATATCCGCGTAAAATCGCGAGAAGCGGATATTAAAACCTCGCTATTATTTTCTTAGAGTTCAAAACTATAAGAAATAAGGATGGAAATTCCGTGTTTGCGATTTTATATTCTCGCGATTTGACCCGAAACCGGCAGATCGCGGAATTAAGTACTCGCGTAATATAAGGAATTTACAGTAATTATTATTTTTTAAAAAAGACATTTACCACACAGTTTGTTTAAGGGGTTGTCTCAAAGTTTGTTAATTTTTAACATAGGACCCTATGGGATTTTGCTTGAAATGTATCAATTTTGCACCTATCATGTTTTACATTTTTTTTAATCTTCTGCCCTAGGGATATCTTTTCTGTTCTACATATTAAAGTTATTGTTAAAAGGCATCAAATGGTCAGATTAAAAAAACCTCTTTTACCTTCTGGTTTGTTCCAGGGGTCTTATCAAAGTTACTTTTTGTATGCCCAATTTCCCAGTTGGTCAGATAATTTTTATTTGATAAAAACGGAAATGATGATATTTATAGTATTATTAAAACATTCAGACATTTGAGTAATAAATAAATATATAACATCACATATTAAGGGTCATTAGTATAAAATACATGGTTACTGTCTTGAAATAATTGAATTAAGCTATA
Source organism: Magallana hongkongensis (assembly GCA_015776775.1). Classification (NCBI taxonomy): domain Eukaryota; kingdom Metazoa; phylum Mollusca; class Bivalvia; order Ostreida; family Ostreidae; genus Magallana; species Magallana hongkongensis. The sequence continues at coordinate 34,354,660 of CM027470.1, forward strand.
TTTGGACGGGTTAAGAAAACGTGACAGAGGGCTAGGCTTGCTGAACCCTCTTTATGCTCAAATATAGCATATACTTGGAGATATTTATGTTTATTACACAATATAATATCAATTTTACGCATTAAACGAGCTATTTTTAACAAATTTCGCTGAATATCTGCAGTTGAAACTATCACGATGGCGTCAACAAAGCAGACCGATGACGTCACATTACAAATGAAACTTTGCGCGAAAGCGTGCGTACTCGTTCTGTACTGGGCCTCGTTAATTATCAGTAATTCATAATTCCAGTCTTGCATAGTATTATAAACTGTGTTTAGAAAACATTTTTTAAAATAATCTTTAAGTAGTTAGTATAAGGGTATAAGAAAATATGACACAGACATTAATTATTTCTAATAAAAGTATTTTATTCAAAAGGAAAGCGAAAATGCTTTGAAATTCTGATCAGGATCTTTTTAAGTGGTTATGCTATTTTGTATTATTTGTACTCGTGAAGTTTAATTGAACTTTACAATAGAAAATTAATCAAACCGTTAACTTTTATAAAAAGAATAAAATTGAAATAAAAATTCAAATCCAAGGCACAACTTTTATTTTACTAGCCATCTGTTTGAACAAGTTTATTACGATAAAAAAGAGAATGTGTACCAAATGCTCAATATAATCATCCGGGGTACCTGATACGTATGTTTAATGGGTGTATGCGAAAGTCATCAAAAGAAAGTTTGTCTTTGATGACATTCTTTCATCTGTATTATTGGTTTTAGCAAATATTTTGTTGCTTGGTTTAAATTGCTATGTGATACTTTGATACAACAATGCAATAGAAATACAGCCCTTTTGAAATGAAATATATCAATTTTATTTATATTAACTAATATATTTTATAAAAGCCCGTTTGAAGTTTTCAACATTTAGGTGAGGACATGGAAAAAATTGTCAAAGATTTATATTACATTGCAAATTTATGGCAGTGTTACACTTTAATCATCGGTCCGTATGTTTGATCCGGAATATATAGCTATCAAACTGCGATGTTAGCACCAACCAATAACTTTTATCGAACTTCTAGTATGTAATCCTAAATCAATCGTATGTCTTGTGGACCTTCGCGGGTTTAAAAAAAAACCCAAAAACATTTCATTGTCGAAATTTTGACAAACTTCTGACGATCTAGGTACAGTGTATTCAAATAACCTTGTCTGAAAGTTGCTCATTTGAACATGAAGAGATGTGAATATATTAATAATATATCATTTAACTGAGGTTTGTATATATTTGTTTACCCATCTTATCTACCAGTTATGTAGAGATTTAATATTTTTAATTTATTCAATGATTCAAAATGTTTATTTTACCTTCTCTTAAGTAAATATATTTTTGCTAAGTAGACACTATGTACAATAATATTCTTCTGTTTAAAAAATAGATGCGACTATGGATCCGGAAAACAGTGCCCAAGATGTTACCAGATGTGAACTTTGTAAGGATAACGTTGTACAGAGCTACTGTGACTTTTGTCATTTTAACCTCTGCATGCCATGCATAGGAGAACACATATATGATGAATATGATAACCATAGAATAGTGCCATTTCAGGACCGAAACTTGGCCTTGATTTATCCGAAATGCAAAATACATGAAAGTGAGACCTGCGAGCTCTTGTGCAAAATCTGTGAGGTTTCAGTTTGCTCTTTTTGTATGGTATCTCCACGACACAAAGAACACGAATTCTCTGAACTCTCAGAAGTGTATGAAACAAAGAAAGACAGTATAAAAACTGACATTGATCAGTTGAAAAAATTTGAAAACTATACAACTGATTTAAAAAACCAGATTGCCAACATGAATGCAAAATATGAGAAACTTACAAACGAAATATCAGAACAAGAAGAAGAATGGCACAAAGAAATCGCATTTGTTTTCAACCAAATGAAAAATAGAGTCAGTGATTTTAAATCAACCCATTTACAGATTTTACAGACACATTGTGATGATATCAAACAAACGCAGTCTCGATTTCAACAAACCTCAGAGAACCTTATGAAATTGGAGGAATCCAATGAAGTATATTCTACAATTGAATACCAGTGCCTAAACAAAGATTTCATCGAGGTTCCTCCAATGGTCAAATTATCGATGTCAACATTCATTCCAAAACCAATAGACAGGGAGAAGCTATGTAGTCTCATTGGGGAAATAATTCCATTCTGCAGAGCTATTATATATGATGGTACCCTGTCGCCAGAGAAACCAAACTCCTCGGGCAAACAACTACTAAATGAATGTGAGCTGGTTGAAAGACTGAAGACAAGACACGAAAGACTACGTCATGTTTCGTACGTCGACAATGGGAAGATATGGACGAGTGGTGAGACAGCCAACATTTACTTCCACTCTATAGATGGTTCAATTCTCAATACAATAAAGACAAAATCAGGGAAATTCCCGAATGATCTAGACTTAGATAGCGATGGAAATCTAATTTACTCTGACGGAGAAACAATGACTGTTAATAAAGTAACTAATGGGGAAACAGAAGAGCTGATAAAATTTCAGGGCTGGGTGCCTAGCCATCTGTGTGTTTCTTGCTCAGGTGATCTACTGATTTCCATGTTTAGTGATGATAAAACTCAATGCAGGGTTGTCCGTTACTCAGAATCTACAGAGAAACAAATAATTCAATTTGATGATTGCGGTTTACCTCTGTACTCAGGGAGTGAGAAAGTTAAATACATCACTGAGAATAGAAACCGAGACATCTGTGTAATAGACTGCCCGGCTGACGAAGTAGTGGTGGTGAATTATGCTGGGAAGCTACGATTTCGATACACTGGTTGTATCAACTTTTTAAATAAAAAGACATTCCGACCATCTGGTATAACAACAGACAGCCAAAGTCGTATTTTGATAGCAGACTATACAAACTGCTTTGTGCATATTCTCGATCAGAATGGACAGTTTCTCCGTTACTTTGATAACTGTGATTTACAAAATCCTCTTAGTTTATGTGTAGATCAAGAGGACAATTTGTTTCTGTGTGAGTATATGACAGGTGATTTAAAGAAAATCAAATTTTCAAAATGAACCGATAGAAAATACCTTATTTAGGTGTATATCAAGATCAAAATAAACTATAAATTCAAAGTTTTATAGCAAAATGTACATGTATAATCTTAGGCATTTTAACTGTGTAATCTTTTTGAATTTAATGATAGTATTTTCATTATTGGATACAGCAAAACAATTTATTGCAAATAAAAATCTAGGCAATGCATAAACTTTTTACAAAACCATTTAATTCAAACTATTTCAGTGATATTTTCGATTTATCTAATTTTATGAACATTTATACAACCTTATGTTGTTTTTAAAAATCAGTTGTTGAAGTAGTTTGCACGTGATGAAGAGATGCATTTAAAATTCTAGAGGAAATTCTTTATTATACTTGGATTGCAACTTTTATGATTTAAATATTTACAAAGAACAGTGTTGTGGAGCTATTGCCGTCCATCCAAATAGCACAAATATATTGGCTAAAAGTGATGTTACTTAGTCATAAAAATTAAAAATAATATGAAGTAAATTTATTCAACAAGTTTAACATTTGATATTATTAAAAAAAACAAAACAATGTGACAAGTTACTGGTATCACTCTGAATTTTTCACCATGCAAAAAGTTTCCAAAACTTTAAATAAAGGGATTAGTGTGATAAAATGAAGTGAACCAATCAGCTGAAAACAATGAAGATCAAGTTTGAGTGATGTACAGTACAAAAAGACTTTTCATGATTATTTGAACAAAATAATAAACCATAGGTATTTGTAGAAGAACGTCCAAATATTTAAAACAGCAACAAAAATTATCTGAGAAATTCTAACAGAAAGGTTAAACTTTACAACAAATATAATTATATTCATATGACGTATTGAACATATAATAATTTTTATATCTTTCAAATAGAATATTATTTTTTCCGTTATACCATTGTTATAAAAATGATGACAGTCTTTTCAAAGAAACAAGAGGCCAATAGGCCTTAACACCTGAGTACCATAGCCCATAGACAAAATTGTGGAGAAGTCTCATAAATGCATTTAATTGAGTTTCCTCCCTGTCTGAATTCTTTTGGAAAGGAATCTTAATCCTATAGTTTAGCACAAGACCTATCACTCATATTACAGTGTATGACCTACTACTAAAAAGGCGCACAGCATCAATAAAAGGTATTTTTCCCATGAATGTTAACATTATGTTTTATGTTAATATGTTTTCAAAGATAAACTAAAACAAGGTGGCTAGTATACTACTTATTACTTAACCATCAACAAGTCTACTTCATTTTATAAAGAAATTTAAAACCTTTTTTGTTTCAAATGATGACAATATTTGACGCACTACGCACGACGCCGGATGAAACCCGATTGCAATAGGTCACCTGAGTGACTCAGGTGACCTAAAAAAGCCCAATGCAGGGTTTTTATCATGATAAAGTAAAACTGGCTATTAAGTAAACAATATATATCGGTGCATTACATGTTTATTTCTAAGCATGTTTTAATGGAGTTCATTTATGTATGCAGGACCAACTTTCCATGGCATGTAACTTAAACTTTTATTTTAAATAAGACTTGGTAAAATCATTTATGTTTGTCAGTAGAAAGATTTCTCTTATAAGGAATATATAGCAGTTCAATTTTTGTATAGGACGACAATAATTCATCTTTGTTTCTATTAAGGTACTTCACTACACCGAGACTTATACATTTTAAGACACTACGTCACAAGATGGCGATTTAATTGTTTCGTTACACTGTTTGTATCAATCGATTCAGATGTATTTCGTCATAGCTCAGTGGTTGATGTATCAGGCTTGTGAACCGCAGGTCATGAGTTCGAATCCACCTGGGGCTTTTGTTTATGTTTACTGAATGAAATTTTTGAAAATATCATTTTTTATCTAAAATTGCACATTTTTTTCGCCTATTTGACATATATACTTCTTATCCATCATGCTTTCTATCATAATCAAGTAATTTTCTGCTGATTTGAGAAACTTTTACAAGGTGTAGTGAGGTACCTTAATTAATTAAGGCTTCTTGACGGCTTTTCCCACAAAATAAGGCTAACAGAAATTTTAAAATCATTATATTTTTTTTTATTTTAGAAGAAAATAACATTTTCGTAAAAAAGAATTTCAGCATGAAAATTGCAGCCCATATTGCTTTAAACATAGCATATTCTTTCTATTACCATACAATTCCAGAGAAAAGAACAATACATAGTAAATTCAACTAAATTGCGGTTTTTAAGCATATTCTGTTGTTTAAAAAAATGATAAGGTTATAGTTCTTGAAGCACAAGTGAAAAAAGTATACACATTGAAAAAAAAACCCTCAAGTCTTTTATAAATGATGCTTACAAAATATATCTGACTAAAATAACTACACATATAACTATTTCACAATATTTACATACATTGTAATTATATCAAACAGCTGATTAAAGGAAAAAGGAAAATCTTGGCAATAATTAACTTACAAATTGAGAATTGTTCATTCCATGATAACGAACTATTGCATAATAATCGCAATACCAGTACTTCAATCTTAATGAAAGACTTAATGATTTAAATACAATTTTTTAATTTTTTCTAACAAGTAAACCCTTATTTTTTTAATTGCATTACAGCACCTGCATTTTTTAAAATTGCATTACAGCACCCTTATCAACTTTTCAATTAAACAATTCCGCTCTACAAACCTGCGAACTACAAAAACACATTCCTCTTCTTCCTCATCTTCATCTTTTGCACTTTTAATTTTTAGTTGACATGCATCATTGTTACCATCCAAACAATCAACTGTAATGATATCAATAATATTCAGTCACATCAAATTTCAAAATTTCAGTTGGTTATTAATTCATTTTTGTGTCTGTACCATAATACTTCCAAATATCATTGTGCATCTAAACGTTGCTTAAATTGAACTTTTACATTACCTGGTAACAAAGACTGGTCACATTTTTGCTGATCATCTACATCATAGTGAAATGCTAAGTATCAACGCGTTAGATCTGAACAAATCAATAAAAAATGGAATTTCATTGTTTTCTCTGAATGTATCAAATGTTATTATAATCTAATACAGTGCCATGGTGCCTGTAACTATTTTAAAACATCCCAATAAGAATTAATAAGCACATCATAACTTACTTATATTGTCAAGCTGTTCATCCTTTATGTCACATAAACACACATTTCTGTTACCTAAACGCACATTTATAAATATTAGCCGACTGCCCGGATGTGTGTCCATATTCCACTGCTTTGTTGTTGTTCCCAATGTAACTTTGTTCTTCTTTTCGTAATAAAACTGTCCTTTCAAAAACATTTTTAAGAATAAGATCTGATTTAATTTCCCTTCTTTTTGTTAAAAGAGCTGTACCGGAGGTGTGCTCAACAGAGCGAGCATGCAAAAGCGCTCGCTAAAATTCCCTATACCTGGGCTGCGTTCAAGATCGTAGCCGCTACGTAGGGCTACGTAGTTGAACGGTAAGCTAGCTTAGCCGCTACATAGATATTCGTAGCTTAAATATTTTATGCTAAGCATCAAATTCAAGATGGCCACCTTTGTTACCACTTTTTAACAAACATGAAATCTATTTATTCAGTGATATTTCATATTTTATTCATCCTTTAAGTGAAAATGAATTTTAATATGTATATTTCCATTTGAAATTAACAAATAATGACGATGAAATTAGTATTTAGTTGAATATTTCCAGCTTCGAATCTGAGACCTTGCGGCTAACCTAGCGGTCCGTTCAACACACCTAGATATATATACAACCTAGCGGTTAGGCTAGCGGCTACGATCTAGAACGCAGCCCTGCAACACGAATGTTGGCGAGCGTTCGCTCTGTTGAACACGCCTTTGTACAATTCGTCACCCCAAAACAGTCGTTACCTGAAATATATTTGGGTACTGCGTCATTAAAAACTGGTGTAGTGCAAGACCTTATTTCCCATTGTTGTTGCTGTTCGTAGCTTTTCTGGTGCAAAGTTACTTTAAATTTTGATTTTGATTTGACACAGGATGTCTCGAAGAGTAGAAGGTAAGAAAAAAATAATCTTGAGTGAGCTTGGTCTATCAGAATATTTTCAGTATTCTGGCGTTTTTTATCACCCTTGGTGTAGCCATTCGATTTACAAAGTACGTACATTACTGCACATATCGTTACTACTATCACAATATCACCATTTTACCATATTGTCTCCATTTCTTATATTTTTAACCAATTATTGTAGTTATAGGCACTGCAACATCATAGTCAAATCATACCTAATTCGTAGCTGCAGGTTTATAGCTTCTGGTCTGAAAAAGAAATCGGAATATTGCATTTTACATCAAACAAAAACAGGCATTAATTTTGAACTGGTTAATCTTTTTTAAGAAAGTTTTTGTACAGATAATCAATTCAGATATCGTCTCTGATGTTAAACACTGGGTTTTTCATAATTTCAGATAAAATGATCAGTTTAAATGTAGGCGGTCAATGGTATTCAACAACATGGTCAACACTTAACAGATTCGATTTAAGGGCTCTGCAGCAGATGTTGCGTAATCCAAATGAAGATGGAAATTTTTTTCTTGATCGGGATGGAAAAATGTTCCAGTACATACTTGGGTTTTTGAGAAATGGAAAGCTTTGCCTGCCTAGTGACTTTTCCGAGTTTGATTCTTTGACCACAGAAGTAAATTTTTTTAACAATTCCTATTTGTCGCAGTGTCTTGAAAAAATCAAACAGGAGAAGTTGACGGTAAGATATTTAGAGATTATGGAAACCAATAATGGCAGAGGCAGAGTCACAATATTTTTGAAAGGAAAAAAAGAAGATTTGGAAGAACTGCCTTTAACTTTAGAAAAAAGTGAAAACTATAAATTTGCAGAAATTTCCTCTTACGTGGAAACCTTTTCGCTTGATGAAAACGCACGATTGCTGCTAGCAGAACACCTGACTGCCAATGGATGGACTTGCGAAGCATCCGACTTCTCTTCTACATCTCTTCGTGATGATGTGATTAGTGAAAAAAATTACAGAGACCTTTGGAAAAAATGAACTTATCAAAACAAGGAAATTTTCCTTAATAAAGTCACTCCTGCGTTATCGTTCTGACGTGTCATAATCAAAACATTTTCCTAAAAAATGTTTGAATTAATAATATCTGGCTTTTAAAAGGCAACCTTTTTAATAGATGCTTGATAAGGTGGCATGCGATAGGCTTAATTCAATGGAATTTTAAATTAATACATGGACTTAAATATGTTTGATATCTAGGATGGATTTCCAAATTTGCTTGTATGCAAGGGATGCATGGTTTTGGCCCTTGAATATTATATATATATATATATATATATATATATATATATATATATATATATATATATATATATATATATATATATATATATATATGTTTGAGTCCTAAGTAACTGCTTAAATTGCTTTCTATTGCCGAGAATATTATTTGTGAACACATTGAATCAGTTTATCCTTTTTGTCATCGAGTCATTTTTAGAGAAATAGTAATTTTTCAAAGAAATAGTAATTTCTTTACTTATATCATGTAACATTTTTTGTAAACCTATAAAAGTCTCAAATGAGTTCTTACCTCTGTATCTCATTTGTAACAACACTTTTAACATTCAAATTATAGTCAATCATTCAAAATGTAAAATTTAACCATTCGTTTAATAAAAAATATATAACATTTTTTTTTTTAGCTAAAACCATGTCTAAGTTTCTATAATGCTTATGGCAGAATATATTTTTCTATGTTTATGTTTGAAAATACCCCCAGCTGCCTTTAATTATTAGTTTGTTTACCTAGCTAATCAATAAGCACTTTTTAGACCGGCTTTGATACAGCATAGGCATTTGTTTTAAAAATGCAAAGATATACTTGACTTGCTTTTGATATTATGTAGTTTATTATCACTTCAGTGCTGAATATTGTTCTCACTTATTTCCTCTTTAATTTCATTTCTTACCATGTAACATTGCAATTGTGTTTATCAAAACTTCTGTAACATATATATTCTTATTTCATGTAAGACGAAAAACGAAGATAAGTATTATTATGAAAGAGACTTTTGTGAAAAAAAATAGACGTCAAGTAATGTGCTTCTGTGATACGAAATAATAATCTTGAATCAAACAACAACATATGAAAGAATGTCTGATAGTTATCTTTCAGAAACAAAAATTACTGGGGATAATTTTTTGGATTTTAAGAATAAAATGATAGTATCTTCTACACATACATGTATTTATCAATCATGTTCCGGAAACAAACCGTATATTTTTGTTTTTATATAAGCTAATATTATATATTAGTTTAGTAAATATAATATTTTAGCTCACTGACACGAAGTCGGAGGAGCTAATGCTATATCTGGCGGTGGTGTCTGCATATGTTTTTGTAGGAGAATCCTAATCCAAATGATTAATGGTTATAAATTCACCAATTCTCTTGAATGGTACAGAATACTTAAGGACATAACAGACTTGGATGCTGAATCTGAACTTTATATTTTGGATGCTGAGGAAAGTTAAAGTTTTTGGAGCAGGTTAAAGTTTTCGGATCTGGTGCCCTTTGATTGCCATACTTAAGTTGTTATTGGTTCTATCTTTACCAAGCTTGGGTGGCTGATACATTTTATGATACTGAGGCGCTGGACCGGCTTGGATGCTAAATCTGAGTTATGGGTTTTGTATGCTGGAGGACGTTAAGATTTCAAGGAAGGTTTATTTTTTTAACAGGGCACACATCTAAAGACTGAATACTGGTCGTAAATGGTATTTGGGATTCAACAATGTAAATGAAATACAGGCACATTTAACCTTAGATACGTGGTATATTTTTGATTATCCACTTGCTTGTGCACATGCTAAAATGTGCAGGATTGAAATTTTAGAACGTTAACTTTTGAACCGGTTACATATACTGGTCATATACATGTAATAATGATGAGATATATTGAAGTACTTGAAGTAATAACTTCAGATACAAAGCTTTATCTTGAATTATAGATAACACAGATAATTACAGATAACACTTTCTTGATTCGTTCAAAGGCAGGTTTGATTGTTGGAAGACAGTGTTTGTTGTTAACTATTGACTATTGTGGATTATGTAACTATGGATATCAATATGTTACTATGGATATTAAACAAAAGCTATCTTAAGATAGAGAGTTTGGTTTATCGTATCAAAGATGCTATGTAAAGTTGGTAAAAGCTCCTGGTTCTACCCCATTAATTTTGGTGGATGTTATTGTTGATACATTTATATGAAATATCATTAGATTCCAAGTTCCTAGATATTGCATGTTTGAAAAAACGTGTTAAATAATTTACCATACGATATTTTTTCTTGTAATACAATATCTCATAATGATACAAACTGAATAACTTACTGCTTCATTACATGATCAGATATGATATCATTTGAAATAAGTTTGAATCATAAAAAAATATATCTTGTTTAAGTTTTTAAAATGAAATACAGTGAAATATTGAGTCATATGATACGATATAGTACGGCTTCAAATGATACAATATAATATCATATTCATAATCCAATATCATGGTTTATAAACAAGATTGTATCGTATCATATTGAATCACATACATCACAAAAATGTTCATAGGACTTAAATGATATTTTGTTCTGATCGTGCAGCGTAAATTTGTATAAATTTAGCAAGATTTTATAATACATTTCATAAACTATTTCACAACATGTCTTAAATCTAACTTCAATCTACATGATTAATTTGTTGATTACATCTTTTGTTTATATATATATATATATATATATATATATATATATATATATATATATATATATATATATACACACACACACACACACACAAAAGGCATACATGTATATCGTACTTAAATACTTAAAACACTGCCATTGAATTTCATTGTTGATTTACCTGAGACATACATGTATACCGTACTTAAATACTTAAAACACTGCCATTGAATTTCATTGTTGATTTACCTAAGACAGTCCGATTTTGGAGGATATCAGTACTGTAACCACTGGTAACGGTTTGTTATTATGAAGCTCAATAATAACTGTCACAGGTAAGATTTTAGACATCTATATATAAGGAAACATGCTTAATAGAATATTAAAACACCCCTCTGATTTACTTCCTGTGTTCCAGAAGTCTAAAATTTTACCTGTGACAGTCTGTTATTATTGATATCAACATACGAAAAATTTAAACATCAAGTTCTGCTTTATTAACATTTTATCGGCATTAGTTTTTGTAGATTTAGTAAAATTCAACGTTTTGAAGATACAGGGATTCCTTGGTGACTTTTACAATTGACTAATATCATGCTTTGATAAACATTTTTTTTTCACTACAGAAAACTGATGTCCTCCCAGAAATACTGATAAAACCAGTGCCTTATATAATCAAAATGACATTGTATTTTGCATCAAACTGTGGTTTACTCAGGAGAGAATACTTTACGAAGATGTTTACTATAGAGAGAGAAGTGGTTTGCGCACGATGAAGGCGTTGAACTTTAATTTACAGGAAGTTGTCAAAAATACTTGTGGCTGCCACATTTATAGTCTAAATATTTACATCGAACAGTGCTGTAGGTACATGTAATTGCCAACTATCTAAATAGCACAAATATTTTCCCTTTGGTTAGTAGTTGTTACTTAGGTAAAAAGAATGAAAAATAATGTGAAGTAAAATTTATTCAACAAGTTCAACATTGGATACTTATAAAATGAAACAATATGACAAATAACTGGTATCACTTCCGATCATTTCACCACGCACAACATTCCAAAACTTCGAATAAAGGGATTTGTTTAATAAAGAAGATATTGGTCATTTGAAGAGAAGTGAACTAATCAGATGAAAACAATAAAAGTCAAATTCCGAGTGATGCACAGTAGCAGAAAGACATTTCATGATCATTTGAACAAAATAATAACGCACAGGTATTTGTAGAAAAACGTCCAAATGATTAAACCAGAGACCAAAAAAAATAATCTGAGAAATCCTGCTAACAGATATGTTAAGCTTTACAACAAATATAACTAAAGTCATAAGACTTATTGTACCTCTAATAAAATTTTCATACATTTAAAATATTGTTTTCCAGTATAACATTGTCACAAAAAAATGATGACAGTCTTTTCAAAGAAAAAAAGCCCAATGCATGTGCTTTATCATGATAAATTAAAACTGAACTTGCTATTCAAGTACACAATTTATGACTGTAGTTTATTTCTCAGCAGGTTTTGTTGAAGTTTATGTATGCAGGACCAAATTTCCATAGCCTACTCCTGCTTTGATTTAAACATTGCATATTCTCTCTATTAACACAAAATTCAAGATAAAAAAAAAACAATATATAATAAATCCAACTTAACAGCAAAAGAACACCCTCCCAGTTTTTAAGCATAGTGAAAAACAAAAAAATGATATGCTCACAGTTTTTGAAGCACAAGTCAAAAAATCATACAAATTGAAAAAAACTTCAAGTCTTTTGTAAATGATGTTAACAAAAATAATCTGACTAAAATAATTGTAAGTATTAGAACAATATTATGTACAGATACAAAACAGCTGATTACGAGAAAAAGGGAAATCTTGACAATAATTAATCTACAAACTGAAAATTTTTCATTCCCTGATATCAAAGTATTGCATTATAATTGCAATACCAGTACTTCAATCTTAATGAAAGACTTGGTTATTTAGAAACAAAAATTCATTTTTTTTTTATCTGCTAAGTAAACATTTTTCTATAAATTGTATTTGCTCTTAATCAATAAGCAATATAATATTCAACAGGATTTTTTCTCTTCAATTTCACACATGTGAAATTGATCTAAAGAATGATAAGATGATATAACCATGATGCATATTATATCAATGTGATATAAATGGATATAAATACATGTATCACACGATTACAAACAACAAATCCAAGATGGAGACAATCACAGAAACAGGGCGGGATTGTGTGTGTTTCTATCGGTCACTTAAAAGTCCACTACATCACCATCCAGGGTGTTCTTTAAGTCAATAAAGAGTCCACTACGTAACAATTTGGGATGTTTCTATTGGTCGATTAGTATTCCACTAACTCGCTATCTAGACACTCTCCTAGGGATAGTCTATAATTCGCGATCTTTGAAATTCCATGGAAATGGACCAACGCTGCAGCCAGGACAAACATGTGGAAGATCTGATGACTCTGGAACTAAAACGCAAGAAAAGAAAGTGTTCAATTTGCTAACCAATGAACTTCATGTTCAAGTATTGCTGATATATATTTATTACTGATCTCTTTTATCAAGATTTTTCATTATTCAACCAATTTGGTAAGATGGATACCGGTAAGTTGATTACAAAACACTAGCTTTTTTGAAAAATAAAAGTATAAAACATTAAAATCTGTTAATGTGTTCTTTTTCATTATAATAACAGCATGGTAGATTTACAATACTACATTTCCCATGACAAACCATCAATAGTTTTACCCAAATATCAAATTTCCCTGGGAATATTCGCTCTGGAATTCTGAATGCGTAAATCAGTGCTCCAACAATGTATAGGAGTGCCATTAGACAAAGCCATCCCAAGGCCGCGAAATTAACGGCATTGTAGAACCCCTCAATGATCACGTAGTGCATAGCCGGCACAACTCCACTCAGACCAAGGGCAATGAACGTGCCTACAACAGTACAGTATATACCATTCAAATGCAATGAAAAATTCAAATGTATTTACAGAAAAAAGAATGTTTCATGTATATGAATCAACATTAATCATAACTGCTTTAAAATTATACATTGTTTAGGGTTCTTTTTTTTAAATCGTTTATTTATATTATTGATGTAAATACTTATATTTTCATTTCAACCATATATGAAATGGGAAAAAAAACATGTTTCCTACCTGCACGAATTCCTCTAAATTCTGGCTCTGCAAATTTATCCCACAAGGAAACGACGATGCAACAAGTACCAAGGATGAATATAAGGACGAGATAGGCGATCTTTGGACCGAGACGACAGTAGAAACTATAGTAAAGCCAAGGAACGAAGGATCCCATCGTCAGTAAAGCTATGCCACAGTAGTCCAGCCTGAAAACACAGAATCAGAATTTGTTTACTGAATAACCACTCAATGGATGAATTAGATGTTCAATCAAATGAAAATAAAATTGAACTTCGGAAACAAAATGCAATTATTTAAATACAAACTTCCAAAAAATTTTGCAGTAATTTTATTTTATTTTAGAATATGTACAAGTACAAGTACATATTACAAAAACAATGGAAAGGCATGCAGGTAAATTATAAGTAGTAGATTAAGTTTCTTTTGGCTCCATTGGAAGACCTTCATGTAAACTTTCAAGTGGATTGTTTAAAGATTTGATACCTCACCCCCTAAAATTCTACTAAATTTTCATGAAATAACCCTAAAATTCTAGTAAATTTTCATGAAATAACCCTAAAATTCTAGTAAATTTTCATGAAATAACCCTAAAATTCTATCTCATGTACATGAAATAACCCTAAAATTCTATCTCATGTACATGAAATAACCCTAAAATTCTAGTACGTGTACATGAAATAACCCTAAAATTCTAGTACGTGTACATGAAATAACCCTAAAATTCTAGTACGTGTACATGAAATAACCCTAAAATTCTAGTACATGTACATGAAATAACCCTAAAATTCTAGTACATGTACATGAAATAACCCTAAAATTCTAGTAAATTTTCATGAAATAACCCTGAAATTCTAGTACATGTACATGAAATAACCCTAAAATTCTATCTCATGTACATGAAATAATGAAATTCCTTAATTGTTGGTCTTACAAAAGATAATAAATTATTCCAGTATAAACATAAGTGAGTGAGTAATTACATGCATGGGTAGATTCATTCAAGATACACCTACTTGTTGAAGAGTTTCCCAATTCTTTCACTGTGACAAAATACTGTGTGGAATATCCAGGAGAATCCCAGACACAGAATGGCGCCGGCAAAGAAAGCCGAGAACACCGCCTTCTCCTGCCACTGGACCTCCACAGAGGGGCGGGTCAGGAAGTAGCTGGCTATTCCAATGAAAGCTATCATTCCTAAGGGAAATATATCAGTTTTAATTATTTGAAAATTTTGATACTGACAGTCTTGTATCAAATGTAAACAATGATGCTTCTATATAAGTTCTGAACAAAAATGTATTCAGCAAACTTTTTCTTTAATACATCATGTGTTATATACATTGATCTATATTGAAGCTTTGTATTCAACACACTTTTGTTGCTCATCAGAAAATTTTATATCATTTTCTCTGACTTATACATCGATTATATATATAAGTACAGTATCGATCAGACCCAACCTAACACCAGAGTAAACACCGGGTTTACTTTTTGGGTTTACTTGGGGTTTACTCTGGGTTTACTTTTTGAAAATTTGGTTCCACTCGGGGTTTACTTTGGGTTTACTCTCGGTATTTTGAAATTGCTTTTGAGGTCAACTGTGTGCACTGAAGTGTGAAGCAGACTAGCAGTATTTTAATTTTACTATCCTACTGCCTGTATTTCCTACCCCTTGTATTTTCGGAATACACAGTAAGTGTCTACATTCAGGGATATACTTCTGGACGGGTTTACTCTCTGTGTCCACTCTGGGTTCACTCTGGGTTCACTTTGGGTTTACTCTGGGTCCACTCTAGTAGACCTGAAGTAAACCCAGAGTAAACCCAGAAAGTAAACCCAGGGTTTAGTTGGGGTTTACTTTCTGTTAGGTTGGGTCTGATCGGTACTGTACACTGTAACAGAGTCTTACCTAGTAAATGTGACCATATGTTTCCAGTTTCTGTGTGTATTCTGAATATAGATTTGAAACAGACGAGGAAAGAGTTGGTTGGTGGGCGGTGCCCGGTGTGAAGGAAGTCGTTGTCCTGCAACCAGTCAGGGAGGGAGCGGTGGTGCACCACCCTCCATCCGGCCGCCCACACCTTCTTCACAAACTCCTCCGCCTGCTCTGCAGCTTTACAGGTCCCCGACAAAAAATCCTCCATCCTGGAGTGATGAGTTACCTTCAGATCTTCGTCATCTTCATCCTCGTTGTTGTGGCTTCTGAACCGTCTCTGTAAAAATTAATTGGCGTTTATGAAGACGCACAAAATCAGTTCACTATAACTTTCCTGACAGGACTAATAAGGCTCTTCTCAAACGTTGTGATCCCTGATTATTCTCTTTAGAAATAAATCAAGAGTTTTTAAAGACTGACACAAAATCATTTAAAAACTATCTGACAGACGCATCTGAGTAGGTGTGATTTGGTATGAAATACTAGACATTTGCTGGCTTCACTAGCTCCTCTTGACAAATCTTGATAATCAGTGTAGATTGTAGCAACATGACGACAAAATCTTTAAAATCAATACCATATGTTCCATTGTTATGGTGTTTAAAAGAAACAACCATCGTAATACTTCATCACTTTTTTGTCACTTTCGATAGATTCATTAAACTTTTCTAATTCTCATTAATTATTCATGCCCTACTTTGATTGGTTCCTTTGCATTTTCATCTGGGAAACCCCACCAATCACAGACAAATATTGCAATAAAATCGTTTGAATGTCTTTTTTTTTTTTTTTTTTAATTTATTTCACACATTCTGCAGACATACAATGCATGATTATAATGCTTTAAATATAATAATTCAGAAGTGCAAAAAAAAAATTTTGAGAGAGAGAAAGAGAGAGAGAGAGACACACACAGAGAGAGACACAGAGAGAGAGAGAGAGAGAGAGAGGGCTTGAATGTCTTTATATCTCCATCCATGTAAGGGTTTTGCTTCCTTGTTAGTGGATTAAAAATAATCTATTTACTGATATCTAGGAAACTTAAAAAATTTCAATGAGGAGTCTATGGTCAGTTACATGTATAATGTAGTATATATATGCAAGACTGGCCTTGAATGAATAAAATCATAATGTGCATACATAATCAAAACACTTGTAATTGTACATGTACCGTATTTCACGGAATTTAGGTCGATACGGTTTATTGGGCGAAGGAGGCCGTTTTTAGCCATAAAATAAAAAAAAGTATAAATAGGTCGACTTCGAAGAATTGGTCGAAAAATTACCGCTAGTTCTAATGAATAAATGGTTTAAACCAATAACGTTATCATATAGTAGCCTTTAATCTTAATTCACAGTTTTAAACAAATGGGAAATAAAATGTATTTCTTGAAAACATCGTAAGAAAATGTCTGAAATTGCGTCAAAATTTTCAAACCAAATAATTCAGTACGGCCGGTTTTAATTTAAGATCGTTTTTTATTACTTCCCTGCCATGTGTACAAACTGGTGTTAACCGGGGGATAGTTACCTAGCCTGGAGGCATGACTACGGTAGCACATGCCACCCTGTGTCTCTATGTGACTTTTTACTGTGTATATACACACGAGTCAATCTGATCTTATTGAAGCCTGCAGGCATGAGTAGCACGTGCCGAGAGTTCAACTGTGTATAAATAAAGTCAGCGCTACCCAGACTGATTTCAGAGACACCCGGCTAAAATTTCATCGAAAGTTTTATGTTGAATATACAGAAAAAGACTTGTTCATGTATTCTATTATGAAAACAAATTGTTTTTTTGTTATTTCTACCCGACGATATTTCCCCCCGTAATTACCCTTTGTACGGTTCTCATTTTACTTTTACCGCGCGAAATCGATTTCCTGTTTATCGTAAGCACACGATCAAAATGCATGACAGCATTTAATGATTCAGTCAGTGATCTAAGTAAGAAATGTAAGAAGAAATAAATCTATTTACATTTAATTTTGTTTAAATGATAAATTACTACAGTATATTGATTAAAATCCATACGATTTTTACACAGAAATTCAAGCAGTATTACAGTAAACACTCATGATTGTATTGGAGGGTTGCATAAATTTTTGCAAAATTCCAACCAAAAAAAAAAACATAAATTGGGCGAAGCGATGAATAGGGCGAGGTCCACAGGTCAGGGGGAAAAAGTATCGACCTAAATTCCGTGAAATACGGTACTTACGAATCTCCTGGTAAACAAAAGTCTTCCCGACTCTGATTTTTGTGAAGCGTCTTTACGAGATAGTGTTAAATCTTCTTCTCCTTCAGAGAAATCACTGTCAAGGGAAATCTGGTTGATGTCGGAATTGTCTATAGATTTGGGCTGTATAATGATCGGGCTCTCAGTCACTGAGCACATGTCAGCACTGTCCGAATGACTGGTGCTGGCCATTCTTTCTTTATCAGTTAGTTTCTTGTTATTGGCAAATGAATTAAGTTACTTTGGTTTGTTGCAACTCCTTTAGCCTGAAATAAGCAACAACAACACATTAGACATGTTACATAAATTTCACAGCATTATTCTTAATGAAAGCATATATTTTGAATAAACAGAAGCATAATAAGCATAGTAAATACGTGTACTGAATTTTAAGCAGATAATTTTTTAAAACATAAAATGGCTTAAAGGGGCATGGTCACAATTTTGGTCAAAAATTATTTTTTCGATTTTAATGTTTAAAATGCTTCAGTAAGGCACTTTTAATAGGCAACTAAAATTTGAGTGTCATTTGTTGAGTTATAAGCGAGTTACAGAGCTTACAATTCCTCGCTATGTAAACAAAGCTTTTTGTTTACATTTTGAATGTTGAAGTGAAAATTCCAGTTTTAGACCTAAAATGAATGTGTTAATCGTTAGGAACTGTTTATTTATGCTTAAAATAAATAAGAATATAGATAAATCATCTTGAAAAAGATTTTTTACTGGTATATTGAACCTATGTAAACAAAAACAGGGTAAGAGCCTTGTTTACATGACAAAGAATTGTGAGCCCTGTATCTTGCTTAAAACTCATCGACGGGCATCCAAATTTTATTTGATCATTAGAAATGCATTCATAAAGCATTGTATATAATAAAAACAGACAAATAAAATATGACCAAAATCGTGACCATGCCCCTTTAATAATTAATTGACAAGTACATGTAGTTCCTTTGAATTCAATGTCATAGAATTAAGTGGACAGAGAAATGTTTTTACACACATTTCAACGAAAAATCATTTAAATATTCAAATAAGCACTCAGTGAACCAAATTCACAATTAGAAATAACAAAGGAAAGAAGATCCTGATTGCTGAAGAAAGGTACCACCATGATCAGGTAAATTCAGGTAATTTTGATATTTTATCATTAATATTTATCTAACATACATATCAATCTACAAAATGCACTCTTACACCTTTCAAGATTTAAGGTAAGTAAAGTTTTAAAGGGTATTAACAGTTAAACATGCATTCTAAACTCGCAAAATTTATCTATAATGTCTACAATTATAGCCAAACAATAAAATGTTGGCAGACATAGACTTGTGAACAAAAGACAGATACAGAAACAAAAACTACACCCCTGATCTTTTATCTTTAAAGGCATGAACATGAAACTAATCCTATCCTATTGTTATTCTATTTACTTAAATATTAATGTACTATGTATTTAGCATAAAATATAAGGACCTAAATAAAATAAACCATAACTTATCTTCATAATGGTGAATTTCTTGCATTATATTTTTCAATATGTGTATCACATTTCTCTATCTATAACATTTTTTGATATTTCAACAATTCATTATAAATTAATATAAAAACAGACTGTACATTTATATACTCAACCAATCTCAGTTTGAAATCCCATGTTCATATCTCTAACACTATCAAAACAATCCTTGACATGCAAATTCAGCTGTGTTAATTTATGCAATGTTAAAATATTTTATCTTAATGTCCATCATAATCAGGCTTATAAACTCTAAAAATATACAGAGGCATGTGTTGATACTTATATCATCTCATTTTAAACTATAAATAGATTTGTGGTCACTTGTTATAAGTATCTGTATTTTGATGAGGACTTTGGACTCCCTATTTCATAACCATAATTTAAATACAATGTACTAACGTAAACAATATTTAACATATTAATTTCATAAGACGTACCGGTACATGTTTTGATACCTGCGTACAGATACACTCATCTTTGATAGAAATAGGTCAGTGTGACAACAAGCTGATCTATAAAACATTTTACACGTGTCTGTGACAGGTTGAAAACATTACCTTGAATTTTAAAGATGAAAAAATCTTCTAAACCATTAACACAATGAAATGAGACATCATTTATTCAGATGGTTTAATTAAAAATTAAACTCAGTTTTTAATGAATTATTTCAAAATTTGGTTTACATAATACTTGGTTGTGTAAGACTGTGATTTGATAACAAAGATCACAACACCTGAATCTGCATGCTTGGTATTCATAAGTGTAAGAACGATGACCAAGCCATTAAACAAAGGACAGATAAATTAAAATACATCCCAACAAACCAGTCAACACAAAAGTACTATTTTCTTGTTTTCAAAGGAAAATTGCCCCCCCCCCCATTCCAATTTGACATAAAATGAATTACTGTATCTAATTACAAAAAAGAAATAGTCTAAGCAATGAACTGCCATGAACAGTATACTGCAAATGGCACATCAGCATTAATGTTGATCGATAGTTGATAATAAGCACTGTAGTGCAGAATGCACAATAATTCAATTTATATATCTCCAAGCCAAACCATCCTTAATATAACCATTTTACCCCAACCCAAATGCATACTCATTTTAATCTACTTTATCCTTATCCTCTGTTCCCTCTCTTTTAAGCAAAATAACGTCAAGTTATTCAATTATAGAAAAAAATATTTGTAAACCAATCGAACAAAAGACCTACCAGTACAAATAATTTATCTTTTATGTGTCAGGGTTTTATTTATTTACTATAAATTTTTTTTTAGTTTGTGCAAATATTTTAAATTTAATTAATAAATACAAATTGAATCTTCATGCATTTATTTAAATTGGGTGATTTTCTTTAACTGTCTTTAATAATATGGAGTCAACACTTACTTAAAGGCATTGAAATTATAATCTGATGAGCATATTAACATGATAAAATTGTGCAAAATTGTTGTTATTCTATCTAATCATCCTTAAAACTTTTTTTAGTATGATATTAAGTGGAGGGGGACTGGCGCTGGGTCTGACCACTTTTCAAATGTTCCGATTATTCGTCATCAAAAGTTTTGGCCCTAATTCTAGAACAATTTCGGAGAAAGTAGAGGTGTAAAAATACTAGCCAATCAAAAGGATTTAAAGTGGACTGACAATAAAGAGAATTACTGAAATAAGCTTGCTTTCAAAAGAGTTTGTTTTTAAAAATAAAGAATCTGAACCTGTATTATTAGATATACATGAGTTTGGCACAGTGAAATTTTTTTCAATTCATTCCTTATATTTTCAAACTCGACGCAAATAGGTTTAACACTCGAATATGACTGCTGATGGGTAAACATGATATATATCATGTACATATGGTGCATAATAATTATAGCAGTATACCTGCTATCAGAGACATAGATCATAGTTTTTGTAGTGTAATTATTACTTGTAAACACTGATTCAGTAATTGCATGCAGACTAAATTGATAAATCTGGAAAAAAAATTATGATTCAATGCATTTAGCAAGCATTTCATATTCAAAATATGGCTTAAAGTTTTACTTTCATTCTAAAGCTTTCATGAGCGTTATGGTCTAATCATATCGATATATCTAATATGTTGCAATACAACCTTGTGCAGTTGTTTACTTGCCTGTTGAAAATTGATACCAATTGTTTCTGAACTGTTTCATAACTTACAAACAATTTTGATTATACCAATCTTTTTTTACTTGCTGGTAAATGTCACATTCAAAGACTAACCTGTCATCCTTCCTATTCAGTTTCTAGTCAGTCAGTGTGTTTATTGTTCACTACCACCTCGTATGATCAGAAAATGGCCAGTGGAGGAAGTGTGAATGACGTTTCGGTAGGAACACAGAAAGTCGTGACGTTTACACCGGAAGTGAAATAAGTAGGACAGTTTACATTGGTGATAACCTGCAATGTAGCGATAAACGAAGAAATATTTTATTGGGATTATTTGAACAAATCTATTCAGGTAATACGTAATATCTTAGCATTCTTACAATAAAACAATGATGTATAATGTTTATACTAACCATAGCATGCTGCAATTTGGCAGTAGTCAGCACGAGGATGCCAAAATCCCGATTCTCATGAAGGCAGTTTGTATTACAAACTTAATGTACAACATTTTTCATGATAACAAGTGACAACGAATGGGATAACACGACATGTTAGCACGCTGAACCAACGTTTGCATGAATTTGCCTGATTCCAAAGTGGCTCGGGGGAGGGGGGGGGATCATCCAGAGACATTCATGTATAATAGTTACTTTATGTCGATCCCCTTTAGCCACGTACAGTATCGATATGAATTTTCTGCATCTACGAGATTTGTATTAAGATTTTATGAGAAAGAGCCTATAAGTTCATTATAAAATCAATAATGGAATAAATAAAATCAAACTAAATTTAAGACATTAATCTATATTATATATATCTATTTTTTAAATAAGACCTTACATGACTATGATTATTCTATTGAGTATAAATTTTTGTAGATATACTGTAGTCTAGCATGTTAAATGTATTGTATACATGTGAATAATCGTAAAGCATTGACATATGACATATTGTCACTTTCAAAAGATAATTATCAATTGAAAGCTAGATTTATCAAATTTTTAGAACTTTATATTGATCACTATTTAGTTTAAACGATTACTGCTTCACCAATGAGTAAAATTAGCGAAAGTACAGCAATTAATACATTGTAAAAAACAAAGGATCCAAATTAGAACTCCTACGCTGTATCTATAATTGATCATTCATGTCAGTCTCTGAACATGGGTTTATTTTCTAGTTTCTCAATGAATGACATACATTATGTACTTCATGTATATATTTTCTAGTTTAGATTCACGAAACTACATATATACATCTGTTTTTGAAAATCCAGATTGATTGTTTCAATAAAAAGTGAAAAAAGTAATGTTTTTATAAAACATTGAATGCACTGGAGCATTCAGTTTATAACTGAATGAAAACTGATTTATGAATTTTGCTACAGAAGTTTATTCACATTTAAATACATTAATTATTTTAATATCGTCTCATTGTATGATTGGTGACCGATGAATTATCTTTGTTACGTGCAACATCACATAAACAACGAGACACTTTAACATTCAACAGAAGAAACATTTTTCACATTTTTTTTTAGAACTTACAAAATATTGAGAAAAAGAAACATATATGGAAGACCCAGAAGAGCCAAGAGGGGAATCCCCCTCTGCAGAGGAAGGCCATTCATCCAAGCACAGAAGCTTGATCCGTCCACATTCTGCTAAAGGCAAAAAGCCCTCCAGCCGCTCCAGCGCTTCAAGCACACCGGAGCCAACTGTCGGGGGCCTCCGCCGACCATGGTCAGCTCACCCGAAAACCAGGGCGGACGTCTCCAAAAAGAAACTAGTTCGCGACAACTTAAAAAGATCTCACATGAGACCACCAAACAGACGACAGAAACCCAAAGACGAGGAAACCCCGGCGGAAGGAAACGAAGCAGACGACACGCAAGTGATTGGCTTGGAATGCGCCGGGCTGGATTACAAGCCCCAGAGATACAAGGTCAGAGATGAATCTGCCGACTATGAGGCGCACGGCGAAGACACTTTGGACCATGGAGTGAACACATTGGTCTCGGGTAATATAATTCGACCCGTTTTCATATAGCTTGCTTTTTTTCAAATCCGAAACTCTTCAGTCTTGTAAATATCATCAAAATAAATGAAAACGAAGCTACTATTTAAAATATTCTTTACAAAGAGTCATCTAGATTCCCCGGGTCTCCGGAGCACAGCTGGGCAATGACCCAGGTCAAGGAAAAAGACGCAAGGTCAGAGACCAAAAAACAGCACCCGTCGTTTGAGACGTGGATCATGCCGTCACCTCACGACTCTGAAGATTACGACACAGACCTGGAAACAGATATGCTCAAAAGTGAGTCTTATTTCAGAGTAGTACAGCATTGTCAGTTACAATTTCTATGATCGAAGTTATAGCTACTTGAAATTTTATTGCGTCGTTTTGTCAGTACTGGTTTAGATTTGTCACTCTTTTTTTGGTCTTTGGTTTTTAAAATAAAGTTTAACGAAAGTTTAGAAAGAAAGTAAAAGAAGAAAAAATTAGAAAAGGAAAGTTTTAACACACCGCAAAAAATACTTTGTATATTTTGATTATTTAAAAAGATCTACGATAGCATCGCAACCCGTAAAAGTGAAACTTTAGAATATAAATACTAAACAGCTTTCAAAGGTTATTATAATATGCTTAATATAAAAATCGTATTGTAGAAAATATAATATGTTCAGGTAATGCTTTTTTAATAATGATTTATTATTTACATAAAATAATTGATTTATTATTATATTGATGTTTTATATTGATAGACCATTAAACTTCATTGCATTTGGTTTTTTAACTTCCGTTAATAAAATGAAACAGAAAACATCAGTGTGTTTTTTTTAAAAATTGGTATTTCGTTCCGTGTTGGATTCAGTTACTAAATAAATCAACAAGATGATGTTATAAAAATTAAGTTCAAAATTGGTATTAAACCAACGATAAAAACTCCTCTAATATTTTATCATTATGTTAAACATATGTACCTGTGCAGATATGGAAGAAGTTAAACAAAAGCTTCTGAAAAAGCAGAAAAAGAAGACGAAGAAAGGAAAGTTGCGCTCACCTTGTCTAACACACCGTGTGTTACACGATTAACCTTACCATGCCGTGCAACTAAACTGTGCATAAACTGCCTGTCAATGACAATTCATGCCATGTAATCAAACGCATGCTATTAAAAACGTTCATCTTTTTTTTTACTTCAAGATAATACACCAAATAATTGAATAACTTCATTCTAACGATATGTTACAAGTTATTTTATTTACTCTAATGAATTTAATATATGTATATGCTTGAAGTACCAAAAAAATATTTTCTGTCTATATTTTCTTGTTATTGCGATACGACTCACGAACCAATTGTTAGACATTTATTTCTTCAAACTATAAATATTTACTCTTTCTGCATATATAAACTTTGTGAATGACAGAAATTCAACCAAATTGTTAGTACATGTATGTACGTATGCACAATAATGAATTTACGACCAGGTGGTTTTGAAATGCATATCAGGATAAAAGACAGTATATAGAATCATGATTCATATTCATAATATACATACAGTCATACAGATTATATGAAATATCTATGGATGTTTAGAAAGATATATTAACCTCTTTTATTTGGGTTGATTAAAACATCTGAATTGTACTTTGACTAACTGGCATTCATCATCAAATTGAAATCTATCATTTAATGTCAATCCGTGTTCGATTGATCAATATAGTCTAAAAATAAACCAGTATTTCTATTCACGTTCTTAAAATCTAACGGGTTAAAAGAATTCAACGTTTTAACACTGTTGAGATGATCTAATTTATAAAACAAAAACCAGCAATATTTTTTTCCAGACCACAATAACAATAATTCACGTACATGTAGAACGATTTAATAACAATAAAGTAAAATAAAATATATATTTGTGCTCATTGTTTATAGTTGTAATTTAAAATTATAGAAGCCGATAAGCCTATAGACCCAACGGGGAAAACAACGTACCTCGACCAGTGTAAACGAGACGGTATGTTCTCAAATGAAATTTGATTTGTGTTCAAATTATTTTCCACATTTCTAAATGTCTTAAATCCTGACCTTTTTGTGTACGTTAGCTTTATATGATTCTACTTCTATTTTGATTAAGGTTTGATTCCAGTTTCATATCTCTCTCGTCACCTTGGCGATAGAAATCTACGCATGCGTCATCATTATCTTGGCGGTCTTGCTACGAAACCTGTAGCTAGAGCTTTAGAGGTAATTGTGAATTAAATTTTAAACGTTTCCTCGGTCTGTAATTACCGGTATTTATTATATATTGATTGTCAGCATAACGTTTTTTTTTTCAAAGTGAAATCTGTAGATGTTTGCATTCAATGAATGTGCGATTCTTTTAAATGTTTTTTCATTGCAAAATTAGAATGCACGCTTTTCTTTTTGAAATAAGTTTTTGATATAATATCCAAATCAAACAAACATTATGCCTGATCAATAAAATCAAACCACTTTTGCATGACATCTTTATCAAATTTAAATTGCCTACAATAGATGGTTCCATATTTCAATGCAAATTCAACCGCAAATTAAATGTAAAGTATTATCCAAACTTATTTGCTTAGAGCGTTGTTTAATTGATTGAATAATTTCTTTATCTGAAGTTAAATATAATGATCCTTCATTTTAATTGTAGTATAATTCAGTGATGTTTTCTTTATTTGTAGTTCAACACAGTGACAGAGAACCTTGACCTAGGGGACAATTACTTAGAGGGAGACGGAGCGGTCTATCTATGTCGTATGCTCAAAGATAATATGTTCATTGTGACTTTGGTGTGTACTTACTCTTTTTTCTCACATTCACAAGGCATTTAAATCAAATTCAAAGTCAGAATCAATTGAGATTTGCTCTTTACAAACAGGTCTGCATAATTATGTATATCAATTTCATGTGTGATACTATAAACTTATAATATGCATATGACCAATGATAAACAATATTCCTATTCACTACTGGTATATTTTTGACAAACTATACCTATAATACTCAGTGTAGTGCATTTGGTTTTTTTTTGTTCTAAGGATATATCCAACAACTTTATCCAGTCACGTGGGGCTAGGGCAGTAGCCAGCATGCTGGAAGTCAACACAACCCTTAAAACTCTCTCACTGTCAGGTAAACGTCGCCGTTTTCCAATAAAAATATTCCCTACTGTAAATTATTCTTGCTATTTCTAGTATCCTCCCCAAAAAGAAAACACATGGTACAAATACGAAAATGCAGTATGATGCACAGTATTCTTTGTTGCAATAAACGGTACTTTAGATACATGTGTATGTAAATTGTAATTCTGTATGGACAAAGTTTATTTTATGAAAATACTTAGTCAAAAAGCATATGACTCCGTAGTATTCAAGTAAATTCCATACATGTTTCTCAGTTATTTTAAGACAAAACTTTACAAAATACTAGTATGTTAGCAATCATGAATTGTGCCAACTGGGAATTATTCTGTCGTATGATGTCTGTATATACTAGTTATATTACGTCCCATCTTGCATCTTTCACTTATGCCAGGCGCATTTGAAGCTTAACAACGAATCCAAGCCTTATTTTTACATTAAAGGTCAACATCATATGCATAATTCTTACCTCTACACGGTTCAACCCCATACTTTACATTAAGTTTGATTACAATCTGCAACATTAGGACCTGGTTGCACCCAATCAATGCTATAAAAACGTTTTGCGTTATAAGAAACTACAACTACAAAAACCAGTATAGAGAAACACTGATTTTATGTTTACAAATACAATGCTCAGGCCTGGGTATTTCAGATCTTAGATCTGTCTTTGTTTACAAGGTAACCAACTCTGTGATAGAGACGCCCAGTATTTCATGGAGGCCTTAAAGAACAACAGCTCTCTGACGTCACTGGACCTCAGTAACAACGAGTTTGGGGAGGCCGGTGGGACGTACATAGCTGCTGCTTTGGTGTGTTTTTGTTCATCAACAAAACAGTATCATTATAATTTTTGCTGCAAGCGTTTGTGAGAATTTTTGTAGAAAAATAAAAAAAAAATTAGTATTTATTAAAACGAATTATATCAGAGAATGATTCATAATGACAAATACCGATGTACCACATTTATAATTTCTTACGAAAGTTAAATAGATCATGCTCAAAATTAAAAAAAAAAAAGGATCGGAACGAAATGCAAAAAACTGAATATGACTGAAAAGAAAGAAATTTTCTCTTAGTCAAGAAGCAGAAAATACCGATTCTTTATGTCGTCGATAATTGAGCGTGTGTAAAAGCCTATGTTGAATAAGGTCCTTGATTTTGTATTAATGTAGGTTGGTAATGAAAGTATAACTGATCTCGATCTCAGCTGGAACTCATTACGCAACAAAGGAGCTGAGGCCATTGGCAAAGCTTTATCTGTGAGTAGTTTTGTTATTTATTAGTAGTATTATAAGTCCTTTTTGTAATAAGTTAACCATTGCAAACCCTGACCTTTGGAAGACCATGTTGCAAGATTTATTTCTGAATGTATACAGTGGTTGTTTAATTAAAGGTTTTATTAATTTATAAAGACTTTACTTACGGCATCGTTGCATTGAATGTTATCTATAAGACAAATACTGAGGACCTTTAAGATAGAAACTTGGTTCCTTCTCTATCTTTTTATGTAAAACATCAAGTTTTGATAGTCAATTTGTGTCGATATTTCAGACCAACCAGGTGCTAGAAGTGTTGGATGTTTCTTGGAACGGGTTTGGAATGCCCGGATGTCGAGGTTTACAGCTAGGACTGCGTGTCAACTCTAAGCTTAGGGTCCTTGACATCAGGTTGTTAAATGCTTTAGTTTCGGCGATATTTCACTCATATAATAATTTACATAATATGATTTAATGATAATAAATTTAAATTTATTTTGAGTGATTATCATACTTTTGCACACAATCCTTTTTTGCGGAATTTTTTATAGAGCTTATCACTTATCACTTGTAACTCGTGATAAAAACATAGAGAATATTTTTTTCTCTATTTTCACAGCAATAACCGCATAAACAAGAACTGCGCAAAAGAGTTATCCTTAGGTCTCAGCAAAAACTTTGGTTTAGAAACATTACTGGTGAGTATTCAACCTCTAAGAGAGCACTCACACAAGTTGTCATTGTATTGGAAAAATGAAATATATCAGAGAAGACTTTAATCAATGCTGTTCTGGGGGTGAATTCGTTAGATTGATAAGGTCTCCAAACAATCTTTTACTCAAATCTGTATGTCTCTGTGATGTACTAATTACTGTTACAAAGGGCATTAACGGCATCCCAATTTCACATAAATGAGCTAATCATACATGTAATTCCACAGTTGATAATATAGGCTTATCGACTGTAAACTATAGTATAAGTTCCCTAAATTATAGTTTACAAACCGAAAATATAGTTAAAGACCTTTAGTTACTTTTTATTTGACATCTTACTTTGCTAGCCAAGGGTTTTCGGTCCACTCCGCTTCCCATAAACTTTTGGGAGTGGATTAAAACCCCTTGGCCAGCGAAGATGTTGACATCTGTAAACCATTGTTAACTTAACACGATAATATTTGTTTCAGAAGTGTAAACTACAATTAACACTGATTCAAATTACGTAAAAGTGGTTATTTACGCTGATGGTTAAGTAAGCGTTTTCCATAGTCAATTGATACGCTTGTGTATTGATTACGCGGATTTTTGATTTAACATTGTAAAGTTTTAATTTCACCTTACGCGCGTGGATATTTTCCGCGATTTTAGTAACTAGTGTAAAAAAAACCATGCGTAAATAACCACTACTAGTATTATAGTATTTGCAATTGCAAAAAATAGTTTATCTTATAAATATTTCACGGTAGATATTTCGTGATTTCTAAACTACAGTAAAAATCTAATATATATTTATTTACAAATCTTAAATATAGTTAACAAACGTAAATTATAGTTCGCAGATATAAATCTATGTTCATTAAATTCTAAATATCATAGTTTATGGTTCGCAAACTGTAATTTACAGTTGATGAACCTTAGGCTAGATTATCAACTGTGAAACTATATGTTTAGCTCATTTTCGTGGATTTGGCGTGCCACAGACATATGATTAAACGTTTCTATACAAAAGAAACCAATTTGAAAAATAAATAGCATCCATACACATATAAGTCAATGACAATGTTTCTGAAAAACGAAGGATTTAAATCACATATTAGTACAACTTGTATAGGTATGTCATCCAAATCCTTTATAATTATAATCATTTTTTTTCAGATGAATTTGAATGCTTTGACAGATGAAGGAATAGAAACCATTCTAAAAGCTGTCAATCAAAATCAAACCCTTACATACGTGTCACTGCAGGTATTTATTCAAATATTTTATTAAATAAAATATTAATTATATGCATGTTATGCATATTTCCCTTGTTATTCATCGCCCCAAAACCACACCCTCTCTTAAAAAAATTGGTTAATCCAATTATACCTCTTTTCATGATTAAAATAAATGCTCCTGTTTTGCATATACATGTATTTCTTTAAATTTTGTGCATTGAATCCAAAAAAGGTTTTGTCACATTGAGCTACTCTATTAATTTAAGTTACAGTTTACGACTAATAAAAGTACATGTACCTATTAATATTACAAGCCTCATTTATATCACCATATGCATTACTTTATTTTTGAAGCGTAAACTTTTGACTACTTTAGCTCTCAATTCTCTCAACGTACTTATTTGACACATGTTGACTTTTGTGTGATGTAGATTTCATGCTGACACTAGGCACAAGCACCTGTATGTTTCAAAAATTCAAAGTAAGGTATTGTAACACGATGCATGTCTGTTGTAACTTGCACCAAAGCAGATTTGCTTTTACAACTATATCAAAGTCACCCACTTCATATGAAAGACACATACTTTTAAGTGAGTGTCTTATTTTCGACTCATAAATGCATTTTGTAGAATAATTCTGAATAGAAATTAATCATGACTGTACAGTCATACGAACGCGTAGGGTTAGTGGTCGTTATACTTACATATAAAATATTTAAAGGTTTTTATTTATAAAAAGATATATATTCATTTAAAGGCATTATTCAAAGATAAAGAAAATTCCCAAGTATCAGTCAGTTTGAGGTTAATCTATTTAAATCAGTGTTACATAGACCAATATATGCTCTCGGATCTTACATATCAATACACACAATAATGATAATTGTTAATTTGTTCATTTTCTTTCAATTTAAATGCGCAGATGCTTTGCTCTTAAAAATCGATGAATAAATTTGTAATTAAAACAATACCAGCATCAAGTTATATTTAAAAACATACAAAACAAACGAAAGGATTTCATGTTTTAATGTACATGTATACATATGACTGTATGTTTGAATGATTAAGATCATTAGTTGTGAAAATTAATTAAAATATACTGTGGTTTCGTCAATTTTTGTGGATTTTACAAAACACTAAGGACACATAAATTCGTACTTAACGGCTTTACCAACTATAATTGATGACGTATTTCTTTTCGGCCATTTATATTTTTGGATCTGGCAAAGGGCGAAATTCACAAAAATTAGTACTCAACATATAATGACGAAACTGCAGTATATGTAAAAGAAATTTTATAATGGTAGTGATGATAAAGACAGGGATTTGAATGATTTGAAAACCCCCCACAACATTTTAGCATGAAAACGTCATTAATCAATGAGAGACAGCCAAGGTTATTGTTTTTACACGATACGTTTTACTGGTTGTAATGTTGTTACTTAATGATATACAGAATGCTCAAGTGTTCATTGATAATTTCAGAACTGTGGGGTAAGTAAATGTATGAAGGAATGAGAACAACAAAATGGATCCTACTCATTTTATTAGTATGATTATTACATAAACAGAGATGATGAGCTTTAAAATATTTGATTTCTAGTAAGACGAAGTCCTCCATAGGTGATTTTTCTCTCTCACTTAATTTGATAAATACGTAAAATGCCTTTATTATAAATAACGATCTTTATCACAAAAAGCAATTTGATAAAGTTTTAAATGTTGTGAAGTATGTTTTGAACCTATAAACAAAATAGAAGAAGTTTTAAACCAAATTTGAGTTATAATTGCAATCTGTTCGACCACAAGTTGTTAATGAATAAAATCACGAATACCAAAAAAAAAAGCCCAAGTAATAATTTGATAACAGCATGTTAAATTTATGAAATATTTTTTAATATTTGTTTTGAATTCGAGTCTCATTTCATTAGATTGTTTTGCATGTGTTAAGACCCCTAATTATATAGGATCTAGATGTACACGTATACATTTGCATGCTGTACTATCCTTCTTCCAATATCCAGACTTCTTTTGATATTTTTTGTACTATTCTTTATTACAGAACATGCAATGTTTAATCATATAATAAGCAGATATGTCTACTTTCTAAGGTTTGTTGTAGATAATTGTGAATCCATAGACAATTAACGTCTTACTTGTAGGGTTAGATCATGAAGCAGACGAGCGAAACTTTTTTTTCATTACGAATCAAAATCACTTTTATTAAATTCAGGGTATCGTTGGCCTAGAAAACCGTCTTTTCTTTACTGTAGAGTAGTAAACTTAAGCCCCTCCTCCATTTTGAGCTGGATCCATTTTTAGATAGAAATGGTGAAACACTGGACGGTTACATGCAGTGGTTTTTGCCTGTCACCAAAGGTGTATTGATATATTGTTCGAGTATGCACATAACGCCAGGTTACCATAGGAATATTAACAAATGCGTCTTCTACTAATTTGTTTGAAACAGTATGGATAGAATATTAATTAAACTTACCATTAAATATTTAGAGTTGTATACCGGTATTGCTAGGTAAAAAAGACTGGCAAGATTAGAATCGTATTCAATGTATAAACATCCTACTTTTATAATCTTTATTCTACTTAAAGCAGAAATGTGTTTCTTTGTTGCATATGTCGTTGCAAGATAGTTATTTTTGCTGGATGTAAATGTCACGTATTATCTAATGTTTTGAGTTCACTATTTTGCGTTTTGTGTTGGTTGAAAGTTTGTTTTCAAAATCAATGGTTTGATAAGTTTTGGTGCAATTACTTGATATATTTTTTTTCAGTTAAAATCTTCATAAAATGAAATAATGCTAAATGTAAATAGCAATAGAATAAAAAAGCATGACAGAAATTAAGTGTTTGTAGATGATAGAAAAATACCATTAGATGAAAATAGAGATACCCACCCAATTACCTCAAATTCAAGTGTTGTCTCTAATACGTTTGTGATTTAAAGATGAGATTAAATTTACAATTGAATTATTAATAATTATTGATAAGTATTTCAAAGTATAAATTTTATTCCAAGCATACAAACTCAAGTTTATCTAAACCATTGTTTGATAAGTGTCTAACAACTGAACATAATATATTTTTTTTATTTAAAGTTCATTTTTTATGCAGGAAATGAATATCAACATAAGCAATTACAAACGGATACAACAAATGGAGAGTGAAAAAGACATCACCATTCTGCACGGAGGCCTAGGTGGAGTTCAAAGATACACGGTGAGCTTAAATACATGCATATATGACCCTCCAAGTGTCGCTTTTAAGTACATGTAAATCTCCTCAGCAATGATATTTCCTATACAATTTAAAACAAAAAAAGACGTAAAGATCTTTACTTTATGTATGCAGTCCTTTTTGTCGATTGTTTATTTATAGCGAGCGCAGCTCGCCGGCGCGTAGCGCCGGCGCGAAGCGAGCTCTACCGGCAAGGCGTGTGTGAATAGAAAATTCGGACTAGTTGCACATTCATTCAACGGATTTTTTTGGCGTCAGTAAATCGGACCAGTAATGCATCGTTTTAATCGTCCCAGTAGTTCCCTGTAATCATGGCAATTTTTATCACTTCACACTCTCACGAGAATCAGCAAGACAAATTTAGACAGTAAAAACAATAACGATGTAAGCGACATACAGTCGATGTTACCTCTAAAGTTCACCTCAGTACACTTTCAATCAAAAATAATCGTGTGACGTCACAAACGTTTACACATTGATCCGATATATTTTTTCGGAGTCAGTAAATTTTGACCCACAATTCATAGTACCAATGGTTTCCAACCTCACGTTCCAACATCACGTTCTCCCGAGAATCAAAGTAAAACCTTTGAAAAGCTTATAAGATGTGTAATTTTAAGAACATCATGCTTTTTAAGTAAATAAAACAGTATACTTCGCATACTTTTATTTCTCAGGGGAGTTTTAAAGAGTAAGACGACACTTAACCAACGTCAGCTTTGACGTCACAATAAGCACTGATAAGGGGAAATTACTCTAATTGAAGTTATTGTAAATCTGCTGAAATGACCAAAATCCTCTCAAAATCTTGCAAAGGCTAAGATAAAGAACAGCTGACGAATAATGACATTTCTTCAGATACAGGAAACAGTTGTAAATTGCACTAATTTGGATGAATGCTCACAAATATTTTATTCACTATAATTACGGTAATTTCCTGAAACGTAACGTTATACGTAGCAGCGCCTTTTTTTAAAGGGGGTGGGTGGGTGGATGGCAGCCTCATCCAAAAAATCTTTGCAAGCAAAAAGAAAAATAAATCATGAAAATTCTAATCCTTCAGCTCTTTAGCAGTTCAATGGTTTCTTTATTTTCACTTCCATTTATTACATGCGGGGGGGGGGGGGGGGGGGGGGGGGGGGGCAACACCATGTTCTTTTAACATGATAAGCAAATATTTTTAAGCGTAAACTAAAAATAAAATTAAACATTAATTATTTTTTTTAAGTGGAGGGGCAAATCCATGGTAAGTCGATTTTCTATGTATAAATTGACAAAAATGAAAAAAAAATTTAGCATGGGGGGAGCTCTATGATGAGTCAAGTTTTATATGTAAGTTTAAGAAAAAATGTCTACTGCTAAAAAAAAGGGGGAAATCAATCAATCAATCATAATCACAATCACTTTAAAAGAGGAGGTGCAGTACAATGAATATTAATATATTAAAATCTTTATTATTTAACAACATTGTATCTGAGATTAAACTATTGTTCTACATATAAATAAATAAATTATAACAAATCTTATAAACTATGAATAATGAAAATTTACTGAAAAATAGGTATGTTTTATTTTTGGGCATTCAAATTTCATGTTGTTAATCTTATTTTATTAATTTATTATAATTCATTGTTTGATCACATGCTGTGCTCGCCCCAACGGTCGCACCGTAAAACATATTATATGTTTCCTCTTCCAATCAATTTTAGAAGGAAGACTAAAACACTTGTTGTTTTTCTATAAAAGATATCTAGTCCTCCTTTTGATTTTGAAAAGTATAATTAAATCCAACGGTTTTGTTGTAAAAAATGGTTTTGATGTAATATTTTTTCCTTCTTTTAATTTTGAAATGTATAAAAATAAATGTTACCAGTATTTTAGTGAAAGTTAAAAAAAAATCAACACTTTTGTGTAAATCTTTCTTTAATATATGAATAGAATCATCTTCTTTATTCAAATTATAAGAACAAATCTAATAAATCATTTTATGATTTTTTAATACCTCAGCCCCAGACTAGCGTACTGAAGGTACTGTCCAAGTTCCTGAAGGAACACAAGATTGACCTGGAGGGAGCCTTGAGACAACAGGACAAAGACCACAGCGGCAGCCTACAGCACGAGGAGGTCAAACTGGCCTTCAAAGAGGCCGGCTTGAGGCTTACTAATGTGAGATTATGTTTGAATAAGATTATTTTGTTATTTTTTTTTATCATTGATATTCCTGTAGATTCAAATTAATTTTTTTTTACAACTGTTACATATAAGCCCACCCACAAAGTACTAGTAAATTTTGCTTTGAAGTATGTTAAATGTTAATTTAAGTTCAGTTTAACATCTTTTTGAAAAAAAATGTAATACTATGTTTGTATAAAATGTAATATGTGTATAACAACATCGTTTTTGACGAATTTCAACAACTTTGCAGAGACAGATTGATACATTGGTGGAGGAAATTGACGTCACACATTCAGGCTCTATAAAATGGGAGTAAGTCGGGATAATCTGTGTAAAATTTATCATTAATTTATCAAAAAGTTAAATACCTTTTCAGAAATATTTAAAACTCATCAAGCTAACAAATTCAGAGCATTGTTCTATGTAGGGGATAGCAACTCCTAAATACAAAATTTCTCTCTTAAACATTTAATTTTCCTGTTTCTTATTATTGATTTAGAAAAATTTGTAAACTGGAAATATAATGTATTTATATCTATTACGTTTTGCATTTTTATTACTATCAGTGATTTTAGTACCTTGATTTTTTTATTCTTAACCAGAGACATACTGACCGGGCAAGTCTTGACTGAATACAATAAAAGGAAGACTTCTAATGCCTACAAGATTGCTGAAGTAGATCAAGACACGCTATTCAACAATATGAAGAGGAGACAGCTCACTGTTATATAACTTAAAGTCTTTGGAAATGACAGAAAAGGAAAGACTTCAGTATTAACTTATCTTCAATAGCTATATGACGTTAAGAATATACAATCATGTATATGTGATGGTTGTAATCTAAATCAATTTAAAATGTATTGATAGCAAGAATAACTTAATACTAGTTTTTAAGATAGTGAATAAATATGGATGGTTATTACTTACTCTCACTACAGTAAATGGTTAAATTACTAATTCTGATTTCTGCTATAATACTTGATTTGGGCGACTTAACACTATTTCATTAACAAAATCTTTAAGATGGTTTGAATTATTTATCTGTTAATAGTTATAAGAAGTGTAACAATTAAGGGGAACTTGAATTTCCTTCACGTATGTGCATTTATTAAAAGACTGATCTAATCTTATAATTAAAAGTCTAATTCATCTATCATGCATTTCATCTACCTCATGTATTCTAATGAATTTGCATTTACATGTAATTTGATTGACTCCTTGCATTTATTTTACTTGAAGCTGTTCTTTATTTTATTTATTATAGTTTAATATCTGTTCACGTCTTCCACTAGCTCATGTGTAGTCACAGTTTTCTTGCCAGATATTATCTCTATCAGTATTAGTTATTTAATGTTTTAAACTTTAGCAAAAAGTTCATTTACCACACACACAAACATAAGTGATGATGTAAATGGTGTGTGTTAAAAGAATAAAAGCAGTGTGAAACATAGTGCTTACATTGCAAGCTTTTTAAGACCAATGTTGATTAAATTTTTTTTATGTTGCATGATTCCCCAAGCACTACTGATGGTTAACGAACTGAAGGAAAATATGGTAGTCATTGTTCATACTAATGAACATAATAGAATCTTAATTGCAAATTCAAATTGTTAAGTATTGTGCACATGCTCAATTTTCATGTATTTGAATCTATTTGTAAAAAAAAAAAAAAGAATAATTACTGTCATGATTGAATTAAACAAAAATATCGAAAAACGGTTCGAAGTTGTTGTTCTGCTTTGAAAGCTTTTCATTATGATTTTACTAAGTGTCCAATTAATTATTGGGCACTTTGTAAAACATTTTTCTTTTGATAACGAAATGTTGGGATTTAAAAGAATTACTCTTTCTGTAAATGGATAGTTGATTGTCTTGAAACCTTCATATGTCGGACGGATATAAAGGCTAGGAGACACAAATGTCAGACGTAGATGAGGTAAGTATCAGGTGGAACATTGGGTATTAACATGATCCTCATCATTTCCGTTCTCCATTTTGTTTATTAAAACTATGCATTTCAATGTAAAATAATTGTAGGTCAGAGAAAAAGTATACATTATGTTATTTCATATTGGACATATTCTTTAACGTCACATATGAAAATTCTGATTGATATGTCATTTGTCGATTCCTTATCAGGGGAAACTTGTAGCATCCCTTACCAAAATGAATTGTTTGCGGCAAACTTGCAGCAAACTTGCCGCAAATTTTCGGCAAACTGATTAGTTTACCAGAAAACTTTAGAACTTGTTTGCCGATCTTTGCCAGTAGTAGCGAACTTCTGGTAAACCTCTTATATTTTGCCAAAAGTTTACCAGACACTCAATTATGTTTGCAGCTTCTTCGCCAGAAGTGGCAAACTTTTGGCAAACACCTAAAAATTTGCCAGAAGTTTATCACAAACATTTCTTCTTTTTTCTCTGTTTTTTTTACTTCATGATTGAGCTTGTCAAAGCTTTACCAGAAATAAGACTTATAGCGAGCGCAGCTCGCCGGCGCGTAGCGCCGGCGCGAAGCGAGCTCTACCGGCAAGGCGTGTGTGAATAGAAAATTCGGACTAGTTGCACATTCATTCAACGGATTTTTTTGGCGTCAGTAAATCGGACCAGTAATGCATCGTTTTAATCGTCCCAGTAGTTCCCTGTAATCATGGCAATTTTTATCACTTCACACTCTCACGAGAATCAGCAAGACAAATTTAGACAGTAAAAACAATAACGATGTAAGCGACATACAGTCGATGTTACCTCTAAAGTTCACCTCAGTACACTTTCAATCAAAAATAATCGTGTGACGTCACAAACGTTTACACATTGATCCGATATATTTTTTCGGAGTCAGTAAATTTTGACCCACAATTCATAGTACCAATGGTTTCCAACCTCACGTTCCAACATCACGTTCTCCCGAGAATCAAAGTAAAACCTTTGAAAAGCTTATAAGATGTGTAATTTTAAGAACATCATGCTTTTTAAGTAAATAAAACAGTATACTTCGCATACTTTTATTTCTCAGGGGAGTTTTAAAGAGTAAGACGACACTTAACCAACGTCAGCTTTGACGTCACAATAAGCACTGATAAGGGGAAATTACTCTAATTGAAGTTATTGTAAATCTGCTGAAATGACCAAAATCCTCTCAAAATCTTGCAAAGGCTAAGATAAAGAACAGCTGACGAATAATGACATTTCTTCAGATACAGGAAACAGTTGTAAATTGCACTAATTTGGATGAATGCTCACAAATATTTTATTCACTATAATTACGGTAATTTCCTGAAACGTAACGTTATACGTAGCAGCGCCTTTTTTTAAAGGGGGTGGGTGGGTGGATGGCAGCCTCATCCAAAAAATCTTTGCAAGCAAAAAGAAAAATAAATCATGAAAATTCTAATCCTTCAGCTCTTTAGCAGTTCAATGGTTTCTTTATTTTCACTTCCATTTATTACATGCGGGGGGGGGGGGGGGGGGGGGGGGGGGGCAACACCATGTTCTTTTAACATGATAAGCAAATATTTTTAAGCGTAAACTAAAAATAAAATTAAACATTAATTATTTTTTTAAGTGGAGGGGCAAATCCATGGTAAGTCGATTTTCTATGTATAAATTGACAAAAATGAAAAAAAAATTTAGCATGGGGGGAGCTCTATGATGAGTCAAGTTTTATATGTAAGTTTAAGAAAAAATGTCTACTGCTAAAAAAAAGGGGGAAATCAATCAATCAATCATAATCACAATCACTTTAAAAGAGGAGGTGCAGTACAATGAATATTAATATATTAAAATCTTTATTATTTAACAACATTGTATCTGAGATTAAACTATTGTTCTACATATAAATAAATAAATTATAACAAATCTTATAAACTATGAATAATGAAAATTTACTGAAAAATAGGTATGTTTTATTTTTGGGCATTCAAATTTCATGTTGTTAATCTTATTTTATTAATTTATTATAATTCATTGTTTGATCACATGCTGTGCTCGCCCCAACGGTCGCACCGTAAAACATATTACAATTTCATATACACATTCAGCACAAATTTAAGACTGTCAATTATAATGAATTGCTTTTATAATTTGTGTATACATAGAGAAAAAATAAATATAATTAATATTTTTGTATTTAAGTTTTATTCTAAGATAGTCTCGATAAAAATGTTTATTATTACGAAAATAAGAATGATGCTTCATAATGAATCCCCCCCCCCCCCCCCCCCCCCCCCCCCCCGACCCCACGTATTACGTGAACACCAACCTGTCTGTTCTTTTGTTATGCTATATTCTTTTTTCCTACGTTCAAATATCAGTCAACTTGGATTTGAGTATATAAACCGCTTGATGTTGAATCATGTAGATTGAAGAGTTTTCCGTAACGTTATGCTGTTCAGTGTTTGTTTCTACTTTTACTTTTGTTTCAATGTTAAGCTACGCGCGCGCTGATTGGTCGATCAATAGTTAGCCGCCAATTTTCACATTCGATGCTGCCATGTTGTCTGCCATCACCGAGATGGTAAAGTGAATGAAAATAAGGGAATAAGGCTGTGCACAAGGTAAAAGAAACATTGTCAATGGAGTGTTTACTTTTGGAAAATCCACGGCTAAACAGAGGACGAATATAAGTGAATGAATCGAGTCTCAACACCCAAGGCCACTGCATGCACCATCTGCATGATCATGAGCACGTTTTTGAAAAAGTAAGTGAAGTAATGAAAACATATTCGTTGAATGGCAGTTTAAACAGTTATTGGAATATAAAACGAAAGACTGTGATCTTTTATAATGAGTTTAACAGTATATAAGGCCGTCCCTATGACAATGCGGGGTGTCGAATCGAGCAAAACGCTCGTTATTGACATCGTTGTGATGCATGAACAAATGATTAAAATTTATTTAAACAACGCCAAATTTAGGAAATTATCATTACATAGTGTAAAAGTACATTTTATATGATTTACATTTTTATTACTTAAATAAAAGAATTCATGTTCTACTCGCATAGTCAGAGTTAGAGTAGGCCTAGTGCAAATTTGTAGCTTTATATAGATTTATAGATTGAGTAAGTATATGATAGGCTAACTTGTTTTAATCTGAAAACAATTGTGCTTATATGAAATCCATTTATCTTCCCAATAGGTGTCTGCCCTGGTGACTGGGTTACACAGACCTAAAGAAAACCATGCAAAAAAAAAAACCCACTGATTTTATGATCAAATGATGCAACCAAAAAAGAGTGAAGACAGAATTTGTGTAAGACTTGCGTAGAAAAGCATATAAACAACAGTGCTGAAGTCTGACCATTCCATTGTGGGTATTATTGTGATATTCGGCTATTTGTGTGATATTGTTTATGTGTGAACTTAAATCGGAGAGCACGTACAGGAGACCGTCATAAAAAAGACATCGAGAATGCCTTAAAGAATCCGTGATTAATTGTAACATGACCAGTGACCATGCAGGGCTTAATTGTGAACTACCGGTAAAAGTATCAACCTAATTTCCGAAAAATATGGTATATGGTTTGAACTCCGCTCATTGTGAACTTTTGACAAGTCCATCTGTGCATGCATGTTGTGATCAAACTGCATTCAAGTTTATCGATCTGCAGCAACAAATCATCACCTATCGGTTGAGTACTATTTGTCAAATTTCAATATGGTTTGTTCATCAGTTTTGTGTTTATTTTTGAAATTTATAAATTGTTTAAAATTTTAAGTTAATTACTTGTGTCCTTTATCTCTAATTTTGCTGCAACTGTTTAAGTTAAACAACA
This sequence comes from Magallana hongkongensis, assembly GCA_015776775.1. Lineage (NCBI taxonomy): Eukaryota > Metazoa > Mollusca > Bivalvia > Ostreida > Ostreidae > Magallana > Magallana hongkongensis. The sequence continues at coordinate 34,396,089 of CM027470.1, forward strand.
TCTTTGTCAATCACCAGTAGAAGTTATTTGTTAATTGATTGAAAAGCATAGTACATGTATTAGTAACTCATTATTAAATGATTATTAGTGTTTATTAATTGTTTTTCTTATGTTGTAATATCTTAAAGTTGCTATGTCTATCTGTAAGCTTGCGGCAAATTTGCCGCAAACAGTTTGCCGGAAGCTAATTTGCATACGAATTCTGAACTTGCTGCAAATTTGCCGCAAACAGTTTGCCAGAAGCTAATTTGCATACGAATTCTGAACTTGCCGCAACTTTGCCGCAAACAGTTTCCCAGAAGCTAATTTGCATACGAATTCTGAACTTGCCGCAACTTTGCAGCAAACAGTTTGCCAGAAGCTAATTTGCATACGAATTCTGAACTTGCCGCAAATTTGCTGCAACTGTTTGTCGCAAATTTGCAGCAACCTCTCTGCAAATTTGCGGCAACTGTTTGCCAGAGGCCTTATATTTTGGTAAGGGATTGTACTACAATGTATTTCTACACAGAAATAGATAACAATCATTTGGCCATTTTGTAAAGCATGGACCTCCACTATACGGTCCTTCTGTTTAGTGTGGTTTGTCTTGTGTTAACAGACAATTCTCGCGATTCTCGGATTCTCCTTAATGATCCTAGCCTATTGATATCACAAATCCAGGCCCTGGAATCTAAAATTCAACTACTGACGACTGCATATCACGACCAGCAAAGTACCATACATGCATTACAGTCCCAAGTACAAACAGGAAGTAACGCTACATGTACATATGCTTGCATTTGTGGTGTTTCTGTCTTATAGGGTTGGATGAATCAATAAACATGCTATTTTTTTGTAAAGGTCGAGATCTAGAAAATGAAAGGTGTGTGGTGCCTACAGGTTAATGAAAATCAAGATGTAAATTCTTTCAATGATGCTTCATAACAAAAGTTTTGTTTGATAGGGAGCTTAAATTTTTAATAAAAAAAAAAAATGAAAAATCTTGTTTAACACTGGCATTTTCTATGAAATATAAAGAAAATAGGTAACAAAAATCAGAGTTTTGTTCATTCTTTCCTACGAAATATATCTAAAATGCCGACAGTCTCTTCTTAAACTGCATTAAAAAAATCCCTTGACCTTCTCTTTAAAACGATATTAAATATAATAGGTGTCGGGATTACTTTTTTGTGTCAAGAAACTGTTTTATTTTCTATATACCTGTACAACTTGGCATCAAAAATTAAAGTAATTAATGTTTAAAATCTAATAAGGACTATATTTTTGGCGTAATATTGGCGTAGGAAAATATCACATGTTTCGCATATTCAGAATTGCTGCAGATAAATGAGTCTGTTTTAGCATTTTAAAAACAATAACATTAATGTTGGATTTTTTTTTACTAATGTGAACTAATGATATGATAATTGGGTTTCAGAATATGTTTTTAAAATATGATTTGCCTATCAAATTATATTTTTATAAGCTTTTTAAAGCGCCCATTCTAATATATTGATTTTTGTAAAAAAAAAAAAGAAATCACTAAAATCAGTTTTTCTCTCTTATTAACTGGTCAATATATTAGCTTTTGGTCAATTTATATCTTTATATAAAGTCTTCATTATACATAAAAATCAGAAATATAATATTGGAAGCATAAAAAATAATCAAATTTCTTAAAAATTGAAGAAAATTAGAGGAAATGCGGGCTAAGCAATATCAAATTTAGTATAAATATTTATTCCAATTAAGTAGTATAAGCTGAAAGACATTCTGATATTCTATTCTGATATTCTATCATTTCATTGAAGAATAGAATAGAATAGAATCATGTCTACAGAACTACAAAGAGCTACACTTATTTTTATCATCCTTACATAGAGGAAAAAGGTAGTGACCCTGACCTGACCTTTATGCGAAAACAAAAAGGTCAAATTTGATTAAACTGATAGAATCATTTGATAATATGATCCGTTTGACTATGTCAAAATTTCATGAATTTCTTATTACCGGTATAAGAAGTATGTTTGATAACGAGAAGACTCCTTCCTTAAGCTTAATAGTTAGCAATATACTTCCGTCCGACACATTGTTGCTAAGGTTTTGTTGTGTATCTTGTGTCATGAATGTATATTGTTGAAATATACCATAATTACAAACTTACAGAAAATATTCACTGGTTTGCTGGTAAATTAAAGTATTTGTTAGCACAAAATGTATTACAAGAGTCGGATATAGAATACATGTATATTGATATATTGAAACTGTCTGGCGAGTATCATCCCTGTATAACTGTATGGCTCATGCTTTCTTTATAAAGAAAAAAAAAATGATTTGTATTCGGACAAATGAAGTAATGGATAATATGAATTGTTTTAATTAATTAAGGTTCGAACAACTTTCTTTTAATAATTACAGGTGGAGCTGTTTACGTACGATGGGGTAAAACGTCATGTCCCTACCAATATCTCAGAAACTGTTTACTCTGGTAACATAAATATATCATACAGCTGTATATTTAATTAGCAAAAAAACCCCAAAAAACCTGTACATATCTTTGAATCTTTATTAGTTAAAGGAATTATTTCATCTTAAAAACTATATAAGTCCCAAAGTAGTGTATTTTGTTACTTATGGCTAGTCAGATACACGTTTAATTAAGATTATCAATTTTATAACTATAAGATACTTATAAGTATCTCATTCTTTACAAGCCATTACATGGATATCTTATATGTAAGGTACCATTATCTAGACCATTAGGTTGTCCCGAATTTTCGTTTAAAGCAAATGATCTGCTGCTAATGTATGTAAGAAAACTATAAGTATCTACCCTAAAGCTCTTTCTCGGATATGATTATATCCTAGGATTCATGGGAGGATCTGATCCTAACAGCGTTGGTGGGGCGGCAAACGCTGTTTGCTTAACATCTCAACCAGTTCTAAAAGAGGTAGGTGGCGAAGGACAATTCATGGGTGGAGCAGAATACGGATCGAACTCCTTTGGACCTACAGCCAACAACGACGTACCCTGTGCTGTATGTAGGGGATTACTCGACCGTTCCGTACTTATGATTCCTGGAACCGATGTATGTACCCCGGGCTGGAATCTTCAATACCAGGGACTTTTAGCTGCAGGCCACGAGACCCTCAAATCGGCAACTCAGTTTATCTGCGTAGATCATGATGCGGAATCTATAATTGGTGGTGAAAGTCCCTTAGGACATGGTAGGCAAATATACGCAGTTCGAGCAAGATGCGGGAGTCTTGAGTGTCCACCATACCACAACTCGAAAGAACTGACGTGTGTTGTATGCACAAAGTAATGTCTCTGTGTCATTCTGCGACTTATAGCATGTAAAACAACTACGATCAAAAGCGATATCAATAAAAATGGTCATCAGACTTGATTACATGATACCGTTTCATAGTATTACGACTGAATTAAACCGAAATATAACAGAAAATTCAAGTTTACTAATGAGGTCATCTAGATAAATTTTACTATACTCTATGCCAACCGGCAAATAAATACATGTACATGTAACATAAGCATTAATACTAAAATCAAAGACCCCTAATGTTTCAAAATGCTAAAATACTAGTAACCATTTGCATAATCTTCAAAAAATAAAACAATAGAGATATTCGGACCTAATTAAAATCTCTTCCATGCATGTGCATACTTGCACCATGCAGTTTAACCGACTGATATACGTAATGTTCATTGTCGAATTTAAAGAATCTAATGCGGGTTTTTTTTTGTACATACACGAATGGTTTTAGTCAATTATGTAGTATTAGAGATTTAATTAATATACAATGTAGTAATTCATTTTCATGATCATCGAACTGTAGTAAGTGTTGTAAATTGCACACCGTTGCGGATAATTTTGTTTTCCCGGGGGGTTGGGGGGGGGGGGTGTGTCCAAGCCCAGGGCCAAAATTCTTAAATTTTGCTACACTATTTAATAAATTCGAATTTTCCAGGGGGAGGGGGATACGGATTCCTCCAAACCAGATCTGAGCATGACTGCGTTAGAACATATATAATATGCATATTATAGACCAGGGTGGTTTTTCCTCAGACAAACTAAAAGAATGACATTAATTATAACTTCTTCTCGATTTTATTTCATTCAAAACATATGCAATGACTAGTACATGAATATGAGTTATAAAAAAAATTAAGTTAACACAGTTATCTGTTGGTGGGTGTATGTGTATGTAAACTTAAAAATGCCTGTTACTCCTCTAAGTAAAAACACTTCGTGATGGGATTTTACCCCATTTTTTTATAAATACATGTATAACCATCATGATAATCTTTGTATTAATGATTAATGATTCATCTTCAATTAACCGTAACTATATGTAAATACTCAATAATACACAATAACCAATTTTTATGGCATCTTTTTAGATTGGTTAGGTTTGTATAGCATGCATTTAACTTGGACAATAAGCAAGGTTTCAGTTGCCATCTCTTATATCTGTTGAATATTTGACAACGTACATTAATTCTGTCTTTAAATCACAATAACCCTCTAAAATAACTCTTAAATATAACGTCTATATATCAAAGTGAATTTAAAAATTGTACCATATTGAATAGTGATTGCTCTCATTTTTTTTTACCTATAAAGGTTTTGCTGAAAATAAGTACATACTATGCAGTTGAAATTAAATATCAGCACAGTTAATATTTTGGCTTGTCAGATCATCTTGCAACAGATTATAATTAACACATCAAAAATAAAATCACAGAAAATCAAATAGATACTGAAGCAATGCCAGCTCAAAACAATTGGTATGGCCACCATTTAAGTATAAACAATCTATATATACTACAGTAACTGCAGACATATCAAAAGCAGTGTGTTTTATTAAGCATTTCTGGTGGAAGCCAAGTACATCACAAAATGACCTGCATAAAGTGATAAACATTTATTAGATACTAATACTTAGAGAAATGTATAAAATCAAATCTGAACCAGCTTGTTTAACATTCAATTTCTGCTAAATTTTTACACATTAATTAGAATATATCATCAGTATACATGTATTAAATGAAAAGTATTTAAATGACTAGGGATCCTTATAATTAAGACCAGTTTTGTCTCTGCTGTCTAAGGTACTCATTTTGAAGTTCCTTAAGATTCTGTTCTAACATTTGCACCTCAGTCCAATTTCCCAGCCTGCCTTGCCTGTTTGATATAACTACGTATTATATTCATCTGCTGAATCATGGGATCGTCCTTATTGTTGAAATTAATATGCTGTCGATTCGTTTGGGATCCATCCCGCCAATTTCTGAGACCCTGATCTCTCTCGGGCCTCTGCTTGTTTTAATTGATCATTCTTTAATGCCATTTCCTTTTGTTCCCTCTGTTCTTTAGCTTTCTTCTCTCTCTGCTGTGCCTCAAACGTTGCTTGCCGTTCGGCAGCGATTCTTTTTTGAATTTCCAGCTTCCTTGCCTCTTGCAGTTTTAAGTATTGTTCATCGCTTGGTAACTGACTGTAGGCCTAACATATTGTCCTGCATAAAGTTTGTAGCATAAGTCCTTATAGACCGTTGTAAAAGTAACTGTTTCTGTGAAGGCTCTTCTTCATTATTGAGGCCTAGGTTAAGAATCTTCTTGCTATAAATGAAATAAGTGATTTTACATTCAGATCGATTTTCTTTAAAATCATCTACACATTATCAATGTCTTAGCAAGTTTAGGCAGGTTGTGTAGACCAATTATTTATTCACAATAAATTATTTTGGCAATATACACTGTACAAGGAATAAACTGATTGTGACCACTAAATTTCAAGGTCAAGCCGAAGAAGACTTTGCTAAACAACACAAGAAATAAATTCAAAAGACTGGTTTGCAGCAAGATAAATTGCCAAAATTGGAAATTCCTCGTAATCTCGATAAAATTTTTACCACAATAAATAGAAGTAGATTCACAATGTAAGTCATAATTTATTTTGTAACTTCTTCATAAATTTATGTCATATAGGACAAAGATAATAAAATAAATTATGACAACTCAAAGTCTTTTTTTTGCCATACCTTAATCCATCTATTGTTTCATATAATTTGGTTATTTTTATTCTGTATCGCTGGGCTTCCTGCAGACTATACATGGACTCACCACAACTGAAAAAAAACAAAATTAATATATGAGTTTCTCTAAACCTGAATATTTAGACAACAATTTAATGCATCTACATCTGCTATAACTTCTACTTTATATTCCTTTTATAAAAATGAGACTACGATATAAAAGGACCTCTTCAACTGTCATTATCTACAACAGTGTTGTTGCCTAAATGATGGGTGTTTTAAAATTCAAATCCTGATCTAGAACCACTAAAGAGTTCAAAGCAATCAAAGCCTGCCAAAGCTTGCCCTGACAAAGTTTATTTACATGTACCTCAAATGGAAAACCGTCATGTGTGGTGACAATAATCCCAACAGAGCAGTTGTGTTTAATCAATTTATACAGAGAGAGGCAAATACAGGCTTAGTGCACTATTGCCAGCCACATACAAGTATATAGAGTGCACTCTATGCATTATAAACATGTATACCTTACCTGAGTGACTCCACCATGGGCATGTACTGGACTAGCAACTCTTCTGCAGCGTCCACACAAGACTTCAGTTTCTGTTCAAAATCAAATCACTTTTAAATAAGAAAAACAGTACCCAATAATTCTAGATGATAAGTAAAAGTATTAAGGGTACTTCTCAACAAATTAAAAAGGAAAAAACTTTTTCAATTACGATATTAAACCTTTCCAAAACTTCAAACTGAATTTTAAAATTCGATATGCACAAAAATGAAGGATTTCTCATTTGTTTAATACATAATAAAGAAGATTTAATGTATACTACTAACAATACACCTTACTATCAACATGCACGTACATCTAAATGTATGGAGTTTATGATTATTTATCACTGCTGTTTTTTTGCTCTATTCCCTCTCTACTCTTACCTCATACAAGAGAACAACAATTGGTTTGCTTGTGCGTTGTTCTATCTGTTCGTTGCGCCGTTCCAGCAGCTTGCGACAGTTATCACATGTTCTGATGTGTGGATCTCCCTCCGGACCAAGAATGGAATTGAGGCTGCTGTTACTTCCTGTTCGACGGAGAAATCCCACTTCAATATCTTGGTTTTGAAAAGTGGGGTCGGTTAGTTTCTCTGAAAACAAATTTGCACATATATAATTGAGCTGATCTTCAAAACTATGCAAGTAAAAGGAATACCAGAACTATCTTTCTTACTAGTAAATGTCATATACATGTACCCGGCAAACCAACTTTATTTTACATTTCACTGTAGATGTCAAAATAGTTTGACGAATTATCACAAATACTACATGATTTGATAACCAATGTTTACATGCAATAAGAATTGTTTATAACCAAGAGGTAACTGAGAATAAAAGATGCTTCACAGCATATATGCCAACCAACTTTGACAATTCTGACATCTTTTTCTGTTTCTCACTGTAGATCAGCAACCAGATCGAAATTCAATAATTTTTAAGTGAAGAGGTGAATAACTCACTTGAATCAGGTTTTTAAAATTTATTTCCAATAGATTAATTTGCCTTTAATAAATTTGGAAGCAGATGATATTAATCAATGAAGTGAAAAAATTGCCTCCTGTCCGTCTCTCCTCATTAAAAGTCACAGGGTTAGGTTAGGTATACCTCATGTTACTTACTTGCGAACGTGTGGGGTAAGAACTGGGAGCACTTATCACACATGATGTCGCCACAGAGTCTACAGTGGTGTCGACGGCGAGTAAGGGTGAAGGAGCGGCGACAGAAAGGACACTCCTTGGCCTGATTGTCCGGCATCCATTGGACGACAGACTTCTCATAGGCTAAGAAGATATCAAATCATTGACAAAAAATGCATTGAATGGTTTAAATAAGGCTGAGACGTTTACCCAGTACATGTTCTAAATCTTAAAACAAAATTATTATTAACATACTTAAGTATTTATGAAAACAATGTAAATCACTTTAATAATATGCCTGAGAGTCGAATGAACTTTTATTTTTAGGAAAAGATGAAGATTCTAACCATTATACACTGTGGACAAATTGAAGCATTTGATGAATAAATTTTAACCTTTAATGCAATCAAAATTTTGATGTAAGAGTTATATAATCTTACAGATCTTAAAAGTATTTTAACAGAGCCCTGTTAACCAAGAATTGTCAAAAGATTTAGCACATCAGATCTAATAAGCTTTTTCTATCTATAAAACAACACTGGAAATAGGATGACTTACCCCTGCGTTTGCTGGTTTCCATTGGAACATCTGGTCCTGTTAGCTTGTCCAGCCTAATGATTAACTTGTTGGTTTCAACAACATATCTGTCCACCTTTGCTCCTCTGTGAGCCTTGAATAAATCTGTCCATGCTCGAGTTACACCTAATGACAGTAGTTATGATAAAATTTAAAGTCAAATAGAATGTGCATAGAGATATAATTTTTTTAAACATTTTAAGCATAAAAAATAACTCTCAAATCAAATCAAATATTCTCTCTCTCTCTCTCTCTCTCTCTCTCTCTCTCTCTCTCTCTCTCTCTCTCTCTCTCTCTCTCTGAGACCTAGTTCCTGGGGCTCCCACATGGTAGGATCATATCCTGATATGGATCCTGTGGCAGGACTCTTATAAACAGATGACTGCAAACTGGAGGAACCACCCTCCTCCACTTCATCTTTCTCCCCCAATATCTTTTTCTTAGCTTTCCCAAACAATCCTGATTAAAAAAAAATCAAAGCAGTTATTTCAAGGCAGACATTGGGAATTTTTGTAACTGCACACAGGTATGGGATAAATATCTATGTCACGAGACACCCTTGGAATATATATAATGTACATGTCTGAAAAGAATTCTACATACCACAAGAATGTCAGTCAGTTTACATAGATTAACATGTACATGTGAATATGGAAAGCAGCTCACATAAATTATATTTATCAAGACTTTAAGGCTCTTGTATTTATACCAATGTCTCAAAGGTGGCTCATCACCACATACATGTATATGTACACTTTAAACACTGCTAAATAAAAAAAAAATCGAAACATCATGAAAAATATTAATGGCTATCATTTCAAACCATCTGCCTGAGACCATTTTTAAAGAAGAACAATTTGGTACTTTCGCTCAAGTACTACCAACTCATGCCTAAATAAAAAGAAATGATATGGAAATAATGACACAGAATTAACAAAAAATTGTATAACATGAGCTTTAAATGGAAAAGAAGACAAGACTGTGTCATTACAAAAATTGAATATCAAAAACCTTTTTTTCAAGTAATCTTGAACTATAAAGGTTATGATACATGATTACCTCTCAACTGTTGTAATACATCCTTGTCTTCATTAGAATGCTCCTCCTCGAAGTGCCCCTGTAGCATTGTGACTGTGCCTAGATCCTTCATGCACATCGGGCAGAGGAAGCCCTCTCTCACCTCTGCTGCTGTCGCCATTCTGAAATGTTAGTGGTATTATGTTTAATGAACATTGTGGTTCTGGACTATAACATGCAGAGAGACTGCATATCAGTCAGAATATTATCTCCGGTTTAATTTGGTTCTGTTTTGAGATTCTTCTCCGAGATTCATTTCATTCATTGACATAACAACATATTTTTAAATTCCCTGTGAGCATTTCAAATATGTAAAATATATGCTGAGTAACATAATTGACTAATTGTGCTTTCTCATTCAGCTGTCATTCTTTACTTCTTTTTTTTTTAGAGTCACACCCCTTCAAATAGATGGTAACTGTCTCTTACTTTATTTAAATTGATCACAAAAGATTAATTAATTACAAGAATTACAATAAAACTGACTGGTTTCTCAAATTTGCTTCACATTCGCAGCTCAGATTTTCTCAGAATCTTCTTATTTGGGTTTTTTGGAAAAACATCTGTCAAACTTGCCGGAAACACTTCTCGCTATGTAAATATTAAAACCAAACAAATAAACTCCCAATAAAAATAAATTTAAATAATAAATCTATGACTTATAAATATAACAAATTGAACAGCAAAGAGATAATGTTTAATATAATTTTAATTTTACGTGGTATTATAGGCATAATCTTTGGCATTGCAAATACTTAATCCGGATCACAGATGATCCATAACGGTCCAACTGTTATACTTTCTTTTCCGCTTTCAATCCAACGAGGTACATGTGGTTTAACTTCGTAGTCCATTTTATTAGATATTCAGATAGTTTTCATGATACATATTGCGTATAACATTCGTTGATATTCTTGGATATTATGAATTTTTAAATTTTTCTGTCAAAATTAAAAAACGAACATGGTGTTAACGTTTATAGTTGTGTTTAAAGGGAGATAACTTGAGAGCACATTATGCCTGGCTGTAAAGTTGACCACATAATCAAAACTTGTTTTCTATGCTTGAAATTCATTCTTCTTTCTAAGTTCTTCCCATTTTATCCACTTTAAATGAATTTCATATCTGCAAGATTTGAGTATGAAAATGATTTGTTGGAGTAAGAAAATATATCAGGGAAAGCAGTGTAATGCAGAGGGTTCTGTTTTCTCAATAGTTCATTGTCTAACTCTTGGATTACTGGTGCTTGCAATGTGAAATGTAGCTATTGTAACACCTGGTATCACTTGTTACTTTATCGTTAATGATGACTGTGATTTAACGATAATTGTTTACAAGAGAAATCACAAAAGAAATATACTCTCTCTGGAAGTTACTCAGTACTCTGTTTCCTATGATGATGTTTATGTCATGCACCACGCCTAACTCATGCCCTGCATGATATGTGAGGATTTGACATCAATTCTTCTGAGGATACAATTACATTGTCCAGTACACTCTCTTGATTTAGCTAATAGCTAAATAAAGGGATTGTACTGGGCCTGTTATATATGCTAGCATTAAAAATGCTGCCTTATTGACCTAATGCAATACTGCAAACATGATTATAATTTTCGTTCCCGGATATTTTCATTCTTCTATATTTGCAAATGGTTTCTTGAACTTCTGTCTTTTCTAAATTTGCCGAGACCAGTTTTATGATGGATACTCTTTCAAGAATTTTATTTTAATTTTAACACAGTGATTAAAAAATTGTTTTGAATTTGCTCAGTCTTGAATTTGCCTGCAGAGATGAAAATTTTATTTATGATGCGCCATATACATGTAGTCAAATACATGTACAAGCATGAAAGAACTTTATAAAGCCTGAATATATATTTGGCATAAATATTTAAAATTTTAGATATAAGAAGTTTTTTGGCAGTACATTTCACTTGTGTAATTCAAAAATGCCATCAATGTTTGTATGATGTCAGGGTTGGAGTCGGTCAAGAGTTGAAATGGGTGTTCAATTTGATCATTATTATATAAATAGTGCCTGTTTGGGAGGGTAACAGTTGAAATTGACACCCCGAGAAAACCATTGTCAACCGACGCGAAGCGGAGGTTGACAATGGTTTTCGAGGGGTGTCAATTTCAACTGTTATCCTCCCAAACAGGCACTATTTATTTTGTTATACTGAATGTCTTTTTTAAAATTTTTAAGAAAATTTTATTGCTTTTATATAGGAATAACGTGAATTCTACAGCGAACCGTACGCGCATAATTTTCGCGCATGTAACATTTTTTAATGTTTCCCGTTGCCAAGTGCGTTGCTAACGCTGAGGGTAATAGTAAATATTATTAACTGCGTCTTAACCAATCAGATTTCAGTATTTAACATGAAAGTATAACAAAATAATTGAGTTGCATAGATTTACCACTTAGCTGCTGTTCATTGTTTAATAGTATATATTAAATAGAAAAAAAATATGTTTTTATACAAGCTTGTGCGTACTCTAAATCCAGTGATGATTTTTATGTCATGCACCACGCCTAACTCATGCCCTGCATGATATGTGAGGATTTGACATCAATTTTTCTGAGGATATATTAATTCCCAAACTGAAAATCTTCATCAATAGATTATTTTTAAATGAACATTTCTGATTACTATATATCTTAGATAATCATAATCTCTCTCTCTCTCTCTCTCTCTCTCTCTCTCATTTAATCTTAATCATTTAATGTTAGACGTAAAATTTTAACAGGGAAACATTCACTCCATGTCATTTTCATTCCTTTGGCATTGTTGTCAGTAGGCAAATTTAAGTGTAGACAAGACAAATTAAAAAAAAATTGAAAAAAAGATATTTTAATTGCTTCTGTGTCTGGTTGTATTCAAGACAAGTCAAAACTGTTTGCAAGTATAGAAGGGAAAGAAAAAAACTGGACAAAAATAACACTGTGAACAGTATTTTGATCTACCGGTACAAGTGATGACACATTTTAAGTTTTATGTTATGTCAGTACTCATTTCCTATGATGATGTTTTTGTCATGCACCACGCTTAACTCATGCCCTGCATGTAATGTGAGGATTTGACATCAATTCTTCTGAGGATGTTTGACAGTTGAATCTCAGTTGGAGATTTTTTTCTATCGCATTGTCATAATTTAGTTCAAGAGTTGTATTTGTGAGTGCATGAATAGAAATTCTTGTGCTGTAGTTTGCTATTGTGTTAAGTATATTCTGTTGAGAGTTTCTTTCAATATGTCATCTTAATTAACATGGCTGCTGGCACCTGACTTGCCCTCCAGTGGATCCTTAGGGTTTTCAAAGAATCTCATGAATATCATCTTCGCTAGCCAAGGGTTTTCGGTCCACTTTGCTCCCCATAAACCCTTGGCGGATTTCATTACGAAAACTCGGTGACAAGCTCCGTTTTATGATTGGCTGCAGCTGCGAGTAGCTGATCCAATCGCAGTGCTTGTAAATATAAACTTTAAAAGAAAACACATGTGTGATCTTTGGTAAAACATTCGGTGCTTTTAACAAGTTGAGGCACAAGTTCTCGCGTACAGTGCCTCCCCAACGATGGTCTAACCAGATCGCTTTAAAAACCTATATATTTTACTGGGATTATACACAGTTCTGCAAACTTGTCAAGGCTCGCGTGAATGCATGGGAAGTAAACATGGTGAATGTAGAAGTTGCCTATCCTGTTAGTATATTCGTTCCTGCTTATGGTTATTGCTTTTAAAGGTTCAATGAGCTCTGTTTTATTTTATTTTTTTGGTTCGCATTATTCACGACAAAGATACCGGGTTTTATGGCATGAAAGGTTTCATATAAATCCGCGACTTTTTCACTCCCGGTATAGATCCTTACAAAACACTACGAATAAAACATTCCGTGCTTTCCCATGGTTATAACTTAATTCGTATTTAATAGCATCGTTAATTATGTTCCGATATTCGGTAATCAACATGTTTTCAAGTTGTATTAATGCCATAGTGTATAAAAAAAACCCGTTGTTTAATTCGATTAAAATGTAAATATGCAAGGGGCACAACTCAAGTTGCTCGCTAGATAGCGCCACCACATCACCGAGTTTTCGTAATGAAATCCGCCAAGGGTTTATGGGGAGCAAAGTGGACCGAAAACCCTTGGCTAGCGAAGATGATGAATATTGGATAACAGGATTAATATATTTCTTCTTACTATTACTATGACTTGTAATGTAATAAATGACTTTGGCTTGCATGTTATGATTTGATAACAGTTAGAATGATGAAATATAATTGAATCCAAAAATCTGCAATTTCACTCATGTCTATAGGGCTATTGCTTTTCAAATGTATGTCTTATCTGAAATCTTGCTCCTGGTTTTTATTGTCATTTTAAAGTATATCGCTGAATCTTGGTCTGGCTAGTACAATAGTGAATGTTACATCAGATATATAGCAATCATTGTATCAGGTTGAAAATCCAGTGATGATCTTTTTGTCATGCACCACGCCTAACTCATGCCCTGCATGATATGTGAGGATTTGACATCAATTCTTCTGAGGATATATATATTTAGGCCTCTGTAGATAAAACTTATGATCTCTGTCAGGGATGGGGTAATGGTAATTTGTAATGGTAATTGAGTGTAATTAATTACAAATTGTGATGTAATTGGAAGTAATGTGTAATTGGCCACATTTTCAATTACATGTAATGGTAATTTAATTAATTACTTTCAAAAAAGGCATGTATGGTACATTAGGTCAAGTTCGAAGAGTAGTTAAAAAAGCATTGAACTATTATTATATATATATCATACTAAATATTTTTCAAAATGGATTTTTTCAATGATTCAATATTTAATGATTAGTTTCCCAAATGTATTTGATGATTTGTTTGATCTCTTTTTTCTTACAAATACTTATTTCCCTTCCTATTAGAATAATTAGTGTGTCAATTATCATTGAGTTAGTATAAAACATCACTGTTTAATTTACAAACAAAATCAGTGTTATCGAAATTATATAAACTATCAAGTCATGCTTCGTAATTGATAGCCTAAAATACACAGAGCTAAAATGTATGGCTTCAAATGGGTTTAAGTTTTTGATGCCTAACATGTCCACAGGGTATGTTCCCTTATTGCTAATATTTTGATAATTAGGTAGAGAACAACAGGTGTGAATTGTGTTTTGATAACAATTATAGTCTGCCCTCTACCCGAGATTAACCTGTACTTTGGCATTGTATTTACAAAAGAAAAAAAATAGTGTATAAAAATGCAAAGGAGAAAGTTTTTATATAATAGTTTTGCATCCAAGAAATACTTTAGTTGACATGGTAGGTGTAGGTTAAGGGATATGACTTTTAAATGTTTATTGAGGGTGTATGGGACACCTCCATATTGTGACTACCAGTACCTGCGTTTTAAAATAATTAAAACCAAATATATATTTTTTCTTTCCAAAAATTGTAACTAATTATCAGAATAGTTAGCAAATTCTCAAACAGTGAAATTATTTTGATTATGAGGAAATTTTATTCATTTTATAGATATACCTCCTCAAACATGTTAAATGTTTATGTGTTGTATATAAATCATGGTTTTAGTAAATTTTGATGAAAATGTAATTTGTAATTTAATTAATTACATCTGCAAAGTAATTGTAATTTAATTAATTACATTTGAAAACTCTTGTAATGGTAATGGTAATTTAATTGAAGAATTTAAGCAAGTAATTGTAATTTAATTAATTACTTTCCATTGTAATTGACCCCATCCCTGATCTCTGTGTCATCAATTAGGTTTACATAACAAAATACTTATGGTTTATATTGTTGAAAGATATCATGTGACCTATTGTGGATTATACTTTATATTGATTACTCAAGATTAAGTTTCTTCACATCTATACGGTACTTATAAGTTAAGACTTTTTGCAAACAATCTAAGAAATGCCTGCACCAGCGTAACTGCTTACACCTTTGGTATTTCAAAACATTTTATATAATATCCATAAGCTATAGTTGAATACTATATGATAAGTAATTATGGTCAAATTAATTAAAAACCTAGTTTTTTTTTTGATTAACCAGCTCAAAATAGCAAAAATGAGAGTAAGGTGGTGGACACGCTTTGGCAGTTCCAAGTTATTGGGAGTTAGTATTAAAAATATATCCTAGCTGTGAAATAATATTGATTGATTACATAAACAGTGAATATATTAATTAGGAGCTTACTTGGATTATACATAGAAGTTAAGATTTGACAAATGCTGAATAAATGAAATATAACAATTTGTTTCTTGAATGTGCCATTTTAGTTTTGATAGAAGCTAGTGAAGCACGTAAAAAAAAATATAGTTTAACATTTTAGCAGTGTCATTAATGTGTAAGGTGTTAAATTCCGCGCTTGCTCAGGATATCATCTAGTAATCTTAATATGCACTACAGAAAGCGATTTACTCATAGGAAAACGGAAATGATGAATTGTTATTCAAGCAGGCCAATGTGTCATATTGATCGAGCAAACCATCTCTACAGGACCTATCATTTTTTACATGCTTAAACTTTACTGATACTTTACCAGTACTTAACCAATTTGATTGAATAATATTCATGAAACTATTTTTATGATTTTAAAACACAGAGAAGTTACTTGTTCAGTTATCATGAAATGAGCTTTCATTGTCTTCTTGTTGTTGCGAGGCATATGTTTTATTGCAAACTGTGTGTATGTTGATGTATGAGAGAGTGAAATATTGTGTTGAGATTGGAGGAGAACCACATGCCAAATGTTGCACACTCCTTTAGCATTGTATTTGTCAATTCCTATTCATTCTCCCAGGTTATTGGTGATTTATTTCCCAATATTCAACTGCAACTTCAATTCCAAGTAAAGACTTTTAAACTAATAATTGAAGAAATGAAGTTTCATTGATGAATTGACATTGTTCATCCAAGGATTGACTGGAATATAGTAGTGTATTGAATCCTCTCTCTAGAAGTTACTCAGTACAGAATCCTATGATGATGTTTACGTCATGCACCACGCCTAACTCATGTCCTGCATGAAATGTGAGGATTTGACATCAATTCTTCTGAGGATTTCTGCAAAAATTGTAAACTATATCGTACATGTAGTGTGTTTTATGGGATATTTTCAATTGGATACAAGACTTTTCTTCTTCGTTTTAGATTTACTTGATCTCTGAAGAAAGCTAATTTAAAAGAACAGAAATGGCCAAGTCAAAGAACCACACAAGTCATAACCAAAGTAAGTGTTGTTGATGTTATAAACTTAAACAGTGAATCAGAATTATATTGTACCCAATGTTTAATGCATGTATTTGTGCGGTGATATCGATTTACCTATTAAATGACTTACCATCTTCTCTTTCTCTTTTAGATCGTAAACAGCACAGAAATGGTATCCACAGGCCCAAGACTTACAGATATCCCTCAATGAAAGGAGTAAGTGCAAAAAAATAATTAACCTTTATTGGTAAATGATACAATATATAAATAGGGTTGTTTTTGTCCCATCTTATCTTCAATAAAATATGGTTTTCAAAGATTTCATTCCATTTTGAATTTGTCTTAATTCAGATAGTGTGGTTTATGAAAAGTTTACATAGAGTTTTATATTAGCCCTCTTTTAAATCGATCCGGTGTCAGTGAAAGCAAAAAGGGGTTTAAAATAAAACATGCTTCCAACATCCAGTTATTGTATGTATTTAATAGCATACAGGTTTATAAGGGAAAATTGCAGATTTACACCAATGAAATTGTAACATTGAGTATTAGTAACGTCATCTTAACTATTTTTTATTAGGTGGATCCCAAGTTTCTCAAGAACTTGAAGTTTTCCAAGAAACACAACAAGAATACTAAGAAGTAAAAAAAAAAATGTACATTACACTAATAAAAGTTGTGGAGTACTATATATTTGTCCTTATTTGAATTTACCAAGGAGACATTTCCTTTTTCATAGATATACTGGCGATTTCTGCAATGGTGTTGCTCTTGGTTTTCAGTGATGGAAATTCAGTTACAAATATTAGCAGTTTATGCAGAAAGTTGTCTATGCATTATTCTGAACTACACCGATCTCATCACATAGAATCATTTTAACAAGAATTTGGACTTTCGATAGTACGTTCCTCTTTCTTGCATCAAAATAAGTCAAAATTGATGCTGGTTTCAAGTGAAATATGCACCAATTGCGTTGTCTTGGCTCAAAATCCAGGCAAATTTTGTTGATTTCAAAGAGCCATGATGGCTGAGTGGCCAGCAATGAAATAGACAGACCTACGTCACATTGCTGTGTGCACAACAACCTTAAGTTTAAACTCGTTACAATGGTTCTGGTTAAATGTCTGATTGCCTACCCCGAGACATCTAGGCATGTGTCATACCGAGTTCAGTACTTTGCCACACTGAATTATATACTATCATTTTTAGCTCACCGAGATGAAGTCAAGGGGAGCTTATGCTATACCTCTGGCGTGGGCGTCGGCATCGGCGTCTGGACCTGGTTAAAGTTTTTGTTGCAGGTTCTGTATCTGAGCTATTACTTGTCCTATCTTCACCAAACCTGCATGGATGATGCATCTGGACCTACTTTTGGACTTGAAAGACTTGGATGCTGAATCTGGGTCCTAAATTTCAGATGCTGGAGGAGATTAAGGTTTTTGGAGCAGGTTAAAGTTTTTGTTGCAGGTGCCCTTTGATAGCAATATCTAAGTTACTGCTGGTCCGTACTTCACCAAACTTGCATGGATGGTGTGTCCTATGATACTGATGCACCAGACAGGCCTGAATGCTGAATCTGAGCTATAGGTTTTGGATGTTGGAGGAGGTTAAGGTTTTTAGAGTTGGTTAAAGCTTTTGAAACAGGTGCCCTCTGATGATGATATCTTGATTATTACTTGTCTTAACTTCACCAAACTACGCACTGTCTTATGATACTGATGCACCTGAGGCTTGATTGCTGAATTTGAGCCATAGGTTTCTTATTTATTACAGGTCCTAACTTCACCAAACTTGAATGGATGGTGTGTCTTATGATACAGATGCACCTGACAGGCATGGATGCTGAATCTGAGCCATAGGTTTCAGATGCTGGAGGAGGTTAAGGTTTAAACTGCTGGTTAAAGTTTTTGAAACAGGTGCGCTCTGATGATGATATCTTAGGTATTACTGGTCCTAACTTTACCAAACTTCCATGGATGGTGCTTCTTATGATACTGATCCACAGGACAGGCTTGAATGCTGAATCTGAGCCATAGATTTTGGATGCTGGATGAGGTTTAGTTTTTTGGAACAGGTCATGTTTTATGGATGATAGCTTGCATAGTTGCTTAAACTTTATTATTAATGAAACGTAAAGGTTGCTTCAGATGCAGAGCCTGATCTTCATTATCAAGGATGCTAAAGAAATCTCGTATCTCACTCAAACCTGCTTGATAGATAGATGTGGTTGTTGTTAAATGATATAACATGACTCCTATGATAAAGAATTGTATGATATGAAACACTATTGTTTCAGATACAATATATTATAATATAATATGTTATATTGTAAAACATTATATGATACGATATGATATTGTATCATTTTTTTATATATTTTACGATATGATATTGCATCATGATATTGTTATGTATAGCACTGAATATTATGACATAATATAATTTTGTATTGTATTATTAATTTAATATTTTATCACATGATACTGTTACATATGATATTGCAATATATGATATTGTATATTCTGTAATATTGTATCATACGATATTGTATAATATGATATTGGTTTCTATAGGATAGAATTATATCACATGAAATTGTATTATATGATATTGTAATATATGATATTGTATCATATGATAATGTAATATTTAATATTGTATCATACAATATTGTATATTATGATATTGGTTAATATGATATATTATTATATCACATGAAAGTGTATTATATGATATTGTAATATATATTATTGTATCGTATGATACAATATGTATAATATAATATTGTATTATATAATATTTTATTTTTCACATGATATTGTATCATTTAATTGATATGATACAATTTTGTATCAAATTATATTCAATTTGTATCAAATGATACAATATCATATTGTATCAAATATTATACAGTATCATACAATACAATAATATACAATTATTCAATGCTTGAGCAGTCAATAGAGCAGAATATTTTTCCCGAGGTGCAGGGAACAGCTCAGTATGATCTATTGCCCGAGGCCAACGGCCGAGGGCAATAGATCATACTGAGCTGTTCCCTGCACCAAGGGAAAAAAATTCTGGTCTATTGACTGTTCAAGCATTAAATAATTGTTTTATTACCTAATTCCTTTTTTAGTTTTCGGGGTTTATAATTTGCATATTGCAGATGGTTTTCGTACCATTATGCAATATACTCAGAACTTTTTTTCATCTTTTACATGCACAAAATCTGTTGCATGCATTTCAACATCTCAATTTAATATTAGTTTAAACAAAGAAGGGATAGTCTTCAACCCATTAGATTTTAAATAGTCTTTTACCTTATATAAAGCTTTAAAACTGTTGATTATTTGATACTCCATTTTGATTACATTGAATTTGGTTTCACCAAGTACTAATAACAGCGTCTATGTAAAGAAATACACATTCCCTGAGAACTATCGAAAGGATGTAACATTAACATACCCGCGTTCTGAAATACGTTGCCGGTCCAATAGATCGCAGTCTATTGACCGGCGGTCCAATAGATCGAAGTCTATTGACCGGCGGACTAATGGATCGCAGTCTATTGACTGGCAGTTCAAAATAGACGCAAATATTTAATTTGTAATAAAACAACAAAATCCCTTTGATTAGGTAATAACATACTATATTATGCAATATAAATTCATATGTTATAATATTATGATGTATTATGTAATATGATATTATACAATTATTTAATGCTTGAGCAGTCGATTGATAATATTTTTCCCGAGGTGCAGGGAACAGCTCAGTATGATCTATTGCGTGAGACCAACGGCCGATGGCAATAGATCATACTGAGCTGTTCCCTGCACCAAGGGAAAAAAATTGGGTGTATTGACTGTTCAGGCATTAAATAATTGTTTTATTACCTAATTCCATGTTCAGTATTTTGTGTTTACAATTATAAATTACAGAAGGTTTTCATACCATGAAGATAAATTTTAAGAACAATAGTAAAATAAACAAAATAAAGTTATCTTTTAATCTTGTAGCAATTTCACTTTTTCTAAAATACTTTGCCGGTCCAATAGATCACAGTCTATTGACCGGCGGTCTAATAGATCGCAGTCTATTAACCGGCAGTTCAATAGATCACTTTCAAATCTGAATACACATACAAAATAGACGAAAATATTTAATTTGTAATAAAACAAAAAAATCTCTTTGATTAGGTAATAATTTATATTATTGTATTGATTAACATTGTATCTTATAATACCGTATGAAATGAACATGTGATTATCATACAATTTTTTAAAAGATGATATACAATATTGTTTCAAAACAGAATCCATGAATATCCAAGATCATAAAGTATGATTTTCATATAATATGATAAAGGTGGTCTCATGAAGGTGATGCCTCGTCTCGGTGAGCTTTGTAATCTGTGATTACCTATGTTAATAAATTTGGATCAATTGACCAATTTTAGTTTGATGAAATGGTTACATTTGATGACGGTTTGTATAAATCAGATGTTGTAAACAAAATGAGATGGTTAGGCTGTGAACTTCCCGTAACAGGTCGTCTATGCCGTGTAGGGAACGAAACGACTAGGCACTACATTAACTTTTAATTAATCAACAAACAGTCGTTCAACAATAATTAATTTCGAAAAAAATGTACAAAGTTAAAGAGTGACAATTCTGGTAGACATTAAAACAATTTTGTTAATTTTTTCAAAGTTACATGTTCTGATGTCTTTATGCGAGATTACATTACAATGTACATGTAAGTTTCGTGCTCATTTCTTCTGTGCAAAACAGACATAGGCCTTTTTTAATTGAGAAAACAACAAATAACACTTTTAATTTAAATATTACATGGTTTCAACCATCAACTGCACTATTTATAAACACTAAGTTAAAACGGCGATCGCTATAAAGTTAAACGTCTGCAATACAGGTCACTCCTGCTTTGTACGATTTGATCACGTGACCAAAACGTATTTATTTTCCCATCAAATTTAATGAATGATTCCTTAGTCTTTAATTACTGTCAGGTTGCAACGTTTATCACGATTATAGATCAATTTATCACGTGGTTGATATCAATCTGCATTGACGCTACCTTCGGTAAATTTAATTTCATTGATGTATTTTTATCTTATCCCCTTTAAATGTACAATGTTATTAAGATTGACTAAAAATCGCTGCGGACACAACGAAGAATAATTATTATCAACCAAACAACAATTGCATTACAAAACAGAAAGAAATTACAAGAATTAAAAAAGAAGATACATTAAGATGGCTTGATGGTCAAAACTTACCCATAATCAGATGTAATTTAAATATTCAAATATTTTTCTATATCTTTATACAAAGCTCGTCTTCTTAGGGATATTAATATAGTCTAAAAACAACCATCAACCCATCTTAAAATAAACAAAAAATCACGATCCACCAAGGACAAAAACACCTTAAAACAAGTATTCAGGTTTATTCAACACTATTGTACCCTCTCTTTCGCTTTTGATTTCGTCGCACGGCAATAGCAATACCGACGATTACGCAGACGGCAGTCGTTAAACCAACGGACAAACCCGCAATGGCGCCCTTTGACATTCCCGACTCATCGTTTTCTTTAACCACGTGGTTTTGAGTGAACTTCTTCATTAAGTTTTTCATTTCTTTTGGTGCAGAATCTAATGTTGTCCAGGACGATTCGTCTGGTGTTTGGCCTTTCATTTTAGGGTCAACGAGTTGAACCCAAGCTTCAGAATTGTGCGAAATAATGTAATTGGCCGGTTCCTCGATACTTTCTGCCGGGACGTCGGAAAATGGCGGAATTTGAACGGATGGGAATTTCAGTTCCGAAAGTTGACCAGTTCTCACGCAGTACTGAACCTCGCAATCTTTGTCGATGGTTGCCAGATGGTTGCTAAACCCTTTTGGACATGATTTATTTACTTTTGCATCAGCCAAGGGGTTTCCATTTTGGCAACTGTAGAACCCGCCAAAAGGCACGGCAAACTTTGCGCCAAGTTCGTAGTCATCACTGATGCAAACCCTAACGTTGGATGTTATCACCATTGGAAGGAAATACTGCGGACATGATTTTGTTTGAGTGACAAAGTTATTGGTTCTGTCTGAATACAGACCACCAAACATAAATCCACTATCTTCGTGTACTACAGAGTTTGGCTTTGCTCGACACCAGTACGATGTGTATGCTGCTGAAGCATAGTAAGATTGATCGTGACAACATATGAAGAATACCCAGCATTTGTGGCACTGGTGCTGGTGCTGAGCTTTGTGCGTTATTCCTTCATGAAGGAGAACTTTTTCAAATCCGTCTGGACAAGCGAATGTCTGTGTCTGCGGGTTCTTTGTAGCGAGTTTGGTACATAAGTTTTCATTGTTAATGAGTTTACCTTGGAAGCGACACTCCTGGTAAACCCCACCAAAGCTTAGATTAGTGAATGGTTCGTGGCAGGAGCCATCGTCCAGATTTGATATTTTGCTGAAGTTTGGTGCATCAGGGTTTGTACATCCTGGATACGTGTTATGTTGGAAATAGGACGAGATTGCAGTTCGAACACTCTGAACCACCTCTTCTACCAGACTCTCAGATAGCTCAGGGAGTGTTGTCGTGGAGATAACGTAGTCAAGAGGAAACCCATTCCTGTCAACAGCAACCAAATCATTCCCAATAGTGGTTGTCCATTTGCTCAGCGTGAAATTTTCCGGGCTCATAGGGGGACCACCATAGGTTCTGATATCCGAATTCTTGACGTTCTTGATGTACTTCTCAAGTTCCGTTTTAGTGTATGAGAATTCATCTTTCATGCTTGCGCTTGCTAGTCCGGGAAGGGAAACACTGGCTGAATAACCTATTTTGACCTTGTTTGTTGTGGTATCTTCAAGTAAGGAGGAGTCGACTTGATCCACTTTGACAATGGAAGCCCCGGCGTCGACACTGGTTAAAACGTGTGTACCGAAATCACGAACCAGCAGTTCGCTCTCGTACTTAGTGGACAGCTTCCGGTTCTGTTGAATTTGTCCAGCGATTCTGAGAAGACGATTGCGGAAAGACTGGTCAAGCTGTACGTCTGGAAGAACTTTCGCTGTGTATCGGACAAACCTCGCCTGAACTTTGGTAGTAAACGATTTATCTTCCAACTGGTGCTTTTTGATGTGTTCATATTCGGCGGAGAAACTTGCAGCAATTTTCACACCTTTGATGGTCGCCGAAGCTCCGTTGTTGACAGAAAACGCCGTATCCGATTCATACTGAGACCAGTGGTCATAGAGCTTGGAAAAAACGTTCATTTGACTCGTCTTGACAGGAATGGTGACGACCCCGTCTGGAAGAAGATACCGCCTGTCCTCTGTTGTCTTGCATTTTGAATAATTGAAATTCACGACAACGCCCCGGTTTTCGTTGACAAGGTTATCCCAACCAAATCCAGGCAGAACTTCAAACATAAAAGGCTTTTCTCCTTTCCCATCATAGCAGGCTCGAGGATCCCCTATGGTAAAGTTCGAGGCGTCCACGGTCCATAGTGAAATAGCCAAACAAACCAGAAAGGGCGAGAACATTTCCGCTCTTTTGTCTACACACACATGAGCCGATTGGGCCAGTGTAAAGTATATATAAAGTACATCGATTAACGAGGAAGTAAATACTGAGGTCCAGGAATAAATAGGAAATATCGTATTTAATGAATAAATAGGGAAATATTTAAAATTTGATTCAGAATTTATTAATGAGGAAATAGTTATATTTCATTAGAAGTTTAGTTAATATCAAATTACGATCTATATAATTTTTTATGTTGATATAGTTTGTAAATATGCAAACAACTGTGCTAGGTGAATCATGCTTGTACAACTAACTCGTCCCTTAAGGCTCACGCTGAGATGTCCCGGAAGTAGTTCAAGTTTTTCAAATACACTCTAAATGACTTCTTCCAAAGTCCAAATACATGTTAGTATGCATGTTTAAGATGCATAGGTCTAATAAAATCTGTTATTCTCTAGTATCACATTTAAGTCAATGCTAGCCTAAGATGTATGATGCTTTCTCATTTTGATGAAACCTAACATTTATTCGAAATCCTTACGACTACGCATGCGCGGATCTAGAGGGGGGGGGGTCGGGGGGGGGGGGTCCCGACCCCCCCTGGAAAATGAAAATTTATTAAATTTACATAGTAAAATTATCGCGAAAATATGCCTCGGACCCCCCTGGCAAACACAATTATCCTTCGGACCCCCCCTGGAAAAATTTTCTGGATCCGCGCATGACTACGTACGGTTATTAAATCAAATATATATTTCCCCAATAGACGTTCTTTTCGTGTAGTTTAACGTGAATTAAGTTGCGGTTAGTCCGATGGAAGCCACTCAGCTTTCTACTAAAATACTACCCAACTATAAATCTTGTATTTGATTTGTATTGTAAATTGTAATGTATAATTTCTTAAAATTCATGTGGTGAATTTATGGGAAAGCTCAAGTTTACGCTGAATATAATCTCCAAAACGAAACAAAAGTTATTGAAGGAATAAGGAATCATTCTTTGTGTATTATGAGGTGATAATTTCGGTCGGGGCCGAAGGGCGTTATGATAGATTTGACCACGCTCCGACTGATATTATCACCTTATAATATTCAAAGAATGATTCCTTATTACCTATACTTATATGCACTTTAAAACAACCTCATTTAACAACCACTATCATTTTAAATAGAACATGCTATGTATTACTACGAGGCGCAGCCAATAAGATTTTTCGGTTATGCTAAAAGACAAGCCCATTTTGTGTCACTCATGTTTTCTGAAGTTATTGGGTTTTAGGGTTCAAAATTGATTCGCAATGTTATCACAGACACAGACAGTTGAAAATGTAAATATATATAGTTAAGTTTATAAATCTTTGATTTTAAACTTTTAATGTATATAACATATAGATAGTCATTATCAAATAATAAGCAAACTGACGAGTAAACAGTTCAAAATATCTTTTAATTTGGTCGAATTATAATACATGTAACATACAATGTTATATTGAAATCAAAGCTTTTGTTGGAATTAAGAGTTAAAAATAAGAGGTTTCAATTTTCTTTGCATTACGCCTCTGTTTTCCAGGAGATTTATATCAATTACAGAATCGTTTTATGTATATCGACAAAACTTTTTTTAATGCCAGACATTCCAGGTCTCGCTGTATTTACTATTGTTTGCCTATAATAAGAAAAGTATTTAATTTTAATCATGCATAATAAAAAAGATGACCCACAAAATCAATGGTATATGTATATTTATTTAATACTACACATAAAAATTTACAAGAGTAATAATTGTGATGTAGTAAGGGTAAAACAAAGAAGTCAAGAACAAACTAACCAAAAGTACTCATATTGATGACCGGAAGCTCAAGCAGCCGAGGGAAGTATGGTGATCTTGTTGACGACCAGCGCCACTTTTATCCGGCAAGACTTGGTTTTCATTAGTCGGAGAACTGAGAGCGGGAATCGAGACGCCGGGGGTGGGTGTGATGGTCCATCAGATTGCGTGCGTAGTAACGACGGTCCTGACCGCTGTGGGGATATAACTGGAGGTGGTTCCGGCGCCGATGGTGTGGATGCTGGTGAGGTAGTGGGCGGGGCTGATACTGATGGTGGTGTCTCTTGTTGTGGCAAAACTGTCGGGGGTTCTGCCAATGTGACTGGTTTCTGATGCTGTCATGCAGTAGAGGTAAGAATTGTTTCACGGGAACCATTTGATTTGCTATAACAAAGAGAAGGATGCAAAGTTAATTATGATTTGAAATTAAATCGTAAACATTGATAACTACCTAAAGATAATTTACATAAAACACTAATAATTCTATAATTCTTACCCATCAGATTTGCTGACAAGTATTCGCATGCCATCTTTAGGGAAATAAAACGCCAAATGAAATGCTACGACCATTGTGTGTACATGTAACTATTAAAGGCTCAGTTTTAATGACTGAGTGACTCACTCAGCTGATTTATTGCAATTGGTCTTCTTCAGTTGTCGTCCGTCATGCGTTATAAATTATATATTTTTTACTTATTCTTAAAAACAACAGGACCAATTAATATCAATTTTGCTATGAATCCTCTCTTTGGCAAAAGGTATCTAAATTGTGAAATTCATGGCTCTACCCCTCCGTGGCGTCATAGGCAGACCAAAGAATGCAAAAAAAAAAAAAAAAAGCCAAATTTTCAAAAAAAATTCTATTGCCACAAATGTTGGAAAAAAACTAAATGCATGGTTATATCGTTGAAACAAAGACGCCGAACCTCGCGAAAAATTCTCACACGCGAATAAACGTTGGTTAACAGTATGTTGCACAGGGCCAATTGTATTTGTTTTTCGATTGAATAAAACTATAATAGCATAAAACAGTGCGACATTTAAGTCCGGACATGACAAGGTCCGGGCTTTTAGCTACCATTTCCGTTGGACATAGCTTACTTTTGTTTATATATCTTGGTGGGACATTTTACTTTGATCCTATCATGTCAGCATGAATGTACACATTGCTCTAGTTTCCTTATAATTGTCTCTCAAATATCAAAATCCCATGGGATTTTGGTGGGATTTTTCATCCCATCTCAAACCCCACCAAAATCCCATGGGAGAAAAAAATCTTTGTGGGATATAAACTCCCGTGGGATTTTTTCTCCCATCTTTGGTGTTGATAGGATAATTAATCCTATAAAAGGCTATGATAGGATTTAAAATCCTATGAATGACCATGTTGGGATATTTTATCCCAGAGGATAAAAAGTCCTCTAAATATATCATCTTGATTGATTGTATGTTGGGGTTAACTAAACACTTATGA
Source organism: Magallana hongkongensis (assembly GCA_015776775.1). Taxonomy (NCBI): domain Eukaryota; kingdom Metazoa; phylum Mollusca; class Bivalvia; order Ostreida; family Ostreidae; genus Magallana; species Magallana hongkongensis. Next base: position 34,423,577 of record CM027470.1, read on the forward strand.
TTCAATTGTCTGATCATATAGTCTAGTAAAAGCAATATTCAAACAACCAATGTATCAATTTATTACATAATGTCATTATATCCATCTTATGAATTACACATGCTAAATTATATGTACCAACAATAACATATTCTTCTTGAAATGACTTAATAGAGCTTATAACAATAAGATTTAACAAATTCTGAGAAAATAAATACCAAAAATTACCAATTCTATTGAATATTAATGAAAATATTTCTGTTTATGTAAACCTATAAACTCTTACTTTTCACTGCTGCAAGGAGACTCATTTTTGTTTTAAATTTTGATTGATTGATATGATTTGATTTGATACTGTACATCAGGTGAACTGGCATGACCCAAGGAAGAAGAATATATATGATTTATGGGCAGGGATCTCAACTGTTTTCAAGATATTTGGGCACTTCCTGTCAAAAGGGGGGGGGGGTCATAACCACCCTTGGGGCCCATGACCTATATACTATTTGATGTTCCTTGACACAAGGAACAAGAATTTATTTGGTTTAGGGGTGGGGATCTCAACCGTTTTACGAGATATTTGGACACTTCCTGTTCAATGGGGGTCAGGACAACCCCCAGGGCCCATAACCTACATACCATTTAATGCCCATTATCACAAAGAATAAGAATATATATAAGTAGTTTGGGGTTGGGGATCTCATGGGAATTTAATGAGATATTTTAATTAGGGCACTTCCTGTTTCAGGGGTAGACGGAACCACCCCCATATGGCCATAACCTATATACAATGTACCATATGATGCCCCATTACACAAGGAACAAGAATTTATATGGTTTAGGGGTGAGGAGTCACGGTTTTTTAAATATTAAGTAATTTCCCAAACCTCGGGGTTGGGGAATATATATAGTCCCCAGAGATCATATCTATAATGTACCATGTATTGACCATAATTAACACTCAATATATTTAGCATTTGAAAAATCCATGTCAATATCTTTAATGGTTTTCAAGTGATAACCATTTACAATATAGTGTATAATTTTTCCCTACGGATTCAGTGTTAGACCCCACCCCTATTTCACCCCCAAAACTATGGTAATGCCCAACCCCAATTTAAAAACAATAAATTTAAAATTTAAAACAGGGTATGCAGGCCTATCATATTCTAGATCTAGAGTTGTGTACAACTCTGTTCATGCAGCCATCTCTGAGAAAAGCGATGGACAAGTTCAGAGGCAAGAAAGAAGAAAAAGAAGAAAACGCTTTCAAAAACAATGTCTCCAAACTTCTTTTGGGAGACTTAATTACAACAGGTACAATGTAAACAATTATTTTTATATACATACAGAAGGAGAGTTTATTAATACTCCCTCTTCGGTTACATGTGTAGAATGGCCACCACTTGAGTAAAATTTGGCCTACCCAGAAAGTTGGAATTTCCTATTCTGATGACAATTTATAGGCTTAAGTCAGGCGCGTAGCTAGGCGTACGCAAGTACATCATGTTCACCAAAAAATTAATAAATAAAAAAAACCCTTAAATAATGCTGATTAATGAAAAAAATTTTTTAGGAATAAATATTAAACTACGCTGTTGGTATCTCAGAATTTGCTGAGAAATAGCATAGACGACTTGCCTTTCTTTTTCAATAAATAAAAAATAATAAATTGCTTTTCTGATATTTTCTATTATTATTTGCATACAATATTACCTAACCTGAGTGACAGGTTGACAATGATTATGAATAAAATAACGGAATCTTAAAGTTTAAATATATAATAATCTTTTGTATCATAAGAGTATTTTTGTAGAAAAAAATGTTACTGACCATTAGGAGAGAAAGCACAAAACTTATTAGATATAAATTAAAGCAATGTGAGCTGTATTTTTTTTAAATTTTATTTTGGTGCAAAAACCTGCTAATACAATAGGTCTGCATGAAACTTAAACTTTTATGATAAATAAGATTTGAAAACATCATTAATTTTTGTCAAAAGAAAGAATTTTCTTCTAAGGAATATATAACAGCTCAATTTTTGAACAGGACAATAATAATAGGATAATAATTCAATTTTGCTCCAATTAAGGCGTCTTGACGGCTAATTTCCACAAACATATAGCTTATAGAAATTTAAATACAATGACATTTTTTGTCATTTTAGTAGAAAATAACATTTTTGTAAAAGACAAATTCAAATTGAAAATTGCAGCTCATATTGTTTTGAAATAATTTCATTATAAATCAGGCACTACTTTTTTTTATCGTCAATTTTATGATGATGATGAAGTTATCATTTTACACATTAAAATCTGGGGTTATTTTGATCAAACTCCTTTTTCTGGATACTCAAAATTAAGTGTCTGAAATGCTGAAAACTCGCCGGCTTCCGGGGTCCTGAGCCCCCACCAGAGCTTCGCTCTGTACCCATGTGGGGGGGGGGGGGGGGGGGGGGGGGGGGGGGGGCGCTCAAGGCGACCCCAAACCCTCTGCCTTATTTTGCTTCCGCAATAAGCCAGCCTTAGCTACGCCCCTGTAAGTTAATTACTGAGATAAAAATAAATTAATACTTTTAAAACAGTTTTTATCAATTTAATTATTAAATTTATAAATCTGCAGTGAAGTTGCTCTCTGGTTTTATGAAATAACATTAAGAAACCTGACAAATTATAAACCCATTTTTTTTTTAAGAATATGTTTAAAATTCTTTCAAATGTAGTACAAATGTAATTACATGTAAACAAATGTAGTTATTATAGTATCAACCTTAAAAACCCAAGTGTATGTATCCTGTGCAAAAGTGATATTTAAGATGTTTTTACATTAGTTAAAAAATCATCTCCCTTCTTTCATTACGTATACATGTATGATATGTAAAGGTACACTTCACCTTCAAATAACATCTAGCTACTATAATTACGGTACTACTATTGAAACGAACAAGAATCAACATATTTTTACCCTTTTATTGTATATATATATATGCGTCAAATATGTAGAAATACATGTAAAAATTGAACATTTTTCATGAAATTCTTATATATATATCCATCTCCAGCTACCCTGGTGTGTTTTAATTTTATTTAAATTAAAGGTAGGCATATCATACTTGCAGGTCCTACTGTTTATCAAAAGGAGACTAGAAACCAGAATAGATAAGATATTCACTAAATATGATTGTTAACTTCCATTTTCATGGAAACAAAAAAAAAACACATGCAGGATGGCATGTCTAGTTGTGAATAAAAATGCTACAAATCATCCAATTTACCAAAAAAGAGCAATTTCTTAGCATCAGTGATGATTATTTCAAATATGTGTAAGAAATGACCCAAGAAAATTGCCACAAGTTTCATAATATTAGGTAAAATATTTCAAACTATAAATGCTTTTTCTGACAATCAAAATACGGGGAGTGTAATACATGTAAGAGTATTTCTAAGTGATTTGATGCTTTTATCATGGTAATATTATGTAGATGTATGCAGTACTGAATAAGGTTTCTTATTCAAGGAGGTTGAACAACAATTGATGTCCAAAAGATTAAGTTAATATGTTTTGCTAAAGGAGAGCCCCATGAATCTGTGTTAAATAGAGGAGTGGGGAAATGCTAGGTTCACTTAAATGGCTATATTTCTCTTAAACCTCAATGGAATTGGCAATATGATGCATATTTTTTCTCAGAATTGCATAAGCTTTCTAATTTCATCTTTTCATAGAATTTTAGTGTAAATTAAAGAGAGCAAGTCAGACAGTTTTGGATAATAATGGGAGTAACTCCCTCCTAATTTATTATTTTTTTTTTAAAAATAAAATATGTTTAAAGATATTAATTGTTCCTCTTGAGTTGGGAATTGTAACTTATTTTTAAAAAAGTGTTCATCCCACGGGTACTTAATTAATACTAAGGAAGTTTTTGTCCCATGCTTTTCCTTTATGAAAAAAGTCATTGCCCCATGCCTGTTAAATGAACTGGGTCCCATCATTGTGATAAATTTAAGGTTCTCAAAAATTATAGCTCATACAGATTATACAAATATTAGATTTGCTCATCTGACTTATATTGGAATCATTATTATATGATTGACATTTATTAGTCAAGATTGTTTTAAAATATTTACTGAATAGCGGATCAGAGGCTAGAACCCATTAGTTTCTTAAATAACATTTATTTATTATGCAGTTGTATTATGTTGGTCTCAGTGGTACTTTTATGGATATTGTGAGGTTATACTATACAAACACTTAAATGTTTATTCAATAGTTATGTTACATATTAAATTTTTCCTAATACTCTACTCAACAATGCTCAATGAGCTTAAATAAAGCTCTGAATACATACCAGGTACATGTATTTTTAACCAGTGAACTCTAATGTTCAACAACTCTCTCTCTCTCTCTCTCTCTCTCTCTCTCTCTCTCTCTCTCTCCTAATGAATGATTTCGGTTTGTTTCAAAGTTAATTAGGAACATGATTATATATACCGGGTATGTTCTCTTTCTCTCTCTCTCTGAAAATTTTTGGCCATAGGTTTTAAAGGATTAATTCTGATTTTTAACTTGCAGTTACCTACATGTAGTACTTAATTATTTCTGATCGACTTCTTCTATTCATTGACAAGATGTTTTAGTAACTAAAAGCCTTGTATTTATGTTACTCATTATTTACTGAAGTTGTCTTCTGGGCAGTCATATGGTATATCATGTACATAAATTGTTGTTTGACAATACACGTATTAAAATGTACATGTAGTAGTGTGACAAGGACTATTCATAAAAGCACAATGTCTATTCTAGATGATGTAGATATACTAGCTGGCAACCTATGAAAATATGCCCCCATGTACTTCATGTATATATTAACTCATTTTATTAGCAAACAGCCGTTAGAACATGAACTAATTAAGATGGCAAATGGATATCCATATTAAATACTCCTAAATTAAGAACATACAAACTATCAAAGGAAAATTTTTGCCTAGAAAATAACATCTCAATGAACAATTTCCTAAACATATTGTTAGCTAGATCAACAATGGCACAGTTTCGGTGTGGGGTATACTACCCCTGAAAATAGAGACTGCACAATTTCAGGGTGAACTTGTCTAGACTGAGTGCACATGAAAACTCTGTAGACGAAATACATGTAGAGGACACATTCCAATTTCTTCTAAAATGAACTTAGTTTACAATCTCAGAAAAAAACTATATCAAATTGTTTTTTTTCCAAATAATCTCTCTAATTTCTCTAGTTTCTAAATTCAAACTCTCATTTGTAATTTTCCAAGACAAGCTGCAAATTTTATTCATTCTGCATTTTAATTAAGACAAATTAAGTTCTTGCCCATGCATAAAATCATAACTTAGTGTTAACAGTGACTTATCATAGGTCCAATGGGCAGGTGTTTGACATTAATAACTGATAATTTTATACACATGTATAATATTTTTGGAAGAATATAAGTTGACATATTAGTTTACTTTGTAATAGGAGTAGTAAAATCGGCTATAATGAAAAAAATATCATTGGTTTCTAATTAGAACATATAAATGATAACGAATTTCAAAGCTAATGCTATGCTGAGTATCAAACCGGCAGTGACAAAACGCGTATCATTGACCGGACGGACCCCCTTGAAAATTTAAATTTACATAAAGAAATATCGAAAATATGCCTCTGACCCCCTGGCAAACTAAAATGTCACTCCGAACCCAACCCCCAACCCCCCCCCCCCACCTCCCCAAGGAAAACAAGCTGGATCGGTGCATTCCATGTCAGGCGGTGATATACATAAATGTCCCTGGTAGTACTATAAAACATCAAAAAGTAATTATACAAATTTTGAATAAAGAACCATAACAAGGGGTGAAATACTCTATATTTTTAAGAATATATTATTCCGAAGAAAAAATTAGCTTTACTTTTTTTGATTTTCAGTTTATTTCCTTTTTAAAAAGATAGCCTTACCTTATATTAAAAAAAAACACACGTACAATTAAAGCGCGAAGTGGCGCAGTGATTTTAACAATATTTTATTATGTAAAAAATATCACATAATAGGATTGGGCAGCAGGCAATCTGCCTATTTGAGCCCTCTCCTTTAACAGTCAATTTGACAAACATTGATGGTACAATGTAACAATAGAATATAGTAGAGAAAAATAAAGGAAAAAATAAAATAAAAATAAGTGGAATCAAAATGCTTGGTACCGGGTATTATTTATGTACAAAATGAAAAATAGTTGTAGAAAGCTAGCAGTTCAGCTGTTTGAGTGACACTGTGAATAATGCATTAAAACTTAAATCTTTTGGTAGCTAATATATAATCATGTACAATCTTAAATATAGCAACATTTTCGTTATAAGGCAAACTACTGTCCCCATATAACAATAAGTCCAGAGAGATGGGGGTATCTAAGTGTAAATTACTTATTGACTGCATAAAAACTTGCCTCTGTGCATCATAATGTGGACAGACAAAAAAATAATGATAAGCATTTTCAGATACATAACCACACATATTACAAATAGAATTTTCACACAAAAAATGATTGAATAGGTCAGCATTTAAATTGCTTGCATTATTTCTTATCTGACAATGTATAATATTTGCTTTTCTGTTTCCAAAGTCATAAAGTTTGTTTGGCTTTCTAAAGAATATGTTTTTTATGGCTGTTTTGAATGAAGACTCAGTTGGTAAAATTCTAATGTGAAGAGGTAATTCATTCCATAATTTTATAGATGAAGGTAGAAAGCTGTTCATAAAGGCAGTTGTTTTTATCTGGGGTATAACAAATTTAAAATCATCTTGGTGTCTTAGTGAGTAATTATTTTGCGGTGTACATGGCATAAGTAAATCCTGTAGATATTTGGGAGCAAGACCATGGACCATTTTATAAAATAATGTGAGTTTATGAACCTTTCGTCTATCTGATAGTAGATCAATACCCAATTCATCATATAGAGCTGACCTGGATGAGTTACTTCTAAGACCTGATATAATCCTTGCAGCAGTTACTTGAATATCTTCTAGAAGTTTAACTTCTCTATCATAACAATTATCCCAAACTATATCAGCATATTCTAAAACTGGTCTTATAAATGAAAAATATATTTTTTTTTAGAGAGCATCTACATAGCTTATATTTAACAAGTTTCAATAGGTTTAACCTTATACAAGCTTTTTCATGAATAGAATTAATATGTTGTTTCCAACCTCCATCATATTGGAGATTTACTCCAAGATGGATGTGACTATCAACTTTTTGTATAAATGGACCATGGACACCAAACTGCACAGGGGGATGAGATATATTTTTTCTACTGAAATCAAGGTTTTTGGTTTTACTGGGATTAAAGTCAACTGCCCATATGTCAGACCATTTACATATTTTGTCAAGATCAGAAACAAGTGAATTTGTTACAGCATGTGTGTCATTGTCAACAATAACATATATGGAAGTGTCATCAGCAAAAAGACGAAGATTGTTTGATATATCATAAGACATGTCATTAATATATAATAAAAATAAAAATGGACCAAGAACAGATCCTTGGGGAACACCTGAGGTAGTATGTCTGAGTGATGAGGAAAAACCATCCAAAAAGACTTTTTGCTTCCTTTCTACTAAATAGTTCTCAACCCAGTTAGTAATTTGATTGCAAATGCCATATAGTTTTAATTTATATAATACACCTTTGTGCCATACCCTGTCAAAGGCTTTACTGATATCGCAAAAAACAAATCTCACATCTTTACCTTTATCAAGACTGGATATGATAGTATTATAAATTTCAACTAATTGGTAAGTTGTAGAATCTCCAGGTTGAAACCCAGACTGGTATTTGTAAATAATTTTATTTTCAAAGAGATAGTTGTGAATATGTTTAAAGATAATTTTTTCAAGGATCTTGCACAGTATTGAAGTAATAGATATGGGTCTGTAATTATTAACTTCTTGCGCACAACCCTTATTTTTGTATACCGGTGTTATATGGGAAATTTTCCAAATGCTAGGGAGTTTACCCAAGCATAGGGAAAGATTAAATAGTTTTGTAAGGGGTTTAACAATAGATAAAGATATATTTTTTATGATAAGGGGTGATATACCATCTGGACCCGAGGGTTTGTTTACATTTAAGATATGAATTTGATCCAATACCTCTTGGTCAGAGATTATAAGATTGTTCATATGGTTCGGTGGCCCAGGTCCATGTAACGGAGGGTCAGGGAGCTGAGGCTCTACAGGCAAGGATGAGATTTCAGCAAAATACTTGTTAAATGCATCAGCTTTGTCAACTGGATGAAACAGAGTTTGACCAGCTGCTTTAAGAGGGGGTGGTGGTTTATGGCTATTATTTAGTTTAGTCAAAGATTTAATAATCCTCCACCATTTGCCAGGGGGTATTGTTTTATCAATCTGTGCTGTAAGTTTTTTATTGTAATTATCTCTAGAACGCCTAATTTCATCTATGACTCTATTTCTTAGGTATCTATAATTTCCCCAGTGAACAGGATTTTGAGTTTTAACAGCTTTGTGATGCATACGATTTCTTTTCCTCATTAATTTGCGAATTGTATTATTCATAAATGCTTTATCTCTATGACGAACTGTAATAATTTTTGATGGTATGTGCTTATTAATGCATTCATTGGTTTTATCTAAAAAAGATTTGTATATGTCATCAATGTTTTCCCCTTGGAAGACATCTTCCTCCCAATTAACTTGTCTAATGTCTTCATTAATTGCATTGTAATTAGCATATTTATAATCCCTCACTGTGCGCTTGTATGCATATTGCTTGAATGACTGAAATTTGATCTCGGTGCCTATTGTCGAATGAGTACTGCAAAATGGTGGAAGAATAAATGAATCTATAACTAGACTAGAGTTGTTGGTAAGGATAAGGTCAATACAGGTACCAGTACTAACTGTAAAATTTGTGACATCATGAATTAAATTATCAAGACCAAGTCTTTGCACCATTTGTCGAAAATTAGTACCTTGATCACTCAAGACATTGACATTGAAATCTCCTAATAAAAACACTGGTAATTCATATTGTGCTACTTTTTCAAGATTTGAACAAAAAAGGTTCCAATAATCTGCCAGGGCACTTGGTGGTCGGTACAAAACACCAACAAGAATTTTTTTACAATTAACATTAATTTCAGCCCATAGAATTTCTAAACCAGGGGTTGATAAATCAGTTCGTTCAATAAAAGATAAATAACTTGATATGTATATTGCAACACCTCCTCCTCGTCTATTTCTGTCTTTCCTAAGAGGAGGGTGAAAACCATCAATTACAATTGAGTCACTATAAATAGAGTTGTCAAGATGTGTTTCACTTATACATATAACATCAAATTTAGACATTTCAGCAGTAACAATGTCCACTTTTGGATATAAACTACATACATTGTTGTGTGCAATACGAATAGAACTAAGTTTAACATTGGGCAAATCTGAGCTAGGCCCAGGGTTTTTTTCAACACCTCCAAGAATTAATAATAATTCTACAATAACGCCGTAGCTTACGTCGTATTTAGAACATATCAAGAAAAGCTGAACATACCTTGAAATAATCAATGTCCATGGCCTAGAATAAATTAAGATTTTCTCAATCAAAAGTATCAAAAACAATGATGAACATATTATTCAGCATGGCCATGGACACAAGTAGTAGTCGGATGTATACATAAGACAGAAAATATAGGAACCGGTACCAACAAAGAGCAACAAATTCCGGAATGGAAAAATTGGGAGAAAAAATTAAACAAAGAAAAATGAACATATATACATGACAAAATAGCAATGATAGAAGCATGTAGGAATGTTTGCGTGTAATGGAAATGACATCGTATCGTTTACCTATACAATGTGAAACGAAAGAGTTTGAGAATGGCCTTGACATTAGGATTTAAACAGCTGATAATCAGCTGACAAGGAATAGTGGTTACACTTCCGAAGTTTCCAGGATCTGTGTACGCTGTTCACCACGAAGTTCAATGGACAGCACGTCATCATCACTTCGGATCAATGATTTGGGACCACCTTGCGTTTTTTTGACGAAAATATTTCCCTCATATGTCCAACACGAGTCAATTAGGCCATCTCTTTTGCACTTACGCAGACGCGAGAACATCTTGGCGCGAGTCTTGGTCAGTGCCTCATTGACGAAAACCTTATATCCACTAGAGGGGTTGTTGTTGTAGTTCTTGAGATTTTTTTTATTGCCATACACGAGGGCACGGTCACGGTACCGCACGAACTTTACGATGATGTCTCTCGGTGGGTCGTTGCGGGAGCGTGGCTTTGGCCCAAGGCGATGTGAGTTACTGATGGTCCATGGGTTGAGGGTGGTGCCAGTGGACTTCAGGATTACTTTATTACATAGGTTGAGGATCAATTGGTCTGTGTTTTCTGGGTCTCCTTTTGAGTTGTGTGGGCTTTCTGCAATGCCAGAAAATTTTAGACAATTTTTTCTGGAATACTGAGATAGATCGTCAATTTGGCGATGCAGGTCTTTTATTTCAGATCTCATTCGGTCAATTTCAGGAACAAGCTCCATCGCCAGAGCGTTTTTGATAAGTGTATTTCCAAGTATAACACTGGTGACCCTGCGCAAACTTTCTTCACTACTTGACGCATTCTCTAATATGTTGCTGAGGACAGAAATGTCACTGTCTGCATCAGATACAGATCCTAAGGAGTCATTCGGTTTCTTTTTTTTGGCTGGGTTTGCTGGACTTACAAATCTAAACCTGTTTTCGTTTTTGTGTTCCGGCATGTTGATACTGATCGTGAGTAGATGTCAATCTTTACAGACATACAATGTTCACAGAATGAAAAAGTCAAGAAAGGCTAACTAATATTGACTCACGTTTTCGAAAGAACACTCCAAAAACACTTAAAAGTCCATGGAACAATTATAAACACTCAATTCATGATATTTGATGCACTACACGCAAAAAGTCGAGAGCTCAGATTTCAGTGACCATAATGGTGTCGACCTTGACCTTGACCTTTTTTCGCAGTGGCTGCGCGGAGGTCGATGTAAGTAGCACTATTGTACTAGCGTGGGATCAAATCATGCTCGCAGCACTGATTTTTCTCCAAAATTTATTCATAACTAATACAAGTTTATAATTGAGAGCAAAATTAATCACAAGCTAAGCAACTTGAGAGAAAACAAAAATCCAGACAAAAACACTGACTTGTGGGCTGTGTACACAATGACCTTCTCGACATACATATAACGACATGAATACAAAATATATACAGATAAACAAATGGTGAATAATATATTTACTAATTCAGCATCACAAATAAAGCTCTATGAAATGGAGTATTTATGGCATGAATGCTAGCAGTTTGATATTATAGAAAGTTATTTGTTGTACATGTACTTACATAATATAACTATAATTAAGGCGACATATTTAACATTATTTTATTAATTTGCTTATTCAACATGCGGAAGAGAGGTTACGAGATCAACAGGAAGGGAATTACCTTAAAAAGCATTACAAAATAAATTCAATTTTGCAGTCAAAAAATTGATATAGCTCTGATGTTTTGACGTATCTAGTTATTTAAAGTATTGTAGCTTTAGAAATTTGTATCCGTAATTATTTTGTTACAATCAAGTTTCTTTTTAAAGGATTTTGGCTATTCTCGTCGCCTTTTTTTACCGATGATTACGATATCTTAAATGCTTGCATGGACAGATTGATGTTCATTAATCAGTTAATTTTTGATTACATAATCTCCCTTCACACACGATTGACCCGAGACGGCTCCAGACACGTGTGTGTCTGGGGTATGTATACACATGGTACACGAGTCTGGTGAACAAAGAGGAGGTTTCACACCTCTAGACTAGTTAATTGATTTGTGTATAATTAGCTACTCAATTATTAACAGCTTAAACAGAAATCAAATTAGACTGTGTAAAATAAGCATTCATTAGCTAATACACGGGTATAGTCCGTCAATCAGTGGTCAAAGAATCATGCATGAGACTATCAAAAAGAAACTAATGTTCAAAATATGCCTTAATTGTTACTTATCTTTTAAAAAATGACAAAACTCACAATTCAGCAATTTAAACCTTGTTTAAAAAATGCAATCAAGTAATAATGAAGTAATAATTTCGGAAGTAATTACGTCCCTGGTCTTAATTTCTTGTCCAATAAAGAACACCTTTCTTTCGAGCGCTATAGTCAGCAATTTAACTCCAAATAGCTTATTTAAATTGTTATACTGACACTGCATCATTATTAAAACTGAAAGAAACTTTAACATATCTTGACGAAGGATGTAAATAAGTGTAAAATAAAATTCCATTATCGTATTTTCAAAGAAGTTACGAGACACACTTCATCATGCGGCCATCTTGGACTTTCGCTTTGATCCGTTAATAATCCCTCGATTGTTTGTTAAAATGTGCATGCTATTTTGATTGCTATAAGTCCGAAATCAATATTAAAATGAATAATCGGGCAATATTGATGTAATTTCGGGCAGGTAGCATCGTTTTTGACCCCCCCCCCCCAATTCAAAAACGATGCTACCTGCTTGAAATTACATCTCAGACCCATCCAAAAAATCTTGACAAGCAAACAAAAAAAAAAATAAAAAATAAAGGGAACACTGAAAATCTTCTATATCCTTATCCGTGGGGGAGGGCGGGAGCTGGCGTGGTATATATCTGTAACTTCAATTTCACTCTTAATTTCCTTAATTAGTACTAACATACTCCCCCAAAAAGTAGGGGGGAGGCTCCATGATAATTAAATTTTTTATATGTAAACATGGTAAATGCAAGCCCCCCCCCCCCCCCCCCCGACCGATGCTTCGTGCCTGAATTTTATGTCTCATACGAGGAATAGACCCCCACGTCACCTTTTACAAAACATATAAATTTATCAATATCATTATTAATGTCATGAAAAAACATCCGAAAAATGTTTTAAAAATAGGTTTCTTATAACAACAGTGCCTTGATTGATTGTCAATTTGCTACATAGAATACACATGTGATGCAAAACGTGTCACATATTTGACTAAATTCATTAAGCAAACGTTAACAAGTTTCCGACTTCGGCATTTTTGTTCAATAAAATATGGGTTTAAACTCAAACAACAGTATATCACTAAGTCATTCAGTGTTGATAAGGAAATTTTAAAAAAAATGTTCATATATCGAAAAAGCAATGCAAGAAAACAAACTGTTATCATGCGATATTCTTGTTTCTCATATTATAGTAGTTGACCCCGTGACGCCACAGTTCATCCCGCGCCAAATCGGCTTGATTAAAAATCGTTCTGAAGGTGTGAAATCGGGTTTTCCCCAAATGTCTCGAAAAGTACTTCTGCGACCGCAGTAAAATTTTCAGGATGTTTTTACACATAGATCTCCATTATATCAAAAATTGACCGCACTATACATGTAGGTAGGTAGTATAGATACCGTTTGTCCCTGGTATACTTTAAAACACGCTATAACTAATTATTATGATAATATTGAATCTGCATTACATGATAGTAGTAGGAATAGTAAAATATATTGGAAGTTGATGAAAGATTTATTCAAAGTTAAAGCAACAACTGAAATACCCCCATTGCAATTCTTTGAAAATGGACAACCTACATTAGCCTTTTCAGATATTGAAAAAAACAGAAACTTTGAACAAATATTTTTCATCAATTTCAAATATTGAATCTGCGAATCGTTCATTACCAAATTTATACTATATGTGTAATAATTTTTTTTCAGATATTCACATAGAGGTTCAAGAAGTTTTTGACATTATATCAATCTTGCCCGTTAATAAGGCTATTGGCCCTGATAATATTAGTCATAGAATGTTGAAATATACAAAATTTTCCATTTCAAAACCTTTATGTATGCTTTTTAACAAATCACTTGTTGAAAATTCATTTCCAAATTATTGGAAAATAGCTCATGTTCTACCGCTCTTTAAGAAAGATGATCCATCTGTTGCAAGTAACTACAGACCGGTATCCCTGCTAAGCTGTGTCAGCAAAATTATGGAAAGGATAGTTTTTAAGCACGTTTATAATTTCTTTCACGAAAATAATTTATTCTATAAATACCAGGCAGGTTTTTTGCCTGGCCATTCCACGGTATTCCAACTATTAGAAACATATCATAGCATTGTCAAAAGTATAGAAGATGGGAAAATGTGTTGTATGATTTTTTGTGATTTGTCTAAAGCTTTTGACAGGGTGTGGCACGAAGCCCTAATTTTTAAACTTCAAACTTATGGTATAAGTGGGCATCTTTTACAATGGTTTAAAAGTTACTTAAGTGATAGAACACAAAGGGTAATGTACAAAAACAAGTTATCATCAACGTTATGTATCAATGCTGGTGTTCCACAAGGGTCAGTATTAGGACCACTTTTATTTCTTATTTACATTAATGATGTAGCAACGAATATGTTATCATTTTGTAGACTATATGCTGATGATAATTCATTACAGCATTGTGATTTATATACTAAAAACATTGAAATTGTTTTGAACCATGATCTGAAAATTCTCAGCGATTGGTCTGACAAGTGGTTATTGAAATTTAATCCGTCTAAAACAAAAGCTGTTTTTTTCACTAAGAAACATGTAGAAGAATTTCCTAAGTTATTTTTTCAAGGGTGTCAACTGGACTATGTTTCAACCCACAGACATCTTGGTTTACTTTTTTCTAATGATTTAAGTTGGTCTCAATATATTAATAATATAGTAAACAGTGCATACAAAAAATTAGGACTTTTGAAAAAACTTAAGTTTACTCTAGGTAGAACTAATTTATCAAAAATGTATATCACGTTTATTAGACCAGTTCTTGAATATGCTTCTGTAGTATGGGACGGTTGCAATATGTTTGACATGGAGAGATTAGAAAAAGTTCAATTAAGTGCTGCAAGGATTGTTACTGGTTTACCCATTTTAGCATCTACAGATTCTCTCTACACAGAAACTGGCTGGGAATCTCTGGTCAGTCGACGAAATAAGGCTAAATTAATAACCATGTTTAAAATTCATACAAATCAAGTACCTGAGTACTTGAGCAATATTATTCCTCCCGTAACAAAAAATGTCTCAATATATCACACAAGAAATAGCGAAAATTATAGTGTTCCAATCAGCAGATTAGAACTTTACAAAAAATCTTTTGTACCTGACACCATTCGGAAATGGAATTCTCTCAAATTAGAAGTTAGGGAAGCAACGTCTCTCAACATATTCAAGAAAAACATTACTGAAAGTATTCCTCAACCTCCAAAATATTTTTCATTTGGTAAACGCACTATTAATATTTTACATACCAAGTTGAGACACAACTGTATTTTGAATTATGATCTGTATAGAAGAAACATTATTGAATCACCCAATTGTATTTGTGGTCAAAAGGAGGATGTTTATCACTTTTTCTTTGCATGCAAGAATTATGTAAATGCAAGAAACAATCTTTTTGAATTACTTTTTAATAGGCTTGATGAAACAATTTTAATTAACTCACATTTGCTTCTTTGGGGTAGTGACAATTTGTCTTACAATACAAACTGCTTTATTTTTTCAGCAGTTCAAAAGTTTATTAATGAGTCTGGAAGATTTAATAATTAAATTCCTTTTTGCTTTTGCTTTCTATACTGTACATTAACGTTATCTACTATATATTTGCAATTACTTTGTAAATGTATGTCTATGAATTTAATTATTATAAAGTCAATAACTATAAGTAACATGTAATATTACATGTACTATGACAATTGTATATATTGTATGTATTATCATTAGGAGAGGAACTTGTAAGTTGCAAGAACTTGTTTCCGATCCTTTTGTGTTACTTACACAATAAAATATGTTCAATACTTTAAAACAGTACTTAAGCAAGCAAATAATGAGAGAGAGAGAGAGAGAGAGAGAGAGAGAGAGAGAGAGAGAGAGAGAGAGAGAGAGATTTCAAAAAATGAAACATTTGGTAAATGATTAAATTCATATATAATTTCTTTTATAGGGAAATAATATTGTAACCAGTAAATTGAATTTTAAACAAAAATTTCACTTTTGTGTTATCCTAGAACCGTACATCGCGGATTTAATTACAGGTAACAAGTCTTAAACATCCGATCGCGAGGATATAATTACATGTATATACAATACGAACCACCGAGGGGTAAGAATATTAATCAAGGTGACAGTCTGGCAATTTACAGGTTGATGTTTGCAACATTGCCACCTTTGGTCCTTAGTACTATGTATGTGCATGTATTTTTAAAATACACTTATTTGATCTACTGTTACTTACACGTATGCAGGTAATATACACAAGTAAAGAAACTCGCTCAAGCTGAGCTCGATGCAACCAACCTATAGAAATAGCGTTTGTGAAATTTTTTAAACTTAGCGACAATTTGAAGTCTTCTTACCTTCTTACATGTATCAAAACAACAACAATCACATTGAAAAAAAAACCCCAAACAGTCTCACTATAATGACTTAATTAAACTACAAAACTTGATACAGTTATTTTAGCATGATTTTGAAGTCAATATAAAACATTTTTTTCCCCAAATGTTATATTTTACTCTCTTTTATTTAAAAAAATCCGTTTAATGGGTAACAATGCGGCGTAGACAATCGCCGTTATTGACGATGTGGTGATGTGGTTCTTGTTCTGTGCACCTGACTTCATGAAACATGATATGAGATTGTCTTAGTATTCCGAATTCTTTTAAAGGGGGGGGGGGGGGGGGGGATTTAACAATCGGGTTCGTAATTCAACATAACTATTACACTCCAAGATGGAAACTAGGAACATCACTGGGAACATCAGTCTGATCAGAGTTGAGAAATGACTACATGAAGTTTATGAGCATTAGATATGAAAAAAACGTCATCATTGGGTAAACATTTGGTTGCTTACAATCTGCATAAGGTATTTTTTAAGCGTTGCATTAGTAGGCCTACTGCACAGCAACAGAGGTCATTCTTATCTGCTGAGGTAAAGAACTGCACCTGTTAGACGCTCACCATCTATACATTATTGTGCCAAATATTCATCTCTTTTCGGGATGGATTTTTTATACACTGATTTTAGGTGGGAAGCGCCTATGGTAATTACCAGAAAGAGCTATATAATATGTAATGAAATTATAAGTTCCTAAGGGATAGATAACAAGAAAGTCTAATAAGATGGATTAAAAATGAAGAACCAAGTAATAACTATTAATTGAGGATTAGAATCTGCATTTTATAGCAAACATGCACCTACAGTATTTTAGAAAATCAACACAATACATTCTCACATGTCTTTAAAAGATTAATATCAGATGAAAACATGAAATGTTTGTACAGTTGTTGATCCAATCAATTACTATGAGACAGAGTTTAATGTTATGTGCAAATTAAGGTGAAATAACAAAAGAAATAATTTATTATGAGAAATCATGAGAAAAATATCTGTGATATATGGGAACATTTATCCTATGTGAAAAATCATGGGATATATCCCATTTTCTTTATTTTGTGGGATTTTTTGTCCTATATGGGAGAATTAATCCCATTTTTTAACAATTATGGGATTTTTTCTCCCACATGGGACAATTTATCCCACAGTACTTTTTCTCCCATGGGATTTTGGTGGGGTTTGAGATGGGATGAAAAATCCCACCAAAATCCCATGGGATTTTGATATTTGAGAGACAATTATAAGAAAACTAGAGCAATGTGTACATTCATGCTGACATGATAGGATCAAAGTAAAATGTCCCACCAAGATATATAAACAAAAGTAAGCTATGTCCAACAGAAATGGTAGCTAAAAGCCCGGACCTTGTCATGTCCGGACTTAAATGTCGTACTGTTATAATTAAATTTTAAGGGAGTGATAGAGGGTAAATGAAAGATAGTGAAAATGCAGAAAATATCAAATTTTGAGTGATTGCAATTTATCATTTATAATCAATGAGTATATTTGTATTAGATTAGAGATATCTGTTCGGCGAGAATCAAACCTTTACTCAAGGATTTATAGATTAACATACCGGGAATGTATGTGTACTAAATGAAAAGTACAGAGGAAATATACATATGGAACCGAAAATCAAAATATAGCAGAAATCCACGAATCTTGACCGTAAAATGCATTAAACCTGGAACTATAAAGAAACTATAAATAAACTATAAATAAATATCATTAAAAAAAAAATAAATAAAGGAACCTATGGAGTAAATCGCTTAATCATTTTGTGAATTGGCAATTTTTTAATATGAATAAATATACAAAAAATTAATGATACTTGATGGCATCAGATTTTCAAAAGGGTGTCCAGGCAGCGCAGTGGACAATGTACTCGCTTGTCACCTGCTGCGACCGAGCTCGATCCCCGTGATCGACAGTACTAGTTGTATGTGACAGGGTATGGTGGTCGCCCGCTTGGACAGGTGAGTTTTCTCCGGACACTCCAGGTTCCTCCCACATCAATGACGCCCTCGCGCTAACATTCGTGACAACGAGAAATATTAATATAAGTTGT
Organism: Magallana hongkongensis; assembly: GCA_015776775.1. Taxonomy (NCBI): domain Eukaryota; kingdom Metazoa; phylum Mollusca; class Bivalvia; order Ostreida; family Ostreidae; genus Magallana; species Magallana hongkongensis. The sequence continues at coordinate 34,442,131 of CM027470.1, forward strand.
AGAACTTGTTTATCAATCGTTGTAAAATAAATAAAGTTCAGTTTCATTTTCCTGCATGCAGTTTTTCAAAAGACAGATAGACACGACTTTGAGAGAAATATATCCTCTCTTTAAAAACACTAATGACGTCAACAATTTAAGCAGACCACATTTAGATGATATCTTTACAAACACCGTGGCTCCTAAATTACTTTAAGACTCCTCTCAGAAAACATTTTGGACATTAAAAATAAATCATAATCATTATAAAAAACTAAAGAAAACAAAGAATAAGGGTGACGTTGAAAATTTGAAAGGATTTTTTAAGAAGGTACTGCATGTAGAATACCGGGTTGCCAAGTCATGTTTAACTTAACATTCTTTGTTCAAATTTCCTGTGATAGCTAAAACTCTTTATAAAAATCATACAAAATCAATATATATAAGAAAATGAACCATAACGTTAACATTATCGCCTATGGAAAATGCATATACCCATATTGAGCTCCATGCTGGTAAGGCATATTTCTTGTTTATTTGCAATTATTATGATATGCTGTAACAGTATTTTTCTGACAATGCCGGCGCCTGACAGGAACAACTTATATATTTTGGGGCAGAATAAATGAAAACACACCTTCAGGCAATGTACATAAGAGATCAAGTTATAAACACTATTATCTAAACAGTAACTACTTATACTTGCTATATGTACTGAATGCAAATTTAAATTATCGCGCCATATGACTTACTTGATGATGTCACAAAACGGCAGCCTACATGCACTAAGTGTTGAAGCCATGATATTTACATGTATCATCACTGAAACTAATGTAAGTATATTTTCATGCTGAATGACATTGCAGACAATAGGTTCTTTTATCAATAATATAAAAGAGTTTTCAGGAAATATTGCCGACTTATAGTTGATATTAAGAGAGAAACATATGACATTATGAAAGAGAGATTTAAAAAAAACCATGGGACCACCACGGTGTAATAGTCCAATCCACACTTTGCAAAAGTTGTTCCCCTTTGCGGAGTCAACCCAAAGGTCAAAAGGGAAAAACAACTTTAGGCCTACCCTTCTTTATACAACCAAATATTTGTGAAGAAATCTCTTGGAATTTGATTTATTCCTTCGAAGTGTTGGTTGCCACAACTTGTATTCACTAATACATGTATGTACAGTGTATATGTAAGTTGTAAAGCTTTTTAGTCAATCGTTTAACATTTCAAATTAATTAAATTCAGTTTTTAATGCATTCTAGACCTTTGGGCGATGCAGCTTAGGATTTCTAATCGTGCTTAAAACCATAACTACTTGAAATCAACGAGTAGGATAAATAGAATATGTTTTATTAATTAATGGGGACTCTTCACATCAGAAACATAAGAAATTTTGACCAGCAAAAAAGGGGGATATAATTACGGTTATGTCTAACATTGTGAAAAAAAGAAGAAAAAAAAAGAAGAGAAAGCCCAACCCACCCACCCAGCGCCCCAGTCCCGACTATATTTACTTTTATTTTAAATAAAAATAAAAATAAAAAAAGCGTTTGTTCTCCTTTGCCAAAAAGGGTTATCTCCCGCGTCATTGTTCTACATCTATTCAGAACCCCTCTTATTTAAGCGAAGACTGTAGTGGTTCCAGTGTAGGATAAGAGAGTTCCGAAATGTAAGTCTCTATGACGCATCCATGGTGACGTCACAATCACCGATTTTATAAACACACAATGGTAAGTAATTTATATTTTTCCTTGTTTCGAAGCATATTGTTAAATAAGGATCGGTTTACATTAATTAAGCACTACTCATTAAGAACCAGTGAAAATAAAAGACGTTTTACAGTCGACATTAATGTCAAAATCATTTTTCAGTGACGAGAAAAATATCCTGTTATAATGATAAAAATCTTATAACTACGAGACCCTAACAGATTGTAATAAGGTGTTTTTCGAAGGATTTTTAAAATTGTTTGATGGCAAATGTAGCTAGCTAACAGCGCTGAATACCATGATGTTTTCTAGAGTTTGGGGTAAATTACCCCCCTCCCCATCCCGAACTGTAAAACAATCGTAATGAGTATAGTTTATATGGCTTTGTAAAGGTGTCGTTTTTTGTCGAGGTAAATTTACCTTAAGCAATATCAACACAGTCATTATCTGTTTATTTTTATGGTTCGACTTTGTTAATGCGTGGTCTTGCGTCATAGTGATTTACCCTAAATAATTGCAACAGTCATTTTCTACATATTTTTATGGCATTGACTTTGCGAAGGTGTGGTCTTGTATTGGGTAAGTCCTTAACCCCCCCCCCCCCCCCCAAAAAAAAAAAAATAAAATAAAAAAAATTGCAATTGCACCACAGTCATTTTCTATTTAGTTTTAAAGCTTCGAGATTGTAAAGATGTTGTCTAGTGATGGGATAAATTTACCCCCCCCCCCCTCCCCGAACTACAAAACAATAGTGATCTGTATACTTTTAAGGTTTCGACTTTGTAAAGGTGTTGTCTTGTGTCGGAGTAAATAATTAAATTTACTCCTAAGAATTGCAACACAGTCTTTATATATGTATATATTGCAAGTTTTACTTGTATATTCTCTTTACACCCTGTTCCAATTTAAATTTTATATATATTGAGATGCTTTCAGTTTGTTGGTTTTTGGGGTACATTTCCACTCAAAAGATTTTTTTTTATTTCTTGTTACGTGTGTTATGCAGTAAATAAAGGTTAAAATGTCTTAATTTGCTTACATCTGTGTAATCGCTTTCATCGTTCGAAACAGAAAAAACCCAGATTTTCTGTTTTATTAAGAACGGGTTATATATAAAAATCGATGTAAATATATTGTTACTAATTACCAAAAAAAAAAAACTTGCAAAAATAATTTATTATGAGAGACTTCTGGTTTTATTGGATTTGATCACGCCCCGACCGGAATTATCACCTCATAATACTAAAAGAATGATTCCTTATTACTTAATGAAACCAGCGTCATTTTTCACATGTTTTAATGCAACAAAAAATAGTTACGTCCTACCGAAAGTCGAAGCTCTTGTTAAGTGGTTCTAAAGTTGTATAGCACACTTGTCGATACTGATATTATGGATAAAAGTTATAATAATCAAAATACTTTAACCTTTTTAGAATTTTAATATTTAACAATATTTAAATACAAAATATTTTTAAAAATTTTTGAAAGGTGAAAGAATAATAAAAGACTCAGCGGAATGGGAACTTATAACTTACAGATCCTAATACTCAAACCCATTACGGTACGCTGTTTGGTGACAACTTTCCAGATATAAGGAATAAGGAATCATTCTTTGCTTATTATGAGATGATAATTTCGGTCGGGGCGTGATCAAATCCAATAAAGCCCAAAGGGCTTTATGATAGATATGATCACGCTCCGACCGAAATTATCACCTCATAATATTCAAAGTATAATTCCTTATTACTTATATTTATATAATTTTAAGCCATTGTACAATTAGATATTTAAATATATATAAATAGGCACACCCCGCTGGAGCCCCAATTTGAAGTTATGGGTAATATAGTACAAAATCGATACGTAGTGTTATCACAGGCAAATATTAATATAAACAATAAGATGAGATTTTTTTTTATATTTTATTATTTATTACGATAAAATGTCACAAACTCACAATTAATATGGAGTTGTCCCATACCCAATATAACTTGACAGAAATATCTTACATACAGTATCTACATAAATAGATGTATATCTACATTCTATCATTTATCATTCAGCGTTTATGGAAATTCAATTTAAAAAAATGTATAATGTAATACTTATCTTAAAGTTAAAAAAAAAAAAAAAAAAAAAAAATATATATATATATATATATATATATATATATATATATATATATATATATATATATATATATATATATATATATATCTGTATGAAGTAGTATATAAAAAAGGCGTATAAAAAGTTTGCATGGCTTTGAGATGAAGATATAAAAAAAACCCTGAACAAACTATAAAACAATTCAGATAGGATCAAGTAATCAATTTGATACTTAAATTCAAGTTATAACCACTGTCCAAAAATTATAAGTGATAAACTACACTACATTTGTTTACATGGAATACCGGTATGCTACATAAATGTACTTGTAATATCGCAGACTACTTCAAAAGGTGTGGTTTTTGGGAGTTAATTACCGTCTTCCTTGGAAGACAGTATAAAGAGTTCAAATAATTTACAGTCTCCTGGCTGTGCACTTCCTTTCCTTTGTGATTGGTAGAAAATACATGATGTGAAAATTTACATTTATTTCATTTGGTTAAATTACTGTTCGGCGCAAGGGAGATAATTTTCTGATGATCTTTTTCATGTACGAAGTAACAAATTTCGTAGATTTCAAATCTTAAAAAGTGAGAAAACGAAAAAGCAATACAAAATTGCTATGAATGAAATTCAGCCTTTGGTTTTCAGGTCCAACTAGTTGAAAGTAACATTCTATAATATCTATTGAAATTATTTGTTTTTCTTTTAGCATTGATTATTCAAATATTTATACATTGTTTATTCAAATATTTATGCAAAATTAAAAAAAATGATGCGGTATGCCTTATATCGGTAAAGTTATTTGCACCTTAGATAAATAAATGCAGTAGAATAACTTTGATTTTATAAAAATAATACGAGTCTTCGACCCTACCTAAGACCTCTTTTACCCTATAGTCGATCTCAACTTACAAGCTCGGGTACGCAGTTCTCAATTTTGGACACCAAGGCTTAAACGACACATGACATAAAATGTTCCACTCGCCATGCTATGTAGAGGAAGGTGACATTTATATAAAAAGAATTAAACTGTCTTTGATGACTAATTGCTGTTTAGGGTTTGTTCTAAAGACGGTAAGCTTTTAAAAAAAGCTAAACTTGTTTTAATCAACTCTCCTATACACCTACTCGGGCAAAGCGAAAGTGAAACAGTGTTTGGACCTAAGCACAAATCAATACCGCTGACAACACTTGGTTCTTGAAAATAATCGATTAATTCGATGCTATGTATTTTGAAGCATTGTTTTTCAAGAAAAAGTATTTATTAATACCATGGGAATAATAGTTTTAAATTGTTACAAACAGTTTAGATATTTTTACAGTCGTATATATTCCTACGCTAAAGTTCAATGCAGACGCTTGGCTGTCTCCGTTAATATCCGACAAAACAGTCTCTCTTGCTTGTCGGAGACAAACGGAGACAGCCGAGCGTTTGGTTGAACAAGACAAGAGTTCAATCTTGCCTGGATCCATACAATTTCTCAGAAATACTCAATAACTGACACTACTTGCCATGCAAAATCACATATCGTTGATTTTGAATAAATGATAATCGATAAAATCAACTCCCGTCAGTACTTCAGTACTTTGATTTTAACGAGTGTGCGTTGTGGGCGAGTGGAATAGCGCTATACGTGGCAATGGAAATAATTAACCATTGAATCGTTATTTTTTGAAAGATGTGGTCTCATAACTGCAACGGTGTGTGCATACAAATTAAATAACGACAAATTGTTTGCACACACCGTATCAGCCATGAGACCACATCTTTAAAAAAAATAATGATTCAAATATTTTTTTGCTTGTCAAGATTTCTGATGATCAGTCTACCCCCCCCCCCCCCCCCCCAAGAAAAAAAAAACCCACAAAAACTTTCAATTTGCTTTCGACGCCACTGTAACTGTTAAAGTATATTTATATCAATAAAAATATTGACCAGGCAGCGTAAGCATAATATCAGGTCGTGATCCGATTTGAAGTCGCGAGGAGAGTCAGACATGTTCCTCGAGAAAGACTGATGAAAAACTGAATCATTATGTATCATGCACACAAGATTTAGGGATTGGGTCTTTAGTGTTATGCGTAAATATCACTCAAGTAAATCAATGCAATTTAATAGGGGGGAAGTGAATGTAAATATAATTGCATTAATGTCACAAATAGGGTGGGGCGTCAAAATAAGAATCACAAACTATTGGCTTTATTGACCCAATATTTGGGTGTCCTGTGATGAAATCTTTTGGAATTTAATTTATTTCTTCAATATGTGTGTTGGGGCAATCAAAATAGAGAACGGAAACGTATTTTTAATTTCAAATGACAAAGTTATAAACCTTTAAACTACAAAGGCTACTGTAAGAAATCTAAAGGTTTTCATCCAAAGATGGCGGACAGGAACATAACTTTTGTAAAGTGTGGATTTGTCTATTTAAGGAAAATAAAGTTTAATTGAAAAAAAAATGACATTGTAGCTTTTTAAAAGTATACCAAAAAGGCCAAATATTTATATTCAATTTAAAAAATTTAAGACATAATGACGTAATTCCTTGTGTGGCGTAATTAATTGTGTGACGTCATAAAAGCTTTGTTTATAGAGTAACTACAGATATTCAGAAATGGTAAGAACTTTTTTCTTATGATCTGTTTTAATCATATATTGGGGTGCCACTTTCTAGTTATTGACATGTCTTGGCGAATAACATCTTAATTCCAATTTGTGGAGAGTTGGTGCGGAGGGGAGGGGGGTTACATAGTTATTCGACGGAAAATTTTATCTGATAATACATATAGGATACAATTTGTGAAAAACGTCGATGCAAGCCCGTATATAGCCTTATATGCATTATAAGCTTTACCAAATCAAAAACCGTGGTTTGCAAAGGGGGGGGGGGGGTCGGGAATGTTGCTCAAAGTACATTTTTTTTTAAAAAATGTCAATGGAAACAAAGATATGTTTTGTGAAATTCTTTTCGAGAAACACCATCAAGTCAAATTAAAATTTATTTGTGGAATATGCCATCACAGTATAAGGAAAGGAAATATATATAGGTGGATATACATTATTACATTAAAAGGTCTTGATAGTCCTCGCTATTTTAAGACTATTTTGGTCTCCTTAAGAAGAAGAGCAAAAAAAACCCCAATTTAAAAGATAAGATATTTGACTTTTTCTTATAAAATAATGGTTTATAGCTTAAAAAATCCTGTACATCATGTATATTATGTATATTATGTATATACAATTTAAAGTAGATCTAATGGTTAGCTGACCACCCAGCCTCCTTAACATAATTTGTAGCACAAACAATGTGGCACAAACAATGTGTGGCACAAACAAAGTGGCACAAACCCATTAGCTCACACCATCAGTCTTGACATAAGTCATTTGGAATTGTTACATTATCTACCGTTATAAGAAGAACAGTTGTGTGCTTATGTGAACCCAATTTACAATTGTTAGGATGAACAAGTCAGTGAGAAAAGCAGAGAACCCGGCAACGGAGAAGCGACAAGCAAGGAGGAGGACAAGAGGGAAGACAATAGAGGCGTAGATGATAATAAAGATCATTGCAAGGAGGCAGTGATTGAGGAAGGTAAGAAGGCAGAACACACCATAAACGATGCGATAAAGAGCAATTAGACAATATGTTTCATCAATTCAAACTTTATGGTTCATGTCTTGATTAACAAATTTAAAATTTAAGTACATGTACATGTATAGTGGTTCTTTTGATCCTATATTTCATATCAATATGCCATAGGAGATGATCATGAACTCTCATCAGATGATAGTTACGTCACCTGTGTAGAAGTTCTAAGCGATGATGAGAGCAAAACAGGTAAGCTTTCATTAATAAAAGTTTGGTCTTCACTTTGCAATTAATAGTTGGGAATTTAAAAAAAAAACTTATTAACTATAATGTATATTTAGCAAAAGACAATGGAATCACTGGGGAGGAAAGTGCTGGCTCCACCGCTAGTTATGAGCTTGGTGAATCAAGCAAGGGAGACTGTGGAACCGGTGGTGAAAAGGGGGGTGAGGACGGAACTACAACCGAAAGAAATACCCGTAAAGGGAATTCTTGCAGTTAAACTAAAGACCGAAAAGAAGAATGTACAAAGCGATTTTCTCGAAGTACGTCCTGTAAATATTGGTATGGTTACAAGGAACAAGATCGTGACCCTTAATGTCAGAGAGAAGGTAAGAATCGAGCAGCCATTATGATGAAAAAAGGCGAGTCTTCTTCTTAGGCTTCTTAGACTTCTTAGTACTAAACTATTTATCATAAATTCTTATTGTGAGTCTAAACTAATAAAGATTTTATATTTTACTTGCTTTAAACTAATTCATGGTATCCAACAAACCATACATGTATACCATTGTCATATATAATATTTTGATACCACAAAATATTGAATTCCGGTTCAAAATAGTATGCAAAAGTCTGTACCTGCAATACATTGAACCCCCTGTAAAATATTAAACCCGGAGTTCAAAATATTATGGCAGCGAAATAATGAACGATTTTAGTTTATTTTTTGAAAGGGGGGAGGGGGCAAAATATTCAAATCACTTTAATTTCAGAACAAATTAAGGGGCCTCGAAGGGCAACAGGAAGATTGTAAAATAAACACACATGGTACCCCAAAAAGACAATTCCCATACACACACTTCTATATCTTACCGATATTGATTGTAGTTCATTGCTCTGTATAGAAATTGACAAGTTTATCGATTGTTCGAAACTATCAGCGACCTTAGAAAAATCACGGTCTGTACGAAATAATCACGACTCAAATTCCCATAACATACGATTTGGCTGTTTCTTTTATCTATTACGTACTGATGAACATTAGCAATAATTTAGTTGATTATACTTACTTTTTAAGATCAGTTTATTACTTTTTAAAAAGAAGGATATCAATATAAAACAGGCAGGTACCATCGTTTTGGGGGGATGGGGAGGGGGGGGGGGGCAGACTTATCGAGTAAAATCTAAAGCCAAAAAAGAGGAAAAACAAGGAAATTTACATTTTTCAAAAATCGTGATTTCAAATCCTTATCCGTGGGAGGGGCGGTTACGCAGAGTGAATTGTTCCTATATACATAACTTCAGTTTCTAATTTCAAGGCTAATTTCCTTGCTTTCACTTTAATTTTTACATGCTCACCAAAAATGGGGAGGGGGGAGGGTAACTCCATGTTAGTTCACTTTTTTAAAAACTTTCAATCTTTTCTCCCATGACAAATTAGAAAATATTTGTTTGATATGTCACGACCATAATATTGTGAGATATATATACAAAAATATGATGTTACACCGACACTACACATACACATATTTTAATACGTTTTGGTCAAAATCTTAAAATAGCTTTTTCGCTAAATGCAACTCTCCTTCAACACATGTATACACTTGTCAAACTATGTAAAGGACTCAAAGAAAAAAGAGCGAGATGATGTCCCCCCAAAATCCTGCATGGTGGTCGAGTCTAAAAATAAAAAAGAAGAGCCAAAAACCGCCTCCCCTGGGGAAGAGCTCCTGGAAAATATACATGTAGAGGCCGGCCTTCAAGAAGACATTGTAAGTATCGATAACAACACTCATTTATTTTAACTGCCTTAGCAAAATGTTTGAATCAATTAAATTCTTTTCATAATTCAGTTGACTGTTTTTTTTTCGTTACAGAAATTCACAACAAAACGAGGCGACCAGCACAGGTCACATTTCCGACACCAGCAGACTGTGGGCCAGATAGCAGTATGTTGACTTTCGGTTTTTATTTAAAATACTGTCTGTTTTAACATTTTTTGTATAAATTGGATTACCGCGGAGTTTAAGGTGGCTGGATGGTCAACAGATTACCCTACAGATTTACCTCTAATTCCAAGCTGTGGTTTGTTTAGGCAAACTTATAGTTGGAGAAAGAAACACTCTATATATTTTACCTTTTAAATCAATATTTTTACACATACACTACGGCCAACGCGGTTGGCTGTAGTGTAGATCTTCTTAAAAGGAGATCAATACTGTATATAAATGGCCACAGCTACGGACTCTCTTAATACTCCAAAAAAGCAACGTTATCTTTAGGTAACTCTCAACATTTAACTTGTGCATTCTAATTTCCTGACCTAAGTATTTTTTGAATTATTACGTCTACATTTTAACATCTGAATCCACTGATACCTATGCACAAATGTTAATAAAACCACGATGTTGATTAATAAAAAAAATGAAATATTGGCTGAATGAAATAAAGAATGGTAAATTTCTGAAAAAAAAATATCAAATCGCTTTCACCAAAAATTCTTTTAACAGGAATCCAGAGAGTGGCACCTAGATACGGATGATATCCGGTACGGGGTTCACAGAACCTACTCGGACCAACCCCCACAAGAAGAACCGGTAAGTATGAAATTTTCAAATAATTTATATATATATATATATATATATATATATATATATATATATATATATATATATATATATATATATATATATATATATATATTATATATCCCCCCAACATGTAGCGATTTTGAAAAAGTGTAAACTGTTGAGGTACTTTGCGGACAGGTGAAATGTATTGATATGATAAATCAATTATGAATATATACAAAAAGATATCCAGTCCATCCAACCAAAGTTCCCAATATATTTATTGGATTAGACTTGGTCTTCATACCACGTGACCAACCAGCTAATCCACTGATGCAAAGTGATACATGTATAATTATGTTCCTTTTCCACAAAGAGATAAAAAAAAACTTTGTAAAAACCTCTCATATTTATAGATAAAATTAAAGAAATAGTCAGGGATACCTGACTCCAGCTGTTAATTATGTTTATGTATGGCGCACCATTGTTGTGTTTTGTACTTAGGGTTGCTGGACCATATGCAAGGTGTTGGGAATGGACCTGTGCTGCTGTTGCCTCTGCACGTCGCCCCCAGATCCATATTTTATAGAGGTATTTAATTTTACTTGGTATGTATGCAACATCCATCTTTATATTGATTTAAAAAATCAGATGCGTGGTACTATTACTAGTTGCATTTCTTCTTTTTCAGGAGGTAGAGGATGATAAAGAGGCAAATTGGCAAGAGGAAAGGAGTGAAAATGGACAAATCAAACCAGATGGCAAAGACTTGGAGGATATCTCGTTCACTGCTAACTTAGTAGAGACTAAGCCAAAACGTGTAAGGGTACATTATTAGTTCGCTATATATTCAATTCTATTATTCAAATTACTATAATAGTTTAACATAAATTTAGTATTATGATTCTAATAATACACAGCGCACAGTTTGGGAGAATGGTTTTTGAAATTTAGATTGAACATTTTTTTTTCAGAGGATGAAGAGAATCAGGCGCTTTTTTAAACGTCTTTTCTGCTGCACATCAGGGTAAGAAAATGTTTCTGAGCAAAAATGAAAGTACAATCATGAGCTCTGATAAGCTCGATTCTTTATCACCATCACCATTGAAACTTTAATCTATAACAACCCCCCCCCCCCCAAAAAAAAAAGGGATTTGTTTGGATTGCTAAAGGGAGATACCTCAATCCTTATCAATCACCCCCCCCCCCAATGCTCATGGAAGGTTAAGGTCATATTTATTAGATTGTAACTCCTTAAGTCCATGCAAACTCATATCCAGGCAACACAATGCCTGCATGGCCTGCAATGCCTATCGACTTTGTATGTGTAAAGGCAAAGGTTGAATTTTATAATCGTGCTCGTAAAGAACATCCACTTCTACATATTACCCCCTGGCGAGACATGATCAATCCGTAGCACCGTTAACTCCATGGGGGGGGGGGGGGGGGCATACAAGAAGAGCTGCCTAATTACGGCACTATTTTGTTTTCCATTCATATAGCCAGCTCGTCTGAGTCTCTGAGAAGCTAACCTGTCTGATCACTGTGTCCCATGCCACTTGATTACAAATACTTGAAGGTCAACACACTTGTCACAGAATCAGAATTATAATGTGCCAATTACTCTAGTTTCATTTATAATCTTGGGCATCCATTTTGGTGGAATCAATGAAAATCGCAGTTTTAAGAAGAAAAAAATCGTGGCCAATGATCCTATCGATACAAAATGTTAATAAATATTGCATTTGATTCCGTCGATCAACTTAAAAAATGAAATCGACAAACATTGGTATTCAACGAATATTGATGAAACCACAGTACATTCTTCTAACAACTGGTTGGCAAACCAAGGCTTTAGTCTTTTTTCCCCATAGGTTGTAGCAGTTATTGCTTTTCTATTATACGTACACACCATCAAGATATGTACAAGAAGAATTGTAGAATAGCACCTACCACACAAGCCAATGACACTACCGTACCTGAATGGTCAATACATATCAACGTCGGAAACCCACGGTTGATTACGCGTCGTTCCTCTCTTCATCATCCGTGGGTCAGTATTCAATTGGCGTAATGCAACCTTTTAAAACAGAAGAGTTCCACCACTGTTACGACTAATTTGATTGGGTGATATTTATAAATATTTGGTCATTAAAACGAACGTCGAAGTTTGAAGGGACCCATGAGAAATTGGAGAGGAACGACGCGTATAAATTAACTGTGGGTTTCAGACGATGAATACATAATAGATTTTTTGTCCCAGCTCTTTCACATTGGGAGGGATGAGGAAAAAAAATACAGGTGGAACTATGCCCCTGTAAACCCCGTCCTGACCAACAAGGCATGAACAGCTTGAGCTGTAGTAACCTTCAGCTACCACCAATTTGTGATAAACTTAATAGCATGTAACAGAAGCAACATTCAACAGATGTACAAGGTCTGACTCGGCAGTATTTAAGCAGTCAGCAATGGACAGGGCTGACCATTTCTGCTCCTTGCGAGTACTTGAGTTCTATACTAGAGCAGACATCTTGCAGCACAAAGAATACATCTTCTTGTGACCATCCTGAGCAAACAAGCTACATTTCATTGTGCTCATCGTAAGGAACATAGAGGTTTTTTTATTTGGTGCTCATCATCCTGCGACACATAGGATACATATCCATGTGCTCACCTTGGAGCACATATGGCACAGATTCCTGTGCTTGTCTTATGCTCATCCTAAAGCAAATGTGGTGCATATCCCTGTGGTTATCTTGGAAAACACAGGGTTCATCTTATTGTGCTCAGCCTGTATCTCTTTCGATACATCTCTCTGAGCTTTTTGTGCTTACCCTGGTAGTCTGCAGGAGTTGTAGGAACTCCTAAAGGACTGGGGCCAGCACAAAAAGGTTTAGATCGAGCCACCCTTGGATTTGTTTTCCTTGTTCAGCGATGGCCTCTGTCAGTTGGACCTGGTCCAGTTTTCTTTATCCAAAGTGAATTCATTTAATGGAATTAATTAATTTGGTTCTCTGTTAGCACCAGATGTGAACCTAGTCAATTCGATCAGAATTGATAGATTTAATTCATGTCTAGTTCTTAATTTATTGTGCTTAAGGCTTTCCAAGCTTATTAGGCACATAATGGACTCCAAACAAATATTATCCTTAATAATGTTGTTTTGATAAGTTTAATATTTGAGCTCATAATAACTTTTTTTTATTTAGTGAACAAGAAAACGACAATACACGTACATTTTTATACTTTTTTATGATTTCGTTAATAAAAGTTCTTTTTGTTTTGCCTAAACGACTGAGATAGACCTTCTTTGCTAAAATGCTCTACGTTAGATTATTTGAATAACAATTGTTCACATGCTTTTTCGATTTCTTTTTCAGATGTCGGGAGGATTAAAAACAATGATAAAATCAACTGTGCATGTGATATATATAATATAACGTGAAAACAATAATAATTTTTGGGCTGCATTTCTTTTGTTTAGGAAAAAATAATGAATCAATAGTGATTTATTTTAACATATATACCAGTGAATTTTGTTGAGACAAAACTATACATCAAAATGCCATGGAGAAGTCAGCTCAAAAGAGAAGCTTGAGATTGAGATGAAATGAAGCAGCAACTGAAACCAACACTGAACCAGTGAACGTTTGCATATTGAAATTATTTGAATCAACAGATTTCCGGCTGGACTCCCTGTAACCAAATTTGACCACAAATGAAAGAGTGTTTGCCGGTACTACCCATCGAATGTTATATTTCAAACCCTGGATTTCATAGTTACAAATTTTCCTTCGAAGTTGGACTTTATTTCAACTTTGTTTATTGAAATGTCACATGCGCCTGGTAATTTATTATTGAAAATTCAACTATTGATAAAAAAGCTTTTCAGGATAAAAATCAATGTCTTCAGTATCGCCTCTATTAAACTACTGATGTCTTCAGAAAAGCCTCCAAACCACCTCCAACTTCAAGAACATTATTTTGATATGCTCTCTGTGTGTGACTTTTATGAGGTCTTTCTAGTGGATAGAAGGGAGATCGAATGTTCATCACTTGAATGATGGCTTAATCAACGTTAAATTATGAGAGCCCCCAACACATAAATGTTATGATATATGTTTTCAAGACCAATTCATGATGAGAGATCAGGAGAACTGGTTTTTACAAAACGATCTACTGAACAAAACTGCATCAAATCCAAAACTCTGGACTGGATGAAAATCATAACAACTGCATTAGCTGTCACTATGATGTGTACTAAACACATGCATAAGTCACATACATCTTAATGAATTCATTTCAGGAGACCTGATGTCTTTATGGTTAGAATTATATACAACTTTAGCCGTTAAGATTTTTTTTATAAAAAGTGATCATCTGTCAAAGACATGCATTTTATCAGATATTTTTAAAAATTGATGCGCATTATTTCATGAAGAATGAAGTCGTAGTAAATATATATTATGTTCCTTGTCTTTGCATCCATGCTACTTTATAACATCATGAACATTTAATAATAATGTATAATAATTAATGCATGTCAACAAGTTTTGTCTTCTATATTTTAAGCCTGGCATTGCTGATATGTATATTATAAGGACCTCAATCAAAAAAAATGTTCAACCTTTCAGCCAGCACCAATCAAGGCCCGGAACTAGTTTCTGAGACCATCCCATGAAAAGTCCTTCTCCACAACTTGAATTTGATGAGCCTCTGCCAAGCTGTAAGCTAGAATGGACTCTATTTCTTAAAGAAATCAAATTTTATTTATTTCAATGTTTGCATGAAAATCATGATGATCCCGTCTGATAGAGCTATTCAAAAAGGACCCTTTGACTGCGTTGCCATTTAAGTTGTTTTTTTGTTGATTAATTAGTTAATTACATGTAAATCGTTAACTAACAATTGTTATAAGTTTCTAATTTAGGCAGCACTTTAACCGTACGTGGAGCAGGAGACAAACCAAACACATCAGGCTGGTTCAGTGGTCAAACACTGGACACAAAGAGATTACCATTACAATTATAGTATAGGGTGTTGGATATTGATAGAAATAGGAAGCGTCTTTATTAGTTTTCATAATTTTTCATCAATTAAAAATGAATTATTGTTTGAGTACATTGTATTGATATTGCAACTATTTTTTCTCCAGGCACTCCACAGCATGCTGATGCAAACCATTTTTGTCCGTTTATTGTGCTCAATGACATGCGCTTGATTAAATGACACTTAGATAATAAAAGTGCTTGACGTCCATAATAATCCTAAAAGGTACATAAAACTACCACCCAGTTGTAATGTGGAGGTGGCTCCCTTACTCAGAAAAACGCCACTGTCACAATTAGGGTCACTATAATAGAATTGTTGACAAAGCTAAGGAAATGGAATTATTGATGATGAAATATAGTTATCATTATCAATTTTGTGTGAATACTCTTAAATACTTCAGTAGATGGTTTTTTCATAATGTTCTTGATTATTTAACAGGAATGACAGCAGAACAATCCACTGGATGGAGTTATAGCACTAATTAGAGATGCTGAGGTAATCATCATTATCAAGATTAACTTCCTTCACTGATACACTCAAGATGTGAAGAAAATAAAATATGCGTAAATATAAAACTAAGATAAACTTTAATACTATTTTCAATGAAAGAAGTGCTGAAAATATATACCATTTCTATACCATAATGCTGAGGGATTATCATTATCGAAATAATTTGATTCACAGTTACGCAAGATATAGAGCAAATTAAAATTACATATAGTCAAATGAATAGAAACTTTGATACTATTTCAATGCTAGAAGTGCAGAAAACATGTTACATATATACAATTTATACTTCTTTTTTATTGTATGCTGCAGTGACTGGGGGTCGGTCTGTCAAGATCAACATTGATGGGCGCCAGACAGAGATCTGTGAGAGTGGGGACTACACTAAATAAAGCAAAACAACTGCAGCAAGATGCTCATACATCAGAATGTCAGAACATTATTGCGTAAGATAGTGACTGGAAAAGGACACGGGCTATCAAAGAAATCACCCACATCCCTTTAAATTGTTGATACGTTTTGTATATTTTTACCAATTCATAAATAAAGTTTGGAAAGATATATCACTTGATTGTTATGCATGATATCTTCTTTATGACTACTTAAAATGCGTTCATGCATTATATTTAGAAATGATTTGATCCAGAGAATATCTGGAATTAAAACTTACATTATATTGTGGTTTCATTGATTTAGTAAAACTCAAAGTTAGAAGGAAAGTTGAGTTAATTTGAAGACTTTTAAACTTATAAATGCATTACCAGATATTGACCGTTTGATTTCAAATATGACACAAACAACCGGTAATCCTTAGTAATTAGTGTTTTTGATTGATGAGATCACACTATGAATAATTTTAAGGAACTTTTAAGTTAGTACAGATAAATGGACAGGTCTCCTTTAGAGGGAAGATAATTAAAATTATTATAGATTTGGTTTATTTTCTTTTTGATATGTGAATGTTTTAAAAGATTGATTTCAATTGTCTAGTGCAATTCCTTTTTCTGAAATATGAGTGTTAAATGTTTTCATTTACATGTAGCTAGCTTTCTAAAGGTATAGCAAAACATCTGACAATGGCGAGATTTGTCAACTTTATGGCTCATTTGTCTGTCTTATCGTACTTTTCGAAAATCTGTTCAAAGAGAACGAGATATTCGACTCTTGGACTTACATGTGTATAATTACGGAATTTCGTGATTTCAATGCTACATGTATGTTACATGTATGAAGTACTGGTTGCAAACATTTATCATTGATGTTCAAAGTTATTGATATAGTTTTGACCGAATGAAAACTTGGCAGTCAAACTGTTTCAATGTGTAATCAGGGGAAATATCCATAAACAGATGTAAGGAAGTGAAATTGTATAAAATATTAATTTTTTATTGATTGCAACGGAACGATCAATCATAATCAATGATTATATTTTTATTATAGACACCTGTTACACCAAAAATCAAACTTTGACTCAATGGTTTATAAATACACTTACCAGGAAGTTAATGTGCCTACAAGTGTTTGAACCAAACAACTCAATGAGCAAGTCTAACATGTAGTTATGAAAAACAATTTGTGCTCTATTAACTCTTGATACTGTATCAGACTATCACAAAAACCCAGAAATCATCATATGTACATTATTATAAAATTGAGAATATTTATGTGAAACATGTAAAACCCTAACATTTTAAACGTGATATGTTTATGCATATGTTTATGCCTTAGAAGAACTGGGTTTTTTATTTTATTATTATTATTATTTTTTATTTTTAAAACTACTAGTATTTATAAATTTCAAATGTTTAGAAATATTGAAAAAAACTCTAACAATTTCCTAAAACGATGTTGTTAACATTAATTAACCACTAATCACTAATATTGTTTTATGTATCCTTTTTACACATTCACATAATTTCCTTGATATTAAATTCAGCAATATGTTTGATTAACAAAGGGTGTTTAAATACACTTTTGGAGAGATCATGTCCTCAAAGCATGTTTTTGGTTTTACAATTGTAATTCCATTGCTGTTGACCCTATACCTTAATAATTGCACAAAAGGGTAAGTTTTGTTATTTGTAATATGCAGTTTTTTTTATTCTTTTAAATATATCCGTATTAAGGCATCTTGTACATGGCTTTGCGTAGATCACCGCTACTGCAGTATTTTTGAATGAATATGTCGCTTGATAGTCCTCGGGAAAACAAAACACTTATAAGGTTAGTTACAGACTCACTACGGAAATATATTGGGTTGATCAATCTCATAGACGGCTCGGCTTCGCCTCACCATCTATGAGATTGATCAACCCAATATATTTCCGTAGTGAGTCAGTAACTAACCTAATAAGTAATAATATGGTGCAGGACATACTGCTGAGCAGTTGTCACTGTAATAACCAGCCGGACATTCTAAATGTTAAAATGTAAACTTTACGTGTTTATTATGAATAGTATAAAATTAACTGCAAAATATTTATATCCATATCTCTATATACTACTTGTTAATGTTCAAATAGTGCAATACCTTTGCAATCGTTCCCATCTTTGTAAAAATTGGTCGCACACTCTGCAATTTTTACAAAGATGGGAACGATTGCAAAGGTATTGCACTATTTGAACATTAACAAGTAGTATATAGAGATATGGATATAAATATTTTGCAGTTAATTTTATACTATTCATAATAAACACGTAAAGTTTACATTTTAACATTTAGAATGTCCGGCTGGTTATTACAGTGACAACTGCTCAGCAGTATGTCCTGCACCATATTATTACTTATTAGGTTAGTTACTGACTCACTACGGAAATATATTGGGTTGATCAATCTCATAGATGGTGAGGCGAAGCTCCAGACACAACAATGTGACGTCAATATTCAAAGGGCAACTACTCTAACTTAAAAATAATTCCAAAGGGCCACTACTCCAAATATTTTAATGACTTACTGAACACGATTTTTGTGTTAGATAATATGAAATATCGAGATGAGTAGGTGAGGCGGCGGCCAATGACGGCCATCTTGCCTAATATTAATCCTCACAGAACCTACATAGAGATATATGAGGCAATCACGTGCCATGTTTAATCCAATGAAAATGTGACATTTCAGTCTGAGGGAAAACAATATGGCATTCGGTGTGCTCAGAATTGTTCCTGTGTGCCTTGTCACCACGTCTATGGCTGCTCTTCCTCTCCCCTTATAGAAGGTAAGATACTCTCAGTACATGTAAAAGAATGTAACCATTCGACTGAGGCTAGTTTTTTAACTTCTTTTTTTTATAGTATCCACCAAAACATGGTTTGCTTATAATTACCAATCTCATGATGAATCTTTAATATGATACGTTTCCAAATTGATGCTTAGCATATTTGTTTTTATATTTTTTAATTTGGTGTATATCGTCAAAGTACGGCGACGTGGAAGAGCCAGATTACATTTTTTTTATCTTATTTCTTCGGACGAATTAGCTATTTGTTCGGACGATTAAGCTATTTGTTTGGACAAATAAGGATTTGTTCGGACGAAAAAGTTATTTATTCAGCCGAATAAGTTATTTGTTCGGACGAATTAGGATTTGTTCGGACCATTTAGCTATTTGTTCGGACAAATAAGTTATTTCATCGGACGAATTAGGATTTGTTCGGACGAATTACGAATTTTTCTTCGGACGAATTACGATTTGTTTGGACAAATTACGATTTTTTCGGACGAATTGCCTATTTGTTCAGACGAATAAGCCATTTGTTCGGACGAATAATTTAATTTGGTTCATATATATATATATATATATATATATATATATATATATATATATATATATATATATATATGAACCAATTAAATTATCAGATAGATATATATATATATATATATGTGTGTGTGTGTGTGTGTGTGTGTGTGTGTGTGTGTGAGAGAGAGAGAGAGAGAGAGAGGAGAGAGAGAGAGAGAGAGAGAGAGAGAGAGAGTGAGAGAGAGAGAGAGAGGGGGAGAGAGAGAATTTTGTTTTCCGACTGTATATATGATTGCAGCATCCAGTTTATTTTTAGCAAGAAACTGCATATGATGACGAATGACTTTGATTTTGTATCGACGATTTTCGGTCCCATGTCTGATTTTAGAGATGAAATATATCAAAGTTGACTAAAGAATCAACCATTAGGGTTAACGTTTAGTTTTAGACTATCTATTATATTTTAAGTTTTAAATGTCTGAAAGTTAGACAAAAAGGCGCTGTGACTCTGCTTTCTGATTAACACACAGTAGCTATATAGAAACGTAGTGAGGTCGCCGGGACAGCGCCGTAAGGTCTCCAACATCGCCACTAGAACTTGCGCTTGCACAGAAATCTCTCGGAGTCTTTTGGGATGTCACTGCATCTCTATCGCGCTCTCACTGCGCGTCCACAGCGTTTGAACAAGTTGTTTTTCTTTTGGCTACGTTCAAACAGTGACACTAAAGAGCTGTTCATGCGTTCATTGCGCTCTCTTGACGTTTCTTCAGCGTTTGTTCTGCGCCCCCGTGGCGTTTCTTATTTTCTATGTTTTCTAACAACTAATAACGGTTCTTTTCAGTAGGCCTCTCTACTAATATTTTTGTCATTTACAAATTATTTAGAAATTAGTTTATGAAGTTTCATTAACAATGTACCTTATTTCATCAAAACAAATTTTTATCATTTAGTTACCGTTTGTAAAGTCTTATTTTTTTCGAAATCCCATACATATGTACAAATTAACATTAACCTAACAATAGTTAATATAACACTCATGACTATATAGCAATTTATCATTTGAAAGAAATAGGTGGCTTGAATAAAAACCCCACCCCCTTTCATCTCCATCATTGCGAAAGCAGAGAGTCTACAAATAACTTATTCGTCCGAACAAATCCAGATTCGTCCGAACAGATAACTTATTTGTCTGAACAAATCCCAATTCGTCCGAACAAATAGCTAAATCGTCCGAACATATCCCAATTCGTCCGAACAAATAGCTTAATTGTCCGAACAAATTGCTAATTTGTCCGAACAAATCCTAATTTGTCCATACAAATAGCTAATTCGTCCGAACAAATAGCCAATTCGTCCGAACAAATCCCAATCCGTCCGAAAAATACCTTATTAGTCCGAACATATAGCCAATTCGTCCGAACAAATCATAATTCGTCTGAACATATATCTAATTTGTCCGAAGAAATAAGATATTTTTTTCATCTGGCCACTCCACGCCGTCGTATCAGAAATAGTGTTATACAGAATGAAAAAAATTAATTAATCCTCTTTCAATTTTGCCAGAAACAACGAGCAATGACTACGAAACTCAGACTAAAAAAGAAGACAAAACACAAGCACCAGAAAACAAATTAACCACTTTTAGTAGAATTATAATAATTATTTCAGTAGGATCTGTATTATGCATCATATTAATATTTGTAATAATACGAGAGTTATGGTTATGTTGCCAATTTCCTCAACCTTCTGGCATACGGGAAGTAATTGGTGATGTTTATGCAGACATTACTGAAAGAGATAGTGTAAGAGAAGACTAAAGTGAAACCTGATGTTGTTCAGGAACTTTAAAAAATGATTCATAACAATTGAACTCAATACAGTGTAAAAACAAATTTTGAACTGATTTTGTATTATTATCACAAAATTATTCCATAAAATAGAATGAATTTTCTTTTTAAAAATTATTTTATAATTTTATACTAAGCTGTTTATATTTTCATTCAAATGAGTAATTTTACATCCTAACTTAGATGTATTATAACAATGGTTATTCGCAGTTGATAACGTCATTATATAATATTTTGTTATATTCAGTAGTATATTCTCACTATATAACTCTTTTTTTTCCCTTGGACTGAAATGTCACACTTTTATTGGTTTAAACATAGCACGTGATTGCCTCGTATACCTGTATATTTGTCCGGTGAGAAATAATGTTAGGCAATATGGCCGTCATTGGCCGATGCTTCGCTTAATCATTTCGACATTACATTAACCGTATACCGTAAGTTCTTAAAGTACTTGGAGTAGTTCCACTTTGAAATTCTTTAAAATTAGAGTAGTTGCCTTTAGAATATTGACGTCCCATTGTTTTGTCTGGAGCAGAACAAAAAGGCAGCGTCGAAATTTACTTAGATTGAAAATTTTGAAGAATTTAAATGATTTAAATTGGACGAGATGTTAGGCATCTTGTACATGGCTTTGCTTAGATCATCGCTATTTGTAAATAAATATGTCGCTTGATAGTCCTCGGGAAAACAAAACACTTATTAGGTTAGTTACTAACTCAATACGCAAATATATTGGATTGATCAATCTCATAGACAGCTCGGCTTCGCCTCGCAATGTATGAGATTGATCAACCCAATATATTTCCGTAGTAAGTCAGTAACTAAGCTAATAAGTAATAATAGACGAATAGTCAATAATTGTAATATTAGCTCGTCCGAAAAATATTGACCGGTCAATATTTTTTTTAATATTGACCGGTTTTGGATGATATCTAGAGAATATTCCCTCTATTTCAATCAATCGCTTCTGATTTGTTGAATCGTAAACAATGACGTAAATAACTCTTTGCGACTCCAAAACAAGGTGACGTCATAATAGACAGTCAGTCAAGGCAAGCAAACGATGAACGCACAATGCGACGATTTGCTATCATAACGGATATACATGCAAGGATTTGCGAATAACTAGTAGAACAGCCATCTTTATGTTAATTCTTACAGGCGGTGGAATATCACCAGTGACCGCTTGATGCTTAGGATATTTTGGAAATGAACTTTGCACAAAATTGAATTCGTGAATTCTTTGTTGAGCTGAGAAAATTACGGCGATTTGTTTTCAATTACTCTTTTAAATTTTGGTTTGTTTCTTCATATAACAAAACAAATGTTGACTGTGTTTTCGGGTAATATTGATTATATAAGTCCCAATGGGACGAAAATATTGGCCTCCTCATCGCGTCGGGCAATATTTCGTCCCTCTGGGACTGATGTATTTTTGTAAATACATTTTGTATTATATGTATATATTTGTAAAATATTTGTAATAAGGGATTTTGATATCGGAATTTTCGAAAATCTGTTTAAAGAGAACGGGATACATGTATTTAACTATTGGAATTACATGTGTATAATTCCGGAATTTAGTGATTAGGATGTTACAAGTATGTTATATGCATGGAGTACTGGTTGCAAACATTTATCATTGATTTTCAATGTTATTGATATAGTTTTGACCGAATGAAAACTTGTCAGTCAAACGGTTTCAATGTGTATTCAGGGTGAATATCCATGCAAAGATGTAAGGGAGTGAAATTTGCATAAGATATTAAATTTGATAGCAATGGAATAATTCATTTTCAGTGATTATATTTTTATTATAAACATCTGTTACACCAAGAATCAAACTTTGTCTCAAAGATTTATAAATACACATGCCAGGAAGTTAAGGGCACAGAAAGGAAAGGCACAGCTAGAGAAAATATAACTTGAAACCGAAAATCAAAACAACACCTATAAACATGATTGAATTTACGAATATAATGACCGCAAATACATCAATCCTGGATCTAATACGAAATTTGCTTAATCATTTTGTTAATTACACAAATCAAAATATTGCAAAAATGTGCACTGGTGACAAAGAATATTCACCCACATTTATTTTCGCTCCTTTTGCCCTCGTTGGCAATGAGCGAATTAAAGAATGGCGAATTCAAATCATTTTTCAATATCAAAAATATATATATAACATCATGTGTCCCTGAGAGGCCGCTTGTTCATGAAAGGTATTTACTTTCCACCGCGTTTGCGTTGCTATAAACTGGAAAATTTGTTGTTTGGTAAATAACAGGTTTGTGCTCAACCTGCTTTTTAACCTACGATTATTTACAGAAACTGATAACAACCTACATGTGTATTTTGAAAAAAAAAAAGATTACTTATACCATAAATATACGTTGTTCTTTTCCTACATGTAAGATAAAACCAAGAAGTATATAATAAATTATCTTTTTGTAATATTCAAGAAACATTTCTTCGATTTTGTCAATAAAATACCATTTTGAGTGCTTTGGTATATATATTTTTGCGTTATGATATAATATTTAAACAATAAAATGCTTTCTTTGGTGATTCATTCGGGATATGAAGGTTGCGACATTGCATAAAAAACACAAAACCTGCTATAGCGTGTTATGTTAATTTTGTATAATTTAATTATGGTTGTAACACGCTATCTGATTGGTTGAAAATTTTTATTTTATCGTATAAAGAATGCTGCCTACGTCATAGTTAGACTAACGTCAAAAACGTATCAATCCGCCTGACGTTACGTGTGAATTTTGTACAATATGATATCATTTTATAGATCAAGTGACTGTTTTTATCAACAATTAATAGCAAAAAAATTAAATTATAAGGAGTGAATTCAATATTTATTACTTTTATACGATATAAAATGGTTTGGGGCAGTTTACGCTTTATAAACCGCTTAAGCATATTATGTTAATTTTGTGTAATGCTGAGATAAACATGATATGGGACATCAGTTGATAATAATGTGGATTAAAGTACATTAAAATCATAATACTTTTACTGGTTTAGAATGTTTAATTTTACAATATGTAGCTTAAAAATATGTTGTAATTTTTTTTTAAAAGATAAAGTGTTCTTTTTTGGTGAAAAAATGTTCATAAAATAACATTTGATTTTATTGCTTATTTCGATAATCAGTACGTCACAATATGGCAGTGTCTCGTACCATCTAAATATCAAATGCGTGATAACTCATGCAAGAGCGTAGTTCTCATGTATGTTGATATATATATATATATATATATATATATATATATATATATATATATATATATATATATATATATATATATATTTCATGATAATACAAGTAAACACAACCAATAAAGTATCGATGAAATAAATGTTTTCATTATATAAGGATGATGAAAGATAATCATATTAATGTTTTAATCACCGTTAAGTTGCCATAATTGATGCAATATAAATCATTAAAAAAACAACAAAAAATATCAAAATACATACTTGTATTTTTTGGCGTGAAGTCTCATTTCACTGATAATTAAAATAAGAAAATCACAGAGGCTACATAAACGTGTACAAACATGCATTTGTGAAATATTTATCCATATAAATTGGATATATGATAATGGTATCTTCGTGGTCCCGCGGATCGGACATTCGGACTGCTCCAGAAGAGATACTTGGATTCTCTGAAAAGAACCATGCTTCGTGTGCAATAATGCATTCAACACTGAAAGCAACTGATAACATAATTAACATGTAAAGGTTGACATTATAATAAATCAAAATGTGAGTGCACGGTGGGTTGTAGGCAAAGCCAATAGCATTTAATCAGAGCAAACACTCACTAGATGTTTGCACCGCGGAGGAATGTTCAGAGAGAAGGCAGTCTGACTCTGGGTCGTCCACGTCGTCGAGGTGCTCCGGGATTTGGGAGATCCACAGGGCTGTCCGGTTTATACGGGCCATACGGCTTGATGATAGGGGCCTTTATGCAGATATTGCCTGCTACATTTACACGTACGCGTACAACTACATTCTGTATGAAAGATTTAAAGATATTCTTTTCCTTTGGCTTGGAAATAAGCTTTACCATAAAATTCTGTTTAAGTATTTTATATCTAAAGTAAATGAATTTTAGTGTATTTATTACAAACAAACAGAGAATTACAATCCTCATATTAACAAAATGCAGCTTAAAGTGTGTGAACCAAACAATCTAATAAACGACATTTATAGGTAGCTATGAACACAAAAATTAATCTGGTGCTCTACTAACTCCAGAAACTATATCAGTCTATAACAAAATATCCGGAAAACTTTATATTTACTTAAAAAATAAGCAATCAGTTAAAAATTACACCGGATTATGAACTTGGTTGGTCACGTGATTATATCCTATGAAGATTTGATCACTACCAACCAAGTACACATCCCGGTTAACTTTTTAACATTGCCTTTATAACTTATTTTTACGTTTGAGAAAGGCAAATCGTTCAGAATCATTAATGTAACGGTGTTTTTACTGTTTAAATAATGCAACCGTCAAATGGTAGGCGCATGCGACTATTTTTGTGACCTCATGAAAAAGTTTATACAGAATTTAACGTTTTCGCTATTCTATAGGTTCATATTAAGAAGCATATTTACCAATGTAAATACATATATGAGAAATTAGGAATACATGAACATATAGTTAACATAATGATAAAAACCCTGAAATTTTTGACGTGATGTCTTTATGCGGTTAGAGAACTGTATTTATTTTTAGATTAAATTAAAAACCAAATTTAAAAACTTGTTAAGAATGAATTTTACGAAAATTAATTTTAAATTTAGAATTCTTGAAATAACTTTAGCTATTTCCTTAAGGATGTTGTTAACATTACAGAACCACTTAACATTGTTTTTGGTATCAGATTTACACATTCACAAAATTTCCTCAATATTATTTTCATACATGTGATAGATAAAACATAAATAGATAATTAATAATTAATTATTAAGCATTGAATGCTTATTTTTGGATGTCGTCGGTCCTATATCACACCAAGGTGGTGCTGACAAATTGCATATCGCGCGTTAGAGTGATAGAATAATGCACCGCCTTGGTGTGTCATAGGACCGACGACATCCAAAAAGTAGCATTCAATGCTTATATCTATATTCATATTGATGTCAATTTGTATGAAGTATTTTTGGATCGTCGCTTCGAAACCGCCTTATACACTCTTAGTCAGAGATATGAAACATGCATGGAAAAACCATATTAACCTTTTATTAGTTCGCGTCTGCGACCAAAATTATAGTGCCAGAAACTTTAGAAAAAATTCTTTTATAAACGATAAGATATGATTTAATGATTCTTTTCATAAAAACATAAATATGTAAAATTGGTTTTGTAAGTTTGAACGTATTATTTAATCTTACAATAATAAACATACTCAAAACGCGTGGTGACATTTATATTTGTGTTCATGGCGCATGGATATTCTAAGCGTATTCACAGGAAATTTAACGTCGCAGATTTCCAATGCAAACATAAGGGAAAATATACACTGAATGTAAATATAGGATGTTTAAACACACTGTTGGAGAAATCATGCACTCAAATTATGTTTTTGGATTTACAATTTTAATTCAATTGATACTGACCCTCTACCTCAATGATTGCACTAAAGGGTATGTTTTGATTATTTGCAATTTGCATTTTGTTATGTTTTTTCTAAATGAGCCCTCATGTTTATGTTACAAACAGCTTGCTAATAACCGTAGGATAATAATAATTACAAAAAATGAACGTAAAAAAAATGAACGTAAAATAACCGTAGGATAATAATAATTACAAAAAATGAATTTCAGGGCTCTTGCAGACAGTACATTAAAGTATTTGACCAATTTTTACAAAGATGGGAACTATTGCAAAGGAAGTAGACTATTTTAAGATTAACAATTAGTTTAAAGCGAAAGAGATAGAAATCATTTTGTAGATAATCATCAACCTGGTAGCAGACCATCTCAAATAAAAAGTAATATTCTCAACGATGATTGTTTTGAATACATGTATCAATATACATGTACTATTTTTTACTGTACCAATTAATATCTATGCAACTGTTTGTGGTTAGAGTCCGCAAAAAATATTTCATGCAATCTATCATTTAATTCAATACCAAAGGGTATCATATGGTTATTACTTGTCAATGTTATACTACTCATAAAAAAACATATAAAGTTTACATTTCATTAATATGTAGAATGTCCGGCTGTTTATTACGGTTACTATTGCTCATTTGTATGTCCTCCATCATATTATGACATTCTGTGTCTTCAAAAGTGTGACTAATTGCCTTGTCATCACGTCAACGGCTGTTCTACTCTCTTTATAGAAGGTTCATGTAATACACTTAGTACATACTAAAGATGTAACCAATGAGGTTACTTTTTATCAAGACTATAATTGCATTATTACTGTATCAACCATTAGCAAGTTGTAAGATGCAATGAATTTTTCAACGCAACATGTTATAAGCTATTCAAAGTTTGTTTAATATTGTTTGAAAGCTTTATTTTATTTTGTTTGGATATTTTATTCAAGAAAATGGTAATATACATTTTTTCCCCCAAGATCTGGCATACTTGCGTTGTACTCTTTAAAAAACATTCCCCGTTTGTTCAACAGAAACAACAAACGATGATTTTGAAACTCTAGGTAAAAAGGAAGACGACAAGCAGGCATCCGGAAACAGGACAATTTTTGGTAGGATTATAAAAATTTCGATTGAATATGTAATATGTTTCTTATTCATATATTTAGTTATTCGATAAATTTACTTATGCTACCTATTTACTCAACTCATAAGCATAAACAGCTGGTGTTAATGCAGATATCGCTGATGTTGAAAGTATTAGAACCAAATGTGAAGTGCAAAAGTGTTCAAAAGAATTCTAAATGAAAAATCAAAGTACTGAAGAACTGACGGGAATTGATTTTGTTGATGTTCATTTATTCTAAAATCAATGAAATGTTATTTTGCATGAAAAATACATGTAGTTTCTAATTTGAATTACGCACATTTTTATGATATGAATTTTTGGACTTTTTCGACAAGAATGTCGAGAAACCCCCATATGAATAATGTTAAATAATATTTAAAGATAAGGTTAATTCAATCGAACTATGTATCAGTGACAGAAATATTTCTCGAAAATTGTATGGATCCAAGCAATATTGAACACTAGTCTCGTTCAACCAAACGCTCGGCTGACACCGTAAATCTCCGACAAGGATTTACGGAGACAGCCGAGCGTCGAGTTGAACGAGACTTTATTGAACTCTGGCGTAGGAATACATACGGCTACAAAAGTATTTAAATTGTTCGTACCATTTAAAATCTGACTATTTTCAAGGTATTTATAAAAAAGTTTCCTTGAAAAACAATGCTTTAGCATACATTACATCGAATTCATCAATTATTTTCAAGAACTAAGTCTTGTCAGCAGCAATGATTTGTGCTGAGGTCCAAACACTGTTTCACTTTCGGTTTGTCTGAGTAACTGCATAGGAGAGTTGATTAAAATCAACTCCCAAAAATGAACTTGCATTTGATATTTTTTTTTTTGGAATGTGTAAATTATTACACAGAAAGCTAGATACTGTAACATGTAATTATGTTTGTTAGATTATTTGTGCAATTTCATGACCTGCTTTTTAAAAATTGCTTTTAATTACAAAAATAATGCTAAATAATGATTTATCTAAACGTTAAACAATCGCGTCACGTATTGATAGACCAAAGTTGATAAATTCACTGAAGGCTTCATATTTTAGAGATCTTATGGATATTTAAGAAAAATTAAAAACCCTAAGATAAGCAACTTAAATGATTACGAACGGATGTTTACCTTGATACGAGTTCTTCTCCAGGGTCTCCGTTAAGATTTGTTAAAACGTTAAAAAGAACACGTCAAAGGGATTCGAGTACTATATGAAAAATACATACACCTTTTCGATGTCAAAGGGTTGATAATATTACCGTTAATAATATGTACATTTTATGACTGGTAAATGCGATAGCTTTACCTTCGTCATGTTAGTCGCATGCTCCTGACTGTATCAAACAACGTTGCGTTTCAGCGAAATTGAATGACATATAATTGCTAGCAAGGAAGTCAAAACCTTGACATGTGATTGCTCATTTTGATATGTTTGTATGGATATATTGGGATTTTTTATTAATTTTTAAAAACTTTAAATAGCAGATTAAATTTGTTATTCTGAAATGTTGATGCATGCTTTCAAATGCAGACATAGAAAATTTTGGATTAAACAAGACAAAATCACATACATTTCCCGAGAATTCGTATTCCAGGTTCGGTTTGAAGGTTTACAAAAATCAATTGCCATTGAATTCTACCAATTCGAAGCAATTTTTCTACATGAATCATTCCCACAAACAGGTTGAAGATAGCATGCTTGATTTTTTAACATTTCAATAGGGATGATTTATTAACATACTCAGTTCTTAGTAAGTTTACAACTGTACTTTAGATAACGTTGGAATTTAAAAAAAATATGGTTCGTTTTACAGATGTATATCAGAATTTGAAATTTAGAACATTATTTTCCATATTAAGCAGTTCTTAGTAGAATAATATAAAATGACAAACTTCAAGTCTTGAAATACCAATAACCGTTTCTTTGAAAGACTTCGTAAACACTGCATAACAGCTTTACATTTTAATTCAATCAACGCTTTTTAAAATAATAAATTATAACCATTTCCCTATTCATCGAGCTATAACACAATCAGACTGCATATGTATCAACACACTTTATAGGAATATATATATGTACTCAACATATCTTTTTTATTTTACGAATGCAATTTCATTGCTATTGACACTTTACACTAATGGCTACAACAAAATGTATGCTTTATTTATGTTTCCATTTTATTATAATATACTTCATCAAAGATATTCGATTTTTAAAACAATAATGTATAAGACGGAAAATAACATCGTTCGGAATAGTTTTCAGGGCTCTTGAAGACAGAACTTCACGGTGTTTGACCAATTTTTACGAAGAGTCAGGTAATGATTGGGTAGGTATTGTACTTTTTTTGTAGAAGTACAGGTAGTAGAATAGCAAACATGTAAATTGTGTCCTCGTGCAGTCTCGTGTTGTACTATCAACAGACCAATTAAAGGAATCATGATAATCTACTTCATGATATGACTCGATAGAGTTCTGATTTTTATCTTTAATATGCTGATATTATATTAATAGAGTGTTTGTGAATGAGTTGACTCAACAGGTTACATACAGACATATTAAACTGGTGTTTTAAAAAAAATGAAGGGCTCAGGTGGTTCAATTTCGAGCAGATAGAGATTAATTATTTCAAGGGAATATGAGTGGAATAATGCTATATGCAGGGATGGTCTATTTGGAACATTATCAATTATGGATCAATTGATTTTACAATGTTCCGGCTAACGAGTAATTGCACTTTTTAATGTGCATTATCGAGACCTAGAGAGTGCTATATTTGGACACGTAATGCTGACGTCAACATTTGACCAATGAAAATAAACGCAAGAATTCTAGCGGTTCTCTTCGATAAGAAAGACACGCCGATTCAATTTCTTTTAGGAACCCGCATGGGTAACACTTTTGAACACCGATTCTCTTCCATCGGGCCAATTACTCAGTATTTAAAAAAACACGAAAAAATCGAATGCATACTAGATAAAATTATTTCTAAATGTATTTTATATAAAAGAAAAATAATATAAAAGCTCGTTTAAACATTGTTTAAACAACAAAAACCATACACTAAGTCATTCAAAGTAAATTCAAAATCGATTTAATTTTTTTTACAGTAATAAAGGCCAAAGCAGCTAAAAAGCCTATATTTGTGTTCCAACGCCTTTTTAGTGTTTCAGTGCTGTTTTTCGATCACATTATGATACTTTTAGGCTTTTGTATAATTTATATCAAAACGAATATAGAGATACTGTTTCACTGTTTAGAGTGTCCAGCTAGTAATTATGGTGACAACTGCTCGAAAGTTTGTCTTTCGTCATACTATGGCCAAAGGTGTGTCAACAAATGCGAATGCTTACCTTGCCATTATATCTACGGTTGGGTTTCTTCTAGCCTTATACATGTAGCAGGTAAGTAACTTCAAGTACATGTAAAAATGAACGAATTAATGATTTTCGCCCAAAATATTAAAACTCTGAGAAATATGGACTAAACGATTAAAGATTTAAACTCTACCTAGATTATGAAATTTATGACTGCTGGACAAGGGGTTGTGGCATTAGAAACTTTTATAGCTTTTAGAAGTGTTATCATCTTCCCCTTTCGTCCAAAAAACCCCGAACATTTTCCATAGATATCGAGTTGCCAGATCTTACATTTACGATCAAGCAACATATGATCTGTTGACTATACATTTTTTTTAACATAATATGGAATTATAAAGTGTTACTTTTATAATGGTATTGAACGCTGTATATAGAATTAGTTTTTTTATTGTTAATTAAACAAGTCACGTGCTA
Organism: Magallana hongkongensis; assembly: GCA_015776775.1. NCBI lineage: Eukaryota > Metazoa > Mollusca > Bivalvia > Ostreida > Ostreidae > Magallana > Magallana hongkongensis. Next base: position 34,474,040 of record CM027470.1, read on the forward strand.
CATTTATCATACAACAGTCAAATATGTTATGAATCTTCTATTTTAAAGATTATTTTCCTCTATTAATTAATTTACTTAATCATATGAGTCTGAAATTGCCATTCTAATGGTTCCTGAAAGGATCTTATAAAAGATTGGTTGCCGGGAAAAGTCCATAAGCTACTACTCAGTATTTATTGAGAGCGGGGACATTCATAATACAATCTTTATTTTTTCTTCTTACTTAATCTTGCAGAGATAGAGACCAATACATATACTTAATAAAGAGTTACATAATGATCTATTTATCTATATATAACAGAAACAACTTTTGCTAATTAAACCAAGCATCAAATACACAATGCAAATCAAATACCAGGGATAAATCATCACGACCCACAAGAATACGTATTTGCGCCTAGTATTGTGTGGCTTTTAAAGAACTGAACTATTTTTCAACCAAAAAAGGAAATGTATGCTCGGTTTTTGTTTGTTTGTTTGTTTGTTTGGTTTTTTTTTTTTACAAATGTTTTACAAAAACTTGTATTTATTGTGAAAATAAAAATTGTGACGTTAACACCCGGTACAAAACTAGGGCCCTATGAGGGGTTCAAAGTATAACATGTAAATGAAACATGTCTAAAAACCTTCTTCGGGTGAACTACAATGTTGCAGTTTGGGAAATTATTATGCATACATACATCTTTGGCTATTGATTCTAAATTATTAAATTGTGACCCTGGACTAATACCGGTGTACCAATAAGAGGGGTTCAAAGTTTAGCATAGAAATATCTAGGGAAAGGGTTTTAAAAAACTCTTTTCAAGAACAACAATGCTACAGTTCGTGCAATTATTATTCAAGCATCCACATATTGTGAAGATTCTAAATTCTGGAAGCCGTGCCCCAGACCAATACTGGGGTCCCAGCTGGGTTTCAAAGTTAACATCGAAATACATGTTTATAGGAAGCATTTTTTAAAAACAGAGGTTAAGAAATAGAATATAACAAGGAACTGTTGTTCAAGTGAGCGATGTGGCCCATGGGCCTCTTGTTCGAAATTCTCGATCAAAATGAAAAGAATTTAAAAAATCGATGGAGGAATTTGGAATAAATAAAATTGAAACTTTGATGTTCTCATTTTTTGTTTTTTTCGAAATAGATTATAAGTAGTGATATTCATATTTCACTTTTTCTCCCATACTCAAAGTCGTTTTGAATATGTGTAGTTTTGCGTTCCATTACCATTATCTATCGTTTTATATAATGTTTAATTGCCCATGCCAAAATAATTGTACTAGAGTAAGAAATTACTTGGCTTTGACTGTTTTTGTTAAAAAAACGTTGAGTGTGAGTTCGATAGAATTTGTGGGTGTGTTAACGAGGGATTTGTTTCCCTTACCAATATTTGCTTTATTTACTTACGATTGTTTAAAGTGTTGTCTTACATAAAAAAAAATAAAAATTTCTAAATGCATAATTTTCTTTTCAGATTCTAGCGTTTTCATTTGGACCACTAAACCATTCAAAGGCTTGTACGGAAATTCAATGGAACTGGATCTGCTGACGACCTACCTCGAAGTCCCAAACGTCATGTAAGAAAACGTCAACAAGACTTCTACATTAATTAGGATAACCAATCTCTTTATATAGCACGTGCAACTGCACCGCGCACTTTGGGAAACGCAAGGAAGGCCTGTAAGTGACTTAGACAGTGCTGACCAGACTGAGGGAGGAGGGTTGCATGCAAGGCAACCTGTTGTAGGATTAGTGTTGTCAAGGTATGCATGTGGTAAATCGGGTCCATAGCAGTCTATATTCAACTTGCGGCGATCAGATGGACGGAACGTTAAAATAACGCATCTGCGAAGGAACGAGGGTTGTGGTTGCTTAGTAATAGTATTGGCGGGAATAACATTACAAAATAAAACCTCGATGGTCCCTATTTACCAGAACCTAAATGCTACAAGGTTTCAAAAGCCAATTCTTCAGCCAGTGGCAATTTCACACATGAGCGCAAATCGTGGAAAAACTCTGATGTAGTCCTGACCTGAACCATATCGGGCATATAAGTATGAGCCGATATAGACAAGAGAGTGAGGCAGCTTTTCTAGCCACATAATTCAGCGGAACTAGAGAGAGACCTTGCGAACACTTTGAATAAGCTTCCACAAAGGTTTTTTTTAATGATGTAAAACGTTATGAGAAGCAGATGTCTTGCTTTTACTCCTTTACTCGTGCAAATTGGGGACACGCGCTGTATTAGTGCAGTAAATTTTACATTCAATCGTACCTGTGCGTTTCTTAATTTATGATACAGTCCTGAGATAAAAAGTTGATTGAGTTTTTCAAAAAATGTTTAGTTTCTTTTTATTCTTTACACATAATAGTTATGGTCAAAATGATTAAAATTAAGAACAGTGTACAACAAACACTTGCCTTGGGGTTTAGACATTTTAATTAGTATAGATGTCGACATTTAGAGAGAAATTTTAAGCATGTTTGGAAAAATATGAAAAACTTCTATATTATTTATTGTCAAATTGTGTAAAATTGGATCTGCTTTTATACCAAGAAATCATTCAGTATTTAATGATTAAGTAATTAAAGCATGTTAATCAGTGTACATGAATTTTAAACATCAAACAAAGCGTAGCAAGTTAGAGCATACTAGTATTGTACATGCGTACGTATGTACATTTGTGTAGAAATTCTGTAATACAAAACCCGTTGACGAATAGTACAATATTTTCGGAGAAAATCTCCTGTTACATATATACGTACAATGTACGGGTACACATTGATTTTTTCAAACAATATTTAGTACTTGCGAGTAAACATTAATAATGCAAAAACAGAAAGCTCTAAAAAATACTAATACTAAATTTAGATAATGACCATCAACTGCATTACACCTACATATCAAATTAGACAATCCCTGTAAAGTATAAAAATGCATTATAATAAAAGTTGCATTAAACATTAAATCTAGGCCAACGTCTGAGAGAGTTTTTGAAATTTATCCGTGCATTTTGGTTCAATGTATTAAAAAAAAATTAAAAATGCATCTTTTTTTTTACTGCACTATCATTTTATTGACTACACTTTTAAAAATGTTATATTTTGTATATAACATACTATTATAATACAATGTATCATGTATCATGTAATTTCTGGAAAACATAGTCATTGGTAATAAATCCACATAGAAGCTCTAAGGGGCCTGTATTAACTGCATTCTGTATAAAATCTATAAAGTTTGTTCTTTTATTTCGCGAGGAAATATTTAACCATTGAATTGTCTTTAATACATTTTACATGCAAATTACTTATGTTAAAAATCTTCAAGAGCACACTTATCGAGCTTTACAATCCTGTATCACCAAAATTCTATTAAGTGTTTTGCAATTTAAACCGGAAAACATATATTTAAACGACACTTAGCTATTAGATGTTAATTAATCTGGTGATTTTCTTGCTATTAATACTGTATCAGTAATACTTCTCAATTACATAAATAGGAAAACTTCCTGTATATGTACAAGGCTTTGGGAAGTACATGTTTAATCAGAGATAGAATATTGAGAGCAAAGTCTGTAGCCCATTTTTAGAATAAGTTTCTCAGAATTACTAGTATTTGATATGACACATACAATTATATATCACATAAAATTCCATAACCATTCTGAAGACGTTTTTGCAATCTGTGCGTATATTATTCACACTAAGCATCGTTAATGAGGCAAATTAATGTTTACAATATAGGAACATTGACATTGATTCACGACATATTATTAATTATAACTAGACTTTGACGCGTGCGTGCACGGGTCAACATTGCATATTGGACAAAAAAAAGATACATCGACACACCGTATCGTTGTCATTTACATAACAAAGCTATAAGCCCACAATAATGCTATTAATTTCACTACATTTGAAATAATCTGTGTCTCGGGAAAGGCCCCCACAACAGTTAAAATGCCTCCAATATACCCGTAATGTAGCAGAAAATTGCAGAATCCCTCCGAAACGATTTTCAAATGAAAATATACACTTATTTGTATTGACGTTTCTGAGTCTATTCATGCAAATATGATATCGTGGAAACATAAACTAAAGATCCCGTTAGCAGAATGTAATACGCATGCGCAAGATTGTAAAATTAAAAAAATCCAGATGATTTCCGGGATTTTTATAGTATCAATGATGGTTAAAATATATAAAACAAAAGACTGTACCCTTCCGATTTATCGGTATTAAAGCCAAAAAATTCGATTTTAATATAGTAGTATAGATGACACAATCATATTATCGATTTTATAATAAAAGTAAAAATGTCTTTCACCCTTGCAAGAAATTTTAACGTAAAGGTACTTCATACGTAACTTAGATATGCCCTCTTCAGATACTGTAGTTTTATTTGCATACTCCTTGAAATCACGTCGCATTTAACAAAATCATTATATAGAACTAAGATGAACAAAAACTTTAAATTCAAAACGTCTTTTAAAAAGTAAATTCTATATAAACTAATATAAGTTTAGACTTTAAACTCTTGAAATAACAAAAGCCATTAACAGTTTACAGTTAACAGTCTTAAACACTATATAACAACTTTAACTTTTAAAGCATTGAAAAATATTTTTTGCAAAGTTGTTGTCTAGAGCGTAGTACCCCTTACCAAGTAACGCACGCCAGTGAGTCGCAAAAATTTGTTTGCAACCATCTTTTAAAAAATAATGAGTCAAAACTTTTGTTAATAGTTTTAACTTAATGTTGTCTATAAATGTAATTTTATCTCAGAATATTTTAGTTATCCATAGGAGTAAGGACAAAATATATAATGGAACAACCAAAACAGCACCCTTAGCCGTGAGTATTGATTTTCGCTTATGATGTTACAGCTGAACAACGTTAAAAATTCAATCATAAAAATGTAAAATTTAGTATCTAACCTTGGACCCCTTATCTGTGTTATGGTGTTTTGAACGTTTTGTTTTCTACACACTTTACGTTTAATTTGTTTAAATTTATCATTTTACGCAATGCTATTTATAAACGAATTATTTCCTCATTTTTAGAGATGAAAATATAATGATAAATAGGCATCATTACCATTACATTTCTGAAGAAAACATGTACTCAAAATCTGCTTGTGGATTTACAGTTGCAATTCCATTGCTGGGGATATTCTACTTAAATAATTTTGCCAAAAGGTATATTTTAGGTTTGTTTCATTTGCCTTATGTTTTATATGGAATGTTTTTGTTTTATTTCACAAACTTTTTTGTATATTAGGTTATATATTGTTTTTTTTTTTAAATGAACAGAAAGTAATTAAAAGGATTTTATACTAACGAGTGCCAATAAACAATATTAGAAATACATTATCTGTAAATAATATAACGAAATAAAGTTGCATTGACTTTTACACCTTTTTAAGGGGAAAAAGTCATTTTTATCGTGTATAACCAAATTGAATTAGTAATATTGTTTCTATTGCACAAGCGTTAATCAATGTACAAAGATAATTTAGTATACATATGCTGTTTGTCATAGCATTTTGTAGTAGGCGTTTCACTTTCTTTGTACTACTCATTTAAGGAGTGGAACAAGTAAGTTTTTGGTCAACTTTTTGGTGGTCAAAATACCTTATTGCATCCCTAATTGAACAATGCTTGTTGTTGAATTCTGTCATTTATTTTAAATATTTCAATAGCGTTTTCAAATAATTTAAAATGTAGTCCATCTTGTTACTTGAACATACAGTATACACATTATCTTTGTCTTGATCTTCCAGGAAAAGTGTAATAAGTGAAATACATATTTTAGAAATGTGCATGTCTTTTTTATGAGAGAGAGAGAGAGAGAGAGAGAGAGAGAGAGAGAGAGATTATGAATGTTTCTAAAGTGTTCAAACTAAATTTACATTCCGTTATGGTTTTTAGAGCTTTTGCAGAAAAAAATCAAACGTGTGGGAATGCTCATTACAATGATGGAGGTGAATGCAAAGGTATTGCACTTTTTAAGTCATGGGAAGTTGAAAAAGTTATAACATGCATGTTTAAATATATATCGCTGATCCCATGACATAACATCTAAAACTTCATTTAAAGAACATGTAGAATGCAATTCCTGATTATATGGCTAAAAATTAAGAATACTTTCTTTATCAATACGTTAACCTTCTTATAAATGCATATCGTCACTTTGCCTGTGATAAAACAAAAGTTGTAGTTTACCAACGACGTCTTATTAAATATTTTATGAGCTATTTTCAACATTATCAATTAGCGTGCATGTTTTGAGTTAATGATTCGCAAAAAACTTAAATTATGTAATTTAAAGTAATTTTACAAAAGCTTATGATAATTATCAAAATATCCTAAAAAGCAATACAAGGCGTAAAACATATATTACCTCCTGCTAATTGTAAGAAAATCATTGGCTAATAACAATCACGTGGAGACCATGCATATTCCATACATAGTACAAAATATTACTCCCTTTGAGCACATATGATTTGAAATATTTGACTTGTATTGTTTCACAGTAATAACTGCGCAGATAACTGTTAGATTTGAAAAATACTGCTCTTCATCGATTCGGTAGGTCTCAGCCTTCAACCCCTCTTATCAACGAATGTGCAGTGTAGTGTTTTTACTATAATAAATCATACTTGTATTGCTCATGCAAACTAAACTTGTACAATTTTACTCAAAATACTTTATAAATCATCATTGGAAATTCACGACCAGTCTCGCATTCAATTATACGCAATAAGTACATGTAAGCATATGCGAGACGGGCCTTTGGTTTCCAACGATGATTTATTTAACAAAAAGTGATTTCTCAATTAGAGCATCTTTTCATCACACACTAGAATGGAAAATGTAGTGTTTAAGTTTCATAGCGGAATCAAAAGCAACAATTTTATGATATCTCAGCATCACCTTGTGTGCAATATTACGCGTTCGAAATGTGTAAATATTGACGTTACATGTATATATTTTATTGATGTTTATATAAGTGCATATATGTTTATTTTTTAAATCAACATGTAATATTTGACTGGAAAAATATTAATTGCGGTATAAAAACAAGGTCATGCAGACTCTAGTATTAAAATAACACAACACAGATGCAGAAAAAAATAGAAACAGAAAATAAAAATTGCCTTTAAGGAAGGAGTCTTCTCGTTATCAAACATACTTCTTATAATAAGAAATTCTTGAAATTTTGACATAGTCAAACGGATCATATTACCAAATGATTCTATCAGTTTAATCAAATTTGACCTTTTTGTTTTCGCATAAATGTCGGGTCCAGGTCACTACCTTTTTCCTAAATGTAAAGGATGATAAAGATAAGTGTAGCTCTTTGTTGTTCTATAGACATTTGTTTAAGATTTGAAGATTCTATTCTTCAATGAAATAATAGAATATCAGAATGTCTATCAGCTTACACTACTAAATTGGAATAAATATTTATACTAAAATTGATATTGTTTAGCCCGCATTTCCTCTAATTTTCTTTAAAAGTTTGAAGAAATTTTGATTATTTTTTATGCTTCCAATAATAAATTGATATTGTTTAGCCCGCATTTCCTCTAATTTTCTTTAAAAGTTTGAAGAAGTTTTGATTATTTTTTATGCTTCCAATAATAAATTATTTCTGATTTTTATGTATTATGAAGACTTTATAAAAAGATATAAATTGACCGAAAATCTAATATATTGACCACTTAATAAGAGAGAAAAACTGATTTTAGTAATTTTTTCACAAAAATCAATGTATAGAATGGGCGTTTTAAAAAGCTTACAAAAATGTAATTTGATAGGCAATTAAATCATATTCTGAAACTTAAAGTAAATCCACCCTCCTGTGACGTCATACGTTTTACATAAACCATGAATTCATTAAAATTCTTGCAAGTAGATTTGTAATTTCTATGTAATCATAGGTGCACGTCAAAAACTCAAATCATTGTTTACTTGGAGATATTTAATAAGCGTTTTTTCATCCTTATATTCGACAAAATTCAATAATGACAAAGGGAAATAACTCTTTTCTACTTTTCTCTAAGTGATATATCTAAATGCTATAATTTTTCTAATGTAAACAATTTTTTTTTTAATTAATTTTAGTTTTCTGGCATAGTAAGCAATAAAATTTAAATAGACAAACAAGTATCCATCCACTTATATTTAATTTTTATACAAAAAAAGTGTGATTTTCAGATGATAATTTCAGCCTTTGGTTTTTATTATCTTACATCTTTAATAGTATGGATACATATATTTTTTATTTATTTTTTGATGAAATTCAAGTCCAATAAGTTAAAAAAAAGTTAAATTTTTAACTTTGAACCCATGATTTCAAAGGAACGGAGTTACCTTAAGTATCATATCATTAGTTAACATTAGTAAAAAAAAAATCCAACATTAATGTTACTGTTTTTAAAACGCTAAAACAGACTCATTAATCTGCAGCAATTCTGAATTGCAAAACATGTGATATTTTCCTACGCCAATACTACGCCAAAAAAAGTCCTTGTTAGATTCTGAACATCGATTACTTTTTCTATGCCAAATTGTATGACAGTAAAGGCAATATTTTCTCCAAAATCGTATCGGAGAGATTCTGCAATTTTTTGCTACTTTACGGGTACATGAGAACATGCAGGAAGGCATTTTAACTGTTGTGAAGGCCTGTCCCGAGATACAGTTAGATTATTCTAACTTTAGTAAAATCAATAGCATTATTGTAGGCTGAAAGCTCGATGTATCTGTTTCGTAAATATCCGGTATTATAAGCAATGTCAACCCGTGCACGCACGCTTCAAAGTCTAGTTTATTATTATATTCATTACTTGCCATACTAATATGGTTTAAACGTGGTCAGTAAATTGCATATAAAGCTTGAGCTCTGATCTCGTCCCAAATGAAAATAATGACCTCGTATAAACCATATTAGGTCAACTACGAACCATGTAATAATAATAGAATATGGCGTTTTTACGCAACGTAATTAAGGTTTACCAACGCGAAAAAGGTGCTAAAGAGCGTTCTAAAATGTGTGTTTCGTCCCTGCAAAATATATTATACTACAAAGAAGTTAATATCACCGTATCAAAAGAAAACCAAACAAACAACAAAAACGGAAGAAATTGCAATGTTGGTGAGAAATTACAAACAAAAAATGTATAAATTTGTTATGGAAACTATTATAATAAACAAAACATGTTAACATTATTCAAATGATGAAACGTCAGAAACCTTAATAATTCAAAATCGATTTGAAAAATAGACAAGTATTAAAATTTCTCTCAGCAATTATGTGGACGATCTAGGTCGTAAAATATAAACCAAGATATTGCATTAAGACACGATATTGTATTGCAATGAACATACTTTATTCTAAATTTATTATAAATAGTTCTTTGGTTAAAAGATTGAAATTGTTTTTAAAATCATTGACTGATCTTTTTAAAAAAAGATGCATCATTTAACTGATGGATATGACACCTTTCATTCTTCACTGCGGCAATTCAGGATAAAGTCTTATACATCTTTTTATAACTTGACTGCCTATACGGCAGTATGACGTTTTTAAAGCACCGTTGGAATGTGTTACATGTATCATCTTTCTTTGTGTTATAATACCCATAAAGGGCGTGATTTTGCCTCTGTTTGCCAATTTTGAAAAGCGGTATTTCGCCATTTGTTGCATTAAGGACAGTTTGAAAACGCGTATTACGTTTATTATTACGCGTATCCTCATGTAATTTACCTATGGCTTTTTTCTGAGTTAAAATGTAGTGTTTAAGTATTTAATATGATACATTGCTTTTTTCGTTAACTATACCTTTTATAAAATGTTAAAGGTCTTTGTATAAATCAGATTTAAACTTTATGTTGCTATATCTAGAATGTCCGGCCGGGTACTTTGGTATCAACTGCACAAAGATATGTCCTCCATTATTTTACGGCAAAATGTGTCTCCAGAAATGCGATTGTTCAACATGTCACCATGTTCAAGGCTGTATGTCTACTCCCCGTATAACAGGTGAGATACTAAGTACTCTAAGGAAACTTAAAAAACGATTCTAGTAATTAAATGATATGTTTGTTTGTTATTCGTGGATAAAAAAATTAGGAATGGCTAACATTTAAAATAAATTTGACATACGTAAAACCATAAATATGATTATAACAGAAAGTTTATGTAGTATATAATTAGTTTGCATACACTCAATAAAACTTCGAAGTGTTCACCCTGATAAATTGAAGAATTTGAAAACTACAAAGTAAGATAATGAAATTATTTTCAATATTTTGTAACTGATACGTCTTTTCATCAATAGCACATACAAAATAGAACCATTTTAACAAGAGCTTGGACTTTGGGTAGTTGGTGTCAAACAGCAATGTGACATAGGCCTGTCTATTTCATTGTAGGCCACTCGGCCATTGCTCTTTGAAATAAACAAGATTTGTCTGGCTTTTGAGCTAAGACTACGTAATCGATTCATATTTCACTTGAAACCAGCGTCATTTTTAGCTTGTTTAGACGCAAGAAATAGATAGTTACATCCTACCGAAAGTCCAGGGCCTTGTTAAAATGGTTCTAAGACAACAAGATTGAAATAAATTAATCCGGGACAAAAAGTCAAAACATTAAATTGGTATTTTTCTGTTCATGCTTAATATAATTGACAAATCTTTTTTGATTGATATTCGTTTTTGGTGATATTTTATAAAGCAAAAAATACTTATTGAATTAATATGGTCAAAATGGTAATTGAGAAAACAGCCAGAGCCGTTGAAATATTAGTGTCTGTTATAGTATTGTTTCTATGAAACAATGTACTAATTTTGAATTTGCTGTTTTTTCTTTCCTCGAGATTGTTTTAAATATTAAGAAGTACGAGGAAATTGTTATAAAAAATGTTGACATACTTTTTCTCTTCCATAAGTGTAGCGTCATTTCCATCGGTAATTTAAAACAATCTAAAAGTTCTGAGCGAATTTTAACTAAACCGGAAGTGTTTGTGATATTTAGCAAAGGTCAAGGTCTTGGGTCGCAACCAAAGGTCAAGGTCAAAACGTTCTTAACGTGTTGAAAGTTAAGTGGAAATCAATGCTCTCATTTTACAAGGTAAATACATTATACTAAGTGAACACTTAGAACTTTTGTTGAGTGTATTTTATCAATAAAAGAATAGAAAATTTTAGTTGTGCAGGTAAAGTTAATTCTTGAAATTGTTTAATGCATTTTAAATTTTAAAGATTTTTGATATCAAATGTCTGATTATCACTAAAAGGGTTGTTTTTGTAATCTAGTTATCATTTAGAGCGGTTATATTTCACGATGTGTTGATTTTCATTTACTTATAACAACTTCTACATCTCTAGTGTATAAAGTAAACAGTAAAAGTAAATAAATTATATATCTTAGAAACAACGATCTATGAATATGAGACATTAGATGGAATAAAGGAAACCACAAAATCACAAGGTACTAATAAAAATAAACTTTAAATTAAACGTACTTGCACTCTAAATTTTAAGCTGACCCTACGCCGACAGAACTAGTTCTCTGTCATATGGAGTAAGCGATAATCATTAAATACGAGGTTTTTTCACTCTCTTTTTTCACAGAATCAACCAGCTACGAAAAGGAAAACAAAACACCAGGACACGAAACCAATTCTGGTAGAAATGTAGTTATGTTCGTTGGATCTGTATTCAGTTTTCTATTGATATTCGCAATTATCCGAGAAATATGTCTATGCTGCCGATATCCTCGTCCTACTGGCGAGCAGAAAATCCTTGATGATGTTTATACAGATATTGGTGAAATGGAAAATAGAGGAACAAAATGAAGATAAACAGTATTTCACTCCATGGGCCACAGATTAATCAAAGATTTTTATCAATGCTATTGGAAAATTTTGGACAATTTATGTATTATATATTTAGTTGGAAAATGATAGAATTATTAAAGTAAACTTGTTCTTTATTAAGAAGTGTGTACACTTTATTACTGGCCGACAGAAGGCGGTCGGTTGTATGGTATGAAAGTAAAAAGTAGCCGAACGCGTGCTTTTCTACGGAGCGATAATGAACGTCTATAGTTCGAGCTTTGCTCAGAAATTGTGTGGTTGGTTAAACGACACTAAATATGATTTTTTCAGATTTAAATGTATTTGAAAAAAGAAAGGTTTCTGTTTCTTTTTCAGTCATTCAAAAAAGGCTGATGTACACAACATTGCCTATATGTTCATGAGTACAGCAAAATTATCGACCCTTTTCATTTTAAATATTGTTTGGTAAATCAATTATTTTTTGACCGTTATTTAGAAGCTTTTTGTCATTTTCCCCCTTCTAATTAGGGTTAGTCCATGCTTTTCTGTTGCTATTTCAAAAAATATTTAAGCTTTTTACATGCATGCAAATACATGTACCTACTAAACGCTAAACCTTCATAAATCTGCATCTACATTAACATGTAAAATGATGTAAATAAAATTATGTTCAATTGATAAATATACCTTGGTAAAGGATTGTAATAAGATCTCATTGAATATCATGAAGGGTTTTGCAACAGTGATGGTAATAAATAAAATCAACTCTCCGTTGTATTTTGTTGAAGATTGTGTAAGATGTCATCGTCGAAAAGAAAAATAGATGTTAATCAGGTTCAAATACATGAAATACAGCGAAGAATACGTACCATTTGCTGCCCGTAAGTGCCAGATTACCACTGTGATATTGTTTGTCAGTTGTTCATAGTATTAATCTACATATTGTACATTATTTTAATATGTCGATAATAATAATAAAAATAACTACAAATGACATTGAAATAGAAAACGTTTACACTTAATAGAAATTTTTGAAGTATATTTGTAAATTCAATCAACCGATCAAACTTTTTGTCTCACTAAAAATAAGGGGCCAGGTTTACTGATGCCCCAGTCACACATTCACGGATCAACTCCACGGTTCTACAACGGAATATTTTCCACGGTTCACACCGGAAAATCAAATAATCGTTAAACCCCAGTCCCACATTCACAGATCAACTCCTAGGTTCTACTATGTAATATTTTCCACGGTTCACACCGGAAAATCTAATGATACGGAGTTAGAACGGATGCACTACGGAATGGATACAAATTGATACATACGAATTACTACGGATTTATACGGAGTTAAAACGGACTTACAGTGGTTCAATATAAAAAAGGCAGCTATTTATGTCACTGCTATGTTTAATTTTATTTTTATTATCTTACCATCATTTAACTATCATATAACAAATAATGGACTTTATATTTTCTATTGCTATTAGAAAAAAGTAAAAAAAACAAATGTATCTTAATAAATATAAGAATTTAATCACCTAAATCTGCCAGTTTTACTCTGTCAATAGAAATACACTTTCTGTTTAATTGATAAATATTTATAAAATTATTTAAAATATTACCCCAAAAAATATATGATTATGTAACACACATTATAAGGAATGTTTTTAAAAGTAAAAAAGATGCACCCCACCCCCCCCCCCCCCCCATTTAAACCAATACAATATTAAATATATCTGTACATAAATTCTTTGTCATTGGTGTAACCGATTTTGCTTTGTTGGAAAAGAGTTGTCATTCTTGATAAATGACATCATAACTAGTCCTGAGATGTAAGACATCACTTTCTGTAAAAATCTGCAGACGCCATTTATATGTTTCGTGGTTTGTGTTATTAAAATGAGCTTCTGATGGCAAAAAGGTAAGAAATACAATAATGCTTTGTCATTGGTGTTGTAGTTATTTTGTCAAAACAAATGTAGATAGAAGTTTGATTATCATACTAAACATTTTCAAGATTTTTACTAAACACACTGTGCAGATGACCTTTTTCACTCTCATAGGGTATCTAAGTATAGCAGACCATTTATGTACTTTTTGTCATTGGTGTTACTGTCATTGGTGTAGCTGCTACAAAGTAACACCAGTGACGAGTTAAGTTACACCACTGACAGAAAGTATACATTTAAGTATACATTCTTTTATATTTTGATCTTCATTTCTAATTAACAACTTTCATCAATTTAAATTTTAATATAAATATTATTTGATTTCATTTTAAAACACAATTTTTCTAATTAAAAACAAATTTAGGTGGAATAGTAACGCCAGTGACATGTGCATGTAACACCAATGACAAAAGTATTATAAAATGAACATTTGTTTGTATAATAGCATGATCTTTATTCTATTAAGCTGGTAAATAGAAAAGGTTAACATCCATGTCAATTGAAATATTCAAAGTTTATCATGTTTTTGCTATTTACCTAAAAAAAAAGAGAATTTTAGGTACAATAGTAACGCCAATGACATGTGCATATAATACCAATGACAAAAGTATAATGAAATGAATTTTTGCTTTGTAAGATAATAATTTTTTTTTAAATCAAACTGGTAAATAGAAAAGGATAATATACATGCCAATTAAAATATTCAAAGTTTATCCATTTTTGCTGTTTATCTCATAAATGAAATTTAAAAGTGCATGGTAACGCCAATGACATGTGCATGTAATATGTACCAATTACATTAGCATCAATTTAAAACAAACACGTTTGCTTTTATAATATATTGATTATTTTATGAAGCTAGTATAAATTGCAAAAGGATAGTTTCCAAGTCAGTTTAAATAATCACTAATAATAAATAACAATAATATAATGATGTTTGTTTAAAGATCCAATTAAAGTTGCATTGATATAAGTATGTTGTTGAAAGTGAAAAATTAGCCAAAATCGTTGAAATGTATGCTGATTAATGATTTGAGTTAGTAGGTGGTGATATCAAATTGAATAGTTTTTTTTCAAGCATTTGTTAAGCTTTAATAACTCCAGCGTGTTAAAGCCTTACCGTTTATCTCATGATCATCATTGTCAGCAAGGTGCTCATACACTAGAATGTCAGAACATGATTGCTCTCTAAAGTGATTGGAAAAGGACGCGGGTTATCAATTAGAATCATTCTCTTAGCTATAAATCTGCAATACGTTTTTGTACATTTTTACCAATTTATAAATAAAGTTTGAAAAGATATATCATATTATTGTTATCTTCTCAATGACTACTTAAAATGCGAGCATTATATATATATAGATAGATAGATAGATAGATAGATAGATAGATAGATAGATAGATAGATAGATAGATAGATAGATAGATAGATAGATATATATATATATATATATATATATATATATATATATATATATATATATATATATATATATATATCTATCTATATATATCTATATATATATATATATATAATGATTGAAACCAGAAAATACATGGAATTAAAACGACATACGGTGGTTTCGTTGAAATTCTTAACCCTCAGTATTTAGTGAAACTCATTGTAAGAAGAAAAAGATAAGTATCTTCAAAGAAATTTGGCCTCACATTGCAGATATTGTATATCGTTGACCGTTTTATTTTATTGCTGAAACAAACGACCGAAAATCGATCCATGGAAATTAATGTTTGCAAATGATGGGATCGATCACAGTGTGATAAAATCTAAGGAAGTTTTGTTTTTGTACAGATAAATGGACACGTCTCCTATAGAGAAGAGATAATTATGATTATTGAAAATCTGTTGTTTTCCTTTTTTATGTGTAAATGTTTTAAAAGTATTGATTCCAATTGTCTAGTGCAATTTCTTTAAATCCCCTGAAATATGAGTGTCTAATGTTATCACCTAGCTAGCTTCATTTCTAAAGGTATCGTAAAAAGTCTGATGATTGCGAGATTTGTCACTTGATAGCTCATTTGTCCGTTGCGTTGCTTTGATGTCATAAACTTTTCACTGGTTCTTCTGAAGAATCACTGGGCCAATTTCAACCAACCTTGGCATAAAGTATCCTTAGGGAATTTCACATTCCTAAATTTTTAACCTGAAGAGGGAGTTGCGGCCATATTGTACATTTGATGATAAAAATGCAAAGTTAACATTTCTTAAACCGACTTGTTTCTGCCCAAAACTGTGGTCCAAAGATAAAAGAAACAATAAATTTGAGGCTTTACATGTTGGTTTGTTTGAAAAATATCAATACAAGAACAGAACAGTGTCATTTTTAATCACTTAGAACTGTGAAGCTACAGAATTACATTGACCATTTAAAAATCTGACAAATATATGAAAAGAGGTTATAAGTGTCAATTCTACAACCATTTGATGAGAAAAAAAGGGTCGAAGTATGCCAATTTAAGTAGCATATTTCAATATACTTTTGATACCGGATAAGTCTATCACAACCCCCCCCCCCCATTCATAAGCATATGTTTGTGGAATTAGGAAAAAATGTGATACATGTACATGTTATTAAAATAAACCCTTAATTTTTTTTAATGTGAAATAGGTATTTTGACTTAGAAACCAAATTTTAAAACTATTTCAAAATAAACTTTACCATAATGAGTTTTATATTAATTATTTAGAAATCTTAAAATAACTATAACCATTTCCTTGAATGATGTCGAAAATTTACATAACATTGCATAACACATAACCACTTTACATTGTTCACACATTCACAAAATTTCCTCATTTCTTTTATAGATATGTTAGATAAATCATAGATATATTAGAATTTTAGACACGCTGTTGGAGAAATCATGTACTCTAATTCTTGTTTTGGTTTTACAATTGTAATTGCATTGCTGTTGAACCTATACCTTACTGATTGCACTAAAGGGTATGTTTTGGTTATTTGTAATTTGCACTTTTTTTTCTAATTTAAATGTATCTGTAGATTCTTTTCATAAACAACTTGCTAATTACAGTAAGATAATAATGATTACATTACTTAAAATGGACTTCATGGCTCTTGCAAACAGTACATTAGAGTGTCCGGCCAATTTGTTCAAAGATGGGAACGTTTGCAAAGGTATCGCACTTTTATAAGATTAACAAATGGTACATAGAGATAGGGATCGAACTAATTTTGTAACTAAATAATCATTTACCTAGTAGGACACCATATAGTTTTCGGCGATGATTGGTTTTTAATACATCGGAAAGTATTTATATTTTATTTTTAACTTTACCAATAAACATGCATGCGCTTGTTTGTGGTAAAAATCCTAAAACAAATGTGTCATACAAGCTATTATTTATCCACTTTCAAAGAGTATCATCAGATGCTTATCATTTATCAATGTTATACTATTCATAATAAAGACATACAGTTTACATTTCATTAATATGTAGAATGTCCGGCTGGTTATTACAGTGACAACTGCTCTAAAGTATGTCCTCCACCCCATTATGGCCTTCTTTGTGTCCATAAGTGTGACTGTTTGCCTTGTCATCACGTCTACGGCTGTTCTTCTACTCTCTTTATAGAAGGTACATGTAATACATCAACCATTAGCAAGTTTTATTAACAATTATTTATCTTCAGGTGAGTCTTTAAGTATCAATTTATCTGGTTTTCAGATTAAAATTTAATTAAAGGGCGTATAGAACGTAAATAAAATGTGCGTACAAATTGTGTACACCTGAAAGATTCAATGAATTTTTCAAAGCAATATGTTATAAGCTATTCAAAGTTTGCTTAATATTGTTTGAAAGCTTTATTTTATTTTGTTTGAATATTTTATTGAAAAAAATGTAATATATATTTTTTTCAAAGATCTGGCATACTTGCGTTGTACTTTTTATTTTCAAATTTAGAAATAAAAACACTAAATAGAATATACAATCAATGAATGTTGTAATAAAATTAATACAATACGAGGCTTGTTCTAAATTGTTAACGGACATGAGGAATCACATAAACACCATAATAAATTGTGTAATTTGAAAATTATGTATCACTATTACATGTAATTGATAAGAAATAACAAGCGTGTTCGTTGTGGGTACAGGGCTTATATAAATTCGAATTCGAGTTATAAACATGGATATATATTTGGAAGTCTAGTCAGTATATGTTAATGTTTCTAGTTAATGGTTTTGTAATACGAACCTTCGAGACATGGAATATCTTAATAAGATAATTGTAAAGTATCGGTATGACATGTTGTTGTAATTGAAAACCTTTGTTTTAATTATCGTTTAAAGAAGTTAGCCGTACATACGTGTGTGCAATTGACACATCTAAAGCAGTAACTGATACAGACATATGTATGCATCGATAAGGAGGAATTTCGAATTGAATAATGTTGATATCACATGAGTTGGCAAATTTGAATAATTGTATCATTCTTGTGATTGATTAGAAGTAGAAGTTCTTAACTAGATCAAACAATTATTGTCATTAACCCAATCATTACTAAATAACACGCTATGAATATTTAAATCTTTGATGAAATACTCATAGAAAACTTCTGGCAAAAATAAGCATAGAAATGTTATGATGAGAATATGCGCATTATCAATTTTTAGTTAATATTGTTTTGTTCTACACCGTCAAAACCAATAATCTGACAAGTAAAGTAAAATAGATTCATGACTTTTTAAAAACATTCCCCTTTTGTTCAACAGAAATAACAAACGATGATTTTGAAACTCGGAGTAAAAAGAAAGACAACAAGCAGTCATCCGAAAACAAAACTATTTCTGGTAGGATTATAAAAAATTCGATTAAATATGTAATATGTTTCTTATTCATATATTTAGTTATTCGAGAAATTTACTAATGCTACCTATTTACTCAACTCATATGCATAAACACAGTGTCAGCTTGTGCTGATGCAGATATTACTGATGTTGAAAGTATTAGAACAAAATGTGAAGTGCAGTACTGTGTTGTTAAAAAAAATTCTAAATGAAAAAAAAATAAACTTGCATTTAATATATTTTATTTTGGAATTTGTAAATCATTACACAGATAATTGAAAACTAGATACTGTAACATGTAATTATGTTTGTTACATTATTTGTGTAATTTCATGACCAGCTTTTATAAAGATGCTTTTAATTACAAAATAATGCTAAATACCGGTAATGATTTATCTAAACGTTAAACAATCGCGTCACGTATTGGTAGTCCGAAGTTTATAAATTTACTGAAGGCTTCATATGTTAGAGATCTTATGGATATTTATGAAAAAATCTAAGATAAGGACCTTAAATGATAACGAACCGATTTTTACCTTAATTCAAGTTCTTCTCCAGGGTCTCCGCTGAGTTTTGTTGAAACGTCAAAAAGAACACGTCAAAGGGATTCAAGTACTATAATAAAAAATGCATACACCTTTTCGATTTCAAAGGGGTTAAAATATTACCGTAAATAATATGTACATTTTATTACTGGTAAATGCGATAGCTTTACCTTCGTCATGTTATTCGCATGCTCCTGACTGTATCAAACAACGTTGCGTTTTGACGAAATTAAATGACATATAATTGCTAGCAAGGAAGTCAAAACCTTGACAAGTGATTGCTAATTTTGATATAAGTTTATATGGATATATGATGATTTTGTTTATTAAAAAAACTTTAAATAGCAAATTAAATTTGTTATTCTAAAACTTTGATGCATGCTCTCAAATGTAGACATAGATAACGTTTTGGATTAAACAAGACAAAATCACGTACACTTTCCGAGAATTATTTCCAGGTTCGGTTTAAAGGTTTACAAAACTATATTACTCGTGAATTCTACCAATTCGAAACAATTCTTTTACATGAATCATTCCCACAAACAGATCGAAGATAGCATGCTTAATTTTTTTAACATTTTAATAGGGATGATTTATCAATATACTCAGTTCTTAGTAAGTGTACAACTGTACTTTAGATAAGGTTGGAATTTAAAAAAAATATGGTTCGTCTTACCGATGTATATCTGAAAAATTTAGAACATTAAATATCTAATTGAAAATATATGCCATATTAAACAGTTCTTAGTAGAATAATATAAAATGACAAACTTCAAGTCTTGAAATACTAATAACTGTTTCTTTGAAAGACTTCGTAAACACTGCATAACAACTTTACATTTTAATTTAATCAATGCTTTTTACAGTAATAAATTATAAGCATTTCCCTATTTATCGAGCTATAACAATCTCGGACTCCATATGTATCAACACACTTTATAGGAATATATGTACTCAACATATCTTTTTTATTTTACGACTGCAATTTCACTGCTATTGACACTTTACACTAATGAATACAACAAAAGGTATGCTTTATTTATGTTTGCATTTTATTATAATATATTTTATCAAAGATGTTCGATTTTTAAAACAATAATGTATAAGACAGATAATTACATCATTCGGAATAGTTTTCAGGGCTCTTGAAGACAGAACTTCACGGTGTTTGACCAATTTTCAGGTAACGATTGTAAAGGTATTGTACATTTTTTGTAGAAAAACAGGTTGTATAACAAACACCATGTAAGCTTTTGTCCTCGTGAAGCCTCGTTTTGTACTATCAACAGACCAATTAAAGGAATCATGATAATCTACTTCATGATATGACTCGGTAGAGTTCTGATTTTTATCCTTGATATACTGAGATTATATTAATAGATTGTTTGTTAATGAGTTGACTCAACAGATTACACACAGACACATTTAACTGATGTTTTTTTTTTAGACTATTATTTTTTCATACATGCCGTTTCTTTAAACCGTTTCATATTTCGTTATGTGGTGAGTAATGTTATGAGTAAAACCCGACAGGAATGTATAACTTTAAGTTGATGGGTGTCAAACCTATATAATTGATTCCATGTAATCACAACTACAACTCCATTGATACTTATATCATAGTGCAATTCATTTTTTTTTTGTTATGAATGATATACAAGTATATTTTTATTAATAATACTCTAAATTTCATATAAAAGTATCTTTGTTTCTTGTACATAACGTGTACATAATGTGTTCCTTGTGATAAAACAAAAATTGTGGTTTCCCAAAAGATGATTCTTTTTCAATTTTTTGCATAAGTTATTAGCATGTATTAGTTGTTAATGATTAAAAAGCATTATTCTTAAAAGTATGGATGTAATTTACAGTGTTTGACATTACCGACTACATGTATTAAACATCAGTGCTAATTGCGTATCACCTTATCGATGATTTCGTGTATTTTTAATTAATCTATTTCGCGGTAAAATTGTAGGAGCGTCATTTCAATGACGTGGGTTTTCACTTTCTTTCAAGACGCCTATAGCTAAGCATTGAAAATTTTCAAAGCGATCTCTCAACCACCTCCACCCCTCCACCTTCCTTTTTCATGAACATGTACATAAAAAAGAAAAATTGTTCAGTATTATTATTTTTTATTAAGCATGGCGCTTTCAGACCACAAGGAATTATGTTTTGCATAAATTATCTAATCAATCACATCATTGACTACATGAGTAATGGGAGTTATGGATTATATTAGTTGTAAATTATTATGGCATAAAGAATCAAATATTTATAATTTTATGATTAATTTTATAAACTTATTAATTAGTGTTATATCATCATCTATTTTCATTTGCCTGATTATTTCAAACCAAATTTGGTTAATTATTAAAGTAACAAAGTGGCAGAGTGCAACATACTTATTTGTTTTGTGATGAAATGAAGAGCTCAGGTGGTTCAATTTCGAGCAGATAGAGGTTAATTATTTCAAGGGAATATGCGTGGAATATTGCTTTATACAGGAATGGTCTATTTGGAACATTATCAATTAGGGATAAATTGATTTTACAATTTTCCGGCTAACGAGTTATCGCACTTTTTAATGGGTATTATCAAGACCTAGTGAGTGCTATATTTGAACACGTAATGCTGATGTCATCATTTGACCAATGAAAATGAACGCAAGAATTCTAGCGACTCTCTTTGATGAGAAAGACACGCTGATTCACTCTAGTTTCTTTTAGGACGCCGCATTAGTAACACTTTCAAATACCGATTCTTTTCCTTCGGGCCATTTGATTAAAAAAAAAATCAAAAGAATTCAGATACATACAAGATAAAATTATTTCTAAATGTATGCTATATAAAAGGAAAATGATATAAAGGCTTGTTTACACATTGTTTAAACAACATAAACCACCCAATAATTAAGTCATTCAAAGTAAATTTAAAATCGATTTAATTTTTTTTTACACTAATCAAGGTGTTATATCGTGTGTTTTGAAAAGCAGCTATATATTTGTGTTTCAACGCCTTTTTAGCGTTTCAGTGCTGTTCATTTTTCGATTACATGAATGATACTTTTAGGCTTATGTATAATTTATATCAAAACGAATATAGAGATACTGTTTCACTGTTTAGAGTGTCCAGCGTATGGTGACAACTGCTCGAAAGTTTGTCCTTCTTCACACTATGGCCATATGTGTGGCAACAAATGCGAATGCTTACCTTGCCATTATATCTACGGTTGTGTTTCTTCTAGCCTTATACATGTAGCAGGTCAGTAACTTCAAGTACATGTAAAAATGAACGAATTAATGATTTTCTCACAAAATATTAAAACTCTGAAAAATATGGACTAAACGATTAAAGATTTAACCTCTACCTAGATTATGAAATTTATGACTGCTGGACAAGGGGTTGTGGCATTAGAAACTTTTATAGCATTTAAAAGTGTTATCATCCTCCCCTTTCGTCCAAAAAACCCGAAAATTTTCCATAGATATCGAGTTTACAGATCTTACATTTACGATCAAGCAAACATATGATCTGTTGACTATACATTTTTTTGTAACATGATATGGAATTATAAAGTGTTACTTTTAATGGTATTGAACGCTGTATATAGAATTAGTTTTTTATTCTTAATTAAACAAGTCACGTGCTACATTTATCATACAACAGTCAATTATGTTATGAATCTTCTATTTTAAAGATTATTTTCCTCTATTAATTAATTTACTTAATCATATGAGTCTGAAATTGCCATTCTAATGGTTCCTGAAAGGATCTTATAAAAGATTGGTTGCCGGGAAAAGTCCATAAGCTACTACTCAATATTTATTGAGAGCGGGCACATTCATAATACAATCTTTATTTTTTCTTCTTACTTAATCTTGCAGAGATAGAGACCAATACATATACTTAATAAAGAGTTACATTATGATCTATTTATTCATATATAATAGAAATAACTTTTGCTAATTAAACCAAGCATCAAATCAACAATGCAAATCAAATACCAGGGATAAATCATCACGACCCACAAGAATACGTATTTGCGCCTAGTATTGTGTGGCTTTTAAAGAACTGAACTATTTCTCAACCAAAGAAGGAAATGTATGCTTGGTTTTTTTTTTGGTTTTTTTTTTTTGTTTGTTTTTTTTTTTTTTTACAAATTTTTTACAAAAACTTATTGTGAAAATTCTAAAAATTGTGACGTTAACACCCGGTACAAAACTAGGGCCCTATGAGGGGTTCAAAGTATAACATGTAAAGGAAACATGTCTAAAAACCTTCTTCGGGTTAACTACAATGTTGCAGTTTGGGAAATTATTATGCATACATACATCTTTGTCTATTGATTCTAAATAATTAAATTGTGACCCTGGACTAATACCGGGGCACCAATAAGAGGGGTTCAAAGGTTAGCATAGAAATATCTAGGGAAATTGTTTAACAAAATTCTTTTCAAGAACAACAATGCTACAGTTCGTGCAATTATTATTCAAGCATCCACATATTGTGAAGATTCTAAATTCTGGAAACCGTGCCCCAGACCAATACTGGGGTCCCAGCTGGGTTTCAACGAGTTAACATCGAAGTACATGTTTATAGGAAGCATTTTTTAAAATCTTCTTCACAAGAACTACAGTGCAATAGTTGTGAGATTTCGATCTTATACTGGGGCCCCAGAAGGGGTTCAAAGTTTAACATAGAAATACATATGTAAAAATATTTAAAAATTTAAAAAAACTTCTCGAGCACTACAATGCTACAGTTTGTGAGATTACTATGCGAAGATTCTCAAATTGAGTATATTCTATACTGTCAAAGCCAATCATAAAGCACGGACCTATACTGGGGCCAATGAAAGGGGTTCAAAGTTTAAAATTGAAAAAACAGAGGTTAAGAAATAGAATATAACAAGGAACTGTTGTTCAAGTGAGCGATGTGGCCCATGGGCCTCTTGTTCGAGATTCTCGATCAAAATGAAAAGAATTTAAAAAATCGATGGAGGAAATTTGGAATAAATAAAATTGAAACTTTGATGTTCTCATTTTCTGTTTTTTTTTTCGAAATAGATTATTAGTAGTGATATTCATATTTCACTTTTACTCCCATCCTCAAAGTCGTTTTGTATATGTGTAGTTTTGCGTTCCATTACCATTATCTATCGTTTTATATTATGTTTAATTGCCCATGCCAAAATAATCGTACTAGAGTAAGAAATTACTTGGCTTTGACTGTTTTTGTTAAAAAACGTTGAGTGTGAGTTCGATAGAATTTTTGGGTGTGTTAACGAGGAATTTGTTTCCTTTACCAATATTTGCTTTATTTACTTACGATTGTTTAAAGGGTTGTCTTACACAAAAAAAGAAATAAATATTTCTAAATGCATAATTTTCTTTTCAGATCTATAGCGTTTTCATTTGGACCACTAAACCATTCAAAGGCTTGTACGGAAATTCAATGGAACTGGATCTGCTGACGACCTACCTCGAAGGCCAAAACGTCATGTAAGAAAACGTCAACAAGATTTTGGGAAACGCAAGAAAGGCCTGTAAGTGACTTAGACAGTGCTGAACAGACTGAGGGAGGAGGGTTGCATGCAAGGCGACCTTATGTAGGATTAGTGTTGTCAACAAGGCACATGCAACTTCAGTTAGCTTTCGCAAGATGTAATCTGAGGTGTGCATATGGTAAATTGGGTCCATAGCAGTCTATATTCAATTTGCGGCGATCAGATGGACGGAACGTTAACGTTAAAATGACGCATCTGCGAAGGAACGAGGGTTGTGGTGGCTTAGTAATAGTATTGGCGGGAATAACATTACACAATAAAACCTCGATGGTCACTATTTACCAAAACCTAAATGCTACAAGGTTTCAATAGCCAATTCTTCAGCCAGTGGCGATTTCACACATGAGCGCAAATCGTGGAAAAACTCTGATGTAGTCCTGACCTGAACCCAATCGGGCATATATGTATGAGCCGATATAGACAAGAGAGTGAGGCAGCTTTTCTAGCCACAGAATTCAGCGGAACAACAGAGAGACATTGTGAACACTAGCTATACTCTGAATAAGATTCCACAAAGGGTTTTTTTCAATTATGTAAACGCTATGAGAAGCAGATGTCTTTACTCGTGCACATGGGGGACACACGCTGTATTAGTGCAGTAAATTTTACATTCAATTGTACCTGTGCGTTTTTTAATTTATGATACAGTCCTGAGATAAAGGTTGATTGAGTTTTTCAAAAAATGTTTAGTTTATTTTTATTCTTTACACATAATAGCTATGGTTAAAATGATTAAAATAAAGAACAGTGTACAACAAACACTTGCCTTGGGGTTTAGACATTTTAATTAGTATAGATGTCGACATTTAGAGAGAAATTTAAAGCATGTTTGGAAAAATATGAAAAACTTCTGTTTCTTTTAAAATACATTCTATATCATCTATTGTCAAATTGTTTAAAATTGGATCGGCTTTTATACCAAGAAATCATTCAGTATTTAATGATTTAGTAAATAAAGCATGTCTATATTCAATGTACATGAATTTAAAACATCAAACAAAGCGTAGCAAGTTCGAGCATACTGGTATTGTACATGCGTACATATGTACATTCGTGTAGAAATTCTGTAACACTAAACCCGTTAATCTACTGTTACATATGTATACACGTACAATGTACGCGTACACATTGATTTTTTTCAAACAATCTTTAGTACTTGCGAGTAAACGTTAATAATGCAAAAACAGAAAGCTCTAAAAGTTACTAATACTAAATTTAGATAATGACCATCAACTGCATTACACCTACATATCAAATTAGACAATCCCTGTAAAGTTTAAAAATGTATTACAATAAAAGTTAAACATTAAATCTAGGCCAACGTCTGAGAGAGTTTTTGAAATTTATCCGTGCATTTTGGTTCAATTTGTTAAAAAAATTTGAAAATGCATCTTTTTTACTGCATTATCATTTTATTGACTACACTTTTAAAACTGTTATATTTTGTATATAACATACTATTATAATACAATGTATCATGTAATTTCTAGAAAACATAATCATTGGTAATAAATCCACATGGAAGCTCTAAGGTGCCTGTATTATCTGCACTCTGTATAAAATCCATAAAATTTGTTCTTTTATTTTGCGAGGAAATACTTTACCATTGAATTGTCTTTAATACATTTTACATGCAATTTACTTATGTTAAAAATCTTCAATATCTAGAGCACTTTTATCGAGCTTTACAATCCTGTATATTAAGCAAAATGATATTAAGTGTTATAGCTATTGGATGTTAACTAATATGGGGATTTTCTTGCTATTAATACTGTATCAGTAATACTTCTCAATTACATAAATAGGAAAACTTCCTGTATATGTACAAGGCTTTGGGAAGTACATGTTTAATCAGAGATAGAATATCGAGAGTAAAGTTTATACCGAATTTTTAGAATAAGTTTCTCGGAATTACCAGTATTTGAATTGACACACACAATTATATATCACGTAAAATTCCATAACCATTCTGTAGACATTTTTGCAATCTGTGCGTATATTATTAACACAAAGCATCGTAAATAACGTGAGGCAAATTAATGTTTACAGTATAGGAACATTGACATTGGTACACGACATATTATTAATTATAATGACACAATCGTATTATCGATTTTATAATAAAAGTAAAAATGTTCTTCACCCTTGCAAGAAATTTTAACGTAAAGGTACTTCGTACGTTAGATATGCCCTCTTTAGATTCTGTAGTTTTATTTGCATACTCCTTGAAATCACGTCGCATTTAACAGAACTATTAAAAGAACTAAGATGAACAAACACTTTAAATTCAAAACGTCTTTTAAAAAGTAATATCTATATAAACAAATATAAGTTTAGACATTAAAATCTTGAAATAACAAAAGCCATTAACAGTTAACTTGAAGACGTTGTAGACATTATATAACAACTTAAGCATTTTCTACACACTTCAAAATATATCTCTACTACTATATTAAAATAATAGACTCGAATTTTTTGGCTTTAATACCGAGAAATCGGAAGAGCACTGTCTTTCGTTTTATATATTTTAAACATTATTGGCACTTGAAGATTTACCAATTTGTTTTTATTTTTTCTTAATCAAGCTTCGCTAATTAATAACCAACGAAAATTCCTTTAAAAATATGGAAATTATGTGGATTTTTCGGATTTTACAATCTTGCGCATGCGCATTACATTCACGCTAAATCACGGGAGGATCTTTTTTTTTTCTTTCCACAATATCACATTTGTAGGGATAATCTCAGAAACGTTATTACAAATACGTGTAAAATTTCATGGAAAATTTGTCATATATACATGTATTTATTCTGTTCATTAAAGGAAATACGATGAAACTCAGTGCATTTTATATGAAAAACCCCGATAGTTCCGAATGTCAACTCGAAGCGAGTGTGCTGGAGAAAGTGTTAAATTCTTCATTAATATGAATTACATTTTTAGATGAAAGGTATCTACAGCCTCGAAATGGTTTATTATGAATAATTTGACTGTTATTTTCAATGCAGCTTCATTAATTTGATCCAAAATCGTTTCGAAGCGATTCTTCAAATTTTTGCTACATTACGGGTATATAGGAGGCATTTTAACTGTGGTATAGGCCTGTCCCGAGACACGGTTAGATTATGTGTAGTGAAATTAATAGCATTATTGTAAGCTTAAAGCTTTATTATGTAAATTGCAACAATACGGTGTGTCGATGTATCTATTTCGTAAATGTCCGATATCATATGCAATGTCAACCCGTGCACGCACGGGTCAAAGTCTAGTATATGGAATGTAAGTAGATCAATTTTTATAAATTATGCATTTTACACAATGCTATATATATATGAATTATTTCCTCATTTTTAGAGATGAAAATATAATGATAAATAGTCATCATTACATTTATGAAGAAAACATGTACTCAACATCTGCTTGTGGATTTACAGTTGCAATTCCATTGCTGTGGATACTCCACTTTAATAATTTTGCCAAAAGGTATATAATTTAGGTTTGTTTCATTTGCCTTATGTTATGTTTTATCTGGAATGTTTTTGTTTTGTTTCACAAACAGTTTTGCCTATTAAGTTAAATATTGTTTTTTTTTAAATGAACAGTAGGTGATAAAAAGGATTTTATACTAATGAGTGCCATTATACAATATTAGAATTACCTTATCTGCAAATAATATTACGAAATAAAGTTGCATTGACTTTCACACCTTTTTAAGGGGAAAAAGTCATTTTTATCGTTTACTTAACAACCAAATTGAATTAGAAATATCTTTTTCTATTGCACATGCATTAATTAATGTACAAAGATAATTTAGTATACATATGTTGTTTGTCTTAGCATTTTGTAGTAAGCGTTTCACTTTATTTGTACTACTCATTTAAGGAGTGGAACAAGTAATTTTTTGGTCAACTTTTTGGTGATCAAAATACCTTATTGCTTCCCTATTTGAACAATGCTTGTTGTTGAATTCTGCCATTTATTTTAAATATTTCAATAGCGTTTTCAAATAATTTAAAATGTATTCCATCTTATTACTTGAACATACAGTATACACATTATCTTTGTCGTGATCTTCCAGGAAACGTGTAATAAGTCAAATGCATATTTCAGAATTGCGCATTTCTTTTTTATGAGAGAGAGAGAGAGAGAGAGAGAGAGAGATATTATGCATATTTCTTAGTGTTCAAACTAAATTTACATTCCATCATGGTTTTCAGAGCTTTCGCAGACAAAAATCAATCGTGTGGGATTGATCGTTACAATGATGGAGGTGTATGCAAAGGTATTGCACTTTTTTAAGTCATGGGAAGTTGAAAAAGTAATAACATGCATGTTTAAATACATGTATATATCGCTGATCCCATGACATAACATCCAAAACTTCATTTAAAGAACATGTAGAGTGCAATTCCTGATTATATGGCTAAAAATTAAAAATATTTTCTTTATCAATACGTTTACTTTCTTAAAAATGCATATCGTCACTTTGCCTGTGATAAAACAAAAGTTGTAGTTTACCAACGACGTGTTATTAAATATTTTATGAGCTATTTTCAGCGTTATCAATTAACATGCATGTTTTGAGTTAATGATTCGCAAAAAACTTAAATTATGTAATTTAAAGTAATTTTACAAAAGCTTATGATAATTATCAACATATCCTTAAAAGCAATACAAGGCGTAAAAACATATATATGACCTCCTGCTAATTGTAAGAAAATCATTGGCTAACAACAATCACGTGGAGACCATGCATATTCCATACATAGTACAAAATATCACTCCCTTTGAGCATAATGACGTCATTCTTGGAGTAGTTTTCCATGAAATCAAATGCAATATATCAGAGTAGATTTTTACGCTGTGAAAATATTTCTCAAACTCTTCTTATCAGTTAGTTACTAGTACATGCGTTTTAATTCTTTATATTATTTCAAATTTTGATCGCAAATTCTTTAGTTATAGAATATGCGAGAAATTAGTTTGTATGTTGGAAGTAGCACTATAATTGAGACAAAGCCGCTTCTCTCGTGTTCCTTCCGACTAATTTAAAAAGTGTAGAATCGTATCCCTTTAGATGAACTTCTAAACATATGATTTGAAATATTTGACTTGTATTGTTTAACAGTATTTACTGCGCAGATAACTGTTAGATTTGAAAAATACTGCTCTGCATCGATTCGGTAGGTCTCAGCCTTCAACCCCTCTTATCAACGAGTGTGCAGTGTAGTGTTTTTACTATATAATAAATCATACTTGTATCGCTCATGCAGAGGGGCATCGTATCCACTCTACACTCTATATATATAAAGAATACACAAGGGAAGAATCGAAAGTAGGACACGATTTGTAAACAATGTTAAAAAACAACTTATTTGACAAAAGATTTATTTTATTAGAGATTGAGTGTCTGCAGCAGACAGCGGTTTTAATTAGATAAAAACCCTTTTTACCGAGTTTATTAGGAATATTTCAATATGAACGGGTTTTTTGACAATATTTGCAACATTGTGTGGGAGGATTTGCGTAACTTATGTCAAATAAGTTGATATTTGACATTGTTTACAAATCGTGTCCTACTTTCGATTCTTCCCTTGTGTATTAATTCTTTATATATATATATATATATATATATATATATATATATATATATATATATATATAGATATATATATATATATATATATATATATATATATATATATATATATATATATATATATATATATATATATATATATATAGAGTGTAGAGCAGACAGATACGATGCCCCTGTGGCTCATGCAAACTAAAGTTGTACAATTTTACTCAAAATACTTTATAAATCATCATTGAAAAATAGACATGTATTAAAATTGCTTTCAGCAATTATGTGGACGATCTAGGTCGTAAAATATTAACCAAAATATTGCATTAAGTCACGATATTGTATTGGAATGAACATACTTCGTTCTAAATTTATTATAAATAGTTCTTTAGTTAAAAGATTGAATTTGTTTTTTAAAATCATAGACTGATCCTTTAAAAAAAAAGATGCATTATTTAACTGATGGATATGACGCCTTTCATTCTTCACTACGGCAATTCAGAAAAAAGTCTTATACATCTTTTTATAACTTGACTGCCTATACGGCAGTATGAAGTTTTTTAAGCACCGTTGGAATGTGTTACATGTATCATCTTTCTTTGTGTTATAATACACATAAAAGGCATTATTTTGCTTCGTTTGCCAAATAATGCATTTGAAAAGCTTTATTTCACCATTTGTTGCATTAAGGACAGTTTGAAAACGCGTATTACACTGCATGTTTATTATTACGCGTATCCTCATGTAATTTACATTTCGCTTTTTCCGAGTTAAAATTTAGTTTTTAAGTATTTAATATGATATACTGCTTTTTTCGTTAACTATCTCTTATAAAATATTAAAGGTCTTTGTATAATTCAAATTTAAACGTTATGTTGCTATGCCTAGATTGTCCGGCCGGGTATTATGGTGCCGACTGTATAAAGATGTGTCCTCCATCATATTACGGCATTTGGTGTCTCCAGAAGTGTGATTGTTCACCTTGTCATTATGTTCACGGCTGTATGTCTACTCCCAGTATAACAGGTGAGATACTAAGTACTCTAAGGAAACTAAAAACAGATGATTAAATGATAAGTTTGTTTGTTATTCGTGGATAAAAAATATGGAATGGCTAACATTTAAAATAAATTTGACATAGGTAAAACCATAAATAATATGATTATAACAGAAAATGTATGTAGTATATGATTATTTTGCATACATTTTAAGATATACTTTCAATAAAACTTTTAGGTGTTCACCCTGATAAATTGAAGAATTTGAAAACTACAAAGTAAAATAATGTAAATTTTTCAATATTTTGTAACTGATATGTCTTTTCATCAATAGCACCTACAAAGTAACACAACAAGATTGAAATCAATTAATCCGTGACAAAAAGTGAGAACATTGTATTTTTCTGTTCATGCTTAATATAATTGACAAATCTTTTTTGATTGATATTCGTCTTTGGTGATAGTTTATAAAGAAAAAAATACTTATTAATATGGTCAAAATGATAATTGAGAAAACAGCCAGAGCCGTTGAAATATTAGTGTCTGTTATAGTATTGTTTCTATGACACAATGTACTAATTTTGAATTTGTTGTTTATTCTTTCCTCGATATTGTTTTAATATCAAGCAGTATGAGGAAATTGTTATAAAAAATTTCGATATACATTTTCCCTTCCATAAGTGTAACGTCATTTCCATCGGTAATTTAAAACAATTAAAAGCTCTAAAAGTTTGTGATATTAAGCAAAGGTCAAGGTCTTGGGTGGAAACCAAAGGTCAAGGTCAAAACGTTCTTAACGTGTTGAAAGTTAAGTGGAAACCAGACGCCCCGACGACAAGATGAATAAACGCTCTCATTTTACAAGGTAAATACATTATACTAAGTGAACATTTAGAACTTTTGTTGAGTGTATTTTATCAATAAAAGAATAGAAAAATTAAGTTGTGCAGCTAAAGTTAATTCTAGAAATTTTTGAATGTATTTGAAATTTTAAAGATTTTTGATATTAAATGTCTGATTATCACTGAAAGGGTTGTCTTGTAATCTAGTTATCATTTAGAGCGGGTATATTTCACGATGTGTTGATTTTCATTTACTTATAACAACTTCTACATCTCTAGTGTATAAAGTAAGCAGTAATAGTTAATAAATCACATATCCTCGAAACAAAGATCTATGAATATAAAGCATTAGATGGAATAAAGGAAACGACAAAATCACAAGGTAGTAATTATTGATATTAGCAATTATTCGAGAAATATACCTATGCTGCCGATTTCCTCGTCCTCCTGGCCGATAGAAAATCCTTAATGATGATTATACAGATATTTATGAAATGGAAAATAAAGGAATATAATGAAGATAAACAGTATTTCACTCGATGGGTCACAAATTAATCAAAATTTTTTATCAATACTATTGGAAAATTTTGGACAATTTATGTATTATTTAGTTGGAAAATGATAAAATTATTAAAGTTAACTTGTTCTTCATTAAGAAGTGTGTATACTTTATCATTAGCCGACAAAGGCCGGTCGGTTGTATGGTATGAAAGTAAAAAGTAGCCGAACGCGTGCTTTTCTACAGAGCGATAATGAACGTCTAGTTCAAGCTTTGTTCAAAGATTGTGTGGTTGGTTAAACGATACTAAATATGATTTTTTAAGATTTAAATGTATTTGAAAAAAGAAAGGTTTCTGTTTCTTTTTCAATCATTTTAAAAAGGCTGATGTACACACCATTGCATATATGTTCGTGAGTACAGCAAAATTATCGACCCTTTTCATTTTAATTATTGTTTAGTAAAATAAATTATTTTATGACCGTTATTTAGAAGCTTTTTGTCATTTGTTCCCTTCTAATTACATGTAGGGTAATCCATGATTTTCTGTTGCTATTTAAAAAAATATTTAAGCTTTTTACATGCAAGCAAATACATGTACCTACTAAGCGCTAAGCCTTCATAAATCTGCATCTACATTAACGTAACTCGAAACGTATATAGACGTAAACGCAGACGTAGACGTAAATAAGGCTAATTTTGCGTTTTACTAAAGGCCGTATCGTACGTTTTCTTGTCGATTTGCGTCAAAATTTACGGGTGACGTGCAGCAGACGTAGAAACGTACGTAACGTAATAAAAATGGCGACATATTTACTTTTACAGCGTTCTCTGAGACAGCAGCGTGTTTTTCGAGATAGAACCCAACCACTGGACTCTTTGAATGACTCGCAGCTAATTTCTAGATACCGTTTCCCTCGAAGGGTAATTCTGGACATGATTGACGGGGTGGATAAGCAACTACGACCATATACTAACAGGTATCCATGCCATCCCTACACAGCCGCAGGTACTTTTTAGTAAACATTGAAAATGATAGAATCTATGTTACATCCTATGGCAACGGGGGTTCTCCTGTTAGCACCAGATGTGAACCTAGTCAATTCGATCAGAATTGATAGATTTAAATCATGTCTAGTTTCTTAATTTATTGTGCTTAAGGCTTTCCAAGCTTATTAGGCACATAATGGACATCAAACAAATATGATCCTTATTAATGTGTTTTGATAAGTTTAATATTTGAGCTCATAATAACTTTTTTTTTATTTAGTTGACAAAAAACGACAATACACGTACATTTTTTTTTTACTTTTTTATGATTTCGTTAATTAAAGTTATCTTGTTTTTGCCTAAACGACTGAGAAGGCCTTCTATGCTAAAATGCTCTACGTTAGATTATTTGAATAACAATTGTTCACATGCTTTTTCGATTTCTTTTTTCAGATGTCGGGAGTATTAAAAAACAATGATAAAATCAACTGTGCATGTGATATATATAATATTACGTGAAAACAATAATAATTTTTGGGCTGCATTTCTTTTGTTTAGGAAAAAATAATGAATCAATAGTGATTTTTTTTTTTACATATATACCAGTGAATTTTGTTGAAACAACACTATACACTAAAATGCCATGGAGAAGTCAGCTCAAAAGAAAAGCTTGAGATTGAGATTGAGATGGACTGAAAATCAACATTAATTTTGAAGCAGCAACTGAAACCAACACTGAACCAGTGAACGTTTGCATATTGAAATTATTTGAATCAACATATTTCCGGCTGGACTCCCTGTAAACAAATTTGACCACAAATGAAAGAGTGTTTGCCGGTGCTACCCATCGAATGTTATATTTCAAACCCTGGATTGGTGATTTTATAGTTCCAAATTTTCCTTCGAAGTTGGACTTTATTTCAACTTTGTTTATTGAAATGTCACATGCACCTGGTAAATTATACTTGAAAATTCAACTATTGATAAAACATTTAAGGATAAAAATCAATGTCTTCAGTATCGCCTCTATTAAACTTCCGATGTCTTCAGAAAAGCCTCCAAACCACCTCCACCTTCAAGAACAGTATTTTGTTATGCTCTCTCTGTGTGTGACTTGTATGAGGTCTTTCAAGTGGATGGACGGGAGATTGAATGTTCACCACTTGAATAATTGCTTAATTAAACCTTAATTATGAGAGCCCCCAACACATAAATGTTATGATATATGTTTAAAGACCACACCATGATGAGAGATAAGGAGAACTGGTTTTTCCAAAACGATCTACTGAACAAAACTGCATGAAAACCAAAACCTTGGATTGGATGAAAATCCTAACAATTGCAGTAGCTGTCACTATGATGTGCACTAAACAGATGCATAAGTCTCACACATCTTAACGAAACCTGATGTCTTTATGGTAAGAATTAAATACAACTGTAGCCTTAAAGATTTTTTTTCAAGACTGATCATCTGTTAAAGGCATGCATTTTAACAGATATTTTTCAAAAAAAATAGATGCGCAAAATTAACGAAGAATGAAGACGTAGTATATATATAATATCTTCCTTGTCTTTGCATCCATGTTATTTTATAACATCATGAAAATTTAGTAATAATGTATATAGATAAATCATTAATGTATGTCAACAAGTTTTGTCTCTCTATATTTTAAGCCTGGTATTGCTGAAATGTATATTATAAGGACCTCAATCAAAAAAATGTTCAACCTTTCAACCAGCACCAATCAAGGCCTGGAACTAGTTTCTGGGACCATCCCAGAAAAAGTCTTTCTCCACAAATTGAATTTGATGAGCCTCTGACAAGCTGTAAGCTAGAATAGACTCTTTTTCTTAAGGAATTCAAATTTTATTTATTTTAATGTTTGCATGAAAATCAAGATGATCCCATCTGATAGAGCTATTTAGGAAGGACCCATGGACTGCTTTGCCATTTAAGTTGTTTCTTAATGATTAATTAGTTATTATATGTAAATCGTTAACTAATAATTGTTTTCAGTTTCTAATTTAGGCAGCACTTTAACCGTACGTGGAGCAAGAGACAAATCAAGCCCATCAGGCTGGTTCAGTGCTCAAACACTGAACACAAAGAGATTACCATTACAATTATAGTATAGGGTGTTGGCTATTGATAGAAATAGGACGCGTGTTTATTAGTTTTCATCACTTTACATCAATAAAATATGAATTGTTTGAGTACATTGTATTGATATTGCAATTATATTTTCTCCAGACACTCCACAGCATGCTGATGCAAAACATTTTTGTCCGTTTATTGTGCTCATGCACGTGATGAAATGCCACTTAGATAATGAAGGTGCTTGACGTCTATGATAATCCTCAAAGGTACATAAAACTACCACCCAGTCGTAATGTGGAGGTGGCTCCCTTACTCAGAAAACCGTCATTGCCACAATTAGGGTCGCTATAATAGAATTGTTGACAAAGGTAAGGAAATGGAATTATTTATGATAAAATATAATTATTATTATCAGTTGTGTGTGAATACTCTTAATTACTTCAGTAGATAGTTTTTTCATAATGCTCTTACTTGATTATTAACAGGAATGACAGCAGAAAATTCCACTGCATGGAGTTATAGCACTAATTAGAGATGCTGAGGTATTCATCATTATTACGATAACTTCATTCACTGATACACTCAAGATATGAAGAAAATAAAATATGCGTAAATATAAAACTAAGAAAAACTTTAATACTATGAAAATATATATATACATATATATATATATATATATATATATATATATATATATATATATATATATATATATATATATATATATATATATATATATATATCATTTCTATACCGTAATGCTGAGGGCCTATCATTATCGAAATAATTTGATTCACTGTTACGCAAGATATAACGCAAATTAAAATTACATATAGCAAAATTAAGAGAAAATTGGATACTATATCAATGATAGAAGTGCAGAAAAAATGTTATATCTATACAATCTGTACAATTTATACTTCTTTTTATTGTTTGCTGCAGTGACTGGGGGGTCGGTTTGTCAAGATCAACATTGATGGGCGCCAGACAGAGATCTGTGAGAGTGGGGACTACACTAAATGAAGCAAAACCACTGCAGCCTTACCGTTTATCTTACGATCATCTTTGTCAGCAAATTGCTCATACATTAGAATTTCAGAACATTATTGCTTAAGGAAGTGATTAGAAAAGGACATGGGCTATCAAATGAAATCAGTTCCCTATAAATTTTTGATACTCTTTGTACATTTTTACCAGTTTATAAGTAAAGTTTGGAGGAAAGATATATTACATTATAGTTATGTTACTTATGTATAATATCTTTTTTATGTATACTTAAAATGGTACTGAGATACATGCATTATACACAACTAAAAACATTATTGGAACCAGAGAATATCTGGAATTAAAACTTACAATTTATTGTGGTTTCATTGATTTAATAAAACTCAAAGTAAGAAGAAAAGTTGAGTTAATTTAAGGACTTTTGAATTTTTAATGCATTATCAGATATTGACCGTTTGATTTCATATATGAATCA
The DNA here is from genome assembly GCA_015776775.1 of Magallana hongkongensis. Classification (NCBI taxonomy): domain Eukaryota; kingdom Metazoa; phylum Mollusca; class Bivalvia; order Ostreida; family Ostreidae; genus Magallana; species Magallana hongkongensis. Next base: position 34,511,285 of record CM027470.1, read on the forward strand.
AACAACCTGTAATCCTTAAAAATTAGTGTTTTCAAATGATGAGATCCCACTATGAATAATTTTGAGGAGCTTTTAAGTTATCACAGATAAATGGACAGGTCTCCTTTACAGGGAAGATAATTAATATTTGTAAAGATTTGTTGTTTTCTTATTACGAGATATTCGACTCTTGGATTTACATGTGTATAATTTCGGAATTGTGTGATTTGGGTGGTACATGTATGTTACATGTATGGAGTACTGGTTGGAACATTTATCATTATAGTTCAAAGTTATTGATCAGATATAGTTTTGACCGAATGAAAATGTGTCAGTCAAACTGTTTCAATGTGTAATCAGGGTGGATGTCAGGAAGTGAAATTTGCATAAAATATTAAATTCCTATTGATTGCAATGGAACGATCATTCATAATCAATGATTATATTTTTTATTATAGACATCTGTTACACTAAGAATCGAACTTTAATCAAGGATTTATAAATACACATACCAGGAAGTTAGGGACACAGAAAGGAAAAGCACAGATAGAGGAAATATAACATGAAACTGAAAATTAATTCAACACCAAAAACATGATAGAACTAACGAATAATGACCGTAAATTACATCAATCCTAGAACTATAACGAGATTTGCTTAATCATTTTGTTAATTGCACAAATCTAAACATTGCAAAAATGTACACTGGTGACAAAGAATATTCATCCACTTTTATTTACGCTCCTTTCGCCCTCGTTGGCAATGAGCGAATGAAAGTATGGCGAATTCAAAAAAAAAATTGAATGCTAAAATATATATATAACATTCGATTTCCCTGAAAGGCCACCTGCTTATGAAAGTTATTAATTGTACATTCCACTGCGCTTGCGTGGCTATGAAGCGGAATGGAAACTCAATATTTTTGTGTTGAACAAACGAGTAATTCTATTTGTTTCGTTTAATTTGGATTTATTTAATTTAAATACCATATTTGTTTCAAAATTTTATTGTTTTATAATGATATACAAAATACATGGAAATCGTGTCAAAATTGGATGTTTGGTAAATAACAGGTTTGAGCTTGTAATCCCAGAGCTATGTAAATGTAATCTATAATAGAAAACCCACAATAATAGATACGAATGAATCTTAAGGACAAGTATCCGTATGCCCATTTAGCCGAGTAAAATAGTAAATGGCAAGTCACAATCATTTAAGAAATAAACAACGTTATTTAGTAAACATGGCGTTATGAATAGCAACTGCTCTGTTGGCATATTCCATGATGCGCGCTAGCGCATCATGGAATATGCCAACAGAGCAGTTGCTATTCATAACGCCATGTTCACTAAATAATCGTTGTTTATTACTTATATTAGCATTTTACCACTCGCAAATACCCTGTGTTAGCCTAGCCTAGACCTTGACATATTTAGCTATTACATCAAAAATAAACATTCAGACTGTAATGTATCTTTTTAATTCACATAGATTTGTTAACAGAATCAATGATATGTTATAACAGTTATTCTTTTAAAATGTTATTATAAGACAGGTTTTAATATTTTAAAATGCATCAATTTTATGGAGTTGGAGAAAAACACATGGTGTATCGTATAGTGCTTTAAATCTATAACGTCATGGAAAAGTATATGACGTCACACCTTTATGACGTCATAGTATACAGACGGAGCAATTGCGATTATATAAAAATAATTGTAGTTCCTCCGTATGGACTTACAGTGGGAAAGAACAATGCATATGCAAATATATCTCTGTATTTGCAATACGTCGCCACGAATTCTTTGAATATATTCTATGGCGTCATAAGGGGAACAATGGCAGTAACGTCATCATGTATGTAACTTCAGAAGTATAACTGAACTGAATTATTTTTCCGGTAAATCATGAATATAAAAATGCGTTGATTCTTCTGCTGTTCAGCCGGGCCCCCGATTATGACACTTGAATGGCGATTTAGAAGCGGGGATTTTTTTTCGGGGAAAATGCGATGATTTCCGCTATTTAACGAGGCTCCCGATATATGACCAAAGAATTGACCGAGTCTTGATCCAAAGAGTTGAAATTGTAAAGTTGCAAGACTCAGATCATTAGAATAAACAAGAAGTACACTGTATGTACACGTTTGTTTGTGTGACCTCTTATTATACTATATTCTTAGTATACTATAGGGTAAACGTTAAATTATTTGGGAACAAGAACCAGGAATAAAATTATTTTTTTTATAAAAAATACTTTATCACCAAATATGATGAAGTTATGCAATTATCTATCGCTTGTTACATTTACATGTACACGTATATGTTGGTTTATTTAACCTCTATCTCTTAAACATTGAATGATAAACGTTTATTTTAGAGAGACAAGAACCAAGAAAAAGAAGAAAGCTACAAAAGAGTACTTACAACTTATGTCAAAAAACTTCATGGGAACAGGGCATCATATTATAATACACGTGTGATGTATGAGAATACATCATAACAAACATTGCTGTTTAATCATATAATCAGATATAAATTGACAACAAATGTCAGAAATGATCACTACAAGTACATATAATACTCATGTGAATGTTATCTCTATCCCTTTTGGCTGTTGGTACAAAGGTGTCGAAAATATATAATTCATCTGCTTTGCTGCATTATCATTGATTATACTTACTTCGAATCTTAAAATATTACGTCTTTTATATTTCTAGTTGTAAAATGTAATGTTTCATGCATTTAAATAAAACAAAACAAAATAAAATAACAAATACATGTATATATTTAAATTGCCGTTAGGCTGCCATATCTGCAGTCTATAAAAAAAACCTATACAGATATTATTTTACTTTGGCGTGGAAAAAGACTTAACAATTAAATTCTCTTTAAAGAAGTACATGTATAGACATGTAACATGTATGTAGACTCTGTTAGTTTTTTTTGTATTTAAAGTTAATAAAGAAAGTAATTTAAGTGTGCAGAAATCGTCTACACGAATAATCTGTGATTTAATTGTCTATAACTCGAAATGCTACCGAATCTTAAAAAACTTGATAACAACACTGTTTTTGGAGTTGAAGTGCATGTATACCTTTAATAATAAAAAAAACTTATAATTACAAATTGCCTATAAATACCGTGTTTCTCGATTTACCTCAAAAAGGGCCATGGAGGTAAACCGAAAAACATAAAAAATTTCCAATGTTAATGAAGATATATTTCAATGAAGTTATATCTATTAAGTTATATTGTATATCATGATATACAAGCAATAAAAACAGACTTGTTGTGCTTATAGCAGAAATCAATTACAACAAATTCAAACATATACTAAACGTATGATATTATCGGTATATCAACATATATTTAAAGATAAAAAAGAAGAAAAAAAAGACCAGGAAAATTCGAACCCAAAATACTTTAAAGTCTTAATTCACTAATCTAGCACAAAACCTGTGAGATATGCGGGATTTCATAGCAGTGGATAAAAAATCCTATTTAAAACAACATTGTTATATCTCCAAAACATATTTTGAAAAAGTATAAAATTGGTCATTTTTGGATCACTTCTCTATCTTTTTTTAAAACGCCGCATATTTTATGTTGAAATACCGGTATATCATATCTCTACAAGTTTCAAATTGCTGACGAGAAGACCCAGAAGCAACAAAATCATTTAAGAATAGCTGTAATTATAAATTAGTAGTTTTTGTATCAATTGCGTCGTATTGCTACATTCAGACCCATATGAAAATTAAATCTTTTGAATTTTAAACAGTATTCTACCAATTATACGTCGAAAGAAACTAAATAACATTTTTAATTAAAAATATGTGCAAAATCGATGAATTTTTACTCTTCCTGTGCGTCAAAATTTCTGTCAAATCTACATCTTAAGCGCCCACTTTCTGTTAGTACATTTATTACAAACAAAACGAGCATTGAAATCCTCGTATAAACAATATAATTTGTGCTCAACTAACTCTTGATACTGTATCAGACTGTCACAAAAACCCGGAAAATTTCATATATACATGTACATGTATGTGAAATTGTGAATATTTATGTGATACATGTAATTATGATAAAAACCCTTACATTTTAAACGTGATATGATTATGCCGTGGAAGAACTGTATTTTGAATAACAAACCAAATTTTAAAACTATATTAAACCTGAATTTTACGAGAACTAGTTTAAAATTTCGAATATTTAGAAATCTTGAAATAACTATAACAATTTCCCTAAATGAAGTTGTTAACATTAGTACATAAACACTTAACATTGTTTTATGTTTCCTTTTCACACATTCACAAAATTTCCTCAATGTTATTTTCAACGATATGTTTGATAAAGCATAGATGTAGATTAAGGATGTTTAAATACATTTTTGGAGAAATCATGTCCTCAAAGCACGTTTTTGGTTTTACAATTGTAATTCCATTGCTGTTTACACTATACCTAAATGATTTCACTTTAAGGTATGTTTTGTGATTTGAAATTTGCATTTTTTGTTTTGTTCTTTTTAAAAAAAATTATCCGTATATTTCATTTAGAAACCACTTGCTAATTACAGTCAACAGTAAAATAATAATAATTGCATTACTTAAAATGAATTTCAGGACTCTTGCAGACCGTACATTAGAGTGTTTTACCAATTATTACAACGATGGTAACGGGTGTAAAGGTATTGTAAATTTTAAAATTTCAAATACAATATAGATATAGGGACACAAATATTCTTAGCTAAAGAATCATTAATTTGGTGGGATATCATCTTAATCAAAAAGTAGTTGTAGTCTTGTCGATGTTATACTTTTTTTAAAAACTTTACCACTAGCCACGTATGCACGTGTTCGTGACATAAATCCTTGAAAACATGTCATACAAGCTATTATTGTATTCACTATCAAAGGTTATTTTTATTGTAATGGTAATTACTTGTAAATGTTATACTATTCATTATAAACAGTTATAAAATTTACATTGTAACTGTAGAATGTCCAGCTGGTTATTACGGTGACAACTGCTCAGTAGTATGTCCATCACCAAAGTATGGCATTCTGTGTGCCCAGCAGTGTGACTGTTTGCCTTGTCATCACGTCTACGGTTGTCCTTCTACTCCCCTTACAGAAGGTAAGATACTCTCAGTACATGTAAACGAATGTAGCCATTTGATTAAAGCTAGTTTTTTACTTCTTCATCAAGACTATTTTTTAAAATAAATAATGATATTAACCAATAATATGGTTTGCTGATAATTATCAATCTCCCGATGAATCTTTTATATATTTTGATTTAAAAATTATTGCTTTGCATAATTGTTTTATAGTACTATTTTGGTGTACATCGTCAGAAATATTGTTATATCAAATGCAATTAAAAAATAAACACTGATTCATTTTTGCCAGAGACAGCGAGCGATTACTTTACAGCTCGGGATAAAATAGAAGACAAAAAGCAAGCACAAGGAAACAAATTAACCACTTCTGGTAGAGTTATAATTATTTCAATAGGATCTGTATTATGCTTCATATTAATGCTTGTAATAATTCGAGAGTTGTGGCTATGTTGCCAATTTTCATCAACCTACTGGCAAACGGACGGTCATTAATGATGTTTATGAGGATATTGCTGAAATAGACAGTGCTGTTCAGGAACTCCCAAAATGATTAAAACTATTGAAATGAATACAGTGTAATGACGAATTTCGAACTGATTTTATATTAATAATATATAACATTCCATAAAAAAATGAATTTTCTATTTTAATTGTATTTAGATTTGTATTCAAATCATATAAGTTTATGATTTGCTGTTAGTTTTTTCATTAATATGAGTAATTTTACATCTAGATTAAAATATACTATTATGATTATTCGCAGTTAATAACGTCAATATAAAATTTTAAAATATTCTGAAAAGAATCGTATTCACCCCTGCAAATGTTATTGTCATTCAAATTTTAGACCACGTGGTTTTATTTGACCATTTCAGTTTCGCAGTAAAAATCGTACCTCGAGTTTAAAGTCACAGCAGATCTAGGTTCTTGTAGTCAAATATAAAATCTAGAGGTTAATTGATTTTAAACTTTATCTTCATTAATTGGTGAATAAAATGTGTTCTAGAAATAAATGTGACTATACAAAAATTAGTTTTTGTCTGCTGTTGCAACAACTAACATGCTTAAAAGAGATCCCTCCTGAGGATCAATTTTCGATCTGCGCCTGACCTAGTAATAACATAAATAGTGAAACAGACTATACCATTTTATGCAGAATGTTCTTTAAAAATGGCTCGATATACTAAGTTTAATGCAAAACAGACACCCATTATTTTTTTTAAAACATAGTATTGCACACCACAAGCATCAAACATGGCTATGATTTTATTAAGCAACCCAATGTTTATATTTTCAACCACTCTACACGTGGTTGAACACGAACGATAACTCTGTTCTGAATGTTATCGTTTAATATAATTAACTGCTAGATGGTGAAATAAGACATACATCTTCGAAAGCTTTTCCCGTTTTAACATAAATCAAAGTAGGATATGATATGAAAAACGACCAGTACTTACGTATTTTGAGAATATTATCCGAACACTTACACTTTCGCTCGAAATTTCACAGGAACTGAACAAATCTCGGTGAAGTCTCGTGAACTTTTATTCGAGCACCTCTGGATTTATAACGTACTTAGCAACGATAAAGAAAACATTACGAACACATTCGCAGGGGTGGTATTAGGCACCGAGGATTGCAAAAACAAAGAGCTTTAAATTTGACGAGAGTTTTTGTGTACGGTTTCCGTTGAATGTTGTAGAAAATTCTGCAAGTATTCACACTAACTGCGGGAAAAACCATAACTACAGAGCAGAATGCTTACAATTTACTGAGGTTAAATGGGTTTCAGTGCTATTGCGAAGAACGGAGAGGTTAAGAACTTGAACTTGTACGTCTATTGATACGTTTGAAACTTGTACATGTATGTTTGAAGGTACAGGGTCCACATCTGCATGTATACCCTTGTGAGTAAAACAATTTAAAATTTTATAACTATGATGAAACAAAGTGTACAGCCGATTTTATAACTTATCCTCTCATTCACTTTCATTATTGTTTACGCTTATTCCATATATTGAGTTTAAAAAGTACAAGCCTTTAGTCCCGTGTACTTTTGTTCCTACACGTTTTGTACAACTTGTAGAATTATGCGGAATGCAGAAATTATAACGCAAAGTGCATAAAATAAGGATATTCTCATAGTTACAGGTACTCGTACACCTAAACTGTCAACTGCTTAACATCTCTGATCTATGCATTTTGCTGCTGGTTCCAAATTTCTTTACCGATAATGTGTGCGAGTTTTTGACTGTATTGAACCACATTGTGTTTCATTAAAATTAAAGTGACATATTATTCATGTTAACAATTGAGTCTACTAAAATTTGTGAAAGGTGGTTGTATCCATAGAATGTAAATCGTTATCTTACAATCTTTTATGACCCACTGGAGACAAATGATGTCAATATGAAACAAAGTACTGAAGTACTGACGGGAGTTGATTTTATCGATTTTTTTAAAAAAAAAAAACGATATGTTGTTATTGTTGTTTTTTCTAGGTTTTTTTTGCATGGTAAGAATTTTCCTATATTATTTGAATTACGCATATTTTAATTATATAAATTCTCCTGAAAACCCCATATGAATCTTGTTGTGTAATATTCAAACAATTAATTCCATCAAACTACGTAAGTTCTGAGAAATTGCATGGATTCAGGTAATATTGAATTTTAGTCTCGTTCATCTAGATCGACGTTCGGCTATCTCCGTTAATATCCGACAAGCGAGAGAGACTCTGTGCTTGTCGGAGATTTACGTAGACAGTCGAGCGTCTGGTTGAACAAGACTATATTGAATTCTGGCGTAGGAATACATACAATGTCCGACTACAATTAATATTTAAATTGTTCGTACCATTTAAAATCTGACAATTTACTAGGTATCTATGGAAGTTTCCTTGAAAACAAGTCTTTAGAATACACTACATCGAGTATATCGATTAGAACTATATGTTGTCAGCGATGCTGATTTGTGCTTTGGCACAAACACTGTTTCACTTTCGGTTTGCCAGAGTAACTGCATAGGAGATTGGATTAAAATCAACTCCCAAAAATAATGAATTAAGAAAATGAGATAATTTTTATAGATTCTCACGATATTGCTTGTTGCATTGAAAAGGCAAAATGCTACATATCTTAATAAAAATCAAAGAGTTCATATCTGAGAATTTGTTCACGTTTTTTACAATGTCCTTATCGTTATTCATTTGAAAGTAAAAAATAACACTGATAACGAAATTCACACTTATCTTTGATGCACATTTTGTTCAGGTTGCTCAAAAATACACTGAGACTAGATGATCTTTGCATCGAATTCACTGACACACAAAATAATTAAAGAATTAATAAGAACAAACTTTGTTTTTGCTCTTTTGAAAAGAATACCAAATATCAGCAGTATATTATGTATAATCGTTTTTGTTGGTGGACAAAACGTTCATTTACAGACATTTAATATGCATGAATTATGAAACATTAGAAGTTTTACTTTTTAATGATAAATTAATGTTTTTTTTTTATTCACATTTATTCATTGTATTTTCATAAACAGTTTTAAGGTAAATATAGGTTTTACAATGATTTTTTCGTACATTCGTACATGTACACATATTCACATCAGTACAGTAATGTGTTTTAAACTTACACAGGTCAATGGAAGATATAAAAAATAAGTGAATCAATTACTGCTCTCGATATAAAGTATTACACTACAAGTTTTGTTCAAAAGTATTTTTCCAGAGTGACCACTGATTATCAGAAATTGACATTTTTGAATTGTAGATTGCTACACATCTTTCAATGTAATATTTCATTCTTAAATGATATAAAAGGCCACATACTTTGTAACAAGCATGAAAAATATACTTTTTTCAGCATAAAATAATCAAATTTATTATCTTGTTGTTACCATTCAATGGTGCCTCAGCTAAAATAATATTAATAACATTAAAACCGATTCTATTAGAGGTTGTTGTGTGTATGCAAGCTGAAATTTCTCCCCAGAGGTAATATTTTTTCACAGTGTCACAAAATCTTCAACAGTCATCGGTTTCAATTTTAATTTTTAAAGGTAGTAACATACATGGAGTATCCTAAGAAATATTCAGTGATGATGAATCAACAGTAATTTTAAAACAAACTTTAAACAAATCTGGTATACATACATTATTATTTACATGTTGAGACAGCTCTTAATTTCAATTGTATACTGAAGTGGGAACAATATTGTTCTTGTTGACACAATTATAAATCACTTTTGTACATTTCTCATTTAACAAAATATTTCAAAATGAAAAGGTATATATGGACCACTTCTACTTTCAACAACATTTTTCTTTTAGTGACATACTTTTCAAAAAACTGGAAACTGCAGAAATAATACTATTGTACTGCATTACACATATCCTTGAACTATCGAAATCTTGCTGAAACACATTTATTGCATTGATAGAAAGTTACCATCATTAATAAACAATTACCAACATTTTAAACACCATTTTAATACCATTGTTTGTAGAGGACACTGTTGTTATTAATCCTTATATTAGAAATAAACCATACTGAAACAATAAAAAAGTTGTTTTTCGCGTACATCTTATTTTCAGTATTCTTCATGACATACAGCCATGAGGTAAAAACAATAAAAAAAAATCATATCAAAAATCATCATTTTAGGTATCAGAATATCTTAGATAAATGCATCACCAAAATCAAATATTTATTTTCAATGTCGCTACCATTAAGTGTTAAGAATATACCTAACCATGGCTTGTTGTTTTGTGTTAATCTTTTACTTCAAGAGCATTTTAAAGACATGATAAAAGGAATACATAAATCATTTTTAAGCCCCCAGGTAAGTATTCTTGAAATGCAACAACTCTTTTTACTTTATCACATTTTGATTTCCGTATAAATTCAAATGAATCTTTACAAAGTAAAGTTATTTTTTCACATTTTGGTCAGGAAAGAGAAATAAATAAATGATTAAGTTTTGGCAAAATGAGAGTTTGAACAATTATGATTTGGTCAATCGGCGTGAGTATCCGTCTATTCCATTGTTGTATCAGTGATTTAGTTTTTGGTAGAATAATATTATAATTTGATTCGGTATTTTTTCGTAATTATACTGAAAAATGAATTTAGAGCAAAACAAAAGTTGTCGAACCGTAGGCTAGTTTCCATCTAGTACGATGGAAAACATGTTTTGAGAATTTTTTTGAGCCGTCAAGAGTTAGCAAAGTATCGTCCGATAATTGTGAAATCTTACGGTTTTTTTTTTTTTTTATTAAAAAAGAGTTTACTTTTGTAGTTTAAAATATATCTGTTGATCATTGTGATCAGACCACTCTGTGTCTCCAATTTGACCAATCGGCAATCAAATTTAACCAATACATATCAAACATGATCAGTTTGATGGTGCCATTAATTGTTTTATTTAATATATACAGCCCAACGTTTCTCTTTTCCTGTCTTCGGTCATGAATAGGGAATGACTTCTAAGAAGATGATACCTGAATACATGTTTGAGTAATTTAGCTTTGTTTAGGAACCACCCGTACGGGATGTTCGTAGATCTTGTATAGCGTATCGTAGAAGAGCGGTTTTACAAGTTAAAATTTTAATTAGATTAGAAAGCACCTGATCTACTTCTTGCACTTTTTACTTTTACGTCGTGTCCTTGTCTGTGCTTAAAAGTTACTTTTCAAGTGTCCCGATGACTTAATTTTTTGTGACATTAAAATCGTCTCGATTTCGTTTTATAGTGCTTTGTGAGTAAATGTTAAAAATTTCTATAGTCAAACAAAAGTGTCTAATTAAGGTCTTCCGTTTTCCAACAGAAGACCTTATTGTTTTCGTTCGGTTTCTTTTTCCCTATTATTATTAGGGTCTTCCGTCTTCAGCGGAAGACCCTTCTATTATTGTAATGTTTCTTTATTACTTTTTTTTTATTCCTTTTTTTTTCTTTACAATTTTTGTGCAGAGGATTTCTCGGAGATGGGTGGTCCGATTTTTGTCAATTTTTCAGCATCGATCTATTATTATCTAAAGCTGATACGCTTTTTTTTGCAAAAATCACTTCCGGTTCGGACTAATCCGCCATTTTGTGATTTGTTAAAAAGTTCTTGTCCACACATTTTCTCAACAACGAGCAAACATAGGAGGCTGAAATTTTCAGAAATGATAGATGTCATGAACATCTAGCCTCACGAGGAAAATCATTGTCCGGAAATTCCGAGTACGGAAGCTAGCTAGGGTCAAAATATAGGACACGTTTATGACGAATACTTCTTGTCCACTAATTTCCTAAAAACGACGAAAGATAGGAGGCTGAAATTTTCAGAAATGATAGATGACATGAACATCTAGCCTCACGAGGAAAATCATTGTCCGGAAATTTCGAGTACGGAAGCTAGCTAGGGTCAAAATATAGGACACGTTTTTTGACGAATTCTCCTTGTCCACACATTTCCTCAAAAACGAGCAAAGTTAAGAAGCTGAAATTTTCAGAAATGATAGATGACATGAACATCTAGCCTTACGAGGAAAATCATTGTCCGGAAATTCCGAGTAGGGAAGCTAAATTTTAAAACTCATATTAAATGTGTTATAATGACCTCAGACTAATTTGAAAACATAATATCTAAGATGCACTTTTTCAAATTGATGAGATGAAATTTAAATTTTTTGAAAATTTTAAATTTAATTAAATCGTAATAAAATGACCTCAGACTAATTTTAAAACATAATATCTAAGTTGCGCTTACAATTTTGTGTCCAATGAAATCTTTCTCGAATAAATTGGATGAAACTTAATTTTTTTTAAAATTTAAAATTTATTTAGTTGTGTTAAAATGATTTCAGACTAATTTTAAAACATGATATTCAAGTTGCTCTTACAATTCAGCGTCTGATGACATCTTTCTCGAAATGATTGGATAAATTTTAAATTTTAAAAAAAAATTAAATTAAATTAAATCTTAAAAAATTGACATCAGACTAATTTTTAAATATAATATCTAAGTTGCGCTTACAATTCTGCGTCTAATGACTTCTTTCTTGAATTGATTTGATGATTTTTTAATTTTTTGAAAATTTTAAATTTAATTATATCGTGTTTAAATGATCTCAGACTAATTTCAAAAAATGATATTTAGGTTACGCTTACAATTATGCGTGGGATTACAATTCTCCCGAATTGATCGGATGAATTTTAGATTTTTAAAAAATTTTAAACTCATTTTAATCGCATTAAAATGACCTCAGACTTATTTTTAAATATGATATTTAAGCTGCGCTTACAATTCTGTGTCTGATGACATCTTTTTCGAATTGATCGAATGAATTTAAAATTTTTTACAAATGTTAAACTCATTTAAATCGCGTTAAAATGACCTCAGACTAATTTTAAAAACATGATATCTAAGTTGTGCTTACAATTCTGCGTCGGATGACATCTTTCTTGAATTGATTGGATGAATTTTAATTTTTTCAAAATTTTTAATTTCATTTAAATCGCGTTAAAATGACCTCAGACTTAATTTCAATCATAATATCTAAGTTGCGCTTACAATTCCGCGTCTGATGACATCTTTTTCGAATTGATTGGATGAATTCTAATTTTTTTTAAAAATTAAATTTAATAAAATCGTGTTAAAATGACCTCAGACTAATTTTAAAACATGGTATCTAAAATGCGCTTACAATTCTGCGTCTGATGATATCTTTCTCGAAATGATTAAATGAATTCTAAATTAAAAAAAAATTAAATTTAATTAAATTGGGTTTAAATGACCTCGGACTAATTTAAAAACAAAATATTTAAGTTACGCTTACAATTCTGCGTCTAACGACATCTTTCTCGAAATGATTGGATGAATTTTAATTTAAAACAATAATATCTAACTTGCGCTTACAATTCTGCGTTTGATGACATCTTTCTCGAGATGATTGGATGGATTTTAATTTTTTTTAAAATTTTAAATTAATTAAATCGTGTTTAAATGACCTCAGACTAATTTAAATACCTGATATCTAAGTTGCGCTTACAATTCTGCGTCTGATGACATCTTTTTCGAATTGATTAGATGAATTTTTTAATTTTTTTGATTTTTTAAATTTAATTAAATCGGGTTAAAATGACCTCAGACCAATTTAAAGACATGATATCTAAATTGCGCTTACAATTCCGCGTCTGATGACATCTTTTTCGAATTGATTGGATGAATTCTAATTTTTTTAAAAATTAAATTTAATTAAATCGTGTTAAAATGACCTCAGACTAATTTTAAAACATGGTATCTAAAATGCACTTACAATTCTGCGTCTGATGACATCTTTCTCGAAATGATTAAATGAATTTTAGATTAAAAAAAAATTAAATTTAATAAATTGGGTTAAAATGACCTCAGACTAATTTGAAAACAAAATGTTTAATTTAGTCGTGTTTAAATTGTCTAAGACTAATTTTTAAACATGATATTTAAGTTACGCTTTCAATATTGCGTTTTATGATATCTTTCTCGAAATGATTGGTCAATAACCTTATCTCATTATAAGGATCTGATGAAAAAATTGGACGGAAGACCCACTCGTTGCTCGCAACGAGATCGCATCTAGTTATTTTTCTTTTTTTTCCAACCAATTTTGTGTACGCGATTTCTCGAAAACTACTCCACCGATTTACATGAAACTTTTAGGTCTGATAGATAATGATCTGAACCTAATTGGAATTTTTTAATGATGACGTCACTTCCGGTTTTGAGTGATTTACAATTTAACGATTTTCAGACTGTCGGCTTGTCCAGGGGTAAACTCCTAAACGATTTAAGATATTGAGTTCAAAATTTCAGGGATTGTAGACAAAAGGTTGTAGATCTGACAAGTGGTATATATATTTTCCTGTGACCAAAAGCGCCGAAGCTCGCCCGAGCTCGAAAAATACAGTTAAAATAGCGTCGTGATTTTTTGTGGTTTTCTTTCAATATCTCTTTCCTTGATTGTATTTTGTTATAACATGTAGAACAAAACATCTTTATAAAGCCAAGAGCTTTTATGTGACATCAATAAAAAGGGGCTGGCCCTTCAAATAAGGGGCTGAGGGGGCTCTAAAGTCCTTTACTGATAACTATTCACTGCGAAATATTTTGTGATAAGTTATAGAAGCAATTATGTTCATTCTAACGTTATCCACCTACACATGGCAATCATTAACTCCCATGTTACGTAATTAGGGGTTTTAAGGGGCCAGAAGTCCAAAAATTTGATGCTCAATATCTCAAAAAGTAGGAAAATTTTGAAAAGCAATATTGAACAAAAGATGCTCAAAATATTAAGCTTAACTATCTGCAACCATAATTTCTTTGTTATGCGGTCCCTAAAAGGAGTTACAGAGGGTCGGCCCCTAAAACGACCCTCTCAACATATCTCGAGAACGGTACAAAATTTGTAAACACTTGTTGAACAAAATGTGTTTGAATTGATGAGAGCTTTCATTTGAAATCATGAAAAAGGGGCTAGCCCTTCAAATAAGGGGCTGAGGGGGCCCTAAAGCCTTTTAATGATAACTTTTTACCGTGAAATATTTTGTGATACGTTATAGAGGCAATTATGTTCATTCGAAAGTTATTTACCTATACATGGCAATCATTTCCTCCCATGTTACGTAATTAGGGATTTTAAGGGGCCATAAGTCGAAAACTTTGATCTTCAATATCTCAAAAAAGAGGAAAATTTTGAAAAGCAATATTGAACAAAAGATGCTCAAAATATAGAGCAAAACACTCTGCAACCATAATTTCTTTGTTATGCGGTCCCTAAAAGGAGTTACAGGGTCGGCCCCGGAAACGACCCTCTCAAGATATCCCGAGAACGGTACAAAATTTGTAAACACTTGTTGAACAAAATGTGTTTGAATTGACAAGAACATTTTTTTGAAATCAAGAAAAAGGGGCTGGCCCTTCAAATAAGGGGCTGAGGGGGGCCTAAAGTCTTTTAATGATAGCTTTTTACTGTGAAATATTTTGTGATACGTTATAGAAGCAATAATGTTCATTCTAAGGTTATTTACCTATACATGGTAATCATTTCCTCCTATGTTATGTAATTAGGGATTTTAAGGGGCCAGAAGTCCAACACTTTGATCTTCAATATCTCGAAATAGAGGAAAATTCTGGAAAGCAGTATTTAACAAAAGATGCTCAAAATAATTGCTTAACAATGTACAACCATATATTGTTTGATATCTGGACCCTAAAGGAGTTTTAGGACCGGATATCCAAACGATTTTCCCTAGATATCTCAAAAACGGTAACCAATTTCTAAACACTTATTAGCGGTACACAAAAATATTTTTTAACGAAAATGAATGAAAAGGAGCTGATCCCTTCAATAAGGGACACCAAAGGGATAGATAGTCTTTCACCCATAACACTAATAGATTCCGCCTCCTTTTCTGGATAAGTTTCGTTGACGAAGATCAAAAGTAAGGCCATTCCTTATTCTAAAAATCGGACGGAAGACCTCCTCGTTGCTTGCAACGAGATCGTGTCTAGTTCTTTTCATAGTTGATTTTAGAGTTGTCTTACAGACCAATTGATTAAACAATATTATTTCATCAGTTTATCCCAATTAACAATAAATATAATCATCCCTGCAAACAGCTGAGCTCGTTATTTATTGGATCGTTATTTATTGGATCGTTATTTATTGGATCAATATTTGTGACGTCATGATGTCAACATACGAATACCCGCCATAGTTTGAGCAAAGCAGTTTACAACAGAGAACTGAATCACGCGAATAAAAGCGCTGGAACAAGAAACTGACAAGTATCATCGTGTAACAAATCAGTCATTGGAATTGGTGCCTGGAAAACATAAAATCAACAATGCATTACGATATACATTGGATGACACAACTGACCGACAATGCCGTTAACACAATGAATTATCATTATACGATATATTAAACAGAAATTCACTTCTTGATATGGTTTATGTGGAGTTTTATTGCAACAGAGAATGTGTAATGGGATGTGAGAAATAAATTTCGTAACATGAAAATTATGAAAAACTTAAACGTATATTTGTACAAATAAAACAAAGAATTACAGTAAAATGCCAATGTTCATTTTTGGGGGCCATTCTAGGCTCAAACCATATATATTCCTTTACATTCCTTTATTTGTTATCTATTTGCTATATCTATATTACATTACTGCTTAAGTGTATAAACATAAATTCAAAAATTGAAGTTTGACTACATGCTTATAGTGCCAACTGATACTGTTTACAATATTAATTCATATTATTTTGTTCATCATTGTCGTGCGTCAAAAATTAGGCTCCGGATATATTGTTTGGGTAAAGTTTTTGGATTTCAAGAATCCCCCCTCCCCTTCCGATCTAAAGTTCTAATGAAGTGCTTTTTACCATATAGAGCACTCAACTCTTATAATTGTCGCCGAATATCCCGGTGATATAATATGAACAAACTATTGTTATCCGTGTATCCCCCGATCCAACAGGAGATATCTAACGACACTTATATTAAATAATATGGTGCTCTAAACTAAAAATACTGTATCAGTCTATCACAAAAACAGGAAGGCTATACGTGTATATGCAAGGCCTTGGTAAGTATATGTACACGTTTTTAATTGGAGATAAGACGTTAAGTGGGAGTTTGGAGAGTATTTTTTAAAATAAGTTACTCAGAATTGCGAATTTTGTGATCCATATCACATAACATATCACGTAACAAATCATAACCATTTTTAGACGATTGTGCATTATAAGTGTAGAATATCAAGAATAACGTGATGCATTGTTTACAACGTACAGTACTGCAACATTTAAATCAATGCGCGACACGATCTTGGTTATAATAACATACTCTTCATCATATAGTAACGATGTTGATATTTTTCCCTTACAATTTTTTCATATAGTATTCGAAGTTTACTACTTCCTTTATTTTTATTTATTTATTATTATCATTATTATTTTTTCTCAACGAATATTTTGTAATATGGCAAATTTAGATTTAGTATCAGTGAATGTAAGAGGTCTTAATTCGTCAGAAAAAAGAGACTAATATAACACTTTTACGAGAAACACATTTAATAGAGAAACGTGCTGAATTGTATGATAGAAAATGGAACGGAAAAGCAATTCATGCTTCCACCGACACCCCCTTAAGTAGAGGCGTTTCCGGGTTTTTTTTTTTAAATAAAGAATGTAATATAGATATATTAAATGTGCATAAGTCAAATGATGGAAGGAAACTTCTGGTAAATGCTAAAATAGATAAAACATTATTTACAATTGTTAACTTAATATATATGGAATAAGGAATCATTCTTTGGGTATTATGAGGTGATAATTTGGGTCGGGGCGTGATCAAATCCAATAAAGCCGGAAGGGCTTTATGATAGATACTTATATTTATATAATTTTAAGCCATCGTACAATTAAATCTTTAACTATAAATGAGCAAACCCCACCGGCGCCTCAATTTGGCGTCATTTGTATTATGGATTATATAGTACAAAATCGATACGTAGTGTTATCACAGACAAAGACACTGGATGATGTAAATATACATGCTCCCAATAAAGAAAGTGATAGAATAGTATTTTTTAACTTGCTAAATACATTTATTTCTTCCCATACTTCACAAGATAGAAAACTAATCATCGACGGTGACTTCAATTGCAAAATGTGCATAAGTCAAATGATGGAGGGAAACTTCTGGTAAATGCTAAAATAGATAAAACTTTATTTACAATTGTTAACTTAATATATAAGGAATAAGGAATCATTCTTTGGGTATTATGAGGTGATAATTTGGGTCGGGGCGTGATCAAATCCAATAAAGCCGGAAGGGCTTTATGATAGATACTTATATTTATATAATTTTAAGCCATCGTACAATTAAATCTTTAACTATAAATGAGCAAACCCCACCGGCGCCTCAATTTGGCGTCATTTGTATAATGGGTTATATAGTACAAAATCGATACGTAGTGTTATCACAGACAAAGACACTGGATGATGTAAATAAACATGCTCCCAATAAAGAAAGTGATAGAATAGTATTTTTTAACTTGCTAAATACATTTATTTCTTCCCATACTTCACAAGATAGAAAACTAATCATCGACGGTGACTTCAATTGCAATTTTTTTAAAATGACAAATTCTGCTAAAAGGTAAGTATAATAACAAATAAATTGGATCTAGTCGATGTGTGGCTGAATAAAAATCCCCCCCTCCCCCCCAAAAAAATGATTATATCTGGTGTGATGCTGAAAATTTCCCGAAGAGTAAAGTAAATTACATTTTTGTGCGCAATGACTCAATCGATTATGTAAAAAAATATTGTTGTTCGAAAAATACCCGGTACACAAAAAAAAAAAACAACGCGGTTAAGTGGCCACGGGTTAATAAAATGTAATTTAAATTTTAGTAATTTGGAGAGAGGTAAAGGATACTGGAAATTAAATATCTCGCATCTATAGAACGAAGACTACAAACGCGGAATCTTAGAATCATTCAAAAACATAGATGACTCATTAGATTAAATATCAATATGGGAAACTTTTAAAATGAAAGTTCGTGATTATTCCATTAATAACGCAAGACAATCCAAAAACAATGTAAAATATAGAATAAAATTGATTGAGGAAAGAATAGATGATATAGAAAAATTTACCTAGCGGAGATGCTGATATGAATGAAAAAAGAAAACTTGAAAAGGAATTTATATATTACAATTACGATGAAATAGCTAAAGGAGCGCAGATTAGATTTAAAGCAAAATGTATTAACGAAGGTGAACGAAATACATAATTCTTTTTAGGTTTGGAAAAAAAACATCGAGCTAACAATCGATATTAGAAATAAAAACCTGATAACAAAAATGTAGCAAGCAATAGCAGAATTATAGAGAAAATGTGTCACTGTCATGAAAACCTATATAAAAGTAAATCTATTAAAAATGACGATATAAATGCTTAATTAAATGACTGTTGAATGTCCAAAACTTAGCAATAGTGAAAAAGAATATTGCGACTTATTACCTACAACTGATGAATGCGCAGATGCAGTAAATAATTTAATAAATAACAAATTCCCCGGGTTTAGACGGTATACCGACTGAATTTTATAAATGATTTTGGGAAACAATGAACCAATCTTTGATGAAGTTTTCCTAAGTATTTTCGATGAACAGGAACTACCCTTTTCACAGCGGTTAGCTCTTATCACTCTTTTATTTAAGAAAATGGACAGAAATAGCCTTAAAAATTACAGAACACTAAGTTCAACAAATACCTACTATAAAATTTTGGTTGGCTCCTTGCCAAAAAATTACAAACAGTTATTGATAAACTGATTAGCAAGAAAAAATCAGCGTATATAAAAGGGCGCTTTATAAGGCATAAATGCAAGATTAATTTACACATCTATGAATACTGCATAAAGGTTTATTGTTATTTTTAGATTTTGAAAAAGCATTTCATTCAGTCGAGTGGAATTTCCTTTTTCAAGCTTTAAAACAGTTTAATTTTGGTGAACATTTTATTTCATGAGTCAAAATTCTTTACACAAATCCAATTTTTAGAGTTAAGAACAATGGATGGATTTCGAAAATTTGCAAAAGGAATAGAGGTATGAGACAAGGGTGTCCTATCTCAGCACTGTTATATCTGTTTGTTGCGGAAATATTTGCTTATAGATCAAAACACAATTCCAAAATGCAAGGAATAAATATATCAAACATGGTAGACGATTTAAAAACTCTTTAACATGCAGATGATGTTACTATAGCCTTGAAAAATATTTCTTCTTTAAATGTTGCAATAAAGACTGTTAAAGAGTTCTGTAAACAGCGCTGAATCAAAAGTAAAATAAAAAAAAAGCCGCAATGTATACTACTTGGTAGTTTAAAAGACAAATATAATAATATAAGAAAAGCCGCAATGTATACTACTTGGTAGTTTAAAAGACAAATTCCAGGAATAAATATATCAAACATGGTAGACGATTCAAAAACTCTTTAACATGCAGATGATGTTACTATAGCCTTGAAAAATATTTCTTCTTTAAATGTTGCAATAAAGACTGTTAAAGAGTTCTGTAAACACGCTGGATCAAAAGTAAAATTAAAAAAAAAGCCGCAACGTATACTACTTGGTAGTTTAAAAGACAAATATAATAATATAAGCGGCATTGATGTAACCAATGATGCTGTTAGATGTCTTGGTATTTACATTAGATATAATAAAAATCAATGCTATGAACCTAATTGGTTACACTCTTTTCAAAAATATGGGAAAACTATTCGAGTCCTGGAAAAAGAGAAAATTAACTTTATTTGGAAAAGCATGCATTGTTAATTCATATATCTAAGATAATTTATGTGGATTTTATTTTGAGTAAATTAAACAACTGAAAAAAGCATACTTAATTTCATTTGAAATAAAAGATATAGAATAAAAAGAGTTACTGTAATTGTAAGGCAAGAAGATGGCGGCAATAGGAGTTGTTGATATTGAATCGAAGTTTAAGGCCTTGAAAGCTGCATTGTTTAAAATATTGATTGAAAGAACATACATAAGGAACAAAATAGTTGATAGTTATCTAAGAATTTGAAATGTAAATAGCTATTATGTCGGAGACTTATAACTCTAATTTTGGAATAATTCTTAAACTCCCTATATTTTTAAAGAGAAATATTTTGTAGTTTCAATGATTGTAAAAAAAAAACCATTGACGTTACTGAATAATCTTATATAAATTTTGCTAAACAACCAATTTGGCATTTGTTTCAATTTGTCATAAAAGTGGGAATCAAAGCGCCATACTGTATGTCAAGGATCTTTTTAATTCTGATGGTCAATTCGAAACACTTCAAGAATTGTCATTTACTCTAAAACTCAAAACAAACTGGATGTGTGAATATAGAATAGTTAGGAAATGCAATATATGACAAATCATTAAATTAATTATTCAATGTTGTTAATATATACAAAAAGTATCCAATTGTGATTTTCTTATTATTATTGGTTTGCATGGTATTGAAGACAAAAAAAAATGTTAATTTTTCTACGAAAATTTGTTGTTCAAAAAATTTAAGCCTTCCCTGTCACCAGGCATTGTTTAAAAGACTGTTTTCAGTGGGAACAATATTAAAATGACATCTACAAAAACAAAGTAAGAAATATATATGACAAACGAATATGTAAATTTAATTACAAATGGCTGAGCAATACAGTGTGCTGTAACAGCTTTCTTTTTGAATGCAAATATAGGTCTTCTGCATCTTGTAATATGTGAAGCGAAATTGAAGATGTAAAACATTTGATTTTTGAGTGTAAACATGTTAAGATGATATGGTCAACTTTAAGCTTAGTTATAGGATTTGATATACAGTGGAAACATGTTATTTTGGGTTTTTATTTTGAAAGAAATTCAAAAAAATACCTAACTTTCTATGGACCCACAAAATTTTGTAGACAGTCAGTTACAAACCTATTGAGCGTTTTGTGTGGTCGAGGACTTAAAGTGACCTAGACCCGAGTTTGGATCATATTAAATTAAAATTCATAAAAAATTATTATTATTTTTTCATTTATGTATAAAATGGTTTATTTGTGGATTTTGAATGATTCAACACATTTTGAAAGTTAGAAGTAAAGCTACAATCAAGATCCAGAGATAAGAAGGCATTGTTATGTAAACTAAGCTCGATTCTTATGTCTGTTTACAAATAATGTACAATATAAAAAATATAATTTTTTTGACAAAATAACATAGGACAAACAAGATACGCTGATTCAATGTATTTCTAAATAATCATCAACAACAAAAAACAATATTAGATTAAAGTTTATACCAATACAACACATATGTATACAATAACAGGACTCGAGCTTTGTTTACAAAACAAAGATTTTTAACCTACGCATCTTTCGTGTTACTCGATATTTAACTTCTAAATTTTGAGAAAGCATTAAAAACATCCATACTGACCACTGTAGACTTCAAAAATGGAAAAATATAATTTGCAAAATTTTTAGCTCAAATCGTGTCCAATTCTCTTTAAGTTTGATACAATGTATGTAAACAAACAATAGATAATACACAATTAAATTCAAATAAATTCTTATTTTTATCGCTCCTCGTCATTCGTCTGCATCCTCAATGCCATTGTAGGACCATAATTTTACGTCACGGGCAAAGGGAGATCACTCTAATTTTTTTAGGGCTTAAAAAACAAAAGGTACGGTCGAATGTTTGTTTAAAAAATCAGTGAAAATGTCTTTACGTCCGCTATGTTGCCGTATAAACTTTGACGTTCGCCGTTTAAAGAAATTTGTAATGCAATCACGTGGCGCCTTTCATCCAATGACGTTGATGCATTCTAATCCGAGGCAAAACAATCTTCTTATGATGTTGCAGTTGAACAACTGTCAACGTTTGTGACGCATTAGAAAACTAATCATTTAACCTTTGACCACTCCGTTTATCGTGCTTGTACTATGATCGTTTTCCACACACGTTACCTTCCAAATATATGTGGAATGCAAATAGATTAATCTTCATAAATTGTTTATTTTACGCAATCATAAATTTCCTCTTTGCTTTTTATCTATTAATTACTTCCTTATTTCTAGAGATGAAATACAATGTTAAATGGGAATCATTACATTTTTGAATAAAAAAAGATGTACCTAAATTCTCATTGTGGATTTACATTGGCCATTCCTTTGCTGTGGACACTCCATTTAGATAAGTTCACAAGGTATGTTTTAGGAGAGTTTTATCAGTTCTGTTTTTTCTGCATTTTCTTTGTTTTACAAACAATTTGTAAATCAATATTGTTTTTTATCTATTGAACGCCTGGGTGAAAAAAATTGTTTTATATAATAGAATCTGATTTAAGATGTCCCAATTATAAAATATTACAATTACAATGTCTTTATGTAAATCTTAAAATGAATGGGATTGTATTTGGTGTTGACACCTTATTAAAGGAAAAAATCATTTTTAACATTAACAACCATATTAGTTTGTAAAATTTCTTTCCATTGTTCATGGATTTAATAATGTAGAAAGATTTCTAAATACAGTATATGCATATGCTGTATGTACTGTAATTTTTGTGTTGGCGTTTTACTCCATTTGTACTATTTATTTACGGAGTGAAACAAAAAATGGATTTTATGGTCAATTTTTTGGCTGGCGAAGTACATACTTTTATCTTTGTACAATGCTTGTTGTTGATTTGCGCCATTTATTACCAGTATTTCAATACATGTAGTGTTTTCAAATCACATTTTTCCATCTTATGACATTTATATGTAAACATTACTTATTTTCTCAATCGATCGATCAAAAGAGAGAGAGAGAGAGAGATTTAGAGAGAGAGTGATTGAGAGAGAGAGAGATTTAGAGAGAGAGTGATTGAGAGAGAGAGAAGAAAGAAATAGAGAGAGAGAGCATGTGAGAGAGAGAAAGAAAGAGAGAAAGAAAGAGAGAGGGAGAATGCCTGTTTTCAATTTTCTAATCTTAATTTTATTTCATCGTGATTTTCAGAGCTTTTCCAGACAAAACTGAAAACTGTACCTTTAATTATTATAATGATGGGAGCATTTGCAAAGGTATTGCACTTTTAATTTATAGGAAGCATAAAAATATAACAATATGCAAGATCAAATATACATAGCTGATTTGATAACATCATATATTTTCAGCTCCATTTCAAAACTGTCATAACAGAATGCAACGCACGATGTTTAGCGAACAATTAATTTTTTTTTCCCTTATCAATACGTTAACTTTCATACAATTACAACTCTTTACTTTGTATATGATATAACAAGAGCTGAAGTTATCGAACGACGTGTACATGTTAATAAATATTTCAGGAGCTAATTCCAATCTTATCAATTAACATGCATGAATTGTGTTCGTGAGTTAAAAGAACTGAAACTATGCAATTCAAAACTTAACATTAATAAAGAGCTATTAATTGATTGTTAAAAGCAAGTAAATTAACTAAATTACTGTTGATGTACGCCAGTACGTTTCCTAAAAGAAAAATCGAAATCTTCTTCTATGTGAATTTCAGTCTGACATCAACATTACTATTTGTGCAGTATGTAATTTTTCTTAGGTTGCTTTAGTTTTTGGCCAATCGATAAACATGGCGTGAATATTTTAGTCCTGTCAGTTTCCTCAGTTGTTGTAGGTTTCGACCAATCGATAAAGGGCGTGTATATTTCAGTCTGGGTGTTTTTACAAGGCTTTGAAGTATTGTTTGGCAAAATTAGGCGAACAAACACAAAATGGGCGCTAACAAGCTCTTCTAAAAGCGTGTTTTGTCCTCATCAAAGGCGGTGTAATGTAATCAAGTGAATGATGTCTTTTTAAAAAGAAATGATAAACTATTGATTGGGAAATATTGTAATTTGATTAGTTAGTCGATAGAAAGCGTTACGATCTTTCTTTTTTGTAATATGCCTATTGAAAATGATATACTACTTCTGTTTGCTTAATAAGGCCCTCAAAAATCTAAATGTTTTTTTAGCATTAAAACAAAATTTAAAAAGGCATTAATAAGCGAAACTTCGTGTAACTATTTGCCTGTTTCGGGGTTGTAAAGCCCTTTTAGATATGCTACATATCTTCTTCTTTTTTTAAGTAATTACACATTTATTCAAATTCAAACGTAATATTGCTATATCTAGAATGTCCAGACGGGTATTATGGTACCAACTGCTCACATATATGTCCTGCATTATTTTACGGCACTAAGTGTCTCCAGACGTGCGATTGTTTACCTTGTCATCATGTCTATGGCTGTATTTCTACTCCTCATATAGCTGGTGAGATACTAAGTACTCTAAGTAAACATGAAAATATTACATAAGTTTGTTTATTTTTCTTTGATATAAAATATGATATTTTTTCTCAATTAGTGCATAAACCTTTTGCTAGTCAGTGGCTAGCATTTAGAATAAATCTGGCATATCAAAAACTTTAAATAATATAATACTGATTAAAAGTTTGTTAAGTTAATATAATTGTTTTGCACGTATGTTAAAGATATATATTATTAATAAAGAGAAAAAAGTCGTGCAACTAAAAAAAGTTTTAGAAATTGTCAAATACATTTAAATATTTTATATCAAATGTCAGTCTGATCGTCACCGAAAGGGCTGTTTTATCATCTAGTGATTATTTAAAGTGGGTATATTTGAAGATATATTGTAACTATATTCTAGAGACAACGACATCTGAATATGAGATCAAAGATGAAATAAAGAAAACCACAAAAATCCAAGGTACATTAACAAAATTTACAAATAAAACACGTAAACATACTTTTAATTAAACATTCTGGCACTCTAATTTCTAAGCTGACTCTACACCCGCAAAAAGTAAACGGTAATCATTACATACGAATTTTGTTTTTACAGAATCAACCAACTTCAAAAATGAAAACAATGATAAAGTAAAATGCACAAACCAAACACCAGAACACAAGACCAATTTTGGTAGAAATATAATTATATATGTTGGATCTGTATTGAGTTTTATATTAATAATAGAAATTATTCGAGAATTGTATTTATACTGCCAATTTTCTGGGCCTACTGGCCGACGGGCAATCCTTGATGACATATATACAGGTATTGCTGAAATGGAAAATACAAGAACAGTATGAAGTGAAACACACTTACTATATTTCTGTCCATGTGCCACAAATAATACAATTTTAATCTTAACTTATGTAATATTAAGTTGGAGAATGGTGACATTATGAAAGTAAAGCTGTTCTTGATTAAGAAAGCTCTGTACACTATTATTACCAGACGCCAGAAGACGGTCGGTTTTATAGGTATGAAATATCAAAGTGCTGAAAGTACTGGAACCGGTTGGCAACCTTGTTTGCATGTTGCTAACAATTCATGCGTTAAATATTCATTTTTGGGCACAATATAGTTCGAATACAAATTCTATCATTTGATGTTAAGCATGAAGTTTTTAACTTCAAGTTGTATTTAACCCAATAGAATACATATCAACTTTCTATTGATATACTATGCAACATTCTCGAAGGATTCTTGTATTTGATTTATATTGTTGATTCACAATTGTAATCTAAATGTTCTTAGATTTTTTATAATAAATTCAGACGAAAGCATAATTGGTTATTTTCGCTCAAGTAGACACTGGATAAATACTCTATAACAAATGAAAAAAATCGATGAATTGTATTTTAAGGACGGTACATTGTATTCCATTATATACCGAGTCACGTATGTCCGATTCAACAACTTGACAGATGTTCCAGCACAGATAGTCCGATGTAATACTGTTTACAAAATCGATACCAAAATGCAGAAATCCAATAGAGTTTACATTTAAAGAAATAGCGAGAATCGAATCTCCCGGAAGTAAAATAAAATCATTATACTTTATGAAAAAAAAGTTACGTGTAAATAAAAAAAAATCCTATTTCATAAAATGTAAGAAGGTAATAGGTGTGTCTATAAATGACAATCACACATTTGTTCTGTGAAGAAGATTTATTTAGAATTTTTACCATAAAATTGTAGCATGCATCATCGGGTATGCATATTTTCATTATAAAATCAACAATATTTTGATAATGAACCTAATTTTAATTGTAATTGATTTCACACGCTTTGTACAAATTGTAGATATACGCGGAATGCAGAAATCATGACGTAATCTTAACGCAATGCCCAAATAAAATGGATTCTCATAATCCCAAGTATTCGTACACGAACACAATAAAATGTTTAACCTTTCTAATGTGTATTTTACTGCTGGTTAGTTCCAGTTTACTTTAAGAGCACTTGTTTATTTTATCAAGCCACATAATGTTTTATCAGAGAACCATGTGATATGCAGTGCTGTGTTGTTCTAAAAAATCCTTAATTAAAAAAATCCTATTGAGCTTGCATGTGATGCTGTAAAATTGAAAATTGTAACCTATTTAATAAATGATTGAAAGTAAAGTATCATATTAACATTTAGTTTATCAATAAAACGTCTTAGGTTGCTGTATATTTTTAAATGCATTTAACAAAAAATATAAAGTTTTCGAATGCATTATCTAAACATTGAACAGATGCTTCAGGTTTTGGTGGTCCGAAGTTGATAAAGTCATCGAATGCTTCGTGTTAAGGTAATATAAATATTTATAAAAGATCCAAAGTGAAGCTGAAATAAGCAACTTCAATGATAACAAACGAACGAATGTTTACCTTGACCAGAGCTTCTTGTCTAGGGTTTCCGTTCAGTTTTGTCGAAGAAATTGAAAGAAGTTGTCAAAGGGACTGATATACTACAAGGAAGAATATGTAACAGCAACAGTTTGTTACTGGTAAATATGATAGTTAATCTTAACATTAGTCGCTAGTTGTTAAATAACCAAATCCGCATTGTGTTTTATCAAAAACATTAAGTGACATATGTTTGCAGCGAAATATTAAACGTTTACATGCGATTGCTATTTATGATTTCAGCGTGTATGCATGCATTATGCATCGCGACTTTACGATTAAACGATTAAAAAAGAAAGTGACAAGAGCCCTTTTATAATTTTAATCTCTTTAATTTCGATAAGCAGATTAGAATTGCTTTTTGAAATTTCAGTACATGCAATTAAATGCGGACATAAAAGAAATATAAGATTAAACAGGACAAAACCACCTGCATTTTCCTAAAATCCCTTCTCCAAGTCCCGTTTAAATTTTATCAATTATGTATCGCCTGTGAATTTTATCAATTAGAAAACATTCGTCTACACGAATTATTCCGACAAACATATTGAAGATAACAATTCAATAGGGCCGGGTACCTAGTACTTAGTAAATGTTCAACTGTACTCAAGATAACACGGGAACTAAAAGATATGATTCATTTTAACGATGCATAAACGTATTAAATATCCCATTCAAAATCTCTCCCGAAATAATAAAATAACAAAAGATGACAAACTTCAAGTCTTGATATATCATTTACTATTTCCTCGAAATACTTCGGAAACATAGCATAATTACTTTACATTTTTAATGAATTGATCAATTTGATTTCCTCGACGCTATTTCTAATTATAAATTATAATCATTTCCCTATTTATCTAGATATAACATAATCAGACTGCATATGTATCGACACACTTTAAATTA
This sequence comes from Magallana hongkongensis, assembly GCA_015776775.1. Classification (NCBI taxonomy): domain Eukaryota; kingdom Metazoa; phylum Mollusca; class Bivalvia; order Ostreida; family Ostreidae; genus Magallana; species Magallana hongkongensis. The sequence goes on from CM027470.1 coordinate 34,539,625, forward strand.
AAATATGTACTCAACATCTGTTTTTCAATTTACGACTGCAATGCCATTGCTGTTCACAATTTACAATAATTACTACAACAAAAGGTATGTTTATTTATGTTTAATTTGCATTTTATTATAATTTATTTTAATTATTTCTTCATCTTTGCTTTTTAAGATATAAGGTATTAATTCAGATAATAATATCACTGGGAATGGATTTCAGGGTTCTGGCATACAGCAGTTCACGATGTCTGACCAATCATTACAAAGACGGTGACGAATGCAAAGGTATTGTACATTCTATATTTAGAAGTGACAGGTAGTAGATCAGACAGCATGTAAAGTTTTATCCTCGTGAAGCTAAGTAACCATCAACAGACCAACTAATGAAACATGATAATCTTATTAAAGAAATGACTCGGTCAAGTTTTGGGGGTTTTTTTTTCTCATTTATTAAATATTAATTTATTATTTATGAATGAACAAACTCAAAAAGTTACACAAAGACTCATAAAACTATTGTATTTTTTTTTATTTTAATGAGAGCATCCCCATTCTCTTTAAACATACTCTTTGTTTGTTTAGACCATTTTGAGGTCATTTGTTAGCATTCTTCGTTATGTGGTGATTAATGTTAAGAGGAAAAGCCGACATGAATGTATAACTTTAGGTTAATGGTTGTGAAATTCATACAATTGATTACATTTTCGCACAACTACCACTCCATTGATACCTATATCAAAGTGCAATTCATTTTTATTTATGTTATAATAAGCATATATTTTCATTAATAATGCGTTAATTTTCACGAAAATGTCCTTGTTTATTTAACGTGTATGCATTAAAACAAGAACAATTCGTGTATCATCTACAAGCATCCTTCATGTTATCAAAAAATATACAAAAATAAAAACGGTAAAAAAGGTTTTATTACACGAAAAAATGTTTTGACATAACAGCGTAAGTTTACTGGAAAACTTTCAATAAAAAGAAGGTAAACAGGTGGTTTGTAATTCTCTATGTAGGTAAGTTAGTTAAAAGAATTTTTAAGATTCATTTTGTAGGGATATTTGAGGAGTGACAAAGACAGGCTACACTTTTGGATAGAATAAAAAAGTACCTGAAAAAGGAATTATTAGTTTACCTAATATGCTCTTTTATTTATTGATTTAAAATTTTCAGGCTAATTAGTTATTTGGCTTTATGTACATGTGTATTATCAAGGCATAGTGAGTGCTAAATTTGGTCACTTAATGTTGTGTCATCATTTATCAATGAAATTAAACGCAAGCATTCAAGCGAATTTCTTTGTCAAGAGAGACGCGCTGTTGAACTTTCTTGTAGGACGCCGCTTAGGAAATGCTTTCGAATACCGAATCTGTTCCTTCAGACCGCTTATTTAAAAACTGAACTCAAATACATACAATATGTTATTATCTCTAAATGCATTTTATATAAAAGGAAATTAAGTATAAAAATCTCGTTTTCACATTGTTTAAAGCACAAAAACCCAGACATTTAATTGAACGTATATTCAAAATAGGTTCAGCTTTTTCCACAGTAATGTAGGCGTTATATCGTATTTTCTAAAGACGCTATGAAACTTCTTTTTGTGTTTCAAAGTCTTTTTAGCGGTTAAACCCGTTCATTATGCAATTACACGAATGGTACTTTTAGGGTTTCATATAATTTATATCAAAATGATTGAAGAGATAATGTTACAATTTTTAGAGTGTCCACTTGGTTATTTTGGTGACAACTGCACGAAGATATGTCCTTCGTCATACTATGGTCGTGTGTGTGTCCACAAATGCGAATGCTCACCATGCCATCATATCTACGGTTGTGTTTCTACTACCCTTATACGTGTAGCAGGTCAGTTATTCTTAGTACTTATGAAAATGAACAAATGAGTGATTTTCTCCCAAAATGTTCAAAGTTTTAGTAAAAATAAAGCCTCATTTTTGATTCTGAAATTATTAATGTTTGCTAAAGAAGAGGTTTAGGCAATAAGAATTATCATAGCTTTTAAAAGTGGTATATCGCTTTTCCCTTCAATTCAACAATAAAATGAAAGGATATTTCTCTACGATATCAAGCTTCTTATGTAGTTGTACAGATTTTATACAGTCATTGCAAGCATATCTTTGACAACATAATCAGCATAGCAAATCAGAGAATTGAAATCGCATAGCATGGTATTCAAATCTCATACCATAGCTTTGGAATCCTGAAAATGTAGCATACAATCTTAGAGATTTTCATTCGTCATATCATACCAGAGCATAGCATACAACATGATTTTAACTCGGTTTTAAATGCTTTTTTTTTTAAAGAGTAGATGTTCACATTGCAGATTATTAGTAAACTTTGGCTTCTGATCATTTTACTTCTAAATGTTTTGAACGCTTCTGTTTATGGGGAGTTTTTTATCAAATCTCATAGGATAGCATAGCATGGCATATCATTAAGCTCTTCATTTCAATTTCTCATAGCAAAGCATACGAATCTCATAGCATTGCATTGAAATCTTGTAACATATCATTAAAATCCCATACTACAGTATAGTATAAAATTGTAAAAGATAGTCATGAAATGACTGTATACACAACAACTTACTCCGTGTTAAACTATATTTGACTTTATTGTTATCATTTAATTGTAACATTAAAATGGAAGTATTCATATAATTTGTATTGAGCGCCTTAATTTTAGTTAATTTATTATTGTTATATTAACAAGGCAAGCGCTACATTCTATATGCATACTATTGTATACGATTTACAATCAAAAATATATTATTATCAATGTAAAAATGAAAATTAAAACATAAAATTCAAAAGGTTTCCCTATATTCGTTGCCATGCTCGATTATGTTGGCACGGGACACCTCCATATTGTGATGTACTTTTTACTGAAATAAACAATAAAAGCAATTTCATAAATAACTTCTTTCCCAACATTATCGCCTAACGGCGTAGCTTAGCGGGTAACATGTTCTTCTTCAAATCTGTAAGTTTTTAGTTCGAATCACGCTGAGAATTTTAAAATTTTAGCTTTCAAAAAATTTAAAACTGTTTAAAATAAATGATAAATAATTATAATAAATAATGAAATTTGAAAATTCTAAAATTGCGAAAGTATCTTAATTATACTGTACTTTAATCCACAAGTATATCGACATATGTCTCAAACCACCTTTAAATATCGGCAACTGATGAGATAATCATGGTGTAAATGTCATAATTCAGAATAAAATTCTGCATTCTTAACATTTAAGATTACCATATCCTACAGTTCATTTTATCATGCAACAGTCAATAAAGCAATAAAAAGTTTCGTAATGATTTATTTATTTATATATTACAGACACAACAAAGGCTAGTTATTCTTATGAAACCAAGGATAAAACAACAGGCACAAATCAAATGCCAGGTATAGAATAACGTAAAAAACAAAAATACGTATTTGCGCATATTATTGTGTGGCTTTACAAATGCAGAACTATTTTTTATTTTTTTGGCTACAAATCTTTTTTATTTTTTATTCCGTTTAGAAACTACTATATATGAATATAAAGACGAATATAAACCGAATTGCTCAAACCAAACACCAGGAAATATGAAAATATCTGATACGATTTTAGTCATTTCTGTTGGATCTTTATTATGTGTCATGTTAATATTCGTAATCATTCGAGAACTTTGTCTTTGCTGCCGCTTACTCAACCTGTTGGCAGACGGAAAACTCGGGATGACGTTTATGCAAATATTGCTGAAATGTAAAATGAAAGAACCTTTACTGGTTAATTGGTCAGAAACATTTAGATATAATTGTATACCAATAATTGTTAAACACATTATTACTTGCTTCATATTATATAAAAAACCATGTGAATAAAAGAGTTTTTATCTATTTCTCTACAAAATTATTTAACAAAGAAAAAAACCCAATATTCTATGTATCCTGAGCTACCCATGTTAAAACCACGGGGTTTCAAATAAAATATTGAGCTATTGAAAAACCGAAACTATCATGAAAAAAACCCCCGAATTATTTCTGTTCTGAGGTATACATGGCGGGAAAAAATGCATGGTGACAATAAAAATACCTATTTACAGACGTTGTGTTATTGGGAGTTGATTTTAATCAACTCTCCTATGCACTTACTCGGGCAAAGCGAAAGTGAAACAGTGTTTGGACCTAAGCACAAATCAATACTGCTGACAACACTTAAAAATTAGTTCTTGAAAAGTTCTTGATTCAATAAATTCGATGCTATGTATTCTGGAGCAAGAATACTTATTTATCAATACCATGAAAAAAGTAAGATTTTAAATTGTACAGTTAAGATATTTTTTAAAGTCGTATGTATTCCTACGCTAGAGTTTAATGTAGTCTCGTTCAACCAGACGCTTGGCTGTCTCCGTTAATATCCGACAAAGCAGAGTCTCTCTTGCTTGTCAGAGATAAAAGGAGACAGCCGAGCGTTTGGTTGAACAAGACAAGCGTTCAATCTTGCCTGGATCCATACAGTTTCTCAGAAATATTTCGATTACTGATACTTCTTGCCATGCAAAATCCCATATCGTTGATTTTGAATAAATGATAATCGATAAAATCAACTCCCGTCAGTACTTTAGTACTTTGATATAAGACAAGCTGCTGTCCTTTAAAAAAGGACTACAATACGTGGACCATTTGCACGTGTTTCCAGCGAAAACGTGAAAGCCTTAAGATTATCAGAGATTCCACGGACCCTGCTTTTAAGGAGGCTGGGGGGTCCAACCAAATTGTCTCCAAAATTCACCAAATTTGCAGAAATGTCTCATATACTCTTAATTTACATTTAATGTGAAAGACCATATCACAATCATTGTTAATTTTATCATTTATTGCATCTGAAACAATTGCACACTTTTTTAACAAAAATATGAAAAAAATATGAAAAAAATATGAAAAATTAATTAAGGCCAAAAAAAGATACCAATAACATCACTAAAAATAAACACAATAACACAAACTTAACATTATTTGTTATAAAGAAAAATTTTTACAATTTTACCAAAAATATATTTGACACACAAATGCAAATATGTAAAGAAAAAAAAGTAGCCACCCCAGCCTCGTTAAGCACTAAATTTGAACGTTGTATTACGTATGTATACATGTATGTATAGCCTTGACTTTTTATCTCAGAATTTAAAGGTTTCATACTTCTAAAATAATTATCTATGAAGTTTGCATGTATAGTATCAGGCATTCGGTGAATTCTACTACTAGTATTTGAGCACACATTACGATTTGCACTACTTTGTTAACTATGCAGTGACAGTTTTGTGTAAATTAAAAATTTCATATTTTGTTACATTTTTCTTGAGATTTAAACTTTTATACAGTGACATAATTATTCAATCATACCTAAATGCTTAACAGAATTTAATCGAGAAGTACTCTAGCCTTGCCTACTATAAAAGTTAAGTTAAGTTACATGTGTATTCGGAAAACAACGAAACATTGCAAATTATGCTATTTGATGCATGTTGTAGTTTCGGCATAACATTAACTTTTTTCATAATACTGATAATTCATACCACATACCAATCATTTCGTTAAAATGAATACTTTGTTTCTGTACTGTTTACCGACAATATTACAATTACAGCGCCTTTGAAGGTGTCACTACAGTATTTCACTGAAGGTTCACGATGAGCCATTTATAATAGATCGGACCCTCTAAACTGTCCGGAAAATTTTCAGCATATCAAATACGATGTAGTATTCATCGTCGTAAACAACAAAATCTTCTACGGGGTGTGAATTTCAAATAAAATTGTTGAGGAAAGGCAGTTCTACCTTCATTTTGTCATAAGCAAAATTAAGAGAAAAAACTCCTATTCGATAACGCACTATGGTTTGCCGTGAAAAGACCGTGCCCGAGGTCGTTTTGTATCCCGTGTTGCAAAATATATTAATGGTGGTTAAAATTTATTTTTTTTAATCTTATTTAAAGCACAATTATAATCATTCGAGTAAACAATTCATAGTCACCATTAAAAACCTTACACATATAGGAAAAGATATTTTTGTGGGTTTATTAGTGGACTTCTATTGCTTGGGAATACATACCGAAAAAAATACACTAAAAAGGTACGTTTATCTTAATATGTTTTCTTTGCATTATGTTATGTTTTATCTGAATTGTATGCTTAAAAGAGTACGACAAATAACTTGCTGGTGTAATAAAATTATTATGATAACACTATCTTTTGAAATGGATTTTAGGACACTGCAGACAGCACATCACGTTGTTTGATTAATTTTTAATAGGAGGGAAATCATTGCAATGTATAGCACTATTTTAGAATTTACAACTGTAGAACAAGGAGCACGTTCATTTCATCTTGTTTAGAAAATTGATAATCAATTTAAAAGCAGACAATTTCAATGAAATATGCCAAACTATGTACATTGAAATTACTTTATGATCCGAAAGAAAAGTTTCCTTTTTCAATTTTTTTTAGACACAACAACGTGAGGATTGTAAATGAGCAAATTCATAGGATCACACATAAACAGCTGTTTATTATTTTAAACGCTGTATCTTTTTTTTGTTTCTCCATGTTTACGTGGTATATCTTTATTTTTTGTAATTAAGGAGATAATTCATATGAAGTCCAATACATATATATCGTATATATTGTGTCCAAATAAGATATACACTGTATATTACTTATCTATAAGTTATATATATGATCCCTTTTGAACCTAAATCATGCGTTGCAAGACATATCTTGTCTACAATAAACATACTTTCGTTATTCATATAAATATTTTGTTTGTTTTTGTTTGTAGTAAAACGTATTCAATAAAAGTTTCCTACGTAGGATATCATTTTAAGAATAATCTTAGGATATTGTCTTGTTATCTTACTTGCTGATGCCCAATTATTTAATATTAACTTGATTATACAATAACAGATATAAAACTTTACCATGCAATATGTAGAATGTCTTGCTGGTTATTACGGTGATAACTACTCAGTGGTATGTCCTCTTCAGTTTGTCCAAAGGTGTGACTGTATGTCTTGTCATCACGTCTACGGCTGTTCTTCACGGCGGGTGTGACCGGTCAGCAGAGGATGCTTACTACTCATAGGCACCTTATGCTTTGTATTAATATTTGTAACTAGAGCAGAGCTCGTGGCAAAGCCACGAGTAGGTCTTCCGTTGTTGCTGCGGGTTGAAAATATATGTGATATGGTGTCAAACGACTATAATGACTAAACTTTCAGTTCTGCTTTTGTCATAAAAACGTGTTGTGATTGAAAGCCTGTATATAAAACATGTTTTGAAAAGAAAAGAAGAAAATGCTGTATGAAAACTATTTGTCGAACACAGTTTGTGTAATCATTTCAAAAATTCTTTAAAAAATGAGACATCATGTTAAATGGCGAGTTAAATTTTCAAAGGGTAGCAAGCATCGTTATAAACAGTATGTACTCATGACTCATGTCAGGAATTGTATTTTTCTTTTAAAACCGAACACGCCTACAAAACGCGTAACCTTTTCTCTAAGATAACTCCTTTATTCAAATCTTTCTAAATTTTTGAAGACTATATGCAAGTTTAGAATTGTTACGTGCGGACAAAATTTAGTAATTAGTCAAAATTGATGGCATCTCTGAACTTTTCTATAGGGAAATGTGTGTCGTCTGATATCATTTAATGATACGAGTAGACTTGGACATTCAAAATAATATATAATCAGAAAAAAAAGATCAGCGGGAGAATTTATGCAAAAGCGAGCATCTAAATTTTACACCAGATGGTTCTGTTTCATAAAGACACCGCTATGTAACGTAATGTAATTAAATAACCTTATTTACAGAATGAATAGTACCTCTCTCGACGATGTAATAATATGCAAAATCCGTATTTTTATGACAGTGGGTTGATCTATAAAATTGAAAAAAAAAACTTCAATTGCGCTTGCGTAAATTGGAATTCTGGGAAGGAATTAGACAGTCCGTGTTAGAGAAATTCGAAGAAGTTATGAAACTGGTCAGTTTCTAGATCAAACTGCGCATTGATGTATTAAAAACTATTATGTGTATCGTCTTGTAGCCACGGTCCGGAATCCGTATTGTGCAGTCATACATTGAATGTATATCGATACACCTTTACCTCCTTACCTACATCCATACAAATGAGGGTGCAACCTTCATATACACATGCATAGTATTATAGTTCTGGAAACTATTTATCTTGTATTTTAATATATTGGGTATTCATTGTTCACCTAAAATTATTATTCCACTGGCTGTAGCTAACCTTGTAAGTAAATTAAGTTGCATTACAACCTCATAATACACAACTTCAATTAATTTTTTTATATCAATTTTCATACAATTAGCAATAAATAAAATCCCCAATAACGCACTTAAGTGTAACTTTGAGAAACGCATATATTTTTTTTGAGGCAGATATGTCGCTATATTATAGTCTGCAAGTCAAGTGAACAATTATGGTCTTTCAAAGAAATAAGAAATCTGTTGACACTTGCAGTACTTTGATGATTTCTAAGGCGATCGACTGCATTGCATAATGTAGTCGTATTTCTAAAGAACAAAATTTCCTTTGACTTCCAACTTTCAATTATAATATATTATGAATTATTCTGTTCATAACTATAGAAGTTTAGCGTGTTTAACGGGTTAATTTATTAGCCACACTCTCGGGTTACGATTCCACATTTTTAATGTAAAGATGATTGACTTCGAATAATAGTCTTATTGTTAATAAAAGCACCTTCCAACTGTTACTCAATTACATATGTTCTGAGTTGTGTGTGCTAAAGCGACACAAGATTTTCGTGGCGATTGAATTAACACAGACTGACCGAATAAACAATCGGGTGGGAAAGTGAAACACGTTGAATAGAAAATGTTACACATAAGAAGAAGTCACCAAAAATGATTTTCGACAGATCTGGATATTTTTTCGCCAATTTAAAAAAAATCCAGCGCGAGCACTTGTCAGCGGGGCGGGAGGAGGGGGTGGGGACGCAGCAATGAATTCGCTTCCACACTCAAACGAACAACCATGTATTAGAAAAACTACAGAGTGATTGATATGGGACCGATAGAATCTAATCTTCAGTTGTTTAAAACTCATGTGAATATTCTTTCAAATAATCATCAAATGCCTCAGTTCAGGACAATTCAGAACATTCTTTTATCGTGCTAGCACCTACCGCAAACATGTAACATGGAACTTTGATTATAATTTGAGTTGATTTTTAAACTACCTTGTACGCTATAGTATAAATAAATCAATGCTCAATCAGCTGTACAAGCAAACTAAATTTATCTTTTCATCTTAACCCTATATAATAGTTGAAAGCATAATAAGTATAGTTCTGTCCGTGCAAAATATGAAACATGAACGCGTAATAAGGTACATGTAGAAGAACACGAGCCGACTGCGGATCACTTATCCACTCGCGCTATATCTCCTCGGCCATGTGCGAGGGATGATCATCATTTAATATTGGGGGAGGGGGGGATTATTTTTTTTTAGATATACAAACCAGCCATTAATTTATGTCTGACAATGTTTCCGATTTGGAGTAATATCGTTCATTAATTTTCATTTTCACTCAAATGTTTAATTAAATAAATACAAGATGGACAAACTTTTATAACATAACATTAAAACAGTTCTTGTATTTACGGCTATATAAACTCAAACACATTCTTATTCATCTAAGTGTGCGTCGCGGTGTGCGAATCTTGTGTATTAGATAACCGCTTACCGCTAGGTAGTGCAGCCGTGGCTCATCTCCTCGACCGTGGACGAAGGATAGATTACGTAAAGGTTCAACGCACAGACACGCACAGCTCAGAACCCAGGACGATTTGAAATGTTTGCAGTATAATGACCATATTCTATCAAATAAAAGTTCTTTATTTTAAACTTAAAACCCACAATTGATCTATGTCTAATATTGCTTTAGATTGAGAATGACATTGCTTTTATTAATTAACTGAACAATTTCTTAATTGACACCGAATCGTTTAGTCGATAAACTTTTATGTGTAATCAAAACTAAAACAATTCTTGAGTTGGCGGCTAAATAAACTCGTATATGAGAGACGCAACTCTCGTGTATTAGATATCCGCTGACCGCTAGGTAGCCTAGCCGCGACCATGGTGACCCATTTTCTCGGCCGCAGGCGAGGGAGAGTTTCGTTAACTTGGCCAAATTGCCGCGAGTACTGGTCAACACGTATTACTTTTTCCCTCATATTATGCAATACCCGAACACAAAAACAGTTTTATGAGATCAATAAAGTCACAAACAACATTTTTTGCAGCTACGCCCATATCGAAAAACTTACCGTTTTAGAGTTATGAAGCAAAGACTTTTAAGGGATCTAGACCCCTCATCTTAGGGGCTAGCCCCTTTTTTATGGTATCAAATGAAAGCTCTTAATATTCTGCACAACTTTTGTTCTATATGTGTCTAGAAAAAATTTACAACTAAAAAGTTATTGAGCAAAGATATAAGCAAAATTTAACATTTTTTGAAACATTAATTTCGATGTAATTTTTTAAGAAGTATACGTGGGTTAATCAAACTTTTAAAACTAGGAGGACAACGTTCAAGATGTCTGCATTAAGGATTTGTAAATTAAAACTACTTGCTACGGATCAACTCGGAGCCTTTGCAGGTACACGAGACCCACTAAAAAAATATTCAAAAGGGAATAACTCAAAACCGGAAGTAGCGATTTCAAATTTTTTTGTGCTATAGTAAGATATTGTCATTGCCAATAAACCCTGAAAATTTGAATAAAATCTAATGACAAACAAGCGAGATATTACAGTTCAAAGAAACGTCTAGAAGAAAAAGAAGAAGAACTAGATTCGATCTCGTTGCGAGCAACGAGTGGGTCTTCCGTTCAATAATTTATTTTCACATGATTTAAATTTTTTTTAAATTTTCAAAAAATTTAAAATTCATCCAATCATTTCGAGAAAGATGTCGTTAGACGCAGAATTCTAAGCGCAACTTAAATATTATGTTTAGAAATTATTCTGATGTCATTTAAACACGATTTAATTAAATTTAATATTATTTAAAAATTTAGAATTCATCCAATCATTTCGAGAAAGATGTCATTAGACGCAGAATTCAAAGCGCAACTTAGATATTATGTTTAAAAATTAGTCTGATGTCATTTAAACACGATATAATTAAATTTAAAATTTTCAAAAAATTAAAAAATCATCCAATCAATTTGACAAAGATGTCATTAGACGCAGAATTCTATGCGCAACTTAGATATTATGATTAAATAAAAACAAAGATGTCATTAGACGCAGAATTGTAAGCGCAACTTAGTAATCATGTTTCAAAACTAGTCTGAGGTCATTTTAACGCGATTTAAATAAAATTAAAAATTTTGAAAATTTTTAAATTCATCCAATCAATTCGAGAAGGATGTCAATGGACGCAGAATTCTAAGCACAACTTAGATATCATGTTTTAAAATTAGTCTGAGGTCATTTTAACGCGATTTAAATGAGTTTAAATTTTTTGAAAAATTTAAAATTCATTCGATCAATTCAAAAAAGATGTCATCAGACGCAGAATTGTAAGTGTAATTTAAATATTTTGTTTTTAAATTAGTCTCAGCTCATTTTAACATGATTTAATTAAATTTAAAATTTTCAAAAAATTGAAAATTCATTCAATTAATTCGAGAAAGATGTCATTAGACGCAGAATTATAAGCGCAACTTAGATATTATGTTTAAAAATTAGTCTGATGTCATTTAAACACGATTTAATTAAATTTAAAATTTTCAAAAAATTAAAAAATCATCCAATCAATTTGACAAAGATGTCATTAGACGCAGAATTCTATGCGCAACTTAGATATTATGTTTAAAAATTAGTATGAGGTAATTTAAACACGATTTTATTAAATTTAAAATTTTCAAAAAATTTAAAAACCATTTAATCAATTCAACAAAGATGTCATTAGACGCAGAATTGTAAGCGCAACTTAGTAATCATGTTTCAAAACTAGTCTGAGGTCATTTTAACGCGATTTAAATGAGTTTAAATTTTTTGAAAAATTTAAAATTCATTCGATCAATTCAAAAAAGATGTCATCAGACGCAGAATTGTAAGTGTAACTTAAATATTTTGTTTTTAAATTAGTCTTAGCTCATTTTAACATGATTTAATTAAATTTAAAATTTTCAAAAAATTGAAAATTCATTCAATTAATTCGAGAAAGATGTCATTGGACGCAGAATTCCAAGCGCAACTTAGACATTATGTTTAAAAATTAGTATGAGGTGATTTAAACACGATTTTATTAAATTTAAAATTTTCAAAAAATTTAAAAACCATTCAATCAATTCAACAAAGATGTCATTAGACGCAGAATTGTAAGCGCAACTTAGTAATCATGTTTCAAAACTAGTCTGAGGTCATTTTAACGCGATTTAAATAAAATTAAAAATTTTGAAAATTTTTAAATTCATCCAATCAATTCGAGAAGGATGTCAATGGACGCAGAATTCTAAGCACAACTTAGATATCATGTTTTAAAATTAGTCTGAGGTCATTTTAACGCGATTTAAATGAGTTTAAATTTTTTGAAAAATTTAAAATTCATTCGATCAATTCAAAAAAGATGTCATCAGACGCAGAATTGTAAGTGTAATTTAAATATTTTGTTTTTAAATTAGTCTCAGCTCATTTTAACATGATTTAATTAAATTTAAAATTTTCAAAAAATTGAAAATTCATTCAATTAATTCGAGAAAGATGTCATTAGACGCAGAATTATAAGCGCAACTTAGATATTATGTTTAAAAATTAGTCTGATGTCATTTAAACACGATTTAATTAAATTTAAAATTTTCAAAAAATTAAAAAATCATCCAATCAATTTGACAAAGATGTCATTAGACGCAGAATTCTATGCGCAACTTAGATATTATGTTTAAAAATTAGTATGAGGTAATTTAAACACGATTTTATTAAATTTAAAATTTTCAAAAAATTTAAAAACCATTTAATCAATTCAACAAAGATGTCATTAGACGCAGAATTGTAAGCGCAACTTAGTAATCATGTTTCAAAACTAGTCTGAGGTCATTTTAACGCGATTTAAATGAGTTTAAATTTTTTGAAAAATTTAAAATTCATTCGATCAATTCAAAAAAGATGTCATCAGACGCAGAATTGTAAGTGTAACTTAAATATTTTGTTTTTAAATTAGTCTTAGCTCATTTTAACATGATTTAATTAAATTTAAAATTTTCAAAAAATTGAAAATTCATTCAATTAATTCGAGAAAGATGTCATTGGACGCAGAATTCCAAGCGCAACTTAGACATTATGTTTAAAAATTAGTATGAGGTGATTTAAACACGATTTTATTAAATTTAAAATTTTCAAAAAATTTAAAAACCATTCAATCAATTCAACAAAGATGTCATTAGACGCAGAATTGTAAGCGCAACTTAGTAATCATGTTTCAAAACTAGTCTGAGGTCATTTTAACGCGATTTAAATGAGTTTAAATTTTTTGAAAAATTTAAAATTCATTCGATCAATTCAAAAAAGATGTCATCAGACGCAGAATTGTAAGTGTAACTTAAATATTTTGTTTTTAAATTAGTCTCAGCTCATTTTAACATGATTTAATTAAATTTAAAATTTTCAAAAAATTGAAAATTCATTCAATTAATTCGAGAAAGATGTCATTGGACGCAGAATTCCAAGCGCAACTTAGACATTATGTTTAAAAATTAGTATGAGGTGATTTAAACACGATTTTATTAAATTTAAAATTTTCAAAAAATTTAAAAACCATTCAATCAATTCAACAAAGATGTCATTAGACGCAGAATTGTAAGCGCAACTTAGTAATCATGTTTCAAAACTAGTCTGAGGTCATTTTAACGCGATTTAAATGAGTTTAAATTTTTTGAAAAATTTAAAATTCATTCGATCAATTCAAAAAAGATGTCATCAGACGCAGAATTGTAAGTGTAACTTAAATATTTTGTTTTTAAATTAGTCTCAGCTCATTTTAACATGATTTAATTAAATTTAAAATTTTCAAAAAATTGAAAATTCATTCAATTAATTCGAGAAAGATGTCATTAGACGCAGAATTCCAAGCGCAACTTAGATATTATGTTTAAAAATTAGTATGAGGTAATTTAAACACGATTTTATTAAATTTAAAATTTTCAAAAAAATTAAAAATCATAAAATCAATTCAACAAAGATGTCATTAGACGCAGAATTGTAAGCGCAACTTAGTAATCATGTTTCAAAACTAGTCTGAGGTCATTTTAACGCGATTTAAATAAAATTAAAATATTTGAAAATTTTTAAATTCATCCAATCAATTCGAGAAGGATGTCATTAGACGCAGAATTCTAAGCACAACTTAGATATCATGTTTTAAAATTAGTCTGAGGTCATTTTAACGCGATTTAAAAGAGCTTAAAATTTTTAAAAAATTTAAAATTCATTCGATCAATTCGAAAAAGATGTCATCAGATGCAGAATTGTAAGCGCAACTTGGATATTATGTTTTAAAATTAGTCTGAGATCATTTTAACATGATTTAATTAAATTTTAAATTTTCATAAAATTGAAAATTCATTCAATTAATTTGAGAAAGATGTCATTAGCCGCAGAATTCTAAGTGCAACTTAGATATTATGTTTAAAAATTAGTCTGAGGTAATTTAAATACGATTTAATTAAATTTAAAATTTTCAAAAAATTTAAAAACCATCCAATCAATTCAACAAAGATGTCATTAGACGCAGAATTGTAAGCGCAACTTAGTAATCATGTTTCAAAACTAGTCTGAGGTCATTTTAACGCGATTTAAATAAAATTAAAATTTTTGAAAATTTTTAAATTCTTCCAATCAATTCAAGAAGGATGTCATTAGACGCAGAATTCTTAGCACAACTTAGATAAAATGTTTTTAAATTAGTCTGAGGTCATTTTAACGCGATTTAAATGAGTTTAAAATTTTTAAAAAATTTAAAATTCATTCGATCAATTCGAAAAAGATGTCATCAGACGCAGAATTGTAAGTGCAACTTGGATATTATGTTTTAAAATTAGTCTGAGATCATTTTAACACGATTTAATTAAATTTTAAATTTTTAAAAAAATTAAATTTCATCCAATTACTTGGAGAAAAATTTCATTGGACACAAAATTGTAAGCGCAACTTAAAAATTTTGTTTTAAAATTAGTCTCACGTCAATTTATTAAGATTTAATTAAATTTAAAATTTTTAAAAAATTTATAATTTATCCAATCAATTCGAAAAAAATGTCATCAGACGCAGAACTGTAAGTGCAACTTGGATATTATGTTTTAAAATTAGTCTGAGATCATTTTAACACGATTTAATTAAATTTTGAATTTTCAAAAAAATTAAATTTCATCCAATTAATTCGAGAAAAATTTCATTGGACACAAAATTGTAAGCGCAACTTAAATATTATGTTTTAAGATTAGTCTGAGGTCATTTTATTACGATTTAATTAAATTTAAAATTTTAAAAAAATTTATAATTTATCCAATCAATTCGAAAAAGATGTCATCAGACGCAGAACTGTAAGTGCAACTTAGATATTATGCTTTAAAATTAGTCGGAGGTCAGTATAACACATTTAATATGAGTTTTAAAATTTAGCTTCCCTACTCGGAATTTCCAGACATTGATTTTTCTCGTGATGCTAGACTATCATGTCCTCTATCATTCCTGAAATTTTCAGCTATCTATCTTTTCTCGCTTTAAAATAGATGTGTGGACAATGAAAACTCATCGAAAGTGTGTTCTATATCTTGACCCCGGCTAGCTTCCATACTCGGAATTTCCGGACAATGAGTTTCCTCGGGAGGCTAGACGATCATGTCTTCTATTATTCCTGAAAATGTCAGCTATTTATCTTTGGACGTTTTTGAGGAGATGCGTGGACAAGACGTTTTCGTCAAAAATTTGTCCTATATTTTGACCCCAGCTAGCTTCCGTACTCAGAATTTCCGGACAATGATTTTCCTCGTGCGGCTAGACGTTCATGTCCTCTATTATTCCTGAAAATTTCAGCTTTCTATCTTTGCTCGTTTTTGAGGAGATGCGTGGACAAGACGTTTTCGTCAAAAACGTGTCCTATATTTTGACCCCAGCTAGCTTCCGTACTCGGAATTTCCGGACAATGATTTTCCTCGTGCGGCTAGACGTTCATGTCCTCTATCATTCCTGAAAATTTCAGCTTTCCATCATTGCTCGTTTTTGAGGAAATACCTGGACAAGAACTTTTTAAAAAATGACAAAATGGCGGATAAGTCCGAACCGGAAGTGATTTTTACAAAATAAAAAAAAGCGTATCAAGTTTATATAATAATAGATCGATGCTGAAAATTTGACCAAAATTGGACCACCCTTCTCCGAGAAATCTTCTGCACAAAAATTGTAAAGAAAAGAAAAAGAAAAAAAAAAAACCTGAAAAAGAAACATTACAATAATAGAAGGGTCTTCCGCTGAAGACGGAAGACCCTAAAAATAATAATGAAGAATTTCCAACAGAATCAGTACAAGGTCTTCCGTTGGAAACGGAAGACCTTAATTAATCGAGAGTGGAAGTCATCTTTCCAATTTCCTCAACTTACTGGCAAACGGACAGTCATTGATGATATTTATGCAAAAATTACTGAAATAAACAGTGTGAGAGTAAAATAGAACCCGTTGTCATTCAGGAATAGCCAACATGGTTCAAATTACTGAACTTAATAACGAATTTTGAACTGTTTTTGTATCATTAATACAAAAATTTAATAAAATTAAACGAATTTTCTATTTAATTTATATTAGTCCTTGATTTGTTGTAGATATGTTCATGCAAATGAGTATTTTTACACCTAAACTTAGATAATACTATATATCAAAAATTATGTTATCAGCAGCTTTTGACGTCATTATATATTTATATATATAGACTTACAAGTATTCATGAAATCTTAAAACAAAACTAATTAGGCAACAAGGATAGCGAAAAACAAAGAGCTTTTAATATAAAGAGAGTTTTTTTTAGTAAAGTTTCCATGGAATGTTGTTCAAAAGAATAATCACAATCAAAGAATAGAATCGCTCAGCATTTGAACCTATTTGTCTACGGATACGCCGATAGCTTGTGCAAGTATGTTTACAGGCACATGCTCCAGATCTAGATTTCATTTAATAAATTGCACGTGTACGCGTGCAAGACAATCAGTACTCGATGTTTTCAACTTGTTCAATTTACTTTTGCTTTTTATTATACATGCATAATTTTATAACTTTTATAAAACCGGGTGTACAGCTGCTTTTTGAATATCCTCTCATCAACTTTCAACAACATTTTATTTACGCTTATTCTATATTTAAAGTTTTTAACGCTACAAGTTTAAATACCTTCTTACTAGTATAATTACACGGAATGCATAAATTATGACGCAAAGCGCGTACAATTAAGACATTTCTCGTACACATAAACTCTCAATTGCTGAAAATCTCTGACATGTGCATTTTGTTGCTTGTTCCAGTTTCCTTTATCAATAGCGTGTGCAAATTATTGACTATATTGAGCCACATTATGTTTTATAAAAAATTAAGTGACATAATTATGAATGCTATACCTAGCAAGGTAGCAAGGCTTTCTACTGATATTTTTGTAGTGTGGTTGTATGCATGGATTGTAAATCCTAAGAGAAATCAGCTTACAATATGTGAACTTACTACCCTGTGTGGTAAGTTCCATTTATCGGAGATGAATGCACATCTGGTGGCAAGCGAGATAACTCCCCCACCTATAATAATCCTGCTTCACCCAATCCTTGCGAACTTCCTTTTTTACACCAAGACAACACCCACCCTCCCTGTCCCTTAATTTGCTTAGATTAGGTGTTTAATGTTATTTTTTTTATATTAGGTTAGGTTGCCCAAGTATTATTGTCATTTTTACTATTAACTAATTGTGTTTGATTTTTGCTGCTGGTTTACTTGTATGCTTTCAGCTGAGAATTCAGTCTCATCATCGTCGTGGCTTTATCGCTGCGTCGGTCCTTGCGAGTGATACAGAATTGCTATACAAGCCATCGCTGGTTAACTGCTGTCCTCCTTCCAGGGTTACCAGCAATTTATGGCTCATTGACATTGAATCGAACTGTTGGCTGCCAAATGCCAGTTGAGGATCGGCGCCATCCATTGTTTTGACATTTGCATTGTAATCTCTGAATTGCTTGTATATATTGTGTAATCTTTTATCCACTGTGTTTAATTAACTGTGCTTAGTTATGTAATAATTTCATCATACTTATAATAATAAGGCCATGACAGTACAGCTATTCATCTTCTGTGTATTTTTTCAAAATAATTGACTTAGTAGCGACAAACTCAATGATGTAACATTTTCAGATTATTCGTATCAATGTACAAACATATTTCATTCACAAAATAAGAATTTTTTTGTAGATGTTCACAATTATGCTGGTTGCCTTAAAAAGATAAAATGTTACGGATCTTAATGAAGATCAAAGAGTCCAGGCCAGAGAATTTTTCACTTTTTTTTAATAGCATTTGTAGTTTTTTTTTTGAAAGTATGAAATAGTGATTCCTGAATTTTTAATTAACTCTGATGCTTATTTTGTTCTATAAACAATACTGAGATTACATCATCTTTGCATCAAATTACAATGTAACTGTTTGATAGTCTTCTGAACATGTATACCCGAAATTGTTTGATTTAGTTTGACAAGTTGTTTTTTGTTAATATTAAAAAAAAATTAAAATATACCAAACAGACATAATTCAACAGTCACTAAAAGTATATACTCATTCAAACTGTATCATAAATTTTAAAATTTTGAACATAACTGCCACAGCCGTACAAACAGAAACAAGTGCAGTAGTACCCCCCCCCCCCACCCCTTTCAGTCAAGTATTTTCCCACCAAGTTTTATGACAGATTTATGGTTTTTCATTCCTTTTGGAAATAATGAGCAATATATTAGTACTGAAGCCACTAAAACATATCTGTGCAATACGTTAAATAAAACAAATATTATCTTAAATGATCATTAATATGTCCAAAACTATAACTGGAAGTTAATCACACTGTGTAAAAAAAGAATTGAACACGAATGCTACTTGGTCTACCGTAAGCAGGAAAATAAGCTTTGCCATTGAAATTGTCTTTAATAATATGCATACATATAAATTTCTTCGGTTAAAATTGTTAAATATTTAAAGCACACAAATAGAGGAATTGCGATCCTGTATATTAAACAAAATGATGTTACAAGTGTTCCTCTCTTTCAATCGGAAAAACATTTTTACGACACTTAGCTACGACACATTAATTAATATGGTGCTCTGCAATATATTCATACGATAACAGTCTATCATAAAAACAGGAAGATAACATATATTTGACAAGGCATTTGTTAGTACACAATGTTGTATAATTTGTATAATAGAAGGCAAAGTTTAAAGATCATTTTTTTAATCATTCAGGGCTTAATTGACCTCTTTTTCGTACAGGGTACTGTTCTCTTTCAATTTCAATTTTTTCGTTAAAAAATTGCTCTTTTTGAAAAAATAGCTTAACAAATGTGACTCATTGCAAGTTATCCAAAAAAATGCAGTTTTCTTTGTTTTCAATTGCATATGACATATAATTATATCACTAACGTTTTAATCAAATAAACCTCACTTAACAATACGCTTTAAATATTTTAGTTGGCAAATCAAATGATGTCTCACTAAGCGTAGTTACATACAAATTCATCCTATTGTTTATAACACAATACGACATAGTTATTTTGGGAATTTTTAAATTAGATTTTGGGAATAAACAGTCACAATCTTCCTGTGAATAGGCCATTTACAGGACCCGCTCGCATGAGATATTATAATCAGAATAATTGGAGGGGATACTTTGATATTACATATCACGTACCATTTCATAACCATGTTGTAAATATGCATATGTGTTTAAAATATGAAGACCAATCATAGTAAATAATGTGATGTAATGTTAAAGATCTACATTAATACAACATTGACATTCATCCAAAATGGTCTGATTTCATATACATTCATTTTATTTATGTCGTAGTAAAAGCGAAAATGTCATGCACCACTGAAATAATTTTAATGTAAAGGTACCCGTTAATTTGATAATATAGTGCTTATCAAATTTAAATAATATGCTTTAGCGAGTAACGAAAATGAGTTTGCACACATCATTTAAAAATAATGATTCAATACATTTATTACAGTTTTACCTTTCTGTTTAATTTGTAAATGTGATTTCATCTCTAAATCCCTTATATTTGTGGGTAAATTGAATAAAATGGAAGAACCACTACAAAGGCCGTCGTTTTCTACACACTTTACGTACAAAGTATATGTGCAATGTAAATAGATTAACTTTTGATATGTTTTATGGTGCGACCGTTTCGGCGAGCGCAGCTTCTGATTAAATATGTATACACGTATCATTGAATAAATAAATAATAAGTAATAAGTAAATAACAAATGGATAAATAAAAAGAAAAAGTAAATGAATTTGAATACAAATTAAATACAATACATCTTCTTCTCATTATTCATAATTTTTACGCTACAGTTTATAAGCAATAATATAGGTTTGTATTGATATACGATTTTAATAGTACTGTAGAACTAGTTTAATCTAGGATACAATGTCAAAAATAAAATCTACTAGACTAAGTATACTGTTTGATTTACCTTAAAAGCATGACTTTCTTGAAATAACACATTTTATCTGGTTCTCAAAAGTTTTACTTTGATTCTCGAGTGAACTTGAAAACGCCATTTCCAATGCTTGGAATTGCATGGTGGGTCGAAATTTATTGACGCCGAAAAATCCTGACGGATGAAGCTGCAATGACGTCACTCGATTGTATTTGAAAGTGTACCGAGGTTAAAGAGTTGGGTGTTGCATATCCGTGTATTTTTACCTTGCTTGTTTTTGTGAGGACCTAAAATGGGAAACCATATTTTCAGGGATCTGCTGGTCCGATAAAAACATGGCATACATGTAACTGGTCAGAATAACTGACGCCAAAAATCCGTTGAATGAATGTGCAGATTGTCCGAATTTTCTATTCGCCTCTATATGCTATTTCTATATGAAATATTTCCTTATTTTTATATGTGTAAATATGTTTATAATGTTAAATATGCATTAGTACATATTTGAAGAAATCATGTACTCAAAATCTGCTTGTGGATTTACAGTTGCAATTCCATTGCTGATGACATTCCACTTAAATTATTTCATAAAAAGGTATATCTTATATGTGTTTCATTTGCACTTTGTCATAGTTTACATATATATGTGGAATGTTTTTGTTCCGTTTTACTAGGAATCGGCATGCTAAGTTAGATATAAATGTTGGTATTTTTTAAATGAAATGAACAGCTAGATAAAATAGGGGTTTTGTACTTAATTGTACATTTAAATGGGCTCGTATTTGACCTTAACATATTTTAAAGTAAAAAAGTAATTTCAACATCTTAATTGAATTTGTAATGTGTTGTTCTATTGCACCTGCATTTGTTAACGTACAAAAAAAAATTGATACACATATGGTGTATGTCATAGCATTTTGGCTTTGGTGTTTCACTTGAATTTTACATGTAATAATTTTTTAAGAAATAGAACAAAAACAATTTGTCAACCTTTTTTGGTCAAAATACTATCCCTAAACAATACGTATTGTTGAGGTCTGTCCATTTATTACAAATTGTTTTTCCAGATCAATTTCACATGTAAGTTTGTCTTGGCCTTTAAATAGGTGTTCTATACATGTAGATGGATTGGTATTGTCTATTTTCTTATTTTCTTTTGTGTGTGTGTATGTGTGTGTGTGTGTGTGAGAGAGAGAAAGAGAGAGAGAGAGAGAGAGAAAGAGAGTAAAAAAGAGAGGTAGAGAGAGTGTGTGTGTGTGTGTGTGTGTGTGTGTGTGTGTGTGTGTGTGTGTGTGTGTGTTAAGAATCGTTCAAACTAAATTTACAGTTTGTCATGGTTTTCAGAGCCCTTGCAGGGGAACATCATAAATGTTCGATCAATTACAACCAGGATGGAGATGTTTGCACAGGTATTGTACTTTTTATGTTATAGAAGACAAAAAAGATCAACATGCACGTTCAAATATATATTATTTAATAGCTAATCGTGACAGCACATTCACATTCACATTTACAACACCATTACAAAACTTTTATAATAGAATGCAATTCAAAATCATTTGGTTACATGTACATTTAAAGAATATTTTGTTTATGAACAAATTTATTCTCTTATTAAATGCATACCTTAACGTTGAATGTGATAAATCATGAGCTGAAGGTATTCAACGACGTACACGTTATATAATTGTAATATTTTGTGAGCTATTTCTAGCCTTATCAAAAAACATGCATGTGTTATGTAATTGATTTACAAAGAATTAAAACTATGCAATTTTTAAGAATTAACGCAGATAATGAGTTTTTTGATAAGATTTCATAACACATGACCTTGTAACTGATGATGCATTTTTTAACCCGATTTCCAGTAATATTACTAGACCGTTTAAGTATCACTTATCTTTTCTAAATAAAGAAAATATAAGGCGTAATAACTTCTATTAAAGAGCGTTGGTGTGAAACGTTATGCAACATAACGCAAAAAAGGGATAAAAGCCATAACGGTTATAAAATGAGTGTTTTATCCGTACAACAGGTGATATTATAATAAAAACAAGTTAATATCGTCTTTTCAAAATAAATTAACAAAATAATAAGGAAAAGGAAACGGTTTAATTAAACGGGAAACAGGAATACTTGTATATTACAATGAAGGTCAAAAATTGAACACAAAAATGTATGAACTCATAATCAAGCTGTCTATAAAACATTTTAACATTATTCATACGACGGAACATCTAAACCTCAAGTCATTAAAAAATAAATTTAGACTGGAAATAAGTTTAAACGGAAATGTATCTAGAATGTTCTCAGTTGCATGTATTATCAGGGCGATCTAGGTTGTGATTTAAATATAAACGAAGACAGTGCATGTAGAGCAACTTATGTATTGCATTGAATATACTTGATTAAAAATTTATTGCGTACAGTTCCTTGGTTAAAAGTTAGATATTGTTATAAAGATTATAAAGATCAATGTACCGTTGAGATAAAATGTTATATCAATACACTGTTTGGTAAAACGCTTTGTAGTCTGCAATGTAACACTTTGTAAAAAGTTTTAACCATCTTTTTATTAAAACCTACCTGAAGTTTTTTTAAAAAGCATACACACGTCGTTAGAAAGTGTAAATATTTTTCTTTGCGTTTTCATACCTAAAAAACGCTGTGTTATTTCTGATTGCTAAACAATGCCTTCAACAAAACGTTATAACTAATGTTTAAAAATTAAAACTCAGTTTGAAAAAGCATTATTACGCACGAGCTTAGGTAACTATTTGCCTGTTTATGAGTTGTAAAGCTCTTTTAAATATGCTACACATGGTTTTTTAAGTAACCACACATTAATTACATTTTAAACCTTTGTAGCCTTTGTATAATTCAGATTTAAACATTTTGTTGCATGTCTAGAATGTCCGGCCGGGTATTATGGTGTCAACTGTATACAGATATGTCCTCCATTATATTACGGCATTTTGTGTCTCCAGAAGTGTGACTGTTCAACATGTCACCATGTTCACGGCTGTATTTCTACTACTCAGATACCAGTTGAGATGCTAGGTAGGCCTACTCTAAGCAAACTGTAAGTAAAAATGATTGAATATCAATGTTTCTTATTATTCCTTTTATCACTAAAATATGGTATTTTTTTCAGTCAGAGCATAAACATTTTAAAAATTAATGCCTAACATTTAAAATAAATAAATAAAAATTTGACATACTTAAAACCAAAAATAATATAATCATAACAAATTGCTTATCTACTTCGTGATTATTTGAATGTATGTCAAAAATATATATTTAATAAAAAATAAGTACATGTATAGTCGAGTTATATATAGCAATAGTAAATGCGACGTTTAAAAGATTAATTTTTGTACATGTATTAAAGTATTTTGTTTAAATTGTGCTAGATAGATAGATAGATAGATAGATAGATAGATAGATAGATAGATAGATAGATAGATAGATAGATAGATAGATAGATAGATAGATGATTGATTGCATATATACAAATACGAATGGCTCGTTTAAAGATATTAACAGCAAGTTTTAAGATTTAAATAGTTTTTGATATGGTTAAAAACGAGAAATTTTGTCGTAAAACACGACTATTAATATCAAAGAAAAAACATTAAAAACATTTAATAGTGACATCATGCATGTAAAAAAAACACCGGCAAAGATACTCAGAAAGTTGACATTATTTAAAAACTTATAAATTCTTGAACGGTATGTTATTTACAGAAAAGTTTCAGTGAAAAATCGATATTATCTTCAAAACAAACAAACTTTTAAAAAATATGACTAGATATCTAGGGGTTCGTATGTGTGAATGATTTTTTCTGTATATTTTTGTTTTTGTTTTTTTATGGGGGGTGGGGGGTATTGACAACATGCATTTTTGAATTTAGTATCAGCAACTGAGTATCAGAGGACAACATTCATGTTACTCCCTGGTTTGATTGAGCATTAAAGCCCTCAAGAAATCGTAACTAATACGGCACAATATTAATGTGGGATGTGTACATCATAGAGATAAACGTTTCTGCTAGCAGTTTATATTTACCAATTATAGATTCTTTAATTTGATATCAAATCTCAGCCTTATCGTCATTAAAAAAGTTGTATCATAATCCACTATTCTTCTTTTAAGTATACATTTTTCACGATGTATATATATTGATTTGTCTGTTTTAAACTTTACCCGTCCTACATTGGCAGAACTACCGCACTACTAAATAAAGTAAACGGTTAAAGTAAATAACTTAATATATTATAGGAACAACGAGCCATGAATGTGCGACCAAAGATGAAATAAAGGAAACAACAAAAACACAAGGTATAAATAAACGTAAACATTTTCTACGCTGTTTCTACACCAAAAGAACCATTTTTTTATTATTATATGAGGTAAATGATTATCATAATTTACAAGTTTTTTTTGTCCTTTTTTCACAGAATTAACCAGCATTAAAAATAAAAACATAGATAAAATACAATGCACAAACCATACACCAAAACCAAAAACCAATTTTGGTAGGAATGTAGTTATTTTTGTTGGATCTGCTTTTAGTTTTTTATTAATACTAGCAATTTTACGAGAATTATGTCTATGGTTCCGATTTTCTCGGCCTACTGGCCAACGAACAACCTTTGATGACGTTTATACAGATATTGCTGAAATAGAAATTAGAGGAACAGACTGAAATGGAATTGTATTGTTATTTATGTGCCTCAAAACAATTTGAAACTGTAGATTTTAATAATTAAGAGTATTTTTAGATGATTTATGTATTTTTTAGTTGAATTACAGTTAATTGTTTGAAGTAAATAAGTTCTTATTAAGATGGTATGTTAAACTTCTCTTTTTTATCGGCCACAAGATGGCGGTACGGTTACATAGTATGAAAGGAAATATGAGCTGTGCATTTCTGCGGAGCTATAATGAATGTCAG
Source organism: Magallana hongkongensis (assembly GCA_015776775.1). Taxonomy (NCBI): domain Eukaryota; kingdom Metazoa; phylum Mollusca; class Bivalvia; order Ostreida; family Ostreidae; genus Magallana; species Magallana hongkongensis. The sequence continues at coordinate 34,565,390 of CM027470.1, forward strand.
TTTAACCTGACGATTGTTTATGCAATGCAGCTTTGCTGAAAGAGTGGGTTGTTAAACGAGACTTAATATGAAATTGGTTAAAGTTAAAATTTGTTTGTGAAATGAATAAGGTTATGTTTCTTTTCATTTTAATCATTAAAAAAACCCAAAACTGCATTGCTTATATGTGCATGAGTACTGCAATACGCGATCTTTGTTTTTATTTTGAATAACGTCGTTCAGAAAAACATTGATTTGCAACCGTTATTCTTCGCTTTTGTCTTTTTTTCCAATTTTCAATATATGTAAGTTCATTATTTTTTTTGGTAGATTCTACTATAATGTCAATTTACATTCATATAGATATCTTAACTCTTCATAAATGTCTTGAATACATTCAAAATGATGTTGATAATAATAAAGTTATCTTCAATGGATCAATAACTAAAGAATTTTAATAGTCTCTCTAAGCAATCATTTATATATATAATTAAGGTCTTCCGTTTCTAACGGAAGACCTTATAGTGTTCGTACTGTTTCTTCTTCTTATTATTATTTATTTCAAATAATTTTGTGCACGCGATTTCTCGAAAACTATTCGGCCGATTTCGACCATTTTTTCACAGATGATTGCCAGTGGTCATAATTCTGAAAGATTTTTGAAATTTGGAAATCGTCACTTCCGGTTCCGATTTACGACCGATTTTGTAAGTTTTTATGACCAACTTTGTGCAGACATAAACTCAGAGACTATCAGACACTACTGGCTCTAAAAAGTACTGAAAGTGCCATTTTTTACTGATAATTTCTGATATTTACTGATATTGTACTGTTAGTGCTGAAAATTGCTAATATTTACTGATAATTTTACTGCTGTTACTGATAATTGCTGTTGGTTCTGATATTTACTGATATTTACTGATGCTTTTGCTGTGAGCTCTGATAATTACGGATATTTACTGGGATTTACTGGCACTTTCAGTACTTTTTAGAGCCAGTAGTGAGAGATGTGAATATAAAATTTTCAGGATAGGTAGACCATAGTTTGAAGTTGTTCACAATGCAATTTTTTACGCCAGTAGCGCCATTTCTTTGAGCTCGCCTAGGCTCGAAAATTGGGTACGAATTTCGAATAAAAATTTTCATACGTTTTGATCTGTATCTTTTTATGAGTTGATATTTAATAAAACATATATAATAAAAGTAGTAGATAATCAAAAGTTCTTTCCAACAAAATCAAAAAATAGGGCTGGCCCCTTAAATTAGGGGCCAAGACACTCGTAAACTCTATTACAAATAACTTAAAAACGATAAAGATTTTGTAATGCATTATAGAAGCAAAGTTGTTAATCGTAGCAATATCTATCCTTGCTTTGCCCATTTATTACGTAATTAGGGATTTTTAGGGGCCAAAGTACTTAAACTTTGACGCAATATATCTAGAGAAGTAGACATATTTTGTTAAGCATTGTAGAAAAGAAAATGTTTGCATTGTTTATTCTAATCGATTCCATTAATCAAAATAACAATGTATGTCCCCAATAAGGATCTAGAGGGCTGGCCCCTAAAATATTCAATCATTTGTATCTCAAAAATGATCAACAATTTTAGATGGGTGTAAGAACAAAAAATGTTAGTATTCTTAAGACATTTTCAAAGAAATCAAGAAATAGGGGCTGGCCCCTTAAATAAGGGGCCAAGACACTCGTAAACTCTATTACAGATGACTTAAAAACGATAAAGATTTTGTAATGCATTAAAGAAGAAAAGTTGTTGATCGTTACAATATCTATCAGGTAAAATCATTGCCACGCCCATTTATTACGTAATTAGGGATTTTAAGGGGCCAAAGTACTTAAACTTTGACGCAATATATTTGAAAAAGGAGACATATTTTGTTAAGCATTGTAGAAGAGAAAATGTTTGCATTGATAATTCTAATCGATTCCATTAATCAAAACACCAATGTCTGTCCCCACTAGGGATCTAGAAGGCTGGCCCCTAAAATATCCAATCATTTGTATCTAAAACATGAATAACAATTCTAGATAAGTGTTAGAACAAAAAATGTTAGTATTCGTGAGACCTTTCGAATAAACTCAAGAAAAATGGGCTAGCCACTTCAATTAGGGGCCAAGACACTTGTAAACTCTATTACACATACCTTAAAAACGATCAAAATTTTGTAATGCATTATAGAAACAAAGTTGTTGATCGTAACATTATCAGTTTGTAAAACTCATTTCAAAACCCATTGATGACGTAATTAGGGATTTTAGGGGACTTAAATCTTAAATCTTTAATGTGCTGTATGTGAAAAAGCAAAACTCTTTGTTAAGCATTTTAAAGGATATTGTCGATGGTATATAAAATCTGAAATGGAGTGGTTATCTCATTTCATTGATATTTTAATCGTATCGTTTAAAAATTGAACGGAAGACCTACTCGTAACTCGTAACAAGATCGTATCTAGTTTAATATCTATTCATTTGATGAAGTATTGGCGCTTCTGATTGGTCGAAAATTTTCTTTGATACCTGCATCAATAAAAATTTTGCCGGATCTACTTTTCTAAACTGTTCTAATCTAACACTATCTAAAGAACGGAAATTTCCAAAATAAACACTGTCAACAAAATGTAAAGTTGTGTCTGCTTTATTGTCAGCAAACAAAATACAACTTTAAAAACATAAAAACTTGCAAGTTTTACCTTCAAAAATAAACAAAACACATTATTTGATTTATGAAATTTATGCATTTATGAAGTTTTCCGGTCAATGTTTTCTTTGATATGTCGATCAATAGAAAAATTATTGTCTTCATTTCTTAAATCATAAAAGCTTTTTAAACGGTGACTGTAATAAGGTATCACTCTCCGTTGTATTTTGATAAAATTGTGTAAAATTTGGAAAACAAAAACAGATGTAAAATAGGTTCAGGTAATTGTAGCAAGGAAAAAAGAATAAAGTATCTGTCAATATTTTTGTAAAATTGAGAGTTGCTGTACTTGAAGGTTTATGAGTGTTGCTAAAATTCATGAGATGGTTTTTAATGATTATCATAGTTAAAGTAATGTCTTTTGTTGATATTGATATGCAATATGTAGCCCCCTCATGTTAGGTGCATGAGAATCAGAAGTAAAATGCTTAACCTGCGGCTACGACTGTTGTGTTGACTTTACGCAGTGAAATTGCAAGGTACAGACGAGTGGTAAAATAACACGAAAATTACATGGATGGGACGTAGTAAACTATACACCGGTAGGTTTCTGACATGTGAGGGTGCAACATGCACACGATAGTACGAAAGATCAACCATTTGCAAAGAATTACATGTAACTGGAAAAGGTCTAAAAGCCGAAAAATCATGACAAATTTGCAAAGTATGATAGGGTCCAAATTTCATAAAAATGAGTATGTAGAAAAATTTACAGGTTTTGACAGTAAACAATTTGAAGATTTTTACTGTTATGCTACCTCTTAAAATACAAGTGTTAGTATTAAATCAAAACAATATAAATTTGTTTGAGACTATTGATATTGCATGTGACACAATGCTTTTGTTAAATTATTATCAAAAAATCATTTTATGAACATGTTGTAACACTGAAATTTCAATACAAAATTGACATCATAGCTTTAATTTAACGAGGCTGGGGGGTGGCTGCCATATTAAAGCGTTTTTATCTCTACACAAAAAAGATTTTCACTTTAATGTTCTAAAACTCTTACATCGTACTGAAATTGTTTTTGAAAAAAATGGATATGATGGTACTGAAGCATTATTTAAAGAGTCAATTGATGGTAACCAAAGGATACAAGATGCCAAAAAATCATTTATGTTTTCTCATGCTGCACAACCCCACCGCAGCTCAGTTTTTGCTGTCTGATATATGAACTCAACACTTGTGCATGATGAAATATGTCATTTATTAAAAATGACGAAAGTAAAGAAAAATATAAACAACATAGTAGGGGATCAGACCCAAAGCTGTTCACACAAAATGTTAAATAACTTATCAATATGCTGATCCCCTTAAAATACAGAAAAACAATATTTTGTTCAAAATTATATACAATATATACAAAACCAGCAAAAAGATGGCACCTCAAAAATAAAATATGCCATATGCAAAAGAACAATATTTTGTACATGTATGCAACTTTCGAATATTAGAGTGGTGAAACGGGGATCGGTGGTGGGTGTATCAAAACATTACTCGTGCTAACACTATCAGAGATGAAGACAGAATGACCCTAATCTCACCAGTCAGATACTGACCGCATCAAACCACGTTACCGTATCGCTTAATTTGATTGGCTATTAAATTAAATTTGGGGAGAATTTCACCATTGGATTTTTATCAATTTCATGATAGGTCACTGGGAGGTTTTTAGACTAAGAATTTGGGCTAAAAATAGACATGGACAGTGACCACTGCAGGGAAATTACATAATATGGCCATTGACCACTACAAGGCCTGGGAAAGAAATGCAACTTATCTAATCAAACATAAACATGAAATATACAATAAATAAGCAAATAAAATTATAGCATTCAACACATAAATACAATTATTAACATAATTGTTGTTTTATGTTTTCTCATGCTGCACAACCCCACCGCAGCTCAGTTTTTGCTGTCTGATAAATGAACTCAACACTTGTGCATGATGAAATATGTCATTTATTAAAAATGACGAAAGTAAAGAAAAATATAAACAACATAGTAGGGGATCAGACCCAAAGCTGTTCACACAAAATGTTAAATAACTTATCAATATGCTGATCCCCTTAAAATACAGAAAAACAATATTTTGTTTAAAATTATATACAATATATACAAAACCAGCAAAAAGATGGCACCTCAAAAATAAAATATGCCACCAAATGTGAATTGCATAATGACAATTGGCAATGCCATTGTGCCATCCAAGGTGAGTTGTGCACTTGTTGATGCTGATGTGAACACATACACAAATCACAGTTTATAGTCAAATGTACCAACAGTTAAACACTGACTTGGCATAGTGTTACCAGCAGTTACACACTGACCTGGCAATAAGTGCATATAATTCATTATACTATAACCCGTACAAACGTAACATGAATGGCAATTCCAAGGTGAAACCCGCAGGCACTCTAATAAACTAACTTAAAAGTTGTACTAACAATATCTAAAGACACAATGTGCAACTACAAAATAGCAGTTAAACACTGACCTATCATTACACATTACTACACCTGTAAACATACTATAACTAACAAAATTAATTGAGACACCCTCCGTATTTTACGCACAAGATTCTCTTATGGAAAAAGTAACAAACATAAGGACATTTTTTTTGGTACAGATCAATAGCAGCAGTTACTCACTGGCCTGCTATAAATAAACTGCAGGGGTAAGAAAGATTGTATATATAAATAATTACAGTTGAAACGATTGTATTCTAATATATCTGTGTAATGCATTGGAGTTCCAGCGGCCTAAATGCTGAATAAAATTCTCAGAATAGCCTAACTGTGCAGCATGTGTTGCTGCCCCTATCCGAAAACTGTGCCCTTTATATCTATTGGGGTCAAGACCCGCAAATGCTATGGCTTTCTAAAGCTCACTGCTAACATAAGAATATGTGACTGGAGAGCCATTGATGAATTGAAAAAAGGGGCCTGAAACATGTTGAAAATGTGATCTATATCTATAGAGATACTGTACTGGACAGAAATTGGAAACAGGGTTGGTTTCTATAGATATGATTATAGGATCATTTTTCTTTTGTGATTTATGATATCGTAAAACAAGTTGAACTGCTGAAGGATTGTTCTTATCTCCCATAAAAGTAATGTCTTGAACTTGAAGTACTCTGTCTTTATCTGATACCTTTTTTGTGACAACTTCCCCTAAACGTAAAAAGGCGTTAAAACAAAGAAGAAAAAGACTTTGCAAAAGTACCCGATTTGATGCATTTGGAACAGTGAAAACTAATGCAGAGAGAATTTTGTGCATTATACTCAGTGTTATTTGTAATCTAGCATCTTGTGAAGGAAGAAGCTTGTGACATCCTTTAAGGAGTTTTCGAACAATAAATGTTTGTGTTGGATCAGGCGCATTTACAATATTGTGTATGTAACTCAGAGCAGATACATGTGAGGCAATGCTGCTGGAACTGTATTGTTTTTCAAACAGGAAACCAATAAAATTACAAATATCAATAGGTAGACAAAGGTAACGACACTGGATTATGTCGAAATGAGAGAAAAAGTTCCCATGAACGTCTGTATGATAAAAGTGCAGAGGGAGACAAAGCTGCTACTAAGATTGTTTGGGTGGTTGAGGACAAATCTGCAATAGATGCTCGGGAATGGCAGGTGGTTGTTGGTCTAGATATGGTGCTGCCTCCCTGGCTCTCTGAAATTGCAAACGTGACAGGGAGTCAGCTACCACATTATATTTTCCAGGAATATGCTTTGCCTTAAAGAATATGTTTTTTGATAAACACACCAATACTAAACGCCGAAGTAGATGCATGAGGCACTTTTCCTTACTGGACTGTTTATTGATTACTTCTACCACTGCCATATTATCTGACATAAATAAGAATTTTCTATTTGCCATCTCTGAACCCCAAATTTCCAAAGCCAAAACAATTGGAAACAATTCTTTTACGGCAATTTGCAAAGGTAGAAGAGTTTGTGTCCACTCATCAGCAAACCATTTTGAACCAAAAACAGCAGCAAATCCTAACAAACCAGAAGCATATGTAAATAGTCGCGTGACATCTGAAGATTCCCATTCCTCTGGAAGAAGAACTGATTTTCCATTGAAATTTTGAAGAAAATGTAGCCACATGGCTAAATCAGCTCTTACCTCATTATTAAATTTTATTCGATAATAAGGTTTTTTCACGCCTATAGTCAAGTCAATCAGACGACGTAAAAATGCCCTACCAGGAACTACTACCAAACAAGCAAAATTTAAGACTCCAATTAATAATTGAAGCTCCTGCAAAGTAACTTTTTTACGCCTACTAAACTGAAATACAAGAGTCCTACATTTTTCTAATTTGTCTGGTGGCAGCCGACTCATCATATCAATAGAATCAACCTCAATACCATAAATGGTGATGCATGTTACTGGCCAGAAAGTTTTCTTATCATTAATTGGAATATTAATCCTTCCACATAAATCCAAGAAATTCATCAAATCATTTTTACATTTTTCAGACTGAGGAGGCCCAATAAAAAAGAAATCATCCAACATATGAGACATGCCCCCTGCTTCTAGCTTGTTTAACATAACCCATTGAAGAGCTGTACTTAACTTCTCAAATATTTGACAGGAGCTACTTGCCCCCATTGGCAAACAGCGTTCATGGTAGAATTGACCTTTCCAAGTAAAACCCAAAAAATGATAATCCTTTGGGTTCACGGGGATTATTCTGAAGGCATCCTTTATATCTGTTTTTGCCATAAGAGAACCCATTCCATATTGATGAACCAAACTGAGTACCGTATCAATTGAATCATAATGAACCTGAGAGTATTCCCTAGGTATATTAGAATTAACTGAGTCCTGAGCAGGAAAGGATAAATCATGAATGATTCGAAACTTGTTTTTCTCGGATTTTGGTACAACCCCCAGAGGAGAAGTTTTAAAAAGAGGTAAAGGGGGTCTTGTGAATGGGCCAGCTATCCTCTGCTTACTTAAACCCGTATGAATGTAATCTTCAATAACTTCTGGGTGCTCATATGTAGACTTATGATTATGAGGAGGATGAATGGAAGGGGACTTAACACAGCCTAATCTAAACCCAAATGTAAAGCCATTCACTAACAATTTCAATTCATCTGCCTCATAACCTAATAGTTCATTGTGAAGTCTTAACGGGTTTACTGGAGTTGGAAGAACCAGCGCCATTCCTGTTTGAAGTGAAAGATTTGGATGACATGTTTCTACACTTAAATCGGGGGTGGGGTCCACTACAGGCTTGGCAAGTATGGGCGAATCGACAAGGTAGGGAGTGACATTTTTGCCCATTGTTATAATTGTAGCACTGTTTTGCCCGAAAGGGCTGCCGTTTACCATTATAAGCTTGAAATTGGGTAGGAGACTTTAAACCCATAGAGGCTACCTTAAGTCGCAACTCTGTTACTACTCTCTCCCACGGCAGGAGGGATGTCTCTCTTATTTTCCTAAATGACTCATCATACATTCTCCAGGGTTGGTCCCCATGAAGCTTGTGAATCTCCCTAATTGTAAACATGTATTTTAACAGATTGCATGCCTCATGGGGAAATTTCTGTAAGTAAATTGTACTGAATACCAGAAAAGCATCTATCCATTGATGGATTGTAATAGGTGTTTTATGTGAAGCCGCTTGTTGTAGCTCAATTTTACCCGCTTGTACCACAATTGAAAGGGGTTCATCTCCTGAGGTCGGCAATAAATTTTTTAAGTCAACAAATTCATTGTTCCAAATTTTAAGTTTCAGTTTTGAGGAAACTGATGCCCCTAGAGGCACACAATCTGATAAGTGAATTTGAGGGCTACTAGAGCATGCAGAACTACTACCAGTACTCCGAGATAAATTGCCTGCGGGCTCACCTGTGAACACATTATCCAGTAATGTTCCAAGTGCAGAGGCAGGAATTGTGGCAGCCGCAGAGGCAGGAATTGTGGCAGCGGCCGGTATAGCTTCCCCAACTACTGGTGCAGTATCCTCAACAGAATTCACCATCGGAGGTTGCCCAACACTTTCACTGATGTTTTGTTTCTCACTATCAGCTTTTTGTTGGTTTACAATTTCTTTTGCCAGAAGTTCATAATCAATATTTGGTAGCACATTGACAGTGTCATTCTCCGACTGTTTTCGGGTTCTTTTTGGCCCTTTTTTCCCCTTATTTACTTCAGTTGGTGGTGTTGGTGGTGGTAATCCTCCAGTTGCCACATCATCTCTCCTGGCTCTCTTTTTGGGTGGCATAATGGCTAAATATATCATAAGAATAATAGGTATGAATCCTATCCTTTCACATATATGATTAGCCTAACCCATAAATTTTTTTTTCATAATCAACTTTTGCATTAACAGATGATTTCAACCATGTACTTGGTATTTTGACCTGATCAGTTAAGCGCATACCAACAAGATTTTGATCTACATGTACATGCTAACATAAAATTCATAATAATAGGAACATGTCCCACTGACCATATGGGTAACACAGACCCAATGTTCCTACATCATTATTAGTACATGTCGATTCAAACATTCATGTTACTAAATAGTCCCAACATGACTTTAATTACATAATGTTATTAACATGAAATTCATGATTGTAAGGAACATGTCCCACTGACCATATGGGTAACACAGACCCAATGTTCCTTCATCATTATTAGTACATGAAGATTCAAACATTATGTAACCAAATAGTCCCAACATGACTTTAATTACATAACATTATTCACATTAAATTCATAATTGTTAGGAACATGTCCCACTGACCATATGGGTAACACAGACCCAATGTTCCTTCATCATTAATAGTACATGTAGATCCAAACATTCATGTAACCAAAAAATCTCAACCTGATTTTTAATTACATGGTAACATTAAATTCATAATTGTAAGGAACATGTCCCACTGACCATATGGGTTACACAGACCCAATATTCCTTCATCATTCTTTAGTATGCAAACTCAACAAACATAAAATTTATCAGTTCCAGCCAAAACGCTTAATTAAAATGAAAGGTAGAATTTGAACTGATGCTCATCAAACGAAAAATCACGCATTTAAATTTCAGGGACTTAATACATAAAGTGCCCCTACACTGTCTTAATTCAAACAAATAAAATGTAAATATATATAAATATGGATATATACATTCACATATTATTGAATATCATTATTCTAGAGTGATAGCACATAAGATCTAAAATCATACTGGCCTCAAAACTTTTGAGTGCAGGATCACCGCATTCCTAATGCTGCGGCGAAACTTCCTCATGGGCTGGTCCTCGGCAGGGGTACACAGCAAATGGACACCATCCGGGCCTAAATAATGAAAATCCTTCCAAAACCCCCGATGTCCCCAGAAATAAATTCCACCAAGTGGCTCAGCAAAACGTTTCAAATGTTCATTAGTCTGAACCACAAAGACGTTAAAATTTGGCATGATGCAAACTGCATTCGGCGAATTAACTGGCCTATTATCACTACCTTTACTCCAACACCATCTCTTAAATACTGTCCCACAGATATAATATCCCTAGCTAATTTCTCACTATTTGTATTTTCACAGATATCATTTTCACCAATCTGTAAAAACACCACATCGGGAATTGAGTCAAAATGCAGAATCTCCGACCTGAAGACACGCTTGCTTAATCTCAAACCGCCTTTTCCTCTAAATGATACTTTAAACACTTCAGGGTCCAAATTTAGATTGTCTGTTTCTGTCTGCATACCATAATCTCTTAATCTTCTGATGTAAGAATGTCCAATCACGCACACATTTAAAATACTCATTGTTTACATATTGTACCCCAACCGGAACCAGCACAAATAATCATGCGATATCGCATACAACAAAAAACTAGAAACTGCGTTTCAAAACTTACTGTATCAAAACATTACTCGTGCTAACACTATCAGAGATGAAGACAGAATGACCCTAATATCACCGGTCAGATACTGACCGCATCAAACCACGTTACCGTATCGCTTAATTTGATTGGCTATTAAATTAAATTTGGGGAGAATTTCACCATTGGATTTTTATCAATTTCATGATAGGTCACTGGGAGGTTTTTAGACTAAGAATTTGGGCTAAAAATAGACATGGACAGTGACCACTGCAGGGAAATTACATAATATGGCCATTGACCACTACAAGGCCTGGGACAGAAATGCAACTTATCTAATCAAACATAAACATGAAAAATACAATAAATAAGCAAATAAAATTATAGCATTCAACACATAAATACAATTATTAACATAATTGTTGTTTTTAGCTGTTTTTCAGCACCTTTTTACTATTCAAAGGGAGGTAACTTGTAACACTCCAAATATTTTGTTCAAATACTTTCTTTCTTTTTATTTTTTTTTTTAAATTTCACCATCAAAAATCTTTTTAAATGCTCAATCTTTATTACATATGTAATGATTATTATCATGTTAAAATTTGGAAATAATTTTGTGGCTACTTTTTTTTCTTTACTTATTTGCATTTTTGTGTCAAATATATTTTTTGGTAAAATTGTAAAAAAATTTCTTTATAACAAATAATGTTAAGTTTTTGTTATTGTGTTTATTTTTAGTGATTTAATTGGTATCTTTTTTTGGCCTTAAATAATTTTTCATATATTTTTCATATATTTTTTTTTTACATAATGTGCAAGTGTTTCAGATGCAATAAATGATAAAATTAACGATGATAGTGATGTGGTCTTTTACATTAAAATGTAAATTAAGAGTATATGAGACATTTCTGCAAATTTGGTGAAATTTGGAGACAATTTTTTTGGACCCCCCCCCTCCCCCAGCCTCTTTAAAGCGCCAAATGGTGATGAGTTTTTCAGAAAAGGGATATACATAATGATTCCGATAAATTGTTTATTTTTAAAAAATTAACACGCTGATTAATTTAATATCATAATAATTTTTAGAGAAAACATAATACATAATCCAGATGCACTGAACATAATTTTCCGAAAAATCACGACCGAAACGGTAATTGCAGTGTGAATTGTGAAAATTTTGAAGCCAAAAAGTAGGTACAAAACTTTTTCTCTGGAAATAAAACCTCAAAACTTGTGAAATGCCAGCACAGCAAAAACATTTCAGCATAAAAAAAATTATACAACTGGCATGCATTCTGACAAAAAGGTCATTTACTAAACAAAGTCCTGAAATTCCATTAAAAAAACTCAATATGTTAAAGAACTTCTATAAAAAAAAAAGGAAAGTTTATTTACATTTACATCATGTCTAGATCTTAGAATGTTTACTTCAATATGGATATATAGTCACTAAATATTATTTACAGGTTCACATGGCTAAGTTTCTAATAAAAACAAATTTCATTTGATTATAAAACAGACCCAAACTACATAAATGTATGATATAAAAGCAGCCAATAGGAAATATACATAAGGAATTTTTTCAGCAACATATCTGAAGCAAACATGACTGAAGCTGATTAATACTGTATCAATCGTTAATCATCATGAAACAGAATTATGAATTTTGGCAATCTATTATCTTTATCAAGCGTTACATGTTAATGTATCATCTATATTTTCATCTGGCATAAATTACAAGCTACTCTTAATCATTATGAGATTAAAAGAATCCCGTAAATTAACAAGAGGCACGATTTGAACCAACAAAAAAATGTCCATCTTGGAAAACTAAAGGCACTGATAATTACCATCATGAAAAACCATGAAAGCGTTACCCTTATGCAAATGTAAATCTAGACGCAGTTAGATACTGATCAACATACTGTCTGGCTTTTTATAGCCTCCATCTCATTCAAATGTTTGTATCATTTATCACGTTTTAATATGAAGACTAAATGCACTTATCATATATGATATATTTCTCGTGGACATTAGCTCAGTTTAAGTCAGAAACTTCACTGCGTTCACTTCATCCGCTTTGATTTTTCCAAAAATGCCCTTTGGTTGCTTTGATTCAGCAATCTGTATATATATAAGCTTACTTCATACAAAATAATTTAGGAGGTAGAGATTACATATCAATATTTTGGGGATTTTTTATGTACAAATTTGTTTACTTGCGCATTTTGAATGATTGACTAAAATTTGAATGTTTGAAGTAAAGTCACAAGAGCGATACAGAAATAAAAATTCATTGTTATGTAAACAAAGGTCGAGTCGGATGAGGTCGATGTAAGAATATGGCTAAAATAGGCTGTGGCTGCTGCCTAATCCCATTCAACAATTTATCATATTGAATAAAATATTGTCTAAAGCAAAGGTCGAGTCATATATTTTTTCAAAAAATGTAAAGTGTAGATTTTATATTTTTTGGAGACAAAATGACTCGTAGCAAACAAGGTAAACAGATTCGATGTGTAACTAAATAGTGTTATCAACAGAGGAGAACATCATTTGACTACAACTTATTCCAATAAATCACATGTTACGTACATGTAACCGATAACAAGGCTTGAGATTTGTTACCGAACAAAGAATTTTAAACTCTTGATCTTGCTTATAGCGGAATATTTGACTGACAAATTTTGTCAAACCATTAATAATACCTATATTAACTATTCTAAAAATTAAATCATCTTCAAGGAAATTTTAAATTTTAAGATCAAATATTGTGCAATTCCCTTTAAATCGACATAAAACACAGAAGTAAATGCCATTGTAAAAAGTATTTTATTCATCTGCATCAATTCAAAACATCATGTCAGAACATCGATTGTAGAAAACAAGATTTGAAAGTTTGCTTATCACATAATGTTAACATCATCAACTAATCTGTATGGCATTTTATCAATTAAAAAACAAAAACCAATTATTTTTCATTTGTGATGATATAAGTCGTCTTTTACATGTTATGATTAGAAATCCCGTTAATAGAAATTATCCCATTTTCACTTTTAGGACTGCAAATTTTCAAAACCGTTGTTTTGACTTTTACGCATTCGCCAGAATGATATAGCAAATCCAACCAAAACACAAAAAACTGTTGTTGATGCAACAGAGATTCCAGCAACCTGTCCGTTCGAGAGTTCGGTACTTCTTTTGTCGTTTCCAGATTGCATCAGCTTAGTTTCTTTTGTATTCTGTTTAAAGGCTCCTTTTAAATGTTGTTCGACATCGTCCGCTGAGTCTAATGTCCTCCAGCTATTTGTTGCTGGTTGGAATTCGGTCATCTTCGGATCAATTAGTTTTGTCCAAGTTTTGGAGTCATCAGATATCATGTAAGATAATGTCTCAAATTCTTCGCGAGGTATTTCGACAAAAGGCGAGATTTGTAGATTAGGAAGCTTTAGATTCCGACCGATGTTTTAATTTGAGACGTATGTATACAATACATTATTTCATATATATGATCGATATACGCCAAATGACTACTGTACCCTTTTGGGCATGATTTTCCATCTGCACTTGTATTTGATAAGGTATTTCCATTCTGTTTGCTATAAAATCCAGCGAACGGAATGGCGTTATGTCCGGTGTTTTCATAATCGTCGCTTATGCAAATGTAAGCAGTATTTGCAATTTTTACGCTGGAATAATTTGGAGGACACGATTGTGACCCTGTTGCTATATTGTTTGTTCCAATAGCATGCAAACCCCCAAAAAGAAATCCAGTGTCTCTGTATTCCAGTTGCTTGAATTTAGAATAGCACCAATAGGTGGTGTAGTCAACAACTGTTAGATAGGTTTTCGAAGTACAAGCATTTAAAGAAAATATAGCACCTGTGACAATCATTTTCGTTATGTGGAACTGTGTATTGCCCGGTCTGCAAGAGAGCAGCATCAAATCCTACTGGGCAGGATAAGTCATTTGTATGGGGATTTTTTTTACCAATGTCGCATCACAATATGGAGAGTTGTCAGTTGAATCAACTACTTTGCATTCTTGATACACTCCACCAAAGACCAGTTTGGAGAAAGGAAATTGACATGAACCATCGTCTGCATTTGAAATTATGCTAAAATTAGGAGAGTCCAGATCCGTGCATCCTGTAAAGGTATTGTGGCGAAGGTAGGTAATTATTGCCATTTGAACGGAATGTGAAATATCTTGGATAATGCCCTCACTAATCTCAGGAAAGGTTTGTGGTGTTATGATAAAGTCAAGCGTAAGTCCATCCCTATCAATTGCAACCAAATCGTTCCCAATTTGCCCTGTCCATTTACTTAAAGTGAAATTTTCTTGATTCATTACTGGACCTCCGTAAGTGCGGATCTCAGAATCTGCAATACTGTTCATATATTTTTGATAATTCAAATCTGACCATTGGTATTTAGCAGACATGGATGCATCTTCGGAGGCAAAAAAAAATCGGAATGGGAAAAACTTGCATAAAGAGCAATCTGGCGCTTTGATTCTGTATCACTATTAGATATCGTCCAATTCATGTGATCTTGTTTGACAATGGTAGCACCAGCAGAAACTGAACCTATTACATGTACATGTGTACCGAAGTCGCGCACTAAGAGTTCGCTCTCATATCGGGCCGACATATTCCGATCGTGTTGAATGTGATCAGCTATTCTTAAAATTCGTGCTCTGAAAACTGGTGTAAGTTCTGCATCAGGCTGCATCTTAGAAGTATATCGGTGGTATTTTGCCTGCACCTTCGTCGTAATGGCTTTGTTTTCAACTTGTTGCTTTTTAACATTTTGAAATTCAGCTGACATACTGCCCGCAACTTTAAAACCAAATCCTTTGAAAGAACGCCCAGCATTGATTGACCCAGAGGTATCGGACTCATAATTAGACCAATGATCGTATACTTTTGAAAATACACTCATCTGGCTTGATTTAATTGGAATAACATGAGCGCCATCTGAATAAGATATGTTCCGTCGTCCGTGGTTCTGCATTGTGAATAATTTAAATTGATGACCATACCTCTCTCTTCATTTGCAAGGATTGTCCCATCCCATGCCTGGAAGAACTTCAAACGTGAGTGGGTTGTCTCCACTGGGCGATTTGCAAGCCCTTGCATTGTCATTGGTATTCTTTTCGCATTACAGCTAGCGATGCACACTAAGCTGCAAAGCAAGTGTATCAGCTTCATTGCCGACGCTTTGTTGGTTGTCATGTCGAAAATAAATGTAGATAGAAAATGTTTTTTTATAGCCTTCGTCAATTCATCACATCATCTATCAGCTGATCATTACTGATAAAATTTGTTGTAACGTGCAGGTAAACAATTGTTATAATCCAAATAAATTCAGTCATTTTATTATTATGTCTAGACAACCATTGGCCTCATCATCAGATACTTGTTTGAACCACTGTAATTGCACTAGGAAGTTGGTTTATATCTGATATAATGATATATACGTTCACATTACATTTAAATAATGATTAAAGAAAAATACACTTCCTAGTTGATAAACATCAGGACTATGTTAGTATACAAGTATATTAGAACCATTTTTAAGTTAAAATACAAAGAACGAAAAGAAAACGTTTGCTTGCATATTATATTCTTTCTTTTATGATGATAAACTCCATGACGAATTCCCAAAGTTTACCATTGTATTATATGATGTAATAGTTAAGTAGTGCTTAGTAAACATTTATACTGGGACTCCCTTTTCACCGAAAAGCACTTAATATGCCACTGTTAACCTATCTTTACTACTATATTAAATAATAGACTCGAAATTTTTAGCTTTAATACCGATAAATCGGAAGAGTGCTGTCTTTTGTTTTATATATTTTAAACAGCATTGGTACTTGAGGATTATCAGTTTGTTTTTATTTTTTCTCAGTCAAGCTTCGTTAATTAATAATCAACGAAAATTCCTCAAAAAATTCCGAAAATCATCTAATTTTTTGGATTTTACAATCTTGCGCATGCGCATTATATTCATGCTAAATCACGGGGGGCTGTTTATTTTATGTTTCCAAAATATCACATTTGCATGGATAAACCTGGAAACGATAAAACAAATGTGTTAATTTTCATTGGAAATTTTTTTTCTGTTCATCAAAGAAAATACGGGAGATAACTCTTAGACTGCATTTACTATAAAAAAAATCCCGAGAGTTTCGTATGTAAACATGATGTGTAAAAAACGTTGTTGAAATATGTTGAATTCTGCATTTATAGAATAAAACTTTTCGAAGAAAGGTATTTACAGCTTCAAAATGGTTTGTTTTGAACAATTTGACTGTTATTTTCAATGCAACTTTATTAATTTTCTCCAAAATCGTTTTGGAGCGATTCTGCAATTTTCTGCTTCATAACGGGGATGTGGGAGGCATTTTAACTGTGATGAAGGCATTTCCCGAGACTCAGTTAGATTATTCTAGCTCAGCAGAGTGTAGTGAAATTAATAGCATTATTGTAGGCTTGAAGTTTGGTTATGCAAATGTCAACAATATACGGTGTTTCGATGTATCTATTTTGTAAATGCCCGGTATCATATGCAATGTCAACCCGTGCACGCACGGTTCAAATTCTCGTAGTATTGAAAAGTCTTTACATTATGCACAAATTCTTTTGACTGAAATATGCACATGCTTAATCCGAAAAATTTTCATAAAATTTTAAATTATCATATTGTATTGATTTTTTTCTTTTTTCTTGATGACAGCCTCGTTTTTATAACCCGATAAGGCACTGAAGTTCAGCTACTTTTGAACATTATACCACTGAAAGAGAAACAGAGAAATTTTAAAGGACGGATGGCGAACATTAAAGACACATTTTACGTATCTATCTATAGTCTTATTTCTGATTTATATTTATACCGGTTGATTTCTTTTCTGCATCGTCCTCTAAACACAATTAAAATTTATCTCTTACGCCTAGATAAATTTTCTTACTTTTTGGAATGTATATTTATTTAAATTTGGATTTTTATTTAACATATACCAAGAAACTTCAAAACTTTAAACTGGACAATATTTAAAAATAGGAAAAAAAATAAATATTTCAAACAATTTTCGTTACTATATTTAATTTGATTTGAACTGCAATTATAATACTTGAGTTCTCTGAAAGCGAAACCAACCGAAAGCGAAACCACGTGCATATGAAGAGGAGAGATATAAATGTCAATATTCTATCAACGAAGGACTTTGTTGTCTTCCATTATCATAATGTCATAGTTGTGTCGTTACTCAGACTAATTTGTAGGTCAAATTGATAGATAATTATAAAAATAAGCTCGGAATAGTATTGTAATAAATGTTGGTTTCTTTTCAAAGGCTGCTAAATTTTGCGTTATATTACTCAAGAATTAAAATATATACACATATTTTAACTGTTGATTTGAGATATTGTATTTCTTGACACTGGATCTTCAAAAGTTCTGTCTCCTGCAGTTGAAACAAACATAGAAAGACAATCCTTGCCGATGCTTACAACTAAGGCAGACCAGCTTCAGAGTAATCAAGTAAGTTGTTACAATATTGCGAATTTCATGTGTAATAAACTAATTAAGGCACTTAATTCCCTGATGTTAATGTTATATATAGACCCCAGGTACAGTATAGCAACAAACAACTTACAAAATGTAAATAATAGTAGTTGAATATAAGCATGATAGAGAGAGAGAGAGAGAGAGAGAGAGAGAGAGAGAGAGAGACCAAAAAATATCAACAAAGTATACAATGAGAAAATTAAGTATATTAGCTAAACAGGAAAGCTAACTATCTCCATAATAGAGTTTTATAAATTACATAATTTTTTATCGATGTTTTAATACTTTTTATTCTCAGATTTAACATATAAAGGTATAAAAAATATACTGTGGAATCATTTTTATTCGTGGGGGTCAATGTTTGTGGGTAGCCAAATTTTTCCTGCTTTGTGGAAATTCTGTTAATAGAAAGTTCAAGATGACATCAATAACAAATGCTTGTATATACGGTACGGTCGTGGGGATAAAAATTCGTGGACAAGGGTTACTAGCGAAAGCCACAATAATTATGATTCCACAGTAACCTTCTAGGTATAGATGACATGTCATATTGCTAAATATATGGGTTACACACTGCTACAGGTAGTAAGACTCCATTTCATTTCTCAAACAAAATTTACAAATACTCTCTGTATCCCAGTTTCCAACTTCTATAGATATTACATGTTAGGTTCGCAATGAAACTATTGGCGATTTTGTGATGAAAACATATGAATATTTGATAATAAAAACCTTAGTTAATAGATACAATCTTGAATAAAATTTCTTAACAAGTGTGTGATCTCAAGTTGTAGACGCTACGTTGTTACCCTCCTTCATTGTTATAAAATGCAATAAAGTGTTTATTGCACTCGTTTAAATAGAGGGGATGAATAGTTTATATTTTACTCTTGACTTTATTTCTTATCATACCTATTTAAAATCTCGAAAAATATTAAATAGCAGTATGAATGGATTCCCAATATCTTTTATGTTCACCGATTTGAAAGATGCACTTCTGTGCTCAGAGCTCTAAGAGTTCAATCTTAGTTTTTTACTTCATTGAAAATGTGTTTGTTTTAGATCCTCAATGCCACAATATGTGGTAATTGATTATGCAAGTATCCTAGCTGAGAAAGTGTAGGTTCTAAAGAGTGATCTTTGGACTGAGATCCTAGAAAGATATTTAAAAAAAATAATTCAGGAATTTGGTCTAAATCATAACCCCCACTCCCATCCAAACTTATAACTGGTCTCACGTGAGGTTCAGCAATTAGTATAGGAGTGTCTGGGTAAAAATCTTTAAAAGGTATTGTTATTTAGAAGTGCAATGCTACATTTTGCAATATTATAAAGTTTTAAAGCATTCATGTTCAAAATTGTTGACAAAACAACCACTGAAACATCACTGGCTTAAATATTTTTTATTTGACTTTGTAAAATTCCTTTAATTTGACTGAGCTACTTTGAATAGAGTTATGGCCAATGTTATTCATATGAGTGATGTGGCCCCTGGGCCTTTTGTGCTAAGACATTCTTGGCCTTCACTAAAGTTAAGACACTTAAAAACAACACAATCGATTTTAAATCTATTTCAAAAATAAAGGTGTAACTACTGTAAACGCTTAAGAGCCTCTGTAGGGCTATTAGTCAACTTCCACTTTAGCACAGGTATTGCAGCGCGCTTTTCTAATAACTGCAGTATGGTGCCTTTCAGAAATCCGTTCAAGATACTTTTGGCATAGTTCAGATGGCAATTATAAACAACGACTACATGTTTTATAATATTTGTTTGCATTTTAATTCACAAATGAAGATGAGATTAGAAGATATAAGCTACACGTTTAAGTTTATGAGTACTTGGCTATATCTTTGCGTATCTATACATGTAAAAAATGTCAACTATTAATTGATGATTATGAGGTTATGCAAACATTTCCGTGGAAAGTAGGCTTTGACAGGAACACGTGCACGTACACTTTCGTTGGCTTATCCCCAATGTTATACTGTAGGATAAACGATCTTAAGCTTATTTAAAAACAAGAACCAAGAATAAAATGATGCTATAAAAATTGTTTCATTACCAAAACTAACAACTTTTTTTTCAATTTTTCGCGAAAAATCACCTCTTCGAAAACGCAGACGCTTACAGTTCTTATATTTGGAAAAAGTCAACTTCAATGCGACAGGTGCATACGCGATGTATGAGAATACATTGTCATAAAAGTCGTTGTGTGTACGTCATAATCAACTATCAGAGATGATCATATTATACATGCAGTGAAGTGAATGTAATATGTATCCCTTTTGGTTATTGATACAAGGTCTGCTAAACATTGTTGCATCTGTTATACTTTATTACGATTGACAATTGTGGCGATTTAAATTCTTAAACAACTATGTCTAATTTTTAGAAAGCATTGCAGTTGACTATGAATCCACATCATAGTTTAAGTGGGCCTGTATTATCTGCATTCTGTATTTAAACCATCGACATAGTCATTTCCTTTCGCGGGGCAATACGCTTTATACAAAAGAATATACTTTCATATTTGCTACATCCAAATGATTACTGTAAAAAACTGTTAGAATGTATGATATATTGAAAGCATGCAAGTCAAGCATTTCAATCAAAAATATAAATAAAATTTAAAACTTCAAAAAATTATTTTTTTTAAGTAGTTTGACGTCTTAAATATTTAAGACTCTGAGTGAAATAACAAAAACAATTTCCACATATGATGTAAACATTACATAACCACCTAACATGTTTTGATTCATACATTTCACACATTTGCAAAATTTCCGCAATGCTATTTACATATACATGTTACATGTAGATATAAGATAGACAGATTTAATATATATCAACACATTTCTGGAAAAACATGTACTCAAAGTATGGTTTTGGTTTTACAATTGCAATTCCATTGCTGTGGACCCTCTACCAAAATATTGGCAATAAAGGGTATGTTTTGATTTTTTTCTCCTGCAATTGTTCCATTCTTTTAGAATCGCATTTATATTTTTTGTTTTGATTTTGTTTTTTGTTTTTTTTAAAATAGCAATTATTTCCTTATTATAGTAAGATGATGATAATATCATTAACATAAATTCCAGGGTCCTTGCAGACAACACTTTATTGTGTTTGATAAATTTTACCATGACGGTAACGATTGCAAAGGTATTGTACTGTTTTTGATATAAAAAAATTAGTAAAAATATCATAAAACTTCTATATTTTGTAGCTTAAAATAAACCCAGTAACCTTGGTAGAAACCAGTTAAATAAAAAAAAGTTGAAAAATACTTTTAAACCTATCCATATCACTCGTTTTCAAAATCTTCTCATGGATATTTACATAGTTATGTAAGATATTGGAAAGTCAGATTTAATATGTTTCAATATACAATCAACATCCATGAAAATCTTGATACATGTTGTTAGAAACATTCTCTCATTCCATTAAACTATGTTTTGTTTGCTTTTTTATTATTTATTCGACTGCCAAAAGGTATTGTATCGCTATTATTTGTCAAGGCCATATAACTTCATTTTAACAACATTACAAGTTAGTCAGATAAAACGTTTATAAACAATTTATTGTAATTTGTAGAATGCCTTGCTGGTTATTACGGTGATAACTGCTCACAAAGTTGTCCATCACCACATTATGGCCTTCTCTGTGCCCATAAGTGTGACTGTTTGCTTTGTCATCATGTCTACGGCTGTTCTTCCACTTCCCTTACAGAAGGTAAGATACTCTCAGTACATGTAAAAGAATGTAACCATACGACTGAGGATAGCGTTTTATCAAGATGATTAATAATTTCATGATTATGATATTGACAAATAAGTAGAACTTATGTTAATAAGTTTTAATATGTAAACGGTGTAACCGTTGGACCGAGCGCAGAATTAACACAGTGCAGTTTGTTTTTGTAGAACAAACATACAGTAGGATCCGCCTGGTTGCCAACTCAAATCATTAGCCAAAATATAACTAAACGTCGCGTGCTCAGTCTACATTATGAAACATATCTGGTGTCCTCTTTTATTTCTTTTAATTCAAGTTACCTTTTATTGAAGCACTGGAAAATTTTAATAGAGTTTAGGGACAATAAACATCGATAAGTACCAGTCAATCAATGATCGAGCTAACTTTTTAAAAACAGAATGGCTGCCAATATGGCGGCGCCCAGGGCTGGAATAATTTTTTTCAGCCTTAGTACCCCTGATTCAACTTTCATTTTTCACTGATTTTCTTATATATACGTGTTACCATTAATCCTCGCTTCGCGAGGCGGGCCTCGCCCGCCTCTCGCTGCGCTCGGTATTAACAAGCATTATTCTCCAGGTGAGTCTTTACTTATATTATAGCCTGTTTTTTAAAATGTTTTTATATAATATATATGATATATAATAGTGTATATAACGTAAAAAGTATGTTCATTGAAATTATGCCCACCTGTATTTTACAATTCATGTAAGCTACTAAGCTTTATTTCATTTTGTTTAAGAACTTTTTTTTAAATTTTGTTTGAATACTTTATTGAAAAAAATGTGATAAACATCTTTTCAAAGCTCTGGCAAACTTACATTACACAAGATATTTTTATTAAAAAAAAGAACTACTAGTATGTGTGGATAATACATACATTTATTGTTGTAATAAAACTGATATATTATGAGGCTTGTTCTTAACGTTAACGGATCACGGAAATACTATAAATTATGTATAACTATTAATCGATAAGAAATAACAGGTGTGTGTTGTGGGTATAGGGCTCATGGAAATCAGCATTCGCGTTTTAGACAAATGTATATTCATAAGGAAGTCTTGTCAGTCGAGGTTAATGTTTCTAGTTAATGCTTTTATAATACCAACCATTGAGACACAGAATGTACTAGACTAATTGACTTGTCGTTATATTCATTATAAGAATTATAATAAATACTTGTAAATCATGGTATATTTTTGCAATTGAAAAACTCAGTTTTATCTTTGACGGTAGTTTATTGTACGTACGTATGTGTGACTAACACATGTAAAGCATTATCTGATGCTAACATATGTATGTTTAAATGATGGAGAATTTCAGAAGGAATGATATTGATATCATATGAATTAGCAGATTTTAATATTTTTATCCTTTATTGTGATTAATTAGCATTAGGCAGACAGAAATAGTTCTTTACCAAAGCGAACAATAATCATATTCAACCAAATCATTGTTGCATTAACACGCTAAAAATATTTATATCTATAACGAAATAGAAGTCAAAAAGAAAACACTTGGTAAAAATTGGCATTAAAATGTTATGATGCGACCAAACATGCGCATACTAGTATTATTATTGTTTTGATATGCATCATGAAAACCAGTCATCTGACAAAAAAGTGAAATAAATTAATGCACATTTAAAAATGTCCACGTTTGTTTAACAGAAACAATTAACGATTTTTTTTAAAAGTTGTCCAAATGGATAAAAGAGAGGACGACCAGCAGTTATCTGGAAACAGACCAACCCCTGGTAGGATAATAGAAATTTTTATTACACTGTAGATCTGCATTATTCTTTTTATTTATATTACTACTTATTCGAAAAATTTGCTGATGCTACCTATTTACCCTGCTTAAAAGGATACGCAAAATACCAGATGGTGTTGATGCAGATATTCCTGATATTGAAAGTATTAGAACAAAATAAAGTGCAGTCCTGTGTTGTTGAAAATAATTATAAATGAGAAAGAAAACCTATTGAACTTGCATTTGATACAGTATATTTGGAATTTGGAAATTATAACACAATTTACAAGGCAAAATATTATACATGTATAAGCATACAATTATATATCTTAGTTTATTCATGATTTCCTAAAGATTCTTGAATGCGTTCAATAAAAAAAAGTAAAACAATTTCTTCAAGCATTGGTGGTCTGAAGCTGAACAAGTCATGCAGTCTTTATGTTGAAATCATATGAATATTCACAAAAAATCCAAAATGGAGCAAAGATAAGAAGCCGCATTGATAAACTGCCAACGGCTTTCTACCTCTACACGAGTTCTTGTCCAAGGTTTCCGTTGAGTTTTGTTTTAGAAATTGTAAGAGGTCGTCATTCTGCGCCAAAAAAGAACAAAGGGATCCAAGTACTACAGTGAAAAATACGTACAATTTTTAGGTCAAAAGAATTGAAATGCTACCGTAAAAAAACATGCACATTTCGTCACTGGTAAGTGCAATACGTTCACCTTCGTGACGTTGGTCACACACTTCTGATTGTTTCAAACGACATTGTGTTTATTGAAATCAAAAGACATTTTATTTCTAGCAAAAAGCCAAAACGTCGAAAAACTTTTGATATAAGTTTATATGCATATATTTTGAATCTAATTTGAAGCTAATATTATAATATGTCTGCATTCAAGGGGCCTGCACCGAATTTTCACAATAACAATTTGAATCTACTTATTAAAAAATAAATATTATAAAAAAGGCTGTGGTCACTTTCCTTTTTTCATCGTTGTACTTTTAGCTTTGACAACGATAAAAAAAGAAAGTTACCACATCCTCTTTTATAATATTTATCTTTTTTAATTAGCAGATTTAAAATGTTAAAAATGTTATTCTGAAATTTCGATGCAGGCGGTAAAATGCGGACATAAAAAAATATTAGTTTAAACAGGACAAATCCTATACAATTCCTAATGTTCCATATTCCAGGTCTGGTTTAACTTTTTAGAATTATCCATCGTTTACGAATTCTACCTAGTTTAAACACTGTTTACACGATTTATTTCGGTAAACGGATTGAAGATCGTACGGTTGTTTTTTTTTTAACATTTTAAAAGAGCCGAATTATGAGCATACTTAGTTCTTAGTAAGAGTACGACAGTACTTAACACTGAAATTTAAAATATGATCGTTGTACCGATGCATATCTGTTTTTTAATTATAAAATATCCAAATCAAAATATATTCCAAAATAATCATTTCTAAGTAAAATAATATAAGATTGCAAACTTTAAGTCTTGAATACCAATAACCATTTCCTAGAACGACTTTATTTACATTGCATGACCACGTTTTTCATGTAATTATCAATTTAATTCCGCAACACTATTTATAAATTATATTCACTTCCCTATTTATCTAGATGAACATGTAACACGATCAGACTGCATATGTATCAACACAATTAATGTGAAAATATGTACTCGACATATATTTTTCAATTTACGACTACAATTTCATTGCTGTCGATACTCTACACCAATTACTAAATGTACAACAAAAGGTATGCTTGATCACGTTTGTATTTTATAAAAATTATCTGATTATATTTTCATGATTCTTTTATCAGAAAATGATGTATGAATCAGAAAATAATAAACTGTTTTGGGTGAACGGATTCCAGGGTTCTTAAGACAGCAATTCACGTTGTTGGACTAATTTTTACGAAATCTTTGACGAATGCAAAGGTTTTATACATTTTGTTTTTAGAAATTACATGTAGTAGAACAAATAGAATGTAACCTTTTATCCCCGTGAAGCTGAATTGCCATTAACGGGTAAATTTATTGGAACATAATAACTTATTACAGGATATGACTCGGAAACGGTTTTTTTTTCATTCATGAAATACCAAGATACTACCAACAGAGTGTGTGTGAATGAACAAATTCAAAAGGTAAAACATTGAATTAAAACTGGTGTATTTTTAAATTTGATGAAATCATCCCCGTTTTCTTCATACATGCTGTTTGTTGAAACCTTTTTTAAAGTTTGATGTTAAAATCCTTTTGCTATATGGTAATTAATATTATGAGGAAAAGCCGACAGAAAAAAAATAATAGTCAAATTTATGCATGATTCCATATTATCAGAACTACGGCTCCATTGATACCTATATGAGAGTGCAATTATTTTTTTGGTTATAGATAACATCTATTTTCATTAATGATAAACCAACTTCATATACATGTATTTTTGTTCCTTGTACATGTATGTAATGAAACAAGAATTGCAGATTATTAAAACGATTGTGTTCAATGTTCTTTCAGTTACTAGCATGCATTAGTTGATAATGTTTTTTTTAAAAAATGTAATGAAAGTTACAGTGTTTAACATTATTGACTACATCAGTCATGTATTAGTATTATATGCGTATCACCTTATCAATGATTGTTTGTAATTCTACGAAAGCCTTCGAGTGTCATTTATGTTACCAAAATACATACATGAAAACTTAAACCCTATTACCAATAGTTGTTCAGCGTAACGTAAGTCGTTATAACGATTTGGTCTAAAACGTTTTATACTAAAGTCTAACAGTTTCTTAAAAAAGGTTTAATTACACAAAAAGTGTAATGATAAATAAGCACAATGAGTTTACAAGATAACGTTAAAACAAGATTAAAAACTGTTATTTTAAGGTTATTATTAAAGTAAGTTAGTTTGAAGACCTCTCAAAATTGCCTTGGATGAGGTTGGGGATTGGGGGGATGGGGGGATGTCAAAGTTTTAATCACAACACAGTATGTGGAATATTTCGTCGCTTAATGCTGATGTTATTATTTGACCAATAGAATTAAATGCGGGAATTCTAGCGACTCTCATTGGTAAGAGAGAAGTACTGTTCACTTTTTTAAAGGACGCGGCATGGGTAAATACTTTCAAATATCTTTAAATAAATTAAACTAAAATACATACGAGATGAAATTACTTCTTACATATGATGTAAATGGAAAATGATACATGTATATAAAAGCACGTTTACATATTGTGAAACAACAAAAACCATCTACCTAATCATTCAGCGTAAATTCAAATGGATTTACTTTTCTTATCACAGTAACATTTGTGTTTCAACGCATTTTTACCGTTTTAATTTCGTTCATTTTTCAATTACATGTACATAAATAATATTTTTAGACTTTTGAGATTTATATTAAAAAGGAATGAAGAAATACTGTTTCAATGTTTAGAGTGTCCAGCGAATTATTATGGTGACAAATGCTCGAATGTTTGTCCTTCTTCACACTATGGCCATATGTCTGCCAACAAATACGAATGCTTACCTTGCCATTATATTTACGGCTGTGTTTCTACTATCCTTATACATGTAGCAGGTTAGTAACTTTAAGTACGTGTAAATATGAATGAATGTTTTCCTCCAAAAATGTTGAAACAATAGTTCAGAAATACTAGTATGGCAAGGTTAAAACCAAACCTCTAACATTATTATGGAAATTATGTCTGTTAAACAAGAAGTTTAATGCGCATGGTATAACAATATTGGTCAAAAATTATGTTTCCGTTTTTAATGCTTACAATGCTTTAGTAAGGCATTTTAAATATTAACAAAAATTTAAGTGTCATTTGCCCTGTTATAAGCGAGTTACAGAGCTCACAGTTCTCTATCATGTAAACAAAACTTTTGTTTGCGTTTAGAATGTTGAAGTAAAAAGTTCATTTTTAGACCTCAACTGAATATGATTAACATATATATAGGAACTATTTACAGAGTGTATTTATGCTTAACGAGGCCGGGTCTAATTTGTTCTGCCCTAGATTTTTGGATGAAACTCTTTACATGAATTTCTACTGATATAATTATTATTTTACGATTAAAAAATAAGACATTTACCACACCGTTTGTTTAGGGGGTCATCTCAAAGTTTGTTAATCTTTAACATAGGACCCTATGGGATTTTGCTTGAAATGTATCAATTTTGCATATTTTTTTTACATTTTTTCAAAACTTCTGCCCTAGGGATTTCTTTTTGTGTTCTACATATTAAAGTTATTGCTAAAAGGCATCAAATGGTCAAATAAAAAAAACCTTTTACCTCCTGGTTTGTTCCAGGGGTCTTATCAAAGTTGATTTTTGTATGCCCAATTTCCCGGATTAGTCAGATAATGGCTATTTTTTATTTGACAAAGGCGGAAAAGATGATCTATAAAGTAATATTAAAACATTCAGACATATTTAAGTAATAAAAAAATATATAACATCACATATTAAGGGTCATTAATATAAAATACATGGTTATTTTCTTGAAATATATGAATTAAGCTATATTTAGGCGGGTTAAGAAAACGTGACAGAGGGCTAGGCTTGCTGAATCCTCTTCACGTTTTCGACCCGAGCCCAAATATAGCTTATACTTCGAGACATTTATATCTATTCCACAATATAACATTATTTTTACGCATCAAACGAGATATTTTCAACAATTTTCGCTGAATATCTGCAGTTGAAACTATCACGCCATGGCGTCAACCAAGCAAAACGATGACGTCACAATACAAATGAAACGCTGCGCGAAAGCGTGCGTACTCGTTCTGTACTCGGCCTCGTTAAATAAGAAGAATTAGAAGAGAGCGAAATCAGCTTGAAAAGAAGTATTTACCGGTTTATTGAACCAATATAAATAAAACCAGGAAACAATCCTTGTTTACATCAAAAGAATCTCGGTAGCTTGCTTATAACTCTAAGACTGATATTAGATTTTTAAGTGATCTTTAAAAATACATTTCTAAAGCATCGTAAACGATTAAACAATAAAGGATTGTTGGGCTTTATAGAAACAAAACTATTTTTCTGACCAAAGAAAGTAAATATTAATGTTTTTGTGACAAATCTTCTTATTTTTCTACTGTACAGAAACTACCACCTATGAACATGAAAACGAAGATAAAGCTCAAAGCTAGAGGCAAACACCAGAAAATGTGAAAATATCTTATACGATCTTAGTTATTTCCTTTGGATCTTTTTTATGTGTCATATTGATTTTAGTAATTATTCGATAAATTTGTCTTTGCTGCCCTCAACCTGTTGGAAGACAGACAACTCGTGATGACGTTTATGCAGATATTGCTGAAACGCAAAATGAAAGAACGTTAACAGAGTAAAATGATTGGTCAGAAACTTCCATATATTATTATAAGCCAATAATTTGTTAAACACGTTATCACTTGTTTTATATTATAGTAATTTCAAAAACCGTAATTAGTATTTATTCATTTATATATGAATTAATAATTTTGTATCTATTTCTCTATAGAGTTTTGAAAAAAAATTATCCACTGTATCATCATGATGATCTACCTATTCTAAAAGCAAAGGGTGTAAAATGAAATGATGAGCAGTCGAAAAACTGCAACTATATCATGGAGGAAAAACCCGAATTATTTCTGTTCTGGCTGATACATGGCGGGTATAAATGCATGGTGACAAACAAGACACGTTTTTACAGACGTGTGTAGAGTCACGTATCCACGTGTTCATATGACTCTTATGGAGATGCTGGAAGAAAACATGTTGGGTTTAGCTTAGTTTAGTTGTGAACCAGCAAAATAAAAATTATTTCTTGTGCCTTTCATTTGTTCTCATTTTTTAAGAGTTCCAAAGTCTAAATGTCTAGGTTACATCAAAAGCACAGTTGATAATCATCTACGATTTGGTCTAATAGGTTCTTTGTGAATTGATACTGCATTGGTATAGAAAGTGTTTGTTCAAAAATAAAATCTGTAGTTTATTTATTTCTTTGCTATTTGATCATTTGTTTAGATTGGGCCAATGAATTTCATTTTAATATTTTCGTGTAATTAAGTCAACAATATGACTACATCAGGCACGTATCATCTTTATTTCTCTAAAAGGGGAATCTAATCATAAATGTTCACAGGGAAAAAATACAGTTAGACAAAGTTATAGAGAACACGCTAGTAAGGAATTGACGCATACAGCAAATTGGATTTTATTTACCGTGACTTTATTACATGTTGTATACTTGACGGATATAACGAATTACGCTTATAATAAAACACAACTGAGCGTCCGTGGCACTTCATTATAAGCGCGTTTTACTGTATATTTTATATCTTTAAAATCCCATTCCGTGAAGGGGGGGGGGGGGTAGGAGTAAGTTCTTAGTTTTTCAAGTTCTGTATGTAAATTTAAGAAATATCTTTGTTGTGTGAAAAAGTAGGAGGGAGGAGGCAGTTTATCCCTGTCTACTCATCCCCTCCCCCTTATGTTGCGTGTCAATACATCATTTAATGTGCTTTTATTATTTAAGGGGTGAATTTTTACTATCTACACAATTTTACGTGAATAATAAGCATTGATGCCACTTTTAGTTCCATGTTTTGTCTCTTTTTTGTCATAAACTTATCTCTTTGAAATTTATAAGTTGACTATAGCTAGATTTCCTGTAGAACTGCTTATATTGCTTATACTGTGTGATTAAGAAACCATTTTCTAATTGTTGAATTGTTGACTATAATGTTTTGATGAAAATAAAAATAGTGAACTCATATTAGCTTCAGTGATGATACAGAAAACCTTAATTTAAATATTATGACTTTTTCACTTAGTGAATGTAGTCTACTATTGTGTCACATCATCAAGTAGTTCACTTGGCGCAATAATCTAAATTTGCATTAATAAATAGCTCACAGATTAGATAAAAGTTTAGTAATTAACTTATTATACAAAGCCTGTAGATGTTTCCTCTTTCTAATTGGTACCAGTTGCTTTGTTAAAGTAAAACAGTTAATAAGTTAAACTTTATGTAGTTCCACCTCAAAAAATAGATACTATTTCATGATGTATTAAGTAGATAACTCATCAATTTCAGATAGAAGTTAAAAAACATGCTTTTATAATTGATGAAATTGTAAAATTATAAGTTTTTGATATTTTAGTTAAGTTATTTCTCTCAAGAATTGTCTGGAGAAAAGGGCATTTTGAGTTGTCATTGTTAAGTTTTTAAAGCTTTATAAGAAATTACTTTGTTTTGTTAGATAGCGTTATTTAATTGTAGCATTAGCATCTATCTCAGATCTAAAAGATATGTTAGATGCTACAAACCAAGATGATAAATTTTATAAAGAGTTTCATCGTTGCAAGTAAAGTGAATTGCCTTAAGAATCAAAACTAGTATTCCCCAACCTACTAAACAAAATTCAGATAGATTCCCTGACAACTTAAATTACTTAGAACTGAGTTCATTACTATTTAAATTACTGACAAAAAAATTCCTGACAAAGTCATTTATGACAACCTTTAATCAGCATTTCGTATCCCTTTATTTATAAGTGTATTCATAAATTTCTTCAAAACCTATAGTACTGTAGCTCTTCATGTTAGAAGAATTATTTCCCTTTGATTACCCTTTATTTTTTGCTATTATGACATTAGGCTTTACAGTAAGCTCTCTTAAAGCTTTAGATAGGCCTAATAATATGAGATTAATAAATTTATAAAGATATATAATTTTTATCTGGAGCATCAACAAACAGAAATGAGGACACTGAGGGCAGTATGTTAAAAATTTATTTAAGTATTTGATATATTGAAAGTGGAACTATGTGTAGTAAAATATCTGTATTTTCTATATATATGGTTATTAAACATAAAATCTGCGTAAAACGATTAAAAAAATTATTTCATGCAATAAAATACCGTATGGCTCGGTTTTTTCTTGTAAAAATATGATTAAGGCCTATTTTGGCGTTTTTTTAAAATTCACTAAATTTAAAATCACCGAATTTAACTTCTTTCTATCTAAATTTTATTGGGAAACATTTACTTTTTGGAGATATTTTTTTATATTTATATTTTTAAAGGCATTCAGACGTTGGAGTTCCATTCGTTTTTCACTACTCACTAATCGAATAGCGAATAGAATTCTGTGGTCGGTTTGCTATTCAAATTACCGTAATCATGCTAATAAACGTTAATTCAAAAATTCATAGAAACTCCCTTTTTAATTGAAAGAAACAGTTTTATAGTAGAATGATTACTTGATAACATGACCTGAACATTGGCATGGTTAGCTAGCCTGGCAAGAAGGTAAGACAATTATCATATTATCTTTCAAGCTGCTGGCTAACACCCTGTATCCCATATTTGGGTCTGCATATTTGGTGGAGATGGCGACCCAAAATAGTCCAGTGGACCCTCTAAAGGAATCGGGTTTATACGGCCATTAACAGTCTTAGCGAGCCTGGCGAAAATAGGAAATTTCGTATAATACAATTGTAATGGGATATCTTTCAAGCCGCTGGCTAACACCCCGTATCCCATATTTGGGTCTTCATATTAGGTGGTGTAGGGACCCAGGAAAGCCCAGTCGACCCGCGAAAGGAATGCCAACTAACTGCAAGAGCAAAGATGTAATGAGACCTTTTCGTGGATTGGCCATTTCAATAATATTGCTTTGGACTCTATACCTAAGTAATTGCACCAAAAGGTACGTTTTACTTGTGTTTTCTTTGATTATGATATGTTTTGTTTAAAGTGTATGTCTATATAAGTCTATATAAGTTATATAACTTGCTAAATCAATTAAATACATGTAATAATATTTCATTGGAAATGGGTTTCATGACGTTTACGGACAGCACGTTACGGTGTTTGACCATTTTTTACGAAGTTGGAAACCATTGCAAAGGTAAAATGCACTATTTTAAAATTACGTGGTTTTATATTGAACAGAAAGTTGACTTTTTAATCGTTTTGTACATAATTAACCATTACTTTTAAAGCAGACAATCTCAAGTAAACATACTTAACTATTCACATTAAATCAAATTATGGTTCGGGCTTTCGAAAGAAAATTGTTCTCTTTTTAAAGTCCATAAGAGACACTCTGAAGATCAAGTGTATATGAGCAATTTGATAAGATAAGTAAAAATAGCAGTTTATTTATTATCATATTAATGTTATACATGTATATATTTTGTTTTATTTCGATGAATTTGTTATTTTCTAAAATTGTGAATTTTATTACCTTTTATATGTTTTATGGTTTTCTGTAATTGAAGAGATAATTTAGAAAAAGTCAAACATTTGTTCAAATAAGGTATATGTTACTCATTTCAATGTTATCATAATTATACTGCATATACCCCCGTTTGAATCTATATCAATATATAAACAATGTAATTCAAATGTATTTTGTTTCCTAAAATAATATGTTCTTCCTTCATATTAACATATCTTTGTACATTATAAAAAAAAAAGTTTTCTTGAAAAAATATTCTGTGTAGGCTATTCTTTTATGAGCCAGTTACGGGGCAGGTGTCATTTTGCCATTACTTTTCAATGACCACTATGTAATGGATAAATAACGAAATAGTGTTGAATACTTTAGAGAAAACATTTCCTTCGATAACCAAAGGCCCGAGGAGAGGATGTTTTTTCTAAACTATTCAACACTATCGAGTTATTTATCTTACTTAAAAACATTCCCCCAATTGAACCTCAAAGAAGCATTGAAGCATTCATATATCCAAATGTGCTGTAATACAAAAGCATCTAGCTCATTTATGATTCCAATAGTACAATACGCAATAACCGAACACACCTTTTATTCATGGACGAGTGAACAGGTGTACATCTTTTGTAAACCATTCCGCTGCACTGAGCAGACTTAAGTTTAGATGATGAATTTTTTTAACCCAAAGTACATTCAATTTATATAAAGGTGTCCACAGCTCCGGGAAAGACACGAATACCGTTTGAATGATATTTTAGACTTGAAAAAGTAGACAGAACAAATCAGTTTGAAGAAAATTAACAGACGATGATTTGTTAAAAATTTTGATAGGAGTCTTAAGAAGTCATAGTGCGACAATATTCCCTATATTGTTAAAACTAAGGAAAAGGAGTGATATGGTTCAGGTTTCAAAGAGGAAGTCTAAAAGTGTTTATGGAAGTGATTTATATGTGATCCCCAATCTATTAGAATTAAGAAAAGGAGATATTTTTGCTTAAATTTCATTCGTGGCTTATCGGATATACATTCATGGATGACAGGATTCTGTGTTATAAATTTGGATTTATGTTGGAAATACAGGTTTCAACATTTTGTCAATTTTTTTGTTTTATGCACTGTTGGATATTTGAATAACCAACTGATGGGCGGTTGGATATTAAAAATTTCCAACAGCCCAGTTGTTGGATATTTATATATCCAACAACTATTGATTGAATAGTGAACATAAAGATTGAATAAATACAATGGGTGACGTCATAGAAGTTTTTAAATAAAATTTACATATGACTGAGACATCAAGAAAAATACTGACCAAACAATTTAGAGGCAAGTCTAATCGGGTTTCTAGTCTTTCATTCATACAAAAGTGCTCGATAAAAAAAGAATATTCCTTTAAAAAAAAGAAAGACTCCGTACGATTTTCCACATCATACAGTGTATTTCGTTTATTTATTTTTTTTGGTGTTTTTTTAAATATATTAGTCAAGTCTTATGTTGTCCTTCTAAAAATTAGATGGACGACGTCCTCGTTGCTCGCTGCGAAATCGTACCACGATTTGATTAGTTTACTTATAAAGTTAAAACGTATGTGATAACTAGAGCAGAGCTCGTGGCAAAGCCACGAGTAGGTCTTCCGTTGATGCTGCAAGTTGAAAATGTATGTGATATGGTGTCAATAAATTATAATGACTAAACTTTCAGTTCTGCTTTTGTTATAAAAATGTGTTGTGATTGAAAGCCTGTATATAAAACATGGTTTGAAAAAGAAAGAAAGAAAATGTTTTAGGAAAACTATCTGTCGAACACAATTTATGCAATCGTTTCAAACATTCTTTAAAAAATGAGATGTTTAATGGCTTGTAAATTTTCAGAGGGTAGCAAGCATTGTTACATGTACTCATGATTCATTTCAGGAATTGTGTTTTTTAGGAGTTGATTTTAATCAACTCTCCTATGCAGTTACTCTAGCAAACCGAAACTGAAACTGTGTTTGCACCTAAGCACAAATCATCGCCGCTGACAAGACTTAGTTCTTGAAAATAATCGATAAATTCGATGTTATGTACGCTGAAGCATTTTTTAAAGGAATCTTATAAATACCTTGGAAATAGTCAGATTTTAAATGGTACGAACAATTAGAAGTTTTTTGTAGTCGTGTGTATTCCTACGCCAGAGTTCAATATATAGTCTCGTTTAACCATGGGCTGTCTCCTTACATCTCCGGCAAGTAGAGAGTCAGTCTATATTTAGAGGTCGCATCATCAAGCTACTATGTGACCTGGTATCTCTTACTTGTCGGAGATTAACGGAGACAGTCGAGCATCTGGTTGAACTACAGTTCATTATTGGTTGGATCCATACAATTTTTGAAATATTTGGAATACCAAAACATAGTTTGATGAAATCAATTCTATTTTAAAATATTGCACAAAATGATTCATTAGAGGTTTTCTCGAAATTCTTGTCGGAAAAGTCAGAGAATTCATATTATAAAAATGTGCATAATTCAAATGCAGATTATAAACTACTTTGTCCATTCGGAAGTACTCGGGATACCTCGCGCAATTTTTTAACGTTATCATCCGGGCTTATTAATGGCTGATGCAATGCAAAATCCCCGTAGACTTTCAATATTGGGATGTGTATTGAAACCTGAAGCGGTAGAGGGGGCGTTTCAACACATATAATCTGGACATTTTTCATATAAGTGGATGAACTTAGTTTGAGCACAAAGTTATTTACTATTATTGAAATATCAAGCAAAAAGTGGTGGAAGAAAAAACTCGGGACATAGTATAGTATATCTTATAAATTTATGAAACTTTGAAGTGTTTTGAAATTCTTTAACCAGGGAACAACAATGTCTATATCTAGATCAGTAATAGGATAAGGTAATGTCAAACATCAAAGACTGTACAAATATTTAAGAAACTGTTTTTATTACAAGTGTTACCGTTAATAATCAAATCAAAGTTTGCCGAATCTTCCTGGAATTAAACATAGGTTGTAAATTTACTTTGTATGAAAACTTTCTTCATGGTTACTCAGTGTGAAACATTCTTTACCTTAGACGTTTTACTTTTCCACTAAGCATCTGCCTTCGTTGCCTTTCCTTAACACTACATCTAAATTCATCATGTTCATAAGTGATCATTCCTTCGCATTTCAAAATACTTAATATCCGTATTCTCGGACTCCATGCTAGGAAATTTATTTGGATATAAGCTACGTTATTCTTATCCATGTGCATGTTGTCGACGGCGTGCGGCTAAAGAAATTTTCACAATCGTTTTTAAAACGCTTTAAATTTATACAATATAGGATATACATGTAATTTTTATATACAGACCTTAATTAATTTGTTTGCAAGTTTGTAACTAATGATTATTTCTTTATCGGCACCACTTATAATTTACTCAATTCACTCCCTCTCTCTCTCTCATTTCTTTCTCTCATTCAAGTCATGAGCGGCAATGTCTTAACTCCGCCCAGCTACGATCTGATTGGACAAAGGTCGGTCAAAACATTAAGTAGAAACTTTTCTGGAGTAAACCCCTATTAAACGTTTCAATGTACTTCGCTGTAACTTAAACGATCATGTTTTGATAAGCATATATATATTTTTTAATTCATTTACATCGATAACTCTTACTGAGACCATTCGACTTTGTACAAGCAGCACACATAACCTCGGACATCGGGTGTCTCCTGCACCTGGCTGAACCTGTCAATCAAACTCTGTGTATTTGTTTTCATTGGATGGTCAAGCGTCTCTTTTTTTTGTCAATAGCCAATGGAAAATTAATGACTTCAATGTAATCGGAATCAGTATTTGATGAAGCATACAATTTGAATGACAAAAAATTTATTAATTATCTGAAAATTATTTAAACCACTTTTAACGGGAAACCAAGAGTCTTAGAAGTTATTAACACACATGGATTTGCCTACAATGTACACAGTCATGCAATTACTAGTAATTATTATGGGAATCATTACGCATGGTTCTTAATTAGAACAGATTATAATAATCTATAAACTGTACGCCGTTACACATGTACGAAGCGCCGGTAATATATACGAATATTGAGTCAAAAATTTAAATCATTTTTATTTCTTGTTCTTTTCAATACAATGTGAAATTACTTTCAGAAAAAAATTCTGAAAAACTAATTACAACTTTCTTTTTTGTGTAATTAATTGATTTTTTTCTGAGGTACATGTATATATATATATGTACATAACATACTTATTTATGCGCGAATGATACGACATAGGAAAATAAATAATCGGTTGTTCGTAGAATTTAATTGAATTTAATTTTAAATATTTTTGAACATTATCAATGTAAATAATATAAGGTGTATTTACTGTTTGTGTTTTTACATCGTAATCTCTGAAACCAATAAAAATACTAATGTTAGCAGAAAAATCAAATCCCGCCGAATACTGAAAAACCGATTTCAGTTTGCAATCATACGTATTTTATTTTTGGTATTGACTATTGAGTTACGGTAACTTTTTTCTGGATGATTTTATTATTTATTATTTTATGTAAAAGCACCATTCCAACTGTTACTCAATTATATAACAATTGATGACCTGGGGCTCTATATGTTCCGAGCTGTGGGCGCTGAAGCGACACAAGATTCTCGGTCGCACGTGGCGATTGAATTTACACAGACTGACCGAATAAACGAACGGGTGGGAAAGTGAAACAAAATGTTACACATGAGAAGAAGCCACCAAAAATTATTTTCGATAGATCTTGATATCGTTTTGACATTTAAAAAATTCCAGCGCGAGCTCCTGTCAGCGGGGCGGGAGGGGGGGGGGGGGGCAGCAATGAGTTCGCTTCTACAAAGAAACGAACGACCATGTAGAAAAACTACAGAAGTGATAAATATGTGACCGATAGAATCTAATCTAAAGTTGTTTAAAATTCATGTGAAATTTTTAAAAAAAATCATCGAATGCCTCAATTCAGGACATTTTTTTTATCGTGCTAGCACCTACCGCAAACATGTTACATGGAACTTAGATTATAATTTGATTTTTAAACTACCTTGTACGCTATCTATAAATCAATACTTAATCAACTGCACAAGTTTAATGAATTTATCTTTTCATCTTAAAGGAATATAATAGTTGAAAACATAATAAAATATAGTTGTGTCCGTGCAAAATATGAAACATGAACGCGTGATAAGGTATATGTAGAAGAACACGAACCGACCGCGGATTACTTGTCCACTCGCGCCGGTTCTCCTCAGCCATGTGCGAGGGACGATCATCATTTTAAGGTTTACTATTTGTGTGTGTGTGGGTGTGTGTGTGGGGGGGGGGGGGGGGGGTTAAAACATTATTTGTGCAGTTTTTAAAATATTTTACATAAACAAACTAACCATTAATTTATGTCTTACGATGTTTACGATTTGGAGTAATATCGCTTATTAATATTCATTTACACTCAAATGTTCAATTGAATAAATACAAGATGGACAAACTGTTATAGCATTAAATTAAAACAGTTCCTGTTTTTACGGCTATATTAACTCAAACACGTTCATATGCATGTAAGTGTGCGTCGCGGTGTGAGAATCTTGTGTATTAAATAACCGCTTAATTACCGCTAGGTAGTGCAGCCGTGGCTGATCTGTAAGCCTTCCGTCTTACGGATCCAATTGAGGATCAGCTCAAACTTAGTGATGACAAGTCCAGTATTTCTTTCTCAAGCGGTTTTATTAAGCGTGATCGTATAGTTACAATTACATCAGCTAATAGCAGCCCAAATCAGGAGTCTCTCTATAAGCGGAATCTATCTAAATCTGTTCAACATCATTTTACATGGGTATATATAACATTTTACTTATGATGGACAGTTCTGACTAGTTCGGCCCATTTACGACAATCATTAGTGAACATTTAGTGTTCAAAATTAAGATTAATAGTTTATTCCTAAATAAATTAACAAAACCGTCAAAACTGCCAATCAAAGAGTCTGGATGCAGGATGTGAGTCTCCGAGTCCTGGGTCTCGGAGTCCCCCACCTAGTATGAGGCATCACTTACTCATAATACGTTCATTCATACATGGCATAAAAGGTTACAAAGGTTAATATATAGAATACACAATACATGACTCAATATAGAGTACAAGAGCTATCGTTGCAGACACAGAATCGCCAAATATGATACTTGTTGTTAAACTCTCAATTTGGATATTATTATGCCCGTATTATGCACCTGGTTTCATAACATCATTTAGGAATACTACGCATTGCTACAAGAGTCACAGAGTTCATTCTGTTAATTATCATTAATACCATTCAGTGCGCAGTATTTAGGTACACATAAATATCATAGTGACCATTATGTAATACAAGCAATTCAAGGTCATAGCATGGCTATCTGGTTACAGATCTCATCGGCCGTGGGCGAAGGATATGTTACGTAAAGGTACATGTACAACGCACAGACAGGCACAGCTCAGAACCCAGGAAGATTTGAAAAGTTTGCAGTATAATGACCATACTCTATCAAATAGAAGTTATTAATTTTAAACTTAAAACCCACAATTGGTCTGTGTCTATTATTGCTTTAGATTGAGAATGACATTGCTTTTATCAATTAACTGAACGATTTTATAATTGACACCCAATTGTTTAATCCATAAAAAAATTATGTGTAATCAAAACGAAACCAATTCTTGAGTTCGCGGCTATATATATGAGAGACACAGCTCTCGTGTATTAGATAACCGCTGACCGCTAGGTAGTCCAGCCGCGAGCATGGTGACCGATTTTCTCGGCCGCGGGCGAGGGAGAGCTTACGTAATGGTACACACACACACAGCTCTGATTCAAGGTAGATTTTAAATGCATGGAGTTAATAAATAAAATGTAATGCATAGAGTTTTTTAATTCCATATTTTGTGGTTTAAATAGAAAAGAAAAAGAATGTTTTGTTTTCCAATTGCCGTTTTTAATGATTGTGCACTATAAGAACTTAACAACAATGACTTAAACTCCTAAAAAAAAAGGCATGTACTCCAACAAAAAAAAATTCTTATAAATTAATGCCTCCTGTATAAACCAGCATACTTTCTGCGGCAACTTTATGCTAGTTGTACGCACAAAGACTTTCGTTAACTTGTCAAATGAAAACAGGTACATGTCAACATGTAAAGCTTTTTACACTCATACTACACAAATCACTTACAAAATAATATTGTTACGACCTTTATGAGATCCCAACAAACAACTTTCCCAGCGACAGCCATGTCAAAATCCTAACCGTTTTTGAGTTATTAAGCAAAAACTTTTAGGAGCTATTGACCCTTAATTTAAGGGACCAGCCCTTTTTTATTGGTGTCAAATGAAAGCCCTTGATATTCTGCACAACTTTTATTCTACATGTCTTAACAAAATATTTTTTGTTAAAAAGACATAAAGGAAAATATGTCTAGATTTTTGCACTTTTTTGAATCCTGTTTTTTGACCCCCTACCTTTTCCTAAATAAAAAACGTAATCTAAAAACAAAAAACCGATGTGCGCCACTACAATGTCTCTGCTATTCAAATTCGTTGGATTCCCATTCCCTGCTATCATAGTCTCGGAGCCTTTGTCTGGAAACCAAGGGCCCTAAAAAATTTTAAAAGGGGAATAACTCGTTAACGGAAAGGGAATTCTAACTTTTATGAATTGATGAAGATAGTGTTTTGTAAAGTCCATTAGCCCTGAAAATTTGAGCAAAAACCGTTCAGAAATGAGCACGATATGAAGCCTCAAAGTTCGCGTCTAGGAAGAAAAAAAAAAAAAGAATAATCTTATTCCCGCACAATAATAGAAAGGTCTTCCGTTGGAAACGGAAGACCTTAATTATGAGAAAGAAATTCGGAAAGTGACACTTTGTACAGTGGATTATTTGTATGTTTTATCTCAATAAGCTTAAAAACCTTTTGATAAAATATTTTGATAGACTTTTTTTCTTAAATTCAGATACTATAACTATCTAAGAACGACATTGACTAAGTCTTTTAAAGATGTCATAAATATCATATGGCCACTTAACAATTTTATAATTTATCCATTTTACATTTACAAAATTTTCTCAACGCCTAAACATGCATATGTTGATATAACATAAAGAATTTAACTATCATATACAAAAATCTGCAGAAGAATACATGCGCTTGAGTTTTGGGGGGTCGATTCACCATTGCAGTTCTGTTCATGGGGATTCTATACCTAAGTACATGTAATCACACCAAAAGGTTTCATTTGCATTATGTTATGTTTTATGTATGTTCATATAAGTTATACGAAATTTCCTGATTAAACTAGATACTGTCAATTCATAATTAAACGCGAAGAAATAATATCCGCGTAAAATCGCGAGAAGCACATCTCGCGGATTTCATTATCTGATGCTTTAATTTTTCAGAGAGATGTAAATAATTTGGAATAATGATAAGAAATTCGGCGCCTGCGAATTGATATTCTCGCGATTTGATGCAAAACCGTTGAATCGCGTAAAATAAGGAATCTACTGTAATAACAAAATTGTTTGAAATGAATTTCAAGACCTTTCAGACAGCATTTCACGGTGTTTGACCATTTTATAAAATGATAAAATCGATTACAGAGGTATTGCATTATATTAAAATTTAAAAATTGACAATAGAGGTAGAAACGAACCCACACAAATTTAATTGTTTTAAATATGATATTCAATCGAAAACAAACAGATTCAATAAAACATGCTTAACTATTTACATAAAATCACAGTTCATTCTAGAAAATTTTGTTCACCTTTCAATCATAATAAAAGATAAATTAAAAGACAAAAAGCAGGCAAACGGAAACAAATTAACCACTTCTAATAGAATTATGGTTATTTCAATAGGATCTGTATTTTGCTTCTCCTTGATATCTGACTGAAAATGGTTTCTTCCGATTTTCATGATCATGACAATGAGCACATGGTGGGTGCGACCGGTTGGCAGGGGATGCATATTCCAATTCTAAGATATGCACGCATCCTCAGTAAGTGTAGATTTAAGTTTGTTAAAACCATGATTCCTGGGGGTACGGTGATGCCACCACCGGGGGAGGGGGTCAAATTTTTACATAGAAATATATATTTAAAAAAACCTAAAAAAATCTTCTTCACAAAAACCAATTGGCAATAAAAGCTGATACTTGTGTGGAAGCATCCTCAGGTTGTGTAGATTTAAGGTCGTTTCAATCATGATTCCTGGAGATTGGTGGGCTACCATTGGGTCAAATTTTTACACAGGAATGTAAAGAACAAATATCTTTTCGAAATTCAGTGAAGCAGAAGAGCTGTTACATGTACTTTATTAGAAGCATCCTCAGGTGGTTTAATAAATATAGAAAAAAATCTTCAAAAATCAAATAAAGATGAGACTATAATGAAGGGGGTGGTCAAATTTTTACACAAAAAATTAAATAAATTTGATCATTCTCATGCAAAAATATATTGTATATAGTTTTACCAAGCATATAACCATTTGTTAATTTTCAGTTGTTTAGACTGTGGTCATAGATAACTCTTGGGCCACACAAGGGGTTCAAAGTTTGATGTAGGTGTATATTTATATGAACAGTTGTTGAAGATTTTTTAAGAATAACATATAAGCATTCTAAAAGCACAGTATGTCTCTGATTCATATTACTAACTTTGTAGAGCTTGAAAAAATGTTTTATCGACAAATTCAAGTCTACTAAGGCCTATTCAAAACTTTTATATTCTCGTTTGTGTTTGCGATTACGCCACACAGCAATGGCTATACCGACGATACCGCAGACAGCAGTTGTCACACCAACAGACAAACCTGCAATTGTGATCGTTGACATTCCCGACTGATCGTTTAGTTTGACGTTGGATGCAAACTTCTTCAATAAATTTTTCATTTCTGTTGGTGCCGAGTTCAGAGTTGTCCATGTTAACTCTTCTGGTGATTTACCTTCAATTTTAGGATCAACAAGTTGAACCCAATTATCAGAGTTATGAGATATAATGAAATGAGCAGCTTCTTTAATGCTTTCTGCTGGGACGACGGAAAATGGCGGGAGTTGAACTGTTGGGAATTTTGATTCCAAAAATTGATCAGTCCGCACACAAAACTGAATTTCACAATCTACGTCGATAGTAGCCAAATGATTACTAAATCCTTTAGGACATGTTTTATTAAATGTTCCATTTACGTAGGGATTTCCATTTCTGCAACTGTAGAACCCACCAAAAGGCACTGCAAACGTTTTACCACGTTCGTAGTCATCACTTATGCAAACCCTAACGTTCGATGTTATCATCACTGGATTGAAATACTGTGGACATGATTTCGTTTGTGTGACAAAGTTAGTTGTTCTGTCTGAATACAGTCCGCCAAATAGGAATCCAATATCTTCACGTACTAGAGAGTCTGGTTTTGCTCGACACCAAAACGACCTATATGTTGCTGAGGCGTAGTAGGATTGATCGTGACAGCAGTGAAAGAATGCAAAGCATCTGCGGCATTGGTGCTGATGCTGAGATTTGTGTGTAATGCCTTCGTGGAGGGGAACTTTTTCAAATCCCTCTGGACACGCAAATGCCTGGGTTTGAGGAT
The DNA here is from genome assembly GCA_015776775.1 of Magallana hongkongensis. Lineage (NCBI taxonomy): Eukaryota > Metazoa > Mollusca > Bivalvia > Ostreida > Ostreidae > Magallana > Magallana hongkongensis. The sequence goes on from CM027470.1 coordinate 34,608,943, forward strand.
TGTTGGTTGCAAGACTGTCACACATGTTTTCATTATCAATAAGAGTTCCATGGAAGTTGCACTCTTGATAAACTCCTCCGAAGCTTAGATTAGTAAATGGTTCGTGACATGAGCCGTCGTCCAGATTTGAAATTTTGCTAAAGTTAGGTGCATTAGGGTTTGTACAGCCTGGATATGTATTATGTTTGAAGTAGGATAAAATTGCATTTCGAACACTCTGAACAATTTCTTCAACCAGGTTCTCAGATAGCTCAGGAAGTGCTGTCGTTGAGATCACGTAGTCAAGAGGAAATCCATTCCTGTCAACAGCAACCAAATCATTCCCAATGGTAGTTGTCCATTCGCTCAGCGTGAAATTTTCCGGATTCATTGGTGGTCCACCATAAGTCCTGATATCGGAATTTTTTACATTTTTCATGTACTTTTCAAGTTCCATTTTTGTGTTTGAAAACTGATTCTTTATACGCTCACTTACTACTCCTGGAAGGGAAATGCTTGCTGAAAACCCAATATTTTCTCGATTTGTTGTGGTATCTTTAAGGAAAGAGGAATCTACTTGATCCACTTTGACAATGGAAGCCCCGGCGTCGACACTAGTTAGAACATGCGTACCAAAATCGCGGACTAGTAGTTCGCTCTCGTATTTCGTAGAAAACTTCCGGTTTTGGTTTATATGACCGGCGATTTTGAGCAGACGGTTGCGGAAAGACTGATCAAGCTGTATATCTGGAAGAATTTTGGCTGTATATCTAACAAATTTTACCTGTACTTTGGTAGTGAACGACTTATCCTCCAATTGGTGTTTCCTAATGTGTTCATGTTCAGAAGAAAAACTTGCAGCAATTTTTACTCCCATTATGTGTCCTGATGCACCAATGTTAATTGATTTCGCCGTGTCTGATTCATATTGAGACCAGTGGTCATACAACTTCGAAAAAACATTCATTTGACTTGTCTTGACAGGAATAGTAACAATCCCGTTTGGAAGAAGATAACGCATGTCTTCTGTTGTCTTGCATTTTGAATAATTGAAATTCACAACAACGCCACGGTTTTCGTTGACGAGGTTATCCCAACCAAATCCTGGAAGAACTTCGAACATTAAAGGCTTTTCTCCCTTTCCGTCATAACATGTCCTCGGGTCCCCATTGATAAAGTTTTGTTTCTCCGCATTTACGACTGCAGTCGTCAAACCAAACAAGCACAGTACCAGTGTGAACATATCCCTTTGGTTGTTTTACCAAGACTGGGTAGACTGGCTTTTGGGATCGCATATCAATATACACCTCACGTGGGAGTGAATTATTCTTAAGGGTCAATAAATTGAACTTCCATGAGTGATATTAAAAGAGAGATGCCTGTGTATCTTAGCAGCAATTTAATCCGTATAAAGTTTTATAGGGGCCTGAACACGATTTTGGCGAAGATGTTTTTTTTTGGTTCGTTTTTGATATTTACTATGCTTTATAGATGGTTTCATGGTATATTGAAAATAACTATTTAACATGGCAACAGCCTTGTTTACATATTAAGAAATGTGATTTTGTATTTTGCTAATAACTCTACAACTGACGATCAAATTTGATATGCTTTGCTTTGACCAAAATTGTGACCATGCCCCCTTTTAATTTTTACCTTCAAATTTATTTTAAAAAGACGCTGGATATTTTTTTTAAATTCATTTGAAACGCAATTCATGGAAATTGTGAACAAGCAAAACAGTTAAACTTAAGTATCTCGCAATACGGAAGTGACAACCAAAAAATTGATCAATAATTTTTCTCCAAATTTATCATTAGTCAGTTTCGAAAGTGTTATTGAAATCTCTTGAAGATGGGTTTGAAAGAAAATTTTCGAAGAGAATTAATGTTAGAGGCGATAAAAGGACAGGACCCCTTTTAAACTTGAACTATTCAATGCTATCCTGGTGCTTTTTAGTAAGAATATTTACTACTTTCATGACAAGTGTGAGTGAAGTGAAATATTAATGTTTGAAAATATCTTCAAAAAGAATAGATTAATAACATTAATCTTAACTTACATAATGTAGAAAGTGTGTGAACTGAATTTCAAACAAATAACCAAGATAATCTACAGAGCACAGTTTGGAAGTAAAATGGTAAAATACACTTGAAGTTCGTATTGAGCATAACGTATTAGAAAATCAATTTGAAACCGTAACAAACACAGGTTTGTTTTTTTTTTTGTTTGCTTGTGATTCGTTTATGGGTAAACCAACACCCATGGTCATATTAAAAACGATCACGGATCCGGTTTCGGTAACAGACTGTTAAGCAAGGTTACCAATAAAAATGTATTGACAACATATGACCAACACATTACACCATGGCGTCAACGAAGCAAAAAGATGACGTTACGATGAAATTCAAAGGCTGTGCAAAAGCGTGTGTCCTAAAACTGTACTCTGCTTTGTTTATAGATTAAAATTGTTTTCTTCCAGAAGATTGCACGTTTAAATCAAGACTGATGGCAAATAAATAACTCATCTTGTCTACTACACATAAAAGGACAAAAATGATAATGAAAAAGTATCTAAATGTACAACAGCAAACTTTCTTTCTCGCAAAAATGTTTTAGATAAAAAAAAATTTTCAACAGAATTAATTTGGTTATACATACAAAAGACCTAAAATGATATAATTTAAAAAACTTTAATCCTTTTTTTGTAAAAAAAAAAAAACCAAAAAACAAAAACAAACAAACAAAATAATAAATTTAGAGCTGCTGGTCTTTTTCCTGGAACACGTCTTGTTCCTATTTATTCTTTTAATTCATTGTCATCAATGAATAAACCATCAGGTCTACCTTAGGGGGGCATGGTCACGATTTTGGTCAAATTCAATTTTACTGTTGATATAATTAACAATGCTTAACATGTAATTTTAATGGTCATGTGAAATTTGAGAGTCAGACGTAGAGAAATGAGCAAGATACAAGGTTCACAATTCTTTGTCATGTAAACAAGGCCCATGCCTTGTTTTCGTTAGTTCATTATACAGGTAACTCTCGATAGCTCAAAGTCCATGGTACCGAGGAAAAACTTCGAAGTTTCAAGAGTTCGAGTTTTCAAGAATTCGGAATTTTCCGGGTTGAACGACGGGTTTTTAAAATAAGTCTCACCGGATGTTATGATTAAGCCATTTATTTATTTAACTTTACGCATGTGCTTAAACAGCGTTTTCTTTTCAGAAAAATATTCAGAACTGGATGTTTTTAAAACTTAAATCAAACATCATTTGAATAAATTCATAATAGATATTTATTTAATGCATCATATTAAGACCAGATTGCTCAGTACTACCTAACTGCGAGACGATCGACATGTCATAAACGTGATAACTGAGTATCACCCATTGTTCCCATTGTATAGGTCCTTCACCAGCTGTAAGAACTTGCTCAGCAATAATCATTACAATGACAATGATGCTGATAAGCATACTTTTAACAGTTTTATAATTCTAAAATTTGACCATAGCTCAATATTATCGTTTCATCTCAAATAATTTCTTATTTTCATTGCGTCTCCAAATTATCGTAAAATGGTTATGATAATTATAGATTAGCTATCGGTATAGTCAGTCATCAAACAATTATCACCTTGCAGGACATGTGTCGCCTGAATAAACAACCCGTGACATCTGTCCCGCGTCTAACGCCTGGAGCCATTTAAATGACCAAGTAGGTTTTTATTAGGTATAGCGCTTGGAGACACAAAGCGACTTCGAGGTATAAAGAGAAAGAAACTATAGATTATGAACAACGGGACTGCTGAACCCTAGACCTACTTCGGGCGATCAAGAGCTTCGAGCGATCGAAATTCGATCCATCGAGAGTTACCTGTACTACCAATTAAAATTCTTTTTTTCAGCTGATTTGTCTAACTAATTAATTAATCATTTTAAGCATAAAAGCAGTTCCTAACATTTGACACATTCATTTTATGTCTAAAACTGTAATTTTCAATATTAAAAAATTCAAAAGCTTCAAAATGTTTACATAGCAAAGAATGCAAAGCTCTGTAACTCGCTTGTAGCTCAACGGATTATACTCATTTTGGTTGCATATTTTGAATGCATTGTAAAGAATAAAATCGGACAATTAATTTTTAAAGATTGTCCTATTTCTTTGTCCCAAGCTCTTTCTGAAAGAGATTGCTAGAGCCAAAAAATAGCCAAAACCAACAAGCACTTTTAAAATTACAGACTCAAAATATTTACATAATTATAAGAAATATAAAGGGTTTACCAATATGTTAGAATAAATCACACAAATGGACATCACAAATTTATAAGTTTTTGATAAATCTTTATATTCCGTTTATACTTTTATACATAGTAGTGATATATATGAATCATAGCATCATATATTTCAAATTAAGATATTAAAAATTTATGGAACTTGCACTATTTTGGTAAAAAAAAATACAACCATTAAAAACTTATGCTACAAGAACGAGAATACGGATATTCGGTCAATAACATACGTTTGCATAAAAAGTCAGGTAGAAAATCTTTACCAACAAATCTGCTTACGTATTGTACATATTTTGGCAAGAAATCATCAGTGACACGTACATATGCAAATACATATTGATTTGTTTTACCTCTCAATTGTTCTTAAACTTAAGGTAATTGTTTTCTTAATGTAAGAAATTAAAAGAATGTTATTAAAGTTCTCTTCTTCTAAATTTGGTTAATGACAAACAACTGCATGGCAGCCTAGTTTTGAATAAGACATGGTCTGTTAAATGTAGGTATGAAGGTGCATTATGATAAGCTTCGTAAAACATTAGGTTTATGGCCAACATTTGTCTTGGTTCCTTTAGTATGAGATAATGTTATTCTTTGTTTTGTCAATATATCTTGATTTATAGCTGTGTTTAACTTTTGTTGTAAAATATGTAAAGAGAAATGACAGTCATATTTATCAATTGTAGAGTTGTTTGAGGTGAAATCTGATAGAACCTTACATAGGCAAACATGGATAATCACTATAATCTAACCTGGCAAGGTAAAAAATTCGTTGCAGCTTTCAATAATTGATAAATAATGAATTACAACTGTATCAATTGGTAATGCAAGTGTTAAATCTAAAGCGTTTTAGCGTGGTTCGGCGCCATGCCATTCTTTAACAGCGCCATGCCCCTTTTCTCAACGCCATAGCCTTTTTCTCCAACGTATCAACAATCTTATTCAAATGAACTTCCATTTTGAAATTAAACAGCAAGCAAATGGACACTCTATCAAGCAAAGGTACACTTCCTACATAACATTATACGAAAACTTAACCAGTCAAAACTGACGACATATTGGATTTCTAACAAATTGCTTACAAACTAATAGTACACAAGTATTCCTTTTAAAGGAATGATCGGCATATAATAGCATTGGTCACTTCTGTTAATACGAAAGCATTACGCTACATATACATGCAATAAACTATATAATTAGAATATTGTTTTGTTGATTTCCGAAATAGCAAGGCATGAGTAAGCTTTAGTTTTAGCAGGCGAATTATACTTTCGATAAATGTTATTACACATATGTGAAGAAAGCAAGATTTCAATTATTATGCATGTATCTATATAAATATTTTTTTTTCAAGGCAAACGGATAAAAGAGTAACGTTCTACGTGTAATTAAAGATTTAAATGAGGTTGTCATTGCACAGTTAATAAAAAAAGTGCAAGGAGCAATGCGTGTGCAATTAGTAAAATTCGCCGGATGCCTCATATGGATGCAATTGTAATCGGCCAAAGCCGATCATTAAAAATGACAACTGCAGCGAGATCCATGAGAAAAAGGAGATTACGAACAGACAGAGCAGTGTAAACAGCTGTTCCAGTTTTAACAAGGTAAATATAATCAATAAGATAAACGTTTTTATCCAACAGTGATTGTGCACTCAATAAACTGGGCTCGGTTTTGCAGAAGGTAACTAAATTCAACACCGTATTAAAGGGACTTGGGCACCATTTGAGCTCAAAATTTATCAAATTTTATTTTACCTTTTTTAATGTTTGGAATAGTTAATATGGGTATGTTTTGTCAAATCTAAAAGTAAGATATTGAGTGATCAAGATACCGTTTGAAATATTTGTTTTGTAAACAAAGCTCGAACCTTGTTATTGTTTACAAAGGTGGTTGATTGGTTTAAAGTTTCAAATAAATGTTATTTTTTTCTGTTAAAAAAATATTATTTATGAACAAATTGAATCAGTTTACTTTGTTTTCCAAGAGTCATGTTTGAAAGAAATTGTTATTCTACACTTTACATTATTTGCTAACACTTATAAGACTCGAGCATTGTTTACATAACCATGAATTCCTACCTCTGTATCTTTCATATAACTTGACTTCTAACAGTCAAATTTTGGTCAATCGTTCAAAGTGCGCGAGTAAACCATTTAATATATTTATAGATAACGACTTGTTTAATCATAATCAAGTTATTCACTAACGCAGTGGTTCAAATCTGTTGATCCAAAGCAATTAAATGCATCGGTTAGCTAATTATAACACTGTGTTAACTGAGTTAACCACTTGATTAACGTCTATTTCTTATATATAAAGAAAAAAGGGAATCTTTCTTTGGAATGTCAATAACTTTGAATAATTCAGTGAAATAGAATTAAAATAATGAAATGTTGAACGTCTATATCAATTCCAGGGTTGCATCTTATATAGTGTGCAAATTTCAAAATCTTTTTTTTTTTTTTTTTTGATCATCTAATAACACTGTTAAAGTATTATGTAATACTCTTAAAAAAGACAAAACCCTTTCAATGTGTATTTATTAATAAGGTAAATGCGTCATAAATCACAAACTAAAGGCTCAAAAAATGGTCGTAATTAATTTATAGCGTTTCACTTACACTAACATTCTATTAAGAGGACATTTCGTCATAAAATTAGAAAACATATGCAATTTTGAGAAAAAAGTATACCTCATAATAGTTTTAAGAAATAAAAAATCATTTGAACCTACCATTTTCATTTTACTCTATTGAACATCTGGTTGTCCTTCAGCAAAATATATTTACTTAATTTTTAGAAGGTTAATTGTTTTTCAATCTCCTCTAATAAGAAACCCTATTCAAACTGCATGTATCTACATGCTATTATAAACATACATATCACCACATAACTTTAAATACCCTTGCATATATACCTTCTAATTTATTGATTTTTATATAAAGCAATGGTTTGAAATCTTTCACGTAATACTATGACCCTTTTGGCAATTTTCTTGAGTCAGTTCTCATATATATTTAAAAACAAGTACCGCCGACACTACAAATTGACCTATTTTAACAAACTGGATGAATTGTAGCATTGTAGTGACCAATATAATTCCATCCTGCATGTGATTTCATGAAAACGTAAGCTTAACAGTTATATTTTATGAATATTTGATTCTGGTTTCTATCCTCTTTAAAACAATGAAAAGAACATAAGATCTACATGTACCATTGTGATGCCTGCCTCGAACTAATTTGAAAATAAATTGAAACACACTTGGGAGCAGGAGACGAATTGGAAATACACAAAAAATGATCAGAGTTTACATGTTTTTCTACTTATTTAATGCATAAACACGATACAAACATATGCTGTGTCTTGTTTTTTTAACGGTAATTATATTAGATGTTATTTTAATGTAAATAACATTTACAGATCCTACATGTGATGAAAATTGAGACAATTCGAAGTATTGTGTGATTTTTTCAACCATGGAAATGCATCTTAAATTTCACTTTTGGATAGGAAGGAGCTAAAAACTTGGATTATTTGTGTACTCGATCAGCTGAGCGTCAAGATAATCGGATTTATACCGTTTATGTTTTAAGTCCAACATTCAGAAATATATTGTACTGTATATTATTTGCATTCATTAACAAAGAAGAAAACCACAATTGGTGTAACGTTTACGGGTTATTTGTATCCATTCAGTGTGCTTCCAGTTGTAGGAGAAGAGTATGATAAAGATTTGGAATAAAAAAAGTGTAAATTAGCATCCGAGTCCCGGAATATGTGTAAATAGATTATAAGAAATCCCAGCAAATAGCGAGATTTCTGAAAAATTCAAGAACGAAAGATTTTATGTTTCTTTCATAGTCATCTTTTCGTAAAATCCGTGGTCGATACAACAACCTTTTCAGCAAATACAATCTTCCTCTGGGTCGCATGCTGTCTGACGTTTTTCATACTAATTGTTAAACCATGATAAATCACCTAATTGTCAACGGACTTTTCCGGAATTTTTCCGGATTACGACAAAGAGCACATGGCGGGTGTGACCGGTCAACAGAGGATGCTCACTCCTCCTAGGCACCTGATCCTACCTCCATTATAATGGACGTCCGTGTTGGCTCAAGTTTTGTATTTTGACCATCACAATCACGCCAAATCATCAACGTTTCTTTTTTTCCCTATTATGACATTTTCCCGATTTTGACATTTACCTCGATCATGACACGCGCAATTGTAACAAGGAGCACACAGCGTATGCGACCGGTCAGTAGAGGATGCTTACTCCACTTAGCCACCTGATCCCACCTCTATCTTTACCGTGTTGCTCTGCTTTGAGTTTGTATTTCGTTTTATGGATTTTTGAGATGGTTGACGGTTTGTTATTGTCATTTTTTTCATTTTCGATTTGTATAATAAATTATGTATTTCATTATACTATAAATTTGAACTATTCATAAATATGTTGATGGTATTTTTTCTACTTAAAATAAATTATTGAGATTAATAACACTTTATAGAACAAAAATTCCCATTTTTCTCATTCAAGTCCTGCTGGAAAAACAAACGATGATTTCAATTCTGTTTACATTGTTTGATAGAAATTAGTTTGCTTTTACACTAAGAATATAATTAAATATTATGTCTATCTATGCATTATTTATCACAATTTAAAAAAATTCTCATTTTAAATGTCTAAAGAAATATTGATTTTTTTTTATTTTGAATGTGTTTGTTGAATTTTGTGTTGTATTACTTAAGGAATCATTCTTTGAGTATTATAAGGTGATCATTTTGTCGGGCGTGATCAAATCCAATGAAGGCCGAAGGGCTTTATGATAGATTTGATCATGCCCGACCGAAATTATCACCTCATAATATTCAAAGAATGATTGCTCATTACTTATATATATATATATAATTTTAAGCCATCGTACGACTGAATATTTAATTATAAATAAGAAAACCCCGCTGGCGCCTTAATTTGGCGTCATTTGAAGTTATAGTACAAAATCGATACGTAGTGTTATCACAGGCAAAGGCACTGGAAATGGAAATATTGAAAGAAAAATAAAAACATCACCTTATAAATTCGATAATCTATTGGTACCGGCGTAGGGTCAATTCTCACCATGTACTATATTCCGCTTGTGTTTTCATTTTTTTTAAATTAAAAATTATAACAATAATGCTAGTAACCTTTATTTATCCAGGATATAACGATTAGCATATACATGTAGGTAGTTTTCATCGTGGTCCTGCAATAAAACATTTTTACAATCATACAAACTAACAATATCAAAAATAAGCATCTACGTTATAAACACACACATGTAAGAAGTACAAGCACATTACTTATTCTAGTATATGGTAATATACAATCATGTAACAATATATTTAAACGTGAATAGCAGAGGATATTAATAGCTAAATATTAGCTCTGTTAAAATGATCCATAAGATACACAGATTTACTATTACTCACTGAAGCAGAGTTTACTATTAAATGGTTATCAAATGATGATTAAATGACTTACAACGTATAGGTAATAAGAAATGGTCCTTGGTGAAAATTGGTCATATACCAGTCCAGTAATTTGCATTTTCATCATATTGAAAACACTAATTTCAATTAATTTTTTAACATTTTAAGACCACATTCGCCATCTTTTACAAAGACAGATAAAACTACTGAAGAGGATACAATTTCATTTGAACCATACTGTATGCCGTCCCATGTACGCAACAGGAAGCTTATGCGTTTGTAGCATTATCGAAAAACGATGATAAGTTGAAAATTAAAATGCTATGTAAATAGGATAGTTGTCACTCTGGCGAGTTTAAATGGCCAAGAAATGTTAAAATGCACGAAATAATTAAAGGATAAAGGTTAATTTATTTTAAAATGCTATACGATATTTAATCAGTTACAAAATTGATTGGGAGCATTCATTTCAAAGAGTATCTGTGTTAGCCCTTACAGCATAATTTTTTTTTGGGGGGGGGGGGGGCAACAAACGAATTTTTCTGTTAAATTTGATTTTTTACAATTAAGTTTTCAGATTTATACAAAAATTATATGAAATTTTTCTAGCAAGCTTTGTCATTTAAATTGCATTTGATACATTCAAATTTTCTCTGTTGAAAATGTTAAATATTTTAAGCACATACGTCGAGTATTACAAGTTTGTATAATCAAAATGATGCTACAATTGTTCTGCCCTTTAAACAGGAAAAGCATTTTAACGACACTTAGCTTTGGAAAATTAATTAATGTGGTGTGTTTCTAACTGTTAATACTGTATCGGCCTATCGTAAAAGCAGGAAAACTACATATAGCATGAGCAAGGCATTTTTAAGTACTTGATTAACTGGAGATAAGATATTAAGGGTGAAGGGTTTTTTAATCCAGTTACTCATAATTCAAAAATGTTTGATGTGATATATTGAAATATCATATCACGTAACATTTCATACATGTAACTCATTTGTGGACAGTTGTGCATGATACATATTGAATATCAATACTTAGCATCGGAAATGATGTTAGGCATTGTCTACAACAATCAATTCTGCAACAGTGACATGAAATCACAGTTTGGTCATTTTTATTTTGTCATATTCATATTGTTTATTTCGGGGGATAAAGTGTACATGAGTTCCACCTCTACAATTTTAACGTAAAGGTACCCGTAAATAAGACCTCACCCTTCTCGATACTTTGTTCAGTTTGCATTCTCTTAAGCATTACGTCAAATCTAATAGAGCCATACACATATATATGTAGATCTATGATACATATGTAACGAAAAGGAAATGTGAAATTAAAAAAAGCACTAGTTATTTACCGTCAACTTGAAGGCATTTTTTAAATATAGTACTCCATATTAACGCCAGCGAGTAACGAAAACTGTATTCACATATTTTTAAATAGTGATGGTTCCTACTTTTAGATATTTATTTACAGTTTAAACTTCCAGTATTGTTTGTATATCAGATTTATCTCACATTCTCTTCGTTATCATTAGGGATTAGTTCAAGATAATGGAATAACCCCTACAGCAGCCTTCACCGTTCATTTTGATGTTTGCCTAAAGCCGCTTGCAGTTGACAACCTTCAACGTTTGTGACGTCAATATTTAATTAATTATTTAACCTTTGATCTCCCACTCCGGTCATACGTTTTAATTTGTCGTTGTTTATAATTTTTATAATATTTTTACACATTTACTTATTTCCATGATGCTATTTATATAGGAATTATTTCCTCATTTCAAGAGATCATGATGTTAAATCGGCAGTCACTTACATTTTTTTTAGAAAATGTTCTCAAAATTTGCTTGTGGATTTACAGTCGTAATACCATTGCTGTTGACACTCCAATCAAATAATATCACCAAAAGGTATGCTTTAATTACTTGTTTTATAACTTATGTTATCTTGGCATTATTTTCCTTTTTGCTTTACAAATAATTTGCATATAATTATTGATTTTATCAAATGAACAGCTAGGGGAAAAGATAATTTTATATTAGAAAGAATATAAACAACTTTTATTATATGTCCATTATTCAATATTGAAATTACAGATTTGTAAATAATTAAAAAAAGAAAATGGGATGTATTAGACCTTGAACTCTTTTAAAAGAAAAAGTCATTTTTAACGTTAACCACCAAATTAAATTTGTAATATTTCTATTGCAAATGAACTCATTTTTGTGCAAAAAATGCTATATACGTATGTTTATGTCGTGGCATTTTGGTGTAGGTTCTTCACATTCTTTCTACTAGTTATATAAGGAGTGGAACAAATAATGATTTTTTTGTCAACTGTTTAAGGATCAAATTACGTGTATATAAGCACCATCGTTGTCTTAACGTCCAGGGAAAAGAGTGAAATATATTTTGAAACTTTTCATTTTTTTTAGATAGATAGATAGATAGATAGATAGATAGATAGATAGATAGATAGAAAGATAGATAGATAGATGGAATGAGAGAGAGAAACTTTGCCTGTTCCATGTGTTCAAACTAAATTTACATTAAGACATGGTTTTCAGAGCTTTAGCAGACACAACTCAAACGTGTGGGGATGGTCGTTACAATGATGGAGGTGTTTGCAAAGGTACTGCACTTTTAAGTTATAGAAAGTTGAAAATATATTAACAGTTTGTTAAAATGTGGATAGCCTAAACTAATCCCATGACATCACATCTAAAGATCCATTCTATAACATTTATGATTATTTCATACATTTAAAATGCATCTTACATTTATTTGGATACAATTGAAAAACATTGTCTTTATCAATAAGCAAACTTTTTAAAGAATTCATATCTTTACTTTGTGTGTGATAAATCAAGAGTTGTTGTTATCCAACGACGTGTAGATGTTATGTAATAATTATTGAGCTTTTCCAACCTTATCAATTTACATGCATGCATAGTGTTAATGGTTTATAGAGTTTTACACAATGCATATTAGAACGATGAAGAACAGGAACTATTGCAAAGTCTTTATATAGCGTATAACTTAGCTATTGACTTTTTTTAGAATGCAGTTTAATTTTTAACCTGTTTTCAAGCAATTGTACAAAACCCCATGTGTATCATTTTCCAGTTCTAAAAAAACTGTGGAAACATTTGAATTCGAAGAGAGTCAATTTTCGTTGATTGCATAAATTTACATTTTTGTGGGGACGAAATTTCGTCCATTCTCTTATACCTTTAAATGTAAGTATGACTTAAAAGTTTAATTCATAAATTCGTAGAGGATGTTTACTTGTAAATGGGATATACCCATGAGTTCCACCAGAATTAAGCCACCTCGAAATCTAATGATTTCACGGTATAAGGCGTAATAACTAGTTTCATTGGGCGTTGTTACGCAAAGCAAGGCGATATAATGCAAAAAAAGAGTGAAAAAAAGTCTTTCTGAAATAAGTGCATTAGAAAGATATTTCAATATGTGTCAGATATTGAAACTAAAACTTATGAACTCTTTTGATATAATTATGAGATTTATTTAAGAACGTAACTTTTGTTAAAACAATGAAAAGTCCCAACCCCTAGTCATTATTAAATAAATGATCTAAGTTGTGACATAAATATAAACCAGGTTTTGCAGAAACAGACGATTTTGTATTTAATTGAATTCGAATATACTTTTTAATAAATCTCGTTATACATGCATATAGTTCCTTGGTTAAAAGTTATACATGGTTATTTAAGGTAAGAGATCGGACCAATGTTCCTTTAGAATAAATTTACATCATTACAATGTTTGGTAAGATGCGTTTTAGTCTGTACTTCGAAAACTCGAGAGAGGGTTCTTGTAAAAGTACTGTCTTCATTGTATTTTTAAAGATACAAAAACATAACTTCGTTAGAAAGCATTACCATGTCTTAGGCGTTATATATAATGCCTACAAAAATTAGCATGTTTCTGTTTGCTAATTTATGCCTTTCAATAAACGTAATTACCCCTTTTTAGATTAAAACGCACTTTGAATTATTACGTGTAATCTTAAATCTTTGTATGATTCAGATTAAAACGTTATGTTGCAATGTTTAGAATGCCCGGCTGGGTTTTTTGGTACCAACTGCTTAGCTGAATGTCCTGCATTATATTACGGCATTGGGTGTCTCCAGAATTGCGATTGTTCACCTTGTCATAATGTCTACGGCTGTGTTTCTTCTACTCTTATAACAGGTAAGATACCTAAGTACTCTAAGTAGGATGAAATTATAATTATTAAATCATTACATGTAGTTTGTATCCTTTGATAATGGAAAATACATGGTAACTGTCTTGAAATATAAGCGATATTTGGACGAAGGTAGGAGACATTTTCGACCTGGGCCCAATATCGCTTATATTTCAAGACAGTTATCATGTAGTTTGTTTATCCTGCAACATATCACATTTCACGCCTCAAACGACCGCTGACAAGACTTAGTACTTTTAAATACTTGAAGGTCATTGATAAATTCCGATGTAATGTATTCAGAAGAATTGCTTTTCAAGAAAACTTGTTTATCAATATCGTGAAAATCCTCAGATTTTAAATGGTACAAATAATTTAGATATTTTTGTAGCCGTATGGATTACCTACGACAGAGTTCAATATTGCTTTCGAGTTTGGTGGCGTTACTTCTATTTTTTAAATATTGCATAACTTGATTCATATGGAGTTATAATTCATACGTGCGTGCACGGGTTGACATTGTTATATAATTTCGGACATTTACAAAATAGATACATCGACACACCGTATTGTTGACATTTACATAACCAAGATTTAAGCCTGCAATAATGCTATTAATTTCATTACACTTTCATTAAAATGCCTCCCATATACTCGAAATGTAGCCAAAAATTGCAAAATCGCTCTGAAACGATTTTGGAAGAAAATAAATGAAGCTTCTTTAAAATAAAAATAACAGTCAAATTATTCATAACAATCCATTTTAAGGCTGTGAATACCTTTCATTTAAAAATGTAATTCATATTAGGGAATAATTCAACACTTTTTCGCCAACGTTTTTTACTCACTTCAAATTTACACATAATGTTGACATTCGGAACTCTCAGGATATTTCATATTAAATGCACTGAGCTAGAGGTATCTCCTCGTATTTTCTTTGATGAACAGAAAAAAACTAAATTTTAATGAAAATTTACACGTATTTGTATTATCGTTTCTGAGTTTCTTCATGCAAATGTGAGATTGCGGAAACATATACTCCCGTGGATTAGAGTGAATGTAATGCGCATGAGCAAAATTTTAAAATTGAAAACAAAGTCCAGATGATTTCCGGATTTTTTAAAGGAATTTTCGTTGATTATTAATTCGCGAAGCTTGATTGAGAAAAAATAAAAACATAATTGGTAATCCTCAAATACAAATGATGTTTAAGATATATAAACAAAAGACAGTTTTCTTCTGATTTCTCGGTATTAAAGCCCAACAAAATTCGAGTCTATTATATTAATATAGTAGTATAGATTGGAACAATTGTGCGTAATTATTTCAATATAGCTAAGAAGCTACTTGCCTATTCGAAATTATACATCTTTGATTTCAAGATAAATAATAATCAATAAAATCAACCTCCGTTCAATACTTTAGTACTTTGATTTTAATTTTCGCTGCATTTGAAACCATGACACCATGGCTTAAACGAACCAAGAAAGATTACGTCAAAATGGATTTGAACGTCGGATAAATGCAGGAATATAGCTTTGGTTTATTTTATTCGGTCAATGTAATAGGTATTTGCAAGATAAACAAATATAGAATTTTCTTTCTACGCATCAACATTTTGAAACTTTTTGCTAACACTTAAAATAAGTTTGACACACTTAAAATTATATATAATATAATTATAGCAAAAAAAGGTCAAGTTTGTGATTATGTGTTAAAGATAACAATTTATATATCTATGAAAAATTAAGAGAACATTCTATTGTGCAGTTAAAAGTCTAGATATTTTGAAATATATTTCAAAATTTTAAGATTTGTGATATCAAATGTCAGTCTGATCGCTATTTAAGGTTGTCCATTCATAACTATCATGTTTCATTTCTAATATATTAAAAATTGATCACCTAAATCTTAGTGTGATTTAAAGGGGATTATTAAATAATAAAGATTCACCTTTGAAATTAAAAAATAAATTAAATATTAAAAAAACTATCATATGTTGAAGTTAACATTGATGAGTATGGGAAAAAATGCAATTTTAAATATATATTTCTAGAACAAGTAATTTGCTCACATTTATTGTGGTAAAAAGTTGCAAAAGCTTTCGTTCTCTTCGAAAATGCTAAAAAAATTCATAATTTACAATACATATTTTCCGAAAATGTTTTTTTTTTAATTTTTATAAAGTGCAGACAACTTTTTAAAAAAAATTAAGTGCAAAAAGTTCATATAATTGACTACATACATACTACCGAGTTTGGTTTATGTCAGCCCCATAATAACTTTAAAAATACGGTTTTAATGAAGTATAGATCAGTCAAAATTGTTAAATTTGCCTTAGTTATGGATGGACTACTTTAAAGGGTTGTATTATAACCAATATGTATGTATCACGTAGAGTGGACACTGATTCCCATTTACTTATCATCATTTGACCCTAAACTGGTTGAACTACAGTTCTACTTATAAAGTAAACAAGAGATAAAATGTTTTTAATCTATCTTACATGTAGAAACAACGAGCCATGGATATGTGAACAAAGACGAAATAAAGGACACAACTGAAAAACCAGGTACAAATAACTATAAAAATACTAATTTGATAAACGTTCTTCAACTCAATTATTTTCTAAGCTGGCTTTTCATCAGCAGAATTAGACCCCTTTCATATGGAGTAAACAAATATCATAACGTACCAAACAATAATCACAACGTACGAGGTTTTTTTTCTTTTTTACAGAATCAATTAGCTGTAAAAACGAAAACAAAGAAAATATAAAATGCAAAGACCAAATGCAAACACCAGAACACAAAACAAATTTTGATAGAATTGTAGTCATTTTTGCTGGATCTGCTTTAAGTTTCATTTTAATTTTAGCAATTTTACGAGAGATATGTCTATTCTGCCGAGTTCCTAGGCCTACTGGCCTACTGAGTACCTCTTCTGACGTTTATACCGATATTGCTGAAATGGAAAATAGAGGAACAGAATAAAATAAAACTCTCTATGCCACAAAACAATTCAAATTTTTTGATTTTAATACATGAAATTAATAATTTTTAGATTTTAAGATTAAATTTATATGATTTATGTATTAATTAGTTGAAGAACGGTAAGGTTTTTGAAGTAATTTTTTTCTTTATTGCTAAAGTATGTACACTTAATTTATGACCGGTTGCCAGAAGGCGGATGGACTGATCTATCATGAACGTCTAGTTCAACCAGACGCAATGCAACATTGCTCAGAGAGAATGTGGTCAAATGAGACAAATGTGAAATTGATTCATGTTAAAATTAAATGTGAAATGAATAGTTTTGTTTCTTTTCATTTCAATCATTCTAAAGTAAACAGAACTGTAATGTTAACGAGAACTGCAAAACTCGATATTTTCAAATTGAGTATTGTTTGTTTAGAAAATACATTGCTTTGCAGTTGCTATTTTTACGCTTTTGTCATTTTTGCTCGTTTCTAATAAAGGTTACTTTATTATTTTTTGTTGATACTCTTGCTATGTCAAAAATATTCAAATATTTTACACGCACACGAATACCTAAATAAACACTTAATAAACTTGTTTAAAAAATTCGAAATGATGTTAATAATTTTAAAGTTATTTTCAATTGATAAGTAACTACATAGAATTTTAATAAGATCTCTCAAAAAATCGTAAAAGCTTTTGAAACAGTGATGGAAATAAAAGAAAAGATATAACCCTCCGTTTTACTTTGATAAAATTGTGTAAGACGTCATCGAGGAAAAAGAAAAAAAGATGTAAAAGAGGTTCAATTAACACAGCAAAGAATACGTACAATTTGCTGATGGTAAGTACTAAACTACAACGGTTTACCGTGACTTTGTTTGCCAGTTGTTGATAGTATTAATCTACATTATGTTTTATCAAAAAAAGTACAAATAGAAATAATCACTTTTATTGTGAGCTATATTTTAATACACCCGATTAACAGATCAATCTTTTTGTTTTACTAGCTTGATACGGGTTCTGAAGGATTTTCAATTTTATCACGCAACTCAACAAAATTATGTGAGTATTTTTGAATACCGTTACCCTTATGTTACTTCTCAAGATAACTACTACAAATATAGTAGTATAAAAGCCAAACACTATAGGTCTCAAATAAATTAAGCAGCCCACACCCATAGGAGGTGCATGTTATGATACTTTAGCTAAAAATGATCTTTTCTCACCTTTTTTACCTCCCGATTTTAAAAATAGATAGACGTGTATAAAGTGGATGCAAAACATATACCATAACATAAATAGGAACTTTGCCGTCAATGTGCCCTGATACAAATGCTTTTGACTATATATATGGAAGCTCGGATCTGGTCGTCAAGGATCCGCATAACCCCTTAAATTTGTGATTTGCTATTGTTATGGCACACAAACAATAGTACATTTTGTACATGTAACAAAGAAATTTGAATACAATATTGACATCATAGCTTTAAAACAAGGCGCCAAATGGTGATGCGTTTTTAAGAAAAGTAAGGTACATTATAAGTCCGAAAAATTATTTTTTGAATATTAGCACGCTCTTCAATTTGATATACATGTAATTACGTTATTTCGAAAAATTTTCCGTGAAATACTTTTTTTTAAATTTGAAGATTAATGTGTAAACATTCAAATTAAACTTAAATATTGGTATGTTGCAAATATTTTGTTCACGCTGTACTGTAGGAGCTAACACTGGTACGCTTATTAGAGCAATTATAGCGACGACTGCTCTCCAATCAAACATTACAATTTTTTTCTGATTTCTATATAATAAACCAACTTTTTAAAGAAATTTATCGCAATCTTTTATTTAATGCATTTTAAGGCCATTTAAACTTGCCAGTAAGAAATCTATCACATTTAGAGTGCATTTTGATAATTTCTCAACTAAGAATAGGTTCAGTTTAGCAACATCAAACGCCTATAACTTTTGAAATAATGGTTCAAACTCGTTGCTATTTGGTACATTTGTAACTCATTACTTCTTTTATAGAAATCTGCAAAGAAAGTTATACGTTGTTAGGTAAAGTTAACATGGACTACAATTCATAATAATTGTAGTCCATGTTAACTTTTCCTGTGTATGGTCATATCAGTTTTTCATTGAATTCAGCGATTTCAACTCAGACTACTCTCTATAAATTGTTAAACATTAGTCTCATTTCACTTTACATAGCTTAAGAAATATTAAACACAAGTTAAATCAAGAAATATTGGTAAAACCATGCATCACATAACACTAATATTACAACCGATAACGGTAAATTATTCCGGAATGCTCACAATTACGTCATTTGACAATCAAAAGACCTTTAAGTTAACAATACACAATGGAGATACACTGAACGGATTTTTCGGGAAACGGTTATTGCGGTCTTAACTGTGGAAATTTTGAAACTAAAAAATAGGTACGCAACTTTTTTCCTGAAAATGAAACATCAAAACTCGTGAAAAGCAGTACAACAAAAACATTTCAGCATAAAACGAAATTATGCAACTGGTATGGATTCTAAGTAAAGGTCATACATTTAAACAAATGCATGAAATTTCATCAAGAGAACTCAACTTCTTTGAAATAATAAGTTAAGTTCTTTACACATTTTCATCGTGTCTTACTTTTGTTTACTTCAATATAAATTTAGTATATACAGGTTCACATAGTTAAGTTTCCAATCCAAGCATGCCCCATTTGTTTATAAAATAGGCCCAAACTACAAAGATGACTTATGTAAAAAGCTGCCAATAGGAAATATACTTAATGATTTTTTTTCAGCAACGTGACTGAAGCAGATAAGTACTGAATCAATCATTAATTATCTTGGAACGGAATACTAAATGAATTATGGCATTCTATCTCTTTATATCGCATTACATATACTTATTCATGGGTTATCTTTATTTCCAGCTGGCATTATTTACAGGCCGCTCACAATCATAATGATATTTAAAGAATCACGCAAACTAGCAAGAGGCAGGATTTAAACGGACAGAAGAGATTGGCAAACTGTAAGTACTGATAATTACTATCATGAAAAACCATAAAAGCATTACTTTATGCAAACCAGTAAATCTGGACGCAGTTAAATACTGATCAACTTGGGTACTGTCGGGTTTTAAATAGCCTCCATCTTATTCAAATGTTTGTAATCATTTATCACGGTTTTTTTAACATGCCTATGTCACTTCATAATATTATAACTACTTGTACTTTATTTATACATTTATTGCGTGAAGTAAGAGGGAATTGCAATTCATGAGAAGTTATGAACACTACATTATTGTCAGTTGCTTGCATAAATTCGTTTTGATAAACTTTTAACCCTGACTTAGTAATTCATTACAGAAATGCTGTCAACGTACGGGAGTGGAAAGCCTGCAAGTTTCCCTACACTCTCCAGTGGGTGAGACGCAACATCAATATTAAGCAAAAATTGGTGAAAGCAGAAACTTAGGAGAAGGTACAGATATTTACACAATCTTTCATGCATACAACATATGTGATGCCATTGAGTATTCCGTACAAGCAAACCTGTTACCTTTCCTTTAATTTTCCCTGGACTTTTTTAAAGCAACTTTATACGAAATATACCATCGCCGTAAACCTGTAAAAACAGCCAACCTGCAAAAACTGATTATAGGATCTTAAATACTATTGAATTATAAGTCAAAAGTTTGGTTATGTAATGATTGTCTTCATTCCAATCTTTATCTCTTTGATAGAGACATAGCAATAAAAGGTTTACTTCTTTTTTGTTAAAATATAGAAGTTAAAAAATGATAATGGCAGTATACTTAAAAGAAAAAATATACAAATATACAGGAAAAATGATTAATTTATTTCTTTTTAATATGAAGCATATCAATAGCTTTGTATACACTACATCAATAAAACAAATGTTGAGATAATTAAAATGAATTCTTGAAATTGTCATTTGTTATATTTGAATTTGATATGATTAGTTCCTAATCCGAGGCCTACATTCATCTCATTTACCATCAAATCAAAGCAAGATTACTGAATATATTTTTGCTAAAGTCTCGTAATATTGAATAAAACCCACGTTTTATATTGCAGTGAAAAAAAATAATCACAAGTACCAATTAATTCTAATTATTCATTGATTTACATCCATATCTATTAAAACAATTAAAACGCAATGACAATTATATTTAATATGGATTTCTTGAGTTAGTTGCCCTTGACATAAAATTATATTTTGATAATGAATTCAACCTCAACTGAGGCTCATCCAATTCTGTTATATTCTCGTTTTTGTTTGCGATTTCTTCGCACGGCAATGGCTATACCGACAATCAGACATACAGCAGTCGTCAAACCAACGGACAAACCTGCAATGGCGCCTTTTGACATTCCTGAATCATCGTTAAGTTTGACCACGTGATTCTCGGTGAATGCCTTCATTAAAGTTTCCATTTCTTTTGGTGCCGAGGTGAGTGTTGTCCATGTTGACTCTTCAGGTGTTTTACCTTTCATTTCAGAGTCAACAAGTTGAACCCAATTCTCAGAGTTATGGGATATAATGAAATGAGCTGGCTCTCTTATACCTTCTGCTGGGACGTCAGAAAATGGTGGGATATGAACGGTTGGGAATTTTAAACCAGAGAGTAGACCAGTCCGCACGCAATACTGAATTTCACAATCCTTTTCTATTGTTGCTAAGTGGTTACTAAATCCCTTAGGACACACTGTGCTCAATTTGCCATCAACCAGAGGATTCCCATGCTGGCAACTGTAGAACCCGCCAAAAGGCACCGCAAACTTTGCACCATGTTCGTAGTCATCACTTATGCAAATTCTGACATTGGAAGCAATCAGCAAAGGATTAAAATACTGCGGACATGATTTTGATTGCGTGACAAAGTTATTGGTTCTGTCTGAAAACAGTCCCCCAAACTGATATCCACTATCCTCATGCACTTCAGAGTTTGGCTTTGCTCGACACCAGTACGATGTGTATGTTGCTGAAGCATAAAATAGTTGATCATGACAACATTTGAAGAATATCCAACATCTGTGACATTGGTGCTGTTGCTGAGCTGTATGCGTTGTTCCTTTGTAAAGAAGAACATTCTCAAATCCGTCTGGGCACGAAAAATCCTGGGTTTGCGGATTCTTGGTCGCAAGTTTGTCACACAAGTTTTCATCATTGACAAGTTTACCTTGGAAGAGGCACTCTTGATAAACTCCCCCAAAGCTCAGATTAGTGAGTGGCGCATGGCATGAACCGTCGTCCAAATTTGAGATTTTACAAAAGTTAGGTGCATCAGGGTTCGTACATCCTGGATACGTGTTGTGTTTAAAATAGGACGAGATCGCCTGTCGAACACTCTGAACCATCAGACTCTCAGAAAGCTAAGGTAATGTTGTCGTGGATATAACATAGTCAAGTGGAAACCCATTCCTGTCAACAGCAACCAAATCATTCCCAATGGTAGTTGTCCATTTGCTGCGCGTGAAATTTTCCGGACTCATTGGTGGTCCCCCATAGGTTCTAATGTCCGAATTCTTGACACTTTTCATGTACTTCTCAAGTTCCGTTTTTGTGTTTGAATATTGATCTTTGATGCTTTCACTAGCTATACCAGGAAGGGAAATGCTTGCTGAAAACCCAATTTTTACTCTGTCTGTTGTAGTATCTTTAAGTAAGGAAGAGTCGACTTGATCCACTTTGACAAGGAAGCCCCGGCGTCGACACTGGTAAGAACGTGTGTACCGAAATCACGGACCAGCAGTTCGCTCTCGTACTTGGTAGACAACTTCCGGTTCTGTTGAATATGTCCTGCGATTCTTAGCAGACGATAACGAAAAGAGTGGTCAAGCTGTACATCTGGAAGAACTTTGGCTGTATATCGGACAAACCTCGCCTGAACTTTGGTCGTGAACGACTTATCTTCCAACTGATGTTTTTTTATGTGTTCATATTCGGAAGAAAAGCTTGCAGCAATGTTAATTCCCTCTATACTTCCCGAAGCACCAATGTTGATCGAATTTGCTGTATCTGATTCATATTGAGACCAGTGGTCATAGAGCTTGGAAAAAACGTTCATTTGACTCGTCTTGATAGGAATGGTGACGACCCCGTCGGGAAGAAGATACCGCCTGTCCTCTGTTGTCTTGCATTTTGAATAATTGAAATTCACAACAACACCTCGATTTTCGTTGACGAGATTATCCCAACCAAACCCAGGCAGAACTTCAAACATAAAAGGTTTTTCTCCTTTTTCATCGTAACATATTCTTGGGTCTCCATGTGTAAAGTTTGACACCTCTGAATTTATGAGTGAAATCGCCAAACAGAGCAAGCACAGAACTAACATGTCTGGTCAATTGTTTCAGCCAGTCTGGGTAGATAGGGTTTGGGGAACGTTTATCGTGATAACAAAAATATTAAAAGAGGAAGTAAAATTTCTTATCAGTCAAAATTTCAGTAGTCATACATGTATTTAAATAACATTTCAGTGCGTCCTATTATTGATCTAACCACACGATTCTCAAACGGTTTAAAGTTAAATCTAAAATGAACTGTAGTATACTTTTGAATTTTTTTTGTGCGCCATTCGCATTAATTTTTGTTTAATTTGATTATTTAATAAATTTATAATCTCATTTACTTTTCAGAACGTAAGTTTGAGACAGAAAATAAATTTATTGATAAAGATAACTATTACATGCATACCATACAAAAATTGTTGACTGATTTTAATTACTATATTTTAATTTTTTTTTTGTAAAAGGGGATGGGTATCTCAAACATTAGTAACTTTATCAAAGCAAATTTGAAACCTCATTTTAGTCATGTGAATTCCTCATCGATTTATCGTACAAGTCAAATGACATAAATGAGGATATTTGAATCCTTTTTTTTTAAATCTTTTTTTTCATGTACATTTTTACCCCCCAAAAAAAGATAAATGTTTCAAATATATTCAACATCAAAATTTTTAACAAATGTGCTTATTTAGATTTTTCTTCTCATTAGTTAAATCATCGGGAAGTTTGTAAAAGGGAATTTTACAGAAATTACTACGATAACCCACAAGGTCATGTTTTTAAAGTTAACTGTCAACCCTCAACATTGGGTTGAAATAATGTGTTATCTGTTTTATCGATAAAAGTATTTGCTTTAGAGACATATATCTTTATGAAAATCATTCTTTGGGTGACAACATTCATGGATACCAGGAAATTAAAGTACTTTAGTGGAAAATAAAAGAGAGAAAAAAGTTAATCAAAAGATTAAGAACGTTGATTACAGTTAAAACGTGGAAGAAATGCAATATGGCACGTTTGGTCATTGGCTCAAACTCAAAATTCACGGAGGATTAAAAAACACACTAGAAATGTGTATGTTTTTGATTGAAGACCGCAGATGATGAAATGCATTCTTGACCACCACCTTTCATGTATACCCGTACAGTAATTTTCCGTTTTCTTAATGTCAGGGTTAAAATTTTAATGACGTATTTAGGCATTTATTTAATTTTAGCTACTTTTTAACAATTTAGCAGAGAAAGAATATCTATCTAGACACAAAGTGTTCATTTTTATTTGAACTGTATATAAAATTTCGATAAACGACCATCTTTAGATCTTATGTGGGTTGTCTTTTTACAGTGGGTTATTTTTTTTTTTGTTGGGCACCACCAAGAAACTTTAAGGTGGAAGGCTACATCGTCACAACATGTCTGACTTCCGTTCGAAACGCCATTGTGTTCCGGATTGATAACATTATGTCGTGGTACAAAATAGCTTTAAACCGTTTAATTGAACTCTTCTAACTAAGGAGATGAGATAGGAATGAAATCAGCAAAACGCTTAGAAAATATGTCAATTTACTTCCTGTTTAAAGCTTTTAACTAACACTGATTATCAGCTGTTTTGTACGGAAAACGTGGAATCTAAATAATATACCGTTTCCCTGCTCTGCTGCTATTGGCAATACATTTTTGTCATGTCATCTGCAACAGACGATCATACATATGTGGCGGATTATCGATATAGGTAAGCAGATGTCAAATTTTCATTTAAAATATATATGTATGATGAATATAAATCGAAAGTACCGTAGTACGATCTCTTGAATTGATCCTAACTTTCCAAATTAAAAAAAAACATTTGCAGTAAAAGACTTTTATTGAAACGTTGACATTAAACTAATGTATTTTAATTGAAATAAATACAGCTAGGTAGCAATAGCAGTGGAAGCCCGGATTTGCAAGCCAAATGAGGGAAATACAGAATTCTGAAAAGGAGCATGTTTTTCATTTCCACACATGCATGTGTATCACTATGGACATCTACTGTATGTATTAATATGCGTATTGTTATTGTATATTAAAAAGTAAAAGGCAATCTATAATATAATTAGCTATACTAATATTTTGTTTTAAAGAGTTAAATATATATAATGCATTCATCAAAAATATAATTTTTCAGCTTCAAACATTATCATAAGCACTACTAATCTTATATCTACATATTTAGCATAGACTTGTTCCTTTTTTTCTTCGTGATTTTTATTAATTAAAAAATTGATCCCAAGATATTTGAGACAATGTAAAATAAAGAAAGACAACTCTTAAACAGGATCTTTCATACCAAGATTTTTGCAATAATTAAGTATTTCCTTTAATTTTTCAATTTCATTTAATTTCTTTTCTTCATCCCATTAACCAACGAATATTGTTTATATTTTCAGGTTTTTGTGGGATCTTGTCCAGCAGTT
Source organism: Magallana hongkongensis (assembly GCA_015776775.1). Lineage (NCBI taxonomy): Eukaryota > Metazoa > Mollusca > Bivalvia > Ostreida > Ostreidae > Magallana > Magallana hongkongensis. Next base: position 34,634,686 of record CM027470.1, read on the forward strand.
TTCCTTAAAAGAATTTTTTTTATATCTTAGTTTCATATTTATGTGGATTCCAATAAATATCATACAAACTTCATTCATGATTTTTTTGTTTTTCATTTCTAAACTTAATAACATTTCACTTTCATAAGAATTTTAAAACAGAAATGTTTAAAAATTTGATAAATAAGGGGTTATCTGGAACCAGACTGATATTTTAAAAATTCTCTAGAAAATAGTGTATTGTATTTTGAGGTCTATTATTGTTGAATACTGTGCCTAGTATTGGTAACAAATGCATGCAACAAAAATCTCCTACACTTATTTGGTGTAGAGATCCACCTTAAATCTTCGAAAAGGAAACATTAAGAAATAATTACAATTCGAAAGGTTTTTATCAAAAACATCTTAATTATTTTAGAATAGCAATCAAAGTACAATCAATTATAGGACAAAGCTCTATGGGCACAATTTAAGGAGCAGAATGGTCTCAGGAGTAATAAACATGTTTTATTTCATTAACAACGGTCTTTGTCATTCTTTCAAAGCAAAGGACTGAAATCTTCGAGCCCTGTTTATCGATTGGTCGAAACCTTAAGTAGCCTAAAAAATATCCCAGACTGACGCAATAATCATGATGATGTCAGACTTAAATTTCCATAGAGGTCGATTTGGCTGGGTTTTTTTTATCTAACGTACTGATGTACATTGACATTAACAGTAATTCGGTTAATTTTACATATTTTTTACAATCAATTTAATACATGTAATTTATTAAAAGAAAGATGTAAATCTAAACAATAAGGATATTCATGCGGGTTATGAAGGCGGCGATCATTGCAGAAAAAATTGCATAACCCACGTTAGTGGGTTACACTACAGCACATGATGAAATGTAAACAATTTCGTGAAAATATGTACATTTTATATGTGACTATTATGGGAGTTATTTATGCTTAAAATGTTCGAAAATAATATCACTATTAATATCATGATTCACTTTTATTAATTTCTGATGAACTATCTAAAAATAGAATAAAATGCAACAAAAGACTTAATTTTGGACTACTATTATGTAAACGAAAACATCGATCTTATTTGAAACCTTTCCAAGTCCACCGATTTCAGGAAAAACGTATCTTAGAATATGTGTAATCTGATGTTTCTAAAACACTATTCAAAACCATATGATGCGGATTTCAATTTATTTGAAATTGATAAAATGCTTGTGTCCTCTTATTTTTTCATTGAAACTAAAAAACTCCGCGAAATTAAAAAAAATGAAATCAATTATGACGTCATATAAATTTTGACGTCATAACTGAAATAAAAGTTAGTTGGTGTTACGTCAAAATGAAAATGTGTGAGTTATCTCCCTGTAACCGCAAACCTTACCTTAATGAAGAGAATCAAAGCATTGTTAATTTAGTCCTTACTAGACTTTGACCCGTGCGTGCACGGGTTGACATTGCCTGTCGAACATCTACGAAATGCAATGTAGATCTCTATACATCGGCACATTCACATACTTAAGAAATAAAATCAATGCGAATGTAATTCTGGTCCTTGTGCTTCTATTTTTTGCTGTTATTTTTTCTCTTTTGAAAAATTGTTGCGTAACAGCGTAGCATAGACTGGGTTAAATTAATAATTATGATAACAAACCTTTTTGAGACTGTAAATACCTTTCACCTAAAATTTTAATCCATACAATGGAAGAATTAAACACTTTTTCGCCAACGATTTATTTACACACCATGTTGACATTCGGAGCTCTCGGGATTTTTCATATTAAATGCACTGAGTTAGAGTTATCTCCAGTATTTTCTTTGCTACCGAGAAAATACACGGAACGCATTCTAGCTATCGTAAAACCGGGTCCGTAGAACATTCATCATTTTAACGTTAGAACATTCTATCTACACTCTCTTTAAATATTTGATGTGAAGTTTTTGCATGGATCAAATAGTTCTTTGCCTTTAATCTATGTTTCCAAAATTTCACACATTTGCATGGATAAACTCAGAAACGATAATACAAATATGTGAACAATTTGTATTGGAAATTTTTGTGTATATATTTTTTCATATATATTTATGATTTGTTATGAAAGAAATTATAAAAAAAAACAAAACAAACAAATAACATTTGTCTTATCTGATTTGAATACCTTGATGAGCCTCCCGTAAAAAAAATCTAGCACTTATTTTTATTTTTAAAGAAATCTTTTTCAGATGGCGAAAAGTGAAACACACGTTCAACTAAAAGAGTCAGGTGTTTGTATTTCATAATTAATTTAATTCCATATCATTTATAGTTTAAGTTATTTCCAAATATTGTGACCACGTAGCTTTTACGGTCCTAGGGAATTCTTCTGGATCTGCATCCGTCGTGTGTAGCACGGACGGGGTGAGGGAATGTTGGCGTCAAGGGTATAAGATATAAGGTTTTGGCGCGTTGTAGGCCGTAAGGTAAAAACGAAGGGTAGGTTTGCCGTATTCCGGAAGGTCCACCAGTATACAATTCCGTAGAAATAAACAGGCAATTGATGCAGGATTCCACATTTATTGGACGAGACTAAACGATGGCAACATTACAACAATTTAACAGACAGACATGTTATAAACAAAAGACTCTGTCGGATATGGCCAATTGTGGCCTCCGGACTCAAGACTCTGGGTGAGTCGGACGTGTCCGAGGCTGGCCGTCGTATTCCAGACTGCCGATTGACAATTGTACATTACTATATAATGGAATTTGAACAATGACTATAAATTGACAGGTGATGACATTAGTTAGCTGAGTGAAAGGTTCACAGATATAAAATATTTAGAAAAACTCAATGATTCTTTGATGTTAAAGACATGAACAAACTGATAATTGCACAATGTTGTTTTAAGATATTAACAGTCCTTGAGACATGACACTCTGTCTCTTTGAAATCACATATAGAGTCCGAAAAGTGTCAATCAATACATAGATAAGTAACTTTGTAAGAAATAAACTGTGAGAAAACATTACGAAACAAATGTTGAATTTTAAAAGTAAAGTCCAAAATAAAGTTATAATTGAACAGTGAATTTTGCACGGTGATAATATAATCAATTCAGTATTTGCCCTCTAGATCGATCAAATTCATTAAGGGTATTTGTATGTGATATTACTTGCATTTCTATATACTTAATATTTGTGAAGTATTGAAACTGGTCGGATGTTTGCATTATATAGCATTGTAGTGTTGGGCATAGCGTTTTTCTAGTATGCTATGATAACACTTTCTAGACATTGTCATTATTACGTTTTATAGTTAAAAAAAAATAAAACCAAAAGCCACCAATGTGTTAAAACCATGTCTATTACATAATTATCACACTTTCTCACAAAAACTTGTTCTCGATATATTTGCATTTATTTTATATAATTTCTTCTGGTTCACCAATTTATAACAAAATGTTTTAAGGGTCTATTGTCGATGTTATTTGATAACTAGCGGCCTGATCCTGTACCATTCCAAATCAGGTCCAGCCGAAGGACATTGGTTCCTTTATTCTGTAAATAAAAGCGATGAAAATTACATTATTATTTCAAAGGTGATGAACATTATTTGACCAGTACTGTTATACATTATTTACAACAATTAACGAATGTTAAAGGATTTATATTTGGGTAAAAACATACCTGGAGTTTCCATCATAGCAAAGCAAAGTCAGGGGGATGGTAACCGGATTCTGAGCCGTCGTCGACGAGGAGTTTCAGGAGGTGGGGGGTCCACAGAGCTGCCCGGGTTCCGTGGGTTGATGATTACTGGGGCGGGCGGCGGTGGGGGTGGTGGCTGCGACGGCGGCTCTCTTTAGGGTCCAGCATCAGCTATTTAAAAAAAAAGTGTTAGTAAAGCGCTGTGTGTTATTTATGATTAGTAAAATGGAATTTAAATATATCGAATACAATTACCCATAAATCTAGAGGACAAGTATCCATATGCCCATTTGACAGAGAAAAATACTAAATGACAAGTCACAATCATTTCTCTGTTTGCTTTGCTCAGATTTTTTTGGGTCTATGTTGTTATGACGTCACAACTGGAACAATGTCATGACGTCACGTGTTCATATCGGGAATATATAGGCGGAATTATTTTTTCCTTATTAGAAAAAAACAAAAGCAACGTTTAATGATTGTACACATGGCGTTATAATCATCCAAATCATCATCCTGAAATATATAAAGAAGGACACTTCTGTAGTCAATGTTGTCTTTATCACAAAAAAATGTTTTCAATACAGTAACTATATCATTTTTGTACATTTTATTTGTAATGAAAATGAAACTTCTGAAATTGATAATCAAGTAAATTCCGTAGCTCATGGGAATTACACCACAAACATGTTTGCTGTTTTTACTTGTAAAAAGTCTGTATTGTCTTGTATCTGTTCAGTAGCAAACCGCTGCGGGTTCATTGTTTGAGTCGTAAAGGTTTATTGGCATATACAAAGATACGAATCAGGTCCATTTTCTTGAAATAATAGAAAATTCCCTAAAATTCAGAACTAACCTGTCAAAATAGTGAAATATGGAAATCGGTCAATATTTAAACTATGTAAAAACATCTCATATTTATAGATAAAATTAAAGAAATAGTCAGGGATACCTGACTCCAGCTATTAATTACGTACATGTATGGAGCACCATTATTGTGTTTGTGTTTGGGTTGCTGGACCATATTCAAGGTGTTGGGAATGGACCTGTGCTGTTATTGCCTCTGCACGTCGCCTCCGGATCCATATTTTATAGAGGTATTTAATTAAACGTCTCATCTGCTGCACAGCAGGGCAAGGAAATGTTTTTATAGCAAAGAAATCAAAGTACAATCATGAGCTCTGATAAGCTCGGTTCTTCATCACCATCACCATTGAAACTTAAATCTATACCCCCCCCCAAAAAAAAAGTAATTTGTTTTGATTGCTAAAGGGAGATACCTTAATCCTAGTCAATCACCCCCCCCCCTTCCCAACCAAATGCTCATGGGCTGCAATGACTATCGACATTGTATGTGTAAAGGTAAAGGTAGAAGTTTATAATCTTGCTCGCAAAGTACATCGCCTCGCACGACTTTTAAATATAACCCCTTGGGGACAGTGAGTCATGTACAATCCGTAGCACCGTCAACTCCATGGGGAGCATACAAGAAGAGCTCCCTAATTACGGCACTATTTGGTTTTTATTTATATAGCCAGCTCGTCTGAGTTTCTGAAAAGCTAACCTGTCGGATCACTGTGTCCCAGGTCAGCTGATTTCTTATGTTTGAAGGTCAAAACAGTTGTTTTAATTTTTATATATATATATATATATATATATATATATATATATATATATATATATATATATATATATATATATATATATATATATATATATATATATAAAGCACTGAATAGAATCAACAACACTAGGCATCTTTAAAGTGTCGGATCTAATATATAGATACTAAGCCAGTAAACTGAATATAAAAAGCACTAAAAATGGCTAACGACACGAACAATAGAAATTTTCAAATTTTCGGGACAACCAGTCCCTTCTTCAGGACCAAAAAATAAATTACATGAGTACAAAACAAAGAAAACAAAATCTAAAGCTATATATATATATATATATATATATATATATATATATATATATATATATATATATATATATATATATATATATATATATATATATATATATATATAATCGTTGGTATCCATTTTGGTGGATTCAACGAAAACACAGTTTTAAGGAGAAAACATTCGTGGCCAATGATCCGATTGATACAAAATGTTAATAAATATTGCACTTAAATAAACATTTGATTCCGTCGATCAACTTAATAACGAAATCCACAAACATTGGAATTCAACAATTATTGATGAAACCACAGTACATTCTTCTGACATCTTGTTGGCAAACCAAGGCTTTAGTCTTCCCCCATAGGTTGTAGAAGTTATTGCTCTTGTATTATACGTACACACCATTAGGATATGTACAAGCAGAATTGTAGAATAGCACCTACCACATAAGCCAATGACACTACCGTACCTGAATGGTCAAGACATATTTTCGTCGGAAACACACGATTGATTACGTGTCTTTCCTCTCTTCATCATCCGTGGGTCCCTATAAACTTTGATGCTGGTATTGATGCACGTAAGTTGATTGGTTGGTCATATTGTACCCTGATTAAATTGGTCCAATCAACAAGTCAATTTAAAAGCTCGTTCGTTCAATTGGCGATCGCAGAACGATTTGTTCTGATAGCAATGCTACAGTATTGCAACCTTTTAAACAGAAGTGTTCCATCACTGTTACGACTAATTTGATTGGATGATATTTATAGATATTTGGTCATTAGAACGAGCGTTGAAGATTGAAGGGACCCATTTGTAATTGAGCGAGAAACGACGCGTATAAATTAACCGTGGGTTTTTGACAGTGAAGACATATTAGATTTTTCGTCCCAGCTCTTTCACTTTGGAAGGGATGGGGAAAAACAATACAGGTGGAACTATGCCCATGTAAAACAGCTTCAGCTGTGGTAACCTTCAGCTACCACCCATTTGTGATAAACTTAATAGCATGTAACAGGAGCAACATTCAACAGGTGTACAGGGTCTGACTTGGCGGTATTTTAGCTAGAAAGCATTTTACTAAAGTTCACTAAGTCAGCATTGGACAGCGGCTGACCAATTCTGCTCCTTGTGAGTACTTGAGTTTTATACTAGAGCAGGCAACTTGTAGCACATAGAATGCATCTTCTTCGCCCAGGGTTGGGGGGGGGGGGGGTTAAGGAAGCATATGGGCAGTTTAGCGTCTTATTTTGACTGTTATATTCAAAATCATGAAATTAAATATCTATTTTGAATATGACCAAAAACTTAGTATTATCCTTTCAAACAATTGCAGTGCAATAAAATCGGGTAGTACATTAATGTCACATCGGTGCATCATCTTCTGACAACTATAAATACCTAACGTATATACCTTAACATTATAAAATGAGATAGAACAACACTACCTCACGGTTTCCAAAATAAAACAAACATACCAAGTGAAGGCAAAACATCTCAGTTTAGTCAAAACCGCTGCTAGAATTCTATGTTCTCCTTAATTAAATAATTATTCATCCGGCTCTCGTAAAACCCTCCCAACTTGAATAAAGTATGCCCGGAAAATGGTATGTTGCATCAAAACAACACACAACCTGCGATTCTAGCAGCACTTTTCAATTTAAGCATTGATCAAACTAACGATACATATAAAATGTCAATACATACGGGGTAGTGTTGTTCAAGTCGGATTTTTATATCGTAAACAACGACAGAGGAAAGTCCTGGTTTGATAAAACTAATATCTCTCCCGGTATTCTTATGTTCTATTCTCAATAAATCCCACATCAAAACTTTATGAGAGTTCTTAGATAAGTTATATTTTAAATTTGTTTACAATGTGTTCCGATCAAATTCACAAGACATTCAACATGACGTCAACACTGTGTAAGTCTACATAATATAAACTAATTTCTGAAAAAATTGAAAAAAATCTTCAGTATTTTTTATTTGTTTTTCTTGTTTGGTCTACGTTTCGTTGCTTAGATATTTGAATATGTACATAATAACTAAGATTTGTGATTTCACGGAATTACATGTAACTCAGATTCCATATGCTTCCTTAACACCCCCGCGTTCTGACCATCCTGAGCAAACAAGTTACTTTTTATTGTGCTCATCCTAAAGAACATAGAGTTCCTTTTATTTGTGCTCATCATCCTGCGACACATTTCCATGTGCTCACATTAGAGCACATATGGTACAGATTCCTGTGTTTGTTTTATGCTCGTCCTAAAGCAAATGTGGTACATATCCCTGTGGTTATCTTGGAACACACAGGGTACATCTCATTGTACTCAGCCTGTATTACTTTCGATACATCTCTTTGAGCTTTTTTGCTTACCCTGTTAATGTGCAGGAGTTGTAGGAACTCCTCTAGGACTGGGCCAGCACAAAAAGGTTTAGATCGAGCCACTCTTGGATTTGTTTTCCTTGTTCAGCAATGACCTCTGTTAGTTGGACTGGTTCCTGGTCCAATTTCCTTTATCCAAAGTTGATTCATTTAATGGAATTAGTTGATTTGGTTCTCCTGTTAGCACCAGATGTGAGCCTAGTCAATTCGATCAGAACTGATAGATTTCATTCTTGTCTAGTTTCTTAATTTATTGTGCTTAAGGGTTTCCAAGCTTATTAGGTACATAATGGACTCCAAACAAATATCATCCTCATTAATGTTGTTTTGATAAGTTTAATAGTTGAGCTTATGATAACTTTTTTTTAATTTAGTTGACAAGGAAATGATAATACACGTACATTTTTATGCTTTGGTATGATTTCGTTTATAAAAGTTCTTTTTATTTGCCTAAATGACTGATGTAGGCCATCTATGGTAAAATGTTAGATTATTTGAATAACAGTTGTTTACATGCTTTTTCAATTTTTTAAATTTCAGATGTCGGGAGGATAAAAAACAATCATAAAATCAACGGTGCATGTGTGATATATAATATTACGTGAAAACAATTAATAATTTTTTTTGCTGCATTTCTTATGTTGATGAAAAAATCGATTTATTCAATAGTGATTTATTTTATCATACCGGGGAAATTTGTTGAGAACAAAGCTATACATCAAACTGCCATGGTGAATTCAGCTCCAATGAAAAGCTTGAGATTGAGATGGAATGAAGATCAACCTTAATTTTTAAGCAGCAACTGAAACCAACACTAAGCCAGTGAACGTTTGCAGATTGAAATTATTTGAATCAACAGATTTCCGGCTAGACTCCGTGTAAAAAAAAATTGACTACAAATGAAACGATGTTTATTGTAACACTATTCATTGCAATGTCACACATGCATCTGGTAAATAATAATTGAAAATTCAACTGTTGATAAAACTTTTAAGGATAAAAATCAATGTCTTCAGTATAGCCTCTATTAAACAACCGATGTCTTCATCAGTAAAGCCTCCAAACCTCTTCCACCTTTAAGAACAGAATTTTGTAATGCTCTTTGTATGTGATGTCCCTTCAAGTGGATACAAGGGTGTTTGAATGTTGAATAATGGCTTAATTAACCCTTAATTATGAGAGCTCCCAGCATACAATTGTTATGATCCATGTATATGATATCAAGACCACTCCATGATGAGAGAGAAGGAGAACTGGTTTTTACAAAACGGATCTACTGAACAAAACTGCATGAAATCCAAAACTCTGGACTGGATGAATACCCTAACAATTGCAGTAGCTGTCATTATGATGTGTACTAAACACATGCATAAGTCACATACATCTTAATGAATTCATCTCAGGAGACCTGATGTCTTTATGGTAAGAATTATTTCCAACTGTACCATTTAAGATTTTTTTTTTCAAGACTGATCATCTGTCAAAGGCATGCATTTTAACAGATTTTTAAAAAAAAAATAGATGCGTATTATTTAATGAAGAATGAAGTCGTAGTAAATATATAATATCCCTCTTGTCTTTGCACCCATGTTACTTTATAACATCATGGAAATTTCATAATAATGTATAATCATACATGTATGTCAGCAAGTTTTGTCTTTCTGTATTTTAAGCCTGGCACTGCTGACATGTATATTAAAAGGACTCCAGTCAAAAAAAGGTTCAACCTTCCAGCCAGCACCAATCAAGGCCCGGAACCATTTTTTGAGACCATCCCAGAAAAAGTCCTTCTCCACAACTTATAGTATAGGGTGTTGGCTATTGATAGAAATAGGACGCGTGTTAATTAGTTTTCATCAATTTACATCAATTAAAAAATGAATTGTTTTGGTACATTGCATTGATATTGCCACTATTTTTTTTCTCCAGGCACTCGACAGCATGCTGATGCAAACCATTTTTGTCCGTTTTATGTGCTCATACACATAATGAAATGCCACCTAGATAAAAAAAGGTGCTTGACGTCCATAATAATCCCCAAAGGTACATAAAACTACTACCGAGCCGTAATGTGGAGGTGGCTCCCTTACTTAGAAAAACGCCACTGACAAAGCTAAGGAAATGGAAATATTGATGATGGAATATAATTATCATTATCAGTTGTGTGAATACTCTTAAATACTTCAGTAGATTTTTTTTTTATAATTCTCTACATATTGGATTTGATTATTTAACAGGAATGACAGCAGAGGAACCGTTTGGATGGAGTTATAGCACTAAACATAGATGCTGAGGTATTCATCATTATTAAGATAACTTCATTCACTGATACACTAAAGATGTAAATCAAATAAAATGTACTTTAATATAAAACTAAAATAAACTTTAATATTATTTTCAATAAAAGAAGTGCTGAAAACACATCATAATTATACCATAATGTAAAGGGGTTATCATTATCGATACAATTTGATTCACTGTTACGCAAGATATAAAACAAATAAAAATTGCATATCGTAAAATGAACAGAAATTGGATACTATTTCAATGATACATGTAGAAGTGCAGGAAACATGTTATATTTATACAATTTATACTTCTTTTTATTGTTTACTGCAGTGACTGGGGGTCGGTCTGTCAAGATCAACATTGATGGGCGCCAAACAGAGATCTGTGAGAGTGGGGACTACACTAAATGAAGCAAAACCACTGCAGCGTGTTCAAGCCTTGCCGTGTATCTTACGATCATCTTTGTCAGCAAATTGCTCATACATTAGAATTTCGGAACATTATTGCTTAAGATAGTGATTGAAAAAGGAAATGAAATTACTTCCCTGTAAATTTTTGATACTCTTTGTACATTTTTACCAGTTTATAAGTAAAGTTTGGAGGAAAGATACATCACATTAAAGTTATGTTACTTATGTATGATATCTTTTTTATGACTACTTAAAATAGTCCATGCACTGAGGTACATGCATTATACACAAATAAAAAATATTATTGGAACCAGAGATTATCTAGAAATAAAACTTACAATATATTGTGGTTTCATTGATTTAATAAAACTCGAAAGTAAAAAGAAAAGTTGAGTTAATTTAAAGACTTTTAAATTATTAATGCATTACATGTATCAGATATTGACCGTTTGATTTCATATATGAAACAAACAACCGGTAATCCTTAGAAACTCGTGTTTTCAAATGATGAGTTCACACTATGAATACTTTTAGGGAGCTTTGATAGAGAAAATATAACATGAAACTGAAAATCAATTCAACACCGAAAACATGAGAGAATTAACGAATAATGACCATAAATTACATCAGTCCTAGAACTATAACGAAATTTTCTTAATCATTTTGTTAATTGTACAAATCTAAACATTGCAAAAATGTACACTGGTGACAAAGAACATTTATCCACATTTATATTCGCTCCTTTCGCCCTCGTTGGCAATGAGCGAATTAAAGAATGGCGAATTGAAAAAAAAAATTGAATACTAAAAACTATATATTACATTCGGTTTCCCTGAAAGGCCTTTTGCTTATGAAAGTTATTAATTTTACATTCCACTACGCTTGCGTGGCTAGGAAGCGGAAGGGAAACTCAATATTTTTGTGTTGGAAAAACGAGTAATGCTATTTGTCTCGTTTAATTTGGATTTATTTAATTTAAATACCATATCTGTTTCAAAATTTTATATTTTTTATGATATACAAAATACATGGAAATCGTGTCAAAACTGGATGTTTGGTAAATAACGGGTTTGAGCTCAACATGTTTCTTTAACCTATACGACCATTTATACCAACTGATAACAATTGACATGTGTATTTTGAAAAAATATAAATATAAACACACGTAGTTCTTTTGCTATATGTATGTTAAAACCAAGAAGTCTATAATAAATTATCTCTATGTGATATTCAAAAACGTCTCCTCGAGCTTGTCAATAAAATACTATTTTGAGTGTCTTTGGCAATTATATAATTTAGCGCTGTAATATGATATTAAAAATAAAATAAAATGCTTCTCCGGTTATTCTAAATACGGGATATGAAGGTGGCGACATTGCAAAAAAATATACGTAACTCGCTATAACGTGTTATGAAAAGTTTATATAATGTTAAGATTTATATTAAATGCAAGAGCTTGATTTAGAAAGTCTCATTTATTTTAATATAAAAAATCCTAAAAATACAAGTAAACACAACCAATAAAGTATCAATGAAATAATTTTTTTTATTATAAAGGGATAATAAAAGATAAACATATCAAAGTTTTAATCACCGTTAAGTTGCTATAATTGATGCAATATAAATCATTAAAAAAACAACAAGATATCAAAATCAGATACATACATGTATTTATTTGCGTGAAGTCTTTATCATGTATTGTGTTTAGAAATCATTTTACTACTAATAATAATAAGATCAAAGAGGCTACATAAACATGTACAAACATTAGTGAAACATTTATCCATATAAATTGCATACTTGTTAATGGTATCTTCGTGGTCACGCGGATCTGACATTCGGATTGCTCTAAAATAGATACTTGGATTCTCTGGGACTGAAAAGAATAGGAAAGAAAATTACAGCCATGCCTCGTGTGCAATAATGTAATCAACACTTAAGGCAACTAATAACGTACGATGTATATGGAATGACATGACGATTTATCAGAAAGTGAGAGTACGGTGGCTTGTTAGCAAAACCGATAGCAATAACTCAGAACAAACACTCATACGAAGTTTACACCGCGGAGGAATGTTCAGAGAGAAGGTGCTTCGGGATTTGAGAGACCCACAGAGCTTTCCGGTTCATTCAGGTCATATGGATTGCTGATATGTGGGGCCTGCGGGGTCATGGTGGCGGCTGGGATAGTGGTTCGGCATCAGCTATAAAAACAAAATGCGGATGTTAATTATTAATAAGCGGTTTGTGTTATATATGATTAGAATAGCTGAAATATACATTAAAATTACTTGAGACCAGTCTAAAAATTACATTCAAAAACCCGACCACATATATATCTTCTTTCTCAAACGGAGAATACCCAACTCCCTCAAAGTGCAAGCTCACTTAAACAATAAAATGCTTTCTTTGGTGATTTCGCGGGATATGAAAGTAGCCCAATGCAGAAAAAAATGCATAACCCGCCTTATGTAATAAATTTTTTTCTACAATGATCGCCACCATCATAACTCGCATGAATCATAAAAAACCCATTTTATTTCTTTAATTAATAAATTGATTATGAAAAGTAAATAAAATTTACTAGATTACTGTTAAAGTACACACGTACGTTAGCTGACAGCCAAATCGTCTCTTGTGAAACTTTGAGACTGACATCATCATAATTATTCCGTGCAGTCCGTAATTTTTCTTCGGTCGCTGTAGGTATCGATAAAGAGGGCGTGTCAACTTCAGTCCTGTCAGTTTCAGTCGCTGTAGATTTCGACCAATCGATAAACAGGGCATGTAAATTTCAGTCTGGATGTTTCTAGGGAGCTATAAATTAACTATAAGCTTCCGTAAGAAAAAGAGGGAATAATACTTGGTAGATGTAAATATAATCTATTATAATAGAAAACCCACAATAATAAATACCCATGAATCTTAAGGACAAGTGTCCGTATGCCCATTTAGCCGAGTAAAATAGTAAATGGCAAGTCACAATCATATTTCTGTGTTTGCAATAGGTCGCCACGAATTTTTTGAATATATGCTATGACGTCACAAGGGGAACAATGACAGTAACGTCATCATGTAGGTAACTTCAGAAGTATAACAGAACTGAATTATTTTTTCCGGGAAATCCTCAATATAAAAAAGCGATGATTCTTCCGCTGTTCAGCCTGGCCCCCGATTATAACACTTGAATGGCGATTTTGAAGCGGGAATTTTTTTTTCGGGGAAAATGCGATGTTTTCCGCTGTTCAACGAGGCTTCCGATATATGACCAAAGAATTGACCGAGTCTTGATCTTAAGAGTTGAATTTGTAAAGTTGCAAGACTCAGATCATTATAATAAACAAGACGTACACTGTATGTACACGTTTGTTTGTGTGACTTATTATACTATATTCTTATTATACTATAAGGTGAATGTTAAATTATTTGGGAACAAGAACCAGGAATAAAATTAGTTTTATAAAAATTACTTTATCACCAAAAATGATGAAGTTATGCATATATCTATCGCTTGTTACATTTACATGTACACGTATATGTTGGTTTATTTAACCTCTCTTTAACATTAAATTAAATGATAAACGTTTATTTTAGAGAGACAAGAACCAAGAAAAAGAAGAAAGCTATAAAAGAGTTGATAACTCAAATGTTTTTGGAGTTGAAGTGCATGTATACTTTTACTAATAAAAAACTTATAATTACAAATTGCCGATAAATACTATGTTTGTCGATTTACCTAAAAAAAGGCCATGGAGGTAAACCGAAAAACATAATTATATTTCTTATGTTAATTAATGCAGATATATTGCAATGCAGTTATATCTACTAACTTAAGTTATATTGTATATCATAATATACTAGCGATAAGAAAAGAAAATGTTGTGCATATAGCAGAAATCATGTACAACAAATTCAAACATATACTAAACGTATGATGTTATCGGTATATCAACATATATTAAGATATAAAAAATAAAAAGAAGAAAAAAAAGACCTGCAGGATTCGAACCCAAAATACTACACAGTCTTTATTCGCTAATCCAGCACGAAACCAGTGAGCTATGTGGGATTTCATAGTTCTGGATAAAAGTGCTATTTAAAACAACATTGTCATTTCTCCAAAAAATGTTTTGAAAAAGTATAAAATTGGTCATCTCTGGGTCATTTCTCTATCTTTTTTTAAAACGCCGCATATTTAATGTTGAAATATGGTATGCCATCTCCACACGTTTCAATTTCGTGAAAAGAAGACCGAGAAACAACAAAATTATTTTAGAACAGCTGTAGTTATAAATAGGTAGTTTTTGTATTAATTGCGTCGTATTCCTATATTCAGACACATATAAAAATTAAACATTATCCTACCAATTATACATCCCAGAGAAACCAAAAAACAATTTTGATTCAAAATATGTGCGAAATCCTGTCGAATCAACGTTCTTAACCGCCTAATTTCTTTTTAGTACATTTATTACAAACCGAGCATTGAAATCCTTGCATAAACAAAATGGAGCTTAAGCTGTTTGAGCCAAACAATTCAATGAACAACCCTTACATGTAGTTATGAAAAACAAATTGATTATGTGCTCTACTATTGATACGGTATCACACTATTACATTAATCAGGGAAACTTCATATGTACATGTATGTAAAATTGAGAATATTTATGTGATATATGTAATTAAGATAAAAACCATTAAATTTTTAACTTTATATGTTTATGCCGTAGAAGAACTAGTTTCTTTTGAATTATAAACCAAATTTTAAAACTATAAATTTCTAATATTTAGAAATCTTGAAATAACTATTACCATTTTCATTAAATAATGTTGCTAACATTACATATAACCACTTATCATTGTCTCATGTATCATTTTCACAAATTCATAAAATTTCCTCAAAATTATTTTCATATATATGTTCGATTAAGGATGTTTAAATACACTTTTGTAGAAATCATGTCCTCGAAGCATATTTTTGGTTTTACAATTGTAATTCAATTGTTGATGACCCTACATCTTAATGATTGCATTAAAGGGTATGTTTTGTTATCTGTAATTTGCAGGGTTTTTTTTATCTTCTTTTTAATGTATCTGTATGTTTAATTTAGAAACAACTTACAGTAAGATAATATTATAATGATTGCATTTCTTAAAATGAATTTCAGGGCTCTTGCAAAGTGTGCGACCAATTATTACAAAGACGGGAACGTGTGCAGAGGTAGGTATTGCACTATTTAAAGATTAGCAAGTAGTATATAGAGAAATGAATATAAATATTTTGTGCTAAATAATCATTTACCTGGTAAGACACTATATCAATTAAAAAGTAGTTGTAGTTTTCGACGATGATTGGTTTTTAATAAATGTATTTTTATACTATTTTTAACTTTATCATTAAACATACATGCACATGTACGTGGTATAAATCCTCAAAATATGTCATGCAAGGTATTATTAGATCAACTATCAAAGTGTATCATATGGTTATTACTTGTCAATTTTGTAATATTCTTAATAAACACATAAAGTTTACATTTTGATTTAAAGAATGTCCGGCTGGTTATTACGGTGATAACTGCACAGTAGTGTGTCCGCCATCAAGTTACGGCACTTTGTGTCTCCATAAATGTGACTGTTTGCCTTGTCACCACGTCTACGGCTGTTCTTCTACTCCTCTTACAGAAGGTAAGACACTCAGTGCATGTAAAAAGAATGTAACC
This sequence comes from Magallana hongkongensis, assembly GCA_015776775.1. Classification (NCBI taxonomy): domain Eukaryota; kingdom Metazoa; phylum Mollusca; class Bivalvia; order Ostreida; family Ostreidae; genus Magallana; species Magallana hongkongensis. Next base: position 34,651,079 of record CM027470.1, read on the forward strand.
ATTCGATTGAGGCTAGTTTTTTACTTCTTCATAATGACTTCTGAATATTATCTACAAATAACACGATTTGCTAATAATTACCAATCTTGTGATAAATCTTTTTTGTTATGATTTGCAAATTGATGTTTTATATTTACATTCAGTGTATATTTCTCCTTATGTTTGCATTGCAAATCTGCGACGTTCAATTTTCTATGAATACACTTTGCTAATTCATGTGCTATGCACTCAAAAATAAACGTCTCCACGTGTTTTGAGTATATTTACTTTTGTAAAATTAAATGAAACGTTCAATCTCATATAACCAATTTGTTATGTACTTTTGAAAAAAACCCATTAATGTATATCTATTCCGTAATAAAATGATTTCTCTCCACTAAGTTTCTGGCACTATATTTACTGTCGTGGAAGCTAACTTAATAACATGTTAATATGGCTGTTCCATGTATGTTTCATATCCCTGACTAAGAGCGTAAATAATAGCTTTCTGGCGGCGATACACAATATTTCATATAAATAGACATCAGTATGAAAATATAGATATAAGCATTGAATGCTTAGTATATTTGTTTTATAGTATTACTTTGCTGTACATTGTCAGAAATAGTGCTATAGCAAATGAAAAAATTTAAACGCTCATTCATTTTCACCAGAAACAACGAGCAATGACTACGAAACTCGGCAGAAGATAGAGGACAAAAAGCAAGCATCTGAAAACATATTAACCACTTCTGGTAGAAGTATAATTATTTCAATAGGATCTGTATTATGCTTCATGTTGATACTTGTAATAATTCGAGAGTTGTGGAAATGTTGTCAATTTCCTTAATCAACAGACAAACGAACAGTCGGCAATGATGTTTATGAGGATATTGCTGAAATAGACAGTATGATAGTAGAATGAAGTTTTGTTCATGAGCTTTTAAAATTATTCAAACTATTGAAATGAATATAGTGTAATAACGAATTTTAAACTGATTTCATATTATCAATACAACACATTCAATAAAATAAAATCAATTTTCTATTTAATTTATAATAGTTTATGATTTGTTGTAGATATTTTCATGGATATGAGTAATTTTACATCTAAACTTAAATACACCATAATGGTTATCCACAATTGATAACATCATTATATGATCTTAAAAATATTCTAAATCATGAACAATTCTAAAATAAAACTAATAAGGCAACGAGGATAAGAAAAACAAAAAGCTTCCAACTTGCACGTATACGCATACGAGTAAGAGAATTCGATATTTTCAACATGTTTAATATATCTTTACTGTTTATGGTAAATATGAACTTCTTTATGAAACTCTTGATAAAACCAGGTATAAAGATGTTTTTAGTTTTTTCTCTCGTTCACTTTGAACGATTTCTGATTTACGCTTGTTCTCTATGTTGAGTTTAAAAATTTACAAGTTTATAGCCCCATGCACTCTTGAATTTTAATTGTAAAATTACGCGGAATACAGAAATAATGACGCAGAATTTAGGATATTCTCCTAGTTAAACGTACTCGTACACGTAAACTTTCAACTGCTTAACATCTCTGAAATGTGCAAGTTATTGACTGTATTAGCAACATTGTGTATTTATCAAAACTTATAAGTGACATACATGTAATTATGTATTTATATTTCTTTATATAATCCTCAGAGGAATACAATATTCTTTTTTATTATACGAATTTCTATATAAACAGTAATAAGTTTTTTTTAACTTAAATAATGAATTTTATAGGGTAATGTTAAAACAGTAAAAAAAATGTCACTGAATATTTATTGTTTAGCTTCAACAAATGATTGCTTGTTTTTATTGTTATACTTTAAAGTCTTTCATCTTGCTTTATAAAACCCCAAGGTTTTAACTTTAAAAACATTTTGTAATGAATAATAATAAGAACATAATAATGGTAACTTTGTTATCAATTACATGTACACATTTATAATTTTTGAAAATAAACATCTACAAAATAAATAGACAAATCTTATTATTTTGTTTTTTTACATTAAAAAACGTAAAAATACAAAGGACCATTTTTTTTTTAAAAGAATTAAATCTATTGGAGCTTATCCAAAGCTTCCTTAAGCTTTAAGGTATGATTAAGTTTACGATTAAGAATTTATTCAAATTGATCAGTGTTTCTATAAAACTGTTTTATTTACGTTTTTGCTTGATATTTCGCCCTACGGTAATGGCTACACCAACAATTATGAAGACAACAGCAGTCACAGCAATGGACAAACCTTCAAAATGATCTTTCACATCCCAGACCCATCGTTCAGTTTGATCACAATTTTGAGATCAATCTCTGTATTAAAGTCTCTTTTTTCCTTGGTGCCGGGCTCAGTGTTGTTCATTTTGATTCTTTCTGTGACACACCTTTCATTTTAGGAAAATTGTTTTTTAGGGTAGACCAAGTGTTTTAAAAATTTGTGTTAAAACCAAACTTTTGTTAAATTGAACAGATCAAATAACGTACCCAAGGGGCCAGTAAGCTTAAGCTTCAGCTCACAATGTCCAAATATTCATGATCCAAATAAGCATGATCATATAATTTATTGAATTATGCACTAAAATTCATCATATTAGGTCAAAATTTAAGAGACTCGAAGGATCCAAGGAGAGTTGTTAAAAGAAAAAGTCTTGTTGATTTTTTACAGAAAATATACAAAAAATATAATGTTTAAAAATATTCAGATTTTATCATTTTGGAAATTTATCTCAAAATTTATACTGTTTACATACTATTTATAAAAATTTCTTGTTAACAAAAATTCTTAGTTTATCTAAATTGAACATACTTTTTTTGTTTGATAGTCTCTTGAATATGTATACCCCCTTATTGATTGATTAAGTTTTACAAATTGTTTTTTTGCAAACATTGAAAAATGTACCAAACAGATACAGATTTAACAGTCACTAAAAGTATATACTTATTCAAACTGAATGATAGATATTTAAATTTTGATCATAGCTAGCACAGCCGTAAAAACAGAAACAAGTGCAGTAGTAATTTTCCACCAAGTTTTATGACAAATTTATTGTTTTCCTCTCCTTTTGAAAACAAAAAAGAGCAATATATTAGTACTGAAGGCACCTAACCATACCTCTGCAATACGTTAAATTGTACACATAGTATCTTAAATCATCATTTATGTGTCCAAAACTATAACTGGAAGTTAATCATGCTGTGTAAAAAAAAACCCGAACATGAAAGCTACCGGGTCTACCGAAAGCTGGAAAACAAGCTTATCTTTTAAAAGGACAAGTGAGCTAGCCCTATATACATCATAAACCACAAAAGCAGGTTTTAATTTCTGAATCAATTAATTACATTTGTAACAATATGAATTTTAAGGCACAGTGGTGTACTGGAATTGTACTGGAATTGTGCTGGAATGGGTTCTCAATTTAAATTTGTGAATCTAGAGCGGCAATGGCATACCTCTGTGCCTTATTCATTATGTATGTATTGTAATTTCAATTTCGAGGTGAACATTTTGAAGAACCATTGGTACTGTTTTGTAGCAATCGTATCTTGTCGGGCCTTTCCGGCAAGCTGGTAAAACATAATTATCCGAGGTTGTTTTCCGAGCTTGAAGGTAGTTGTTAATGAAGATATATTTCAATGCAGTTATATCTATTAAGTTATATTGTACATCATGATATACAAGCAATAAAACAGAATTGTTGAGCATAAAGCAGAAATCAATTACAACAAATTCAAACATACACTAAACGTATGATAGTATCGGTATATCAACATATATTTAAAGATAAACAATAAAAAAGAAGAAAAAAAAGACCAGGAAAATTCGAACCCAAAATACTTTAAAGTCTTAATTCACTAATCCAGCACAAAACCTGTGAGAAATGCGAGATTTCATAGCAGTGGATAATTATAAAAAATGCTATTTGAAACAACATTGTTATATCTCCAAAACATATTTTGAAAAAGTATATAATTGGTCATTTTTGGATCACTTCTCTATCTTTTTTTAAAACGCCGCATATTTTATGTTGAAATACCGGTATATCATATCTCTACAAGTTTCAAAATGCTGACGAGAAGACCCAGAAGCAACAAAATCATTTAAGAATAACTGTAATTATAAATTACCGGTAGTAGTTTTTGTATCAATTGCGTCGCATTGCTACATTCAGACCCATATAAAGATTAAATCTTTTGCATTTTAAACAGTATTCTACCAATTATACGTCCCAAAGAAACTAAATAACAATTTTGATTCAAAATATGTGCAAAAGTGATAAATTTTTACTCTTCCTGTGCGTCAAAATTCTACTAACTCTTGATACTGTATCAGACTATTACAAAAACCCTGAAAATTTCATATGCACATGTATGTGAAATTGAGAATATTTATGTGATACATGTAATTATGATAAAAATCCTTCCCTTTTAATCGTGATATGTTTATGCCGTGGCAGAACTGTATTTTGAATAACAAACCAAATTTTAAAACTATTATATTAAAACTGAATTTTACGAGAATTAATTTAAAATTTCAAATATTTAGAACTCTTGAAATACATGTAACTATAACCATTTCCTTAAATGACGTTGGTAACATTACAAAACCACTTAACATGGTTTTATGTATCCTTTTCACACATTCACAAAATTTCCTCAATATTATTTTCAGCGATTTGTTTGATAAAGCATAGATGTAGATTAAGGAGGTTTAAATACACTTTCGGAGAAATCATGTCCTCGAAGCATGTTTTTGGTTTTACAATTGAAATTCAATTGTTGTTTACCCTATACCTAAATGATTTCACTTTAAGGTATGTTTTGTGATTTGAAATTTGCATTTTTTTTTTTTGTATTTAAAAATTATCCGTATATTTCATTTAGTAACAACTTGCTAATTACAGTTTACAGTAAAATAATAATAATTACATTACTTAAAATGGATTTCAGGGCTCTTGCAGACAGTACATTAGAGTGTCCGACCAATTATTACAACGATGGTAACGGGTGTAAAGGTATTGTAAATTTTAAAATCAAAAATACTTTATAGATATAGGGGGATACAAATATTTTTAGCTAAATAGTCATTAATCTGGTGGGATACCATCTTAATCAAAAAGTAGTTGTAGTCTTGTCAATGTTATACTTTTTTTTTAACTTTATGAATAATCATGTATGCACGTGTTTGTGGTATAAATCCTAGAAAACATGTCATACAAGCTATTATTGTATCCACTATCAAAGTTTTTTTTTTATTGTAATGTAATTACTTGTCAATGTTATACTTTTCATTATAAACAGTTATAAACTTTACATTGTAACTTGCAGAATGTCCGGCTGGTTATTACGGTGACAAATGCTTAGAAGTATGTCCATCACCAAAGTATGGCATTCGGTGTGCCCTGGAGTGTGACTGTTTGCCTTGTCATCACGTCTACGGCTGTCCTTCTACTCCCCTTACAGAAGGTTAGAGACTCTCAGTACATGTAAAAGAATGTAGCCATTTGATTAAGGCAAGTTTTGTACATCTTCATCAAGACTATTTTTAAAAATAAATAATGATATTAACCAATAATATGGTTTGCTGATAATTATCAATCTCCTGATGAATCTTTAATATATTTTGATTTAAAAATTGTTGCTTTGCATTATTGTTTTTATAGAAATATTTTAGTGTACATCGTCAGAAAAAGTGCTATATCAAATACCAAAAAAAAAAAAAATAAACGCTTATTCATTTTCGCCAGAGACAGCGAGCAGTTACTTTACAGCTCGGGATAAAAGAGAAGACAAAAAACAAGCGCAAGGAAACAGATTAACAACTTCTAGTAGAATTATAATTATTTCAATAGGATCTGTATTATGCTTTATATTAATACTTGTAATAATTCGAGAGTTGTGGTTATGTTGCCAATTTCCGCAACGTACTGGCAAACGGACGGTCAGTAATGATGTTCATGAGGATATTGCTGAAATAGACAGTGTGAGAGTAGAATCAAACCCGGTGCTGTTCAGGAACTACCAAAATGATTCAAACTATTGAAATGAATACAATGTAATGACAAATTTCGAACTGATTTTATATTAATAATATATTACATTCCATAAAAAATGATTTTTTTTATTTAAATTGTATTTAGATTTCTATTCAAATTATATAAGTTTATGATTTGCTGTTAGTTTTTTTTATTAATATGAGTAATTTTACATCTAAATTTAAATATACTATTATGGTTATTCGCAGTTGATAACGTCATGATAAAATTTTAAGGATTGCAAAAACGAAGAGCTTTAAATTTGACGAGAGTTTTTGTGTACGGTTTCCGTTGAATGTTGTAGAAAATTCTGCAAGTATTCACACTAACGCCGGGAAAAACCATAACTACAGAGAAGAATACTTACAATTTACTGAGGTAAAATGGGTTCCAGTGCTATTGCGAAGAACGAAGAGGTTAAGAATTTGAACCTGTACATCTACCGATACGTTTGAAACTTGTACATGTATGTGTGCAGGTACAGGCTCCAAATCTGCATGTATACCCTTATGAGTAAAACAATTTGAAATTTGATAACTATGATGAAACAAAGTGTACAGCCGATTTTATAACTTATCCTTTCATTCACTTTCATTATTGTTTACGCTTATTCCATATTTTGAGTTTAACAAGTACAAGCCTATAGTCCCGTGTCCTTTTGTTTCTACACGATGATCTTTGCATCGAATTTACTGACACACAAAATAATTAAAGAATTAATAAGAACACACTTTTTTTTTACTCTTTTGAAAAGAATACCAAATATCAGCAGTGTATTATGTATAATATTTTTTGTTGATGGACAAAAAGTTCATTTACAGACATTTATCATGAATGAATTATGAAATATTAGAAGTTTTACTTTTTTATGATAAATTAATGGTTTTTTTTATTCACATTTATTCATTGTATTTTCATAAACAGTTTTAAGGTAAATATAGGTTTTACAATGATTTTTTTTCGTACATTTGTACATGTACAAATATTCATGAAAATCACATCAGTAAAGTAATATGTTTTAAATTTACACAGGTAAATGGAAGATATGAAATAATTAGTGAATCAATTACTGCTCTCGATATAAAAAATATATAAAGTATTTCACTACAAGTTTTGTCCAAAAGTATTTTTCCAGAGTGACCACTGGTTATCAGAAATTGACATTTTTGATTTCTGAATTGCTACATATCTTTCAATGTAATATTTCATTCTTAAATGATATAAAAAGCCACACATATTTGGAATTGTACTTTGTAACAAGCATGGGAAATATACTGTTTTCAACATAAAATAATCAAATTTATTATGTTGTTGTTACCATTCAATGGTGTCTCACCTAAAATAATATAAATAACATTAAAACCGACTCTATCAGAGGTTGTTATGTGTATGCAAGCTGAAATTTCTCCCCCAGAGGTAATATTTTTTCACACATAACTAACACATGCAGTATAGTTTCTATTTCAGTGTCACAGAATCTTCAACAGTCATCGGTTTTAATTTTGTTTTTTTTAAGGTAGTAACATACATGAAGTATCCTAAGAAATATTCAGTTCTGTAACCATTGTAATGATGAATCAACAGAAATTTTAAAACAAACTTTAAACACATCTTGTATACATACATTATTATTTCCATGTTGAGACAGCTCTTTATTTCACTTGTATACTGAAGTGGGAACAATATTGTTCTTGTTGACACAATTATAAATCACTTTTGTACATTTCTCATTTAACAAAACATTTTCAAAACAAAAAGGTAAATATGGACCACTTCTACTTTCAAGAACATTTTTGTTCAATGACATACATTTTAAAAAACTGGAAACTGCAGAAAAAATACTATTGTACTGCATAACACATATCCTTGAAATATTGAATCTTGCTGAAAAATATTGATTGCATTGATAAAAAGTTATCATCATTTGATAAAAAATTACCAACATTCTAAACACCATTTTGATATCATTGTTTGTAGAGGACACTGTTGTTATTAATCCTTATATTAGAAATAAACCATACTGAAACAATAAAAAAGTTTTTTTTTCGCGTACAGTTTCTTTTCAGTATTCTTCATGACATACTGTCATGAGGTAAAAACATCATACCAAAATCATTATTTTTAGGAATAAAAATATCTGAGATAAATGCATCCCCAAAATCAAATATTTATTTACAATATCTCTTAATCCAAGAGTATTTTAAAGACTTGATAGAAAAGGTCTACATTAACCATTTTTAAGCCCCCAGAAAAGTAATCTTGAAATACAACAACTTTTTAAACTTTATTACATTTTGATTTCCATATATATTCAAATGAATCTTAGTAAAGTTATTTTTTCCCATTTTGGTCAGGGAAGAGAAATAAATAAATGATTAAGTTTTGGCAAAATGAGTTTTAACAATGGTAATTCGGTCAATCGGCGTGAATATCCGTCTATTCGATTGTTGTATCAGTGATTTAGTTTTTGGTAGAATAATATTATAATTTGATTCAGTATTTTTTTGTAACTATACTGAAAAATGAATTCAGAGCAAAACAAAAGTTGTCAAACCGTAGTCTAGTTTCCATCTAGTTTGATGGAAAACATGTTTTGTGAATTTTATAGAACCGTCTAGAGTTAGCAAAGTATCGTCCGATAATTGTGAAATTTCATGCTTTTTTTATTAAAAAAAAGAGGTTACGTTTGTAGTTTGAAATATATCTGATGATCATTGTGATCAGACCACACCGTGTCTCCAATTTGACCAATCGGTAGTCAAATCTAACCAATACATATCAAACAATCAATCATTGATGGTGCCATTAATATTGTTTTATTTAATATATACAGCCCAACGATTTTCTTTTCCTGTCGTCGGTCATGAACAGGGAATGACTTCTAAGAAGATGATAACTGAATACCTGTTTGAGTAATTTTGCTTTATTTAGGAACCACCCATACGGAATATTCGTAGATCTTGTATAGCGTATCGTAGAAGAGCGGTTTTACAAGTTAAAAATTTAATTAGATTAGAAAGCACCTGATTAACTTTTTGCACCTTTTACTTTTATGTCGTGTCATTGTCTGTGTCGAAGTTAATTTTCAAGTGTCCCGATGCCTTGATTTTTGTAACTTTAAAATGGTCTTGATTTCGTTTTATAGTGTTTTGTGAGTAAATGTTAAAATTTCCGTTGTCAAACAAAAGTGTCCAATTCTTTTTATAGTTGATTTTAGAGTTGTCTTACAAACCAATGGTCCAAATAATCCGAAGAAAATCCTATCAACAATTCCGTATTATACCGATAGTTATTAGACTTCACCATACTAGTGTCCCTGGCGATAATGGTCTTAGGCCAAAGACAATCCGCACGTTGATTAAAAGAAAAGATTGAAAATAAATTAAAAGAACTCTTAAAGATGTTTTACTTAAAATCAACAACAAACTTTTGTTAATGGGAATTATTTTCCTAGATTAACAAAATCTTCAACTTTCTAGACTTATTGTTTAGTTTGACCCGTACGGTGTAGTTCAGTATAAATGTTTTCATTCAAGTCTCCATTTACGTTTGTGCCTAGCTCAGTGTTGTCCCTGTCGATTCTTACTGTGATGTACTTTTCATTTTTATACAAAAGTTTTTTTTATTAAGTCGGAAAATAAGATGTATAATTGAAATTGTTTTTACTGCATAGAAAATATTGAAATATATTTACTGCTATTGAAAATGTTAAACATTTGAACCACACAATTTAAGAAATGTGATCCTATTTCATGTATCATTAAATTTCAATGGACTATTATTGAAAACATTTGTATTAAATATCAAATTCACATTCCTTTATTTGCTATCAAGCTGCTATATGTAGATCACATTCTATTTATAAAAATAAAATTTGAAACAAAATTGTTAATGTATGGCGTAATTGCTCAATAGTATTAACTCTTGCTTTGTGGACCTGATATAGTTGACTCACTCAAATTGGAATTTTACTCCATGCTTATGGTGTTTGTGATATTGTTTATAATTCTTATTTTTATCATTTTGTTAATCATTGTCAAGAGTTAGACTTCAGATTGTTCGGTTGAGTTTCGTGGATTTCCAAAATTTCCACTATCAACTTAAAGTTTAAATAAAGTGTTTTTTACATCTACAGAATTCAAGTTTTATTGTCACCGTATTAACAGAAACACTTTATTTTCCCCGATGATAGTTTTGTGGAGATATCTCAAGAGTGATTTACCCGGGGCTACTGCATGTACTTTGTAGCAGTTAGATCCTGTGCATTAACAACATAGCGCATTTTCTCGAGATAACCTTATTCAACATAAAAAAAATGCAACTAAAGGGCAGAATATTCTCCCGCTTGTTTCAACCATCAAACCAGCGTCGCTGTTCGTCGAGTATCTGGACATCCCAAGGACTAGCACGACCACAATCCAGACCTAGATCCTGCCCAGCATGCTACTGGTGCGGGAATACGTTTACACCCGGATGCGCATCCAGCTACACTTTCAGGGTGTTTTGTGTATGGATTTCTTGGTGTATGCTAAAATGTGCTTTTAAGCATTCATTCCTTGCTATTCTTATCCGCTAAAACTTATCTTATGGCGGCAAGTGACAACGGTTCGTTCAAATACCATAATATCAAGGATGGAATGACCTGCAATCGGACATTCTTCTCTATAGGATTGACGGATGGCCATTGTAGATCAAAACGCAACCTTACTGTAAGAATTCCTGAGAACGAACCTCAAGAAATTTGTGTAACAATTGCAATGTAGAATGCACCTCACACAAATCAAGACCTTAATCAAACAAAACCAGAACCCAAAACTGATAAAAAAGAATTAGAAGAGACTGTAACTTGTGAAACAGCTGGTGTTTCAACACTTGAGTTCCGAAGACATTCATAAATCTTTTTATAGCCAGTTGTAATTCGAGACCATATGACAACGTTACGAGACGCTAGAGATTGCCGTTGGCAATCTTAAGACTAAATGCTACGATTTAGAATTGAAAGTCAAAGACCTAAAGCAAAGAACATCTTGGACGTCTCATTTTTCGAAGCGAGAGGGAATTATTAGCTGAGAAATTTTAATGAACTTTTATTGAAAACATTTAAAATTTGGAATTTCAAATTTACAGTTCTTCATTTATTTTCTAGTTATTATATCTATATCACATCTATATCTTATTCTTGCTTAAGTTTAAAAACATAAATTAAAAAATTGAAGTTTTACTCTATGCTTATAGTGCGAACTAATATTGTTTACAATTTTTATTTATATCATTTTGTTTATCATTGTCATGCGTCAAAAAGGATACGTATTGTTTGGGTGTAGCTTTTGGATTTCCGGAATCCCCCCTCCCCTTCCGACCTAAAGTTCTAATGAAGTGCTTTTTACCATCTAGAGCATTCAACTTTTATAATTGTCGCGGGATAAACGGAAAGAGAAACAACTTATTATTATTAATTTTATAATTATATGATATGGTATAAACAAAATATTGTTATTTGAGTAGTCCCCGATTAAACAGGAAAAATCTAACAACACTTATTTTAATTAAGTGCTCTTAACTAAAAACACTGTATCAGATTATCATAGAACAGGAAGACTATACGTGTATATGCAAGGCCTTAGTAAGTTGATGTTCATGTTTTAATTAGAGATAAGTACATTGAGGGGGAGGTTGGACAGTATTTTTCAAAATAGGTTACTCAGAATTGAGAGTTTTGTGATGTGACAAATTGACCATACGTATTATATAACATTTAATGCCCATTTTTAAACAGTTGTGCATTATATGTATAGAATATCAGCGTAAAAAATGTAATGCATTGTTTACAACGAACAGTACTGCAACTTTTACATCAATTCACGACACGATCTAAATTATAATGACATATTCTTGTTATATTAATTTTTCGGAGAGAAAGTAAAAATGTCCCGCATCTCTTCAAAATTCGTAAATGGGATCTTACCCTTCTCGATAATTTGTTTAAGTTGCATATTCCTAGGCACTACGTCGAAGTTAACAATGACAAATAGATCTAAGATTACTAAATGTGCAATTAGTTTTGAGGATTTAATAAAGTCGAGTAAATATGTTGTTATTTATTTCGAAGAGAAAGTAAAAATGTCCCATACCCCTTTCCCCTTTCAAAAATTCGTAAATAAGATCTTTCCCTTCTCAATACTTTGTTTAAAATGCATATTCTTAGGCACTACGTCGAAAAAACAATGACAAATAGATCTTAGATACATGTAGCTAAAAGAAAATGTGAAAATCTAAAACTTGGTTGAAATAACAATGGTCATTTACAATCAACTTGAAGACATCGTTAACATTATATACTTACTGCAACTTTTACTTCATTACTGAATTTTTGAAAAAATGCACTTAATAAGTAACGAACGCAGGCGGGTAACAAAAATTGTTTGCAGACATCTTTTTAAAAAATATTGAATTGCTGTTCAAACTTCCTGTATTGTCTGTAAATGTAATATTATCTAAAAATCGCTTAGCTCTCCTTAGTGGTAAGTTGGATAGATGGAAGAACGACAAAAGCAGCTTTAATCGTCGACATGCAAGATAAATATGTTGACATGCAAGATAATTATGTCAATATGCAACTTAACTATGTTGACATGCAAGAAAATTGCAATCAGATAGAAATCATACAAAATCTCAAAAAATCTCAAAAATCGCCCACTTGTGACATCCAAGATGCTAGATGCTAACTTTTTATGTCGACATGCAACTTATTCATGTTAACATGCAAGATAAATATGCTGACATGCAAATTATTTATGTCAACATGCGACTTATTTATGTCAACATGCAACTTATTTATGTCAACATGCAACTTACGTATGTTGACATGCGAGATACATATGTTGACATGCGAGATAAATATGTTGACATGCAACTTATAAGTTGTATGTCAACATAACTAAGTTGCATGTCGACATAGATAAGTTGCATGTCGACATTAAGAAGTTGCATGTTAACATAAATAAGTTGCATGTTGACATCAATAGGAAGTGTATCTAGCATCTTAGATGTCACATGTTGGCGATATTTGAGATTTTTTAAAACTCTTATTTGATTCCAGTTTTCTTGCATGTCTACATAGTTATGTTCTATGTTGACATAACTATCTTGCATGTCAGCATCTTTATCTTGCATGTCGACATAATTGATACATGTAGAAAAATAACTTGCACACAAGAGGCAGAGATATGCCACCATAAGTTTGTTACTGACTGTTTACAAAAATTTGTTGAGTCGGTAAGGTCGATAGAAAACTCGGCTTCGCCTCACTTTCTATGGACCCACAAGATTTTGCAGACAGTCAGTTACAAACCTATGAAGCGTTTTGTGTGGTCGAGGACCTAAAGGGACTTAGACCCGTGTTTGGATCAAATCAAATTAAAATTCTTAAAAAATTATTTTTTTTTTCATTTTATGTATACAATAGTTTATTTGTGCATTTTGAATGATTCACCAAAATTTGAAAGTTAGAAGTAAAGCTACAATCAAGATACAGAGATAAGAAGGCATTGTTATGTAAACTAAGCTCGAGTCTTATATCTGTTTACAAATAATGTACAATATAAAGAAAACTATAATTTTTTTGACAAAATAACATAAGACAAACAAGACACGCTGATTCAACGTATTTCTAAATAATTATTAACAACAAAAAACAATATTAGATTGAAGTTCATACCAATACAACACATATGTATACAATAACAGGAATCGAGCTTTGATTACAAAACAAAGAATTTTTTAACCTATGTATCTTTCGTGTTACTCGATATTTAACTTCTAAATTTTGAGAAAGCATTAAAAACATCCATACTGACCAATCTAGACTTAAAAAATGGAAAAATATAATTTGCAAAAATTTGAGCTCAAATCGTGTCCATATCTCTTTAAGTTTGATATGTAAACAAACAAAAGTTAATCTACAAATAATTTAATTCTGGTTGTAACGCGCTTTCTGATTCGCTAAAAAAAATGTTTTATATCGTATAAAGAATGTTGCCTACGTCATAGTAAGACTAACGTCAAAAAAGTATCAATACGCCTGACGTTATGTTTGAATTTTGTACAAATTTACGTCATTTTAAAGGTCAAATGGCCGTTTTTATCTACAATGAAGAGTACAAAAATTAAATCATAAGCAATGAATTCAATATTTATTAGTTTTATACGATATAAAAGGGTTTGAAACAGTTCACCCTTTTTTATAAACTGCTTCGCGGTTTATAAAGCGTAAACTGCCCAAAACCATTTTATATCGTTTAAAACAAATAAATATCGAATTCATTCCTTAATTAAATTCATATTTTAATTCTCTTATTTTTATCGCTCCTCGTCAGTCGTCTGCATTCTCAATGCCATTGTAGGACCACAATTTTACGTCACGGGCAAAGGGGGATCACTCTAATTATATTAGGACTTAAAAAACTAAAGGAACGGTCAAATGTGTGTTTAAAAAATCAGTTAAAATGTCTTTACGTCCGCTATGTTGCCGTATATACTTTGGCGTTCGCCGTTTAAAGAAATCTGTAATGCAATCACGTGGCGCCTTTCATCCAATGACATCGATGCATTCTAATCCGAGGTAAAAGAATCTTCCTATGTCGTTGCAGTTGAACAACCTTCAACGTTTGTGACGTCATTAGAAAACTAATCATTTCACCTTTGACCCATCCGGTTATCGTGTTTGTACTATGATCGTTTTCCCCACACGTTACCTTCCAAATATATGTGGAATGCAAGTAGATTTATCTTCATAAATTGTTTATTTTACACAATCATAAATTTCCTCAATGCTTTTTATTTATTAGTTTTCCTCATTTCTAGAGATGAAGATATAATGTTAAATGAGAATCATTACATTTTTGAATAAAAAAGATGTACCTAAATTCTCATTGGGGATTTACACTGGCCATTCCTTTGCTGTGGACACTCCATTTGGATAAGTTCACAAGGTATGTTTCAGGAGAGTTTTATCATGTATCATGTTTTTTCTGCATTTTCTTTGTTTTACAAACAATTTGTAAATCAATATTGTTTTTTATCTATTGAACACCTAAGTGAAAAAATTAGTTTTATACTATAGAGCTGATTTTAAGATGCCCAATCATAAAATATTACAATTACAATGTCTTTATATAAATTTTAAAATGATGAGAATGTATTTGGTGTTTACACCATATTGAATTTGTAAAATTTCTTTCCATTGTTCATGGATTTAATAATGTAGAAAGATATCTAGATATAGTTTATGCATATGCTGTATGTAATATAATTTTTGTGTTGGCGTTTGACATCATTTAATTATAATTATTTAATTAATTTAATAATAATATTATTTAAGGAGTGGAACAAATTATGGATTTTATGGTCAATTTTTTGGCTGGCGAAGTACATACTTTTATCTTTGTACAATCCTTGTTGTTGAATTGCGCCATTCATTATAAGCATTTCAATAAAGTTTTCAAATCACATTCCTCCATCTTATGAATTTTATATGTATGCATTCCTTTTTTCTCGATCGATCGATCAAAAGAGAGAAAGAAAAAGAGAGAGATTGAGAGAGAGTGAGTGATTGAGTGAGAGAGAATCAGAGAGAGAGAGAATCAGAGAGAGAGAGAGAGAGAGAGAGAGAGAGAGAGAGAGCATGTGAGAGAGAGAGAGAGAGAAAGAGAGAGAATGCCTGTTTTCAATTTTCTAATCTTAATTTTATTCCATCGTGATTTTTAGAGCGTTTCCAGGCAAAACTCAAAACTGTAACTTTAATTATTATAATGATGGGGGCATTTGCAAAGGTATTGCACTTTTATTTTATAGGAAGCATAACAATATAACAATATGCAAGATCAAATATATATAGCTGATTCGATGACATCATATATTTTCAGCTCCATTTGAAAACTTTCATAACAGAATGCAACGCACGATATTGAGAGAACAATTAAAAATCCTTTACTTGATCAATACGTTAACTTTCATACAATTACAACTCTTTACTTTGTATGTGATATAACAAGAGTTGAAGTTATCGAACGACGTGTACATGTTATTAAATATTTCAGGAGCTATTTCCAATCTTATCAATTAACATGCATGAATCGTGTTCGTGATTTACAAAGAACTGAAACTATGAGCTATTAATTGATTGTTAAAAATAAGTAAATTAACTGAATTACTCTTGATGTACGCTAGTACGTTTCCTAAAAGAAAAAAATCGAAGTCGTCTTCTATGTGAATTTCAGTCTGACATCAACATTACTATTTTGTGCAGTCTGTAATTTTTCTAAGGTTGCTTTAGTTTTTGACCAATCGATACTGTAGATTCCAAATTTAACGCGAGGAATTTATATCCTCGTAAAATCGCTAGGAGCGCCCTTTGCGAATTTTAAAATATTGCCATTATTTTTTTCAGACTTTAGAAGTATGAGAAATAAGGATAAAAGTTACGCTTTCGCGATTTTATATTCCTGTGATTTGATATAAAACAGCGGGATCGCAGAATTAAGTACTCGCGTAATATAAGGAATTTCCAGTAAACAGGGCGTGGATATTTCAGTCCTGTCAGTTTCCTCAGTTGTAGGTTTCGACCAATCGATAAGGGGCGTGTAGATTTCAGTCTGGGTGTTTTTACAAGGCTTTGAAGTATTGTTTGGCAAAATTAGGCGAACAAACACAAAAAGGGCGCTAACAAGCTCTTTTAAAAGCGTGTTTTGTCCTCATCAAAGGTGTTGTAATGTAATCAAGTGAATGATGTCTTCTTTTTTTGAAAAAAAGATGATAAACTATTGATTGGGAAATATTTTAGTTTAATTAAAGTTAGTCGTTAGAAAGCGTTACGATCTCTCTTTTTTGTAATATGCCTATTGAAAACGATATACTACTTCTGTTTGCTAAATAAGGCTCTCAAAAAGTGTAACTATTTGCCTGTTTCGGGGTTGTAAAGCTCTTTTAGATATGCTACATATCTTTATTTAAAGAAATTACACATTTATTCAACGTTCAGGCTTTTGTATCATTCAAATTATAATCATAATATTGCTATATCTAGAATTTCCGGCCGGGTATTATGGTACCAACTGCTCACGTATATGTCCTGCATTATTTTACCGCACTTTGTGTCGCCAGACGTGCGATTGTTCACCTTGTCAACATGCTATGGCTGTTTTTCTACTCCTCATATAGTTGGTGAGATACTAAGTACTCTAAGTAAACATAAAAATATAACATAAGGTTGTTTTTTTATTCTTGGATAAAAAAATATGATATTTTTTCTCAATTAGTGCATAACTTTTTGCAAGTTAGTGGCTAGAATTTAAAATAAATCTGGCATATCAAAAACTATAAATAATATAATTATAAATAAAAGTTTGTAAAGTTAATAAAATTGTTTTGCACATTGGTATATATATATATATATTTGTTTTGCCTCGGACTAGAATGTCGCGACGTCATTGGATGAAACGCGTCACGTGGCTGCCTTACAAATTTCTTTAAAAGGCAAGCGTCAAAATTTATAGCGCAACATGGCGGACGTAACGTTATTTGAACTGATTTTCGACACAAATGTTTGTTTATATATCAAACTTTAGGTCCTCGACAAAACAAAACACTTATTAGGTTTGTTACTGACTGTTTAAAGAAATTTGTGGGGTCGGTAAAGTCCATAGAAGGCTCGGCTCCGCCTCGCCTTCTATGGACTTTACCGACCCCATAAATTTCTTTAAACAGTCAGTAACAAACCTAATAAGTAATAATAATAATATATATATATATATATATATATATATAATATTAATACAGAGAAAATTAAGTCACGCAACTAAATAAATATTTTGACATTGCTAAATACATTTCAATATTTCATAGGATTCTATAACAAATGTCAGTCTGATTGTCACACCGAAAGGGTTGTTTTATCATGTAGTGATTATTTGAAGCGGGTACACACACACACACACACACACACACACACACACACACACACACACACACACACACACACACACACACACACACACACACACACACACACACACACACACACACAAAATCACACACACACACACACACACACACACACACACACACACACACACACACACACACACACACACACACACACACACACACACACACACACACACACACACACACACACACACACACACACACACACACACACACACACACACACACACACACACACACACACACACACACACACACACACACACACACACACACACACACACACACACACACACACACACACACACACACACACACACACACACACACACACACACACACACACACACACACACACACACACACACACACACACACACACACACACACACACACACACACACACACACACACACACACACACACACACACACACACACACACACACACACACACACACACACACACACACACACACACACACACACACACACACACACACACACACACACACACACACACACACACACACACACACACACACACACACCACACACACACACACACACACACACACACACACACACACACACACACACACACACACACACACACACACACACACACACACACACACACACACACACACACACACACACACACACACACACCACACACACACACACACACACACACACACACACACACACACACACACACACACACACACACACACACACACACACACACACACACACACACACACACACACACACACACACACACACACACACACACACACACACACACACACACACACACACACACACACACACACACACACACACACACACACACACACACACACACACACACACACACACACACACACACACACACACACACACACACACACACACACACACACACACACACACACACACACACACACACACACACACACACACACACACACACACACACACATATATATTGTAACAATATTCTAGAGACAACGGCATTTGAATATGAGATCAAAGATGAAATGAAGAAATCATCAAAAATGCAAGGTACATTTACAAATTAACACGAAAATATACTTTTAATCAAACGTTCTGACATTCTTATTTCTAAGCTGACTCTACACCCTCAAAAAGTAAACGGTAATCATTACATAAGAATTTTGTTTTTACAGAATCAACCAACTTCAAAAATGAAAACAATGACAGAGTAAAATGCACAAACCAATCACCAGAGCACGAGACCAATTTTGATAGGAATATCATTATATATGTTGGATCTGTATTACGTTTTATATTTATAATAGAAATTATTCGAGAATTGTACTTATGCTGCCGATTTTCTGGGCCTACTGGACGACATGCAACCTTTGATGACATATATTCAGGCATTGCTGAAATGGAAAATAGAAGAACAGTATGAAGTGAAACTGTGTTTCTGTCCATGTGCCGCGAATAATAGAATTTTAATAGTAACTTATGTAATATTAATTTGGAGAATGGTGACATTATGAAAGTAAATCTGTTCTTGATTAAGAAAGTGTGTACACTCTTATTACCAGACGCCAGAAGACGGTTGGTTTTATAGATATGAAAAAAAGGCTGAAAGTACTGGAAGCGGTTGGCAAGCTTGTTTGCATGTTGCTGGGAATTCATGCGTTAGATTTTCATTCTTGGGCACAATATAGTTCGAAAACAAATTTTACCATTTGATGTTCAGCATGAAGTTTTAAACTTGAAGTTGTATTTAACCCGGTAGAATACATATCAACTTTCTATTGATATACTACCCAACATTCTCAAAGGATTCTTGTATTTAATTTATATTTTTGATTCACAATTGTAATCTAAATGTTCTTAGATTTATACAATAAATTCAGACGAAAGCACAATTAGTTATTTTCGCTCAAATAGACACTGGATAAATACTCTAAAACAAATGAAAAAAATCGATGAATTGTATTTTAAGGACGGTACATTGTATTCCAATATATACCGAGTCACGTACGTCCGATACAATAAAAAAATGTTCCAGCACAGACAGTCCGATGTAATACTGTTTACAAAATCGATAGAAATCCAATACAGTTTACATATAAAGGAAAAGAAAAAGGTATACATTGTCCAACAAGTAAAACAAAAATTATTATGCTTGATAAAAAAGTCACGTGTAAATAACAAACAATAATAGTATTTTGTAGGAAGGTAACGGTAGTGTCTTTAAATGACAATCACACATTTGTTTTAATGAGAAGTTATATTTAGAATTTTTAACTATAAAATTGTAGATTATTAGTACATGCTCTTATATACAAATAAATGCTATGTTCACTTCTCCCTAGCTAACTAAATAATTTTTTGTATTTATTTTTACACAGAATATTCAAGTAGAATAGTAACAATGCAGTGTGTTTCGCAGATCTATGTGATCTATGTGATTTTGTTTGCCCTTGTGCATTTCCACCTGATGCGTTTGAACCCTGGGGTATTTCACCACCAATAGTTTAAACCCCGGCTTTATTCACCCTTTTTGTGTAAAAATGCGGTTATGGTAGAGAGCTTCATAAGCGGAACCAATTTTCTTTTCGATAGGGGGGTCCTAGGCCAATTTTCAATAATTTTACTATGTATATTAAGCTTCAATTTTCCCGAGGAAAGTCCAGACCCCCTCCTTTATAGACCCCCTCCGCGCATGAAGATTAGTATCTAAAATGCGTTTTAATCTAAATATAAATAATCAGTCCAGGTTTCACCAATAAATATAAGCATTACTTATCGTTTTTTATGTATACAGGCATACACTAGTACTATGATTATAAACTAATCATTGAAATATTATCACATCATACGGAATTATTAAGGTCTTCCGTTTCCAACGGAAGACCTTGTACTGATTCTGTTGGAAATTCTTCATTATTATTTTTCTTCTTCTTTTTCTTCTAGACGTTTCTTTAAACTGTAATATCTCGCTTGTTTGTCATTAGATTTTATTAAAATTTTCAGGGTTTATTGGAAATAATAATAGCTTACTATAGCACAAAAATTTGTGAAATCGCTACTTCCCATTTTGAGTTATTCCCCTTTGAATATTTTTTTAATGGGTCTCATGTACCTGCAAAGGCTCCGAGTTGATCCGTAGCAAGTATTTTTAATTTACAAATCTTTAATGTAGACATCTTGAACGTTGTCCTCCTAGTTTTATATGTTTGATTAACCCACGTATACTCCTTAAAAAATTACATCGAAATTTATGTTTCAAAAAATGTTAAATTTTGCTTATATCTTTGCTCAATAACTTTTTAGTTGTAAATTTTTTCTAGACACATATAGAACAAAAGTTGTGCAGAATATTAAGAGTTTTCATTTGATACCATAAAAAAGGGACTATCCCCTAAAATGAGGGGTATAGAGCCCTTAAAAGTCTTCGCTTCATAACTCTAAAACGGTAAATTTTTCGATATGGGCGTCGCTGCAAAAAATGTTGTTTGTGACTTTATTGATATCATTAAACTGTTTTTGTGTTCGGGTATTGCATAATGTGAGGGAAAAAGTAATACGTGTTGACCAGTACTCGCGGCAATTTGGCCAAGTTAACGAAACCCTACATCACCCGCGGCCGAGAAAATCGGTCACCATGGTCGCAGCTGGGCTACCTAGCGGTCAGCGGTTATCTAATACACGAGAGTTGCGTCTCTCATATACGAGTTTATTTAGCCGCGAACTCAAGAATTGTTTTAGTTTTGATTACACATAAGTTTAGGTTATGGACTAAACGATTCGGTGTTAATTAAGAAATTTTTCAGTTAATTAATAAAAGCAATGTCATTCTCATCTAAAGCAATATCAGACATAGATCAATTGTGGGGTTTAAGTTTAAAATAAAGAACTTTTATTTGATAGAATATGGTCATTATACTGCAAACTTTACAAATCGTCCTAGGTTCCGAACTGTGCGTGTCTGCGCGTTGTACCTTTACGTAATCTATCCTTCGTCCACGGCTGAGGAGATCAGCCACGGCTGCACTACCTAGCGGTAAGCGGTTATCTCATACACAAGATTCGCACACCGCGACGCACACTTAGATGAATATGAACGTGTTTGAGTTTATATAGTCGTAAATACAAGAACTGTTTTAATTTAATGTTATACAAATTTGTCCATCTTCTATTTATTTAATTAAACATTTGATGGAAAATGAATATTAATGAACGATATTACTCCAAATCGGAAACATCGTCAGAAATAAATTAATGGTTGGTTTGTATATCTAACATTTTTAACCCCCCCCCCCCCCCCCCCCGAAATATCAAATTATGATCATCCCTCGCACATGGCCGAGGATATATAGCGTGAGTTGACGAGTGATCCGCGGTCGGCTCGTGTTCTTCTACATGTACCTTATCACGCATTCATGTTTCATATTTTGCACGGACAGAACTATGTTTATTATGTTTTAACTATTATTTAGGTTTAAGATGAAAAGATAAATTTATTTTACTTGTACAGCTGATTAAGCATTGATTTAATTATACGATAGAGTACAAGGTACTCATATTATAATAAAATGTTACATGTTTGCGGTAGGTGCTAGCACGATAAATGAATGTCCTGAATTGTCCTAAATTGAGGCATTTGATGATTATTTGAAAGAATATTCAATTGAGTTTTAAACAACTTAAGATTAGATTCTATCGGTCACATATTAATCACTCTGCAGTTTTTCTAATACATGGTTGTTCGTTTGAGTGTGGAAGCGAACTCATTGCTGCGCCCCCCCCCCCCTCCTCCCGCCCCGCTGACAAGTGCTCGCGCTGTATTTTTTTAAAATTGGCAAAAAGATATCCAGATATGTCGAAAATCATTTTTGGCGACTTCTTCTTATGTGTAACATTTTCTCCTCAACGTGTTTCACTTTCCCACCCGTTTGTTTATTCGGTCAGTCTGTGTTAATTCAATCGCCACATGCGACCGAAAATATTGTGTCGCTTTAGCTCACACAACTCAGAACATATGTAATTGAGTAACAGTTGGACGGTGCTTTTATTAACAATAAGACTATTATTCGAAGTCAATCATCTTCACATTAAAGATGTGAAATTCTTACCTGAGAATGTGGCTAATAAATCAACCTGTTGACCACGCTAAACTTCTGTATAAATAATTCATAATATATTATGATTGAATGTTGGAAGTCAAACTTTGACACATTGAGGAGAAAATGTTACAACCTTTTAATTGAAGTTGGGTATTATGAGGTTGTAATGCAACTTAATTTACTTACAAGGTTAGCTACAGCCAGCTAGTAGAATACTAATTTTAGGTGAACAATGAATACCCAATATATTAAAATACAAGATTAAAAGTTTCCAGAACTATAATACTATGCATGTGTATATGAAGGTTGCACCCTCATTTGTATAGCTGTAGGTGAGGAGGTAAAGGTGTATCGATATACATACAATGTATGACTGCACATACGGATTCCGGACCGTGGCTACAGACGATACACATGATAGTATTTTAATACATCAATGCGCAGTTTGATCTAGAAACTGACCAGTTTCCTAACTTCTTCGAATTTCTCTAACAGGGACTGTCTAATTCCTTCCCAGAATTCCAATTTACGCAAGCGCAATTGAAGTTTTTATTTTCAATTTTATAAATCAACCTACTGACATAAAAATAAGGATTTTACATATTATTACATCGTTTAGAGATGTGATATTCATTTCTGTAAATAAGGTTATTTAATTCACGTTACATAGCGGTGTCTCTATGAAACAGCACCATCTGGTGTAAAATTTAGATGCTCGCGTTTGCATAAATTCTCCCGCTGATCTTTTTTTTAGCTGATTATATATTATTTTGAATGTCCAAGTCTACTCGTATCATTAAATAATATTAATATTAGACGACACACATTTCCCTATAGAAAAGTTCAGAAATGCCATCAATTTTGACTAATAACTAAATTTTGTCAGCACGTAACAATTCTAAACTTGCACATAGTCTTAAAAAATTTAGAAAGATTTAAATAAAGAAGTTATCTTAGAGAAAAGGTAACGTGTTTTGTAGGCGTGTTCAGTTAAAAAAAAATACAATTCCTGACATGAATCATGAGTACATACTGTTTATAACAATTTTTGCTACCCTTTGAAAATTTTAACTCGCCATTTAACATCTCATTGTTTAAAGAATTTTTGAAACGATTATACAAACTGTGTTCGACAAATAGTTTTCCTAAGATATTCTCTTCCTTTCTTTTTCAAAACATGTTTTATATACAGGCTTTCAATCACAACACGTTTTTATAACAAAAGCAGAACTGAAAGTTTAGTCATTATGATCGTTTGACACCATATCACATATATTTCCAACTCGCAGCAACAACGGAAGACCTACTCGTGGCTTTGCCACGAGCTCTTCTCTAGTTAATATATACAATTTGTTTCCCTTTTCTTGAGTAAACAACCTCTTATGAGTCTTACTTTTGGCATTGTTTTCAATATAGAAGGATACATATTCTGTACAATTAAAGGTAGGGATAATAGGGTGCCAATTTGTTCACATTGCCGATTTCTTGTGCAGAGAACAGTAAAAATTTTAAAATGTAATTGTGCATGAATTTTCAAAATCTATTGTTGTAGTTTGTTATAATTCATTCATTGATATATCAACAAGAAAGAATAGAAGGTATAGACAGGCATATGTATCACACACAAGTTGAGTGTCTTTGTAGATTCCTACCCCCCCCCCCCTCCCCCAAATGCATCAAAATTGACAATAATTGCATATACATCATACAAAAGTTTACTTTGTATGTAAGTAACTCTCTAAAGATGTAAATAAGCACTGCAAAGATGTGTGTACTTAATATACTACTACATTACACTTAGCCAGATAAAATGTAATCAGGGTGAAGCTACAAAGGGCGAGAAGTGCAAATTTACCAATTTGTCGCCATACACACAGAACACCAAATAAAGAAACTGTGTGTGGTGTGGGTAATGCATAGAAGATGGCGGCAAATTATCTCAAATAACCAGTGCGGAAATCAATAAATAGGCTGTTATTTGTTACCTATCCTGCAAATACATTGATAAAAAATGTTATCGTCACATAACATAGCCGATTAAGTTAATGTTTACATATTATGGTCAACGTACATGTAATTCTAATGTACATGGAGGCGGACGTATCAGGCGGGGATCCAGAAAAATTATTTCCAAAAATGATCGGTTGAATTACATTAAATGCTTTGAAAATTGTCTTAAAGTATCGCGCGGGTCAAAATGCATGATATAAGCTATGTACAGTGTAATTGGAAACTTTCATTTTATATCAATATGTAGTAATACCTATTATAACAAATGAGAGTATAGCCCAACTGCCACAAACAATACATGTCTTTTACCGGCACCACCCCCCTCCCCATAAAAAATGAAACAATTGTCGTTTTATTTGCTAAACATGTGTGTGGTTTAAGATTTTTCTAAAGGACATACCCGATTAGAATTGAAAAATGAGTCGTTTAAAACTAATTTTGTCAAATTTGTTAGATTCATTTATCAAATTAATTTTGTCAAATTTTTTAGATTCATAAAATTCATTTATCAAACTAATTTTGTCAAATTTTTTAGATCCATTTAGTTATATTTTGGTCCATTTTGGTAAATAGATGCACCAGCGCAGCTCTAATTTATATATAATCAGGCCATAAATTCGAAATATTTTCAAAAATTAATAGCTTTAAAACCAGTGGATAAAAAAATGAAAGTCGAACTCGATGAGTGCTAATACCTGTGTTGAATGAATGGTACAGTAGGATATGCGCAAAAAAGTCCCGTCTACTCTTTCCTACCCTATATTTATTGGAACATTAAATCCGATTATAAGAGTCAAATTTAATTAAGTACGGATATATATATATATATATATATATATATATATATATATATATATATATATATATATATATATATATATATATATATATATATATAACTGACAAATTAAATTAGGACTATATAGCCCCCCCCCCCCCCCCCCCGAAATTTATATACTGAAAACAGATTATTGAGTACAACATCCGCACACAATTTCAAGAAAATTCCATGGTTTTTTTTTTATCATTTTTGCTAACTAATGTAAGAAATCACAATTACCCCAAACCCCTCCACGGAAAAGGAAATGCTAGGTGATGAGAGAGAGAGAGAGAGAGAGAGAGAGAGAGAGAGAGAGAGAGAGAGAGTCGATGTAAATCACACGTGCGTTAACACCGTTCAAATTTAAGCTTGCTAGTTGGTCTGCCCTATCCTAGCTACCTCCTCTCTTTTCTCCTTTGAGTGGCTTAACTGTCTGTATATGATTGTATCAAATCAAACAATTTCAAATTCTAAATCAAAATTGAATATGACACTACAAAACTCTCTCTCTCTCTCTCTCTCTCTCTCTCTCTCTCTCATATCGACAATGACATTGATACCCTACAATACACTATTCCTATCTGGATTGTTGCCGTTGAGGTTGTAAATCATTATATCTCCTATGGTTTAAAACTTTATCATAACCTATATTTTGACATGTCAATTATTTCATTGAATTTCGTTTCATAGCTAAACCACACTCAGTTTTAATTATTTAGATCAAACAGATCTTTTTTCGCGAGCCGATTTTTACACAGTTGGGGCAAATACACTACTGGTTAAAATGGTTCGGGGGGAAAATACATACAGGACAAACAAAATCACATAGATTCGCAAAGCCAACAGTGTTATCACTAATTTAATTGTTTATATTGTGTGGGGTTAATTCATTAATGTTAATTTAACCATTTTATAACTATTACATAAGAGCTATTAAGACATTTATTTGTAGGAAAGAGCATGTACGAATGATCTTTATTTAGAACAGTTTGATGTTGCTAGGACACAGGTTTTAGATCCATGATTTGATTGGTTAATTTAGATATTGAATTTCGAATTTCGAATCTTGAATCTCGTATTTCGAATCTCGTATTTCGAATCTCGAATCTCGAATGATCCTTCTCGGCTTTCGTACATTCATCATCGGGTATACATTTTTTTTTAATAAAAGCAACGGCATTTTGGCAATGAACCGTATTTTAATTATGATTGATTTTACACGCTTTGTACAACTTGTAGATTTACGCGGAATGCAGTAATCATGACGTAATCTTGACGCAATGCCAAAATAAAATGGATTCTTTTAATCACAAGTATTCGTACACGAACACGTTTAAATGTTAAACCTATCAAAGTGCATTTTTGCTGCTGGTTAGTTCCATTTTACTTTAAGAACACTTGTTTATTTAATCTAGCCACATAATGTTTTATCAGAGAACCATAAGATATGCAGTCTTGAGTTGTTCTAAAAAAAAAAACTTAATAAAAAATAACTCCTATTGAGCCTGCATCTGATACTGTAAAATTGAAAATTTTTAGCTATTTAATAAATAATTGAAAGCAAAGTATAATATCAATATTAAGTTTATCAATAAAACTTCTTAGGTTGCTGTAGATTTTTAAATGCATTTAACAAAAAAATATATAGTTTTTAAATGCATTATCTAAACATTGAACAGATGCTTCAAGTATTGGTGGTCCGAAGTTGATAAAGTAATTGAAGACTTCATGTTAAGGTAATATGAATATTTATAAAAGATCCAAAGTGAAGCTGAAATAAGCAACTTCAATGATAACAAACGAACGAATGTTTACCTTGACCAGAGTTCTTGTCTAGGGTTTCCGTTCAGTTTTGTCGAAGAAATTGAAAGAAGTTGTCAAAGGGACTGATATACTACAATGAAGAATATGTAACAGCAACAATTTGTTACTGGTAAATGTGGTAGTTAATCTTAACATTAGTCGCTAGTTGTTCAATAACCAAATCCGCATTGTGATTTATCAAAACATTAAGTGACATATGTTTGCACCGAAATATTAAACGTTTACATGCGATTGCTATTTATGATTTAAGCGTGTATGCATGCATTATGAATCGCGACTTTACGATTAAACGATTAAAAAAGAAAGTGACAAGAGCCTTTTTATAATTTTAATCTCTTTTATTTCAATAAGCAGATTAGAATTGTATTTTGAAATTTCAGTGCATGCAATTAAATGCGGACATAAAAGAAATATAAGATTAAACAGGACAAAACCCCCTGCATTTCCCTAAAATCCGTATTCAAAGTCCGGTTTAATTTTTTTCAATCATGTATCGCCTGTGAATTTTATCAATTAGAAAACATTTGTCTACACGATTTATTCCGAGAAACATAGGTAACATTTCAATAGAGACGAGTACCTAGTTAATATTCAACTGTACTCAGGATAACACTGGAACTAAAATATATGATTCTATCAGTTCTGAGTAAAATAACATAAGATGACAAACTTCAAGTCTTGATATATCATTAACCATTTCCTCGAAAGACTTGGGAAACATAGCATAAACACTCTACGTTTTTTTTAATGAAATTATCAATTTGATTTCTTCAACGCTATTTCTAGTTATAGATTACAATCATTTCCCTATTTATCAAGATATAACACTATCAGACTGCATATGTATCGACACACACACTTTATATTGAAATATGTACTCAACATCTGTTTTTCAATTTACGTCTGCAATCCCATTGCTGTTGACACTTTACAATAATTACTACAACAAAAGGTATGTTTATTTATGTTTGCAATTCAATATAATTTATTTTAATTATTACTTCATCTTTGCTTTTTAAGAAATAATTCAGATAATAGTTCAGATAATAATATCATTTTGAATGGATTTTAGGGCTCTTGCAGACAGCACTTCACGATGTCTGACCAATCATTACAAAGACGGTAACGATTGCAAAGGTATTGTACATTCTAAATCTCATTTAGAAGTTACAGATAGTAGATCAGTCAGGATGTTGACCACTAATGATATAATTTCATCAATAACGAACAACCTAACCGTCCGCTAATGATATAATTTTAGATTTAAGTCATTAACGATCAAAAATCTTAATACCTAATGATATGGCAAACAAATGTGAAATAAGTACTACCTTGACCACTAAAGATGTACATTTACACAAATTTTCAATTTCATTATGCATTAGTGGATGGATTAGCAACCTTTTTTTTTTACATGTCAACCTTACATGTACACTTGCATGCATGTGTATATAATAGTAAATAAATAGAATATGACCAAGTTTATCTTTTTTTATTTGCATACTATAAATTGAAAAAAAAATGCTCCAATCTTTCCATATTGAAAAAATTAAAAATGATTTAAAAATATCTCACAAATGGAACTGAAACAACTTCAAGACAGATAAAATTGAATTTCTACGAAAAGGAGCACAAAACTTGAGGGGGAGTTGAATCTTTTTCAAAGTATGAAAAGGGTGAATGAACAAATATCAATAAATTTTATACCATAGTAAAAATAAGCGCCTTATTTACCAAAACACCAAATTTTAACCCAGAATGGGAATTGCACCCAAGTCTCTCTTTTCTGAGCGCTTTACTTTTAAGCTATCTAGGTTTATGGTGGTATTTTGGTGTGTTTTTAATATAATGATGCCTCCTTTTGTAAAAACATTTGGCGAGCAGATTTCCATCTGATTGAACTAGCCCCCCCCCCCTTACTATAGACTGTTAACAGGTTAAATAATCAATATCGGGATATAAATCATAAACTGTAAATATGAATCCTCTGTCAACAGTTACAATCTCGATGGCTCAGAAAAAACAAATGAGCGAAACTCTTAGTGTACATGTACTTACTGTAAAGCGGCAAAATACAAACAATACATTTTCAGCATGCTCGGTCATTTCACACACCGCTCCCAATATCCGAGTCGATCTCCGAACATGAACATGACGCATGCTTCATCAACGGCCCCAAGAGGCCTGCCCCTGCAATCTCCGCACTTTCACACTTTCTGTCTGATTCAACGTTTAACAACTGTAACTTTAATTTTGAGAAGTAAACTGTGAAGACGCGAAACAGCATCCAAACACCAAATTCAAACATGGCCGCCACCCCTCTGGGTCACCTGTTACTAAGGATGTTATACTAATGCGCGGGTAGTTTAAAATGTCATTTACGGTTAGAACAAAAGCATGAAAATGGCACGGAGAATTAGTTTTGTTTTAAGTATTAAATTATAAGGAATGAATTTAATTTTGACGTATGTTATACGATATAACATAACTTGGGGCAGTCGAATTGATAAGACTAGTTGCTATTGTGGTCTGTAGAACAATTGAATCACTAAGTTTAATATGTGGATTCGTTAGATATAGATTAGAACAACAAAGAATATCAAACAAAGTTGGTTGAATTAAAACTACAAAAACATTAGTGATCATGTCGGTGTAGCAAAGAATATTGACCAGTGTAGCAACCTCTAATGATACGCCGTCCACTAATGATATAATGTTGCATTAATGGTCAGTATGTTGACCACTAATGATATAATTTCATCAATTAACGAACAACCTAGCCGTCCGCTAATGATACAATTTCAGATTTATATCATTAGCGGTCAAAAATCTTAACCTCTAATGATATGGCAAAAAAATGTGAAATAAGTACTACCTTTACCACTAATGATATACATTTGCACACATTTTCAATTGCATTAGTGGATGATTTTGCAACCTGTAATGATAAAATATCATAATATAATATACATGTGCTCTATACTTTCAAAGGCAAAATATCAAGGAAAAAATAACGACATTTGCATTTGCAAACAAAATCTACTTAAGTTATGTCATAGATGGACAGGTCATGGACAATGGTGGCTAATGTTGAGTTTAATATGTTATACAACCTCTGTATAATGTTGGAAAAGATTTGATTTTGATACGATACTACATAAGAATTGGTTAAATTGTGGGGGGGGGGGGGCAAGTTATTTGATCATATATATAGTCCTTTATTGTAATATATACCATTCTGACATTGTCAATGACATTTTGCCGTTTTACTTGAAATGAAATAGTCGCATACAGACAAAATACACACAATTTATGACTTCGTTTGTTTACTTCAAATCCAAATTGATCATCGTTAAAAAATGAGTTGTGCTAGATATTTTTAGTATAGGAAAATTTTGAAAAAAAGCATTTTTACGATATTAAAAAATTATTGTAAAACTTTTAGAGATATCTCATTAACATAACAAGGTCCAATTGATAAGATTAGTTGCTATTGTTGTCTGTAGTACAACTGAATCACTAATCTGTTGTTAAGTTGAATAGGTGGGTTTTTTAAATATAGATTAGAAATACAAAGAATATCAATTAAAGTTGGTTGAATTTAAACTACTTAACCAATAGTGATCATGTCGGTGTAACAAAGATTATTGACCCAAGTTGAAAATTGACACAGGATAAAATTTTATCATTAGTGGTCAACATCCTGACCACTAATGAACATTATATCATTAGTGGACGGTGCATCATTAGAGGTTGCTACATTCCACGTTTTCAGTCTAATGAAAAATTAAATGACTGAAGTCGGAAAAATCAACCTTTGAAATGTCAAATCACCCAAGTCGGCAAATATAGCGGACAGTATAAAAGAGTTGTAGTTTTGAAATTGAAACTTTTAAATACATACATGTGCAGTTAGACCGTGAAGAGAAAGATACACTTCTGTTCAAAGACAGTTCAAAACTCAAAAGTCGGAGTCAATTTTCAACGTGTCGATGTCATAAGAGAAAATTCGTGGCCAATGATCCTATCGATACAAAATGTTAATAAATATTGCATTTGATTCAGTCGATCAACTTAAAAAATGAAATCCACAAACACTTGTATTCAACGAATATTGATGAAACAACCACAGTACATTCTTCTGACGACTGGTTGGCAAACCAAGGCTTTAGTCTTTCCCCCACTAGTTGTAGCAGTTATTGCTTTTCTATTATACGTAAACACCATCAAGATATGGACAAGAAGAATTGTAGAATAGCACCAACCACATAAGCCAATGACACTACCGTACCTGAATGGTCAATACATATCAACGTCGGAAACCCACGGTTGATTACGCGTCGTTCCTCTCATCATCATCCGTGGGTCCCTTTAAACTTCAATGCTGGTATTGAAGCACACAAGTTGATTGGTTGGTCATATTGCACCCTGAGTAAATTGGTCCAATCAACAAGTCGCTTTTAAAGCTCGTTCGTTACAGTATTCAATTGGCGATCGCAGAACGATTTGTTTTGATAGCAAGGCTACAGTAATGCAACCTTTTAAAACAGAAGAGTACCGTCACTGTTACGACTAATTTGATTGTGTGATATTTATAAATATTTGATCAATAAAACGAGCGTCGTAATTTGAAGATACCCATGGGTAATTGAGAGAGGAACGACGCGTATAAATTAACCGTAGGGACGACAATACACGTACATGTATATACTTTTTTATGATTTCGTTTAAAGATCGTTTTTTGCGTAAACGACTGAGATAGGCATCCTATAGTTAAATGTTCTACGTTAGATTATTTGAATAACAATTGTTCACATGCTTTTTCAATTTCTCTTTTATTTCAGATGTCGGGAGGATTAAAAACAATGATGAAATCAACGGTGCATGTGTGATATATAATATTACATGAAAACAATAATCACTTTTTTTTGCTGCATTTCTTTTGTTGATGAAAAATCTATGAATTCAATTGTGATTTATTTTATCATATATACCAGTGAATTTTGTTGAAAACAAAACTATACATCAAAATGCCATGGAGAAGTCAGCTCCAAAGAAAAGCTTGAGATTGAGATGGAATAAAGATCAACTTTAATTTTGAAGCAGCAACTGAAACCAACACTGAACAAGTGAATATTTGCAGATTGAAATTATTTGAAGCAACATATCCCCAGCTGGACTCCATGTTAAAAAAGTTGACCACAAATGAACAGTGTTTGCCAGTACTACCCATCGAATGTTATATTTTTAACACTGGATTAATGATTTAAATTTCATAGTTCCAAATTTTCCCCAGAAGTTGGACTTAATTTCAACACTGTTTATTGAAATGTCACATGCGCCTGGTAAATTATAATTGAAAATTCAACAATTGATAACATTTCTGGATAAAAATCAATGTCTTCAGTATCGCCTCTGTTGAACCACCGATGTCTTTAGTAAAGCCTCCAAACCACCTCCACCTTCAAGAACAGTATTTTTTTTCCTTTGTGTGTGACTTTTATGTGGATAGAAGGGAGATAGAATGTTTACCAAGTGAATGATAGCTTAATCATAACCATTAGTTTTGAGAGTCCCCAACACAGAATTTCAAGACCACTCGTCATAAAAAATCTGGTGAACTGGTTGTATGATGTTGAAGCATCAAAGTTTGGGCCAATCAAGGCCCGAAACTAGATTTCTGAGACCATCCCATAGAAGGTCCTTCTCCACAACTTGAATTTGATGAGCCTCTGACAAGCTGTAAGGTAGAAAGGACTATATTTCTTATGAAATTCAAATTCAAATATTACTTATCTTAATGTTTGCATGAAAATCAAGATGATCCCATCTGATAAAGCTATTCAAAAGGACCATTTGACTGCTTTGTCATTTAAGTTGCTTCTTGTTGATTAATTACTACATGTAAATAATAAACTAACAATTGTTACCAGTTTCTAATTTAGGCAGCACTTTGACTGTACGTAGAAAGGAGACAAAGCAAGCACATCAGGCTGGTTCAGTGCTCAAACACTGAACACAAACAGATAACAATTACAATAGTATAATGTGTTGGCTATTGATAGAAATAGAATGCGCGTTTATTAGTTTTCATCAATTTGCATCAATTAAAAATGATTTGTTTGAATGCAATGTATTAATATTGCAACTTTTATTTCTCCAGGCACTCCACAACAAGCTTATGCAAACCATGTTTGTCCGTTCATTATGCACATGCGAATGTAATGCCACTTAGAGAATAAAGGTGTTTGGCGTCAATAATAACCCCCAAGGTACATTAACTACCACCAAGTCGTAATGTGGAGGTGGCTCCCTTACTCAGAAAAACGCCGTTTTCACAACCAAAGTCGCTATGACACCATATTTGACAAAGCTAAGGAATTGAATTATTGATGAAATATACTTCAGTGGATAGTCTTCTTTATAATTCTCTTACATATTGGACTTGATTATTAACAGGAAAAACAGCAGAAGAACCCACTGGATGGAGTTATAGCACTAATTAGAAATACTGAGGTATTCATCATTATTTACTAAAAGATGATTTTATTCTCTGATACACTTAAGATGAAAAGCAAATAAAAGATACATTATAATAAAACTAAGATAAATTTTGATACTATTTTCAATGAGGAAGTGCTAAAACATGTAATTTCTATGCCATAATACTGAGGGGTTATTATTATCGATACAATTTGTTTCACTGTTATGCAAGATGTAAAGCAAATTAAAATTACATATAGTCAAATGAATAGAAAATTGGATACTATTTCAATGATATAAGTGCAGAAAACATGTTATATTTATACAATTTATACTTCTTTTTTTTTGCTGTAGTGACTGTGGGTCAGTCTGTCAAGATCAACATTGATGGGCGCCAAACAGAGATCTGTGAGAGTGGGGACTACACTAAATGAAGCAGAACCACTGCAGCGTGTTAAAGCCTTACCGTTTATCTCATGATCATCATTGTCAGCAGGGTGCTCATACACTAAAATGTCAGAACATGATTGCTCTCTAAAGTGATTGGAAAAAGATGCGGGTTATCAAATAAAATCATTCTCTTAGCTATAAATCCGTGATACGTTTTTGTACATTTTTACCGATTCATAAATAAAGTTTGAAAAGATATATCACATTACTGTTATCTTCCTTATGACTACTTAAAATGCGTTCATACACTGAGGTACATGCATAATGTATATATATATATATATATATATATATATATATATATATATATATATATATATATATATATATATATATATATATATATATATATAATGATTGAAACCAGAAAATACATGGAATTAAAACAATATACGATGGTTTCGTTGAAATTCTTAACCCTCAGTATTTAGTGAAACTCATTGTAGGTATCTTCAAGGAAATTTGGCCTTACATTGCAGATATTGTATATCATTGACCGTTTGATTTTATGGCTGAAACAAACAACCGAAAATCTATCCATGGAAATTATTGTTTACAAATGATGAGATCGATCACAGTGTGATACATTCTAAGGAACTTTTATTTTTGTACAGATAAATAGACACGTCTCCTATAAAGGAGAGATAATTAGAATCATTAAAAATCTGTTGTTTTCCTTTTTTATGTGTAAATGTTTTAAAAGTATTGATTCCAATTGTCTAGTGCAATTTCTTTAAATCCCCTGAAATATGAGTGTACAATGTTATCACCTAGCTGAGCTTCATTTCTAAAGGTATCGTAAAAAGTCTGATGAATGCGAGATTTGTCAACTTGATAGCTCATTTGTCCGTTGCGTTGCTTTGATGTCATAAACTTTTCACTGGTTCTTCTCAAGAATCACTGGGCCAATTTCAACCAACCTTGGCATAAAGTATCCTTGGGGAATTTCACATACATTAATTTTTAACCTGAAGAGGGATTTGCGGCCATATTGTACATTTGATGATAAAAATGCAAAGTTAACATTTCTTGAACCGACTTGGTTCTGCCCAAAACTATGGTCCAAAGATAAAAGAAACAATAAATTTGAGGCTTTACGTGTTGTTTTGTTTGAAAATTATTGTGCAGCTACAGAATTACCTTGACCATATAAAAATCTGACAAATATATAAAAAGAGGTTGTTAGTGTCAATTTTACAACCACTTGATGAGAAAAAGGATCGAAGTATGCCAATTTAAGTAGTTTATTAATATGCCTCAAAATAGGGTACCCTATTCTAAAAACAGTCATTTTGCACGTAATTGTTAGTGTCTATGGAGGTACGTTATTGTTATATTTACATTGTCTATATTTGCATAATAGAATATGTTCAAATCAAATATTTTCATTGAAAAATGTATATGAATATTTTATTTAAAACATTTTTTTTACTTTTACCCAAAAGGGTTACACTTATAGAACATGTCATTTCTATATTAAAGAAGTAACAAATTCTCAAAAATTATTCTGAATGTAATATATAATATTATTAGGTAAATTTAGAAACGCGCTAAATCAAATCCAAGCTAACTTGTTGAAAAATCATATTTCGCCAAATATCATACATGCTTAATATAGTTACTGTACGTTCAAGGTAAACGTTTAATTTTTTTGGAAACAAGAGCCAGGATTATTTTTTTTTTTTAATCACTTCATCACCAAAACTGATGATGTTATGTGCATATATCTATCGCCGGTTACATTTACTCGTACATGTTTGCTCATTTAACCTCTCTTTGACATCAAAGGATAAACGTTCATTTTAGAGACAAGAACCAAGAAAAAGAGGAAAGCTACAAAAGAGCAGTTAAGGCTAATGTCAAAAAACGTCATGCCAACAGGGCATCATGTTATATAAAACATGCGATGTATGAGAATACATCATAGCAAACATTGCTGCGTAATAATCAGATATACATTTACAACAAATGTCAAAAATGATCACTTCATGTATATTTAATACTCGTGTGAATGTAATCTGTATCTCTTTTGGCTGTTGGTACAAAGGTGTCGAAAACATGTATTTCATCTGCTTTGCTGCATTATCATTGACTATTAATATACTTATTTCCAATCTTAAAATATTACGTCTTTCATATTTTAATTGTAAAATGTAATGTTTCATGCAATTAAAAGAAAATAAATAAAACAAATATAAAAAAAAATTAAATTGTCGTTCGCCTACCATATCTGCAGTCTATATAAAAGCTATATAGATATTCTATTACTTCGGTGTGAAAAAGACATTACCATAAAATTCTCTATGAACATGTATATATTAACATGTATGTATATTCTGTTAAAATATTTTATATTTAAAATTAACAAAAAAGAAAAACAAAACAAAACAAAACAAAACAAAAAAACAGGAATGAAAGTTTGTAGAAATCGCCGACACGAATAATTTAGAATTAAAATATCTATAACTTGAAATGCTACCGACTCTAACAAAACTTGATAACTCAAACTATTTTTAGAGTTTACGTACATGTATATTTCTACTAATAAAAAACTTGAAATT
Organism: Magallana hongkongensis; assembly: GCA_015776775.1. Taxonomy (NCBI): domain Eukaryota; kingdom Metazoa; phylum Mollusca; class Bivalvia; order Ostreida; family Ostreidae; genus Magallana; species Magallana hongkongensis. Next base: position 34,688,385 of record CM027470.1, read on the forward strand.
ACAAATTACCGATAATTACACTCTCAAAAGGGCCATGGAGGTAAATCGAAAAAAGTTATATTTTTAATGTTAATGCATATATATTTCAATGCAGTTATATCTATTAAGTTATATTGTACACTTTTATATCATAATATACTAGCAATAAGAACAGAAAATGTTGTGCATATAGGAGAAATCAATAACAACAAATTCAAATATATACTAAACGCATGATGTTATTGGTATATCAATATATATTTAAAGATAAAAAATTTTTAAAAAAAAGAAGAAGAAAAGACCGGCAGGATTCGAACCCAAAACACTTCAAATTCTTTATTAGGAAATACAGCACGAAACCAGTGAGCTATGCGGGATTACATAGCACTGAATAAAAATGTTATTTAAAACAACATAGTCATATCGCCAAATAATATTTTGAAAAAGTATAAAATTGGTCATCTCTGGGTCATTTCTCTATATATCTTTTCTTACGCGGCATATTGTATGTTGAAATACCGGCATGTCATCTCTACAAGTTCAAATTCGTGAATAAAAAGACCAAGAAACAACAAAATTATTTAAGGACAACTGTAATTATAAATAAGTAGTTTTTGTATAAATTGCGTCGCATTGCTATATTCAGACCCATATAAAGATTTAATCTTTTGTATTTTAAACATTATTCTACCAATGATACGTCCAAAAGAAACCAAATAAAAACTTTTGATTCAGAATATATGCACAATTGCTAAATTTTTTACTCTTCCTATGAGTCCAAATTTCTGTCAAATCTACCTATTAAGCGCCTACCTTCTTTTTAGTACATTTATTACAAACAAACCGAGCATTGAAATCCTTGTATAAACAAAATGAAGCTACAACTGTTTTAACCAAACAATTCAATGAACAACTCTGAGATGTAGTTATGAAAAACAAATTGATTTTGTGCTTTATTAACTCTTGATACTGTGTCAGACTATCAGATTAACCCGGAAAATTTCATATGTACATGAATGTGAAATTGAGAATATTTATGTGATACATGTAATTATTATAAAAACCCTTACATTTTAAACGTGATATGTTTATGCCGTTAAAGAACTGTTTTTTGAATTTAAAAAAAACAAACAAACAAATTAAAAAACTACTAGTATTTATAAATGTCAAATGTTTTGAAATATTGAAATAAATATAACCATTTCCTTAAATGATGTTGTTAACATTACATAACCACTTAACATTGTTACATGTATCTTTTTCACACATTCACATAATTTCCTCAATATTAAATTCAGCATTTATATGTTTGATTAAGGGTGTTTAAATGCAATTTTGGAGAGATCATGTCTTCAAATCATGTTTTTGGTTTTACAATTGTAATTCCTTTGCTGTTGACTCTATACCTTGATAATTGCACAAAAGGGTATGTTTTGTTGTTTGTAATTTGCAGGGTTTTTGTTTTTGTTTTTTTTTAAATGTATCCGTATATTTAATTTAGAAACAACTCGCTAATTACAGTAAGAAAATAATGATTGCATTACTTAAAATGGATTTCAGGGCTCTTGCAGAGTGTTTGACCAATTTTTACCAAGAAGGGAACGATTGCAAAGGTATTGTACATTTTAAGATTCACACGTAGGATATAGAAATAAGGATAACAATATTTTGTAGCTAAATACTCATCAACCTCAGTTATAGTAGGACACCATTTCAATTAAAAAGTATTGTAGTTTTCGAAGAGGATTGGCTTTTAATACATGTTTTTATATACTATTTTGAACTTTACCAATAACCGTGCATGCACATGTTCGTGGTATACATCCTCCGAAATATGTCATGCAAGCTTTTATTGTATTCACTACCAGGGGGTATTCTATGGTTATTATTTGTCAATGTTATTTAATTCATAATAACCAGTTATAAATATTACTTTATAATATGTAGAATGTCCGACTGGTTATTACGGTGAGAACTGCTCACAAATTTGCCCATCATCACTTTATGGCCATCTTTGTGTCCATAAGTGTGACTGTTTTCCTTGTCATCACGTCTACGGCTGTTCTTCTACTCTCTTTATAGAAGGTAAGATACTCTCAGTGCATGTAAAAACAATTTTTTACTTCCTCAATAAGGTATTCCACCCCTCACGTTTTGATTTCATTGCAAAGATGTTCATTATAATTGAAATGAATATGATTTTATTACTTTAATCCTAACAACAAGATCATCATTTCATGATCACACAACATTCCCAAAGAAAATCCATTTGAATTAAAGAAACAAACAAGTTTTTTGGGGAATTATTTTCTCGTACGGAAGGATTTTTTAAGACGAAAATGACAGAAACAAGCAATTCTATGAATTTTCAATATACTTTTCTTTTTATTATACTTTATTCATTGTTCACATTTTGAATAATTGATAAGTTTGTGAAATGTTCTATACGTCCTGTGTGACTTGTACAAAACTACATTTTGAGAAAGGTCATAGACGTTTAGCATAAACATATGCAAATAACAGAAACTTTTTTGAAGCCAAATTATGCGAGATTTTTACCTTTGAAGTCTATATCTAAAATTTTTACATTACTGACCCCAATGTATATTATGTCAAAATAATACTGAATACATATCTAGGCAAACTGTATCAATCTTATAAAATTCTTGCAATTGATATTCAAAATGTTTTTTACTTTAAATCAAATGGTAACTAATAGAGATTATCAACTTTAAGTGCAAAAAGGTCACAAAAAACATTTCAGCAGCTTCGTGCATTTTTTTTGTTCATTATCCCTCTATTCAGTGTGAGCATTGTGCACTATTTCAAGAAAAAAGTTTGCTTAATAAAAAATTGACAACAAATCCTACTTAGGCTGATATCACATTCTAGGTGCAAAAAGGCCAAATTGAATTGGCCATAACTCAGATTATCTTTGTATTTTTCAAGTATGATTTGTATTCAGATTTCAATGATATTCTTCTCAAGAAATTCTTGATACAATTATCTTTGTATTTTTCAAGTATGATTTGTATTCAAATTTCAATGATATTCTTCTCAAGAAATTCTTGATACACGAACATTGAGGAGTGGGATACCTTAAGATTATTTTCTTAATGATTTATAATATATACCAATAACATGGTTTGCTTATAATTATCAATATTCAAATGCATCTTCAATATGATATACAAATTGATGCTTTGAATATTTGTTTTTATAGTATTACTTTGGTGTATATCGTCAGTGATAGTGCTATACCATATAAAATATAATCGCTCATTCATTTTCACCAGAGACAGCGAGCGATTACATTACAACTCAGGATAAAATAGAAGACAAAAAGCAAGCACAAGGAAACAAATCAACCACTTCTGGTAGAATTATAATTATTTCAATAGGATCTGTATTATGCTTCATATTAATACTTGTAATAATACGAGAGTTGTGATTATTTTGCCAATTTCTCCAACCCACTGGCAAACGGACAGTCATCAATGATGTTTATGAGCATATTGCTGAAATAAACAGCGTGAGAGTAGATTGAAACCCAATATTGTTCAGAAACTCCCAAAATGATTTAAACTATTGAAATGAATACAGTGAAATGAAGAATTTCGAACTGATTTTATTTTAATTATTTATAACATTCCATAAAAAAAATGATTTTTCTATTCAAATTTTATTTAGATTTCTATGCAAATTGTATAAGTTTATAATTTGCTGTTAGTTTTTTCATTATTATTAGTAATTTACATATAAATTTAGATATACTTTTATGGTTATTCGCAGTTGATAACGTCATTATAAAATTTTAAAATACATGTATTCTGAAACGAATCGTATTAGGCACAGAGGATAGCAAATACAATGAGCTTTAAATTTGACTGGAGTTTTTGTGTTCGGTTTCCGTTGAATGTTGTAGAAAATTCTGCAAGTATTCACACTAACTCCGGGAAAAACCATAACTACAGAGAAGAATGCTTAAAAATTACTGAGGTAAAATGGGTTCCAGTGCTATTGCGACGAACGGAGAGGTTAAGCATTTGAACCTGTACGTCTATCGATACGTTTGAGATTTGTACATGTATGTTTGCATGTACAAGCTCCAAATCTGCATGTGTACCCTTATAAGTAAAACAATTTGATATTTTCAACATGTTCAATTTACCATACTGTTTATGGTAAAATTTTATAACTATGATGAAACAAAGTGTACAGCCGCCTTATAACTTATCCTCTCATTCACTTTCATTCTTGTTTACGCTTATTCCATATTTACCCCTGCGAATATGTTCGGAATGTTTTCTTTATCGTTGCCAAGTGCGTAATAAATCCAGAGGTGCTCGAACGAAAGTTCACGAGACTTTACTGAGATTTGTTCAGTTCCTGTGAAATTTCGAGCGGACGTATAAGTGTTCGGATGATATTCTCAAAATACGTAAGTACTGGTCGTTTTTCATATCATATCCTACTTTGATTTATGTTAAAACGAGAAAAGCTTTCAAGATATATGTCTTATTACACCATCTAGCAGTTATTTTATTAAACAATAATATTCAGAACAGAGTTATCGTTCGTGTTTAACCACGTGTAGAGTGGTTGAAAATATAAACATTGGTTGCTTAATAAAATCATAGCCATGTTTGATGCTTGTGGTGTGCAATGTCATACTTTTAAAAAAATAATGGGTGTCTGTTTTGCATTTAAAATTAGTATATCGAGCCATTTTCAAGGAACATTCTGCATAAAATGGTATAGTCTGTTTCACTATTGATGTTATTACTAGGTTAGGCGCGGATCGAAAATTAATCCTTAGGAGGGATCTCCTTTAAGCATGTTAGTTGTTGCAACAGCAGAAAAAAAACTAAGTTTTGTATAGTCACATTTATTTCTTCAACACAATTTGTTCACCAATTAATGAAGATAAAGTTTAAAATCAATAAACCTCTAGATTTTATATTTGACTACAAGAACCTAGATACTGTGAAATAGACTTTATACAATGTATATATTTCAATGTCCTTATCGTTATTCATTTGAAAGTAAAAAATAACACTGATAACAAAATTCGTACTTATTTTTGATGCACATTTTGTTCAGGCTGCTAAAAAATACACTGAGACTAGATGATCTTTGCATCGAATCGAATTTACTGACACACAAAATAATAAAAAAATTAATGTGAACAAACTTTTTTTGCTCTTTTGAAAAGAATACCAAATAACAGCAATATATTATGTAAAATATTTTTTGTTGATGGACAAAAGTTCATTTACAGACATTTAATATGAATGAATTATGAAATAATAGAAGTTTATACTTTCTTATGATAAATTAATGGTTTATTTATTCACATTTATTTATTGTATTTCATAAACAGTTTTACGGTAAATAAAGGTTTTACAATGATTTTTTTCTTTTTTTGTCATTGACCACCCATTCGTACATGTACACATATTCACATCAATAAAGTAATGTGTTTTAAATTTAAACAGGTAAATGGAAGATATATAAAAAAATAAGTAAATCAATAACTGCTCTCGATATAAAGGAGTATAAAGTATTACACTGCAAGTTTTGTTCAAAAATATTTTTCCAGAGTGACCACTGGTTATTAGAAATTGACATTTTTAAATTGTGAATTGCCTCACATCTTTCAATGTAATATTTCATTCTTCAAAGGCCACACATATTTGTAAATCTACTTTGTAACAAGCATGAATAATATACTGTTTGCAGCATAATATAATCAAATTTATTATCTTGTTGTTACCATTCAATCGTGTCTCATCTAAAATAATATTAATAATATTAAAACCGACTCTTTCAGAGGTTGTTGTGTATATATGCAGGCTGAAACTCTCCAGAAGTAATATTTTTTCACACATAACTAACAATGCAGTATAGTTTCTATTTCAAAGAGAGCTCTTCATTTCATTTATATACTGAAGTGGGAATAATATTGTTCTTGTTCACAGAATTATAAATCACTTTTGGACATTCTTCATTTAATAAAATAGTTTAAAAATGAATAGGTAAATATGGACCACTTCTTATTTCAATAACATTTTTGTTCAATGACATACATTAAAAAAATGGAAATTGCAGATTATAATATTGTTGTACTGCATTGCATATATCCTTGAAATATTGAACGTTTGCTGAAACATTTTATTTTTTTAAAAGTTGCAATCATTTGATAAAAAAATAACAACATTTTGATAGCATTGTTTGTGGAAAACACTGTTGTTATTATCCCTTATATTAGAATTAAACCATACTGGAACATAAAAAAATGTTTTATGCATACATTTCATTTTCAGTATTCTTCATGACATATAGCCAAGTGGTAAAAACATCTTAATTTTTCGGTATCAAAATATCTGAGATCAATTAATCACTTAAATTAAATATTTTTTTTACAATGTCTCTACCATTAATTACGAAGATTATATCTAACCATTGCTTGTTTTGTTTTTGTGAATTTCTTAATCCAAAAGAATTTTAAAAACTTGATTAATTTTTTTTTTTAGTTTTGACATTTTGATTTTTATATAAATTCAAATAAATCTTTACAAAGTAAAGATATTTTTTCACATTTTGGTGAGTGAAGAGAAATAAATTAATGAATAATTAAGTGTTAGCAAAATGAGAGTTTTTACAATTACAACCCGCCCAATTGGCGTGATTATCCGTCTATTCCTTTGTTGTATCAGTGATTTAGTTTTTGGTAGAATAATATTATAATTTGATTCAGTAATGTTTTTAATTATATTGAAAAATTAATTCCGAGCAAAACAAAAGTTGTTGAAACCCAGTCTAGTTTTCATTTAGAATGAAGAAAGACCTGTTGAGAATTTTTTAGAAGCCAATCGAAAGAATTTTATTTTTTGAACTATTTACCATTAAGGTCAGACAACACGTACCTCAATTTTATATGACATTTTCCAGGAATTTGTTAATGGTTTACGTCTATTCCGACATGCTTTCTTGTAAAACATTAAGATACCTTACCAGGCATTTCTGCAATATACAAGAGAATGCAATTTTCTATATAATCCTCTTGAAAATACACTTGAATTGCTGATATAAAAATAATTAATACAGAACAGCGAAATTCACTATATTGGGCCGGGTTTTCAACTTATAACCATTAGAACCTACGCTCCTAGCAGAGAACAGCCACGGCTCAAACCACTCAGCCATCTAGGCATATATCCATATACAAGAAAATTTTAATGATTTTTAAAATCGTTATAAAAATAATATATTTTAATTGGAGCTCTTTATTACGAGGAGATACAAAAAATATGCCCGAGGAACTAGTCGTCTGACCCAGAAAATGTTGAATAAAAATCTAAGTTATCAAGAGCAGCAAATAAAGAATTAACTGAGCCGTCATGAGTTATCAAAGTATCGTCTGCATATCGTAACATTTCATGTTTTTAATTTAACAAAAAAAGATTTTACTTTTTTGTAGTCTTGAAATATATCTGATGATCATTGTGATCAGACCACTCCGTGTCTCCAATTTGACCAACCGGCAGTCAAATCTTACCAATACATATCAAATATGATCAGTTTAATGGTGCCATCAATTGTTTTACTGAATATATACAGCCCTTCGTTTCTCTTTTCCTGTCTTTGGTCATGAGCAGTAAATGACTTCTAAGAAGCTGGCTGAATACCTGTTAAAATTTCTATTGTCAAACGAAAGTGTCCAATTCTTTTTATAGTTGATATAAGAGTTGTTTAACAGACAAATGGCCCGTATAATCCAAAGAAAATCAACAATTCCGTATTATACCGATAGTTATTAGACATCACCATACTAGTGTCCCTGGTGATAATGGTCTTAGGCCAAAGACAACCGCACGTTGATTAAAAGAAAAAAAAATGAAAATTAACTTAAAGAACTCTTCAAGACGTTTTACTTAATATCAACAACAAACTTTTGTTAATGGGAATTATTTTCCTTGAATAACAAAATCTTCTACATCCTAGACTCATTGTTTAGTATTTATTAAGCCGGAAAATAAGTTGTATAATTGGAATTGTTTTTACTACATGAAAAATATTGATGCATATTCACTGCTATTTTTATGTTAAACATTTGAAACACACAATTCTAGTTATGCGATCCTATTTCATGTATCATAGAGTGAAATTTCAATGCACTATTATTAAAACATTTGAATTAAATTTTAAATTTACATTCCTTTATTTGATATCAAGCTGCTATATTTATATCACATTCTATTTTTAAAAAAACATAAATTCGAAAAAAAATTGTTTTGTAAGGCGTAATTTCTTAATAGTATTAAATTACATGTAACTCTTACTCTGTGGACCTGATATAGTTGACTCACTCAAATTGAAGTTTTACTTAATGTTTATAGTGTTGATGATATTGTTTATAATTCTTATTTTTAAATTTTTGTTCATCATTGTCGAGAGTTAGGCTTCATATTGTTTGGATTTACAAAATTCCCACATTCAACTTAAAGTTTAAATAAAGTGCTTTTTACATCTACAGTATTCAAGTTTTCTTGTTACCGTATAAACAGAAACACCTTATTTTCCCCGGTGATAGTTTGTTGGAGATATCTTAAGGGTGATTTACACGGGGCTGCTGCATGTACTTTGTAGCAGTTAGATCCTGTCCATCAACAACATAGCGAATCACGAGATAATCTTATTCAACATAACAAAAATACAACCAAAGAGCAGAAGATTCTCCCGCTTGTTTCAACCGTCAAACCAGCGTCGCTATTTTTTAGTATCTGTACATCCTAAGGACTAGCACAACCACACTCCAGACCTCGATCCTTCCCAGCATGCTACGCGCTTCCAGCTACACATTCGGAGTGTTTTGTGTGTGGATTTCTTATTGTATGCTAAAATGTGCTAAAATGTGCTTTTAGGCGTCCATTCCTTGCCATTCTTATCTGCGAAAAGTTATCTTGTGGCGGCAAGTGACAAAGGTTCGTTCAAACACGATTATATCAGAGATGGAAGGACATGCAATCGGACAGTCTTGTCTGTAGGATCGACTGATGGTCATTCATGATCAAAACGCAACCCTACAATAGAAATTTCTAAGAGCGAACCTCAAGAAATTTGTGTGACAGTTGCTGATATTACGCAATGTAGAATGTACCTCACACAAGTCAAGACCTTAAGCAAACGACACCGGAACGCAAAAAATGATTTTAAAAAGTGTTAGACGAGTGTAACTGGTGGAAAAGCTGCCGCTTAAACACTTGAGTTCCAAAGACATTCAATGTTTTTTAAGCCAGTTGTAATTCAAGACCATGTGACAACGCTACGAAATGACTGATAGAGATCGCCGTTGGCAATCTTAACACTAAATGCTTCGATTTAGAATTGAAAGTTAAAGACCTAAAGGAAATTTCATCGCTTACCGGATGAAAGCAGACTTAACGAGTATGATCACCTCTCACAAACGCGTTATTCAGGCATCAAAGAGCATCTCAAGTTCAAGAAACTGTGTTATCAAAATCAACTCCGCGCTCAGACTAAGGACACCGGGAAATAACAGAAGCCAATTCAAAATCCGTCTTTTTCAGTCGAAAAAGTGCGCCAGGTAATGCTCATTGTTGGACGTCTCTTTTTTCGAAGCTAGAGAGAATTATAACGGTGTGAAATTTTAATGAATTTTTATTGAAAATATTTAAAATTTTGTATTAAAATTCAAATGTACATTTCTTCATTTGTTATCTAGTTATTATATCTATATCACATTTCTTAAAAACATAAATTCAAAAATTGAAGTTTTGCTTATAGTGCTAACTAATATTGTTTACACTTTTTATTTATATCATTTTGTTTGTCATTGTCATGCGTCAAAAATTAGGCTACATATGGTTTGGGTGTAGCTTTTGGATTTCCAGAATTCCCCCTCCCCTTCCGACGTAGAGTTCTAATGAAGTGTTTTTTACCATCCAGAGTATTCAACTTTTATTATTGTCGCGGGATAAACGGAAAAAGAAACAACTTATTATTATTATTTTTATGATTATATGATATAATATAAACAAAATATTGTTATCCGAGTAGTCCCCGATTTAACAGGAAAAATCTAACAACACTTATATTAATTAAGTGCTCTTATCAGAAATACTGTATCAGATTATCATAGAACAGGAAGACTATACGTGTATATGTAAGGCCTTAGTAAGTTGATGTTCATGTTTTAATTGGAGATAAATACATTGAGGGGGAAGTTGGACAGTATTTTTTAAAATAGGTTACTCAGACTTGAGAGTTTTGTGATGTGACAAAATGACCATACGTATTATATAACATTTAATGCCCATTTTTAAACAGTTGTGCATTATATATGTATAAAATATCAGCGTAAAAATGTAATGCATTGTTTACAACGAACGGTACTTCAATTTTTACATCAATTCACGACACGATCTAAATTATAATGATATATTCTTGTTATATTTTTCGGAGAGAAAGAAAAATGTCCCGCATCTCTTCAAAATTCGTAAATAAGATCTTTCCCTTCTCGATTATTTGTTTAAGTTGCATATTCCTAGGCACTACGTCGAAGTTAACAATGACAAATAGATCTAAGATTACTAAATGTGCAATTAGTTTTGAGGATTTAATAAAGTCGAGTATATATATTGTTATTTATTTCGAAGAGAAAGTCAAAATTTCCCATACAGTACCCCTTTCAAAAATTCGTAAATAAGATCTTTCCCTTCTCGATACCTTGTTTAAGTTGCATATCCCTAGGCACTACGTCGAAGTTAACAATGACAAATAGATCTAAGATAGCTAAAAGAAAATACGAAAATCTAAAACTTGGTTGAAAATTAGGTTCTGTACAAACTAATTCAAATTCAGACATTAAATATTGAAATAACAATGGTCATTTACAATCAACTTGAAGACATCGTTGACATTATATACTTTACTTCATTACTGAATTTTTGAAAGATGCACTTAATAAGTAACGAACGCAGGCGGGTAACAAAAATTGTTTGCAGACATCTTTAAAAAAAAATGAATCAAAGTTCAAACTTCCTGTATTGTCTGTAAATGTAATATTATCTAAAAATCGCTTAGCTATCCTTAGTGGTAAGTTGGATATATGGAAAAACGACAACAGTAGCTTTAATCATGAATTTCTTCATTATTTATTAAGTTTGTTACTGAATGTTAACAAAAATTTGTTGAGTCGGTAAAGTCGATAGAAAACTCCGCTTCGCCTCACTTTCTATGTACCCACAAGATTTTGTAGACAGTCAGTTACAAACCTATTAAGTGTTTTGTGTGGTCGAGAACCTAAAGGGACTTAGACCCGAGTTTGGATCAATTGAAATTAAAATTCTTAAAAAATTAATTTTTTTTTCATTTGATATATAAAATGGTTTATTTGTGCATTTTGAATGATTCACCAAAATTTGAAAGTTAGAAGTAAAGTTACAATCAATATACAGAGATAAGAAGGCATTGTTAAGTAAACTAAGCTCAAGTCTTATATCTGTTTACAAATAATGTACAATATTAACAAAACTATAATGTTTTTGAAAAAATAACATAGGACAAAAAAGATACGCTAATTCAATGTATTTCTAAATAATTATCAACAACAATAACAATATTGGATTGAAGTTCATACCAATACAACACATATGTAAACAATAACAGGACTCGAGCTTTGTTTACAAAACAAAGAATTTTAACCTAATATATATCTTTCGTGTTACTCGATATTTAACTTCTAAATTTTGAGAAAGCATTAAAAACATCCATACTAACCAATCTAGACTTTAAAAAATGGAAAAATCGTGTTCAATTCTCTTTAAGTTTGATATGTAAACAAACAAAAGTCAATATACAATTAAATTCATATCTTTATTCTCTTATTTTTATCGCTCCTCGTCAGTCGTCTGCATCCTCAATGCCATTGTAGGACCATAATTTTACGTCACGGGCAAAGGGGGATCACTCTAATTATTTTAGGACTTAAAAAACTAAAGGTTCGATCGAATGTGTGTTTAAAAACTCAGTTAAAATGTCTTTACGTCCGCTATGTTGCCGTACAACTTTGACGCTCGCCGTTTAAAGAAATTTGTAATGCAATCACGTGGCGCCTTCCATCCAATGATGTCGAGGTATTCTAATCCGAGGCAAAACAATCTTCCTATGTCGTTGCAGTTTAACAAACTTCAACGTTTGTGACGTCATTAAAAAACTAATCATTTAACATTTGACCACTCCGGTTATCGTGTTTGTACTATGATCGTTTTCCACACACGTTATCTTCCAAATATATGTGGAATGCAAATAGATTAATCTTCATAAATTGTTTATTTTACACAATCATAAATTTCCTCAATCGTTTTTTTTTTTATTAATTACTTCCTTATTTCTAGAGATGAAAATATAATGTTAAATGGGAATCAATATATTTTTTAATAAAAAAGATGTACCTAAATTCTCATTGGGGATTTATATTGGCCATTCCTTTGCTGTGGACACTCCATTTGGATAAGTTCACAAGGTATGTTTTAGGAGAGTTTTATCATGTTTTTTCTGCATTTTCTTTGTTTTACAAACAATTTGTAAATCAATAATGTTTTTTTTATCTATTGAACACCTATGTGAAAAAATTAGTTTTATACTATAGAATTTTATTTTAAGATGCCCCAATCATAAAATATTACAATTACAATGTCTTTGTATAGATTTTAAAATGATGGGATTGTATTTGGTGTTAACACCTTATTAAAGGAAAAAATCATTTTTAACGTTAACAACCATACTGAGTTTGTAAAATTTCTATCCATTGTTCATGGATTTAATAATGTAGAAAGATATCTAGATACAGTATATGCATATGCTGTATGTAATATAATTTTTGTGTTGGCGTTTTACTTCATTTATACTATTTATTTAAGGAGTGGAACAAATTATGGATTTTTTGGTCAATTTTTTGGCTGGCGAAGTACATACTTTTATCTTTGTACAATGCTTGTTGTTGAATTGCGCCATTCATTATAAGCATTTCAATAGTGTTTTCAAATCACATTCCTCCATCTTATGACATTTATATGTATGCATTACTTTTTTTCTCGATCGATCGATCAAAAGAGAGAAAGAAAGAGAGAGATTGAGAGAGAGTGAGTGATTGAGTGAGAGTGAGTGATTGAGTGAGAGTGAGAGAGAATCAGAGAGAGAGAGAGAGAGAGAGAGAAAGAGAGAGAGAGAGAGAGAGAGAGAGAGAGAGAGAGAGAAAATGCCTGTTTCAATTTTCTAATCTTAATTTTATTCCATCGTGATTTTCAGAGCGTTTCCAGGCAAAACTCAAAACTGTAACTTTAATTATTATAATGATGGGGGCATTTGCAAAGGTATTGCACTTTTGATTTATAGGAAGCCTAAAAATATTACAATATGCAAGATCAAATATATAATTCGATGACATCATATATTTACAGCTCCATTTGAAAACTTTCTTAACAGAATGCAACGCACGATATTTAGCGAACAATTAAAAATCCTTTACTTTATCAATACATTAACTTTCATACAATTACAATTCTTTACTTTGTATGTGATAAACCAAGAGTTGAAGATATCGAACGACGTGTACATGTTATCGAATATTTCAGGAGCTAATTCCAATCTTATCAATTAACATGCATGAATTGTGTTCGTGATTTACAAAGAACTGAAACTATGCAGTTTGAACTTAACGCTAATAAAGAGCTATTAATTGATTGTAAAAAGTAAGTAAATTAACTAAATTACTGTTGATGTACGCCAGTACGTTTCCTAATAGAAAAATCGAAACGTCTTCTATGAAAATTTCAGGCTGACATCAACATTACTATTTTGTGCTGTAATTTTTCTTAGGTAGCTTTAGTTTTTGACCAATCGATACTGTAGATTCCTAATTTAACGCGAGGAATTAATATCCACGTAAAATCGCGAGGAGCGCCCTTTGCGAATTTTAAAATATTGCCATTATTTTTTTGAGAGTTTAGAAGTATGAGAAATAAGGATAAAAGTTCCGCTTTCGCGTTTTTATATTCCTGCGATTTGGTATAAAACAGCGGGGTCGCAGAATTAAGTACTCGTGTAATATAAGGAATTTACAGTAAACAGGGCGTGAATATTTCAGTCCTGTCAGTTTCCCCAGTTGTTGTAGGTTTTGACCAATCGATAAAGGGCGTGTAGATTTCAGTCTGGGTGTTTTTACAAGGCTTTGAAGTATTGTTTGGCAAAATTAGGCAAACAAACACAAAAAGGGCGCTAACAAGCTCTTTTAAAAGCGAGTTTTGTCCTCATCAAAGGTGTTGTAATGTAATCAAGTGCATGATGTCTTTTTTTTTTTTTTTAAAAGATGATAAACTATTGATTGGGAAATATTGTAATTTAATTAAAGTTAGACGTTAGAAAGCGTTACGATCTTTCTTTTTTGTAATATGCCTATTGAAAACGATATACTACTTCTGTTTGCTAAATAAGGCCCTCAGATAGTTTAACTATTTGCCTGTTTCGGGGATGTAAAAGCTCTTTTAGATATGATACATATCTTTTTTTTAAAGTAATTACACATTTATTCAACTTTCAGGCTTTTGTATAATTCAAATTTAGACGTAATATTGCTATATCTAGAATGTCCGGCCGGGTATTATGATACCAACTGCTCACATATATGTCCTGCATTATTTTACGGCACTAAGTGTATCCAGACGTGCGATTGTTTACCTTGTCATCATGTTTATGGCTGTATTTCTACTCCACATATAGCTGATGAGATACTAAGTACTCTAAGCAAACATAAAAATATTACATAAGGTTGTTTTTTATTCTTGGATAAAAAAATATATTTTTTCTCAATTAGTGCATAGACTTTTTGCAAGTCAGTGGCTAGCATTTAGAATTAATATGGCATATCAAAAACTTTAAATAAAATAATTATAATTAAAAGTTTGTTAAGTTAATATAATTGTTTTGCACGTATGTTCAAGATATATATTGTTAATGAAGAGAAAAAAGTCGTGCAACTAAATAAAGTTTTAGAAATCGTTTAATACAGTTAAATATTTTATAGGATTCTAATCAAATGTCAGTTTGATCGTCACCGAAAGGGCTCTTTTATCATCTAGTGATTATTTAAAACGGGTATATTTGAAGATATATTGTAACTATAATTTAGAGACAACGACATCTGAATATGAGATCAAAGATGAAATAAAGAAAACCACAAAAATCCAAGGTACATTTACATATGAACAATAAAAATATACTTTTTATTAAACGTTCTGGCACTCTAATTTCTGAGCTGACTCTACATCCCCAAAAAGTAAACAGTAATCATTACATATGAATTTTGTTTTTACAGAATCAACCAACTTAAAAAATGAAAACAATGATAAAGTCAACTGCATAAACCAAACAACAGAACACGAGACCAATTTTGGTAGGAATATAATTATATTTGTTGGATCTGTATTGAGTTTTATATTAATAATAGAAATTATTCGAGAATTGTATTTATGCTGCCAATTTTCTGGGCCTACTGACCGACGGGCAATCCTTGATGACATATATACAGGTATTGCTGAAATGGAAAATAGAAGAACAGTATGAAGAAAAGCTGTATTTCTGTCCATGTGCCATGAATAATAGAATTTTAATCGTAGCTAATGTAATATTAAGTTAGAGAATGGTGACATTATGAAATCTGTTCTTGATTAAGAAAGTGTGTACACTATTTTTGCCAGATGCCAGAAGACGGTTGGTTTTATAGATATGAAATATCAAAGTGCTGAAAGAACTGGAAGCGGTTGGCAAGCTTGTTTGCATGTTGCTGGGAATTCATGCGTTGAATTTTCATTTTTGGGCACAATATAGTTCGAATACAAATTTTATCATTTGATGTTAAGCATGACATTTAAACTGAAGTTGTATTTAACCAGGAAGAATACATATCAACTTTCTATTGATATACTACCCAACATTCTCGAAGGATTCTTGTATTTGATTTATATTGTTGATTCACAATTGTAATCTAAATGTTCTAAGATTTATATAATAAATTCAGACGAAAGCACAATTTGTAATTTTCGCTCAAGTAGACAATGGATAAATACTCTATAACAAATGAAAAAAAATCGATGAATTGTATTTTAAGGACAACTTGACAGATGTTCCTGCACAGACAGTCCGATGTTATACTATTTACAAAATCGATAGCAAAATGCAGAAATCCAATACAGTTTACATTTAAAGAAATAGCGAGAATCCTATCTCCCGGAAGTAAAATAAAAGCATTATACTTGATGAAAAAAAGTTACGGGTAACATACGGATATGCATATTTTCATTAAAAAATCAACGATATTTTGACAATGAATCTAATTTTAATTATGATTGATTTTACACGCTTTGTACAACTTGTAGATTTACGCGAAATGCAGAAATCATGACGTAATCTTGACATAAAGCCCAAATAAAATGGATTCTCATAATCACAAGTATTCGTACACAAACACGTTTAAATGGTTTACCTATCAATGTGCATTTTTGCTGCTGGTTTGTTCCAGTTTACTTTAAGAACACTTGTTTATATTATATAGCAACATAATGTTTTAACAGAGAACCATAAGATAAGCAGTCTTGTGTTGTTCTAAAAAATAACTCCTACAGAGCTTGCATCTGATACTGTGAAATTGAAAATTTTAACCTATTTAATAAATGATTGAAAGCAAAGTATCATATTAACATTAAGTTTATCAAAAAAACTTCTTAGGTTGCTGTAGACTTTTAAATTCTTTTAACAAAAAATATATAGTTTTCGAATGCATTATCTAAACATTGAACAGATGCTTCAAGTATTGGTGGTCCGGAATTGATAAAGTCATTTCATTGAAGGCTTCATGTTAAGGTAATATGAATATTTTTGAAAGATCCAAAGTGAAGCTGAAACAAGCAACTTCAATGATAAAACACGAACAAATGTTTACCTTGACCAGAGTTCTTGTCCAGGATTTCCGTTCAGTTTTGTTGAAGAAATTGACAGAGGTCGTCAAAGAGACTGATATACTACGATGAAGAATATGTAACAGTTTGTTACCGGTAAATGTGATAGAAAATCTTAACATTAGTTGCTAGTTGGTAAATTACAAAAAAAGGCATTGTGTTTTATCAAAAATTAAATGAGATATGTTTGCAGCAAAATTTTAACGTTTACATGCGATTGCTATTTATGATTTAAGCGTGTATGCATGCATAATGAATCGCGACTTTAAAATAAAAACGATTAAAAAAGAAATTGACCAGAGCCTTTTTATGATTTTAATCTTCTTTTATTTTAATAATCAGATTAAAATGGTTTTTAGAATTTCAGTACATGCACTTAAATGCGGACTCAAAAGAAATATAAGATTAAACAGGACAAAACCCCATGTATGTCCCGAAAATCCGTATTCCAAGTCCGGTTTAATTTTGTTCAATTATGTATTGCTTGTGAATTTTATCAATTAGAAAACATTCGTCTACACGAACTATTCCGACAAACATATTGAAGATAACATTTCAATAGAGCCGAGTACCTAGTACTTGGTAAATGCTCAATTGTACTCAAGATAACACTGGAACTAAAAGATATGATTAATTTTAACGATGCATAAATGTGTTAAACAATCTATCCCGAAAAAAAACAGTTCTGAGTAAAATAACAAAAGATGACAAACTTCAAGTCTTTATATATCATTAACTATTTCGTCGAAAGACTTAGGAAACATAGCATAACCACTTTACATTTTTAATGAATTGATCAATTTGATTTCCTCGATGCTATTTCTAATTATAAATTATAATCATTTCCCTATTTATCTAGATATAACACAATCAGACTGCATATGTATCGACACACGTTAAATCAAAATATGTACTCAACATCTGTTTTTCAATTTATGACTGCAATCCCATTGCTGTTCATCATTTACAATAATTACTACAACAAAAGGTATGTTTATTTATGTTTACATTTCATTATAATTTATTTTAATTATTTCTTCATCTTTGCTTTTTTAAGAAATAATGTATTAATTCAGATAATAATATCACTGGGAATGGATTTCAGGGTTCTTGCATACAGCAGTTCACGATGTCTGACCAATCATTACAAAGACGGTGACGAATGCAAAGGTATTGTACATTCTCTATTTAGAAGTTACAGGTAGTTGATCCGACAGCATGTAAACTTTTATCCTCGTGAAGCTGAGTAACCATCAACAGACCAACTAATGAAACATGATAATCTTCTTAAAGAAATGACTCGGTAAAGTTTTTGGGATTTTTTCTCATCTATTAGATATATGATATATTATATATTAGATATATTTATGAATGACAAACTCAAAAAGTTACACAAATACTCATAAAACTATAATTGTTTTTTTTTTTTATTTTAATGATAGCATTCCCATTCTCTTCTAACATACTGATTGTTTGTTTAGACCATTTTGAGGTCTTCTGTTAGCATTCTTCGTTATGTGATGATTAATGTTACGAGGAAAAGCCGACATGAATGTTTAACTTTAGGTTGGTGGTTGTGAAATTTATACAATTGATTACATTTTCGCACAACTACCACTCCATTGATACCTATATCAAAGTGCAATTCATTTTTATTTATGTTATAATTAGCATATATTTCATTAATAATATGTTAACTTTCACAAAAATGTCCTTATTTATTTAACGTGTTTGCATTAAAACAAGAACAATTTGTGCATCATCTACAAGTATCCTTTATGTTACCAAAAAAAAAAATACAAAAATAAAAACGGTAAAAAATGTTTTATTACACAAAAAAAATGTAGTGATACAACAGCGTAAGTTTACTGGAAAACTTTTAATAAAAAAAGGCAAAACAGGTGGTTTGTAATTCTCTATTTAAGTAAGTTAGTTCAAAGAATTTTTAAGATTCATTTTGTAGGGATATTTGAGGAGTGGCAAAGACAGACTACACTTTTAAATAGAATAAAATAGTACCTGAAAAAGAAATTATTAGTTTACCTAATATGCTTTTTGGGAGTTGAATTTAATGAACTCTCCTATGTAGTTACTCCGGCAAACCGAAAGTGACACAGCGTTTGGACCTA
Source organism: Magallana hongkongensis (assembly GCA_015776775.1). Taxonomy (NCBI): domain Eukaryota; kingdom Metazoa; phylum Mollusca; class Bivalvia; order Ostreida; family Ostreidae; genus Magallana; species Magallana hongkongensis. Next base: position 34,707,532 of record CM027470.1, read on the forward strand.
AGCACAAATTATCACCGCTGACGTGACTTAGTTCTTGAAAATAATAGAAAAATTCAAAGTAATGTATGCTGAAGCATTGTTTTTCAAGGAAACTTATCAATAAACACTTTGAAAATAGTCAGATTTTATATAATACGAACAACTAAGATATTTTATAGTCTCATGCATTCCTACGCCAGAGTTTAATAAAGCCTCGTTCAACCAAACGCTCGGCTGTCTCCGTAAATCTCCGACAAGCAGAAAGGCTCTCTTGCTTGTCGAAGATTAACGGAGACAGTTGAACGAGACTAGAGTTCGTTATCAATAGTGCTTGGATCCATATTTTTTTTTTTTAGAATTGCTTCGATTACTTATATATAGTTTGAAATCTATCTTTTAATATTACACAACATGATTCATATGGGATTTCTCGAAATTCTTGTCGGAAAAGTATAAAAATCATATAATAAAAAAGTGCGTAATTCAAATACAGACTAGAAACTAGTTGCCATGCAAGATAAGTTGATTTTAAAATAAATGATAATCGATAAAATCAACTCCCATCAGTACTTTAGTACTTTGATTATATATTGATTTAAAATTTTCAGGCTAACTAGTTATTTGGCTTTATGTACATGTGTATTATCAAGGCATAGTGAGTGCTAGATTTGGTCACTTAATGTTGTGTCATCATTTGACCAATGAAATTAAACGCAAGAATTCAAGCGAATTTCTTTGTCAAGAGAGACGCGCTGATGAACTTTCTTGTAGGACGCCGCTTGGGAAATGCTTTCGAATACCGATTCTGTTCCTTCAGACCACTAATTTAAAAACTGAACTCAAATACATACAATATGTTATTATCTCTAAATGCATTTTAAATAAAAGGAAATTAAGTATAAAAAAATCTCGTTTACACATTGTTTAAACTACAAAAACCTAGACATTCAATTGAACGTATATTCAAAATAGGTTTAGCTTTTTCCACAGTAATGTAGGCGCTATATTGTCTTTTCTAAAGCCGCTATGAAACATCTTTTTGTGTATTAAAGTCTTTTTAGCAGTTAAACCCGTTCATTTTTCAATTACACGAATGGTACTTATAGGATTTCATATAATTTAAATTAAAATGGTTGAAGAGATAATGTTTCAATTTTCAGAGTGTCCACTTGGTTATTATGGTGACAACTGCATAAATATATGTCCTTCGTCATACTATGGTCTTTTATGTGTCCAAAAATGCAAATGCTTACCATGCCATCATATCTACGGTTGTGTTTCTACTACCCTTATACGTGTAGCAGGTCAGTAATTCTTAGTACTTGTAAAAATGAACAAATGAATGATTTTCTTCCAAAATGTTCAAAGTTTAACTGAAATAAAACCTCATTTTTGATTGTGAAATTATTAATGTTTGCTAAAGAAGAGGTTTAGGCAATAAGAATTATCATAGCTTTTAAAAGTGGTATATCGCTTTTCCCTTCAATCCAACAATAAAATGAAAGGATGTTTCTCTAAGATATCGAGCTTCTTATTTAGTTTTACAGATTTTATACAGTCAGTGCAAGCATATCTTTGACAACATACATCAGGATAGCAAAACATAGAATTGAAATCTCACAGCATAGCATTAAAATCTCATACCATAGCTTTGGAATCTGAAAATATAGCATAGATTTTCATTCGTCATATCATAATAGAGCAGAACATACCACATGATTTTAACTCGGTTTTAAATGCATTTTTTTAAAGAGTAGATGTTTACATTGCAGATTATTAGTAAACTATGGCTTCTTATCATTTTACTTCTTAATGTTAGGAACGCTTCTGTGTATGGGGAGTTTTTGATTAAATCTCATAGCATATCATAGCATTAAGTTCTTCATTAATTTTTAATTTCTCATAGCAAAGCATACAAATCTCATAGCATTGCATTGAAATCTTGTAGCATATCATTAAAATCCTATACTACAGTATAGTATAAAATTGTAAAAGATATTCATGAAATGACTGTATATACAGCAACTTACTCCCTGTTAAACTATACTTGACTTTATTATTATCATTTTATTGAAACATTAAAATGGAAGTATTCCTTTAATTGGTATTGAACACCTTAATTTTAGTTGATTTTTAATTGTTATACAAATAAGGCAAGCGCTACATTCTATATGCATACTATTGTATACGATTTACAATAAAAAATATATTTATTTATCAATGTAAAAATGAAAATTGAAACATAAAGTTCAAAATGTTTCCCTATATTCGTTGCCATGCTCCATTATGTTTGCACGGGACACCTCCATATTGTGACGTACTATTTATTGAAATAAACAATAAAAGCAATTTCGTAAATAACTTTCCCAACATTATCGCCTAACGGCGTAGCTTAGCGGGTGCGATGTTTATCTTCAGATCTAAAATTTTTTAGTTAGAATCAACGCTGGGGATTTTAAAATTTTACCTTTCAAAAATTTTTTAAAACGTAATTTTTTGTTAAATACTAGATTGTGAAATTTGAAAATTCTAAACTTGTGAAAGTATCTTAATTATACTGTACTTTAATCCACATTTATATCGACATATGTCTCAAACCGCTTTTAAATATCGGCTACTGATGAGATAATCATGGTGTACATGTCATAATTCAGAATAACATTCTGCATTCTTAACATTTCAGATTACCATATCCTACAGTTCATTATATCATGCAACAGTCAATTATGCTATAAAAAATCCGTAATGATTTATTTTTTCATCTGTTACAGACACAACAGAAGTTAGCAATTCTTATGAAACAAAGGATGAAACAACAGGCACAAATCAAATGCCAGGTATAGAGTAACGAAACAAACAAAAATACTTATTTGCGCAAAGTATTGTGTGGCTTTATAAATGTAGAACTATTTTCAGCCAAATATGGTAATAGTTTTTCGGGGGGTTACAAATCTTCTTATTTCTTATTCGGTATAGAAACTACTATCTATGAGCATAAAACCGAAGATAAACCAAATCGCTCAAACCAAACACCAGGAAATATGAAAATAACTGATACGATCTTAGTTATATCAGTTGGATCTTTATTATGTGCCATGTTAATATTTGTAATCATTCGAGAATTTTGTCTTTGCTGCCGACTTCCTCAACCTGTTGGCAGACGGACAACTCGGAATGACGTTTATGCAGATATTGCTGAAATGCAAAATGAAAGAACCTTAACTGATTGATCTGTCAGAAACATGTAGACATAATTATATACCAATAATGTGTTAAACACATATATACTTGCTTTATATTATTTCAAAAATCATGTGAATAAATTAGTTTGTATCTCTTTTGCTACAAATTTGTTTGACAAAGAATAAAACAATATTATTTGTATTCTAAGCTACCCATGTTAAAACCAAAGGGTGTCAAATGAAATAATGAACTTTTGAAAAACTGAACCTATCATGGAAAAAAACCCGAATTATTTCTGTTCTGGTGCATACATGGCGGGTAAAAACGCATGGTGACAATAAAGACACGTTTTTACAGACATTGTTTTATGTAAGATAATTTCTTCTGTACTACAGTGAATAATATGTTTATTTTGCAGCTTGTTAGTTCGAGGTAACTATTGTGATATTCGTCGCCGGTTTCCGATTGTATCAAGCAACATATCTATTTTATCCCAATTTAATTGACACGTTTAATCTAGCATATAAATCAAAACGTTCTCAATGCATACATTTTGAATCAGAATATAAATCAGCCAATCAATTGACTCACTTCGGATGATTCTATACGATTGTCAAATACGACAGGCTAATAATTTTAGAACTGAGTAACTAAAAAGAAAATTACTATGTTCTATTTAAATATACGTCAGATGAAAACTTAAACTGACTGAAACGCTACATATTCTACGCTCTCAGTAAAGCTGGAACTACCTTTGTTTGCGAGTAACTATTTCAGCTGATATTCCATCAACACTTGGTGCCCTGCAGCGTTAGGCTGTAGCTACTTCTATAACAAATGTCCATACCTTTGAATACATCTCGCCTTTACAAGTGTACGTTATTAATTTCATTAGAATTTTTATTTTATAAAAATCATGTTTAAAGATATATAGAAAGAGGTGATCTTTTGACAATCCAATCTTCTTAAAGCATATTTATATTGTTAGAGCTGTTTTATTTAGACCCCCTATTCATTTTGGAATGAGCGCAAAATAACTTACTTTCCTAAACTGTACATAACTTTTTATCTGTTAAAAAAAATCACAAAATTTGTTCTCACTCTTATCAGTACCACGATTTATTATTTTTTTTTGCTCATTGACATTTTTACATCTAGAACTCGCATGATGGATATGGGAAATCTGAAATTTGAAAGAGACACTTTTGTGCAAAAGAATATTGATAATTTATTTTTGAATCAATTTCCAAACTGTTTAAGAAGGCTGGATGGTCAACTTTTTAACCATCTCGGGATCTATTCACAAAAAATCGTACGTTTAATCATAGACGTAAGTTTGACGTAAGATTTTTTGTAAGATTTTGCTTATTCACAAAATGTCGTACGTGTGACATTACGTCAAAAAAGTCGTAAGTTTGCGTCTACTGTTGGGTTGACGTAAGTCTATAATTGTTATGTTTACGGTTGAGGAATGGCAGTTCTACCTTCATTTTGTCATAAGCAAAATTAAGAGAAGGAACTCCTATTCGATAACGCGCTATGGTTTGCCGTGAAAAGACCGTTCTAACGGTCGTTTTGTATCCCGTGTTGCAAACTATATTAATGTTGGTTGAAATTTATTTTTCTTAATCTTATTTGAAGCACAATTATAATCATTCGAGTATAGATTCATAATCACCATTAAAAACCTTACACATATAGGAAAAAACATATTTGTGGGTTTACTATCGCACTTCTATGGCTTGGGAATGCATACCGAAATAATTACACTTAAAAAGGTACGTTTATCTTATGTTTCCTTTGCATTATGTTTTATCTGAATTGTATGCTTAAAAAGTTAGACAAATAACTGTTGTTGTAAAATTGTAATAATAACGCTATCTTTTGAAATGAATTTTAAGGACCCTGCAGGCAGCACATCACGTTGTTTGACAAATTTTTACAAGGAGAGAAATTATTGCAATGTAGAGCACTATTTTAAAATTTACAACCGTTGAACAAGGAGCACATTCATTTTATTGTGTTTAGAAAATTGATAATCAATTTAAAAGCAGACAATTTCAATGAAATATGCCAAACTATGTACATTGAAATTACTTTATGATCCGAAAGAAAAGTTTTCTTTTTCAAATCTTTGAGACACAACAATGTTACGATTGTAAATGAGCTAATTCATAAGATCACATATAAACAGCTGTTTATCATTTTATCATTTATCCTTTTTTGTTTCTCCATGTTTACGTTATATATATATATATATATATATATATATATATATATATATATATATATATATATATATATATATATATATATATATATATATATATATATATATATGTGTGTAATAAAGGAGATAATTCATATGAAGTTTAATACATATATATCGTATAGATTGTGTCCAAATAAGATATATATTACTTATTTATAAGTTATTATATATATGGTCCCATTTGAACCTTAATCATGCGTTGCAAGTCAAATATCTTGTCAACAATAAACATTTTTTCGTTATTCCAATAAATATATTTTTTTCTTTGTTTGTAATAAAAAGTATTCAATGAAAGTATCCTATACAGAATATCATTTTATAAATAATTTTAGGATACTATCTTGCTATCATACTTGCTGATGCCCCATTATTTAATATGAACTTATTTATATTATAAGAGATATTAAACTTTACATTGCAATATGTAGAATATCCTGCTGGTTATTACGGTGATAACTGCTCAGTAGTATGTCCTCCATTATTTTATGGCATTCGATTTCTGTGACTGTTTGCCTTGTCATCACGTCTACGGCTGTTCTTTACTCCCTCTATAGACGGTAAGATACTCTCAGTACATGTAAAAGTAATAACCATACAGTTGAAGCTAATTTTGTACTTTTTCATCAAGACTATTCATAATTGCATGTTAATAAAATCAACTGATTACATATTTGACTAATTATCAGTTTTCAGGTTAGTCTTTACATATCATAACTTAACAATTTGATGCTTTGCATAATGTTTTATTACTGTTACTCGGGAGTACATTGTTAGACCATTTGCGGTACAAAATTAAGTAAACGCATATACAATGTATATAAACATTAACATATTCTCTTATATTTTCAAAGAAACAACCAGGGATGATTCTTAAACTCGGGACAACATAGAAGAAAGAAGCAGGCACTCGGAAACAAATCAGCCACTTCTATAGTAAAGTTATAGCGTTTTCAACAGGATCTGTATTATTCTTTGTTTTGATATTTGTAATAATTCGAGAGTGTAGCTTATGTTGCTAATTTCCTCAACTTACTGGCAAACGGCAATCGTTGGTGATGTTTATGCAAAAATTGCTGAAGTAGACAGTGTGACAGTGGAATGAAACCCGTTGTTGTTCAGGAGCTTCTAACATGATTCAAAGTACTGAAATTAATACAGAGTAATAACGAATTTTGAACTGTTTTTGTATCATTATTAAAAATATTCCATGAAATTAAATGTATTTGCTATTTAATTTATATAAGTCTTTGATTTGTTGTAGATATTTTTTTTGCAAATGAGTAGTTTTACATCTAAACTTTTATAATAATACATATCATAAATTAGGTTAACCGCAATTTTGACGTCACTATATATTTATATAGAGTTTCAAGTATTCACGAAGCAAGCCAATCATTAATCGACATTTTCAACTTGTTCAATTTACTTTTACTTTTTATCATATATCTATCATTTTATAACTTTTATAAAACCAGGTGTACAGCTGCTTTTTGAATATCCTCTCATCAAATTTCAACAACATCTGATTTACGCATATTCTATATTTAAATTTTATAACGCAACAAGTTGAAAGCCCTTCTTACTCGTAGAATTATACTGAATGCAGAAATTATGACGCAATGTACATACAATTGGGACATTCTTCTAGTTACAAGTACTCGTACTCATCAACTCTCAATTGCTGAAAACATGTGCATTGTGTTACTTGTTCCTGTTTCATTTGTCAATAGTGTGTGCAAATTGTTGAAATTTAGGTGGCATAATTATGTAATATGCTAGCGAGGTAACAATGCATTCTACTGATATTTTTGGAGTATGGTTGTGTGCATGGATTGTAAGTCCTAAGCGAAATCAGCTACCTATATTTTTACTTACTAGAGACGAAATCAATGATGTAAGATTTTTTTAGATTATTCGTATCAGTGTACAAACATATTTTATTTACAAAATAAGAACATTTTTTGTAGATGTTCACAATATTGCTGGTTGCCTTAAAAAGACAAAATGCTACGGATCTTAATGAAGATCAAAGAGTCCAAGCCTGGGAATGTTTTACTTTTTTCATTGATAGCATTTGTAATATTTTTTGAAGGTATGAAATAGTGATAACTAAATTTGTAATTATATCTGATGCACATTTTGTTCTAAAAACAATACTGAGACAACATATATCTTTGCATCAAATTACAATATGAGTGTTTGATAGTCTCCTGAACATGTATACCCCAAATTCTTTGATTAAGTTATACAAGCTGCCACAGCCGTACAAACAGAAACAAGTGCAGTAGTACCCCCCCCCCCTTTCAGGCAAGTAATTTCCCACCAAGTTTTATGACAGATTTATGGCTTTTCATTCCTTTTGGAAATAATGAGAAATATATTAGTACTGAAGCCACCGAACCATACTTGTGCAATACGTTAAATAAAACACATATTATCTTAATTGATCATTAATGTGTCAAAAACTATAATTTGAAGTTTATCACACTGTGTAAAAAAAGAATTGAACACGAAAGATACTTGGTCTACCGTAAGCGGGAAAATAAGTTTGACATTGATTTGTCTTTATATATGTATATATCAATTTCTTCTGTTGAAATTGTTAAATATTTAAAGCACACAAATCGAGAATTGCGATCCAGTATAAACAAAATGATATTACAAGTGTTCCTCGCTTTCAACCGGAAAAACATTTCTATGACACTTAGCTACGACACATTAATTAATATGGTGCTCTGCAATATATTCATACGATAACAGTCTATCATAAAAACAGGAAGATATATTTGACAAGACATTTGTTAGTACACAATGTTGTATAATTTGTATAATAGAAGGCAAAATTTAAAGATCATTTTTTTAATCATTCAGGGCTTAATTGACCTCTTTTTCGTACAGGGTACTGTTCCCTTTCAATTTGAATTTTTTCGTTGAAAAACTGCTCTTTTTGAAAAAATAGTTTAACAAATGTGACTCATTGCAAGTTATCCAAAAAAATGCAGTTTTCTTTGTTTTAATTTGCATATGACATATAATTATATCACTGACGTTTTAATCAAAATAAACCTCACTTAACAATACGCTTAAATATTTTAGTTGGCAAATCAAATGATGTCTCACTAAGCGTAGTTACACACAAATTCATCCTATTGTTTATAACACAATACGACATAGTTATTTTGGGAATTTTTAAATTAGATTTTGGGAATAAACAGTCACAATCTTCCTGTGAATAGGCCATTTTACAGGACCCGCTCGCAGGAGATATTATAATCAGAATAATTGGAGGGGATACTTGATATTACATATCACGTACCATTTCATAACCATGTTGTAAATATACATGTGTTTAAAATATGAAGACCAATCATAGTAAATAATGTGATGTAATGTTAAAGATCTACATTAATACAATATTGACATTCATCAAAAATGGTCTGATTTCATATATATTCATTTTATTTATGTCGTAGTAAAAGCGAAAATGTCATGCACCACTGAAATAATTTTAATGTAAAGGTACCCTTTAATGTGATAATATAGTGCTTATCAAATTTAAATAATATGCTTTAGCGAGTAACGAAAATGAGTTTGCACACATTTAAAAATAATGATTCAATACATTCATTACAGTTTTACCTTTCTGTTTAATTTGTAAATGTGATTTCATCTCTAAATCCCTTATATTTGGGGGTAAATTGAATAAAATGGAAGAACCACTACAAAGGCCGTCCTTTTCTACACACTTTACGTACAAAGTATATGTGCAATGTAAATAGATTAACTTTTGATATGTTTTATGGTGCGACCGTTTCGGCGAGCGCAGCTTCTGATTAAATATGTATACACGTATCATTGAATAAATAAATAATAAGTAATAAGTAAATAACAAATGGATAAATAAAAATAAAAAGTAAATGAATTTGAATACAAATTAAATACAATACATCTTCTTCTCGTTATTCATAATTTTTACGCTACAGTTTATAAGCAATAATAAGGTTTTTATTGATATAAGATTTTAATAGTACTGTAGAACTATTTTAATCTAGGATACAATGTCAATAATAAAATCTACTAGACAAAGTATACTGTTTTATTTACCTTAAAAGCATGACTTTCTTGAAATAACACATTTTATCTGGTTCTCAAAAGTTTTACTTTGATTCTCGAGTGAACTTGAAAACGCCATTTCCAATGCTTGGAATTGCATGTTGGGTCGAAATTTATTGACGCCGAAAAATCCTGACGGATGAAGCTGCAATGACGTCACTCGATTGTATTTGAAAGTGTACCGAGGTTAAAGAGTTGGGTGTTGCATATCCGTGTACGTTGTGTCAGCAGTACAATGTACATGTAGAGTCATTTATTATTTTAATCTTGCTTGTTTTTGGGAGGACCTAAAATGGGAAACCATATTTTCAGGGATCTGCTGGTCCGATAAAAACATGGCATACATGTAACTGGTCCGAATAACTGACGCCAAAAATCCGTTGAATGAATGTGCAGATTGTCCGAATTTTCTATTCGCCTCTATATGCTATTTATATATGAAATATTTCCTTATTCTTATAAGTGTAAATATGTTTATAATGTTAAATATGCATTAGTACATATTTGAAGAAATCATGTACTCAAAATCTGCTTGTGGATTTACTGTTGCAATTCCATTGCTGATGACATTCCACTTAAATTATTTCATAAAAAGGTATGTCTTATATGTGTTTCATTTGCATTTTGTCATAGTTTACATATATATGGAATGTTTTTGTTCCGTTTTACAAGGAATCGGCATGCTAAGTTAGATATAAATGTTGGTATTTTTTAAATGAAATGAACAGATAAATGAAATAGGGGTTTTGTACTTAATTGTACATTTAAATTGGCTCGTATTTGACCTTAACATATTTTAAAGTAAAAAAGTAATTTCAACATCTTAATTGAATTTGTAATGTGTTGTTCTATTGCACCTGCATTTGTTAACGTACAAAAAAAATTTGATACACATATGGTGTATGTCATACATTTTGGCTTTGGTGTTTCACTTGAATTTTACATGTAATAATTTTTTAAGAAATAAAACAAAAACAATTCGTCAACCTTTTTTGGTCAAAATACTATCCCTAAACAATACGTATTGTTGAGGTCTGCCCATTTATTACAAATTGTTTTTCCAGATCAATTTTTGTGTGTGTGTGTGTGTGTGTGTGTGTGTGTGTGTGTGTGTGTGTGTGTGTGTGTGTGTGTGTGTGTTAAGAACCGTTCAAACTAAATTTACAGTTTGTCATGGTTTTCAGAGCCCTTGCAGGGGAACATCAGAAATGTTCGATCAATTACTACCACGATGGAGATGTTTGCACAGGTATTGTTCATTTTAGGTTATAGAAGACGAAAAAGATCAACATGCACGTTCAAATATATATTATTTAATAGCTAATCGTGACAGCACATTCACATTTACAACACCATTACAAAACTTTTATAATAGAATGCAATTCAAAATCACTTGGTTTCATGTACATTTAAAGAATATTTTCATATAAATCATGAGCTGAAGTTATTCAACGACGTTCACGTTATATAATTTTAATATTTTGTGAGCTATTTCTAGCCTTATCAAAAAACATGCATGTGTTATGTAATTGATTTACAAAGAATTAATACTATGTAATTTTTAAGAATTAACGCAGATGATGAGTTTTTGATAAGATTTCATTAAACATGACCTTGTAACTGATGATGCATTTTTTAACCCAATTTCCAGTAATGTTAAAAGAGCGTTTAAGTATCAGTCATCGTTTGTAGATAAAGAAAATATAAGGCGTAATAACTTGTATCAGAGCGTTGGTGTAAAACGTTAGGCAACATAACGCAAAAAAAGGGATAAAAGCCATAACGGTTATAAAATGAGTTTTTTTTATCCGTACAACAGGTGATATTATAATAAAAACAAGTTAATATCGTCTTTTCAAAATAAATGAATAAAATAATAAAGGAAAAGGAAACGGTTTAATTAAACGGGAAACAGGAATACTTGTATATTACAATGAAGGTCAAAAATTGAACACAAAAATGTATGAACTTATAATCAAGCTGTCTATAAAACATTATTCATACGACGGAACATCTTAACCTCAAGTCATTAAAAAATAAATTTAGACTGGAAATAAGTTCAAACGGAAATGTATCTAGAATGTTCTCAGTTACGTGTATTATCAGGGCGATCTAGGTTGTGATTTAAACATAAACGAAGAGAGTGCATGAAGACCAACTAATGTATTGCATTAAATACACTTTGTGAAAACTTTATTGCGTACAGTTCTAAAAGTTATAAAGATCAATGTACCTTTGAAAATAAAATATTACATTTATACACTATTTGGTAAAACGCATTGTGATTTGCAATGTAACACTCTGTAAAAGGTTTTAACCATCTTTTTATTAAAGCCTACCTTAAGTTTTCTTAAAAGGCATAATAACGTCGTTAGAAAGTGTATATATTTTTCTTTGTGTTTTAATACCTAAACAAAAAACGCTGTGTTATTTATGATGCCTTTTACAAAACGTTATTACTTATGTTTTAAAATTTAAAACACAATTTGGAAAAGCAATATCACCCGCAAGCCCATATACCAATTGCATGTTTTTGAGTTGTAAAGCTCTTTTAAATATGCTACACATTGGGTTTTTTTTAAGTAACAACAATTTTAGGCCTTTGCGCCTTTGTATAATTCAGATTAAAAAAGTATGTTGCTATGTCTAGAATGTCCGGCCGGGTATTATGGTGTCAACTGTACAAAGATATGTCCTCCATTTTATTACGGCAATTTGTGTGTACAGAAGTGTGAGTGTTCAACATGTCACCATGTCCACGGCTGTATTTCTACTACTCGGATACCAATTGAGATACTAGGTAGGCCTATTCTAAGTTAATTGTTGCAAGGCTGTTTATTATTTTCTTTTATAACTAAAAATTGGTATTTTTTTTCAATCAGAGCAGAAACATTTTAAAAATTAATGCCTAACATTTGAAATAAATTTGACACACGTAGACTAAAACAAATATAATGTTTAATATATAATAGCCTTTATGAAATTGTGGACTTGATAGCTAATACAGCATCAATATACACGTGGACTGTGTACATCATGGAGATAATCATTTCATCTAGCAGTTTATATTCATCAATTATTGATTCTTTAATTTGATACCAAATGTCAGCCTTATCGTCATTAAAAGGGCTGTATTATAATCCGGTAATAATTTAAAACATATGATTTTCACGATGTTTTGATTTTTCTGTTTTTTAATATTACCGGACCTACATTGGTAGAACTACATGTACCGCACTACTAATCTCAGTAAACAATTTTAGTAAATAACTTAATATATTATAGGAACAACGAGCCATGAATTTGTGACCAAAGATGAAATAAAGGACACAACAAAAACACAAGGTACAAATTAACATAAATATTTTTTCTAAGCCGTTCCTACACCAGAAGAACCATTTCCTATTATATGAAGTAAACGATAATCATACTGTTTTTTCTCCTTTATTCCACAGAATTAACCTCTAAAAATGAAAACAGAGATAAAATACAATGCACAAACAAAACATCAGACTCAAAAACCAATTTTGATTGGAATATAGTTGTTTTTGTTGTTGGATCTGTATTGAGTTTTATATTAATACTTGCAATTTTACGAGAAATATGTCTATGCTTACGATTTCCTCGGCCTACTGGCCTACGGACTACCTTTATTGGTGACGTTTATACGGATATTGCTGAAATGGAAAATAGAAGAACAGACTGAACTGAAACTATCTTATTGCTTATGTGCCTCAAAGCAATTTGAAACTTTTGATTTTGATAATTAAGAGTTTTTAGATGATTGATTTATTATTTAGTTGAATGCAGAAAAGGTTTTGGAGTAAAGTACTTGTAGTTCTTTATTAAAAACGTGTGTTCACTTTTTTATCAGCCACAAGATGGCGGTCGGTTATATAGTATGAAAGTAAAAAGAAGATGTGGATTGCTGTGAAGCTTTAATGATGTCAAGTTTAACCTGACGCTTTGTTTATGCAATGCAGCTTTGCTCAAAGAGTAGGTTGTTAAACGAGATGAATATGAAATTTGTTAAAGTTCAAATTTATTTGTGAAATAATTAAGTTTATGTTTCTTTTCATTTTAATCATTAAAAAAACGAAAAAACTTGCATTGCTTATATGTGCATGAGAACTGCAACTTGCGATCTTTTGTTTTTATTTTGAATAATGATTGTTTAGAAAAACACTGATTTGCAGCCGTTATTTCTATGCTTTTGTCTTTTTTCCATTTTCCAATTTAGGTAAGATCATAATTTTTTTTTTGTATATTCTATCTCGAAAATCCATAAAACGAAATACAAATTCAAGGTAGAGCAATACGGACGGACATCTATAAAGATAGACGTATGATCAGGTGCCATGGAGGAGTGAGCATCCTCTGCTGACCGGTAACACCAACCGTGTGCTCGAGCTCCTTGTCGTAATTGGAGAAAAGAAACCGGAGGTGATGAATCTTTAGAAAGGAAAACGTCAGTCAGCAAGCGACCTAGTGGAAAATTGTATTTGCTAACAAGGTTGTTGTATCGACCATAGAACTTACGAAAAGATGACTTCAAACGAGACTGTTGATAGTCCTGTTTTATCAACTTGTTTGTCAGTAGCTTGCCTTGCCTTAGAAACTGTTCATACGAAGAGCATTATGCAGGTGATAAAGGTATATTGCTACATAAGTAAGGAAACTTTAGAATAATTGAAGTCACCGCGTTTATCATAGAGTTTTGTTGTTAGGTTACCATCAATGTCCATTTCCAGTAAAATATCCAAATATGAAACAGATGACGCAGACTCAATGGTATCTTTTATTTCAAGTTTACTTGAATATATTGAGTCGACGTAAGTATGGAAATAACAATTGTTAATTGATAATACGACGTCAATATACCTGAATGTTGAGTTGAAGACCACAGCGAGTGATTTATTTTTTTCACATACAAGTTTTTGAATAAATTTTGCTTCATAAGAATACAAAAATAGATCTGCTAACAATGGGGCACAATTGGTACCCATTATATTACGACCGTGAGTTTGTTTGCCAGTTGTTAATAGTATCAATCTTCATTAGTTTGTAGGAAAACAATGAAAATAATACGGCATATCTTGGCTTGTCAAAGATATGCAAATTTATCCAAGGACCTATAAATAGTGTTTATGTTTTTCCGGAATTTTTCCGGTTGAATATATTCGCTTTAAAATTAGGCCTCTTTTTGCATCATTTCTGGATTCTTCTTGAAACTGGTAAGACATGTTTTAATTCTCCGTAATAAAGTATACTCTTTAGATTAATTTAGTCGTTCAAATACTTTTATCAATTTTATTAAGTCGAAAAAAGGCATATCTGCCACCGATTTCCGCTCGATGGCCACTGAGGTCCTTTGATTGTATGGATTAAGATGCAACAATCTCTCGAGTGCAATCTTCAATGGCGCACATTATTTTAGCTTGATCTTAAATTTACTGCTTTTTTCGGCTTAGCTACTAATATACCAATAGAATTTTATGAAATTGATTAACATTGATTTATTTACAAATTAATTAGGTAACAATTTTCGCTTTTGTTTTAAAATACCACGAGATCAACGGGGTCAATGCCAAGGCCGAAGAGACAACTTAAACGGGCGGCTGCCCGTGATACTCAAGACCCAGGACAAGCACGCAGGCCAGGCCGGCGCAGGGCTCAACGCCAACAGACCAACAATAACGAACAAGATGTCCAGGCTCAACTGGCACCCCCTCAGCCCCAGGCAGTCCAACTACCCCAGGCAGCCCCACAGCATCAGGCGGCACTGTTACAACAGGCAGCCCCACCACAGCAAGCCCAGGATCAGGCGGGTAATGAGATTTTTAACCCCCCTGTAGCAACATTACAACAATCCACCACTCTAATGCCCGGCCTCATTTCGCCTGTCAATTCTAGTCTCACATCTTCATGTACAGATACAGGGATAACTTCCATTATCACCTCAACCCATCAGCCTACTCCTGAACCAATCAACTCTATTACAGTTCCCATTGGGTATCATGTAAACCAACCAATTAAGCAAAAAATCATCAAGGGCGAATTTGTCAATCTGGGAACATTATTGGTAAGGGACCCCACTAATGCCCATGCAACATCTACTCTCACAATTGATGCGCAGGGTAACATCATATCACAACCAAAACCCACAACCAGAATAACATCTATCGAAAAATGGACAGATGCATTTCTCATTTATTTCAGCATTTACACTGCAGTGCACCCACTTAGATCGCAACAGCTTATTAAATATATGCACGACGTTCGCTTAGGGGCACAGAATTCTAATGGGTGGGTTTCGTACGATGAACAATTTAGGCTAAGGATCGCACACAACCCGTCACAGAACTGGGGAATCATAGATAATGAGCTTTGGTTATTATACATGACTGCCAATTCAAATAAATCTTCTAGTACCCAACAGCACAAGTGCTTTGATTACAATCTCAAAGCAAACTGTTACAAGCCCCATTGTCCGTACATACACCGATGCCTTAAATGCAATGGCACCCATCCATCTATGTTGTGCAACAGTGCTAACCCACCCCCGGGTCATGCAAATAATTCCTTTCGGGCATCCACTCCAGTCCGCAACAACTCTTATGCCACATTCAGGTATCAGACACCAGCACACCAAACACGCACCAACCAACATTGGGCAGGAAACCCTCGTCAACCCCAGAGACATTTGGGTCCTAGGGTATTCTCCCATAATCATTAGCGCAATTAGCAATTATTTGAGTCAATACCCAGATAGGGTCTCGGCAAGGTATTTAGAGGATGGTCTAAAACATGGCTTTAAATTGCAATACTCTGGACCACGCATTTCAGTTTTCTCAAAAAAACTTGAGTTCAGCTTCCGACAGCGAGGAGGTTCTCTTGGAAAAAATATATAGTGAAGTTACGGCAGGTCGAATGTCTGGCCCATACTTACTCCCACCCATGCCTAATTTACATGTATCTCCCATAGGTGTTGTACCCAAAGCTGACGGTGGATGGCGTATGATAACACACTTATCCTACCCACCCTCTTTCAGTATTAATGAACACATAGACCCACAGTTCACTACAGTTACCTATACATCTTTTGACACAGTGGTCCAAACCATAAGCACACTAGGTCCTATGGCTCTATTAGCTAAGGTGGACATTAAAAATGCTTTTCGTCTTCTGCCAATTTACCCAGGGGACTTTGAACTTCTAGGAATTTACATTAATGGGGCTTATTACATCGACAAATGCCTCCCCTTTGGGTGTTCAATATCATGCAAAATATTTGAAACTTTTTCCACTTTCTTAGAATGGGCTGTCAAATTTAAAACACAACTCGATACAGTTCACCACTACTTGGATGACTCTATTTTTATTGGCAAGTCCAATTCAGACAATTGTTCAGCTCTCATGCACACTTTTCAGGACATTTGTTCAGAAATAGGGGTCCCCCTGAACCAAGACAAAACTATTGAGCCAACCACTAAGCTTACATTTCTTGGTTTAGAAATCGACACTGTGAATATGCTGGTCCAAATTCCCGTTAGTAAGGTTCAAGAACTTAAACTTTTGTTGCAGCATTGGGTCACACAGAAAAAAATTCTTCTTTCCCAGTTAGAATCTTTAGTGGGCAAGCTCAATTTCGTTAGTAAAGCCATCCCAGGTAGCCGTGCATTCAACAGGAGATTTTACAATGTTATGTCCGGGGTGCCCTCTCCCTATCATCACATCAGAATTACGAACCCTATCCGTGAAGACATGTTCACATTTTTAGACAACTTTAACGGCGTTGTATACTTCCCAGACACTGAATGGGTTACACTAGATACTTTGCAACTTTACACGGATAGTGCAGGTTCTGGCCACCTTGGTTGCGGCAGTTTCTTTCAGGGTCAGTGGGTTCATTTTACCTGGCCATCTTCATGGTTAAACAAGCCAATTTTGCGGGACATAACTTTTCTCGAATTAGTACCTATTGTATTAGCCTTCATGATATGGGGATTGCGTTTGCAAAACAAAAAAGTCATCCTCCATGTAGATAATATTTCCCTTGTACATATTCTCAACAAACAGTCAGCCAAGTCCCCAAGAGTAATGGTACTTGTCAGATCGTTAGTCTTAATGGCTTTAAAACACAACATACAATTTAAAGCACAACATATTCCGGGAAAATCAAACATTATTGCTGATTCTATATCTCGCAAACAGTGGGAAGTCTTTCGAGCAGCAGCACCTTATGCAGACCTTCATCCGCAGGCCATTCCAGCCCTATTCCAGACATTACTCTCACAAGTCACATCCAATCATTGTTCAACGCTTCAGTTGCTGTAAATATTAGGCAAACACACACAGCAGGTATCAATTCATTTGAAACATTTCGCCGGTCTCATAACCTACCCAGTCTGTGGCCACCTCTCGACACTCACATTACAAGGTTTATCGCTTACCTGTCACTTTCAGGTTACAAATACTCCACAGCTCAGTCATACATTGCAGCCATCAGTTTTTACAGCAAAGCAATTTACAATGTAGATCCTACTAATCATTTTATTATAAGAAAGCTACTTCAGGGCATGCAAAGAACAACACTACACAAGGACACTCGTTTGCCTATTACATTACAGCTCTTAAACAAAATTATACCAACATTGCAAACCGTATGCAACACCATATACGAAACCAAACTATTCACTGCAGCTTTCACTTTAGCATTTCACGCCCTCTTGCGCATAGGGGAATTCACAGTGTCTAAAGGCAACACACCAGCAACTATCATCCAATTTCATGACATAACAATGCAGCAGACCAACATTCAATTGACAATTTGTCATTCAAAAACAGACCAATTAGGTGTGGGGGCAAACTTGCAGATTCCTGCTTCAAATGGTGTTGCTTGTCCTTTTGCCGCCATGCATGCCTACTTACACATGCGCACATCTCAAACTGGCCCATTGTTTATTCATTTTGAAGGTCAACCATTGACCCGTTATCAATTTATCACCATATTGAAGCGTTGTCTTAATGCAATAGGGGTTGATAGCTCCAATTATAATTCCCACTCATTTAGAATAGGGGCAGCTACAACCCTTGCTATTCAAGGCGTTCACAGTGACGTCATCCAAGGGTCAGGACGATGGCGCTCTAATGCATTTCGTACATACATTCGGTAACCTTATCATTCCAACAGTATCTATCTTACTAACCATAAACAAGATAATTCTAGGTCCTGTCAGAGTTTGGATTGTCGGATCTTCTATCATCAAACGAGCAGCTATGAGTGCAGTATCAAGACAGGGGGGGGGGGGGGCTTAATCTTAATCTCGAGAATACTTCAGTCTTATGGCAGGGATATAGTGGCATGAAGCTACAAGACCTTAATACTAGGCTATCAACGTTGCTAAGGTTAGAAGATCGTCCTGAGTTTCTCGTCATTCATTGCGGAGCAAACAATGTTGGCCAGAAAACCACTGAAGAGCTGCTGGAGCTCCTTTTCACAACCTTGTCCCGAATTTGTGACATGTTCCCTACCACAACGATAGTTTGGTCCTCTGCCCTGCCTAGATTAGCTTGGCGCTTTTCAGACAATGTTAAAGCAATGAATGAAATAAGGGGTCGAATGAATAGAGAAGCGATAAACTTTGTAACATCGAGGGGCGGTCATTACATCAAATACCCTCAGTTTTCCCAAAAACCACCTACGTTGTTTGACCCTGATGGAGTTCACCTGTCCCAGCTGGGTAATGATATCCTTTTAAATACCATTCAAGGTGCGTTGCAAGATTTATTAAATTGTGGCGGTGTTGGCCTTCCGGACTAACCACATCACAATTAACTACTACTGGCTCGTGGTGACCATTGGAGTTGCGGTCCTGCCGCCGTCACCAATGTTACTTTTGGAAAGTGGCGCACTCCATTGGTGGCGGTTGCAGTGTCATAAACAAACGTTTATGACCCTTGCAAGTGGCGCTATTGTCGCACCCCAACTCCAATGGAAGAGTGCAATCATTCAAATTATCATAGGATACAGTTTTTTACTGTCAATATAATGTGTTTATAATGCTGTTAATGTGTTTAAAATGCTGTGTATTCATGCTTGTGCATTCGCGCACATACTTGCTGCACAAGAACTTTGACAATTTTAATGTGTTTTGAACTTTGAAACTTGTGCATTTGCGTTTACCCATTCGCACAAACCTTGTGTATAACTTTGTCATTTGTATGTCTGTGCATTTGCACTTACCCACTGTACAGAATATTATATTTTGTGACGTTTGTGCATTTGTGCTCACCCACTGCGCAATGAGCCTATTGATGGGCCGTCACGTATTGTTGTATTGTTTGAATTGTTGTGAGGCAGCCCATTGGTAGCCTAAAGTCACTGCGGCCAGTAACGCCAAACCATAATAAAGTATTTAGTCCTAATCAATCTCTCTTAGTTTATTCATCAGGTATCTTGGATAATACGGCATATCTTGGCTTGTCAAAGATATGCAAATTTATCCAAGGACCTATAAATAGTGTTTATGTTTTTCCGGAATTTTTCCGGTTGAATATACTCGCTTTAAAATTAGGCCTCTTTTTGCATCATTTCTGGATTCTTCTTGAAACTGGTAAGACATGTTTTAATTCTCCGTAATAAAGTATACTCTTTAGATTAATTTACCCTCCCTTCCTCTCCCATTTCCTTTCCTTAGAACCACATACTGCTTTTCTTTACATTATTTTTTTCAGGTCAACCATCATACCTTTGTGATACCTTCAGTTCCGGTGTGACACCCACGTAATCTTTGTGATACCTGCAGTTCTGAACAAA
Source organism: Magallana hongkongensis (assembly GCA_015776775.1). NCBI lineage: Eukaryota > Metazoa > Mollusca > Bivalvia > Ostreida > Ostreidae > Magallana > Magallana hongkongensis. The sequence goes on from CM027470.1 coordinate 34,727,898, forward strand.
AAATCGTCGCAGTGACACTCGTTCTATTCCTGACATTGTCGTTGATTTACGGGCTATCGTCGCACCCCAACTCCAATGGAAGAGTGCAATCATTCAAATTATCATAGGATACAGTTTTTTACTGTCAATATAATGTGTTTATAATGCTGTTAATGTGTTTAAAATGCTGTGTATTCATGCTTGTGCATTCGCGCACATACTTGCTGCACAAGAACTTTGACAATTTTAATGTGTTTTGAACTTTGAAACTTGTGCATTTGCGTTTACCCATTCGCACAAACCTTGTGTATAACTTTGTCATTTGTATGTCTGTGCATTTGCACTTACCCACTGTACAGAATATTATATTTTGTGACGTTTGTGCATTTGTGCTCACCCACTGCGCAATGAGCCTATTGATGGGCCGTCACGTATTGTTGTATTGTTTGAATTGTTGTGAGGCAGCCCATTGGTAGCCTAAAGTCACTGCGGCCAGTAACGACAAACCATAATAAAGTATTAAGTCCTAATCAATCTCTCTTAGTTTATTCATCAGGTATCTTGGATAATAGCTTACATTGAAATCAAAACCTTGACGCTATTGATATATGTGAACTTTATTTTAATAGGCCCGATTAACAGATCGATCTTTTTGTCTCACTAGATATATACGGATTCTGAAGGATTTTCAATTTTATCACAAAACTCAACGAAAATTATGTACATGTAAGTATTATTAAAGGCTGTTACCTTTATGCTATTTCTCAAAAGTACTACTACAGGTATAGTAGTACAAAAGCCAAACACTATAGTTCTCTAACAATTTAAACAGCCACATCCAATTTAGGTGTATGTTGTGATACAGATGAATTATTCTCACCTTTGTTACCTCCTGGTTTTAATAATAAATAAACGTATAGAAAGTGGATGCAAACATACACCATATAGTGACATATATAATGACTTTGCTGTCGAAATGCTCTAATACATGTACTAATGCGTTTAAATATACAATATTTGGAAGCTAGGGCCTTGTCGTCAAAGGTCTGCATAACCCTTGAATTTGTAATTTGCTATTGTAATGGCACACGAACAATAATCATTTTATGTAATGTTGTACATGTAACAATGCAATTTCAATACAACTTTGACGTCATAGTTTTAAAATAAAGCGCCAAATGGTGATGAGCCTTTCAGAAAAAGGGAGGTACATAATAAGTCTGAATTTATTTTTTTTAAACATTAGCACGCTCTTCAATTTGACAAAATAACGTTATTTCGAAGAGAAAAAAAACAGTAAATATACATGATATAGATACACTGAACGTGATGTTTCCGGAAAATCCCGGCCCAAACGGTAATTGCGGTCTTAACTGTGTAAATTTTGAAACTAAAAAATAGGCACACCACTTTTTTTCTCTGAAAATGAAACCTCAAAACTCTTGAACAGCCAGTACAACAAAAACATTTCAGCATAAAAAGAAATTATACAACTGGTATGGATTCTGAGATAAGGTCATACATTTAAATCTGTCATGAAGTTTCATCCAAAGAACTTAATATGTTGAAGAACTTCTTTGAAAAAAGAATTAAAGTTCATTCTACATGTTCATCTTGTCTTATAATGTTTACTTTAATATGAATTTAGTATAAACAGGTTCACATAGTTAAGTTTCTTTCTCAAATTAGGCCTCATTTGTTTATAAAACAGGCCCAAACTACAAAGAAGACTTGTAAAAATTGTCAATAAGAAATTCACTTAATGAATTTTTTTTCAGCAAAATGACTGAAGCAGATATGTATTAATTATCTTGAAACTTAATACTAAATGAATTATGGCAATATATCTCTTTATCAAGTGTTACTTGTGCTTATTCATTGATTATCTTTATTTTCAGCTGGCATTATCTGCAGGCTGCTCACAATAATGACGACATTTAACAACATTTTAAAAAATTAACATTTAACGACATTTTGACGACATGACGGAAGAATCCTGCAAATTAACAAGACGCAGGAATTGAACCGACAGAAAATGTCCTATCTTGGCAATTTGAATATGTATTGATAATTACTATTGTAACGATTTTTGATCAATTGTTGTTTATTTGTATTCATAAAATGCATTTTCTATTTATTAATGTATTTTAATTAGTAACAACCGGAAGCATCGTTCATTATTATAATATGTCTAAAATGTATTTAATCTGTTGTATATCATTGATTTACCTTGAAATTCATCCCATGTTTTATAATTATCGTATGTTTTGTACTTTCATTTTCTCATACTTCCGCTTGCAGGAACTTATATGTAGCTTTTACCTAGAACAGTAGACCAAATGCATTGCGTAATGTCACGTTATGTTGTTTGACGTCATATATAAACGTGAGCATTTTAGACGTTGAGTCAGTTTAGTAGTTTTTTATCAGCTTAATAGCTTAGTTTAGTATTCGAGTTTACAGTTCAGTTTTTGAAGTTTAGAAGTCGTTACCAGACAGTGTTTTTTACGAAGTCGTAACCAGAGGAGCCCAATATGGCAACGTAATTGAATTCGTGTATTTTAAGAAATTATATTTATAGGAAAATTTACTCTAATTAAACTTTACTTGAATTTTGGGGAATTTATTATAAAATCTAGCAAGACACGCTGCGTAACTGGTTATTTAATGTTTCTTGATTTGTTTTAGAAATTAAATATCCCCATCAGAATACAATTATAAAACCTTTATTATCTTGTTGTTGATTTCTTTCAAAATAACCGCTACCAGGTTTAACAAGTATAAATTCGCTACCAGAATTTAATTATAAAAGACCAGTTCGAATTTATCCTATCTTATACGAACTCATTAAGGCGAAAACGTTACACTATCATGAAAACCCATAAAAGCGTTACCCACATGGATACCAGTAAATTTGGACGCATTAAATTACTGATCAACTTAGATGCTGTCGGGTTTTATATAGCCTTCGAATGTTTGTAATCATTTATCACGTATTATTTTTGAACATGCTTATGTCACTTCGTAATAATATGACTACTTGTACTGCTCTCTATTAACACATATACTGTGTGATGCAATTCATAAGAAATTATGAACACTTATAGGATAAATATCTGCCATTCAGTCAATTGAAATGTGACTAAAAGGTAACTGAAATGTTACTGAATGGCGTGTTTGTGCCATTCGGTCATCTTTACAGACCCTGATGCACCTTGATATAATTAAAATGAATTCTTGAAATTTCATTTTTTGTCTTTGTATTTGTTATGATTAATTCTTAATCAGAGGCTAACATCCATTTAATTTACCATCAAATCAAAGCAAGATTACTGAATACATTTTTGCTACAGTCTCTTAGTATTGACACAAACAGTTTTATATTGCAATAAAAAAGATAACTAGTACCAATGAATTTTAATCATTCATCGATTAACATGACAGTATATCTATTAATACCCTAAGACACAATGACAATCAACTGAGACTTATCCAATTCTGTTATATTCTCTTTTTTGTTTGCGATTTCGTCGCACGGCGATGGCTATACCAATGATCACGCAGACAGCAGTCGTCAAACCAACGGACAAACCTGCAATGGCGCCTTTTGACATTCCTGACTCATCGTTAAGTTTGACCGCATGATTATCGGTGAATGCCTTCATTAAATTTTCCATTTCTTTTGGTGCCGAGTTGAGTGTTGTCAATGTTGACTCTTCAGGTGTTTTACCTTTCATTTCAGGATCAACAAGTTGAACCCAGTTCTCAGAGTTATGGGAAATAATGAAATGAGCCGGCTCTCTTATACTTTCTGCTGGGACGTCAGAAAATGGTGGTATATGAACGATTGGGAATTTTAAACCAGAGAGTAGACCAGTCCGCACGCAATACTGAATTTCACAATCCTTTTCTATTGTTGCTAAGTGGTTACTGAATCCCTTAGGACACACTGTGCTCAATTTGCCATCAACCAGAGGATTGCCATGTTGGCAACTGTAAAACCCGCCAAAAGGCACCGCAAACTTTGCACCAAGTTCGTAGTCATCACTTATGCAAATTCTGACATTGGAAGCAATCAGCAAAGAATTAAAAAACTGCGGACATGATTTTGATTGCGTGACAAAGTTATTGGTTCTGTCTGATAACAGTCCCCCAAACAGATATCCACTATCCTTATGCACTTCAGAGTTTGGCTTTGCTCCACACCAGTACGATGTGTACGTTGCTGAAGCATAAAATGGTTGATCATAGCAACAATTGAAGAAGATCCAGCATCTGTGACGTTGGTGCTGTTGCTGAGCTTTATGCGTTGCTCTTTTGTAAAGAAGAACATTTTCAAATCCGTCTGGGCACGAAAAATCCTGTGTTTGCAGATTCTTCGTCGCAAGTTTGTCACACAAGTTTTCATCATTGACAAGTTTACCTTGGAAGAGGCACTCTTGATAGACTCCCCCAAAGCTCAGATTAGTGAGTGGCGCATGGCATGAACCGTCGTCCAAATTTGAGATTTTACTAAAGTTAGGTGCATCAGGGTTCGTACATCCTGGATACGTGTTGTGTTTAAAATAGGACGAGATCGCCTGTCGAACACTCTGAACCACCTCTTCTACCAGACTCTCAGAAAGCTAAGGTAATGTTGTCGTGGATATAACGTAGTCAAGTGGAAACCCATTCCTGTCAACAGCAACCAAATCATTCCCAATGGTAGTTGTCCATTTGCTGAGCGTGAAATTTTCCGGATTCATTTGTGGTCCCCCATAGGTTCTAATGTCCGAATTCTTGACACTTTTCATGTACTTCTCAAGTTCCGTTTTTGTGTTTGAATATTGATCTTTGATGCTTGCACTAGCTATACCAGGAAGGGAAATGCTTGCTGAAAACCCAATTTTTACTCTGTCTGTTGTAGTATCTTTAAATAGAGAAGAGTCGACTTGATCCACTTTGACAATGGATGCCCCGGCGTCGACACTGGTTAGAACGTGTGTACCGAAATCACGGACCAGCAGTTCGCTCTCGTACTTGGTAGACAACTTCCGGTTCTGTTGAATATGTCCTGCGATTCTTAGCAGACGATTACGGAATGAGTGGTCAAGCTGTACATCGGGAAGAACTTTGGCTGTATATCGGACAAACCTCGCCTGAACTTTGGTCGTGAGCGACTTATCTTCCAACTGATGTTTTTTATGTGTTCATATTCGGACGAAAAGCTTGCAGCAATGTTAACTCCCTCTATGCTTCCCGAAGCACCAATGTTTATCGAATTTGCTGTATCTGATTCATATTGAGACCAGTGGTCATAGAGCTTGGAAAAAACGTTCATTTGACTCGTCTTGATAGGAATAGTAACGACCCCGTCTGGAAGGAGATAGCGCCTGTCTTCTGTTGTCTTGCATTTTGAATAATTAAAATTCACAACAACACCTCGATTTTCGTTGACGAGATTATCCCAACAAAACCCAGGAAGAACTTCAATCATAAAAGGCTTTTCTCCTTTTTCATCGTAACATACTCTTGGGTCTCCACATCTAAAGTTTGACACCAGTGAAATCGCCAAACAGAGCAAGCACAGAACTAACATGTCTGGTCAATTGTTTCAGCCAGTCTGGGTTGATAGGGTTTGGGGAACGTTTATCGTGATAACAAAAATATTAAATGAGGAAGTAAAATTTCTTATCAGTCAAAATTTCAGTAGTCATACATGTATTTAAATAACATTTCAGTGCATCCTATTATTGATCTAACCACACGATTCTCAAACGGTTTAAAGTTAAATCTAAAATGAACTGTAGTATACTTTTGAATTTTTTTTGTGCGCCATTCGCATTAATTTTTGTTTAATTTGATTATTTAATAAATTTATAATCTCATTTACTTTTCAGAACGTAAGTTTGAGACAGAAAATAAATTTATTGATAAAGATAACTATTACATGCATACCATACAAAAATTGTTGACTGATTTTAATTACTATATTTTAATTTTTTTTTTGTAAAAGGGGATGGGTATCTCAAACATTAGTAACTTTATCAAAGCAAATTTGAAACCTCATTTTAGTCATGTGAATTCCTCATCGATTTATCGTACAAGTCAAATGACATAAATGAGGATATTTGAATCCTTTTTTTTTAAATCTTTTTTTTCATGTACATTTTTACCCCCCCCCCCCCCCCACCACCAAAAAAAGATAAATGTTCCAAATATATTCAACATCAAAATTTTTAACAAATGTGCTTATTTAGATTTTTCTTCTCATTAGTTAAATCATCGGGAAGTTTGTAAAAGGGAATTTTACAGAAATTACTACGATAACCCACAAGGTCATGTTTTTAAAGTTAACTGTCAACCCTCAACATTGGGTTGAAATAATGTGTTATCTGTTTTATCGATAAAAGTATTTGCTTTAGAGACATATATCATTATGAAAATCATTCTTTGGGTGACAACATTCATGGATACCAGTAAATTAAAGTACTTTAGTGGAAAATAAAAGAGAGAAAAAAAGTAATCAAAAGATTAAGAACGTTAATTACAGTTAAAACGTGGAAGAAATGCAATATGGCACGTTTGGTCATTGGCTCAAACTCAAAATTCACGGAGGATTAAAAAACACACTAGAAATGTGTATGTTTTTGATTGAAGACCGCAGATGATGAAATGCATTATTGACCACCACCTTTTATGTATACCCGTACAGTAATTTTCCGTTTTCTTAATGTCAGGGTTAAAATTTTAATGACGTATTTAGGCATTTATTTAATTTTAGCTACTTTTTAACAATTTAGCAGAGAAAGAATATCTATCTAGACACAAAGTGTTCATTTTTATTTGAACTGTATATAAAATTTCGATAAACGACCATCTTTAGATCTTATGTGGGTTGTCTTTTTACAGTGGGTTATTTTTTTTTTGTTGGGCACCACCAAGAAACTTTAAGGTGGAAGGCTACATCGTCACAACATGTCTGACTTCCGTTCGAAACGCCATTGTGTTCCGGATTGATAACATTATGTCGTGGTACAAAATAGCTTTACACCGTTTAATTGAACTCTTCTAACTAAGGAGATGAGATAGGAATGAAATCAGCAAAACGCTTAGAAAATATGTCAATTTACTTCCTGTTTAAATCTTTTAACTAACACAGATTATCAGCTGTTTTGTACGGAAAACGTGGAATCTAAATAATATACCGTTTCCCTGCTCTGCTGCTATTGGCAATACATTTTTGTCATGTCATCTGCAACAGACAATCATACATATGTGGCGGATTATCGATATAGGTAAGCAGATGTCAAATTTTCATTTAAAATATATATGTATGATGAATATAAATCGAAAGTACCGTAGTACGATCTCTTGAATTGATCCTAACTTTCCAAATTAAAAAAAAATTTGCAGTAAAAGACTTTTATTGAAACGTTGACATTAAACTAATGTATTTTAATTGAAATAAATACAGCTAGGTAGCAATAGCAGTGGAAGCCCGGATTTGCAAGCCAAATGAGGGAAATACAGAATTCTGAAAAGGAGCATGTTTTTCATTTCCACACATGCATGTGTATCACTATGGACATCTACTGTATGTATTAATATGCGTATTGTTATTGTATATTAAAAAGTAAAAGGCAATCTATAATATAATTAACTATACTAATATTTTGTTTTAAAGAGTTAAATATATATAATGCATTCATCAAAAATATAATTTTTCAGCTTCAAACATTATCATAAGCACTACTAATCTTATATCTACATATTTAGCAAAGACTTGTTCCTTTTTTTCTTCGTGATTTTTATTAATTAAAAAATTGATCCCAAGATATTTGAGACAATGTAAAATAAAGAAAGACAACTCTTAAACAGGATCTTTCATACCAAGATTTTTGCAATAATTAAGTATTTCCTTTAATTTTTCAATTTCATTTAATTTCTTTTCTTCATCCCATTAACCAACGAATATTGTTTATATTTTCAGGTTTTTGTGGGATCTTGTCCAGCAGTTTTCCTTAAAAGAATTTTTTTTTATATTTTAGTTTCATATTTATGTGGATTCCAATAAAAATCATACAAACTTCATTCATGATTTTTTTGTTTTTCATTTCTAAACTTAATAACATTTCACTTTCATAAGAATTTTAAAACAGAAATGTTTAAAAATTTGATAAATAAGGGGTTATCTGGAACCAGAATTCTCTAGAAAATAGTGTATTGTATTTTGAGGTCTATTATTATTGAATACTGTGCCTAGTATTGGTAACAAATGCATGCAACAAAAATCTCCTACACTTATTTGGTGTAGAGATCCACCTTAAATCTTCGAAAAGGAAACATTAAGAAATAATTACAATTCGAAAGGTTTTTATCAAAAACATCTTAATTATTTTAGAATAGCAATCAAAGTACAATCAATTATAGGACAAAGCTCTATGGGCACAATTTAAGGAGCAGAATGGTCTCAGGAGTAATAAACATGTTTTATTTCATTAACAACGGTCTTTGTCATTCTTTCAAAGCAAAGGACTGAAATCTTCGAGCCCTGTTTATCGATTGGTCGAAATCTTAAGTAGCCTAAAAAATATCCCAGACTGACGCAATAATCATGATGATGTCAGACTTAAATTTCCATAGAGGTCGATTTGGCTGGGTTTTTTTTTATCTAACGTACTGATGTACATTGACATTAACAGTAATTCGGTTAATTTTACATATTTTTTACAATCAATTTAATTTTTCATGTAATTTATTAAAAGAAAGATGTAAATCTAAACAATAAGGATATTCATGCGGGTTATGAAGGCGGCGATCATTGCAGAAAAAATTGCATAACCCACGTTAGTGGGTTACACTACAGCACATGATGAAATGTAAACAATTTCGTGAAAATATGTACATTTTATATGTGACTATTATGGGAGTTATTTATGCTTAAAATGTTCAAAATTATATCACTATTAATATTATGATTCACTTTTATTAATTTCTGATGAACTATCTAAAAATAGAATAAAATGCAACAAAAGACTTAATTTTGGACTACTATTATGTAAACGAAAACATCTTATTTGAAACCTATCCAAGTCCACCGATTTCAGGAAAAACGTATCTTAGAATATGTGTAATCTGATGTTTCTAAAACACTATTCAAAACCATATGATGCGGATTTCAATGTATTTGAAATTGATAAAATGCTTGTGTCCTCTTATTTTTTCATTGAAACTAAAAAACTCCGCGAAATTAAAAAAAATGAAATCAATTATGACGTCATATAAATTTTGACGTCATAACTGAAATAAAGGGTAGTTGAAATGAAAAATGAAAATCTGCGAGTTATCTCCCTGTAACCGCAAACCTTACCTTAATGAAGAGAATCAAAGCATTGTTAATTTAGTCATTACTAGACTTTGACCCGTGCGTGCACGGGTTGACATTGCCTGTCGAACATCTACGAAATGCAATGTAGATCTCTATACATCGGCACATTCACATACTTAAGAAATAAAATCAATGCGAATGTAATTCTGGTCCTTGTGCTTCTATTTTTTGTTGTTATTTTTTCTCTTTTGAAAAATTGTTGCGTAACAGCGTAGCATAGACTGGGTTAAATTAATAATTATGATAACAAACCTTTTTGAGACTGTAAATACCTTTCACCTAAAAATTTAATCCATACAATGGAAGAATTAAACACTTTTTCGCCAACGGTTTATTTACACACCATGTTGACATTCGGAGCTCTCGGGATTTTTCATATTAAATGCACTGAGTTAGAGTTATCTCCAGTATTTTCTTTTGCTACCGAGACAATACACGGAACGCATTCTAGCTATCGTTAAACCGGGTCCGTAGAACATTCATCATTTTAACGTTAGAACATTCTATCTACACTCTCTTTAAATATTTGATGTGAAGATTTTGCATGGATCAAATATTTCTTTGCCTTTAATCTATGTTTTCAAAATTTCACACATTTGCATGGATAAACTCAGAAACGATAATACAAATATGTGAAAAATTTGTATTGGAAATTTGCTGCATATATTTTTTTCATATATATTTATGATTTCTTATGAAAGAAATTATAAAAAAAAAACAAACAAACAAATAACATTTGTCTTATCTGATTTGAATACCTTGATGAGCCTCCCGTAAAAAAAAATCTAGCACTTTTTATTTTTAAAGCTGCTTGGTCCGATTTTATATAAAATTTTATGCACGCTTTTATACGATGGCTTTGCTGAGTATATGTATAATAATAGACATTGCAGTGGTTTTACCCGTCAATATGCCCAATTTCCATGAAGAAAAATACGTAAAAAATCTGCTAACAAAACAAACGACATGAAAAGGTACGGTTCCGCGTTATTTCGCCTCATGTTAAATTTCACCCCTTACGACGAGACGGGTATGGTTGTATTACGACTTTGACATCGCTTTAAAAAAAGGTCGAAATGATCAGACAAATTACAAATAAATATGTGTATGTTTTGTTCGCTAATATTTATCGATGCATAGCATGCGTGTTGAATAACCCCAATCATTCGGGGGACGAAACCAAGCGGTTTCCTTTTCTAAACATTCCCGTGATACATTTTGGTTTGTTTTTTCGTTTGCCCAAAGAGATATTATATTTATTTACTTTGAATATTTCTAACTTTGAAAGGAGACTGATTCTGCTGGTGTAAATAGGAGAAAGTCCATAACTTTCTAAGATAAATGATTTGTATGGAAACAATTTTGATATTGAAATTACAAAAAGATCGGACCAAGCAGCTTTAAAGAAATCTTATTCAGATGGCGAAAAGTGAAAAACACGTTCAATTAAAAGAGTCAGGTGTTTGTATTTCATAATTAATTTCATTCCATATCATTTATAGTTTAAGTTATTTCAAAATATTGTGACTGCGTAGCTTTTACGGTCCTAGGGAATTCTTCTGGGTCTGCATCCGTCGTGTGTAGTACGGACGGGGTGAGGGAATGTTGGCGTCAAGGGTATAAGATATAATGTTGTGGCGCGTAGTAGGCCGTGAGGTAAAAACGAAGGGTAGGTTTGCCGTATTCCGGAAGGTCCACCAGTATACAGTTCCAGAGAAATAAACAGGCAATTGATGCAGGATTCCACATTTATTGGACGAGACTCAACGATGGCAACATTATAACAATTTAACAGACAGACATGTTATAAACAAGTCGGATATGGCCAGTAGTGGCCTCCGGAATCAGGACTCTGGGTGAGTCGGACGTGTCCGAGGCTGGCCGTCGTATTCCAGAATGCCGATTGACAATTGTACATCCATGTAACTATATAAAGGAATTTGAACAATGACTATAAATTGACAGGTGATGACACTAGTAAGCTGAGTGAAAGGTTCACAGATATAAAATATTTCAATAAACTCAATGGGCCTTTGATGTCCAAGACATGAAAAAACTGATAATTGCACTATGTTGTTTTAAGAGATTAACAGTCTTTGAGACATGACACTCTGTCTCTTTGAAATCACATATAGAGTCCGAAAAGTGTCAATCACTAAATAAATAAGTAACTTTGTAAGAAATAAACTGTGAGAAAACATTTCGAAACAAATGTTGAATTTTAAAAGTAAAGTCCAAAATAAATTACAATTGACCAGTGAATTTTGTACGGTGATAATATAATCAAATCTGTATTTGCCGATGCAAACTCATACTTTCACATCTGCCCTCTAGATCGATCGACTTCATTAACTAAAGGGTATTTGTATACATATGATATTACCTGTATTTCTATATACTTAATATTTGTGAAGTATTGAAACTGATCGGATGTTTGCATTATATAGCATTGCAGTGTTGGCCATATCGTTTTTCTAGTATGCTATGATAGCACTTTCTAGACATTTTCATTATTACGTTTAGTAAAAAATAAAAATAAAAACAAAAGCCACCAGTGTTTTAAAACCATGTTTATTACATAATTATCACACTTTCTCACACAAATTTGTTCTCGATATATTTACATTTATTTTATATAATTTCTTCTGGTTCACCAATTTATAAGAAAATGTTTTAAGGGTCTATTGTCGATATTATTTGATAACTAGCGGCCTGATTCTGTACCATTCCAAATCAGGGCCAGCCGAAGGACATTGATTCCTTTATTCTGTAAATAAAAGCGATGAAAATTACATTTTTTTTAAAGGTAATGAACATTATTTGACCAGTACTGTTGTACATTATTTACAACAATAAACGCATGTTTAAGTATTTATATTTGGGTAAAAACATACCTGCAGTCTCCATCATAGCAAAGCAAAGTCAGGGGGATGGTGACCTGATTTTGAGCCGTCGTCGACGAGGAGTTCCAGGAGGTGGAGGCTCCACAGAGCTGCCCGGGTTCCTTGGGTTGATGATGAGTGGGGCGGCGGTGGGGGTGGTGGCTGCGACAGCGGCTCTCTTGAGGGTCCACCATCAGCTATTTAAAAAAAAAAACAGTGTTAGTAAAGCGCTGTGTGTTATTTATGATTAGTAAAATTAAATTTGAATATATCGAATACAATTACCCATAAATCTAGAGGACAAGTATGCATATGCCCATTTGACAGAGTAAAATACTAAATGACAAGTCACAATCATTTCTCTGTTTGCTTTGCTCAGATTGTTTTGGGTCTATGTTGTTATGACGTCACAACTGGAACAATGTCATGACGTCACGTGTTCATATCGGGAATATATAGGCGGAATTATTTTTCCCGTATTAGAAAAAACAAAAGCAACGTTTAATGATTGTACACATGGCGTTATAATCATCCAAATCATCATCCTAAAATATATAAAGAAGGACACTTCTGTAGTCAATATTGTCTTTATCACAAAAAAATGTTTTCAATACAGTAACTATATCATTTTTGTACATTTTATTTCTAATAAAAATGAAACTTCTGAAATTGATATACAATTAACTTCCGTAGCTCATGGGAATTACACCACAAGCATGTTTGCTGTTTTTACTTCTAAAAAGTCTGTATTGTCTTGTATCTGTTCAGTAGCAAACCGCTGCGGATTCATTGTTTGAGTCGCAATGGTTTATTGGCATATACAAAGATACGAATCAGGTCCATTTTATTGAAATAATAGAAAATCCTTAAAATTAAAACTAACCTGTCAAAATAGTGAAATAGGAAATCGGTCAATATTTAAACTATGTAAAAACCTCTCATATTTATAGATAACATCAAAGAAATAGTCAGGGATATCTGACTCCAGCTGTTAATTACGTACATGTATGGTGCACCATTGTTGAGTTTGTATTTAGGGTTGCTGGACCATATGCAAGGTGTTGGGAATGGACCTGTGCTGTTGTTGCCTCTGCTCGTCGCCTCCAGATCCATATTTTATAGAGGTATTAAATTAAAGCTGCTTGGTCCGATTTTATATAAAATTTTATGCACGCTTTTAAACGATGGCTATGCTTAGTATATGTATAATATTAGACATTGCAGTAGTTTTACCCGTCAATATGCCCAATTTCAATGAAGAAAAATGCGTAAAAAATCTGTTAACAAAACAAACGACATTAAAAGGTACCGCGTTATTTCGCCTCATGTTAAATTTCACCCCTAACAACGAGACGGGTATGGTTGTATTACGACTTTGACATCGCTATAAAAAAAGGTCGAAATGATCAGACAAATTACAAATAAATATGTGTATGTTTTGTTCGCTAATATTTCCATTGTCTGCTTTCTTTACAATCGATGCATAGCATGCGGGTTGAATAACCCCAATCATTCGGGGGACGAAACCAAGCGGTTTCCTTTTCTAAACTTTCCCGTGATGCATTTTGGTTTGTTTTTTCGTTTGCCCAAAGAGAAATTATTTTTATTTACTTTGAATATTTCTAACTTTGAAAGGAGACTGATTCTGCTGGTGTAAATAGGAGAAAGTCCATAACTTTCTAAGATAAATGATTTGTATGGAAACAATTTTGATATTGTAATTACAAAAAAATCGGACCAAGCAGCTTTAAACGTCTCATCTGCTGCACATCAGGGTAGGGAAATGTTTCTTAGCAAAGAAGTCAAAGTACAATCATGAGCTCTGATAAGCTCGATTCTTAATCACCATCACCATTGACACTTTAATCTATACCCCCCCCCCCCCCAAAAGTGATTTGTTTGGATTGCTAAAGGGAGATACCTTAATCCTAGTCAATCAACCCTCCCCTCCCCCCCCCCCCATTAAATGCTCATGGCCTGCAATGCCTATCGACATTGTTTGTGTAAAGGTAAAGGTAGAAGTTTATAATCTTGCTCGCAAAGTACATCGCCCCGAACGAATTCTACATATCACCCCTTGGGGACAGTGAAACATGTACAATCCGTAGCACCGTCAATTCCATGGGATGCATACAAGAAGAGCTCCCTAATTACGACACTATTTTGTTTTTCATTCATATAGCCAGTTCGTCTGCGTCTCTGAGGAATTAACCTGTTGGATCTCTGTGTCCCAGGCCAGCTGATTTCTTATGTTTGAAGGTCAAAACAGTTGTCTCTGAATCAGAATTATAATGGACCATTTACTCTGGTTTCATTTATAATCGTTGGTATCCATTTTGGTGGATTCAACGAAAACACAGTTTTAAGGAGGAAAAATTCGTGGCCAATGACCCGATTGATACAAAATGTTGATAAATATTGGACTTTAATAAACATTTGATTCCGTGGATCAACTTAATAACGAAATCCACAAACATTGGAATTCAACAATTATTGATGAAACCACAGTACATTATTCTGACATCTTGTTGGAAAACAAAGGCTTTAGTCTTCCCCCATAGGTTGTAGAAGTTATTGCTCGTCTATTATACGTACACACCATCAGGATATCTACAAGCAGAATTGTAGAATAGCACCTACCACATAAGCCAATGACACTACCGTACCTGAATGGTCAAGACATATCATCGTCGGAAACACACGATTGGTTACGTGTCTTTCCTCTCTTCATCATCCGTGGGTCCCTATAAACTTTGATGCTGGTATTGATGCACGCAAGTTGATTGGTTGGTCATATTGCACCCTGATTAAATTGGTCCAATCAACAAGTCAATTTAAAAGCTCGTTCGTTCAATTGGCGATCGCAGAACGATTTGTTCTGATAGCAATGCTACTGTATTGCAACCTTTTAAACAGAAGTGTTCCATCACTGTTACCACCAATTTGATTGGATGCTATTAATAGATATTTGGTAATTAGAACGAGCGTCGAAGATTGAAGGGACCCATTTGTAATTGAGCGAGAAACGACGCGTATAAATTAACCGTGGGTTTTTGACAGTGAAGACATATTAGATTTTTCGTCCCAGCCCTTTCACTTTGGAAGGGATGGGAAAAAACAATACAGGTGGAACTATGCCCATGTAAAACAGCTTCAGCTGTAGTAACCTTCAGCTATCACCCATTTGTGATAAACTTAATAGCATGTAACAGGAGCAACATTCAACAGGTGTACAGGGTCTGACTTGGCGGTATTTTAGCTAGAAAGCATTTTACTAAAGTTCACTAAGTCAGCATTGGACAGCGGCTGACCAATTCTGCTCCTTGTGAGTACTTGAGTTCTATACTAGAGCAGGAAACTTGTAGCACATAGAATGCATCTTCTTCGCCCGGGGGGGGGGGGGTTAAGGAAGCATATGGGCAGTTTAGCGTCTTATTTTGACTGTTATATTCAAAATCATGAAATTAAATATCTATTTTGAATATGACCAAAAACTTAGTATTATCCTTTCAAACAATTGCAGTGCAATAAAATCGGGTAGTACTTTACTTTCACATTGGTGCATTATCACGTGACAACTATAAATACCTTACGTATATTCCTTAACATAAAATGAGATAGAACAACACTACCTCACAGATTCCAAAATAAAATAAACATACAAAGTGAAGGCAAAACATCTCAGTTTAATCAAAACCGCTGCTAGAATTCTATGTTCTCCTTAATTAAATAGTTATTCATCCGGCTCTCGTAAAACCTTCCCAACTTGAATAAAGTTTGCCCGGAAAATGGTATGTTGCATCAAAACAACACACAACATGCGATTCTAGCAGCACTTTTCAATTTAGGCATTGATCAAATTAACGATATATATAAAATGTCAATACATACGGGGTAGTGTTGTTCTAGTCGGATTTTTATATCGTAAACAACGACAGAGGAAAGCCTGGTTTGATAAAACTAACATTTCTCCCGGTATTCTTATGTTCTATTCTCAATAAATCACACATCAAAACTTATTAGAGTTCTTAGATTAGTTATATTTTGAATATGTTTACAATGCGTTCCGATCAAATTCACAAGACATTTAACATGACGTCATCACTGTGTAAATCTACGTAATATAAACTAATTTCTGAAAAAAATTGAAAAAATCTTCAGTATTTTTTATTTGTTTTTCTTTAGATATTTGAATATGTACATAATAACTAAGATTTGTGATTTCACGGAATTACATGTAACTCATATTCCATATGCTTCCTTAACACCCCCACGTTCTGACCATCCTGAGCAAACAAGTTACTTTTTATTGTGCTCATCCTAAAGAACATAGAGTTCCTTTTATTTGTGCTCATCATCCTGCGACACATAGTATACATATCCATGTGCTCACTAATGGTACAGATTCTTGTGTTTGTCTTATGCTCGTCCTAAAGCAAATGTGTTACATATCCCTGTGGTTGTCTTGGAACACACAGGGTTCATTTCATTGTATTCAGCCTGTATCACTTTCGATTTTGCTTACCCTGGTAATGTGCAGGAGTTGTAGGAACTCCTATAGGACTGGGCCAGCACAAAAAGGTTTAGATCGAGCCACCCTGGGATTTGTTGTCCTTGTTCAGCAATGACCTCTGTTAGTTGGACTGGTTCCTGGTCCAGTTTCCTTTATCCAAAGTTGATTCATTTAATGGAATTAGTTGATTTGGTTCTCCTGTTAGCACCAGATGTGAGCCCAGTCAATTCAATCAGAACTGATAGATTTCATTCTTGTCTAGTTTCTTAATTTATTGTGGTTAAGGGTTTCCAAGCTTATTAGGTACATAATGGACTCCAAACAAATATCATCCTCATTAATGTTGTTTTGATAAGTTTAATATTTGAGCTCATGATAACTTTTTTTAAAATTTAGTTGAAAAGGAAATGATAATACACGTACATTTTTATGCTTTGGTATGATTTCGTTAATAAAAGTTCCTTTTTTTGCCTAAACGACTGAGGTAGGCCATCTATGGTAAAATGCTCTACGTTAGATTATTTGAATAACAGTTGTTTATATTCTTTTTCAATTTCTTTAATTTCAGATGTTGGGAGGATCAAACACAATCATAAAATCAACGGTGCATGTGTGATATTTAATATTACGTGAAAACATAATTAATAATTATTTTTTTGCTGCATTTCTTATGTTGATAAAAAATCGATTAATTCAATAGTGATTTATTTTATCATACCGAGGAAATTTGTTGAGAACAAAGCTATACATCAAAGTGCCATGGTGAATTCAGCTCCAAGGAAAAGCTTGGAATTGAGATGGAATGAAGATCAACATTAATTTTTAAGCAGCAACTGAAACCAACACTAAGCCAGTGAACTTTTGCAGATTGAAATTATTTGAATCAACAGATTTCCGGCTGGACTCCGTGAAAAAAAATTTGACTACTAATGAAACAGTGTTTATTATAACACTATTCATTGCAATGTCACACATGCGCCTGGTAAATAATAATTGAAAATTCAACTGTTGATAAAACTTTTAAGGATAAAAATCAATGTCTTCAGTATCGCCTCTATTAAACCACCGATGTCTTCATCAGTAAAGCCCCCAAACCTCCTTTACCTTCAAGAACAGTATTTTGTTATATTCTTTGTATGTGATGTCCTTTCAAGTGGATACAAGGGTGTTTGAATGTTGAATAATGGCTTAATTAACCCTTAATTATGAGAGCTCCCAACATACAATTGTTATGATAGATGTATATAATATCAAGACCACTCCGTGATGAGAGAGCAGGGGAACTGATTTTTACAAAACAATCTACTGAACAAAACTGCATGAAATCCAAAACTCTGGACTGGATGAAAATCCTAACAATTGCGGTAGCTGTCACTATGATGTGAAAATAACACATGCATAAGTCACATACATCTTAATGAATTCATCTCAGGAGACCTGATGTCTTTATTGTAAGAATTATATCCAACTGTAGCATTTAAGATTATTTTTTTTCAAGACTGATCATCTGTCAAAGGCATGCATTTTAACATATATTTTTCAAAAAAATAGATGCGCATTATTTAATGAAGAATGAAGTCGTAGTAAATATATAATATCTCTCTTGTCTTTGCAACCATGTTACTTTATAACATCATGAAAATTTAATAATAATGTATAATCATACATGTATGTCAGCAAGTTTTGTCCTCTGTATTTTAAGCCTGGCACTGCTGATATGTATATTATAAGGACTCCAGTCAAAAAAAATGTTCTTTCTGAGACCATCCCATAAAAAGTCCTGCTCCACAACTTGAATTTGATGAGCCTCTGACAAGCTGTAAGCTAGAATGGACTCTATTTCTCAAGGAATTCAAATTGTTTTTATTTTAATGTTTGCATGAAAATCAAGATGATCCCATCTGATAGAGCTCTTCAAAAAGGACGCTTTGACTGCTTTGCGATTTAAGTTGTTTTTGTTGATTAATTAGTTAATTACATGTAAATCGTTAACTAACAATTGTTATAAGTTTCTAATTTAGGCAGCACTTTGACCGTAAGTGGAGCAGGAGACAAAGCAAGCCCATCAGGCTGGTTCAGTGCTCAAACACTGAACACAAAGAGATTACCTATCCAATTATAGTATAGGGTGTTGGCTATTGATAGAAAGAGGACACGTGTTAATTAGTTTTCATCAATTCACATCAATTAAAAAATGAATTGTTTGGGTATACTGCATTGATATTGCCACTATTTTTTCTCCAGGCACTCGACAGCATGCTGATGCAAACCATTTGTTTCTGTTTTTTGTGCTCATACACATGATGAAATGCCACTTAGATAAAAAAAATGGTTGACGTCCATAATAATACCCAAAGGTACATAAAACTACCACCCAGTCGTAATGTGGAGGTGGCTCCCTTACTCAGAAAAACGCCACTGCCCCAATTAGGGTCACTATAATAGAATTGTTAACAAAGCTAAGGAAATGAAATTATTGATGATGAAATATAATTGTCAACTGTGTGAAAATACTCTTAAATACTTCTGTAGATATTTTTTTTCATTATTCTCTTTCTTGATTATGAAAAGGAATGACAGCAGAAGAATCCACTGGATGGAGTTATAGCACTAAGTGGAGATGCTGAGGTATTCATCATTATTAAGATAACTTCATTCACTAATACACCCAAGATATAAAGCAAATTAAATATACGTTAATATAAAACTAAGATAACCTTTAATACTATTTTCAATGAAAGAAGTGCTGAAAACATATCTTTTCTATACCATAATACTGTGGGGTTATCATTATGGATACAATTTGATTCACTCTTACGCAAGATATAAAGCAAATTAAAATTACATATAGCAAAATTAAGAAAAACTTTGATACTATTTCAATGATAGAAGTGCAGGAAACATGTTATATCTATTCAATTTATACAATTTATACTTCTTATTATTGTTTGCAGCACGCGGGTAGGTTAAGGCAACTCCGAGTTTAATGACAGTCAAAATTATGATCAATTTAAAAACTGTATTTTTATGAAAACTGTGCGGAATATGAATACCAAGTGAATGTGTTCACCAAGATTTTATTTTCCTACTTCGGAATCGACTCGATCTTTGAAGCTGCCGTACCATGGTATCACGTGACAGTTAAAAATAGATCACTTTTTTACCTTAACAAAAAATCAAAAAGTGTAACACTACCCCGAAGTTCATTTGTATGTTTGCTACAATAATTCGATCGGCAATTACTTCATGTTTATTAGTATTACTGCTAGAATCCTATTGTTAATCGCATAAAATAAATATTGTAAATATTTATCGGAAACCCTCTGATCAACTTCTATAATTTCATTGAAAAAACTACGTATTTTCCATTTGAAGCATCAAAGCACAGGATTCTAGCAGCACTTTTCAAGTAGTTTAGGTCATAAACCGTTGATATTTACCAAAGTCATCTTTCATAATATCCGGGGTAGTGTTACACTTTTGTCTTTTTTGTACACACTGACAGAGGAAAGGCTGGTTAAGCCATATAAATGTCGATCTGCTTACCTTATAAAACTCGCTGATTAAGCAAAATATCCATGCCTGTATTATCCTGATTATATCATAACTGACACTCATCTAAATCTAAGATATCTGTATTAAATAAGTCTTATTTCGGCATTGTTTACACTGCATTCCGATGATTTGTCTCCCGACATGATCTTCTCTATTAAACATCTTTGTGATGTCATCAATGATAATTATACGTAATAGAGAGAAATCGAAGATATATTCAGTTAGAAGAGTTTCTAGTGATATTTTATGCCTGTACTTTTTATAATTCAAACCAGAGATAAAGTTAAAATCGACAAGTTTCTGAGTAAAATATGACATCATGCTGCTTATTGTGACGTCATATCGATCAGAGGAATTTTATCGCTGAGAGTTGCCTTATCATACCCGAGCAGTGACTTTGGTCGGTCTGTCAAGATCAACATTGATGGGCGCCAAACGGAGTTCTGTGAGAGCGGGGACTGCATTAAATGAAGCAATACCACTGCAGCGTGTTCAAGCCTTACCGTGTATCTTACGATCATCTTTGTCAGTCAATTGCTCATACATATACATGAGGATGTCAGAACATTATTGCTTAAGATAGTGATTGGAAAAGGACATGGGCTATCAAATGAAATCATTCATTTCCTTATAAATTTTTGATACTTTTTGTACATTTTTACCAGTTCATTATAAAGTTTGGAAAGAAATATCATATTATAGTTGTGTATGATATCTTCTTAATAACTACTTAAAGGGGCATGGTCACGATTTTGGTCAGAAATTATTTCTCCGATTTTAATGTTTACAATGCTTCAGTACGGCATTTTTAATATGCAACCAACATTTGAGTGTCATTTGTTGAGTTATAAGCAAGTTACAGAGCTTACAATTTTTTGCTATGTAAACAAAGCCTTTTTATACATTTTGAATGTTGAAGTGAAAATTACAGTTTTAGACCAAAAATAAAAAGTTAAACGTTAGGAACTATTTTTTATGCCTAAAATGAATAAGAAGATAAACAGATCAGTTTGATAACGATTTTACTGGTATATTTAACGTATGTAAACAAAAACAGGGCACGAGCCTTGTTTACATGACAAAGAGTTGTAAGCCCTGTATCTTGCTTATAACTCTACGATTGACTCTCAAAATTCACTTGATCATTAGAAATGCATTCCTGAAGCATTGGAAATAATAAACACAGTAAAATAACATTTGACCAAACTCGTGACCATGCCCCTTTAAAATGCGTTCACGCACTAAGGTACATTCATTATATACAAAAAAAATTGCTTTGAACCAGAGAATACCTGGAATAAAACAATATACCGTGGTTTCATTGGAATTCTTATCCATCAGTATTAAGTTAAACTCATAGTAAGAAGAAAAGTTAAGCTAATTCAAAGACAGTTTGCCTTATTAATGCAATATCAGATATTGTATGTCATTGACCATTTGATTTCATATCTAATACAAACAACCGGTGTTATATAGTGCATTTTCCCCCTAGGCATCATTCGCTTCGGAGAAATGGCTGTATAGCAGTTCTTCCTTCGGAAAATGGCTATAAAGCAGTTTTCACAGGATGAATCTCTGCCATTCAGTAAACTAGCGTGTGTATATCTTGTATATTCTGCGTTAGTTCCAGTGTTTTTCTGATCATGGGAACACAATAGAATTGACAATTGATATACACAACGGAAGTTTTAGTAGAAGGTAATATGCAGTGTTTAAGAAAAACAGTACAGTGGAATTTCTATTTCAATCAGATGTCAAATTGAAATAAATGTCATTATTCAAATTAGATATTATTTTGTATGCATGCTTATTGTAAAATAAAAAAAATTCTTTGTTGTAGTTTGAACAAAAAAAAAATAGATAAGCGTTTTGTGTGAAAATAAAGCCTTAATATAATCAGACAATATAGCATGGCTCATATCCGAACATTATTTCTTTTCCTTACTTAATCTCAGAGTTGCTAAAAAGAAATTTCGATAAAATAGAAATATAAATAATCATTATAAAAATTAATTATATACTAGCTTTTATAACTTAATTTAAATCGAATAATTTGGATCGTTTTTCAATTAAAAGTGACCTCAGGGTCTCTCAGGGTGTCCTCAGTACCCTCAGTGCCAACCTCAGGGTCTCTCAGGGCTTCCTCAGTACCCTCAGTGTCGGCCTCAGGGTCTCTCAGAGCTTCCTCAGTACCCTCAGTGCAAACCTCAGGGTCCCTCAGGGTTTCCTCAGTACCCTCAGTGCAAACCTCAGGGTCTCTCAGGGTTTCCTCAGTACCCTCAGTGCTGACCTCAGGGTCTCTCAGGGTTTTCTCAGTGCCACTCAGGGTTTCCTCAGGGTTTTTTGATAGTCTCAGGGTTTTTTCATTACAGTAGTGTGAATGGTAACTGAATGGTCTGGAGAGGTGACTGAACGGAATAGCTATGCCATTCAGCCACCTTTTAGTTACCTTTCAGTCACATTTTAGTTGACTGAATGACAGAGATTTATCCTGTGTTTTCCCACACGGAAAGCTGACTATATAGTGGGTTTTCCTATGCCATATAGCCAGATTACCCCACGGAAAACCTGTTTTACATTCCGGTCGTGTTTATGGCGGACCATTCGTGGCTATAATTTGCATTATCTTAATTGGTATTGATTACTCATAATAAAGGGTAATAAATGCATTCATAAATACAAAGTATAAAATACATATTTTTCATCTTTGATATGAGCAAGACCATGCGTTGTGGTAACGCACTTTAAAAAAAAAAGTCAAGCCGCTTAAAAAATTTCAAAGTGCGTTTGAAAGGTGCATTAACATTTTTAGTATCGACACACTTAACGCACTTTGAAAAAAATATGTATAGATCACAAATTCTGCAATTAAATTCCCAATTTGGTGATAATATGATGATTTGTTAACACCAATGAATCTAATTTACCGTCTTTAAAAACGGGGATAGGGGTGGGGATGGGGTTAACCAAAGATACAGGTCAATTACCAATACTTCATTTCATTGATTACAGGAAGAAGGTCCCCTACCCCTCTTTTTTTCCTTCCAAAACATATATGATATTCGGCAATTTAGAGTAAATGAATAAATTCGGGAAAAGAAATACGCTTTCTTGTAAATTAAGTACAGTGATATTGAAAAAAAACCGATCTGTTCAAACAATTTCTCCAATGGTTTGTTCAAGAATCTATAAGTGTTTCAACATAGACACTCTTTTCAAATTTTAATCAAATAAATCACTTTATTATAAAAAAGAAATACATATATATTGACAAACATTAAATCATTATAAACTTAAAAACAAGCATTGGCCATGATGTGATTTTTTTCCTCTCTGACAAGATACTCTAAAAGATCATATTGTTTTTGGTAACCATAACTAACTTATCCTTTTTTCACATCATGTTTGTTTATAAGTACATGCAATTGAAGACAGTTGAAAGATGTTATACATTATCTCCATTATCAACAAGTAAATTAAATCAAGATTTTCGTTTCATATCTGGCACATCATATTGTACCAGATAATTACACTTTAGAAAGTTTGCTGCACAAAAAAAGGAAAATGCAGTTGCTAAGCGACGCAGGTTATGTCATATTTGTATAATTCAAATCTCGCGAGTTGTTGTTTTAGGGAAATTGTCAAACTACGTAAACTTATGAGAAAAGGAAAAAAATATTTAATCGAGAAACTGTTTATGAAGTTAGCTGAGAATGCAGTGGGTTCTTTATCAAATATATCCAATTGAGCAACACAAGGTTAAAACAATTATTTATTGTATCTCAGATTATATATTATTTCTTTGAACAAAAAAGTAATTGCATTGACTTGGTCCCAAAATTAACGCACTTTGAATTTTTTTTTCAAAGTGCCTAATTTTTTAAAAGTGCTTTGTTACAACGCGCCATCATTACATTTTATTTCCACCTTTGTTGCACATTTTTTTAACACTTTTGCAACTAATTATTTGGATTTCGGAATACTTCAGATTTTCCCCCGTTCGTTTTTTTCTTTTTATCGATCTATATCTGCAATTCGGACTTTGACGTTATGACGTCATGGACATTTGTTTTATAGAAGACGTCATAATACATTTTAGCGTCAAAATATGCGGGTTTGGATATTGGAAAACTAGAATAAAGCTGAATAAGGTTTATCACATGAAAATATAAACAAAAAATATGTATTTATCAAAATTATGATCCAACAACATGTACAGTACAGGGCAAAATCTGAATCACACTCAAATCAAACCTCGACCTATATAAGCCCAAAAGCCATACGGCTGATAATTAGGGGCACCCCGGCCCTGAGGTAGAATTTTACAAAAAACGGACACATATTTTGGAAACTGATTTCTATCATAGAGGTCTATATTTACCTCATCAAGTGTTAGTTTTGGATTAGATTAGTATGTTTGTTTATTTAAGCCATGGTTTGATTTCATCTGTGGGCAAACTTTGTTTTACATTAGCGGCATATGATAAACACCGTTTTATTATTTTTTTATGTAGAATTGTGCATTTGTTATATTTAAAATCGATCTTCTTCCTTAATTGCACATTTGCTCTTTGAATAAAAGATGGAAAATGGTATATACGTTACTACATGTAAAAGCAATCAACTGAAGATACCTTAGTGTAAGCACGCTTTCTCTGATGACAAAAAAACCATTCACTCTGTATTACTCGAAACAGGTGCCACAATTAAAAAAACCATGCCGAGCAATAACTGTTGCGTTTGCCGTTCCAGAACATCAATAGGAAATGGTACAATTGTGTGGGAAGTACTGCAAAGTAGATGCAGTTTGTTCTTTGCAAAGAACGTGTGCATTGGTGTCATTTGGTGACATTTTTAAAGAAAATTACAGGAGGAAGGTTAATTTGTTAGACAAAAATTGATGTGGGTCAGTTAGAGATTTCCGTCACCTTGCCATCCTAGCATCAGGTACGTCCCCTTATACAAAGGATGCAGGTGTTTATACGGAAAAAAGTTCAGTTGAATGTACGTGACAGTGAATGATGATATATAGTGTTCGAACGCCTCGTAAAAACCCTTCTTCATCTACAAACTTCCATCTACTTCTCTTCCACTTATTTCTGTTAGAAAAAAAAGGCAAAGTGCTTTATTTATCGCAAAGAGCCAAGGGTTGTGATATTTGAAATCACGTCATGCAAGACCTGCGATAGCTGCTAATACGTCCTTAGTTAAAAATAAACGCATATAAAACATGTATCGTATTATAGAAAGTTATCAAAAAATAAAATCTAAAGATAACAAAGTAAAAAAAGCGTCCATTACTCATACTGCTCGGACAACGACTGTGAAACCTTTTTTTCTCAATTTGTATTCATTATGAGAACAAGATACGAAGAGTTTACTGTGTATGGTATAAAACCAAAAAGTGGAACGGAAATCAATATGCTTTATGTAAAGACACAAACCCAAACCTGCCCGGTTTTATACAGATGAACCATTTAAAACTTTTTAAAAATAAATTATACGAAAATTAGTTTTCAATTTTAGATATTTAGAAATTTTGAAATAAGTACAACAATTTCCTTAAATAATGTTATAAACATTACATGACCACTTAACGTTGATTTATGAGTCCTTTTCACACATTCACAGAATTTCCTAAAAAAATTTCAGCGATATGTTTGATAAAGCATAGATATATCAAGGGTGTTTAAACAAACTGTTGGAGAAATAATGTACTCTAAATATGATTTTGGTTTTACAATTGTACTTCCATTGTTGTTGAACATCTACCTCAATGATTGCTCTAAAGGGTATGTTTTGTTTATGTGTAATTTGCATTTTGCTATGTTTTTTTCTAAGTCAGTCTCAAAGTTTATTTTACAAACAGCTTGCTAATTACAGTAAGTTAATAATAATTACATCACTAAAAATGGATTTCAGGGCTCTTGCAGACAGTACATTAGAGTGTTCGACCAATTATTACAAAGATGGGAACGCTTGCAAAGGTATTATACTATTCTAAGATTAACAAGTAGTTTATAGAGAAAGAGATAGAAATCATTTTGTAGCTTGATAATCATCAACCTAGTAGGACACCATCTCAATTAAGAAGTAGTTGTAGTTCTCGTCGATAATAAGTTATTAATATTAATATGATAATTTCAACTTTACCAATAAATACGCATGCACGTATTTATGGTTTGGATCCCTGGAAAATATGTCATTCAAGCTTCTTGTATTATTTTATCCACTATCAAAGGATATGATATGATTATTGTTTGTCTGATACACACTATAAACATTTACATTTACACTGTAGAATGCCCTGCTGGTTATTACGGTGACAACTGCTCAGATGTATGACCTGCACCACATTATGGCATTCCGTGTTTCCAAATATGTGACTGTTTGCCTTGTCATCACGTCTACGACTGTTCTTCTACTCTCCTTATAGAAGTAGGATACTGTCAGTACATGTTAAAGAATGTTAATCATTTGACTGAGGCTAGTTGTGTACTTCTTTATTAAGACTTTTTTTCTTGATAATTTATGATATTAACCGATAACATGGTTTGCTTTTAATAACCATCTCTTCATGATGATGAATATTTAATATGTTATAATTTACAAATTGATGCTTTTCATATTTGTTTTAAAATTATTACTTTGGTGGATATCGTCAGAAATAGTGCTATACCATAAAAAATATAAACGCGCATTCATTTTCACCAGAGACAGCGAGCAAATACTTTACAACTCAGGATAAAATAGAAGACAAAAAGTAAGCACCAGGAAACAAATTAACCACCTCTGGTAGATTTATTATTATTTCTGTATTATGCTTCATATTGATACTTGTTTAAATTTGTGAATTGCTGTTATGTTGCCAATTTCCTCAAGCTACTGGCAAACGGACAGCCATTATTGGTGTTTATGAAGATATTGCTGAAATCGACAGTGTGAGAGTAGAATGAAAAGAGTGTTGTTCAGGGACTCCTTAAATAATTCAAACTTTTGAACTGATTACAGTGTGATAACGAATTTCGAACTGATTTTATATTATAAATACAATACATTTCATACCCCCCAAAAATAAATTTCTATTTAAATTTTATTTAGATTTCTGTTAAAATTAAAATAGCTTATGATATTCTGTAGATATTTTCATGAATATGAGTAATTTCACATCTGAACTAAATATACTATTATGGTTATTTGCAGTTGATAAGGTACTTATATGATCGTATAAATATTCATAAATTTGTTTGAAACAAAACTAATTATGCAACGAGGATAGCTAAAACGAAGAGCTTTAAATTTGACAAGAGTTTTTGTGTACGGTTACCGTTGAATGTTGTTGAAAACTCTGCAAGTATTCGCACTAACTCCGGGAAAGAACATAACTACAAAGAAGAAGAATTAAAATTTACTGAGGTAAAATGGGTTCCAGTGCTTTTGCGAAGAACGGAGAGGTCAAGAATTTGAACCTGTACGTCTACGGATACGTTTGAAATTTGTACAAGTTTGTTTACAGGTAATAGCCTTAAATCTGTATGTGTACTCTTATGATAAAAACAAGTTGATATTTTCAACATGTTCAATTTACCGTACTGTTTATGGTAAAACTTTATAACCATGATGAAACCAAGTGTACAGCCGATTTTAATTTATCCACTCATTCACTTTCAACAATGTTCAAACTTTTGAGTTTAGAAAGCTACAAGTTTATACATGTAGTCTCGGTACTTTTGTTTCTACACGTTTTATACAACTTGTAGAATTACGCAGAATGCGGAAATTACGACACAATTTGCATTAAATTAATATATTCTCCTAGTAACCTAGTTTGTAAACATTTCACATTTAATAAAATATTTTCAAAATAAAAAAGTAGATATGGACCATTCTACTTTTCACAAAATTTTTGTTTAAAAAACTGGAAATAGCTGTTATAATGCTACTGTATTGCAATACACATATCATTGAAATATTAATCTTTTGTTGAAACATATTTTTTTTATAAAAAGTTGCCATCATTTGATAAAAAGTCACCAACATTTTTAACACCAATTTGATACTATTGTTTGTAGAAAACACTGTTGTTTTCCTTATATATATATTTTATTTTCAGTATTCTTCATGACATATAGCCATGAGCTAAAATAAAATCAAAATATCTGAGATAAATGCATCCCCAAAAATAATCAAATATGATATTGACAATTTCTTTACCATTAATTGTTAGATTATATCTAACCAAGGCTTGTTTTTTGGGGGGTTAATTTTTAAATCAAGAACATTTTTTAAGACTTGTTTTAAAAAAGTCTACAGTAACCATATTTAGGCCCCCAGATAAATCTACATCGGACAAAAATAGAAAGTGTAACAATTGTTAACTACAATGTGGGGAAAACCTCCGAATTACCCCTTTGTTTGCTTAAATTCTCTATTTTACTTTATAATAAGCGTTTATTTTAAAAATAAGAGCCCACCCCCCAAATTTATAAAAGTAACATCATCCCTAAAACTGATGCCTTTATGCGCATAGTGCATAATTGTTACATTTACACGTTGGCTAATATAACCTCTCTATTACATATTAAGGTAAATGTTCATTTTAGGAACAAAACCAATAAAAAAAGAATGCTATGAAAATTACTTCTTATTAAATTGGGATAATGTCAAAATACTTTCATGGGAGCAGGACTCATGTTATATTATACATGTGATGTTTGAAAATGCATTATATTAAAAATTACTTATCAGTTAGGGCGAGTTAACCATGCATCGGACACATGCCTTGGATCGGACAACTTCGGTTTTAAATATACAAAAAATGTGCATGCGCTCATGTGTTGTTTCGTATATTCCTGAATTAGAACAAATGAACTTTATCATTATTAAGCATTTGACAGTCACATTGTCAAGAAATAGCAATTTAGGCATCGTAAAATGACGTCAAATACGACATCATTGAAAATTTAATTGATTTATTTGAATATTGTGCGTTTGATTGTGAAGTAGTAAAAATGCACTCTCTGTGTAAAAAAATTAGAAAAAAGTAAGTTTTGAAACAAAATTTGATTAAAATAAGTCTAAGAAATTTAAACAATTAATGTCAAGGTCATTATTGCTCCATATGTTCATTTCACCATGGATCGGACACAAATTAACCATGCATCGGACAGTTTTCTCGGCATGATTTCTTCTAATAATAAAAAGATTATGTGACCAATCCTTGTAATATACTTTAAATGTAAAGTAAAATAAAAAATTTAAAAAATCGAGTTTTACGGACACAACCTTTTTAGTCCAAAGTTCCTGTAGGAGCTGGCACGATAAAGAACCCCTTATGATAAATATTCCTTTAAACAGAAGCACTAGTCTAAATTCCTATATGTAGATTTGAGTATTTACATTAGGCCCTAAAAGAAATCTGAATAGCAATTGAATAAATTAATTTTTCCGAACCTTTGAATTTTTGCATTAAAACCAGAAAATGTATGTATTTTTAATCTCTACTGTACTGCTATAGCTGTCCGATGCTTGGTAAATATTGTCCGATCCATGGTGAAATAGTTCACCACTTCATTAATTTGTTTTATTTTCTTCATTTTTAACAATTTCACAATTTTTTCTCCAATAATTAAGCAAGGGGGAAAACCTGTTACTTTTAAGACAAGTTTGATTTATATTTTAACAATATTTGATGCGTGAACAAAGGGAAAAATCCAAAGGTGTCCGATGCATGGTGAAATCACCCTACCAATTCTTATACATTATCAGAGATGATCACGTGAAATAATTATGTGGACGGAATCAGTATTCCTTTTGGTTGTTGATACAGAACAATGTCGAGGACATTTATTGCATCTGCTTTAATGCATTATCATTGACAGTTGTACTGTTTCCGACAATTCCTTTTACATAAATATACTGGCGATTTCTACAGTGGAGTTGCTCTTGGTTTTCAGCGATGGAAATTCAGTTACACAAGAGAATCGTGGGAAACCATCGTAAATATTAGCAGTTTATGCAGAAAATTGTCTATATTCATTATTATGAACTACACCGATTTCATCACATATAATTATTTAAGGTATCCCACTCCTCAATGTTGTTGAATCAAGATTTTCTTGAGAAGTATATCATTGAAATCTGTAGACAAAACAAACTTAAAAAATACAAAGATAATGGGGGGATCAGTATCCATCCCTCTGAGTTTTGGCCCATTTAATTTGACCTTTTTGCACCTAAAATGCAATTTCATCCTGATTAGGATTTGTTGTCAGAATTTTTGATTAAGCAAACTTATTTCTTCAAATATTGTTTTTAATTATGCACAATGGTCACACTGAATAGAGGAATTACGAAAAAAATGTGTACAAAGCTGCATAAAATTTTGTGTGACCTTTTTGCACTTAAAATAGACAATTTCTATAATAGTTACAATTTGATTTGAAATAAAAAAACGTTTTGAATATCAAGAATTTTATAAGATTAATCCAGTTTGCCTAAATATGTATTCAGTATCATTTTGACATGATATAACATGGGGGTCAGTGATGTCAAATTTTAGATATAGGGCTTCAAAGGTAAAATTCTTGCAAAATTTTGCTTAAAAAAATTCAGACATGTTCTATATATATCCATGATTTTATGCTAAACGGCTATCATATTCTCAAGATTTGATTTTGTACATGTCACACAAAACCTATAAAATATGTTACAAACCTATCAAATGTTAAAAATGTGAATAATGAATAAAGTATAATAAAAAGAAAAGTATATTGAAAATTCATAAAATTGCTTGTTTCTGTCATTTTCGTCTAAAAAGCCTTCCGCACGAAAAAATAGTTCCCCAAAAAACTTGTTTGTTTCTTGAATTCAAAAGGATTTTCTTTATGAATGTTGTGTAATTATGAAATAATAATCTATCTGTGATGATTAAATAAATAAAATCATATTCATTTTAAATATAATGATCATCTGCGCAATGAAATCAAAACATGAGGAGTGAAATACCTTAAGGCATTTTTAATAGGCAACCAAAATTTGAGTGTCATTCGTTAAGTTATAAGCAAGTTACAGAGCTTGCAATTCTTTGCTATGTAAACAAAGTTTTTGTTTACATTTTGAATGTTGAAGTGAAAATTCCAATTTTAGACCTAATTAATGTGTTAAACGTAAGGAACTATTTATTTATGCTTAAAATGAATAAGAAGATAGGTAAATCAGCTTAAAAAGATTTTTTACTGGTATATTGAACCTATGTAAACAACAACAGGGCACGAGCCTTGTTTACAAGACAAAACATTATGAGCCCTGTATCTTGCTTATAACTTTACAATTGACCCTCAAATTTCATTTGATCAGTAGAAATGCTTTCCTAAAGCATTGTAAATAATAGAATTTGACCAAAATCGTTTCCATGCCCCTTTAACAATTACATTTACATATATCTATGGTGTTCCAGTAGGGCCACTTCGACCTTAGGGCTTCTTAGAAGATTTAATCAGGCACCAACCAAGTTTATATTCCGGTGAACGTTTTGCACTTGCTGTTTATTACTTATATTTACGTTTGAGATTGGCAAATTGTTCAAATTCATTGTAAATAATAGAATTTGACCAAAATCGTTTCCATGCCCCTTTAACAATTACATTTACATATATCTATGGTGTTCCAGTAGGGCCACTTCGACCTTAGGGCTTCTCAGAAGATTTATAATCAGGCACCAACCAAGTTTATATTCCGGTGAACGTTTTGCACTTGCTGTTTAGTACTTATATTTACGTTTGAGATTGGCAAATTGTTCAAATTCATTTACATAAGGGTGTTGTTACGTTTACAATATTGCAACCGTCAAGGGATAAGCGCGTGCAGTTATTATTGTGACGCCACATAAAAGTTCTCACAAAATTGAACGTTTTCGCTTTTTTATAGGTTCATATAAGGAATCATATTTGCAAGTGTAAATGTATAACCAACTTTAAATCATCTTTACGAAACGTGTTAGACTATGACATTCAGTTACATTTTGATTCCAGAAATTTTTCGTACTTTCAAATCCATGAGATGCAATTAATCTGAGGAGGGTGTGTGGATGAGAAACTCATAATATCACACAGAGGCTTCAGTTTTTTCCTAATGTATAATTATATATGATACATTTTTTTTTTATTTTGATAAAATTTTGTTTTTATTTCTACATTAGTGTTGACTATTGTGTCTATTATTTTGCAATTGCAGTGATTATTCCCAGAAACGTCAGACATAAATATGTTTGGCTAAATTGTGTCAGAGTAAAATTGCTTATTTCCGTGTTAAAATAATATCGTTGTATAGCAATCGATTTGAAGCTTATCAATAATCTTATTTTGATTAGAAAAATATAGATTTATTTCACCTATATCATAAAACGCAATTTTTAATTAAACTGTAACGGTAAAAAAAAATTTCATTCATCAAAATGATTATATGTTTTGTAGTAAACACAGAATGGTAGTTTCCCAAAGATAATTGGTTTGGAATATCTATTTGCTATTTCAAACATTATCATTTAACATGCCTGCAGACGTTCATTGTTTATTTTTAAATTATGTGAAGTATAAAATTATCATTATATCAACTATTACCTAACTTATGGATATTATCATGGTTTTACTTCACTATCCTACACTATCTAAGCTATTCATACGAAAACGATTATAAAAGGTATATTGCAATACATATAAACTTTACACTGCAATATGTAGAATGCCCTGCTGGTTATTACGGTGATAACTGCTCAGTAGTATGTCCTGCACCACATTATGGCATTCCGTGTTTCCAAAAATGTGACTGTTTGTCTTGTCATCACGTCTACGGCTGTTCCTCTACTCTTACAGAAGGTAAGGCAGTCTCAGTACATGTAAAAGACTGAGGCTAGATTTGTACCTTTTATGTATCAAGTTTATATTCTACTGATTACAATAGCAACCAGTAGCATGTGGTAATTACCAATTTATCATACTCTAGGTTAGTCTCTACATATGTTATAACTTTAGAATTTGATGCGTTGTAAATTGTTTTATTAGTGTTCTAGGAAGTATATCGTCAGATAAAGTGGTCTACTGAATAAAGTAAACAAAATAAAATATATGATCGTTTATATATCCTCTTATAGTTTCACAGACAAAGACGCAACTAACGATGATCACGAAAGTCAAGATAAAATAGAAGACAAAAAGCAAGCATCAGGAAATATATCAAACTTTTCTGGTAGAATCATAGTTACTTTCATAGGATCTATATTATGCTTCATTTTAATATTTGTAATTATTCGAGAACTGTGCTTATGTGGCCGATCACCTCTGCCTACTGGCATACGAACTGTTGAGGATGTTTATGCAGATATTGCTGAAATATAGAAATACATGTATGTAAGCAAAATGAAATAAAAATCGTTGTTCAGGAGCTTCCTAACCGATTCAAAACTATTTATCGAAATAACGTGTACTTACAAATTTTTCATTGATTTTTATCATCAACAAAACATAATCCATGATTTAAAATTGAATTGCTGTTAATTTTCTATTAGTTTGAGATTAATTTTGCATTAAATATTCCATCCATATGAATACTTATAATCTCTCAAATACTGAATTTTTTACATCCTCACTTCGAATATTACAACTAGCATTGATCATTATCAACTTTTCATTATCATCATCATCATCATCATCATCATCATCATCTCATCCTTTACACACCGCGGTGTGAAGGACAGCGACACATTTACTCCACTTTTGCCTATCCTGGGGCAGCCAGGTTAATAATCCTCAAGAATAGTGCCTTTACATCTCAATTTCAACTGTTCTTCTTCATGATATTTCTGACGGCCCCCTCTTTCTCTTGCCCTTTGGGGTCCACAGCAGTGTGTTCTTTTCGTAAGACATGTCCTTTTCATATCCATCGGCGTTTGTACTGATGATTAATATGTCCTCTTGATGGCATCTGTTCGATAGGTTTTATTCGTAATCTTCTCAAGCCAGAATATTCTTAGTATTTGCCGGAGAACCACATATCTGAAACCAGAGGGCGACAAAAAAGGAGGGCATTTACAGCAGATTGGGCAAGGCCAAGAGTGTTTTTAGAGAAATGAACAACATCTTGAGGTATTCATAGTATAGCATCGACACCAAGCTGAAGCTATACCAGAGCTGTTAATATCTATTCTCTTTTATGGATCCGAATGATGGAGTATGATATACTAGTAGACAGATCTTAGCGATGAACGAGCGTTCCACACCATGTGTTTTCGGTGAACGTCAGTATATGATGAAATAATTATTATAAAAATTCTAGAACGAATTATCTAGGTAACAGTAATAGTGAAAAACGGCAAAGCATCATTTCGAAGAGAATTTTATATATAAGATATCTGTCATATTTTTTTAAAAATCTGCAAGTGGTTGTCACACTTGCCCCGAGAAAGAACATATTTAGTGCTAATAAAGAATAAGTACCATTTACAGAAGTAAGCAATGATACGTGTACGTTTACGGATATATGTGTGAAGCTGGTACAAGATTTTTTTATCGTGCAAAATGTATGTTGAAATGGACTTGCTTGGCCTTAGAGTGTTGCATTTTGATAAATTCCAGTCTCTGAGCATGCGCAGTTTGTGAGTAAAAATTCGAACCATTCATTTAGTGACCAGTCAGATAGTAAGCATGTCGGACTACGAGTTCGTAACACCGAGTTTATTTTGTGAACAAAACTTGAGTGATTCTAACGATATACTAGACGAAATCATTAAAGGAGAGGAAGAAAACCTAGAAAATGGGAATTTTGATTAAAACTTTTTTGACAGTGAAGTCCGGAGAATACTCGGATATATCAGATTTTGACGACTCTGACGAAATGCTCGTGAAAGCTTCACAAGACGCTGACACAAATTCAGCCGAGTCAGGTGAGCAGAAAACAACAGACAAATGGTATGACGACGCCCTAGTCGGTGTCCATCCGCTTCAACAAACTGTCGCCAAGTTGTGCAAGATGGCGGGATTTAAAGGTTTTTTCTATAACCATTCCCTGTGTGCTACGGCCACTACTCGGCTGTATTTGGCAGGTGTGGATGAACAATTAATCGATGAGAAAACCGGTCACAGATCAGTGGCACTGAGAAATTATAAAGTAACATCTGAGGACCAAGAAAAGCTCGTGAGAGACATTGTACAAGGATAAAAATTAGGAAATCCAGCAACCAAGAAACCCAGAGATTCCGATCAACCCTCAGTGTCGCATGCATACATGTAAATGTCCGGAAGTATCCGTATGCGTTTAACAAGACGCACATATTACCATAAATGTGAAATTCGGAATGCTCGTAAATTAACTGTGCATACGCTCATGGTGAATTTCTGTGTTTCTCATAACTTTTGAGGATTGAATTAAACCTATTCACGCAATCCTTATGTCATTATTTCTTTGATTCTTAAATATACCTGTAGCCGTCCAATAAGTTGACAACTAAAGGTGACTTATTGGACGGGGTGGAAGATAATAAGATATTTATTGGACGGGGCTTAACAAAAGATGATGTAACAGAAATGTTTTAAGTACTGTGGAATCATTAGATTTCGTGGTGGCTCAATTTTCGTGGAATTCGTGGGTACCTCTCATCCACGAATTGATATCCCCCACGAATTAATAAATTAGGATAATAAAGACATATTTCCTCTGTAGGTTTAAGAGGATACACGAAATTACGTCCCCACGAACCTGTAAAATATAAGCAATCCACGAAAATTGGCCCCCACAAAAATTAATGATTCCACAGTATATTGATTTTTCTTATGTTCCACTTACATATTTATATGATAAATGTGTTGTTTAAAGATTAATTCTGCTGAGCTGTAAAGCATAAATTGAATAAAAGTGAATGAATGAGAATGAGTTAGTGGTAAGTGCGATGGTTCGTGACATTAGTTGTTGACTGTAGTAAACTGCTTTGTGTTTTATGATAAATTAAGTGACATATGTTTGCTAGCAAGGAAATCAAGGAAATTTAACGTTGATATGTGATTGCTTTTTTGAAGTTTGCATGCATGTATTGTGAGTTTCGACTTTAAATAGCTATAACTAACACCAGTACCAAAAGAAAGTGACTACAGCTTTATCATAATTTTTTGAATTTTCATAAGCAGATTAAATTTGATGCTCTCAAATGCGGACATAAAGAAATATTGGATTTAACTGGACAAATATCATATATTTCCCATACATTTCCTTAAAATCCGTATTCCATGTCCGGTTTAATTTTTTACAATTAGCAATCGCTCGTGAGTTTTCCTGACTTGAAACAATTCTTTTACACGTACCATTCCGACAAATAGATTGAAGATAGCATGTTTGTTGTGTAACATTTCAATATGGCCGATTTTTCAGTTTCTAGTTAGTGTACAACTGTTTAAAAATATGACTCGTTTTACCGATGTAAAATTGAATCTCAAATTTAAATATTGAATATCCATTTCAAAATCTTTTCAAAAATCAGTTCTGATTAAAATACATAGATGGCAAACTTCAAGTTTCAAACACCAATAACAATTTCTCGTAAGACTTCGTAAACATCGAAAAACTATTTACATATTGAATACAATTATCCAGTTAATTTCCTCAATGCTATTTATAATTTTAAATTATAACCATTTTCCTTTTTATCGAGCCATAACACAATCACTCTGCATATGTATCAATCCACTTTAAAGGAAATATGTACTCAACATGTCTTTTTCAATTTACGACTGCAATTCCATTGGTTTTGACATTTTACACTTATTACTTCAACAAAAGGTATGTTTCATTTATATTTGGATTTATTATAAATCATTTTAATAAATGTATTTTTGTTTGTTAGAAGAATAATTTACAAGTCAGACAATAATATCATTGGGAATGGATTTTAGGGCTCTTGCAGACAACACTTTACGATGTCTGATGAATTATTACAGAGACGGTGGCGATTGCAAAGGTATTGCACATTTTCTGTTCTGAAGTTACAGGTAGTAGATCAGGCAGCTTTTAAACGTTGATCCTCGTGAATCTGAGTTGTCACCAATAGACTAATTAAATGAAACATGATAATCTACTTCATGATATGACTCGGTAAAGTTCTGATTTTTTATGAGATGCTAAGATACTATTATAGATTGTGGATAAACAAAGCTTACACACAGACAAATCAAACTGATTTTTCTTTATAACAGTATCCTCGTTTTCATTATACATGCTGTTATTTTAAACTGTTCATAAGTTTTATTTTAATACCCTTCGTTATGTAATGATCAATATTATGAGGTAAAGCTGACAGG
This sequence comes from Magallana hongkongensis, assembly GCA_015776775.1. Lineage (NCBI taxonomy): Eukaryota > Metazoa > Mollusca > Bivalvia > Ostreida > Ostreidae > Magallana > Magallana hongkongensis. The sequence goes on from CM027470.1 coordinate 34,765,539, forward strand.
AAATTATACCAAAGGTTAATAGTTGTCAAATTTATATAATTGATTCCATGTTATCACAACTACGGCTCCATCGATAGCTATATCAGAGTGCTAAAAAAGAAATTTCAAGTTTCCCTAACTGCTTTTTATGTATAAATTTTACAATTTTCAGGCTTACAAGTTATTGCACTTTATATTGGCAGTCATTCTATTGAAAATAAATCAAAATAAAATTAGTTTTTTTTACATAGTAATGTATGCGCTATATTGTCTAATGAAATGCGCTTTAATGCCTTTATTTGTGTTTCAACGCCTTTTAACTATTTCAATGCCGTTCATTTTTCATTTATTTGAATGATACATGCACTTTAAGGCTTTACATAATTTATTTTAAAATGAATGACAATATACTGCTTCAATGTTTAGAGTGTCCAGTTGGTTATTTTGGTGAGAACTGCACAAATATATGTCCTCCGTCATACTATGGCCACATGTGTGTCCTAAAATGCAAATGCTCACCATGCCATCATATCTATGGTTGTGTTTCTACTACTCTTTTACGTGTAGCAGGTTAGTACATGTAACTACTAGTTCATGTAAAAATTAACAAATGAATGATTTTCTTCCAAAATATTTAAACTTAAACCTAAAAATATGATAATATTTAAACCTCTTCCTTGATAATGAAATTTATGTCTGCTAAACAAGATATCGAAGTAACAACGTTATTTTTGACAAGCCAATCGTGTTAAATAATTCGTGTTACGTGGGTGATCGTTCGTGTAACGTGCGGGATAGTGTGTGTATCAGGAAAGTTGGTTTGCGTTTTTTAACGTGCGTGTTCATGCGTTATCGTGCGGTTTTTTCGTTTTGTAACTTTTTATACGCAATGTCAGTATTTATTCTTTAAAAAACAAGTAATTTGTTTTAAAACAAAACACTAATGTGAATTTAAAACTGTTTTATAGAAGAACACTGACAGTTGTTAACATTCATTCTCTCTTTCGTCGTTAAATGCATTACTTAGTATGTATTTACACAGCTCATTCAATCATTAATTTTGTTCGGTCGAGTTTTGCATACTTTTGTAATCAGACTATATCAAGCATACATTGTATCTTGACACATACTTTTAAATCATTTTAGCAAGAGCGACACGTTGAATGAAAACGGGCAAGCTTACTCATTCCCCTTTTTAAACTAAACGATTATCCCCAACGTGATTCTTTCAAATGAAAATACGATACGCATTCCTCTCTGGTACATTGTATAAACATACATTTAATATAAAATTTATTTAGACGCTTTAAAATTGAGAATAATTAGAAATAAATAAATTATGTACTGTAAATATGAAAATATTGTATGTGTAAAATCGAAATTCTATGGAACAAGGTAACACATTTACCTGTATCCCGCTTATGGTAATTAAATCGTACATTAGAGAATCGGATTACATAAAAAGTCAACTCGTGTGTAAGTAATTTCGTGTAGTTTATGCATTATCTTCATTTCATTTACATTTAATTTTCTCTAACTTATAATAGAAGTTAATATTCGTTATTGAGACAAAAAATTAATTTGTGTATGAATCCTATGTAAAATTGTTTACTCGTAAAATATAAAACAGTGAATAACTACTATACATTCCGCTTTTCAATAAAACACAAACATTAAGCAATATAATTTAAAGCAATTATACGTTTCCTTAGTTCTAATCTTAAAAAATTAATTTTGATTTTGCGTGTTAATAGTGTAGAATCGTTTGTTTGCGTGTTTTATCGTTATCGTTCGTGTATCGTGAAAATTCAGTTAGTTAGTGATCGCCCGTGTATCGTGCGTGATCGTTCGTGTATCGTGCGTAATCGTTCGTGTATCAGAATCGTGCGTGTCGTTTGTCAACAATAACGTTGCTACTACTGTATTCACATATTTTCATAATTTTTAAAAGTGTTATATTGCCCCCCTCCTCTATTCAAAAATATTATAAAATGATATTTTAATAAGATATCGAGTTTCCTATTCAGTTTTATTGTAACAAAATATGTACATGTAATTGTTCCTTTAATTGATATTCTATTCTACATATAGAAACAACGAGGCAATGGATATGTGAACAAAGACGAAATAAAGGACACAACTGAAAAACAAGGTACAAATAAACATAACAATACTAATTTGATAAACGTACTTCAACTCAATTGTTTTCTAAGCTGGCTTTTCATCAGCAGAGTTAGATCCCTTTCATATGGAGTAAACAAAAATCATAACGTACCAAACAATAATCACAACGAACGAGTTTTTTTTTACAGAATCAATCAGCTGTAAAAACGAAAACAAAGATAATATAAAATGCAAAGACCAAATGCAAAAACCAGAACACAGAACAAATTTTGATAGAAATGTAGTCATTTTTGCTGGATCTGCATTAAGTTTTATTTTAATATTAGCAATTTTACTAGAGATATGTCTATTCCGCCGATTTCCTGGGCCTACTGGCCTACTGAGTACCTCTTCTGACGTTTATACCGATTTTGCTGAAATGGAAAATAGAGGAACAGAATAAAATAAAACTGTGTATGCCACAAAACAATTCAAATATTTGATTATAATACATGAAATTAATAATTTTTAGATTTTAAGATTAATTTTAGATGATTTATGTATGAAGAACAGTAAGGTTTTTGAAGTAAATTTGTTCTTTATTGCAAAAGTATGTACACTTTATTACCGGTTGCGGACGGTAATATGGTATTAATTAAATGAAGCTGTGCATTCCTGCTGATCTATCATGAACGTCTAGTTCAACCAGACGCAATGCAACGTTGCTCAGATAATATGCAGTTAAATGAGACAAATGTGAAATTGATTTAAGTTAATATTAAATGTAAATTGAATAGTTTAGTTTCCTTTCATTTCAATCATTTAAAAGTAAACAGAACTGTAATGTTAACAAGAACTGCAAATCTCGATAGTTTTCATTTTGAATATTGTTTGTTTAGAAAATATATTGCTTTGCAGGTGTTATGTTTACGCTTTTGTCATTTTTGCTTGTTTCTAATAAAGGTTAGTTTATTATTTTTTGTTGATACTCTTGCTATGTCAAATATTTTTAAATATTTTACACGCACACGAATACCTAAATAAACACTTAATAAACTTGCTTTAAAAATTCGAAATGATGTTAAAAGTATTAGAGTTATCGTCAATTGATAAGTAACTATAAAATTTTAATAAGATCTCTCAAAAAATCGTAAAAGCTTTTGAAACTGTGATGGTAATTAAAGAAAAGATTCAACCCTACGTTGTATTTTGATAAAATTGTGTAAGACGTCATCGAGGAAAAACAAAAACAGATGTAAAAGAGGTTCAAGTAACAGCGAAGAATACGTACAATTGGCTGATGGTAAGTACTAGACTACAACCGGGACCTTGTTTGCCAGTTGTTGATAGTATTAATCTACATTATGTTATATCAAAAAATGTACAAATGGAAATAATCACTTATATTAAAATCAAAACGTTGACGCTTACAATATGTAACTAATATTTGTGAGCTATATTTTAATACACCAGATTAACAGATCAATATTTCTGTCTTACTAGCTAGTACGGGTCCTGAAGGATTTTCAATTGTATCACACAACCTCAGCAAAATTATGTGAGTATTTTTGAATACTGTTACCCTATGCTACTTCTCAAGATAACTACTACAAATATAGTAGTATAAAAGCCAAACACTACAGGTCTCAAATATTAAATTAAACCGCCCACACCCATAGGAGGTGCATGTTGTTATACTTTAGCTAAAAATGATCTTTTCTCACCTTTTTTACCTCCCGATTTTAATAATAAATAGACGTTATTAAGTGGATGCAAAACATATACCATAACATATATAGTAACTTAAAAGGTTGCCGTCAATGTGCCCTGTGTACAAATGCTTTTTACTATATATGGAAGCTAGGGTCTGGTCGTCAAGAATCTGCATAACCCTCAAAATTGTAATTTGCTATTGTTATGGCACACAAACAATAGTCATTTTATGTACATTTTGTACATGTAACAATGAAATTTCAAAACAATATTCACATCACAGCTTTAAAACAAAGCACCAAATGGTGATGCGTATTTTAGAAAAGTAAGGTACATAATAAGTCCGAAAAAAAAATTATTTAAAAATTAGCACGCTCTCCAATTTGATATTATTACGTTTTTTCGAGAAAAAAAAGACATTAAGGTCTCTCCACCTTTGATATTTTTATGGTGAAATCCGTGAAATATTTTTTTTTAATTTGAAGATTAATGTGTAAACATTCAAATTGAACTTAAATGTTGGTAGGTTGCAAATAAGTTGTTCACGCTGTACTGTAGGAGCTAATAATTGTACACTTATCAGGGCAATTATAGCGACGACTGCTCTCCGTTTAAACATTACAATTTTTTTTTACTGATTTCTATATAATAAACCAACTTTTTAAAGAAATGTATCGCAATCTTTTATTTAATGCATTTTAAGGCCATTGAAACTTGCCAGTATGAAATCTATCACATTTAGAGTGCATTTTGATAAATTCTCAACTATGAATAAGTACAGTTTAGCAAAACCAAACGCCTATAACTTTTGAAATAATGGATTAAACTCGCTGCTATTTGGTACATTTGTAACTCATTACATCTCCTATAAAAATATGCAAAGAAATGTTTACCTTGTTAGGTAAAACATTATGAATTGCAGTCCATGTCAACTTTTCCTTTGTAGGGTCATACCAGTTTCTCATTGAATTCAGCGATTTCAACTCGGACTACTCTCTATAAATTGTTAAACATTAGTGTCATTTCACTTTACATAGCTTTAAAGATGTTAAACACAAGTTAAATCAAGAAATATCGACAAAACCATGCATCACATAATACTAATATTATAACCAATAACGATAAATTATTCCGGAATGCTCACAATTACGTCATATGACAATCGAAAGACCTTTAAGTTGACAATACATGATTGAGATACACTGAGCGGATTTTTGGGGAAAATTCCCGGCCCAAACGGTTATTGTGGTCTTAACTGTGGAAATTTGGAAACTAAAAAATAGGTACGCAACTTTTTTCTGAAAATGAAACATCAAAACTCGTGAAAAGCAGCACAACAAAAACATTTCAGCATAAAAAGAAATTATGCAACTGGTATGGATTCTAAGTAAAGGTCATACATTTAAACAAATTCATGAAATTTCATCCAGAGAACTCAAATTCTTTGAAATAATAAGTTAAGTTCTTTATACATTGTCATCGTGTCTTACTTTTGTTTACTTCAATATGAATTTAGTATATACAGGTTCACATAGTTAAGTTTCCAATCCAAGCAGGACCCATTTGTTTATAAAACAGGCCCAAATTACAAAGATGACTTATGTAAAAAGCTGCTAATAGGAAATATACTTAATGATTTTTTTTCAGCAACGTGACTGAAGCAGATAAGTACTGAATCAATCATTATCTTGGAACAGAATACTAAATGAATTATGGCAATCTATCTCTTTTTATAGCATTACATATACTTATTCATGGATCATCTTTATTTTCAGCTGGTAAACAGGCCGCTCACAAACATGACGACATTTAAAGAATCCCGCAAATTGACAAGAGGCAGGAATTGAACCGACAGAAAATGTTTTATCTTGGCAAACTGTAGGCACTGATAATTACCATTATGAAAAACCATAAAAGTGTTACCCACATGGATACCAGTAAATTTGGATGCATTAAATTACTGATCAACTTAGATGTTGTCGGGTTTTCTATAGCCTTCGAATGTTTGTAATCATTTATGATAATTACGTTTTATTTTTGAACATCCTTATGTCACTTTGTAATATTATAACTACTTGTACTTCTCTTTATTAATACATATACTTTGTGATGTAAGAGGGGCTTGCAATTCATAAAAAAAAATGTGAACACTAGTACTACCATGTTGGCAATTGCTTGGATAAATTCTTTTTGTTAAACTTTTAGCCCTTGTTAATTCATTACAGAATTGCAGATAACGTACGGGAGTGGAAAGCCTACACGTTTCCCCACACTCTCCCGTGGGTGGGATGCAACCTAAATATTAAGCAAAAATTGGTGAAAGCAGAAACTTAGGAGAAGATATAGAGATTTACACAATCTTTCATGCATACAACATATGTGATGCCATTGAGTATCTGTACGAACAAACATGTTACCATCCTTTTCCTGGGACGTTTTTTTTTACCGACATTTATACAAGATATACCATCGCCTAAAACCTGTAAAATTAGACAATCTACAAAAACTGATTCTTTGATCTTAAATACCATTGAATTATAAGTCAAAAGTTTGGTTATATTATTTAGAAAAATAATGATTGTCTTCATTCCAATATTTCTATCTTTGATAGAGACATGGCAATAAAAGGTTAACTTCATTTTTTTCTTAAAATATAATAGTTAAAATAATATAATGACAATATACTTATAGAAAAAATATTCAAACCCCCGAATATAGAAAAAATGATTATTGTTTTTTTAATATGAATCATAACAATAATTTTTAATACACTGCACATCAATAAATTGATATAATTGAAATGAATTTTTGAAATTTCATGTTTTGTCTTTGTATTTGATATGATATAATTCTTAATCAGAGGCTAATATCCATTTCATTTACCATCAAATCAAAGCAAGATTACTGAATACATTTTTGCTACAGTCTCTTAGTATTGAAACAAACAGTTTTATATTGCAATAAAAAAGATAACTAGTACCAATGAATTTTAATCATTCATCGATTAACATGACAGTATATCTATTAATACACTAAGACACAATGACAATCAACTGAGACTTATCCAATTCTGTTATATTCTCTTTTTTGTTTGCGATTTCGACGCACGGCGATGGCTATACCAATGATCACGCAGACAGCAGTCGTCAAACCAATGGACAAACCTGCAATGGTGCCTTTTGATATTCCTGACTCATCGTAAAGTTTGACCACATGATTGTCGGTGAATGCCTTCATTAACGTTTCCATTTCTTTTGGTGCCGAGTTTAGTGTTGTCCATGTTGACTCTTCAGGTGTTTTACCTTTCATTTCAGGATCAACAAGTTGAACCCAGTTCTCAGAGTTATGGGAAATAATGAAATGAGCCGGCTCTCTTATACTTTCTGCTGGGACGTCAGAAAATGGTGGTATATGAACGGTTGGGAATTTCAAACCAGAGAGTAGACCAGTCCGCACGCAATACTGAATTTCACAATCCTTTTCTATTGTTGCTAAGTGGTTACTGAATCCCTTAGGACACACTGTGCTCAATTTGCCATCAACCAGAGGATTGCCATATTGGCAACTGTAGAATCCGCCAAAAGGCACCGCAAACTTTGCACCAAGTTCGTAGTCATCACTTATGCAAATTCTGACATTGGAAGCAATCAGCAAAGGATTAAAATACTGCGGACATGATTTTGATTGCGTGACAAAGTTATTGGTTCTGTCTGAAAACAGTCCCCCAAACAGATATCCACTATCCTCATGCACTTCAGAGTTTGGCTTTGCTCGACACCAATACGATGTGTATGTTGCTGAAGCATAAAATGGTTGATCATGACAACATTCGAAGAACATCCAGCATCTGTGACATTGGTGCTGTTGCTTGAGCTTTATGCAGTTGTTCCTTTGTAAAGAAGAACATTTTCAAATCCGTCTGGGCACGAAAAATCCTGTGTTTGCGGATTCTTGGTCGCAAGTTTGTCACATAAGTTTTCATTATTGACAAGTTTACCCTTGGAAGAGGCACTCCTGATAAACTCCCCCAAAGCTCAGATTAGTGAGTGGGGCATGGCATGTACCGTCGTCCAGATTTGAGATTTTGCTGAAGTTAGGTGCATCTGGGTTTGTACATCCTGGATACGTGTTGTGTTTAAAATAGGACGAGATGGCCTGTCGAACACTCTGAACCACCTCTTCTACCAGACTCTCAGAAAGCTCAGGGAGTGTTGTCGTGGATATAACGTAGTCAAGTGGAAACCCATTCCTATCAACAGCAACCAAATCATTCCCAATGGTAGTTGTCCATTTGCTCAGCGTGAAATTTTCCGGATTCATTGGTGGTCCCCCATAGGTTCTAATGTCCGAATTCTTGACGCTTTTCATGTACTTCTCCAGCTCCATTTTTGTGTTTGAATATTGATCTTTGATGATTGCACTTGCTATACCAGGAAGGGAAATGCTTGCTGAAAACCCAATTTTTACTCTGTCTATTGTAGTATCCTCGAGTAATGAGGAGTCGACTTGATCCACCTTGACAATGGAAGCCCCGGCGTCGACACTGGTTAGAACGTGTGTACCGAAATCACGGACCTAGCAGTTCGCTCTCGTACTTAGGTAGACAACTTCCGGTTCTGTTGAATATGTCCTGCGATTCTTAGCAGACGATTACGGAAAGACTGGTCAAGCTGTACATCGGGAAGAACCTTTGGCTGTATATCGCACAAACCTCGCCTGAACTTTCGGTAGTGAACGACTTATCCTCCAGCTGATGCTTTTTTGATGTGTTCATATTCATGAAGAAAAGCTTGCAGCAATGTCTACTCCCATTATGCTTCCCGAAGCACCAATAGTTGATCGAATTCGATGTATCTGATTCATATTGAGACCAGTGGTCATAGAGCTTGGAAAAAACGTTCATTTGACTCGTCTTGACAGGAATAGTAACGACCCCGTCTGGAAGAAGATAGCGCCTGTCCTCTGTTGTCTTGCATTTTGAATAATTGAAATTCACAACAACGCCACGGTTTTCGTTGACGAGGCTTATCCCAACCAAATCCAGGCAGAACCTCAAACATAAACGGCTTTTCTCCTTTTCCATCATAACATGCCCTCGGGTCTCCATATGTAAAGGTTGACACCTCTGAATTTACGAGTGAAATCGCCAAACAGAGGAGGCACAGAACTAACTCTAACATATCTGGTCAATCGTTTTAACAAGTCTGGGTAGATTAGGTTTGGGAAACGTTTATAATGATAACAAAAAGATAAAAAAGAGGAAGTGAAAAGTTCTTATCAGTCAAATTTCCAGTGGTCATTTGTAAGGAAACAATTCAGTGTATCTTATTGGGAGTTGATTTTAATCAACTCTCCTATGCCATTACTCTGGCAAACCGGAAATCAAAAAATTCGATTTAATGTTTTCAGAAGCATTGTTTTTCATGGAAATTTATTTATAAATTCCTAATCAAATATTCAAATTTTTAATGGTACGAACAATTTAGATATTTTTGTAGTCGTCTGTATTCCTACGCCAGAGTTCGATTATGACGGTAGCGTTTGGATTCAAAGACAGATTAACCAATATAAATATAGAACCAGTACTGTTGTTCGTTAAAATTTGCTTTTATACACTTTTCCAGAAATATTTCGATTACTGATGCATTTACATGATACATCGTAGAGTTTGCGTTAATTCTATCTTTGAATATAACACAAGGTAATTCATATGGGGTTTTCATCTAGCTCGGAATACTTGTCGAAAAAACCCGAGAATTCATATTATAGAACAATATGTTTAACTAGATTTGACCCGTGCGTGCACGGGTTGACATTGCATATGACATCGGACATTTATGAAATCGATCATCGACACACCGTATTGTTGACATTTACAATGTACATAACCAAGCTTTAAGCCTACAATAATGCTATTAATTTCACTACACTCTGCTTAGTTAGAATAACTGTGTCTCGGGACAGACTTTCACAACAGTTAAAATGCCTCCCATATACCCGTAATGGCCGGAATGCTGGAGAAAACGTACCCAGGAGAAAACGTACCCAATTTACCCGGGTACGCTTTCTACAAAAGAAAACGTACCATAAATAATGGTTTTCATAGATATTCTTAAATGAAACAAAATAAAATATACAATAAACATCAGCATGGGGAGGCAATACATAATATTACATAATAATAACTGCTGAGGTATTTAATTTATTATCACTATAATTAAAATCAGAAGATCTCGCATAGAGAAACTCAAATCGGTAAGGCGACCGATAAATTGATAATTAGAAGAAGTAGACTGATAACATTTTATGGCAAGTCATTATTTCGTACTAAAATAAAAGTTGCTACAATTATTATAAAGATATTATTCATAACATGAATATATTTCTATACATCTATGCATTAAAGTTTATAATTATAAAGTATTCAATTCATATATCTATAAAATTCTATATCAAATTTCTATATATTTATTATGCAAAATAGTATTTAAAAGTATTAAAAACTATTAAGTAGTATATTTATGATTTTCATAGAGTACGTTTTCTCTCGGAGAAAACGTACCCGGTTACGTTTTCTCCTGGAGAAAACGTACCCTAGAGATTGGGTACGTTTTCTCCTTGGTACGTTTTCTCCTGATACCCCGTAATGTAGCAAAAAATTACAGGATTGCTCTAAAACGATTTTGGATTAAATTAATGAAGCTATATTGAAAATAACAGTTAAATTATTCTTAACAAACCATTTTGAGGTTGTAGACACCTTTCATCAAATCTTTAATAATTTTTATTCATATTAATGAAGAATTACAGTGTAAACACTTTTTTCACCAACATTTTGCTCGCTTCGAATTTACACACCATGCTGACATTCGAAGTCTCGTGATTTTTCATATTAAATGCACTGAGTTAGAGTTATCTCCCGTATTTCCTTTGATAAATAGAATATATGACAAATTTTCAATAATTTACGTGATTTGTATTATCGTTTCTGAGTTTATCCATGCAAATGTGATATTGTGGAAATATAAGATTAGCGTGAATGTAATGCGCATGCGCAAGATTGTAAAATCCAAAAAATTTAGATGATTTCCGGATTTTTTAAAGGAATTTTCGTTGATTATTAATTAGCGAAGCTTGATTGAGAAAAAATAAAAACAAATTGGTAATCTTCAAGTATCAATAATGTTTAAAATATATAAAACAAAAGACAGTACTCTTCCGATTTCTCGGTATTAAAGCTAAAAAATTCGAGTCTATTATTTTAATATAGTAGTATAGATTATTTATATAAAGCTATAAGAAACTACTTGCCATGCGAAATAACATACTAGTATGTTGATATCAATTTAAATAGTAATCAATAAAATCAACTCCCTTTAGTACTGCAGTACTTTGATCAGCAATCTAATCACAAGGTTCTTGAGCGGTTTAAAGTTAAATCGAAAGTGAACAGTAGAGTACTTCCGGATATTTTTCTGTGCACAATTCGCATTCATTTTGTTTAATATGATTTTTTAATAAATTCATTATATCATTTACTTAACAGATCATAAGTTTGAGAAACAAAATAAATTTATTGATAATAATAACTGTTACGTGCGTACCATACAATCATTGTCAACTGATTTTAATTACTATCTATTTTTTATTTTTTTTTTTAAAGGGGTAGGTATCTCATACATTAGTGACATTATCAAAGCAAGTATGAACCCACAATTTAGGTGTATTCCTCACCGTTTTAATTTACAAGCTAAATGGAATTTAAGGGATATTTAAATCCTCTTTTTAAATGTTCATGTACATCTTAACAAAAAATGATAAATGTTCCAAATATATACAAAGTGAAAATTTTGAACGAATGTGCTTCTTTAGATTTTTCTCCTCATTACTAATTATATAAAATCATCGGGAAGTTTGTGAAAGTGTATTTTACAGAGATTACCAAGATAACCCACAAGGTCATGTTTGGAAGTAAACTGGTTGAAAACCCTCAACATCGGGCTGAAATAATGTGTTATCTGTTTAATCGATAAAAATATTTGCGTTAGAGACATATATCATTATAAAAATCATTCTTTGGATGACAAAATTCCTGGATATCAGGAAATTAAAAAGTACTTTAGTGTAAAATAAAAGAGAAAAAAAGTTAATCAAAAGATAAAGAACGTCGATTACTGTTAAAACGAGGAAGAAATCAGGAAATGCCATTTGACACGTTTGGTCATTTGCTCAAATTCAAAATCCATCGGGGATTAAAAAATACACTAGAAATGTATATGTTTGATTGATGACCGCTACTTTAGTTTAGATACAAAAAATACAAAAGGTTTTTAAACGACCTGAATTTGATTTATACGATGAACATGTAGGTAGAAATAATATACCCGTGTTCACAAGAGCTTATTTCGATACCTTTAGTGAAAAATATAGAAAACATGCGTTCTTTACCTCTAAAATAACATTACTATCAACAGAAGATTATCATTAGCATCATCGAAGTACTAGTATTCCAACTCGACACAATAAAAAACAAACCAAAAAGGTAAACGCTTAACGATTATTATTACTAAGTGAGAATATTTCTACCTAAAATTATAGGGTGACTGAAAAAAATTAGTTCATTTTGTCAGAGGAGATGGTGAAAATGACGGGTAAATAACATTCAGAAGGAGAAAAAAGAGCCTAATGAGTATCATCATATCTTACTTTTCTTTTAATTTATGCGTTTATTTCGCAAAATAAATTTCAGATTTTAAACAATTTCTCAACCATTCTTTCTTCAGATGTAACAGACGAAAACATAACAAATCTCTAGAAATGTTTTGTGTCATAGAACTGGTTTTGATTCATATATATTGCAGTTGCTTCTAGGAAAGTCACAGCATGTCAAAAATATTAATGATTTTAAATTTTAAGTTCAGTCGAATTTGTGTATAGCAAGATCTAAAGTGGTTTACAATGCTTTCTTGCGACCGAGAGAAAAAAATGTTATTCTCACATGACACCAACAATGACTGTTTATGAAAAAGTAAATCATTAAACTATGCATCAACACTCTATTAAATACAATACAGTTGAGATTTGCATTATTAAAATGAAAACATTTTAGATTAAATACCGGTAGTATTGATAAAAACATAACTACTTTTCATGCATACCCGTACAGTAATTTTCCATTTTCTTTGTGACAAGGTTGATATATATTGTTATACTTTCAAGTTAAATACTGAAATCTGATTGGTTAAGACGCAGTTCATAATCCGTTCTATTACCCTTAGCGTTAGCAACGCACTTAGCAACAGGTTACATTACAAATTGTTACATGCGCAAACATTATGCGCGTACGGTTCGCTGTAGAATTCACGTTATTCCTATATTAAAGCACTAAAAGAAGTAAAATTTTCTTAAAAATTAAGACATTCAGTATAACAAAATAAATAGACAGCCCTCGAAATTTTCTTAAAAATTAAGACATTCAGTATAACAAAATAAATAGACAGCCCTCGAAAACCATTGTCAACCTCCGCTTCGCGTCGGCTGACAATGGTTTTCTCGGGGTGTCAATTTCAACTGTTACCCTCCCAAACAGGCACTATTTATATAATGACGTATTTATGCATTCATCTAATTTTAACTACGTTAACTTTGAACATTTTAGCAGAGAAAGAATGATTATTAGACTCGGAGTGTTTATTTCTGATTTTGAACTTTATACAAAATTATGATAAATTACCATATGATAAGTTTTTGGTGGGTTTTTTTTTTACACTTTCAGGGTCTTTATTTTATTTTATGTTTATTTTTTTTTTGGGGGGGGGGGGGACAGAACAAGGATACCTTACTATACCCTGTCACCAACAAAAATGTTATGATTTCTTTATCACTATAAAAAGTTTAATTGGATTTTTTTCTTCCCCAATTAACGCTTACCCGGAAACTTTAATGATTTCCGATTGTCAGCAATATTAGACACGCTAAATCCGGATGTTTTTATTCGTACCTATGAATCTGCCTTTTATATAGACGAAATAATGAAGTCATCTTGTGTGAGTATAACAATGAGTTTTTCAAAGCATGGATTGGCTCAGTGGTTGGACGGAGACCTACTACACCGAGGTAGAAGCATCGATAAAATCGGGGATTTTTATCTCAACTTGTGTATTTATTCCATTATATCCATCATGGCCAAAATTGCAATAACTTCTTAAAATGCATGGATACCATCAGTAATTTCTTTTTATTTCGTTTCATTCAAACGGTTAAAGGATAATTAAGATTTTTATGATGAAAAATCATTTGAGACTGAGGATCGGAAAATCTTTTAGTTAAATCTTCGAAAAGGAAACATTAGGACATTATTATAATCCGAAAAGTTTTCATTAAACATAATTTTTTTAGAATAGCAATTTAAAAAACATACAATTGAAGGACGAAGCTCTATAGACAACAAACGAGGAGCAATGTATCATGGATAATAAACATGTTTTATTTCATTTACAAAGGTCTTGGTAATTCTTTCAAAGCACAATTGTGTAACAGGGACTTTAAAAATCTACACGCCCCCTTTATCAGTTTGTCGAAACATTAGGCATTCTAAAAATAAACCACTTCAACACTAGAGAGTTTGATAAGTAAAATTTTAGAAGATATACTGCTTTGTGTATAGTACACAGTCATTACACAATATTTTTTAATTAATTAATCTGTGATTTGTGATTAAATAGATTTATTTAATTCAGATTCAGTTATTATAACGTGAAGCTGATGAGCGAAAACTTTGTTACAAAATTGCGAACTCTTTGTGTTGAAATGCTGTTCTATGCTTTAAATATTATATCTTAACAGATAGAGAAATAAGAAGGTCATCAATTAAACTTTTTTTTCCAAACATTTGATGCAAAAATACCAGTACATATTGATAAAGAGGAATGACGAATTTCAGAGCATTGTTAAATTTAGTCAATATGACTCGTTCAGAATTAGAAGATGTCACTTACATTATATGTACCGAAACAGTATCTTATCAAAGCTTCTCAAATTAAACACAACGAAAACAAACAGTTCCTTATTTTCCCTTTGAATTAACTGTTTAGATAATAATCACATTTAGTTCTAGTCATAAGTCTCGTAAAAGGGAAAAAAAATCTAATACTTATTTAATTTTTTAAAGAAGTCTTATTCAAACGGCGGGAAGTGAAAAACACGTTGTAACAAAATGAAGCCTGTGGTATTCCGTAATTAATTTCATTCCGTATATCTAATAGTTTAATTTGATAAAAAATATATAAAAACTGTATTTGCCGATGCAAACTCATACTTTCATATCCCTCCAGACTGATTGACGTCATTAAAGGTATTCGTATATATGCTTGTAATTCTATAACAGATATTTTACTCAATATTTGTGAAGTATTGAAACTGGTCTGATGTTTGTATTAGATAGCACCACAGCGTTTCTCTAGTATGCTATGACACCACTTTTGGACTTTGCCATTATTAACGCTAAGTAAATGAATGAAAACCAAAGCCACTGGTTTTTTTAAAACCATGTTTATTACATATCACAGTTTCGCAACATATTTTTGTCAAGTTCAAAGTTTACGGCATTCTTCATGATATATTTGTATTCAATTTACCTAAATTCTTGTTCACCAATTTATTACAAAACGTTTTAAAAGTCTATTCTGATGTTATTTCATATCCAGCGGTCTGATTTATTAACCATCCCAGATCAGGTCCAACGGAAGGTCATTGATTCCTTCATTCTGTAAATTAAAACGATAATAATAACATCATTTTTTAAGTAATAAAGATAAACATTATTTGACCAGTACTATTATGCATTACTTACAACAATGAACGTATGGAAAAAATATACATCGTATTCATGACAGTTGGGGGGGGGGGGGCATACCTGTAGTTTCCATCATAGCAGAACAAATTCAGGGGGATGGTAACCTGATTCGGAGCCGTCGCCGAGGAGGAGCTCCAGGAGGTGGGGGGTCAACAGAGCTGCCCAGGTCCCGGGGTTTGATGATGAGTGGGGCAGGCGGTGGTGGGGGTGGCGGCGACGACGGTTCTCTGGAGGGTTCAGCATCAGCTACAATGTATATAAAAAAACAGTGTTAGTAAGGCGGCTTATGCTATATAGGATGTGTGAAATAAAATTTCAATATATCAATATAATTACCCATAAATCTAGAGGAGAGGTATCCACATGCCCATTTGACCGAATAAAACACTAAATGACAGGTCACGATCATTTTCCGTTTGCTTCGCTAAGAACTGATAAGTTTTGTTTCTATGTTGTTATGACGTCACAATGGGAACAATGGCATGACGTCACATGTTCATACAGTAAATATCTATACGCAGAGCTAATTAATCCGGTAAATTGGAATTATCAGAGAGGGTAAGAATTTAAACGTGAACGTGTACGGGTGCATGTGCAGCTACAATTATGTTTACACGTTAACAATAGAGGGTGTTACGATTCCTCTGAATTGCAGATAAAATAGAAAAATCAAAGAAGATGGGTGGATACGGCGTGTAAAATGCCCATACACTGTCGGACAAGCTACTTAAAAATTAAAATATCAAATTAATCTAATATTTTTTTTAAAAAAGTCATTTTAAACAATTTTAAACCTATAAATATGTGGAATATATTGACTCAAACAGGCGTATACGTATGTTACAACGCACTTTGAAAAATTACGCAGTTTGAAAAAAAATTTCAAAGTGCGTTAATTTTGGGACCAAGTCAACGCACTTTGAAAAAAATATTTTTTTTTCAAAGTGCGTTGATATCGTCGATATTAACGCACTTTGAAAAAAGAAAATTCATGCTTTAGTGAAAATTGTTGATAGTTTTATATACAATAAATGATTGTTTTAACCGTGTATAGCTTAATGTGATATATTTAAAAAAAGAACTAATTGCATTCTCAGCTAACTTGATAAACAGTTTCTAGATGATAATTTTTTTTTGACAAATATCGACAATTTACACAGAAAAAAATCGGGAGGTTTGAATTATCCAAATATGACATAAACTTCATCGCTTAACAACTGCATTTTCCTTTTTTTTTGAATATGCAGCAAATTTACCTCTTATCTGGTATATCGGGCTATGTCCGAAAAAATATGATTTATATGTAAATGAATAATGGAGATCGTTGTATAATATATTTCAACTGGCTTATTGCAAATATGATGTGAAAAATGATACCTTAATTCTGTTTATCAAAAAAAAATGATCTTTTGAAAGATCAGTGCGAGAAAATTAACCCACATCCTAATGCTTGTTTTCAAGTTTATAATAATTTAATGTTCGTTAATGTTAATACATGTATTCTTTTATTGAAGTGATTTATTTGATTAAATACGAAAAGAGGGTTACTGTTGAAACACATAGAATCTTTAAAATATCAATGGAGAAATTATTGTTCGGCCAGCTTGTTTTTTTTTCAATAACATTGCATATACTTATACAGAACACATTTCTTTTTCCGATCTAAATGTTTACTTAAAGTTTCTGAAGATCATATGTTTTGGAATCAGTTAAATGATGCATTGGTATTTGACCTGTATCTTTGGTTAATCCCTACCACCACCCCCATCCCTGTTCTAAATACGGTAAATTAGATTAACGAGCGTTAACAAATCATCATACTATCAACAAATTAGAAATTCAGTTCCAGAATTTGTGATATAGGAATATTTTTTCAAAGTGCGTTAATATTGTCGATACTAAAAAATGTTGATGTACCTTCATAACGCACTTTGAAAAAAATTTTCAAAGTGGGTTAACATGATCCAAAATTTAACACACTTTGAAAAAAAATTTCAAAGTGCGTTGATTTTGTCTAAAATTTAACGCACTTTGAAATTTTTTTTCAAAGTGCGTATTTTTTTCAAAGTGCGTTGCCACTCACGTATCATATAGTGCAAATAGTGTCATTTTTTTTTAGAATTTTAAGGCATTTTCTTTTATAGATTGGGTCTGGGCTCAATATTTTTCTCATAGTCTAATTACGGTCTAATAGAAAACAAACCGATTTCAATCAACAAAAATGTGGAGAGCTGACCCACTATACATTAAAAATATTATTTTGTATTCCAACAATTGAACGTTTTGAAAAAACAATACAAGTCCGTAACACATACTATTTAAAGAGCCTACTTTGTTGTGTCTGAAATGGCTCAGTGGTTAGATAATAATAAATTCAACACGGGACATGAATAATAATTCAGGTTTCGTAAGGAAATCACCGTTAATTAACTAATTCATTTCAAAACAAACTATTTTTCTGTAAAATTGTACATCTGACGTTTTTATTCGTACGAAATGTTCCGAATAAAATCATGAATCAAATTTAAAAAAAAATCCCATTCCCTTATTTGGAATAATTTATTACTTCATGTATGATGCGTCTTTAAAAGTCTGAAGCTCTCCTAAATTTAGGACACGCCAAAACTCCGTCGGCCCTTGAACAACATGAATCTTGTCTAATCCTTAGTTTGAAACTAATGTTTGCATGGAAACTTTGGGCTACTTCAACATTACATGCTGATACTTTAACATGATATGCTGATACTTCTTCATTATATGATACTTAATGGGGCAATCGGTTTTTGTAACGCAGTTCGCTATTCCCGATTCAAAGGTGAATTGCATATTTTTACGGTGGTAGTGGGTTACCACTAGTAGATGACCCTGAAAATTTAAGGCCCAAAATATGAAGAAAAATAATGAGTAGCGAACAGCGCTCTAGAACTGATGTCAGAAAAAATTGTGAGGTCAAAATTTTTTTCAAATTGATTACATACAAAAGCGGATACCCATTTCAGTCGAATGATCTGAGACAATACAATATATACTTAATTCAAACAAAACATAAAACATCAAAATGTTGATTATACATTGTAAATCAAATATCTCTCTCTCTCTCTCTCTCTCTCTCTCTCTCTCTCTCTCTCTCTCTCTCTCTCTCTCTCTCTCTCTCTCAATAGCGATTATTTTTTTTGAAAGACTTGATTCATAATGACTTCTTTGCTGCTTTTAAGTATTGTATAGTTAAAAAAAATTATTACCAGAGGTAGAAAAAAGAAAAAACTGCAATAATCGAAGAAGTAATTCTGTTATTGTTTAAGATCTGAACATACAAATATAATTATAATCTGTCAAAACTCATACCAATTTACAATGAACAAATTTGGAAATGGAAAATAAAGACAACAGCAAGTGCATTGCCCTCCCGAGACAGCAAGTTTTCCCCCATTAGTGGCATGGAGGAAAGTTATTATTTTCCAGAGGGACAATAAACATGCTGAATATTCCAAATAGCCAATAATGTAGTATAAAGCGGAAAAAAACCCAAAATATTTCACACATTAACGATTATAAACTATCATATCTTCTATATTGAAACACCACCACCGTATATCATTACTTTCCGTGCTCTGAATTATTTCAAAAAGGGGAAGTTTTTGCTATTAAATTTGGGTCCATATAATTCATTTCACTTGCATTTGTAACAATGTCTCAAATTGGTAGAAATGGTAAAATTCGCTCTTGGTTCATTCCTTATAAACGCATATTAAAAAAAACATATTTCGAAAAAAAAATTGGGGAGGGGGGGGGGGGTTGTCCCCTCTCCCTGATGCTACGCCCCTGCTATCTGTGTGCATCACACAAATATATTCCAAAAGATTTCGTGTACACCGGCGCACGCAAGTGCGTGTATATTTATAACTACAAAGGTGTCCGATCCATCGAACGAGTCTAATAGATTCTACACTTTGCATAATGATGTCCTGAGTTACATAAACTTTCCTCCGAGCATCTTTTTGAATGTTCTTGCTACCAATAATGAATTTGCGGATTTCTTTATAAAAAATATGTGAAATGCTTGTTTCTATGTTTACATTTAATTATTTTCGGATAAATACATTCACTATTGATGTTGACGTAATTATTGAATATGAGATATTTGCAGATAGTCATTTAAAACACTGACACGGTGCCTTACATCCGCCAACTCCACTCAACATGTGCATAATATTGACCTTTCATTTGACATCAAATTTCTCGGCATAGTTTATAGTGACCAAAAAACGTTTTGAGGCGTAAAACAGTTTTCATAACTATTTTCTAATTCAATTTCTAAATACATACGATTTTCTCTTTTCAGCAAATATCCTAATGCATTCCATTTAAAAAAAATGTGATGCCTTGAAATTGAACACGCCGAACTAAATATTTTGTAATTCAAATATTTTATTTGAATTAATGTACTTAGTATCACAGATATTGAAAACAAATCTGTACAATCCAGAGGTTATTGACACACATCTTTGAATCAGTATAGATACATATTTTTAAAATATAAAGTTCACAGATCTGTCTGCTCAACAATTTTGAAAACTTTTTTGTTATAATTTATTGTATTTGTGGATAAAATTTCTAGTAGACTGGTTTCTTTCTTTACGATCCCAAATCTAGCAATGGCATTGGTCCAACAGGAAATCATAGATTCCTTTGAATCTGTAAATAAAAATAAGATAGTTAATACGTGATAAGCATAAACATGGTTTTTGTTAAATATAACATGCAATACAGCTACATATATGTACATGTATGTTAGAATTTTGACAATCGTACAAATACCTATGAAAGACCTACCCAAAGTCTCCAGGGTAGCAAATCTTGGTCAATGGGAACCTATCCTAAGTCGGAGTCGTCGACGAGGAGCAATGTTTGGGGGGTCTACAGAGCTGCCCGGGTCCTGGGGGTTGATAATGAGAGGGGCGGGCGGTGGTGGGGGTGGTGGCTGGGACGGTGGTCCTGTGGAGGGTTCAGCATCAGCTAAAGCCAAAAACAAAGTGGTTACTATGCGGAATTCGCAACAAATATAACAAGGGTAAAAATAAAATACCTTAAAATCTAATCTGAAAAATAACAAATGACCCCAAAAAGAAATAGATGCATAAAATAATGGTAAGTACCCATGAATCTCGAGGACAAGTATCCATAAGCCCATCGAACCGAATAAAACACTAAGTGGCAAGTAACAATCATTTCTTTGGTTGCTTCGCTTAGAATTGTTTGAGATCTATGTTGTAATGACGTCACAATAAGAACAATGACGTGACGTCGTTACATGTACATATTTTCTTTCGTTCTATTTTCCCTTGACATTATTTATTTAAAAGGAAGAGTAAAGTATTCTTCTAGTAAGCATGGTGTTATTACATTAATGTCTAAATGCTCATGTTTGGATATTTTATGTCTAATGAGAGCCTACATTATTCATATGATCAAAACAGAAAAAAATATTACTCAATTTTGTTTGTAGTTTGATTTTTTTTTAAATTAATTAAGAATCAAACTCTGCTGCTCATGGGAATCACACTACAAATCTTAGCTCCTCGCTGTTTTTACTTCTTTAAAACGTTCTACTTCTCTATTTTTGCGTTTGCTTAACGTTCATTCACCGTACGTTTACCGTTCTCTCAGCGCGCGTATTGCTCGCTCAGAGGGCGTTTTCAGAATCTTTCGCATACCGTTTAGAATGTTATGATCATTATCATTTGAATCTTCAAAGTGAAAAGATCGTATTAAAAAAACATGAAAACAAATATCTAAATACCGACAGGAAATTAATAAAATACAGTATGTATGTCATTTTGTTGAAACATCAGATCATTGGCAACGAGTAAATAAATTTATTATCAATGAATATGATAAAATTATTTACCGTAACGTATTAACGTGCATGTAAAAGCTCGTCACCTTTGGTACAATCAACTTTGTCTGAAAAAATGCTGTCAACAAGTATTCTGACCACTTATAACTACATACTTAAGCAATTATTAGATAGTATGAATGATTATGAATGCGATTATTCGATCTTGGTTTATACACAAGCCGATTTATTTACATTACATTAATTCTATAACTTCATTATGAAAATCTTGAAATCGAATCAAAATATTCTGCTGGTATATTTACCTAAATTTGACGCGCTCTCGTGCGACATAAAACAGTTAAAGCTTTTACAGTGAAAAATGCCATTTACCGGAAATAAATATTCTCGATTTATAAATGTGATGACGTCATGCCATTGTTCCTATTGTAACGTCATAACAACATAGATCTCAAACACTTCATCTTTGCGAAGTGAATAGAAACATGATTGTAACTTGTCATTTGGCATTTTATTCTGTTAAATGGGCATATGGATTCTTGTCCTCAAGATTCATGGGTAAATATAATCATTCTTATATCTACTAACATGTATTTGATTATTTGGGATGTTAAGTTTTTATTAGTTTGATTTTAAGCTAAGGTCGGTCGTTTCTATCTGTATAATATGTTACCAATTCCGTAGAATGACCCTTGTTTTGCTTTAAATTAGCTGCAGCTGTACCCTCCACAGAACCACCATCCCAGCCGCCACCACCACCACCGCCCGCTCCCCGCATCATCAACCCCCGGAACCAGGGCAGCTCTGTGGACCCCCCACCTCCTGGAACTCCTCGTCGACGACTCAGAATTAGATTACCTTCCCCATAGACGAAAACTGTCGAAGTGGAAACTTTGTGTGAGTTTTTTTCTGGAACCTTTGCTATTTTATCAAAACTGCAGATAAATGTATATACAGTTTACATTACATAGGTGTATTGTACAAAACCGTGCTTACCGTTTCACATCTTTGTTATTCACAGATTCAAAAGAATTCATTAGTTCTTGTGGGCCCGAGCCTAGTGTCAGATCTGGGACTGAAAAGAAAATAGTCTGCTAGAAATCGTGACCAAAGATTTGAAAGAATATCGAAGGATTGCTTTAAACGTCCATATCTGTTAATTCCGTGAACCTGAAGAGAATGTTTCAAACTGCATGGTGTACAGATGCAGGAGGATATATTATATCCTCTGAAATTTAAGATTTTTATTCGCTATTTATGAAATCATCTAAATATGATTTTTAATAAAATTTCAAAAGGTGTTTTATTTTCATGCATCAGAATTTTATAATGAAATCCATAAGGACCATCCTTGAAAGGGAAAACGTGCATGTGTTGAGAGATCGATTTTGAAAACAGTTGTGAAAACAGTTTACAATGTACTAAGTTGAGATTTGACTTACTTCATTACCCATGCATATGGACCTACGATCGGATTTGATACAATGTGATCATATGAATAGTTAATATTATATTATACAGATACGTACGTGTAGCATGCAATGTAAGTTTTGAAAGTGGGAGTACGGAGATATCCTAAATTTTGACAACCAACAAAAAATAACCTCGCTAATCTGCAATATTCTAATCCATGAGGAGGAATAAGAAGGGGTCATATTAAATTTCTATTACATATGCTAATATTGTTTATTTTCCCAATAATTTCTAACATGCTTTCTAAAAATGAGGGGGAGCAGTTCCTTCGAAATTCAAATTTCTGTATAAAAAGAAAAAAAGATGTTTCGAGGAAAAGTGGGGGTGTCTGTTATACACTTGTTGAATGAGTTCGAGGAACACCTTGATTAAATAAATGAGTTCCTTACTATACTATTCCTTACTATAAGCTAAACTAATTTCTCCTGACGTCCAATCAAGTCAGCCTCATATTTTGGCAATTCTTATTAAATTCACAATTCTAGCAACACACATGGAAATGCCTTGATACGTGATTGATACATTGTACGTCTCAATTTGCCGGCTTTGAAAACTCATAATTATAAATTATAAAGGATCGAGAAAAAGATTTATAAATGTAAAAATTCTTCGTTTTCTTTGTATTATTTATTCTTCATAACTTTATTTTAGCTATGTCCAAGGGATTCAAGAAAGGAATACCGGTATGTTCCACTGAATTAGAATAGTTGGGAAGAAGTACATTATTGTTGAATATCGAAACATTGCGCAAAATGAAATGCAGAACAATAATAGAAAGGGTTGGTGGCATCAATGTCAATCGAAACATCCTTCCTTGAACATGGTATACATGCTGCTGAAATACAAATTATTGAACCCATTTGAAATATGAATGTAAGTTATTTTATTGTCATACAGATGTTCCCTTACAAAGTACAATGCCCGGTACATTTCCGGAAAAGGTAAATTTTTTTTTTTTAGATATTACATTCAGTAATACATGTATGTATATATAACGTCAGTTTGTCCATGAAATATTTGTTGGTTCACGTAAAACTAACATGTAACGATCTACATTTGTTAGTTCGCTGGGTATGGCGGGCACTGATTGGCGGAATATCCCGTGGCGTTGTATCCAGTGCCGGGATATTGCGGCGCATTGTATCCAGTGGTGGGCAGGGGTGGATATGAATTCATCACTTTTCCTGAGTTATCTACACCGGGATATGGAGGTGGCGCTGCATAGTTTTGATTAGAAAAACCTAAAGAAATGCATCAAAGAAATGATAAATCTTGCTGTTTTGGATGCATGTAAATGGAAATACATAATTATTCAATGAACCAACTATATACCAGAAGGTTTATACATTAGTGATTAAATGCATTAACCAACGTTACAAAGTCAAAGTTCCTTATCTATTATATCTATAATTATCATTTTCATTTTTTCTGCGTTTGAAAAATACAATAATATAATTATTATAATACACATCATGTATCAGTTTTACCTCCTGCATATGATGACGTGGCTGTTGACGTCACGACCTGCTGTTGGTTTCCACTCCCTAATACTACTGTCCCAGGATGCAGGCGTCGTCGTCTACAGACGATGATGATCACCAAGACAACAAAGATGGCGAAAACCACGCCCCCGACAACCGCCCCCGCCACGATTCCAGCTGTGGAAGAGGAAATGACGTCAATTCGTGACATTTATATGCTTCCTGTATTTGTGTGAAAAGATCTATGCCTGGCAGAGATTTTAGACAGGAGGCACACACATTCCGTTTAACAGAGTCAAGATCGGAAATAAAAAATGAGCCTCTGACTAATAAAAACCATCAGTTTGATCAATGGCAAGTTCTAAAAATCCTCAAACAATAAAAATATTCTTATTCACAAAATTATACGATGCAGTTATCTTTAATAGTGCGTATTTATATCTTATGTTAAATCAATTTTTTGGAAATCCTTGCTTTGCATCATAACAATTTCTCCTTACCATTGTTTGTGTTTTTTGTCGTGACCTTCAACGTAAACGACCCTGACGACGAAGATGACGAGGAGGAAGTTGCGCTCAGTTTAACTTTGACGTCATCAAATGCATTCCCGCAAAACTTGTCAGGAGTAGAATCAAAACAGCTGTATGTCTAAAAACGGAATGAACAAAACACATTAATGTATGATTAAGAAGGTTCGGTGGTCGTGGTTAGGTTTATACTGTATTGATCTCTGTCAGAAGAAGAACTTTTTAAGATAATATAGGAAAATACAAACTTAAAATGTAAAGTATGTAAATAAATGATTTTTTTTCTACTAAATATTTATTTAGCTTATAGTTAAACCAATCATATCTTATAATTCTAGGAAGATCTGATGGTTAATTTTTTGATCATCCAGCTTCCTTAATTTTAAAATATAATATAGTTAATGTTGATTATCTAAACAAATATCACATAAATTTAGCCAGACGTCTCAGACAATTATCCAAAAAGTTATCACAGACATAAATATTCAACCGATCGGATTTAACGTCATCAGCTTTAATGGGTACCTCTGAATAAATTGTACAAGTTATACAAGGGCCTTAGTAAAACATAACACTGTGAAAAGTATACCAGTCTCCTTGTTTCACATGAATGCAATCAGAGAAAGATAGTAAATCTTCTGGTCGATAACGTTAACATAAATTTTGTCAAAATTCTGCCTTTACTCTTTTTAGCAGACCCCCGATGAGGCCGCCATAGTATTGGAGTTTCACTGAACAATCGTTGATAGACAGGTCCACAGCCTCCACGCAGACCTTGTACAGTACCGTCAACGCGGATCCCGTATTTGACCGCGCTCCCCCCGCGGTTATTTAATCCTTTCCGCGTTACACCATCGCGGTTAATTCATCGCGGTCCTCGCTGCAGCCATGTTTAAACCGCGGCGGTGTGACCTACCGTTGAACAAGGTGATTGGAGATTTTTACCTGTATGCTATTAGACAATAAGACTGCCACCTAACACTGAGAGTCATTCTATACTGGCCATGTCTGATGTATTGTTTCCATTTCACATATTAAAATGATTACGTATTTTTATGCACGTTTTCAAAACTCCTTATCAATTATTTTAGAGATATTTTGATTAAAGAATCATCTGCACCCGTAAAAATTTTCATGTAACTGTTGATATACCTATTATTTCAAAAATATTTAATCATTTTTATAATGTAATCTACATGACGGAGAGGGTTAGAACTATAATATATTATTTTTCGATTTTTTAATGATTTTAAACATTTCCGACTACAAAAATGTTTTAATCCCTATCAGTTTTTAGCTCGTTTTACGGCACTCTCTCGATGCTCAAGACAATTAATCTAGTCCGTGACAGGCACATGCTACACGGAGAACGTTTACCTACGGTACCAACGGCATGATATGAAAATTTTACTCAACCCGTAAAATACTAAATTATATTGACATAATTTTATGTGAGTTCAATATGAAGCTACAACACAAATGTACATGTAGTATCAGCTGCGAATACCGTTTTTCGTAACCGCCCCCTCCACCTCTTCAACGTTTTAATGACTGTGAAAATACATGTAAATTGTAGTTGACTTTGGCCCCAATTGTTTAACACAAAGGTGTGAAACCATCGCATTGACGGGAAATCACTATACGCTTGAACGCACAGAATACACTGGTACATGTATATGAGACAGGTGGATAATCCGTGTAACGATCATGCAGGAATTTCATCTGTTTTTCAAACAATTTTACTGACAGTAATAACAATAAATAGTTTTTCATTTTACTGGTATCTGTTTAACTGTTAAACGTGTTTAAGATGCACCCCCTCCGCAAAAAACCTAAAACCTTCAATATAGACTAAACGAGAGAGAGAGAGAGAGAGAGAGAGAGAGAGAGAGAGAGAGAGAGACTGTCAATACTGAAGACAATTAACCTAGTCCGTGACAAGCACACGCTACGCGATGTACGTATACCATACGATCAACGGCAAAATATGAAAATTTTACTTTACCCTTAAAATATAAAAAGATATTGATATCATTTTATGTGTGTTGAATGCTACTACACATATGTCGTATCAGCAGCGAATTACAACGTTTTTTGTACCCCCAACCCCCTTTCCAACGTTTTAATGACTGTCAAAGTTAACTGTATTTGTCCCAATTGTTTTACACAAAGGTGTGAAACCATCGCAATGACAGGAAATCACTCTCCGCTTGAACGCACAGAATTCACGGGTATGAGGCAGGTGGATATGACAACCAGGAATTCTACCCGTATATCAAACAATTTATCTAACAGTAACAATATATAATTGTTTCATTTTACTGCCTTCTTAAACTGTAAAAGGTGTTAAACATGTCTCTTCCCCCGAAAAGAAAGAGAGAGAGAATTAATTTTCTTTTTTTTTAAATAACGTTGTATACGAACTAAACTTCATAAACACAATGTCAAGCATTAAATTAAACATCATAAACAGTGTTAAATACTTTATTGTTAGACAAACTTCTTTTTTTTCCTTTACCTGAAAACTAATAAAACGAAACTGTTTTCCTTTATCAAGGAAGGAGCACGTGGTGCAGCTCGCGGGCTTATTTGATTGACAAGTGAAGCACGTGGACTCAGACTGAAACTGCATGATGGATTCAATCACAATGTATACGGTCCCTATTCTTTAATGAATACTAAACTTAGGAAATTTTTATATTAGTATATTTCAAATGAATGCAGTGGCGTCGTGGGGGGGGGGGGGGGCTAAATAGCATAACCCCTCCCTCTCTCTCCCCCTCTCTCTCTCTCTCTCTCACATAACAGCATAAAGATCGTAGATAAAATCAAAACCGGCGACACTCAATCAAGAAGCCTCCTCTGTAAGATAATTGTACGGTTAGACGAAGCCGTACGCAATTTGGAGATTTTCTTTTGTCTTGAATAGGTGTGAAAACCCCTAGAGCATGTCGTTTTCTACCCTAGGTTTGTTAATCACTATACACAGGAAATGATCGCGACTTATACTTAATATACACACTAAAGGAAATATGTACAAAAATAGTTGGCATTTGAATTTTTTAAAAGTAACTCGAGATGTATGCATTTAATAACATGTACAACTTCCCATGTTGTTTTGTGATGTAACAACCTCATTCCATTTCTTGTAAAGAAATTTCTGTCTTCACGCAAACCAGAACGATTAGCCATTGTTTTATGAAAATCACAGATTATACGTGTATATATCTTTTCAGGGCAACACTTAGTTTAAAACTGAATAAAACCCGTGCGATGTGAAGAATCATACAATTTTAATTATGAGTACCTTTTTCCTTTGTGTTTTAATTAGGAGAACTGATTTTCCTTTGAACATTTAAGTGTGAGCATGTGTTTTTATAAGGCTACAACTAGTCGGTCTACAGAGCTGGTTGAAATCAATTTTCCGAACAAATTATAAAAATTTTATCAAAGCAATGACGCTTGTTACAGCAATTATAAGGACGTAATTTTCCGTAATATGAGCAATTAAGCCACTTTTAAAATTTGAATGAATTTTTAACGGTTTGATAGGATAAAAAGATAAAATGATATTGTAAATAGAAATATACATACCTGAATATTTATAAAGTAAAATATTTATTTTAAGTAAATAAGTCTTAATAATTTTACATTGTTTTTTGTTAGATTTTAAAATGTAATTTAATCGCATATCGATATATCAATAAGTTAGTAAAGCATGATTTTTCAACCACCTGCAGGCATGGCTCATTTCATTTGGATTGTACAGATGACAGCTTTAAATAATTAGAATTCAAATATTACCCCAGTATTACCAAATAAACAGCGAATATTTAAAAAAAACATTTACTTTTCAAAATATGTGATTTTCTATAAAAGGATCATGATTATCTTTATGCATTTGTTAACTTACATTTATGTTTAATGCATGTTATATTTTTTTTAATCGAGGGAGATAACTCGTGTTCCTTTTCGATACTTTATAACGATCGTTCAAACCGCGGGGGTGTTGTCATTATGGGTGATTGAACCGCGGGGGCACGCGGTTTTTACCTGAGACAGGTATTTAAACCGCGTTGCAATTTGGACCGCGGGGGTGCGCGGAAAATACGGGATCCGCGTTGACGGTACTGTAGTCTGTATCAAAGGGGCTGAACGTGTAGGAGCAAGGTGAGTACAATTTGGGTCTCGCTCCTTTCCATCTTATGTAGTAGGTCTCATCATCATAGATTGTATATGAATTAAGATAATTGTCACACGACTTGTCGAAATCCACTAAAAAAAAAACCAGGAAAAGGCGGGGAAATTTATA
The DNA here is from genome assembly GCA_015776775.1 of Magallana hongkongensis. Taxonomy (NCBI): domain Eukaryota; kingdom Metazoa; phylum Mollusca; class Bivalvia; order Ostreida; family Ostreidae; genus Magallana; species Magallana hongkongensis. Next base: position 34,794,838 of record CM027470.1, read on the forward strand.
AAAGAAGTCGGTATTGTTTATATTCAACGAAAATCAACATTAGTTTAAAAGATCTTTAATATTTTTTTTTAATTGTAAAGAAAAACATTTTTAATTGGTTTCAGTAAATCATGTTTCTCATGTTTACGTTACTATTCTATTGAAATAAGATTTTTTCGACAACCGTATAATTACTTACAATATTCTGTGGATCCACTAACACTGGTGCAAAGATAGATCACAGTAATAAGCGTTATTTGTTGCCACATTTTCTGAAATTGTACAAGCAATGACTCAAAATCAATCTCTTGAATTTATCACAAATCAATTCCCTTTTCATTTGTAAATTTGTTCTGTATTAATTAGGTAATATAATATTAGATTTTATTTACACGGTTGTACTTCGATATCTCAAAAACTGATATTTCGAATACAATGGGTATGTCAAAGTGATTTTAAGTCCCAACCACTTATTTTTAAAAACTATTTTAGCCTCAATATCTCGAATACTCGGATACCTCGAGGTTTTCAAACAGAAGTTCGAAATTATGAAGTTTGACTAGGGCTCTGGTCTCTGGGCGCCCTACAATGATCAGTATGTCTGTCTGTCCGTCTGCCCTTATGTCCGAGATCTCTTGTCCTGAGCATATCTATTCTCCCCTTTATCCAATCTAGCTTCTACTTCATCCACAGAATGTCTTTCGGTAAAGAGTGTAAAATGACCTTAAACTATGTTTCTAGGTCTAAGATTAAGGTTATAGCAGATATATATGAAAAATTCTTGTTCGGGGCATAATTTCTTTCCCATTCGTCCAATCTAGCACACACTTCACCACAGAAGGCCTATGGCCAAAGGTTGTGTAGTGACCTAAAATTACATTTGTATGTCAAGGGTCAAGGTCATATTTGACCGCGCAAGATCAATGTTTTAGAGCATATTTACTTTCCACCTATCCCTATTTGGCTCATACTTCACATAAACAGAGCATTTGAGTAAAAGATGTGCAGTGGCCTTGAACCAGGTTCAAGATCAAATATAAAGGTTATAGCAGAATTATTTAAAAAAAAAAACCTTGTCGGAAACTTGTCTTCTCTCCTTAGACCCACTCTGGCTCATATTTTACAGACAGGGTGCCTTTGATACAAAAGGGTTTGGTATTACTTGAATGAAGTTTGAGGCCAAGTATAAAGGTAATATCAGATCTCTCTGAAGTATTTTTTACGAGCACATTCACTCTCCATTTAGCCCTTTTGGCTCATTCTTTACATAAACAAAGCTTGTTGGTACATGTACATGGTGTGTAGCGACTTTTAACCACGTCAATGTGAAGGTCAAAGCGGATCTTTATATAATTAGTTTTAGACCGTAGATTATTCCCCATTTGCTTAATCTTGCTCAGATTGTACAAAAATGTCCGTATGCACGGGGTAATGAGATTGAATTAAACGTATGCCTATTTGAACATTTCTTAGTAGTAGGTCAAGGTCAAAGGAATGCTCTTATCCTATTATCTAATTTTTCAGCAGGGTCTTTTAAGATGTATATATATAAAGTGAAAGAAAATTACGTATCAAGGGTTTTAATGAACAAAGATATCCAATTTTCATACAGACTGTTACATTTGGATTTTAATATACCTGAAAGCCCTTTGCCATTGAGTTATTGCTATCTTCTTGTTCGATATGATCTAGTCATTACTTTTTAATCTATACTCCCGAAATCCCGAAGCCCATATATTCACTGTATGTACATGTATTTCTTAAACGATATATGTTTTCATAGCTGTTCTGAATGCATTTATCGAGACACTTGTAAAAACCTAATCCACAATACATTTGGTGTCGTTTATTAGGGTGTTCCGATAATTAAAGGAGATATACGTAACATAACGAGATCTCCACTGTGTAAAAAGAACTAATCAAAAATTAATTTGTGGTGCTGAGAGCCTTTGATTGAATTTAATTGTAAATGCTTAATATACACGTGTATATTCTTTGAATATATGGCAACGAACGTTTTGCCTTGACAACGTCTGAAGTTCATTTAGATAGATAAATAGTCAAGCAAAAACAGTCAGACTTATGATAAACGCCTGTCATAAGTAAATGAAAATGAAAACAGTGGAAAAAATAATCAAAATATAATATACTTTGAAAATAACAATACTACTGCTCAAACAGTTTGAAGCAGTTTTGATCAAAGTTGATTAAAGATGCTTAATTTATATTGCATTTCTGTCTAAATTTGCACACATAATATTTGAGATGCACGACAAGTGTATAGCCGGTGATCCATATCAAGCACATATTTTGATTAGCAATTTCCTTTCGGTGGTTTTGTTATAGAACAATTTTGGCCTTTTAAGGACAGCTAATATCCGTTGTACTGTGATATTTTTCATTACCATACGTGACTACATACTCGCTCACAGTACCGATAACAGTCACATACCCTCTCCTTCATCTGGATCCGCCCATGGAATGGGGTTAAAAATTCAAATATAAATCACCAATAAATGAAAATGGATTAAACTTAGATAGCCATGGCATAATCTTTGCCTTTGTTCTTCAAAAATGTCTGTCTTGCCATGCACGAGCTTACTGACAAATAACTTTTCGTATGCTTTGTCAATACACAATAACGTACAGTTAACTGTAAAAACTGCGTGGTATCAGTTCTATATATTAACATTAAATGAAAAATGATTAAATATAAATTGATAACAAAAAGTTACATAGATAAACATCAATAATTTAAATATTGAAAAGAAAATTCTCATTATAATTTTTTTTTTGTTCCAATAAGGTTTACCTTTTTACAAATTGATTTTAACAAAGGTTCACATGAGTTAACATAGGTCATACCTTGGTTGCGTTAAATCCCACTGAATTAGAACAGTGTATTTGTCAATATTGGCCTCAGATTAAAGGTCTAATCTGACTCGTGATGATCTGCACATGATAAAAAGTACCACTATCATACAGTTACATACTACAGTGACTCAGGTTAGCCATATATGTACCACAGTCATCTAATTATGAGTTTTATTCATTATGCGTCTTCTTATCTAAGTAATTTGAATTTTAATCTACCTATCTCGGATTTTGAAATCCAGTCCCCTCATAAACACATCCTGTTTTACGCCGACGACACATGACTGAGTGATTGTGTTAGGGAGTGTTTAAGCTATCAGATGAAATTCTTGATCAAGGAAGTTAATTGTTAAAAAAGCATTATAAAGTTTGGATAAGCAATAATTTTTTTGTTTGTTTGTTTGTTTGAATGGGAATCTTAAATCAAATTTATTTTCAAACATAACGCACACATTAAAAGAGATATAAGATGACCTAAAAAAAAATCACAGTGATAACATACTTATTGATAACGTTATATACCAGGCTCAATCAAATATTATACTTTGCCCCGACTTTATCGGTAAATACACTACAAGATATGGATACATAATTATTCAGGTGATTATACACATTTCAAATTACATTATATTTTATGTCTTACCATCATTTATTCATCTCCTGTTTGGGAATTCTGGATTTGGAAAACCCCATATGAATGTTAAACAGAAATTTAAATCGGTTGGTATTATCTGTCGCCGGTACATGTGCACTATGCGTGCAGAATTTAACTACCTGGCGCAACTGCACAATCCCTCGTGCAATGATTGGGGGGGGGGGGCGTTCTTGATTCCCTTTCTGTGGATATTTTCATGTTTACGTCAAAACACAAAAACTCGTGCTATGATAACTAAGATGATGATTTGATCTCTTAACCCGTTAAAAATGTTAGGTAGTAAAATATGTTTGCTCTTCATTGTCAAATGTAGAAATACGCACATTCCAGTAATGTAGTTCTGAGTAGAATAAACATGTATAATAATTACTTTAATTAATTTCTAATTATAATAAGTATGCTATAATAATATTAAAAAAGTTCGCTATAACATGTACTTTGTTGGACACGTGATCTAATTCTGAAAAGCCTGTACATAATTATTAATTAACGTCATTAGCAGTTACATGTATCGATATAATTACAAATGATACAGAAAGTGAAAAGTTAAACCGACATGCGCAGATTCGGGAATTTTTAACAAGGGTAAAGCATAATTTTGTTTCATGTGATGGGCGGGAATATTGATATGTGAATCGACTGTGTTTCTAGTGTCAAGGCTGAAAGCAGGCGGTTGGGGGGGGGGGGGGGTATCAGGTCGGATCTGAACTGATTATTTACTTGTAAAAAATCGTGTTGGATCGTGGATTATGTACAACACCTTTTCTAATGAATTTAATCCATCAACGAATTAAAAAAAAAAAAGAAAATAGGTACTTATGTACTAAAGAAAAATTTTTTATTACCAATGTCTTAAAAACATCAAATTTGGCCTCCCAGATTTAATGACTTAACCAGACAACAGTAGCGTTGTCTTCAATAGACTTTTTCATCGCGAAAAAAAAAACAAAACCAAAAACAAATGAGATGTAAGTGGCAAACTTTTTATATCAGCTTTCAATTTTTTATTGAAAAATTATTTCACTGTTAGCAATATTCAACAATATTTATTAGTCTAAATATATATGTGGAGCACATGTGAGATTCAATGACCAAGTAGGAGTACACAATTTCAATTCAATTTGTAACATCTAAATTAATACACCATCAGCTGTGTAAACAAGCTCGTTTGCACCAACTTTGCAACAACAAAAAAATACTGAATACACATACAGAGTTTTTCAATTTGTTTGAAGAACAGGTACATGCAACAGATACAAAGGGAAACAATACAAAGTAAGGGAAATAATACATCATAAATTGATGATACTTATGGCACATTACCCTATAATTATGCAAACATCTATCTCCTTAGTTAGATGTACAACCTCCTTCGAAAAATACAATGGTTAAATATTTTAATGCCTTTCAATTGCAATCATTTTCCCACAACCTGAAACACAATCGCTTGAATTCTTGAAACAAAATTTGTAAAGCAACTTTTGTTTGAATTGTCATTTGCTCACTGTCTGTTAAATACGAAAATGAAGCGATAAAATCCCAAACTTGTCAGCTATTTTTTTCTACATGACTTTAATGATGTTCAATTTCCGGTATAAATCAATCTCAATTTAGACTATGATGGTTAATAAAAAAATGCGATAAAATATACACAACCAATACAGCACTTCATTGAAAACAATAAATTTCTATAAATGTTATTTCATTTTATGATAAAAAGCATATAACAATTTCAATAATAACCCCCTCCCCCTCTCCGGTTAAAAAAAATGAAAATAAACTCTCCCGAACTAAAAGACCATGTGCATTGATTCAGAAAGTCTTCATGAAAAACATTTTCACGGTGGTAGTGGTATACCATTAGTAGATGACCCTGAAAATTTCAGGCCCCAAATATAAAAAAAAATGAATAACGAACTGTGTCCTAGAGCCGATGTGAGAAAAATTGTTTAAGCCGAATGACCTTAGACGATACAATATGTGCTTAATGCAAACAGCATCAAAATGTTATTAAAAACACACTCTCTCTCTCTCTCTCTCTCTCTCTCTCTCTCTCTCTCTCTCTCTCTCTCTCTCTCTCTCTCTCTCTCTCTCTCTCTCTCCAGCATCCAACAGCTTTCTGTCTTAAGAGCAAGCTAATTACCCGACGTTCACAGCGACCGGAACGGTCACCGTGAACTCTCTTGTGGCCGGTTGGTTCATGGGATAGGCGGAGTTATATCCAAGGCTGGGCTGAGTTGGGTCTGCAATAAAACAACCACAGTTTAATTGTAAAGTTCTACCAGATATCATTGTCTAAGAATATTCTGCATTCCAAACTCTTATCAAAAAATAGTTTTGAAGGGTTGCGCAAAAGAAGAGTACCCTCTCTCGATTTCACCACGCCTCGACCAAAATTATCGCCTATTAATATTCAAAGAATGATTTGCTATTCCTTAAATAAAAACTTTCTGAAAAGATATACGGTATAATGACATGGAACGAACTATAACACCCGTAGATTTGACATACTACATGTAATTCCTGAATACACACACACACACACACACACAAATGTTATGCATAAATACTGCACTAGAATTTAGTAATGTCAGAGTGATAATTGTGAAGTAGCGTAATTAATAATTTAGTAAAAGATACTCGACAATTTCCCTCAGAAAAAAATATAAGTACACACCTGCTGGTTCGTTGACGAGCCGGGAATGAGGAATTTCGGAATTCCGGAACACCACGCCCTTTGACCTCTTCCTACGACAGACGACCGCCATAATTATGGCGACGATAATGGTAACTCCGACAAACGGAGCCAGGATGATCAGAGTAAGCCCTTAAAATAGAAAACAGTACAGAATATGTCCAACCCAAAATATCAATAACTGTCCGGGTCAAATAGTTGCAATTGTGTCTAGTTTTTATAACGGTTAAATGATTGATATTATGGAGAACAAAGTGATCAAAATTTATTTTAAAATATATATCCTTTCAATATTTTATAAGATCAAAAAGAATTAGGCGGCACGCACAACCTAGTTTAGCCTTTATCCTAATGATCAAAATGAGTTATTGTTCATCAAGGGTCTGCATGGTCAACAAATTATTCATCACATCAACTTTTAACAAATTTTAGATATGATATTTCTTATTAGCTATAAACTGTCATTTAGTAAAGAAAATTCAAAATTTTTTGGTTTAAAATTTGAATGTTTTCCTACTTTTTTTTTTAATATTAAGCTCTTCCTCTCAATGATATTAATTTAGTCCAAAAATAACCACTACCACTACTGTCTACATACACAAATATTTATGTTTTATTTATGCAAGACTGCGGACCCATTTTTTTTTTAGAAAATCTGATAATGATGTTATACATTTTTAATAGTTGGAAATATCAGGTTAATTTAATCTTTATAATATAGTTAAATGATGTAATTATGAATTTTTAATGTAACACGTACTCATATTATTGAATCTGACAGCAGCACAGACATTTTTTTCTTTGTAAAAGTAAAGTTGTTGATATGTTAAACCTTGCTATACTACATGTATGAAATATACTTTTTGATGTAAAGGGGCAAGTTCACGATTTTTTTAAAAGTACAAATGTATTGTAAGTTTTGAATCCCGTCTATAAGTTGCAACTGACATCTGCCATAAAAATACTTTAAGTTACCTAGCAATAGAAATATCTAAACCTGAAGTAAAATTAAAAGGAACAAAATGCGACCATGCCCCTTTAATTAGTAATATGTGCTCTTACAGTCTTCTTTTTCATATTGAGTTATTTTCAGTTTGAAGTAGTTCGAAGACCCCGGTGGAGATTTCCCTTTGTAGGCTATTTCTACCTCCACACCATTCCCTTCCCAACAGAATGAGGTTGGAGTTGTGTTACATCCGTATGTCTGAAGAAAATAAAAACAAACAATATATACCGAAATTGAAACAAAACCGTTGATCGAACTTTTCCCTTAAAAAAAACCCCTGACTTTAGGTTACTCTGAACAAAAAGATCTATTTCGCCTATAAAACTAGTAAAATGTGTACTACATTATGTACTTAAAAAAGCGCAACCGTACATCATCAATTTTTTTTATCGCCGGTAAATGTAAACGAACGTGCTTTAAATAAACAAGAAAACACTCACCGCTTTTCTTTTAAAATCATCATGATGGTAATAATTAACAGTCGTATTACAGTCCTCAATATGGAACTCCTCAACAGTGATACACACTTTGAGACTGGAAGTGCCACCGGGCTCAAAACTGACTTTACAGCTCCCAGAGTCTTTAGAGGTGATAGATCCGTCCCAGAAATTCAGGAAAGAGTCCCGACCGATGTGTGTCCCGTCCCACTCCAGATAACGGGTGGAATCTGTCATCATGTAAGTGTTACCGCACTCACTATCCGTGAGAGTTACTGAAACAAAAGGAGACTCCGTGATTTAGGAAACATTGTTATTTACATCGTTGATTAATGACCCACTTCCGTATTCTAAATGGCGCAGTTCAAAGTGACTCACTTAAAAGACACGAGAGAAACAACATCGATGGAGAGTAAATTCATAATATATATTTACATAAATGTCGTTTAGCTATTTATTCCCTTCTTACCTGTTTCGACTGTACACCCTGACTTTGCGACCAACAAAATACACAGACCCAAAATCCAGCGTGTTTCCATCTTGAAGTCGAACAATTGATGCGTGACTATTCAGTAAACAAAGCCCGAGCCGGATAAATATTCGTCCTTCACCTCTTCTGCGATTTTTTTTAATGGACAACCCCGCGGTTAATCAAAGTACTGAAAGTACTGACACGAGTTGATGCGTCAGAAATCAGACATGTAGTGCCCCTTTTCTGCTCTCAATAAGCAGAACTTGAAATAAATAATAAATAAAGTATATAGGTATCTTATTATACTAGGCCACAACATATCAAAGAGAAAAAATCACGAATAGTGAAAGATCATTTTTTAAATTATATAGAGGAGCATATCTAAATATTCTTTAAATTGACTTCGATTGAACATTTTAAATTTCATTTTTCCTTTTTCTTTATGATCAGAATGGTTAATTTGGGTATTTTTAATGTCTTGCCAAAATTTAAAAGTCATATATTGAGTTAGAAGCACGATAAAGTGTTTTTATTTCTTTGTTTTGTAAACAAAACCCGAGTCTTGTTATTGTTTACATATGTGTTTTGTTAGACGTATGAATTTCCATCAAATGTTGCTGTCTTCTGTTGATAATCTTAATATTATATAGAGGGATGTTCGGCCATCTTGTACATTTGAGGGTCAAAATGTAAACATATATTAAACTGGTTTGTTTTTGCCCAAAACTGACTAAAACAGTTGTCATAACATAAAAAGGCAATAAATATGAGTTTTACTTATTGTTTAGTCTGCAAATTACGCATACAAAAACAGGAAAACAGTACAACACCTTTTTTAAAGCTGCATGATCCGATTATATTTACATTTCCCAGTGTCTTTGCCTATGATAACACTACGTATCGATTTTGTACTATAAAACCCATAATACAAATGACGCCAAATTGAGGCGCCATCGGGGTTTACTTATTTATATTTTTTATATTTAATTGTACGATGGCTTAAAATTATATAAATGTAAGTAATAAGGAATCATTCTTTGAATATTATGAGGTGATAATTTCGGTCGGGGTGTGATCAAATCTATCATAAAGCCCTTCGGGCTTTATTGGATTTGATCACGCCCCGACCGATATTATCACCTCATAATACTCAAAGAAGGATTCCTTATTCCTTATTTATATCAAATTTTGTGTACGCTTTTAAACGATGGTTATGCCAAGTATGTGTATAATAACAGACATTGCGGTAGTTTTCCCGGTCAATTAAGCCATATATCAATGAAAATAATTATAGTTTTTTTAACAAAACAAACGTCATAAAAAGGGTATCGCGTTATTTCGCCTCATATTTAAATTCGCCCCTGAAATCGAGGTGGGGATGATTGTATTACGACTTGACATACAGTGTTAATGTGAGTTTTGGCAAAACAAAAATAAGATAATTGGTTTGTATGGATATGAACAATTTTGAATTATTTTAAAATAATTAAATTTTCATTGCTAGATAACTATGAATGTGAAATGAAACAAATTCACATGACAGACAACATGTAATAAGCCGGTCATTTTGCACCATAATATTTTTTAAAAGCGTTATCTCCACTTGAAGGAAAAAGGAAAATTTAAATATTATCAAAATATCTGCGGTAAATGATTAATTTATTTCATATTTTAATGAAGAGAAAGTTAATGCATGACTGTATTAACCAAGATAGTTTTATGAAATTTAAATAACTTTTCACAATATTTTAATAAAGCATACGTTGCCCATAGACTTCAATGCAAAATTCAAAGTGTAATTAGTTGTACCATAATTAAAATCTTAAAAATTCCTTTGTTGGAGTATTTTTATTTGATAACACCTTCAAAATAATATTATGATTAAGAATATCGGACCATTCATTTATTAGGTACAAAATGTGGTCGTTATACATCGAATACCTTAAACAGGTGGTTTGTATTGTTATGTCGATCAACACAAATAATGTTAAGTTCATTCATTCGGCCACATTTAACTAATGTTATATATACATCTTTCTCATAATTATATTTATATAGTTACCTTCTATACTGGTACCTTATTATTAGGTAGAGGGTTGCTATATATTTTTTATTATGAAAAAATGTATAACGTATGTGCCTCTGATTTATCGTATTTACTTCAATGAAAGCCAACCTGTCAATATGATCAAATGATGGTCTCTTTTTCTGTCATTCCTTAAATTATTATACTTCTTTTCAGAACATTGTTCCATTTTTACATTACATTTCAAACCATTTTTACAAAACTACATGGACACAAGATTTTAAAGGGTTTCATAAATCACATGCACGTGACGTTTAAAACTTTTCTCTTTAAAATTCTCTTTTTTTCATTTAGAGAAAAAAGTTTTTGAAAACGTCAGGTGCCTGTGTTATATCTAAACAATAAAATGCTTTCTTTGGTGATTCATGGGGGATATGAAGGTGGCGACACAGCAGAAAAAATACATTATCCGCGTTAGCGGGTTATGTAAATTTTTTCTGCAATGATCGCTATCTTCATAACCCACATGAATCATCAAAGACGCATTTTATTGTTTTTATTTACATCTTTTTAACAAATTAATAAATTGATTGTAAAAAGTAAGTAAAATTCACAAAATTACTGTTAATGTACATCAGTACATTAGCTAAAAGAAACACCAAAATCCTCTCCATGATTATATTTCGTGCAGTCCGTGATTTTTCTTAGGTTGCTGCATAGTTTTTGACCAATCGATAAACGGGGCGTGTAGATTTCCGTCTTGTTGTTTTTATTATATAGCATTTAAAGTTATTCTACATTGATATATAAATATAATATACTAATATAAAATTCAAATCATAACACCAAAAGACAAAATTCTACTCATGTCCAAAATGCACACCATTAACTACAAACTGCCATTCTATAGACTGGGTAAAATAGTTTGCCTCTGTTTATCAAACCGATTTGTAAAAAAAAAAATCATGTTTATGATACTATTTCTTAATCAACGCTGCTCAAAACACAGTAACTACCACGCTAATCTATTTATAATCTATGACGTATATAAACAGGCGTGCAGTTCCCGATGTGCATGTTGCAGGGCCACACTGACCTTGAACTCGACGAAAGATCAAACCACATAGACCCCCCCCCCCCCCCCCCCAGCTCTTGATTATTTTCAACTCTTATGCTTCAACTCTTTGTTTTGTCACACTAAAATCATTTCACGTTTGTAAGCGTAAGTAATGAAACGCATTCATGATCTTGAATTTCAACTCTTGTGTGGGAAAACGTTAAACGTCCATCACTGAGCTGAGCTCATCTGCATAAATAGCGATTACAGCGCGGGTATCACTGAAGTTCCATATACATGCACATACGTCAAATTTAATTTTAGCGACATTTTTATCAGTCAATTAAAATGTTTTTAGTTATGAAGAAACATACTTGATATGTTTTATACAATTTATTGACGGCAACAATAATGTATCCTTAGTATATGAAATGTGTCAGAAGATTTTCCTTGAACCTATATTCTTGTGCGGATTGATATTAATTAACAAAAAGAAAATCATGAATTTTTGTTGATTAAAATACGATGATAACAAATTTTACCTCCGATAAAAGAAGTCATCCTTTCATGATTCATATCATTGCATTTTGATAATTGATGTATAAGTCCGACCATCAACACGAAAATGTGATTTAACCCAGTGATGGGAAACCCCTTTGCAGTGACTATACTGAGTTGATATACATCAATATACATCAACTCGTAAAAATGTGGAAATTTTAAAGAAATGGTGAATTATTTCAAAACCGTTCCCTGTTCAGAAGCATGCATCCTGTATTATTATATCGTGTCTATATATTTATTATGTAGACTGATAGATCCCTGTCCCCGTGCATTGCCAGTCTACAATAAGTCTCATTAGAAATACCGATAAATTATTCAAAATGCTATTGATGATTATCGAAAACAACATAACGATGCGTGTTTTAAAATTGTTAATCTACCACATTTGATCCTGTTTTTTAAATTTGTATTAATTTTTTTTTAAATAGGACAAAACACGGAACATGTTTTTCAAGTGCATGATAGAGCGCCTTTAGTTTGCAGTTTTATATGATGATAATAACGTACTCTGAAACAAACTATTCAGAATTATTTATTTGTTGGTTGATTATAGACATTGTATTATTTTGTGTACACTAAACAGTGCTGTTAAAGGCTACTTGAAATTGTATTTATTAAATTACTCTGCACTGATAAATTACAATAATTATATGGAAGACTTAGAATGGGTTTAAATTTATTTGATTTATTTAAAGAATAAGGAATCATTCTTTGAATATTATGAGTTGATCATATTGATCGGGGCATGGTCAAATCAAATAAAGTCCAAAGGGCTTTATAATAGATTTGACCATGCTCCGACCGAACTCATCACCTTATAATATTCAAAGAATGATTACTTATTACTTATATTTATATTTATATTATTTCCAATTTCTGCACTTTAAAAACAACATTTTAAAACCACTATTTTCACCACGTAGCAATCTTCTGTGCCTTTATTTACTTTAAAGCTGCATTCGACAAAGTGTGGAGTGGAATATTATGGAAAAAAAAACTTATTAAATATCAAATTAAAGGGAATCGTGTAAGGGTTGTGGTTCATTGGCGGATCCGGGGGGGGGGGGTCCGGGGGTCGGACCCCCCCCCCCTTTGTCTGGGACATATGAATTTTTTGAAAACACTTAATGCCTATTTAAAGGCAATTTTTTCCATTTATTAAGAAATACTGTAATTATCATAAATAAATGCTTTTAAAATTGCTTATTTAAAGAATTTCGTATAATTTTGTTCTGATATGAAAAAATCCTATTGATTTTTTATCGAAATAAAGTACATCGTACTCCCCTTCAGCATCTGGTGTTTACTACACTGAATGAACATGTGGAAAATTAAAGAAAAAATACCAAAAATTAGGCAGTATCGCTAAAAGCACAGATTTATAATAATCTACAGTGTATTTTCTACTCTATTTCTTTTTTAAAAAATGATAATAGTCCATACAGTTTTGAACTGACAAGCCATCGAGTGAAACGACGTTCAAGTACGAGTACACGCATTCGTTTTACTTTAAAAAGCCGCTTTCAAATGTATTGTTTAGTTAATTAATTAAAGTAATCATAGTAGATGAGTTTTACTTCGTTTAATACGAAAATACAAATAAAATTTATGCGGGTTATGCTATTTTTCAGGAATGCTAGCTACCTTCATACCCATATGAAACACAAAAGAAAGCCTTGTTTGTTTTGTTTCCAAGAATCGGAAATTATGTTACAATAATACCGTGTAAAGGGTTTATATGTAAACCATTATGAAAATGCCCAACTTTTCAAACTTTTCTAAATATGATCGCATCTGTACTAGTGCCGGATGATGTAGCGCACCCATTACAGAGGTCACATCAAGTTCCCTGGGACGACAATTGCTTTTACCAATGTATTACACACGTACAATGATCTAATCAGCAGATAAATTATCCCCATTCTATTGTCATATCATTTATACCTTTATTTAAGAAGACAATCGATAGAAATCAAAATCGATAAATAGTTCATAATTTAAAAACATCAAAGACATCAAAAAAAAAATACCATAACATCCATTTTCATAATAGTTTGTCGTAATTAGTCTGAGTTATTTTTTGTTTCTTAGTGTTTCTTTTCTATCAAGCATAGACGCACTTTCTCATTGCTGGAGACTCTGGTTTCTTGAGGCTAGATATTATGCAAATCTTCCTTACCTAAACCAAAACGGCAAAACGTCCAATAATACAGTACACTCTGCTGTTGAAATAGATGTGAATAGATAGTGATGAGATAAATGTTTATTGGATACAGTTGTATACGCACGGAAAACGTTCAGAAAGTCCTTGTTTATTGACAAATAATGAATTTTGCACATATTGGTTTTCATCAAATGGACCCCCCCCCCCCTCCTTTTCCAAAATGCTGGATCCGCCTCTGTGGTTAACATGTACAATGGCTGTAGATCAAGAATATTTTATCAAAATGATTTTTCCGAATATTTCCCATGCCAGAATGGTGTCCGTCAACTTAATACCTCCGTTTCTTTTTGCATTATATCTTAACGATCTTGAAGATTTTATCACAAGAACATGTCACAGGACTGAAAAGCCTGTTTGAAGAAATTAAACAAAGTTTAAATTGTTATATAAGAAATAAACAGCAATTTAAAAAGTTCACCGGGATATGTAGTTGGTTGGTCACGTAGATATGTTTTTGCTTTTCTATAGGTTCATATAAGGAAACATGATTAAAAATGTAAACATCTAAGAATCATGATTATGTTGTACACGGACGACACTGTGCTGATGTCCGAAACTGAAGATGATCTACAATATCAGCGTCATTGTTTTCAAATGAACTGTGAAAAAGGAAATGTTGAGAAAACTAAAATTATAATTTTTGGTAAAGGCAGATAAACTTCAAATGTATCATTTCTATATACAATGGGTCCGATAAAATGGTTGTTCCTTTTTTACTGTATGGTTCTGAATTGTGGGGTTTTGAAAATTATGTATCATTGAAAAAATTGCATGTTAAATGTTGTAAACTTGTACTTAGTCTTAAGAAATCCACCCTAAATTTTATGATCTATGGTGAACTTCAAGTTGCTAGAAATCAATTGTTTGTGAAAGTAAAAATTAGAATGTTGAGTTTTTGGATAAGATGGTTTAAAGGCAAATATATGAAATTGTCATATAGAACCATTTTAACAAGACCTTGGACTTTGGGTAGTTGTGTCAAACAGCAATATGACGTAGGCCTGCATGTCTATTTCATTGCTGGCCACTCAGCCATGGCTGTTTGAAATCGACAGGATTTGTCTGGCTTTTGAGCTAAATCTACGCAATCGGTGCATATTTCACTTGATACCGCGTCATTTTTAACTTGTTTTGACGAAAGAAATAGATAGCTACGTCCAACCGAAAGTCCAAGGTCTTGTTAAAATGGTTCTATATTGTATAATTTTTTATAGCTTAACACAACACACCATTTATAATTTCAATTGGGTTTAATGTAATATTCTACTTGGATGTGGTCTAAGCGATGTCTGGTTGACGAGTAATGTAGAAAATGAAAAATTGATTTTGAATGTTGTTAAGCAAACTCCGATTGATCAGTTTCAACAAAAATGGGTCTCTGATTAATGCATGTAGTAAAGGATTTAACTATAATTTGTTTACTAATAATATTTTAGTACCTAGGAATTACTTAAACTGCGGTGTTTCTATGAATACCATTACCACATTAATTAGAACAAGCTATTATAAACTGTCAATTGATACGGGCAGATGGAACAAAGTACCTAGAAATCAACGATTTTTTAATTTATGTAAAAATAACATTGGTGATGATTATCATTACATAATGGTACATGTATGTCTAGATTTAAAAGAATATAGAAAAGCCTTTTTACCATCAATTTATTTCAGACCAAATGCTTTCAATTTTTATGAATTATTTTCATGTAATAAATAAGCTGTTTTCAAATAAATTTATGTAAATTTATCAATATTATGAATAAGAGAGTCAACTCTCCAAGTTGATGTGTACAGTAAACACTCTTGCTTTTTCTTATGATACTGTTTGTATTGTATATTTTCTCTACGTTGTGTTACACAATATGAGAATAAATAAATGCTATGCACTACTACACGGCGCAGCCAATGCCATTTTCAGTTATGCTTTAAGACACGCCTACTTTGTGTCGCTCATCTTTGATGAAATATTTGGCCATAGGCTTCAAAATTGATTCGTATTGTTATCACAGACAAAGACCGTTGAAAATATAAATATTTTCATATAACGTGTATCTCAGGTCCACACTGTATGCTCCGCGATCAATTATTTTTAAGCATAAGCAAACGGAATGCCCCGGGCCGTCATCGTCTCAAGCAACGGTCTGGAGTCCACATAGCTCGATCTCTACAGACGGAAGAGGACCGTGCTTATTGACTGTGGTTTGCGACGATGAAGGGCCGAGTGCTTCCTGCGATTTTTTCTACCAAGGATTTGTACATGTATATTTTGTACTTATAAATTGCACGTGCCACTATAGTACACTACCTGGCAATGCTTACATCTTATTTTCAACACATAATGATATGTTACTGTGCGTGTCGGCTGCATCATAAATAAAATACAGCAATTTTTGGTGGATCTTTCTCTGACTCTCTATCCTGACTTACATTTAGAAATGAAATAATATTTCTATGACTTATAGCATAAATTGTTTTTAATATATACAAATGCATGTATTTAATTTTTTTTCTTGAAAGTTTGTTGCAGGAAAACTATTTCATCAAAAAATTCTTTAATTTTAATCTATGCTTATTTATATATTTGGTGTGTGTGTGTGTGTGTGTGTGTGAGAGAGAGAGAGAGAGAGAGAGAGAGAGAGAGAGAGAGAGCAACTACTGACACATCTTATTTCCTCAAAAAGAAAAATGTTAGCAGGTGACCTGACGACCCATGTCGCAAAGCGCCACAAGGAATATCCCCATGGATGAGCTGCTTTTCGAAAATAACTGTTTCTGGTTATCCTACAATTCGGCAGTTTACAGGTACCTGGTGGAACCTACCGACAGGAATGCCAGAGCGTCCTCTCGGCTACGATCCCTCCTGCTTGAGTGGACAAGAAAGATAATGTCAACCCCTGCAGACCCAAACGTGAAGAGGGGACGACATGATTGGATCGAGGGGTGGGACAGACCAGTGACTGATTTCCGAGTTCCGGATGTTCTTGCTTCCTCTGCGACAACAGAGTACAGTCCAACTTCACCAGGCTTGTTTACTCTGATGTCTGTAAGTCTCTTTTCGGATGATCTTTTTGCCATTTTGGAAGACACCACCAGCTTCTATAGGGTCCATCTGAACAACACCGTGCTGTTCGATGCTAAGGGCATTACCAGTTTGAGCCGAAAAATGGCTGTCCTTAAGCCCTGTGCCCTACTGGGGTCTCCCAAATTCCACAGTATAGAAGAGTCCTCGTGGCGGCCAAGAGCAGTCCATTTAGCAACGAGCCTTGGAGTCGAGCCCAGCTTTGTGACATCTGTGGACCAGGAAAAAAAGATTTTGAGGGAACCCGAGATTGAGCTCTTTGCAGAGTCTGACTTGTTGATTTCCCCAGCTTCCAGTTTGGAGTCCAAGAGAAAAGTGTTCGAAAGAACCCCTCCTAGAGATCCTGAACCTGTCAGAAAGAGGCTGAGGCTGGGTGGAAAGAAATCCAGTCCAGTGTATTCAGTTACGACCATGCACCAAGAGCCCTCTACAGCTTTCTCTCTGCCATTCTCAATCCCACCCGAACCATCAATGACTGTTTTGCCCGAGTCGGCCTCTCCCTTTCATCAGCCTTGTCTGTTCTTGGTCCTCTGCCAGCTGGATTCCTTGATGGTTCAGAGAAGTCCCAGCCAGCCATGCCACCCATGCCATCTGTGTCGGCTACAGTGCCCGTGCTCCCTCTCTCATCACCGCCTGTCTCCCAGCAAACCAAGTTCACCCCTGACCCACAAGCCACACCTATCGGATCCATAGTTCAGAGGGCAAAGAGGTTGCTAGGCCATGGTTGTATGCCGTGGTTGCCTTCCCAGAAGGCAATGGACCAGAGGGGGGATGGTCACCCTGACCAGTGGACAAGTTGCCATTGCCTGGCCACCACAGGGATTCCAGACGATGTCAAAAGACAGGAAGCTCCTGGAGTTCGAGTTCGCTGCCCTCTCCGTCAAGCGTCCAAAGGACACAGGCAGTGACTTTGATAGGGCCAGACCTCTAGATGAGTTTAATTTTAACCCACCAGCAAGGAGTCTGTCGAATTCTTCCTCTGACCAGGAGGTTATTTCATTCTTGGAGGTGGCTGAGGGTAAACCGAATACGTGCTGGGACTCGCTCATCAATGAGATTGACCGTGTTGATGTTCCTCTCAGGCTAGCTGACTGAACAAATGAACAATTTGTAAAGTTAAAATTATTGATTGTATTTAAAATGAAAATTCATTCGGTTTTTTTTAATTTCAGGAGAATTAAGTAGCTAAGGTGGGGGAAGTGTAATGACCTGATATAGGAATAATTATGAATTTATCATTTTTAACATTATTTGAATATTGATCTCATTAATAAGGGGTTAAGTGGGTGGATTTTATGAATTTTACATCACGTTATACCTAATACAGTTTATTTAGGGGTTAATTCTATTGAATGTTTACCGTATCTGCTAAAATCTATTTTTAGCACATGTGTACTTTTCTTTTTCCTAGTTTGCATATTTATTCTTGACATAGTGACTTTATTAATATACGCAAGGAAACTATGCATGTTGATTGTACCTATGCATTTTTAAGTTGTGCTATTCATTGTCTACTACACCTGTAAGAGTACTGGATTTTATAAATTTTTAAGCTTCCAGTTTGGAGTCCAGGACTGGATTTTTAAATTTTTAAATTTTATAAAAGCTCCTGTGGAATTCGAACTCATAAATATCAGACTCGTAATTAACGCTCCAACCCATTGCGCTACACTGTTAGGTAACGTTTGCAGGAAAGAAAAATATTACACAATATTATACTTGGTTTAATTGGAAATACGTCACAAAATGGAGATGGCCGATGCCAACTTAATTAAATCTTTTGTAAAATATCAAGCACTTCTCCATCTGTTGTAATTCTTATATATCTAAGAAATTCACCCTTTATGTTCTTTTAAACTGGGCAATTGCCTGCATTTACAAAAAAGGACTATATATGACATGGGCCTAAAATGGCCCCCTGAAATGAACATCATCATTTTACTGTAATTCTTTGTTTTTTTTAGTACAGATATACATATGTGATGTGTTAGCATAATATTCATTTTGGTTCAAGTGCCCACAATTTAGAAATATGACATCGTAGAGACAACCTTTTCCCGCCATTTTTGCATTTTAAGCATAAAACAGCTTGTTTTCAATCAGTTTTTCTTTCAGAAAACATAGAGCGCATGCTTAAACGAACAAAGTATTTTAATCAGAGATGTATCTAATTAAGACTAATAAGTGATAAAATTTGTTATCTTGTTCAAGCATACGCTCTATGATTACCATTCGAAAAAAGATTAGAAAAATGTCAATTTTTGACTGATTTTGATTGAATTCTAAAAATAGCGTCACTTCTGACGTCATATAATGCCAGTGGGTGCAAATAAATCAAATAAATAGTTGAAAAATATATTTTATATCAACTGTTTTTAAAAATAAGTTTACATTTTAATTGTACCCGAAACACTTAAAAAATGGCAAATTATGGGGACCAAATTTAACTCATATCCTATATAGTTCTTTAAGCCGAAAGTCGATGTACTGCTTTAAACGCTGCCGTTTATAAGTGTGTTCGCTTGTTTAGTTCTTCAAAAAAATGACTTGTATTCAACTGACACACAACAACAAAAAGAACTTTTTGTTTCAGCTTACAATTGTATTGACAAAAATCATATTTCATTCTTTTTTACTCTTTTACAGCGTTATATAGTCTATATTCATGTATATGAATACATATGAGTATGTTTTATCTGTTAATGAGGATCTGGCGCTGCAATTTTTATCACTAATGGGGTTTATCAATGGAACAAGCTTTGAAAAAATACCGTTTACATAATGGAAAAATGTTAACTGTTGCATACATTTGTATATACACTGTATAAAAACAAAGGGTACTTCGTGGTGTACATAACTGAACAATTTTCATATCATATAACTGTCCATTCTTAAGGTAATATTATGTTCTAAGTTTGTTATCAACTGTACATAAACTTGTAATTTGATTTCATAATACTCTTCATTAATTTGGAGGAATATTAGAATATCTTATCTTATCTTCTACTTAATGAGCAAGTAAGTGTTCTCAATTTCAATTCCATTTAATATTAGTAAACTATGCGAATGAATTGTTGGTGTAAATATATCCTTATTACACATGCACTGAGTTTTACCATTTATTTCAAAAAAATGTGCACGAAGTAGATATCTTCTTACATGTAAATATGAGGGGTAAAATGAATGAAAAATTGTTAATACATATGACACATTGATTTATAAAGCAGGCCTCTGGCCTACGCGGTTAAAACTTCCTCAGAAAAGTAACAATGGTCAAATTCAGTTCAATATGAAATCATTTTTCCGCAATACGAAACGTAACGCTCGAATTAACAAAATAAATTCGCGTTTGTTTGAATTGTAACATTGTCATTTCTATAGGGTTTTTAATACAAAAAGGAAACAATAACTTGAAGTCCAAAATTTGTGAGCAATGAATTTTTACGTATGAGTACATTTTCTATCATTTTCCAGTATAAATTTTTACTTGTGCTGAAATTCTTGATGAAGAAATGCAATTAAGTATAAAGATAGTTCATTTTATACAGCATCCCTTTTAAGCAATTATATAATTTTTTAAACCATAATTTTAATTGCATACGACAGTTATACTCTCCCAAATTTAAATCCAAAATACACGCTTCTCAACACCACGGTAAAGGAACCATACAGTCTTAAAGAGATATTTGGTATTCTTTTTTTCTCTCTCTCTTTCTCCTGCATACTTGAAAGCAATAAAAAGAAGATATTTCCATTCTGTCTTTAGGTAGGACGAGCTAATTAGCGAACATTCACAACGACCGGAACGGTCACCGTGAACTCTCTTGTGGCCGGTTCGTTCATGGAATAGGAACAGTTATTTTCAAGGCTGGGCTGAGTTGGTTCTGCAATATAACAACCGCAGTTTATATATATGATATATAACCAGACCATTTAAAAAAAAAACCCTTAAAATTGTTTTAAAATTAATTCCCTACATTTAACTCTTTCCTCATAGTTTTAACGATGTCGTAGAGTACACCCTCGCAAGAAATAGATGTGTTAAATTTAAATTTCATAATTAAAAGAATAAAAAACTAATTATAATTTTACATATTGTTTAAAATTGTTTAAATTACAAAAACTTGAATTTAACATTATAAGTATAATTACTATATTAATATTTGATATCAAATATAAACATCTAGAAAGGACATAATCTGACATTGAACTACTTTTAGAACACCCCTTATGTTTGGCATAGTACTATTTTCTGAATAAAAAATGTTAACGTTATGCTTAAAGTGCTGCGCTACGCTATTTTTTTTTTTTAGATAATGCCTGTGCATGCACCAGTCTGGAAGTGATTATTCAATAACTTAAAAAAAAACATTGACAGCTTTCTTTTTTTACATATTGCATGGAAAAAATGAGAAACGTCGAACGCACCTGTTGGTTCGTTGACGAGACGGGAATGAGTAGTATTGGACTTCCGTAACGCCAGACACTTTGACTTCGTTATACGTTTGACGATCACAATGATTAGGATAATGACGACCATGCCAGACAGCGTAAACGATGAGGGGCAGTAGTAAAGTCCCTAGAAATTAACAACAGTAAAGAAAATCTCAAACTTTAAAGAAGAGACCCATGGTCTACAATGCTCACCTGAGGAACAATAGGTATCATACCGATGATAATCATTATAATTTTTTTTTATGATAAAATCAGCCTAATGGAGTCATGATACAAACTACCTGGAAAATGAAGTATAATACATGTATATCCTGTATAGATAAAAACAACTTTTTTCCCCTTGGGTATTTCTATGTTTATTATTATTAGTCCTTTTTCTAACAGGATGATTTTATAGTCGTATCACATTTTGAGAATTGCAGTTCTCAAAAACATCCGTAACAAATGTTTATATGTAGAACATATTCCTACATCAAAATTTGAACCCCTTGTGAGGTCCAAGAATCGTCCAAGGGCCATAGTCAGCAATATTCTCAGAATGCCTGCGTATAAATTAAAATATATATTAAACATCTCAGCTTTTATGAATGATTAAAATGCTTTCCTTTGTAAAATTGGATCCACAATCTCGGGTTGCTATCACTAAAGTTAGATTTTAAGAAGATTTTAAAAGATCTGTCTCTATATATTTCTATGTAAATCCACCCCCAAACTTTGTGACCCTATCCTACACCGGGGATCATAATTTGAATTAATCGAACAAACTTTAATCTATCTAACCTGAAGATACTTCGACACATGTTTCAGCTTTTCTGGCCTATTGGTTTCAGAGAAGAAGATTTTATAAGATCTAACTTTATATTCCTATGTAAAATTTGACCCGCACTCCAATGGTGGCCTAACCCTACACTCGGAGTCATGATTTTCACGACGTTGAAAATGCACTACCTGAGAATGCTTCAACACAAGTTTCAGCTTTCCTGCCTGATGACTTTCTGAGAAGAAACTTTTTAATGATTTACCCAATATATTCTCATATAAAATTCACCCCCCCCCCCCCCCCCCCCATTTTGGCCCCATCTTATCCCTGGGAGTCACGACTTTCACATATTTACATCTACACTACCTTAGAACGCTTTAGCTTGCTTTGCCTGGCCAAATGGTTCATGAGAAGAAGATTTTTAAAAACTAATTATTATCTTGAAAAAAACGTGGTCACTTATTTTCACAACTATGAATCCCTTTTGCCTTAGGGTGAAATTGGCCTCGTAGTTCTTGAGAAGATGTTGAATATATGAACAATTTTCGACAGTGTAAAAATCACAGATATCAGATTAGCTTTCCGGCCCTGTATTTTAGACCCTGCTAGGTATTACTCATAATGCTGATTAGACACCTGATCGTGTGAGACGTAGTTGAATCGAGCCATTTTCCCAGGTTGGCAGTCGTGTTGCAAGAGGGGCGCACGATTTATCTACTAGTATGTCTTTGCATATAACTGCTTGACTTTCTTCATAAAACGGGCACGGAAAACAGACCGTGGTGAGTACTGTACAGTGCATTCGATATGTATTCTTGATATTTTTGCATAGTAAGTAAAACTTTGTCGTTTAACCTATATCTAAATATATCTTGACTAGCATTCACAAAACTTACCTGTGTTGTTCTCTAGAGTGTGACAGTCAAGACAGAGTTCAAATACAATATTCTTACTCTATTAATAACTTTAAACGCCTTTTGTATTTCTATTTTTCTTCTCCTTTTAATCGTATTTTTCTACTTTAGAGATATTTTTTGGTAAAATGAATTAAATGTGTTGGACGGAAATGAGTTTCCAGAATGGAAGCCATTTTGATGAAAACTTTGGTACATGTTACCATGCATATGTATTTTTATTAATATAGACAGCTATAAGATATAATATACTATATTATTATAATAATGTTGCCAATGGTTTTTGCCTACAAGGATTTATATACTGATTTTTGATTGATACAGTTGATTAATTAGCGTTGACTTTGAAGCGTTGTGACAGTGGTCGATGAGCATGACGTAGTACCTGAGTGGATCTAGTAGGACATTATTTCATTATCACGCCACAAGACATTCAGTTCTAGGACCACAGACCTAGAAATAGTGATGAGGGTGGACTTAACTTTATTAATGAACCATCAGCGCAGGCGTCCGTATCTAAATGTCGATAGTTGAGCTAAGTGGAACCCTATAGTGATGGGACAAGTGGAAAAGAAGTTTCTTTTGTTAATTTTTGGCAACATAGCTAATATTAACGTCACTGTAAAAGTGTGTTTGAAAACTAAATATAAATAATTAGATCCTTTAGCTGCCTATATATAAAGATAGTATTTGTCAACAAGGGAAATAATTTTGGTGTCTAGATTTAAACATTTAGTTTGGTTTATATGTTTTAAATGCGAGAGTGATTTTGAGAGTGAGGGTAAAAGTGAGTGAGAATTTGTAAATATTTTCTATTGGTTTATTTTCTTGTCGATAAATAAATTAATTGAAACTATCTTGAGTGTTATTTGGAGATCGCCTTGCTCAACCACGTTACAGACAGACGGACATACAGAAGACAGACAAAATGTGATAAGAAAATCTCACTTGAGCTTTGAGCTCAACTTAGCTAAAAATCAATAAGCTATCCAGATCATATAGTTGGTGCAATCGTATTTGGGTTTTATTATGGTTGCTTGATTTTGGAGTGAAAGGTATGATCAAAATTGTTTTTCTTAGACAGATTGCATACTGTTTAGATACAATATTTTTTAATGACACACGCAATGTGTCTCTGTTTTAGATAATTTTCCTTTTCCTTAATTTTATGCATTTAAATCTTTCAGAGCCCAAAATTCAGGGTGCATTACCAGGCTATTTTTTGAGTTAAAATATTTTGCATTTTTCTTTTTATTTAACGAATGAAATGCTGATCAATAAAGTAATAGAGTAATTATATTCGATTGAAACTATATTCCAAGATAGAATAATATCGCATAACAATAAGATATAATTTTGGGATCTTATAATGGATCTCTTTACATTGCAGAGAAAGAAAAAAATACAAAGAATGGAAGATAAGGTCGAGTCTGACCCTAATATATCCATATAACTTTGAAATAGGATCTATATCTTTAAACAATTATTGATATGCACCCTAACACAACACTATGTGTACATATTAGGTTAATTATATCTCACGATAGAGTGAATTATGACGTTTTTATACATTTATAGCTAAAACACATTTATATTATTAATACAGATTTTGGAACAGACCTATGTATAAATAGTTTAAATCAATCATGTCTCTACATTTTAACAGTCAATGCTAAAAAACATTTTCTTCTTTATAAAAGTAAAATACCTTGCCATACTATATGCATGGAGTATACATTTTGATTTTTAAAAAGTTCTCTTACAGTCCCTTTCCTTTTTTTTATGCAAATTTATTTTCAGTTTAAAGTAGTCTGAAGGTCCTGGAGGAGATGACCATTTGTAGGACACTTCTATCTCCACACCTTTCCCAGTCCCGCAGAATGAGCCTGCAGTTGCGTTGCATCCGTATGTCTGAAAGGAAAAAAACGGTGTATTGAACTTAGAAGACGGTAAACTTTTCTCAAGACAGACAGTAAGCGATTCTGAGCAAAAACTGTTTATTTCGCCTCTATCAATCGACAAAATATTTTAAAGTTTTGTGTACTGGTTAAAATAAATAAATGAAATGTTAAGACTATTACATACTGTGCATCATGCAATAGCCTGGATCATATGAACATGATTGCTACTGAAAAAGAACACATACCGCTTTTATTTCGGAGTCACCATCATGGTAATAATTAACAGATGCATCACAATCCTCAATGTGGAACCTTTCAACTGTCACGCACACCGTATAGTGTATAGCGGGGTCAAAAGAGACTTTACAGCTCACAGAGTCTTTGTTGCGCCAGAGGTTAAAGATTGAGTCCTTACCGATGTGTGATCCGTCCCACACTAGATAATGGTTCTTTTTCAAGTTGAAGTAAATGCCACCGCAAATATCATCCGTGAGGGTTACTGAAAAAAGGGGAATTCTGATATATAAGAAATGTTGTTTTAATATGCACAAGAAACAGGCACGTAGCATCGTTTTTAAAGTAAAGGGGGGGGGGGGACAGACTCATCTATAACTCATTTCCTTATTTTCATACCAATGTTTTACATACTTCCAAACAAGTGACGGCCAACTCCATGATAATTCAATTTTTCATAATTATGTAAATTAGTTACTGCGAAAAAAAGTGTGTGGGGGGGGGGGGGGGCGCCGGACCCCATGCCACCCTCCTTGATGCTTTGTGCCTGGGAAGCATGACAAACAAAACTTCGATGGAGGAAATATCATATGTAATTACACATCTATCGGTATAAAATGTCGTCTAGCTTTTTATTCGTTACTTACTTGTTTCACTGACTTGGCTCTCTGACTTTGGCATCCCTAAAACAAGAAGCCCTAAAATCCAATGTGTTGTCATCATAAATAAATAATGCGTCACTATTCAGTAGACAAAGCTCATCTGCAGTATATTCGCCTTTTGCCTACTCGCCCCTTTGGTTTATATGAAATACGCCACGGTTGTGAACGTGGATAATTCAAATCCTTCCTCCTCCAGTATATAATATCGCGTGTGTAATTAGACCGACGAATCACAGCCCAAATGCATTGTCAGTCTTCAATGCATCGACTACTCTTTTGATAGAAAAAAAGATTAAGTAACATAATTATGCATGTTTACTTCATGTTTTCCATATATTTTATTTAACCATATGTTTACCATATTCGATCCTTATCTTTTGTTAGGTGGAGTTAAATTTAATATATATTATATAAAAAAAAACAAGGAATACACTTTTTCCAGGGAAAATTTGACTGTAATTTGAAGTTTTGTGACGAGTCAGTGGACCATTTATTGGATGATAACAAAACAAAACCCCCATAAACTGACCTTAAGAGGAATTATACATGTATTCTAAACTGGTCTTTCATCCACAGTTATTTCCAAGTTAACCCTTGCTCTGGTAAATCCCACGTCATGAAGGTCCCTGTTTACCAATTGCCGTTGCTCTTGTTTTCCTTTGATCTTCCTCATTCCGCCTCACTTCAGCTTTAACCATATTGCGCCTTTCTGCTCCTGATCCTATAGACCACTGCTGGAAATATGACATCCCCACCCCTTGTAATTGTCGTCAATGCTTGTGTTTGCAATGATGTCTCGTATGTGAAACAATCTCTACATGGTCATCTGATGTTTTTGCAGCACTTTGTCCTTTGAAACCTCTGGTAAAAGTAAGCTTTTAAAGGAATTTTTCCAAGTAAACCCTTGCTCTGGTAAATCCCACGTCATGAAGGTCCCTGTTTACCAATTTGCCATTGCTCTTGCTTTCCTTTGATCTTCCTCTTTCTGCCTCACTTCAGCTTTAACCATATTGGGCCTTTCTGCTCCTGATCCTATAGTCCACTGCTGGAAATATGACATCCCCACCCATTGTTATTGTCGTAAATGCTTGTGTTTGCAATGATGTCTCGTATGTGAAACAATCTCTACATGGTCATCTGATGTTTTTGCTGACCACGTTTTTCTTGTCCTTGTTTGAAATCCAGCTTTGGTAACCCTGTCATCTCCTGAGTCTCCCAGAAGTCATTTTGCAGCATCAGACTCTTCCACAACTGAGTTTTGGCGTTTATTGAACAGATGAAAAAGTAAGCTTTTAAAGGAATTCTTCGCATGCATTTTCATTGATCAGCTCTATAAACGTAATACATTACGGAAAAGGCAATAAACATGATAAATACAAGTAAGATATATATAGCGATATCCGAAATAGTAATGCATGAAAAACCTTTACTTTAAGTAGGTGAATGAAACTTTGTAATATTCTTACGCATGTAAAAAAAACCAGGATTTAACTGTATAGTTGTTTTACTCCCAAGGAAAACGCATTATAATGACGTTATAGTAGTCTCCATGTAATTAAAGCGTTACATGTAGCTATTATTGTATTGTAAATAAAGTACAGCAGAAGGCACTATGCGTGCGCAAATAGTGAACTTTGCCGGATGCTTCATATGAACAAAACTGTGATCGGCCGAAGCCAATCACAATAAATCGTTTGAGTTTGATATCAATGACTCGCTCTCTATGAAAATAGATCACAATCAATTATGTTAAATTATATTTGAGTTAGATTAGGTTCGTAATTAATTTACGAAGTATTCTCTCGGTATATTAATATATTTACCATTTTAAATCTCCGTAATGATCTAGAATTTTTTTTATTCTGTGATCTTTTCGGGGTAAATACAGATATCTAGATATCTAGATTGTCTTAGATTGTTTACCTTTCATTATTTCTCGTGTACTTAATTTTATTTTCGTTGAAAATCCTTTAAAAAATAGCGGAAGCAATAACATGGGAAAGACTTTAGCTAAGTAATTTTAAATAATAAAATAAACTCTTTAAATTTAGCTTTAAAATTTAAACAGTCTGATCACTTTATACAGATCTACAGCTCTATAGTCAAAAAAATGGCGAAGACCATACAGTCCACAAAACCCCAGTAAAAAGCTTTTATTGATTTGCTGTTATTTACACTTAACCAGGTACAGATGCCCGAAAAATCCGTTCTATCTATCTGTCTGCGGGGGAAGAAGGGTTAATGTCTTCCGAAGTTCGCATGGTTATCATGTGACCGGATTGTCTACATTTGAATCTGCAAGGACTTATACGTACAGAGAAATACAATCGAGAAAAAATATTGTATTTATCACATTAAGGTATTCATAAGTAGTTGTTTTAATAACCACTTTATCAATAATTTTCCACTCAAGCTAGTACAAAAGTTCTGAGAAATGGAGATTTCATGTTCATATGCTTACATACCTTCTCCCTATTTACATCTTACAAGCCATATGTTACCAGCAAAGATCATGTTTACCTGCGTTGGTTATCGATTTCTTATTATTTACTTTTGACCCCATTGCCTTTTTCCGGAAAAATGTTTAAATTATTTGATAATAGATCAAAAATATAGTGTTGTATCCCCCTATCATGCGACTTTTAATTTAACATTTTTGAATAAGAAAAATACCAAGCACTTCTACATCAATGGTAAAACTTATGTACTGTATGTCTTAGGTAGTCATCTCTTGGCTCATTTATCCTTGGCAATGGCCAACCTTTAACGAAAACAGTAATAGATGCTTAGAAAGTGTTCCGCATGGCTTCTCTTTTGACTTATTTATGAGAAATCATGGCTCCGAGCTTGGTTTGCCCAAAGCCGAGGTACTGTTAGTGCATTTGTTTGCTTCATGCTTGATAATAAGTTAGATTTAAATGACACCCAACATTAAAAACACTATTTGTTTCAGCTTTTAATTCCATTGATTTATTTTTACTGTTAGCGAAATGTTACAATGTTATTAGTATTTATTCATGGTTTTTAAACACTAAAAACTTAAACTTACACAGTTATAGATTAAATGAGTAGGTAAGTTTCCTTAATGTTAAATCAATTTGATAAGTCTCGATGGTCGTGGTCATTTTTAGACTGTATTGGTCTCCTTTGAAAGAAGAGCTCTATATAGAATATTTTAAAAAATTACCAAATCTAAAAAATAAAAAAACAGACTTTTCCTTAACTGCATTATAGTTTTTAACTTAACAATGCACTATCTTAAACATTTAGGAATATATGAGGGTTAAGTTGTTGACAAGCCTCCTTGAAATCACTAAACTGTTAACAATAAATTGATGTAAACAATTCGTTTCTACTAAATGTCACCTAAGTACACTCCCAACGAGTTATACAATTTGTTGAAAAAAAGTACATTTCGTATACGTAAGATATTGTAATATATGTACATATAGGAAAAAATACATGATCAATTGATAATAATGCACATTGCTCTATTATGCAAACATCTTCTTCTACATGTTTAAACCTTCTGTCGAAAAATAACAATAGTCGAATTCAAGTTACATTGAAAAAAAAATTTCCGCAATATTAATTACAACGCTCAAATTCAGGAAACAAATTTATTAAGCAAAGTTTTTGAATGGTAAAAATGTCATTTGCATATTATCTAGTTTCTCAACACATTAAGAGGAAACGATCAAATTTGTTAGCTATGGCTTTTAGGTATGACATCAATTGCGTTCATTTTTCGGTATAATGTACTATTTGTGCTAGAATGGTTAATAAATAAATATTCATGCTCTATGATATGATAAACAACATCCTTTTTTAATTAAGCAATATATATGATTCAATAATCATATTTTTATTTCATTACCTCAGTGCATCCATCAATTATCATCTCCAAAAAAAATCTAAAATAAACTCTACTTAAGAAGAAAAAATGAAGAAGAAAAAGAAAAAACAAGTAAAATCCAAACATTCTAAAGAGGAATTTGTTATTCTTTTGTCTCCTTTCCTCTTATTAAAAGAAGAGGATTTTATGTTGTCTTTAGGACGAGCTATTTAACGCAATTTCACAGCGACCGGAACGGTAACCGTGAACTCTCTTGTGGCCGGTTGGTTCATGGGATAGGAGGAGTTACATCCACGGCTGGGCTGAGTTGATTCTGCAATATAACAACCGCAGTTTATATGCGCAAAATTACAACTGCAGTGTATATGTGAAGTAATACCAGAACATTATAAAAAACTTAAATTATTTAAAATTCATTCATTGTTCTAAACTTTTTTCTCATAAATAGTTTTATCAAGGTCGCGGAAAAAAGGAATACATTGTACATGAACCCCCGTCGCAAGATAAGCGATTAATTTTCATTGCTGTATCAAAATTTTATATCAAATTTACACACCTCAAAGGACATATTATGATATGGAACATACTGTTAAAACACCCTTCATAGCTGACATAATTTTATTTCCCTGAATTAAAAAAATGTTAACGTTATGCATAAAATTCTGCGCTACATTCTAATAATACCAGAGTGGTTATTGTGAAATAGCTTAATAATGACACTGGCAGCTTTTCTTTTGAAACACATGAAAATAAATGAGAAAACATTCAAACGCACCTGCTGGTTCGTTGACGAGACGGGAATGAGGAATTTCGGACTTCCTGAACACCACGCCCTTTGACTTCTTTTTACAATAGACGGCGATCCCAAAGATAAGGATGATGAAGACCCCGACGTATTGGACCCAGGATGTTCCAAATATGCCCTAGAGAGTGACAAAAGTAAAGAAAATGTCAAATTACTAGTATCATTAAGTTGCAAATGTAAGTGGTTTTTATTACGGTTACCTGAGTGATATTGTAAAGTAACCTATGATCAAAAGGTGTTGTTTTCATTAATCAAATTGCTTACTGTTTAGATACATTATTATTTACAATTGGTGCATACGACTTTGATTAGGATCTGTTTTAAAAAAAATCAGTTAATGTTGTTATCATCTCAACATAAAACAATGTAACATGTTAGGTTAATCAAATATTCACAGTAGAGTAAATTAAGAAGTTTCAATGCATGTATATGTAAAACACATTCATACTATTGGATTTGATCATAGAACAGGCCTACTTATAAATATTTATAAATCAACATTGTCTTTAAAATTCGAGAGTCATTATTATAAAATTAGTTATTATTAAGTATAATGATAATACCATTTTTTGGACACCTGTTTTCTCTTCTTTTTATCATACATGATATTTGTATACATTCATTATATTTATATCCAAAAAGCGTGATTCCCAATATTTCTTACAGAAAATAATTATAATTCACTGCTATATTGAAATTGACATGCCTTAAATCTACACAATCCAGTTCTGACCAGATAATCGATCAGTCGAAATTTTCAGCAACCTAGGAAAATTCATGGAATGCATGAATTCATTATTATGCAAGATTCAAGTTCCCCTATAAGATAATTTGGCTATTTCTTTTTTCAAACGTACTGAAGTACATCACCAATAATTTAGTCGATTTTACTTGCCTTTCACGATTAACTCATATTTGTTCAATACAAGATATCAATATAATCAATAAAATGTCTTCTTTAATGCTTCATGCGGGTCTTCAAGGTAGCGTTCATTGCAGAAAAAATTTACACAACCTGCGAAATTGGGTTATCATACATGGATCACCGAAGAAAGCATTTTATTGTTGAAATATCTCTTACTTTGGTGTCGGATGATTATGTAATATTTTGTGTTATCTCTGAGTCAATATTCTATTTTGATTCCATCTGTATTATTATAAAGTTTAAACCAATCAACGTGGCTTCTTGTCACCACGTTATCTTAATCAATCTGTTTACTAGAGGAGAAAGCCATGCTTACTTTCAAATAACTTTTTTTTTTGGAAAAACCAAATGAATGATTTTTGGAATAAAACTAGGATATATATAAACAAAAGGTTTCAGCAACCTATTAAATAATCATGCACTTACAATTGTATTTTGATGTTATACAATGATATGCTAAACACCAATTGAAAATTGGATCCAACACCCAAAGGCGTTTCACCATTTCCTTGATTTTGTATATGTTTTACTATTGTGGTTCAGCAAATTGCATAATATACTGCCAAAGACTTAAAACAGTTGTTAGTTGTTTTTCTAGTCTATGATAGTTTAGATGGTGTGTATTTTTACTATCTGTCATTTACTTCAATAAATGACATTTGTTTAATTTCTAAAGCTATTTTGTTTTCTCTATGCGTAACATCAAAAAACTAAGTGCAGTTGTCTTGGCCTTAATAGACATAGAAACATTAACATTTTTTCTTTATAAAGTGAAGTACTTGATAGTTAATTTTTGCCATACTCTATGTATAGAATATATATTTTGATTTAATAAGAAAAAGATAAGTGTTCTTACAGTCATACAGAGTTATTTCTAGTTTAAAGTAGTTTGAAGACCCCGGTGGAGATTTCCCTTTGTAGGCTATTTCTACCTCCACACCCTTCCCTTTCCAACAGAATGAGCCAGGAGTTGTGTTGCATCCGTATGTCTGAGGGAAAGTAAAACCGAACAATGTATTAAACCTAAAAAGACGTTGAAGATTCTGTTAAAGATATTAAACAGATATTAGGTAATTCTAAACCAAATATATCCATGTCGCCTCTCAAAACTGATAAAAGATTTAATGTCTGTGAATTAGTTAAAAGTACATTGAGCTAAAGTAGGATCGTAACCATACGAGGGTCAATCAAAAAATACGAAGACTTTTGGCATAGCTATGTTACTTAACGTCATATCATTACTAAATTTGGTAAACATAATTTAGCAATAGTTTCAGACAATTTGCAAGAAAAAAAGTTAATAAAGTTCTTTATTTCTAAGAATTATTTAGAATTTAATCCTGCGAAAATGAGGTCACGGCGCACGGTCAAAATGTGTGTTATGTCAACAATAAACCATATAATGTTGAAAGTATTATCTCTATAAATTTGGCTTAAAACCAAATTATATTGAAACTTCAAATTAAGTATAGTCATGGTATTCTATGTACCAAGTAATGATGGGATATATTGTTTTGTCGAACAGATATTAGCAACTAAAGTCAGATAGTCCTCTTTAGAATTGACTAAATACATTGACGTCGCCTGACGTCACGGCGCAACGAGAAGTACAAATAAAATGGATTTAACTCAGGAAAAAGCCAATACAAGCTGTGAAAATGCTCAATGGTGCAAAAAATAAGTCAACAATTATTTGCAAGTTTGTGTTTAACTGTAATAAATTTTGTGGGGGTGGTGCTCATTGTATTTTGAATATAAAACAGTCCGAAAGAGGGTAGAATATCTGTAAATATTTGGTCATAAAAGAAGTAACGTCAACCGACGTTCAGGGTTATCCTTACTGTAAACTAAGATATACACGGTTAGAAAATGAAAACATTGAAGAACTAACTTATGATTCTAGAGCAAATGTGTGCAAATAAGATTTGTACTGGAAAAAAGAACACTTACCGCTTTTATTTCTGAGTCGCCTGAATGGTAATAATTAACAGTTGCATTACAATCCTCAATATGGAACTCCTTTACTGTAACACATACATCAAAAGAAGTGTAAAGGGGCTCAAAACCGACTTTACAGCTTCCGGAGTCTTTTTTCTCTATTACAGAATAGTCCACGATGTTCACGAGAGTATCCTGGCCGATGTGTGATCCATCCCACACCAGATAATGATGGGTACTTATGTCTATGTAAGAGACACCGCATACATCATCCGTGAGGGTAACTGAAAAAAACGGGGAGTCAATGATATTAGGAACATCTTTTGCATGTTTGAATTATTATAATTAGATCGACAAACATTTGTATTCTCAATAGCGCCGACAGGACTTGCACGAGAGACTTCGATGGAGAGTATATTTATACGTACTTAAACATTTATCGGTAGAAAATATAGTCTAGCATATTATTCACTACTTACTCGTTTCACTGATTCGGCTCTCTGACTTTGCAACCCATAAAACAATGAGCCCTAAAATCCAAAGTGTTGTCATTCTGAACGCTTGGTGCGTTATTTTTCAGAAAACAAAGCTCCTCTGCAACGATTTCGCTCACCTTCTCGGCGTCGTTTTGGGATTTAACAATCAACGCCGCGATTAAGCGCGGAAATAATTTTGTAATTTCTCCAACCGCTTCCTTGATCACCTTTCGAATATTATTGTCATTTAAATTTAGATCACATGGTCTTATTTGACCCTTTTTTCCGTAGTTTAAAGTGCCTCGTGGTTCTTGTAAATTTCATGAAATCTGGTTCCTTGTAGTAGAAGTTATTATAGATGTTCACTGATTTTAGGATTATCTTTAATAATTGGTGGATAAAAAAGTTCAAGAATTAAATGCGAAAAAGCTTATTTTTTGTTCTGCTTTTTCAACAACATGCTTAGCATCAACACCCCCTCCTACCGTCCCTGACGCATTTTATTAAAAACTCGATGCATGAGTACGCATAATGGTTCATTAAATATTTAAGTGTGAAAGTTTAAGTATTTGAGTTTGCAAAAAATAACATGGCACGGCAGAAGCTTATGCAAAATAGTATTACTGAAAAATGTTTTGATGTATACTGAATGGAAGTCGAGAATTTCTGTAAATAATTTCTTTCTGCAAACTTCCATGCAGAATAGGAGTACGACAAGGGACTAATCGCCATTTTTGTTGAATTTAGGGCCTTTAGTGTAGAATCCTTTTTGATAACATCTAACAATATCGGTGGTTCTACAAAGCGATCGACCGCATGGCAACGCTTTCTTAAACATTGAAATTCAAAACTCTAGTTCCTGTTTCTTAAGTAGAGATAGTTTTAGTTTTTGTTAGATTTTCTTTACTTTGTTTTTATCATTTTGTGTCCTGCAGAAGGGACTTTGTGTCCAAACAATTTGAAAACCTGAACTGTTCGTATCGTTAGCCAATTTAGTGTTTTTTTAGACGCTGGCTATATATATATATATATGTAGTCACTGTCTGTTGCTACGGTGCTGGATTATAAATAAACTTTAGGGGATTTTTACCCGAGTAACTTTTTTGCAGGCTGAAGAAAATGAAAAGTAGGTCAATTTGATATTTCTTAAGTGAATGTACATGATCATCAAATTGTTTATAAATTCTTCCGTTGAGGATTGCAAAGATTGATTATTCTTATGTAATACTGGACGTAAATGTTATTTCTGCCGTGAATATTCATGAGAAAGCATTACCGTTCTATGTAAAGAAACTTGCGCCCGTCAACATTCGGATCAGGCTTGCTCTTTTCCGTAATCGAAAAGAAGACTCAGATACTCAGTAGTGATTTGCGGTGCTGGAAATAGCACCACGTGAGGGAGTTACAAGTATAGTTAGAGAGCTTTTGAATTTGTTCGAAGAAAGTGTACAAGTAGTAGATACTATTTTTGTCGAATACAATTAAATTTTAAATCATTTTTCCGCATTATGAAATGCAACGCTCGAATTCATAAAAATAATTTGTTAAGCAGCTATTGTTTAAATGGTGCCTTTTTTATTTGCTAAACGCAGTACATGTATAAAAATGAAGCGATGAAGTTCAAAATTTGTCAGCTATGCTTTTAAAAAAATGACTTCCAAAATCATTTGATTTTGAGGTGAAAGTTTTAAATCAAAATTCTTCGATGGAAACAAATACAATTATGTACAATAAAATATGCATTTCCCCATACATAGCATTCTCTAAAAAAAATCAATATGATATATTAACATTTTCCATTTCGTATGAACTGTACACACATTGTTTTGGTAAAATAATTATCCACACCCTTTTCCCCCAAAATTAACTCGATCATGTCAAATGAGCCAGTTCTAGAACGGTATTTGTTAATGTTTATTTTTCCGTCTTCGGTTATAAAATGTGGAAGTCTCCTTTTTATCATCCGATTGAGCTGATTAGCGAAATTCACAGCTACTGGAATGGCAACCGAGTACTCACTTGTAGCCGGTTGTTCATGGGACAGGTGGAGTTGTATCCATGGCTGGGTTGAGTTGATTCTGCAATACATCAACCATATTTTTAATGTAAAATACATCTACATACCAAATGATTAGACATGAATGGAAATTGCTCCATGGTCAGGCTTTAAGAATAACTTTTTAACAAAATCGGCACAAAAGGCTTTCTCTCACGCAATCTCAAATTAAAGAAAAATCTAAATCAAATGAAAGCTTAAAGAATTGCACACAGCTCAATATTTAGACTTTTATTTCCATTTTCCATTTATAAGGATGTGGTAAATATATTAAAACATTAAAATGTGATTATCCCTTGATCACAAATTGATATCAAATTAAACACAAACAATTCAAAATGAAAAATTATGAAATAGAAAGAACTTAACACTCGCTTAAAATGTGATATAAAACTATTTCCTGAATAAAAAGTTTTGCATAAATTGCAGCGCTACAATATGGTGATTAAATTGATTAAATCGATAAAATAGCTCATTAACAATTGTCCAATGGCCACATTGCTCACCTTAACAACAATAGTCATCCTTAAGATTAAATCAGCTTTAGTTAACAAAATATTTGGACAACGTAGTAGAGTGGATCGTGTTAAAAAAAATATCTTCCAATTTTTCTCCAGATATTCCTATGTTAAAGATCGAATCCCTTTTGTACCTTCATTGTTCGAAAAGAACATTGTTGAATATTTTTTGGTATTTATTCCTTGTTGTCCGAACATACCACAATAGTTTCAGCTTTATTGCCAAATGGTGTTTGAGAAGAAAATATTTTTGTTATTCATTCCTATGAAATATTTGATGATTTGAACAATAATAAATCTACACTACCAAAGAAAGCCGACACACTTTTTTGAGAACTTAAGAAGATTTTTCTCTATTTATTCCTATGTAAAAGTTCACCCTTTCCATTGTGGTCCATTTATAACCACTGGGGTCATGATTTAAACAAACGTGTATCTAGCCAAATGATTTTTTATTAAATATTTTTTTAACAATTCTTCATTTAAAATTCCTAATTATCTTCCTTTGTAAGACGGCATGGCCTTTTTTTAATACAAACTCGAATCCTATTCACTTATGATGCTTTGAGTCAAGTTGGTAAAAATCTATTCAATGGTTCTTAGGAAGTTGAAAATATGAAAAGTTTACAAACGGTTGGAAAAACGGATGAATAGATGGACGAACAACGGACAAAAAGTAATCAAAAAAGTTTACTTGAGTTCTTAGCTCAGTTGAGCTAAAACATGTACACTCGCAACGTCTTTTTAAACATTCGTGACATAAAGGAACAGTCGAACATACCTGTTCCTTAGTTGACGAGACGGGAATGAGGGATTTCGGAATTCCAGAACACCACGCCCTTTGACCTTCTTCCTACGACAGACGACCACCATAATTATGGCGACGATAATGGCAACTCCGACAAACGGAGCCAGGATGATCAGAGTAAGCCCTGGTAAAAGACAATGGTGAAGAAAATGTCAAACCTAAAATGTTCAAATCTTCAAAATCGAGTAAATGATGTAGTTTTGTTTTATGTGGATCTGACCGCACAACAGACATATATACGGTCAAACAGTCTATAACATCCATGTCTGCACATTTCAGAATATAAAATGCATAGAGTATAATTTTGAATTAAAAGGGTTCTTACAGTCTACTTTGAAGTTTTTATACTGAGTTATTTTCAGTTTAAAGTAGTTTGAAGATCCCTGTGGAGACTTTCCTTGGTATGCTATTTCTACTTCCAAACCTTTCCCGTTCCAACAAAATGAGTCCGGTGTTACATTGCATCCATATGTCTGAAGAAAAAACAAACAATATATTGAAACTGAAACGTCGATAAATCTTTCCTTAAAAACATTAAACAGGCATTAGGCAATTCTGAATAAAAAATATTTACTTCGCCTCTAAAAACTGACAAATATCAAAAGTTTGGTGTGCCAGTCAGAGTTATGTTAGGACTGTAACTGTACACCATGCAATAGTTCTGTACATACGAATATGCTTGGAATTAAAAAAAAGAGTGTAATTACCGCTTTTCTTTCGGAGTCGCCATAATGGTAATAATTAACAGTCGCATTACAGTCCTCAATATGGAACTCTTCCACTGTAACACACATGTTGAGACTGGAAGTGCCAACGGGCTCAAAACTGACTTTACAGCTACCAGAGTCTTTAGTGGTGATAGATCCGTCCAAAAGATTCATAAAAGAGTCCCGACCGAAGTGTGTCCCGTCCCATGCCAAATAATAGTTGGTATCTGACAACAGGTAAGTGTTTTCGCATACATCATCCGTGAGGGTTACTAAAACAAATTCGAACATAGATTCCGTGGGATTTCAAAAAAATTGTTATTTACATTTTTAAGTTTGATTTATATGTAAATTGCGCATGACTATCTTTCGTATTCTTGATAGCAATGGAATGACCCGCACGAGAGTCAGACAAAAGACATCTTCGATTGAGAGTAAATCCAGAATTTTTATATATTTAATAACTCATTTATAAAACGTCGTCTTGATTTGTATTCACTACTTACTTGTTTCACTGCGGAGGCTCTCCAACATTGCCACCCACAAAACAAGGGAAACTAAACCCCGGCGTTTTGCCATCTTCAACGATTGGTGTTTGAATCCCTAATATTCAGTAAATGAAGGCTTGTGTGCTATATATTCAACTCCTTGGCGTTTTGGTATTTCGTAATGATCAACGTCGCGGTCGTGAACGTGAGAAGCATTATGTATATAAAGTAGACTGACAAATCACTGTCAATGTGCATCGTCAGTCTCCGTAAATTTCAAAGAGAACCAAATAAAATATTTAAAACACAGTTATTATTTACTGGTGCTCGGTAAGTATATATATATATATATATATATATATATATATATATATATATATATGTTGTTTTAAAAACATATATATGTTTTATATATATATATACATTTTTAAAAAATATATATGTTGTTTTAAATTGTTTCCTCGTTTGACTCTTACCATTAGTTATGTTGTCTTTTAACTAACATGGAACACATTTTTCTAGTGAAAGATCGTCTGCAATTTGTAATTTTTGTGACCAGTCACTTAGCCATTTATCGAATAATAAAATAACGTACACTGAGTCGAACAATTCAATTAATTGTCGATTGATAAAAGATTTTACATAATTTTTGCATGCATAACAGTATTGTAAAGTCTGTTTAAGTTTACTATTGTAATAATACTGTATGAAGAAAATCACTTTTCATGGAACTGCAATATACACATATTTTAACAACTGTGCGTTTCCTCTGCTTCATAAATAGTGTAAATGTGAGTTTTCCACTGGCTATCCTTACTTAAATATAGAATAGGAATTATCTTACCACATAGGGGATACAATGCAGAAGAACTAATCTAATTTTGAAGTTGTTTTACACTCCCGTGTCGTTTCTTTTATTGTTCAAAGCTCAAGATAGAATATCAAAAGATGAACAGTAATTGTTTAATTTGACTTATTTATTTGACCGGATATTTAGGTTTAATTGCACATTTCTTCATTCGTAGCAGACGACAGTCGACTGATTTAACAGAATAATTATATTTCAAATTACCGACTTTTCATAAAACAAGAATAATACTAAAATATTTTTCTGCTAGTATCTTTACTAAACTTTTGATTGCTATTTAGAGTTTTGATATCAATATTTACTACATCGTAAATCTGCATTTTGAGAATTTTGTTCAATCATTATCAATGTAAGTGACAAATAGATAGAAAAACATGCATCAAATTGATTGTTTTTGGTAGTTTGTTGAAAGAAAACTATTTAGTCAGGAATGCTTTAATTCTAATTTATAGTTATATTCATGAGAGAGAGAGAGATGTAGCAATGGTTCAAATGCTAGCTAGTTCTAACAACTTACTAAGTTCTAACCATAAATGCGTAGTCTTATTTTACAAAACCATGGGTATTAATATCGAAATTATAAGTACATAGATGATTATAAGCTATTGATACGCATTATTGACAAACAGTAAATGAATATATGAATAGTTCAACTGATTC
Organism: Magallana hongkongensis; assembly: GCA_015776775.1. Classification (NCBI taxonomy): domain Eukaryota; kingdom Metazoa; phylum Mollusca; class Bivalvia; order Ostreida; family Ostreidae; genus Magallana; species Magallana hongkongensis. The sequence continues at coordinate 34,834,937 of CM027470.1, forward strand.
ACAAGACAATGATACATAGTATGAAAAATCTACCACAGTCTCCGATAAATTTTTGAACAGATGAAATAATACATCAGTTAAGTTTAACATCCATTGATTCGTCTCACCATGAAAGTAGATAACAACCAATGATATACAATTTGAGTCAAATGTTTAAGGTTTGAAAATAATTCATTAAGCATTCACTAAGAACGTATCATATTCACATCTCTAAGAGAGCTGTGTGGTCCTGGCCTATTCAGATTTTATCGTTGCCCTTCAAAAACGAGTTTTGTGTGAAGATTTAGGACAACTCTCAAATTCAAAGTTACATAAATGAACTTTTATTTTACTCAATGATAAATTATAGCTGAAGTAAAAGAAATGATAGATAAAACATCTAGGTAGATCTAATGGTTAATATGTTGACCACCTAGTCTTTTTAACTCCAGTGCAAGGCTTCAACATACAGTTTATTGCTTAGTTTTAACTTCACAATTAGTCAGTTACGTATGTACGACAATATCCGTTCTAGCTATCTGTCTCCGGGCGTTATCATCTTCCGAAGGCCGAGATATCACGTGACCGGGATTTCTGCATTCTTCAGAGTCAGAGCAAGTTGTCAAATCTAAAAAGGTTTTAGTGAAATTAAAAAAAAACTATTATATGTAACAAATTTTGGTATTAATAAGTAAGAGTCTTGTTAATTGATTTATCAACAATTTTCCCTTCAAACCAGTGGAAAAGATTCGATGCTGATAATTGGAGGTGACCTGTATATATGATAAAGAATTCTTACATACCACTACCTTTTAGACTTACGTACATAATTGTATAAATTGATTCTTACAAGCTACCCGCGATGTTCTTATTTTCGAAAATGGAGTTGGAGACCCCTTCGCCTTGATCCACGATTATGCGATAAGGTAATAAATTGATTTGCCACTCTTTAATATGAAACTTTTGAAAATTAGCCAAGCACTTCTCCATTATATCACGAAAGAGATTATCCTCTGTATTGATTTATTCTTGGCAATGGCAATCTTTTCCCTTTACGAAAACAGTAAATGATAATACTCTCATATTCAGGACGTGTAACTCATGACTTCTCTTTAGAATCACCCGAAGCTGAAGTTTTGTTTTAAACGCCACCTAGCAAGTGTGTTTGCTTATTACGGGCCGCCAGAAGGCGGTACGTTATTTGATATACATTTAGATATTGGAACTGCGTTTCTGCGGGATAGTTTTTTTTTAATAGAATTAATATTATGCTTATTTTTATGAATTAAAAGTAAATTTGCATGTAGATATATGTTTTAAGCCTTTATGAAATATTATATATTTTTTTGTTTTACTCGTAAATATTAAGTGGGTCATAGACTGTCGTGTTAGGTGCAATTTTACCGAGACTATAATCTTTTCGGAAAATTTCGGAGTTTTTCATTGTATCGGGACATTCTAAAGACCTGAAATACTGAAGACCTGAATGGCATGAAATTTTATATAAATGATATATTTGAATTTCTTTGTTCTGCGTCAAATAAAATGACTTTTATTCCATTTCGGAAAAAAATATCCGGCTTATTTTATCACCTTTAAAATTGTGCAGTTTCTACCGGATGAGCATATGATCTTACATGATTCAATACAATGCAACAAAAAATAAAAATGGTTTGAAAAAATAATCTCCAAGAGAATAATGATGAGTTGAATTTTGTCTTAGGATAATATACAAATCAATGTGTTCTCCATTACTTCATACTATGGCAATGGTCAAACAATTACCGTTATAAATGCTTACAGTAACGAACTTGATGCTTAATAATAATAGTAAAATGTTACACTTCAAAACGTTTTGCTTAAAAATATATCAAAATTTACAATAATAGTTAATAGTACAACCAACTCGTTATTTTCTTTGTGGTGCGTTTTTATGTAAACAACTAATGATGATTCATACAACAATTATATTTTTTGCGGCCCATTTGACGCTTGCGTCAATATTTTTTTCTTGTTCTATGTTGATTTCCATTTTGCATTCATATGGGTTGGTTTTACTTTTTGTATGGATTCAAATTTCATGTACATAAGTATTACAAAGAAAGCGTTGGTGATGCATCTAAGATCATTTATACTAATTTTTTTTTATTGTTGAATTTAAATTACTATTGTCTATTGACTTTGATAAGTTTCTCTACTGTTACAAATATTTTTTGACGAAGTCACGTTTCATGATGCATGTTTAATGTCAACTTAGAGTACTCCAATACTTACCATTATTTGTTGACCTTAGTCTTGAATATGGTGACCGAAGTACTTTCATTTTTACTCGACGACATAAAATGTAAATAGCTGCGATCCAAGGCATCCAAACAAAAATCGCTGATACAACACCTGATATCAGGTTCAAATCTGTCAAAATATCAAATGTACTGCCTTCATCATCAGATTATCATTTACGAACTGTAAGTAACATTTAAAGAGTCTAAGATGGAAATAGCTCAATGCGGGATTCTAAATATCATCGGATTTTTATCAAATTATGTGAACTAATTGCAGACTACGAACTCTGATAATCTATTGTTTGTTTATTTCTTAATGCATAATGAAATCTTGGATTCCGTTATCCATGCTTTTTATATCTTTTCCCATAATTACAAAAACTTTGGAATGATATTGGGGTTTTTTAATGTATCCCTATTTGCCATTTCTTATTCGAGTATCTACTAGAAATGCACATACATAACTGTGTTTGTTCCATTCCGTATGTTTTTACTAGGCAAATAAACGTGACTGAAACTTAAATAAGCCCTCTGCACCCTCCTTGTGCTACTTGCCTGTACAATTAAATTTGCTATTTAATGCCTAGCAATTTTATCAACAAAATCATCTTTCTTCACTTAAGTATTACCTGAACGTGTATGTATGCTACAGGAGTGTTAAACTTCAAAGACATGTATTGACAAATCAACGCGTTTTTAATAAACCATATGTATCAGTTATTGCAAAAAAAACGCCTTCGACATCGTATAATACGTATATTGTACATGTACTCTGTATCAGGTTTCTATTTCCGTCCCTTTTTGTTGATTTTTCTTGATTACTGGATAGAGCCATCAAAGAAAAATTATTAAAATCGATATGAAGAATAAAGATTTCCTCATGCCCTATCTTTTTCACAAAAGAAACTAAACTGACATAAATAGAAATGAAAACAATTTTTAAAGCGAATTTATAATGATAAGAAACTCTGTCCTTCTTTATCCATTTTAAATTTCTCAAAACATCTATATAATGCAATTTCTTGTTGTGAAAGAAAAATCTGATACCTCATCAGCCTGTATAATAATGTAAAAAATATGTTTCGAAGTAAAGATCTTTTGACCGCTTTATATTATATGGCCATCGACAACTTTGCAATATTTTGGAGATATAAGCAAAGAGTACCTGAAACATCTAAGGACAGAGTTAAAACTTAAAGAACGAACCATAGAAACATCAAATCATAGAAAAGCTGTTTCGATCTTATAACAAGTGCATGAGTGTTGAAAGATATGAAACAAAAGAGACTTAATTGACATATAAGATTTGACAGATAAGACAATTCTTCTAATATAATTTCTTATTCTGTCCAACATGTAGTATCAAATAAATGATTTGTGGGTTACACAGCAGCGGCTACTTACGGTTTAGGATATTAAAATGGTACACCACGGTGACTTTCAGTCTGATAGTGTTAGTTGTATCTCGGGTATGGTTGCTGCTGGGTATAATTAGTTTGATTCCAACATACGAGTCCACAATACCACAAAACTTCGCATAGTTGTCATTGCAGGAATAGGTCTAAAATAAGAAAAAAACGAAATTACTTACAGCAATTAATCTTATAGTCACTTGACTGATTTGTTTTCAACTTCAGCTAAGTTCAGTTTTAGTTCAGTTAAGTTCAGTTAAGAATGGATTTAACAACACACAATGTACATATATATCAAAATACCATGAGTTTTTTTTTTTTTTTGGGGGGGGGGGGCGGTTGTTTAGGGGGGCGGGGGGGTTGTGGAGAGGGGGGGGGTATTAAAAGTTTACCTTTTTCACATGATATGCATATTTTCCGTCGTAAGACATCATCTTGATGCCACAATCCTCGAGCAGAACGGTTTGAGACTCAATACAAATTTTGTGGTCTTCCTCAAAAGGTTTAAATCGAATGTTGCAACTCTCAGTTTCAACCAGATCTTTACCACGCCAAACAAGATTGTATTCTACATTACTGTACGGGCGATACGTGTTGAAGAAACGGCATGTCGTGTATGAGATGTCTACTGCAATACAGGATAGGTACACTTATATACATTACTACATACCAAAACATTTTTATGGAACATTTATCAGATGCAGAAAATAATTTTAATCTTTTTTTTTTGGAAGTACATTATTACTCTCAAAAACAGATGCATAAAGGTATGCACATTAACTGTCTTGGGAATTCATATGTTTCAAAAGAATCAAGCATAAACGTGCTGTTTTGTGTTTTTTATCATACACCCTTTCACCAGTCCAAATAAATAACATTGGAGTTTGTTTCCATCATCAAAGATTGTAAGTTTATATAGATCATTTCTTACTGGTTTGAAGCTCGGCCTCCACCGTATATATCCCCAATAGGATAAGCAACATGCATACGCCTGTCCTCATTCTAAAGCAACAATGAAATTGTATAAAAATACCTGTAGTTCATATTTTAGCGATCAAATTTCTTATTAAAGAAATACAAGTAAACTATCTATGTACATATATACATGTACACATATATTGTGGGATTTATATGAATCTTGTTAAAAAAATTACCCTGCTTCAAAGTTCATTTTCATACACAAGTTTTGTTGATAATGTTTCATTTTTCAATTAAATCTAAATATTCTAACTCGACAAGCAACACCATTGATTTTTTTTTAACTTCCTGGTAGGTGAAAGGTTTTTTTCCACCAAGATAACTGAATTCTTGTTAGAATTTATATGAATCCATTAAAAAAAATACTTACGTTTGCTTTCTTCCTAGACACAAATCGTTATTAAGTTCATTTCAGTATTTCAGGATCGTAGGCTATAAAGCGGTTTGTGCATCAAACTGACTGGGGGATTTTTTAGTTTATTTTTATTTTTTCACGGGTGACTGAATGAGGAAATGCAAAGGTAAGTATACATCAGTTTTACGTAATCGAGCGCTTTTTGCATTAATACATGTATGCCTCGAAGTTTCCAATTTAGATATTTTAAGTAGCGTCATGAAAAGTAAATGGGTGAAAAATAAGAAAAGAATAAAAAAAAATAACCAAACAACAACGATAAAACCCAGAGAATGTGCACACAGTGTTAGGTAGATTCAGTGATGTGTATAATCCTCTGTAGTTACATTGTACATTGTGTGTTCTAAAAATGCGTTAGTTGTTAAAAGTTAAATCTGACAAAAAGACTATGTTTATATATTTTTGGCAGGTTTTTTAATTGTTTAAAGTTGTGTTTGTGAATATATGCTTTCTATCATGAAAAGCGACTTAGTTTTAGTGCCTTAAATCACAGGGGCCAAGCCCATTTTAACATTAATTTCAATGTAACCATAAATAAAGAAAGGGGTCGAACTCTGACCCAAATAAAAAACTACCAGCTCGCTTCAAAAGCCTAAAAAATCAATTAATTTTTAAAACACTCGCAATATGCATGTATTTTTCGGAAAAGTAATGTCTGAGATACACTCTGCCGAATATCAAGTTGATGGGTCTTAAAATAACGGAGATATAAGTCATTATTCTCTCGAAGTCGCCAGTTTATTTTTACTCGGACATTTACCGGTCTAGGGCTCACGATGGGATTTTGCCTCTGACAACAGCATTATTGCAACAAGTCGAGAAACCTTCGCACTTATCTTTGAAAATCTTGCATCAAATGCACGCTACTTACATACAAAAACTCCGATAAAGTTCCTTAAATACTCTCCATACTGAACTTTTATTCTGCAATCACCCTGACTTCTGACAGGGCCAGCCATTTTGACGTCTTCGAGAAAGACTGATTCTGATTGGACCATCAGGAATATTAACCAATGAAATTGAGTTAAACATTAGCTATCACAATGGCCGGTCTGGTCAGAAGTTGATGTGGCTGCAGAATAAAAGTTCAGTTTGGAGAGTATTTAAGGAATTTTATCGGAATTTTTGTATTAAGTAGCATACGCTTGATGTGAGATTTTCAAAGATTAGTGCGAAGTTTTCTCGACTTGTTGCAATACTGCTGTTGTCAGAGGCAAAATCCCATCGTGAGCCCTGGACCGGTAAATGTCCGAGTAAAAATAAACTGGCGACTTCGAGAAAATATTGACGTATATATCTCCGCTATTTTAAGACCCATCAACTTGAAATTCGGCATGAGTGTATCTCAGACATTACTTTTCCGAAAAATACATGCATATTGCGAGTGTTTTAAAAATGAATTGATATATTAGGCTTTTGAGGCGATCTGGTAGTTTTTTATTTGGGTCAGAGTTTGACCCCTTTCTTTATTTATGGTTACATTGAAATTACTGTTAAAACTGGATTGGCCCCTGTGTCTTAAATTCAGGAGAAAACAAAACACTTGACTGGGCACATAAACACATGTTTGGACCGTTTAATTAGTAATCTGGATATTTTACTCACTCCACACGAATACTATAAAAGCCATTCAAAGAGAGATCTAACAAGTATAACAGTAAAATATTTTGGTTATTCATATATACAAATTTAAATAATTGCATAAAATAATTTACACAATCCTTCTGCTTCACCCTTATCTCAACCAAAGTGACCGGTTGAAAACTATTTACAGTTTAATTGTCGGATTTAAGCTTAAAGCTGTAAATAAACACTTTATTCTAACTTGTAAATCTATTTATTACAACATGACACCAATAAATAAATTTCCCTTCCTTTCTAAAACTCTACTAATATCTAAATAATCATCTTACATCATTAAATATATATGAATACAATATTAAGACCCTTATTCAACATATTTAAGAGTGATGCCGTGACACAGTTTATGTACTTTCTACTCCTTATCTGTCAATCCCGTAGCCCTAAATCTTCTTACTTAGATAGTGGGGAATAGACCGGTGAGTACACACTACACAAAGTATCTCCTAGTTTCCTTGCAATTTTACGAATATTAACGTAGTTTGTTTGTTACCCATAGATTGTAATGGATTTATGTGATAATGTGCACTCTTGTGAAGCTTCAAATTTATCAGTTTTCAATTTTCTCCATATTTTTGTATTTTGCACAGAATATTACTATTTCAATATGTTTCAGAGTTTGATTTTTAACGAAACGCTACAAAACATGCATCTACTAGCTATAGTAAATATAAAGTGAATAAAATTGTGCATGATTCTATCTATGTATGCATTTTATAAGACCATCAAGCAAAGTACAAAGGGTTTGTATGGATCTGAATATTAACTTTTAAATCGTTGTCTGACATAAAGATAAGGATAGGCCCCAATTCGGCGATTGACTTACTTCTAGAGAGAAAGATAGTATTATATGAATTAGACGCAAAATTCATGTTAAACAACTACTTAATTAACAACATATTCTGTTTTAAGCTGCGCAACAACTTTAAAATTTTAACTATGTCAAAAACCTCACAAAATTTTCAAAAGAATTACAAGTGCATAATGTTAGAAACCCATTACACTTACTGTAAGTGTGTTTTGATATTTTTTTTATAAATTATAATTCTTCTGAAAATGTTTTGATGTTTTTTACATAATAAAATTCTTTACTTTGGTATGATTTTTAATGCATGGTTAAATTTTCAATGTCTATAATCAAGTCACAAGCTGGATGAAGAGGTCGAAATTCTTTGTTTCATTAACAAGGTTCCATCATAATTTTGTTTACATGGGTGTTTTATTAGGGAAAACTTCATTTAAATTTTGCTTTTCCTGCTGCAAAGGTTATATATGAACGCAGTGAAAAAAATGTTTTTCATTAACATTTTAATTAAGAAATGTTTACTTATTTCAAAGTACATTATTTGTATGCTACAACATGCAACATTGATTGAACGTTGATTGAAATATATATATTTCATATTTCATTACATAACTTATGTACATTCACCTGAAGAGGGATGTAAATCCAGAAAGCGCTAGTGAATAGAAACTTTGGAACCGTTCATTTTCTTTTTCGTTTTTGATTATATATATATATATATATATATATATATATATATATATATATATATATATATATATAATTTTTAACCATATAGGTTTGCTGTAACATGTGTATAATCTTTTATATCTATCGACTTTCCTTTAGTTGACAAGATGTACACAACTTGGCTGGCAGTACTCCTTGTTGTACCCTTTGGTAATGATTTTTGTACTAATTCTTGTTTCTTATTCTCCTATTCCAAATTCACTGACATATTAATGTATCATTCAGAAATGTAACTGAAATATATTGAAATATATACAGGAGTTAAGCAGTTTTAAACTCTCTACTACATTAATCGATGTAAGCACTTGTGTTTATCATATCAAAGGAACAAATAAACAATAAATGGAGAATATTAAGAGTAAAGCTTTTTAAAATACATATATATTCATGATATGTCAATTATCTTTCTTTGAAACACTAAAAATAATTTTCGGAGTAAAAAAAAATGAAAGAATGAATTATAAAATCCTTCCATATTCTGTTACGTATTGATGTGACAATGTTCTCTGGTCTTCTATATATTGACTATATTGTTATCTAGTGGTACATACACAAGACCCTGGAAACACACAAACACCGACTGCATTCACTAAAGGACAGACTGCTAACCTCCACTTGACCAAGGGTGAGAAAATCCCGTTCAACAAAAGAATCACAGAGTTCGGGGCGAACTTCGACGCTGATGGATCTTTTGTGTGCCAGACTCCTGGTCTCTATGCCTTTACCTTTTATGGTTTGACTGAACAAAATTGGGAGCTGTGGCTTGAAATGATGAAAAATGACCAATTAATTGCTTCCGGTGAGTTGTCAGAGCGTTGTGAAACAATTTACAAGTACATTCATCACCTGTGTTCGTTCCTTTAAATTGTCACTTTGATTGCATGTCGTGTATTTATTTCAGTTTATGCATACACGTATGCTGACTACGCTGATGCCGGAAATGCCGCCATTTTGCATTTGAATGTCGGTGACAAAGTTTACTTGAAGGCCCACTGACGACTACGACCAAACCTTATTTGGACAGGGAGACCAGATTTACACTACTTTCACTGGGGAACTTTTGTATGCGGATAATGTCGGCACGTATCATTTTGCGCCCCCCCCCCCCCCCCCCTTCATTCTAAATTGGTACTTTTCAAATGAAGACGAAACAAATAATCCTCTTCTTCACCAACACAAAACCGTGATATATACATATATTTTTTTCATTAATATTAATTTACGAAGGCCGACTTTAGTTTTCATTGCGCATGTATTCCTGCATTCTAGTAAAATACTGTGTATCCATACGTTTTATGAAACTGTTTGAAAACCAATTATTAAATTGGCCACAATAAACAAAATACAGATTAAAAAATTAAGATATTTTAAGAAACATTTTTTTTTAAACAATTTTTCCGTTGTTCGTTATTTGAGCGTTGACGTTGTGCTTTTTTGACGTTATTAATAAATGAAGCTTTGTAGGAGTATATAAGAAGTTATAAGAAATAACATTTAAAAAAGTAACAATTTTACACACAGAAAAATGTTTTCCTCAGGGTTATTTTTTTTTAATTTTTGAAATAATCCATTGTACAAATCTTCATACAAAAATATAGCGAGATTTAGATAAGGTAAAATATGATGTTACTAATTACATATATTACATATTACAATTGAAAGAAAATAGTTATTGTAGTATCTTTCAATCTGCTTCGAAGAAAATGGCAATTTCCTATATATTCTTATAGTAAATGTACTTGTATTTTAAGATGGCCCCTAATATGAACCAAATCGTAGATTTTTTTGGAACTTCGCAAATATTTTACTCAGTAAAACCCAAATCAGTCTCCTTAGAATACAAACAAACACTCGTATAACTGTGTAATCGTTTTCTGTAACTTAGAACTGGACGCAGTGAACGCCTACGGAGCCGTTGGGTTTTCTGCAGTGATGACAGTCAACGCCTCCATCAGTGACGGTTCTGCCGTAATTTACGACACCGCCATCACGAATATCGGCAACACATACGACACGACTTCCGGCACATTCACTGCTCCTCTTGAAGGAACTTACGTCTTCCATTTCCATGCTCTAAGCCATGCCGACGAAGTGGGTTCTTCATTAGTTAAGAATTAAACTGAAATCAAACACAGACTTAATAATAATTCTGTACAAGCACTAATCAGATATAGGACACGAAAAGGTTTTTTTTTTCCTTAATAAACTTTGACCCATTCTACTCTATAACTATAACTGATGGTTTAAATCACCGCGATATTTAACAGGAGGCCTGGCTTGAACTTTTCCACAACGATCAGTACGTGGTGGCTACCTATGGATACACGTCTGGATCCTACGCCGATTCCGGAAACTCAGTCGTCCTTCACCTTAAGAAGGGGGATACCATCAAGGTGAAGGCCAGGCCCGGAACTGACGTAAAACTGTACGGGGACTCTGATGAGTATTACACGACGTTCTGTGGGGCCCTTCTTTCACCCACTGTTCATGGATCTGGAAGTGGTGCGTTTTTTGATTGATCTTCTTTGTATTCTTAATAATGAATGTTTTGATGACTGTTTTACTTTTAACAAGGTTCTAGTTTATCAATTTAAATACCAAAGAAGTCAACTAAAGAACGTCACTTAACCTACATGTAATTTCTGCTTCTTTTTTATAATTATTGACAGGACATAATACACACCAAGAAATCGCTTTCTCAGTTGGTCTCACCCATAATGAAGCTTCAACCAACGGCCCAAAAGTGGTGTTTGACCGAGTTTACGTCAATCTAGGACAAGACTTTAACGTCAACACCGGCGTCTTCACGGCGTCAGTGGGAGGTATCTACGCCTTCCACTACCACGCCCTTGCTCAGCAGGGACAGGAGGCGTGGGTGGAGCTCTACCACAATTACATCTACGTCAACTCCCTCTATGGCCACACCTCCGGAAGTTACGGCCCTGGAAGTAACTCGGCCGTCCTGGAGCTGGTAGCCGGGGACACTGTGTATTTGGACATCAAGCACCACGACTCCTTCCTGTATGGGGGCGGGGATGAGGTCTACAGTACCTTCTCTGGTTATTTGTTGTCACCCATTGACAGCCATCATCCCGTTGTTGGATAAACAATCTTATTAAATTTTTAGAAAATTAATTTCAACTCGTTTTTTGGTTCTTTTTCCTGTAATGTTTTACTCTAGTGTCGCATATTTCTTTCTTTCTTTTAGTAGACCTTATGACCTATCAGTCTTCTTTTCTCTCATGAAATTGTGTTTTATGTTTTATGACAATGAAATGTACATTATGAAAAGACTTTAAAAATAATATCATAAATAAGGAGCAGCTTTTTAAACTTCGTATAATTTGCCAATTTAATACAAAAATTACGACAGTTGGCATTAATATGAAATTAAAAGTATATGTGTTATCTTAAACAAAAAGATGTTCAAAATGCTGAGAAATATATACACTGTGCGAATTTTATATTCTGTTTGCTTAGACAAAATTTTCAAAAATAGTATGTTTTAAAATTGCTTTAACTAGCATACCTTGAATGATGTCAAACATATGTTAGATAAGGCCCCGTTTAACATTTTGAAGACTTTCTACTTATGACTAACTTATGTCTCCCTACTTTTACTAACTATGTGTATTTCAAGCAAAGATTACTGAAGAAATCTGCATGGTCGTGGCCATTTTTAGACTATATGAATCTCCATTAAAAGGAAAGTTTCTATAAAGCCATAGTAAGATATTCCAAATTTAAAAACTAAAATATACGGAATTCTTCTTTATTAAATAATAGTGAATGACTATAAAAACCCGTATTTATAATTCTATGGTGGATCTGATGATTGATTCTTGACCATCCAGCTTTTTTTTTTAATTCTGCGTGTAAAAGCAATTTCAAGTGCTCATAAATTGTTTACATTGAATGACTTTGCGCTTCATATATAATTGTTTTAAAAACGTAACAATCGGCTTGATTTTTTTATTAGAATCTAAATATTGGAAAACTAGTTTAAAGTCGTCTTAATAGATAATAAGAAGTACTCATAATTCTCGCTGAGAAACCCCACCCATCAAACCCAAAAATTCTGCAATTTTTCTTTCTATCATTGCAACAAGTTGCAAAAAAGTGGAGAGGAATTTTTTTAAATCACCAGTTTTAACAGGTTTGCCTCAGATGTATTGCCTTTGGAGAATGGAGGTGGTAATAAAGTTTACTATCTTTAACCTCCTCTTTTTCAAAAGATACACATCAAATTTATAATGTCAAGATTTTGCAAAAAGTTTTTAAAGGAGCTTTTTAATACTTGTTTCCTTCATTTTGAGTAACCGATAGCATTTCAGATATTGCGAGATATTGCCACTAATGGTCTGCCATTTAAATGTAAAATCTTAAAGTAAAATGTTTTTGTAATGGACTACAGAAGAGTCAATATTTATTTTTGTAGAAAGCAAGCATGCGCCCCCCCCCCCCCCCCCACACACAAACACATCTGCGTTTTTAGCTGTTTCTTTTCTAAAATTCTTCCAATTTTAACCTAAATTAAATAACTTTCTATCCGGATATCTTTTACGTTAATATAAAAATGCACTGTACATCTGTAGATAAAAAAGTTTCTCTAATTTTACAGAAGTGAATCATCAAATCGGCAGGTAGTGGTTACAAAACTACTTATTAATTTAAAAAAATTAGAAAAAATTGCTCTTAAATGAATTTTTTAGCAAAGACAACATTATCTTTTAAAAGTTTGAATTTGCATAATTATTTCCTTAATAATGAAAATTTTAAAGGTATGCGTATATAGCCGGTGATAAGTACTGGTACTTTAATACAGTGGTAGTAAACTTTCGCATTTATGAAAGAATTGGTTGTACCATCCTTTATTTAACCTGCTAACGACAATTTGGTTACTTTTGTTCACTTTAACGTATTGAAATATATAAAGAGAAAGGGAGAGGAGAGAATTAAAATGAGATAGAGCCCAAAATATGAGGACAATAATTTCTGAACCGTTGTGTCCAGATGAGGCGTTGCGCATTGCACTACTTTATTTACTAAGCATGCATTGACAGCTTCATTTTAATCTTTGATTAAATTTAAGTTTCTTAAACCGTTATTCTAATGTGTTTGCCTTGAGAGTAAAACATTCATGCAGAGCTTAAATGCAGATCGATACAAAAATATATATAAAGTCAACCTAATTTGCAAACCATCTAGATCTGTTAACGTTACTGGTAAAACCATTGTATGTCTATGAACTTTTATTAAGCCAACACTACAAAGCAACTTCGATATGCTATACTTTGCCCCAAGCTTTTGCTTCCACCATTTTTCGCTTGATAATTCGATAATCACAAATACCTTTGTCCTCAAACTAAGTTCATTCACTCATATGAAAAAAATATCCAGATTATATATTCTGAAACGCTCCTCTACCGCTTCAGGTTTTAATACACAACATAAAATAGAAAGTACACAGGGATTTTGAATTGCATCAGCTATGAAATAGCCTGGACGATAACGTAGAAAACTTGTGCTAGGTATTCCGAGTCGTCCCGAATGGAGAAAATGTGGTAACATTTCACAATAAAAAAAATCTCCGTAGAATTTTTTTCCTTCCTACGGAAGACGAGTAGGGCCACATAAAAAAATATGTTTATATCGTAATTACGAGAAAAGATCTCGTTATAATGGTCGAGTTAATTATCTCGTTATTACGAGAAAAGATTTTTCGTAATAACGAGTAAATTTTCTCGTTATTACGAGAAAAGATATCGTCATTACGAGTATTATTATCTTGATAAATAAATATCACGAGAATAAAGTGTATGAACTACTGCTATGTCTTTTATTTATTGTGCACATACTTATGGCACGCCAAATTCACAAAAATGAGCTAAACATAGTTTCACATTTGATAAATTAGGTTTATCGACTGTTAACTATAGTTTACGAACCTCAAACTGTAGTTAACGATTTGTTAACTATAGTTTTTATCTGTATAAATATATTTAACGATTGTAAACTATAATAAACGAATGAGAATCTAAGTTTATCTGTCTGCAAATAACGTTAACGATAGATTTTGCTGATAAATATAGATTCACACATGTAAACTATAATTTACATTCGTAAACTATAGTTAAGAGTTGTTAATCATAGTTTCACAATCGTGAAACTATATTTATCAGATAAATTATGATTTGCAATCGCAAATGGTTGTTTTCAGTGTTAATTATAGTTTTACACTTCTGAAACATAGACTATCGCGTTAACTATGGCTTACAAATGTAAAATACAGACTTTTGTCGTTAACTACAGTTTTCTGTCCGTAAACTATAGTTTACAACCGTTTAACCTAGTTTATCGACTGTGAAACTATGATTAGCTCATTTTTGTGAATTTGGCGTGCCATTCATACTTAGCATAATCATCGATTTAAAACATACACAAAATTTAATATAAAATTGGACCAATCAGTTTTAAAGAATTTTCAGAAAAAAGGGCAAAGCAGATTAATTCAACTATTTATTAATAAAAAGGATACATGTAATTTGTTTAAAAAATGTTAATATACAAAATCAATTATTTTCAATATACACTAGACTTTGACCCGTGCTTGCACGGGTTGACATTGCATATGATATCGGACATTCACAAAATAGATACAACAACACACCGTTTTGTTGTCATTTACATAACCAAGCTTTAAGACTACAATAATGGTATTAATTTCACTGCACCTAGTTAGAATAATCTAAGTGTGTCTCGGGACAGGCCTTCACCACAGTTAAAATGCCTCCCATATACACGTTATGTTGCAAAAACTTTCAGAATCGCTCCAAAACGATTTTTGAGAAAATTAATGAGGCTGCATAGTAAATAAACAGTCAAATTATTCATGACAAACCATTTTGAGGCTGTAAAATACCTTTCATCTAAAAATTTAATTCATATTAATGAAGAATTCAACACGTTTTCACCAATGTTTTACTTGTTTTGAATTTACATACCATGTTGACATTCGGGACACTCTAGATATTTCATATTAAATGCACTGAGTTAGAGTTTTCTCCAGTATTCCTTTGATGAACAGATCTGAGTTTATCCATACAAATGTGATATTGTGGAAACATAAACTAAAGAGTTTTCCGTGATTTAGCATGAACGTAATGCGCATGTGCAAGATTGTAAAATCCAAAAAATCAAGATGATTTCCGTATTTTTAAAAGGAATTTTCGTTGATTATTAATTAGCGAAGCTTGATTGAGAAAACATAAGAACAAATTGGTAATCTTCAAGTACCAATGATGTTTGAAATATATGAAACAAAAGACAGTACTCTTCCAATTTCTCGGTATTAAAGCCCAAAAATTCGAGTCTATTATTCTAATACAGTAGTATAGATGTAGGATGTGTATGAACATATAAAACATAATTCGGGTAAACATATATAGTCTTTTAAGTCATCTGTAACAAATATAATTGTTTTTTTACGACTACGGCTACCTGGTATTTACTGCGTGGGATTATAATATTTCAGATGAAAAGTAAAATTAGATGAAGTTCTTTCCACTCATTCATATAAAGTAAAATGTCAAATCCGATCATTTTATGTAAAAAATAATGAATAAAGGCCGTTGTTATTTAAAAATTAATCAAAATTGAATTAACGTTTCTGTTAAGAAAAAGATAGACTGAAAGGGTGAAAAAATCAACTTGGATGTCTTTTCAGAAACGCACCATTTTATAAAAATCTTTTCTCGTAAAAACGAAATCTTTTCTCCTAATTACGAGATCTTTTCTCGTAATAACGAGATAATTACCTCGTAATAACGAGATATTTTCTCGTTATTACGGGATCTTTTCTCGTAATAACTATAATTAACTCGTAATAACGAGATTTTATCTCGTTATTTCGAGATAAAAACATTTTTTATGTGGCCCTTTTTGTCTTTTGTACCTTCCTGTGAAGTTTTAGGAATGAAAAATGAAAATGATTCAATGAAGATATCTTGGATATTTTCCATTTTTATCAATTTTAACGGTTTTTTGTTCACAAAAATATGTATTTTCATTTTTTTTTTAATCAAAATTGATGGAAGCAATAACTTGGAAAGACTTTAATAACGTTTATTTTATTTATGATAAAAGAGTGGGGTTTTTTTCTTGGTCTGTCTATAAGTCAAGAAAAAATTTTGTTAGTTACTTTTGTATCATGATTCCTTCCCACAAACAAATTTTTTTTCATTGTAATGTCAAACTAATTTTTAAACGTCAAATTTTCCGATGTATGAAATCGTACTGTCTGCTTTAAAAAAGTTAAGTTTTGTATGCAGCAATATTCTTTTTTTCTTGTTTCTTTTATTGCACACAAACCCAGAAAACTTCAGCGTGTTTGAATTTCTCCGTAAAAATCGCCGAAAAACGCAGAAATATGTTTTTTCCTGAAGTAGATGAAGTAGAGGATGAACAGTATTTCAAAAAAACTTCATTGTACATCATATTTGATTCGTTTAGCTAAGCCGGTTGTTTTTTCTCCCACCATCATCTCACCGTGACAAACGACACAAACGGCACGAGGACCTTTCAATGATTCTTTAGTAACTATGCATTTAAGAAATTTTCCATCTCTGTCCAAAAAATGAATTTTTTCCCCTCGGTAATCTGTAATAATGACGTTGCCGGACTTGTCATTAGTGATTGAACAGGGAAAGAAATTGCCGTTATTTCCAGAGTAGGTATATTTATGTATTCCTTGTCTATCTACAGCAATGACGGCTTTTTTCGTCAAGTCAGTAACAATGATGTCATCATTGATATTCTCTGTGACGTAAGTTGCGTCAGTATACAGGGGTTGACGCTGCAAATCGTACTGAATTTCCTGAAGCACGATACCGTTACTGCTGTACCGAACGACTTTAAACTGATCGTCCTTACTAAGACATACGAGAATGTCATTGGCCGACGTACTTGTGACGCCTCGAGGATACCAATCTCCTGTTTTAAACAGCGTAATTACGTCGCCGGTAACAGAAATCATTTTTACAGCTTTATCTGGTTTATCACTGTACACTACCTGTTTGTTGTGCACGCATATATACATGCCTTTCCATGAAATGCTGACAGATTTGTGGATGTTTCCCTGCATGTCAAACAACTTCAGTTTTCTGTCGTTCCCTCCCATCCAGACTTTATTATCATCAGTAACGGCCATGTCATACAAACGAGATTGATACTCCTCAGAGGCAGGAAACCCAGTGTCTATTACAGAAATGACTGCTGAGACTTTTGCTTCCTGCTGTAGTTTTTCAACGTATCCAAAATAAGTTTGCAAATCTATTTTTCCCACGTGAAATTTCGGAAACGAATACTGTGGGAACTCGCTCGGTGTTTCATGTTTCTGAATTCCAGGTATGAATGTCTGCATTTTTTTTACATCATGTGATTTCTGCAATTTTGTTACATTTCTGTTCGTTTCATTGATTTTTTCAATCATTTCTTCAAACTCTTTCTTTTGCTTTTCAAGAAGTGTCTCGTGTTCAGTTTGCATATCATCCAGTTCGCGGTGAAGTTTTTCCACGGTTTGGTTGATTTCTCTGTGTAACTCCTCCCCCCTTGCTGATACTTCATCTTTCCTTTCTTTGTAGAACTCAGATAACGAGGACAGCAATTCCTCAGTGCGGTCTAAATTTATTTCCAATTCATGTTTTGATGATTGTAGTCGATTATTTTCCTTTGCTATTTCTTTCAAAAGTTCTTTAAGTTTATCAGCCAGTTCGGATATATCGTGCGACCTGTGTTTGATAGGTACGCAAACCAAGCAAATGGCGACATCACAAGTTATGCAATAAAAGGAGCACTCTTTCTCGGGATGGGATTCACAGAGACATGGGTCGTAATCATCCTTACTTGCAAAATCTAAAATGGTATGCCCGTTTCTAGCTCTGGCACGTACATGTACTGCAACACAGGAGCCGCAAAGATTGACCTTACATTGCCTGCAGAAAAATAAGACAGGTTCCCTGCATATACTGCATTCCACGAAATTTTGGCCTTGGGTTGTATCCTCAGATGCCATCAAGTGAAACTGAAAAAAAAATACCGATAATTTATGGAATTTCTTTTTTCACATATGTCGGCTTAAGGTATCCACAATAAAGACAATTAATTTCTTCATATGTAAAATCTAAGACATATTTAAAGATAAAGTAAGATATAAATTGAAAGATGTAAAGAGAAAAACGTGTTCTTTGCTGTTTCATACGGACTTTCGAATTGCTCGAGAATTGCAGTGATAATTTTTGTATCTCACTGTAACTTTCTGCGCTGCTTCATACATAAATTGGTACCAAATTAGCACTTCATTAGTAAATACATGATAAATTTATTAATTTTGAATAAGTTGGCCTTATCATAAACTTTGAACTAATTTTAGGCCTTTAATGGCCTTTTACTATTAAATAATTTAATCGCAATTTTTACTTCACTCAAAAATATAATTTCACTGTCTTTAAATATAAAAAAAGCTTTAGCTGGCAAATTATGAACTAAGCAAATTAAAGATGTATATTCACTGACGTATGTATCAATGCCACATAAGGAACAGATTTGCCTTGTTTCAATGAGTGATTCCGTCTGGACTGATACTGGTCTTATACCAGTAAATATTCCCAGTGTGACTCGGATAGCTTGGCTGTGTTTAATCATATTTCTGTCAAGATATTTGATTTAAAATTTACATTTTTAAAAACAGTAACACCATTCTCGTGAATCATGTATGAGCTTAGTTGATATATCAAAACAATACACCGATAATGGGATGTGACAACCGATTGACAAACTTGTAATTGATTGTCAGTTATATATTTAAACCTTGAATTTATCTACACGCATTTTACACCGTAAACGATTTTAAAAAGAGTTAATTATGCATGGATTTGGGGCTGCCGTTGTATTTGACCCAGTATTGTTCTGCTTGAGGACAATTTAAAGTAATTGTAAATATTGAAATGTTTTATGATGAAAGCAGTTGGAACAACTGCATGCTTCTGAAAACTAACGTTTGCTTTTTGCAATTCTTGTTTTTCTTTGAGCGTATTTCGTTTCATCCATTGGTTTTTTTTTTCATCAATAACTATATTCATTCATATGGTATGACTGGGCAAAACCCCTTCTTTTTCATCTTAATCGACAAACTTTAAATTACAGTGACGTTAACAATGGTATGGAAATTCTTTCACTGGTTTTGAAGTGCAGGCGTTGACCGAAAATAATTGTTTTTAGGTTATTATTATTTGGTCAAAACCGGCCACGATGATAGTTCGTTGAGTATGTGCTGTTCAACATTAACTATGCAGTGCATTCTAACGACATTATATTTAGAGGGTCCACAATGCTGTCTGACCCTAACCCCCAAAAATGGGATTTTTCCCCAAAGGTTACTTGTATTCAATGTTTCGCATGAAAAAATGAAATCAAGGAATCATACCTTTGCATAACAGTAAAACACAATGCTGACGTATACAAAACCTGGTGCACATTTCGGGTTGTTTTTTTTTCAAAATACCTTGTAGATGGCACACCTACTCCAACATCATTCTTAAAACAATAAGAGTTCAACTTCAAGGTAACGAAGAATACGTCAACAACTCTTCAAAATCAACCTTCAGTTTGAACAATATCCTTTTATTGTCACCTCTTGTTATGCCTTTAACAAGTCGGGCACAAACATGTACTTTTATGGGGGAGTATTTCAACACGTGCCAATGATTACGCTATTTAGATAGAGGGTAACAATAGATATTAACATACTCTGTTCATTGTATATTCCAAAGGTAATTTGAAAAAGTGTGGTACATTCGTTAACTTATCATAATGACAAGTAGACCATATGTTCTTCATGCGAACGAATGCATAAAAGATTGCCAAAAAATTTTCTTACTTTGGCCGCAGAGACGGCCAACTGATATGAGAAGACATATAGTACAGTGAGTTTTTAGTTTTTCATTGTATATGAAGACACTGCATGGCAAATATTGAAAACACGGTAATAGAAAATTGATGCATGTTTTTGACACAAATATTCTGAAAATGGTTTTTGTGGTGATAATTGTCATGAAAATTTAAATTAATTTTCTTTTCTACCAAACACACATTTTCAACTTCCAACTGCGATATTAATTGAATTCAATAGGGGATATGAACTTTCATATTATCTTAAAATCCCTTAATTTTAGCTGTAAATAAATGGTATATACATAGAAGATTTAAACTTTATTGCTAAAAGATATCATATTAACTTTGAACCTCCCCTTTAGTGTCACAGAATTGTTCCAATAACAGGTGTGAAAAGTTAGAGAATTATGTCTACGTGTATTCATTTGTTTTGATTTTTGTAATTTTCGTTTTTGTTAACATAATCTGAAATTTTTATTAGTCAAGTTTTACTGCGCTAGTTGATCGTGTTCTTTCCAATCTCTTATTTTATTAGCTCCTATTGTAACATATAACTTACCTTTAGTTCTAATAAAGTTAGAATTGATACCTATTTTAGATATTACTATGTAGCTTATATCTGTAGAATCGTATGGTATATAGATTTTATAATTGCTTATGTTTTACTTATCAGTGTAAATGTTTAATCTGGCTTTATTTCAATTGCATTCGTGTATTTCTGCTGTTAAAGTTGCAACACTTTGAATGTGTCTGTAAAACTCAAACGTTAACTTTCTTTACAGTGCTCTCTGTAATTGAGTTTTTATGAAACGTATGCATTGGTGGTAACTTATAGTTAACATCTTTTCTTTCTTTTGTAATTGTTTTTAAATAATATAATATTTTGTATGTAAATGCCTATTATTTCACTCTACAAATAGAGTCGTCATATGCATATTATTTGCAATCTTAATATTAAAATTCTTCACTGATCGGTTTCACGTGTAACAAAAGTTTCAACGGTTGTGAGCTTTATAGATGATATGTTTTACAGTGCTACCCACTGTAATTTCCCATTTTCCAAACAATATATATATATATATATATATATATATATATATATATATATATATATATATATATATATATATATATATATATATATATATATATTATTAACTGTTTATTTTTTCTCGTTGTTCCTTGTTATTAAGTCCCAAATGGTCTTTTCTTTAATCTTCCCTACTTACATTTACTGTACTTGCATGCAAAATTAACTTAAAATTGTATCGATATGACAGTTAAGTATGACTCTTGCTAGTTTATAATCTCTCTATCAAAACCAAAAAAATAAAAAATAAAAACATCATCTGAGGCAGGTATCGCAGTCTATACGTAAATTGCTAGTACACGCATTACAGATGTTAGTCCGAAATATCTGACGTTTTTCTGGCTTTTTTAACGATTTTGATGTTTACTTGCCAGCTATCAAAATCGTTAAAAAAGCCAGAACAACGTCAGATATTTCGGACTATACAGATGTTTGATCCACCTCTAAATTTATCGCGGGAAATATAGCGTGAGATCACTGTGACGTCATACTTTGAAATCTAGAATCATTAATTTACGTATCTCAACTCAATACGAAGGAATGGAAACATGTAAAAATTTCTTGGTTCTCAACAAATCTTGTGCGGTGCTCAAAACGTGTATTAAAACTTCATGGCACCATAAATTACGAATTAATTTTTGGAGAGCACTGTGGGACATAGACAAAAAAATTTCTTGATGAATCTGTAGGGTTCGTTCGTTCTATTTCCCGCGCGCACTGGTTATTAGAGCTCGCATCGCTCGCTAATAAACAAGCATTCTGAGAGTATTTCATCAGCAAATATATTGATACATGTCTCCCACCGGCATCCCAAATTTTTAAACAATTTGTTTAACATTGTTGTTTTATGTGCTGAATAGGTCAAGAGAAAATTCGATGAAAGATTATTTTTAAGGATAAACCCGACTAATGATAAAAACAATTTGCTTATAATCAATTTTTTAATATCTGTGCGTACATTTAAGTACATCGACGCACAAAAATGATACTAACCAGATCATAAATATGTATTTCATATTTATTATCAGAAATTCAAAATTTGATAAGTTACGACAGTCGAATCTGATAATTGTTGGCTGAAATGGCGGAGTAGGATTTGCACAATAAATTCCTGCTTCTCGTTACCCCCCCCCCCCCCCATTTAACTGGAAAACGATCAACTGTAGCACTAACCCGATCGTAAATAAATATCACATTTAATAATAATTACGAAATTACATAATGTACTTTTGATTAAAAGTAACGAAAGCCAAACTTCACCTATAGTTATAAGTTTTAGAATTAATTCGCTTTTTCACCAAGCCATAACGAAAAACTTCTAGTACATGAAGTTGGGACAGAATGACTCCCCCTCCCCCCTCCCCCAAGAAAAAAAATCAAGACGACCCGGTTTCACCAGGTGGGGACTGATAAGAATATCTTTAAACAAGTGTTTCATACAATACCGGAATTTCATGGGAAATTCTGATATTTTGGTTTTCTTGTTTGGAAGTTAATCGGAGCACTAGGCACAAGGTTTTAATGTTATCATAGTACTGGAACATGCATGCCGTTGCAATGCAAAGTATCCGTATACTTTTTGTTTTCGCAACGTTCTTTTATCTGACAAGAAAGGAGGAATTTTTTATAGAATTCGAAGAAATCTCTCTTGAATTATAGCATCAAAAGTTGGTACAGTCACTTTAATTCAAAGTTGGTTTAAAGATTATACAAGTTGTTGTCCTTTAAAAAAGGACTACAATACGTGGACCATTTGCACGTATTTCCAACGAAAACGTGAAAGCCCTAAGATTAATAGAGATTCCACCGACTCTAGCCCTCTGCTTTTAACCAATTTTGTTCGTTGTATTACGTATACATGTATGTATAGCCCTGACATTTCATCTCAGAATTTAAAGGGTTCATACTTCTAAAATAATTATGATCTATCTATGAATGAAGTTTGCATGTACAGTATCAGGCATTCGGTGAATTTTACTATTTGCGCTACTTTGTTAGCTATGCAGTGACAGCTTTTTGTAAATTGAAAATTTTATATTTTGATGCATTTTTCTTGAGAATAAAACTTTTATACAGTGACATATTATTAATTCAATCATACTTCAATGCTTAAAAGAATTTAATCGGGAAGTTCTCTAGCCTCGCCTACTATAAAAGTAAAGTTAAGTTACATGTGTATTCGGAAAACAACAAAACATTGCAAATTATGCTATTTAATGCATGTTGTAGTTTCGGCATAACATTAACTTATTTCATAATACTGATAGTTCATATCACATGCCAATCATTTCTTTAAAAGGAATACCTTGTTTCTGTACTGTTTACCGACAACTTTGAACTTCAGTGTGCATATGGCACGGTATCCCGATCCCGATTCAGATAAACGTGTGCTAGCTTGGTTCCCAATCGCAACTTCTCGGGCCTTTCCGGCAGGCTCGGAAAAACACCTCGAATGTATTAACATCACCGGATGTTATAATTTTATACAAAATGGAGTCGCTTCCCATTAAAATAAGTATCGGCTAGACAGTGTTATTTGTCGCTTCTGTGTTATATTTCAGGGTATATCGTTTACTTTAATGAAGTATAGCTCACATCTCAACAGATCGTAAAATGTGTTGTATTTATATCAAGTTTTATAAAATGGTGGGTTGTCATGGAGGCTTAGGTAATACATTCGAGGTGTTTTTCCGAGCCTGCCGTAAAGGCTAGCTCATGCGCAGGCTGAATTTTCCCCATGGCATCCGGTTTAACCTCGCTTATATATTTTCTTCGTGGACCTTAGGGTCCACGCAATTGTATACCCATGGCTTTAGATGCTAACCAGTGAAGAATGGCTACGTACTGTAAAACTCTCTACTTCTACATTTTTCCTTAATTCATAGACAATCGGTACATATATTTAATTTACGATATGTAAACTGAATATGTGATTAATAAATTATAAAAAGAGGTAATGCCCCGTGAAAAAACTCTTCTACAAGACAACTTGCTTAAATTTGATAGATTTATCGACCATATGGTTTTCCTTAACTCCATTTTTAGTTTACCCAATCGAAAGTCGGTTTATTTGTTATTTCACATGTTTTACGTTTTCTCTAAAAAGAAGCTCATGCTACATTAAACAAGAGGCCCATGGGCCACATCGCTCACCTGAGGAACAATAGGTATGATAAAATCAGCTTAATGAAGTCATACTACAAAATATCTGGGCAATGTTTAATAATACATGTAGATCCTGTATAAATAAAATCCATTTTTTCCCTGGATATTCTTATGTTTTCAATCATTAGTCCCTTTTCTAACAGGATGATTTTATAGTTATATCATATGTTGAGTATTGCAGTTCTCAAAAATATCCTTAACAATAGTTTATATATGGGATATAAACCTACATCAAACTCTGAACCTTCATGTGAGGCCAAAGAATTGTCCTGGGGCCAAAGTCTTAACAATTATAAAGAATCATCTGGCTGATTAGTTTCTGAGAAGAAGATTTTTAAAGATTTACCCTATATATTCCTTTGATAAACTTTGACCCCCCCCCCCATTGTTGCCCCATCCTACCCCAAAGGATCATGATATTCACAACTTTGAATCTACACTACCTGAGGATGCTTTCACACAAGTTTCAGCTTTCCTGGCTGATTAGTTTCTGAGAAGAAGATTTTTAAAGATTTACTCTATATATTCCTATGGAAAACTTAAATCCCCCATTGTGGCCCCACCCTACCCCCGGGGGTTATGATTTTCACAACTTTGTATCTACACTACCTGATGATGCTTTCACACAAGTTTCAGCTTTGCTGGCTGATTAGTTTCTGAGAAGAAGATTTTTAAAGATTTACTCTATATATTCCTATGTAAAACTTCGACCCCACCATTGTGGCCCCACCCTACCCCTAGGGGTCATGATTTTCACAACTTTGATTCTACACTACCTGATGATGCTTTCACACAAGTTTCAGCTTTGCTGGCTGATTAGTTTCTGAGAAGAAGATTTTTAAAGATTTACTCTGTACATTCCTTTGTAAAATTTCGATCCCCCATTGTAGACCCACCCTATTCCCGGGGGTCATGATTTTCACAATGTTGTATCTACACTACCTGAGAATGCCTTCACACAAATTTCAGCTTTCCTTGCTGATTCGTTTCTGAGAAGAAGATTTTTAAAGATTTACTCTATATATTCATATGTTAAACTTCGATCCCCCATTGTGGCCCCACCCTACCCCAAGGGGTCATGATTTTCACAACTTTGAATAAACACTACCTGAGGATGCTTCCATACAAGTTTCAGCTTTCCTGGCTGATTCGTTTCTGAGAAGATTTTTAAAGATTTACTCTATATATTCCTAGGTAAAACTTCAACCCCCCCCCCATTGTGGCCCCACCCTACCCCCGGGGGTCATGATTTTCCCAACTTTGAATCTACACTACCTGATGATGCTTTCACACAAGTTTCAGCTTTCCTGGCTCATTAGTTTAAGAGGAGAAGATTTTTAAAGATTTACTCTTTATATTCATATGTTAAACTTCGACCCCCCATTGTGGCCCCACCCTACCCCAAGGGGTTATGATTTTCACAACTTTGAATCTACACTACCTGAGGATGCTTTCACACACGTTTCAGCTTTCCTGGCTGATTAGTTTCTGAGAAAAAGATTTTTAAAGATTTACTCTATATTTTCATATGTTAAACTTCGACCCCACCATTGTGGCCCCACCCTACCCCTGGGGGTCATGATTTTCACAACTTTGATTCTACACTACCTGAGGATGCTTCCACACAAGTGTCAGCTTTCCTGGCTGAATAGTTTCTGAGAAGAAGATTTTTAAAGATTTACTCTATATATTCCTATGTAAAACTTCGACCCCCCCCCCATTGTGGCCCCACCCTACCCCTGGGGGTCATGATTTTTACAACTTTGATTCTACACTACCTGATGATGCTTTCACACAAGTTTCAGCTTTGCTGGCTGATTAGTTTCTGAGAAGAAGATTTTTAAAGATTTACTCTATATTTTCCTATGTAAAACTTTAACACAACACCCCCCCATTGTAGCCCCACCCTTCCCGCGGGGGTCATGATTTTCACAACTTTGAATCTACACTACCTGATGATGCTTTCACACAAGTTTCAGCTTTCCTGGCTCATTAGTTTAAGAGTAGAAGATTTTTAAAGATTTACTCTTTATATTCATATGTTAAAATTCGACCACCCCCCCCCCCCATTGTAGCCCCACCCTTCCCCCGGGGGTCATGATTTTCACAATTTTAAATTTACACTACTTGAGGATGCTTCCACACAAGTTTCAGCTTTCCTTGTCTTATGGTTCATGAGAAGAAGATTTTTGAAAATTTCTCAAAATTTTTCATAAATTCCTAATTATCTCCCTTTGCAAAAGGGTGTGATCCTTAATTTTCACAACTTTGAATCCCCTTAGGCTAAGGATGCTTTGTGCCAAGTTAGGTTGAAATTAGCCCAGTGGTTCTTGAGAAGATGTTGAAAATGTGAAAAGTTTACAGACAGACGGACAGACAGACGGACGACAGACAAAATGTGATCAGAATAGCTCACTTGAGCTTTCAGCTGAGGTGAACTAAAAATGCACAAAGCATCATTGTGTAAAGAGTTTCCTGAGTGTGTACCAAGGAAGGACTAGCGGATGAAAATAGGATGTGGTGTTAAATAAAGTCTTAGCAAGCAAGCAAACGGAAATAACAAATGTTGACCTTTTAACTAACTTTTTCACGTATCGAAACCGGTCTCTCATAAAGTAGTACAAAACACATAATAATTATATGAGATGTTTTCTTAAATTCACAAAATAATGGCTTGACATTATGTTAAAGTTAATTTTAACCCATTATTCTATGAAATTATCATAAATCGTACCCATCAATTAATTAGACAGAAAAACTCAAGTACCGCGTATTTGGATCATTCTGAAACCTACATATAAATGGTGTTTATTTGAATTTTGTGCAATTTAACCTCCTATCATTTTAATATATATAACATTTGTACCGTTCATGGTAAAGACCTGAATTTTGGACACAACCAATTCTCACTCTATTGAATTGATATTCAAATGGTAGGTTTGAAGTCGGTGGAAAAAAAATTTCAGGACGGAATTTTTTTTTCTCAGATTTGACGTGTATATTTAGTTATTTTATTCCAGATAAAAAAAATATCGAAATTGCAGAAAAATTGAACTTTAGGAAAAAATAGCTAAATATTTCTTTTGTACTAAGTAAACTAAAATGGAGAAAAAACAATCATAATTTGGTCCGATATAGAATTTTTTTACAAACTTAATTGAGCTGAGTTCGAAAAGAAATATGCTGGCATTAACGATAGGTCAAAAATAAAGATTCCAAATGGCAGACAGCCAGATTTCATTAATTCTCTCATTAATTAATAATTAATAAATAAATAATGAGAAAACCAGATTGGTATCATATTATACAAATATCGCAGCTACCAAAGTTAAATCGCTCTTACAAATCTAAAAAAAAAATCTCTTCCGCCTCCTCGGTAGAAAAATAAGATTTTTTTCTGTTTTGTTTTATTTAGCTTCGAGTTTGTTATTTTTTCATTCTTCTCTGTCACTGACGAGTGCGTGATTTACAATCTGTGCAATGGTGCAGTTGTAAGCTACCAATTGGAAGCAATAAATATTGAAATCAAACACAACCCGAATGTTAAACCCAATTATGTTCATGTAATGGCTGTTTAGAATAAATGCATTTACCTGCCCTTTGCTTATTTAATATTCATAGCCCTTAGTCAAAAGAATATAAAAAATTACCTACATTCTGTAAAATGTCGCACTACTACTCCAAACTCATTTTTAAAATAGCAGGATATTCCAATTCAAAGGAACTTGGGTACGATGCTTTCAATGTCGCTACCTTGCAAAATCAACTTTCGGTTTGTGCAGCGGCCGCTTCGCGCATTTTAAATTACGCCTGTAATACTAAAATTGATCTCTTAGTGGTTTTAAATATTTAAGACCTTCTTCTTTCTACTCCCCCTTAAAAACCCTAAATATATATACATTTAACGCTCTCGGGTATTTTCGGGATGGAAAAAATACATTTCTGTTGGAACTATTTATGCAGCCAAGGTCATTCTAGTAATACGTGCAAGAACGCTTGCACACACATTACATGGACAGCTAAATATAGCTTTCATATCTCTATCCCATACAAACCCAGAGAAGTAAATATCGTCACCTTATGTTTTTGCTGTATATTGAATAATGTTTCAAAAATGTAAAAAAAAAAAAAAAAATGCTTAAACAGCTAATAATTGACCACTGTCTAGACGCAGTAAGAAGTATACTAACAGAAATAAACTTTTCTTTGATTGGGCGTAAATGAATATGTCGTGGTTTTGGTATTTAAAAAATTTAAATCTTATTTTTAAAATTAGTTAATTTTTTCTGAGATAAGGAGTACACAAGGCACAACATTTCATGTTTAAATATAATATATATTTAAAAACATGCCAGAAATATATTGTTCTTCTGCATTCAAGAATAATATGTAATTCATCATCTGTAGGTCTAGATGCACAAAACATGCATTTACTGGTATACTTGCCCATCTTGAAGATTAAAAAAATAAATAAGTGAGCTCATATTTATACATCTTACATCCGGACGATGTAAACGCACACGGGGCTGTTGGGATTTCGGCAATTGTTGACATAAGATTGTACTTTTCCATAAGTGATGTTTCTGCCATAATTTACGACACCGACACAACGAATGACATTCTCTCAACAGAGGTCGTGCTACACAAGCTCTCTCAAAGCCAGAAAAATAGTCCGGCACAGGCCACTGTTAATCTGTTTTTCCTGTTTAATAAGCTTAAAGGGAGGATATTAACAGCCAATGACATAGTGTGCAAGTCTAAAACTATCATGGGGAATGACATTGCTGCTGATTTGTGTAAGATCAACGTTGCATCGGGAGTTTGCAGAATCTGATTTTTCAAAACTGTCAAACATCTGTCAAACTAGATCATGTGCTCAGATTTTCAGATTTCAATTTTTACCTCCGCGAAATATATAGGTCTACCAGAAACTTTAAAATAAAAATGAATTAAAGAATCAAAGATTTATTTTGAATAACGCATAATAAAATTCATAGATAAAAGAGGTAAAGACATTGATTTTAAATACATTTTGCCCATCGTTTTAGTTGGTGCAAGAATCTTGTACATCGGGCGTTGACAGAGGTGTACACGAAGCTTGTGTAGCACGACCTCTGATGAGAGAATGCACGAATATAAGCAATACATACGACACGACTTCCTCCACGTTCACTGCTCATGCTTTGAGACATGCATACGAGGTAAATTCTACAGGTTTTTTTTATATATCTTGAATCAAACACAAGCTTATAATAAATGTTTAAACACAAATAATTATTATAAACAAGCCTTCAGATCCTGGACAGGAAAGGTTGTCCATCCTTGGGTAATAATAAACTTTGAAATATTCTACGCTACAGTCAATGGTGTTAAAAAACACGACTTGTCTTGGATACACGTCTGGATCCTACGCGTACTCCAGAAACTCCGTTGTCCTTGCCCTTAAGAAAAGTGACACCATAACGGTCAAGGCTACAAGAAGGGTTGCATCTGATATGAAAACAATGAGTATTACACGACGTTATAAGGTGGTCTTTCTCCTACTACATGTATATATGTATATATATTTGTGGATCCAGAAGTGGTATGTTTGTCTGACTGATTCACTTTATGTTCCTAGGGATTATTGTTAATCTATCATTTCTAAATGTTAAAAACCCAATATATAGAACGCCACTTTACATAATTCCTTCTTCATTTCCATTTTTTTAATGCCAGGACATTGTACATACCAGGATATTGCTTTCTCCATTTGTCCCATCTATAAAGAAGCTTCAACAAACGGTCTTAAAGTGGTTTTCGACAGAGTTTTCGGCAATCTAGGACAAGACTGAAACGTCAACACAGACGTATTCGGGGTTCAGTTGGATATACACATGTATATACGCCTTACATTACCACGCCCTTGCAAAGCAGGGACAGGAAGCCTGGGTCATCTACGTCAACTCCCTCTATGGCAACACCTCCGGAAGTTACGACCAGGAAGTAACTCGGCCGTCCTGGAGCTGGTGGCCGGGGACACTGTGTATTTGGACATCAATCACCACTACTCCTTCTTGTATGGGGGCGGGGATGAGGTCTACAGTACATTCTCTGGTTATTTGTTGTCACTTATTGACAGCCACCCCCGGTTGTTGGGTAATGTTTTTTAATTGTATTTTTAGATGAATTATAAGTGTCGTATTTGCTTTTTTATATCAATGTGGAAGTGGAAAGGGGAATAATGTCAGACTGACTAGTTTGTTCTAGTTGGACATCTGAATAATTCGTACTGATAGACGTACCGATACAAATTCATATTCGTACTAGTAATAGGAAGACAAACCGTACCATAAATATAAAATATAGTAATGTGCAACTTCGTACCCAGTTTTATAGAGGTTTAGGGGTATATTTTGTTCAAGTTATCCGGTAAAACATTCTTAGACTTATCTTATTAATACAATTTCTGTTTTACAATTCTTTATCTTTTATTATTACACCAGAGTATATTTTCTGCTATAATTTATTCTATAAATCATTTAGTACAATTCAAAATATCTTTTTTTAAAAGTACCCAGTGCTATAGCGTATTTGTATGATATTAGGAAAGGGAATAGGGTTTGATATCATACTGTATATCATGGATATACGAGGGTCAATCAAAAAATACGAAGACTTTTGTCATAGCTATGTTACTCAACGTCATATCATTACTAAATTTTGTAGACATAATTTAGCAAAAGTTTCAAACAATTTGCAAGAAAAAAATAATAAATTCCTTTATTTCTAATATTATTTACAATCTAATCCTGCAAAAATGAGGTCACGGCACGGTCAAAATTTGTGTTATGTCAACAATAAACCATATAATGTTGAAAGCAATATCTCTTTAAATTGGGTTAAAAACCAAATAATATTGAAACCTCAAATTAAGTATATTCATGGTATTCTATGTTCCAAATAATGATGGGATATATTGTTTTGTCGAACAAATATTAGTAACTAAAGACGTCACGGCGCAACGGGAGGTACAAACAAAATGGATTTAACCCAGAAAAAAGCCGACACAAGCTGTGAAAATGGTAAATGGTGCAAAAAATAAGTCAACAATTATTTGCAAGTTTGTGTTTAACTGTAATAAATTTTGTGGGGGTGGTGGTAATTGTATTTTGAATATAAAACAGTCCAAAACAGAGTAGAATATCTGTAAATGTTTGGTAAAAAAATAAGTAACGTCAACCGACTTAAGGGTTATCCTTACTGTAAACTAAGAGAAACACGGTTAGAAAATCAAAACTTTGAAGAACTTACATATGATTCTCGAACAAATGTGTGCAAATAAGATGTTATGTGGTTCAGTGCTATTTTAAATTGTGAGGAGAAAGGCACAAGAGACTAGAAAGCGTGATATAAAGATGGGGTATATCTATAAACTGTGCGTGTTTAATGTTGACGCCATGTTTTGAACGTTACCGTGCGCCGTGGTGACAAAACATGTTGTTTTTAAAAAGGGGTAACAAAAATACTGTTTCATCAAATGGACTAAAACTTCGCATATCAATAACATAAGTGTTGGTGCACAGATTATTCTGTTAAGTATGACTTTCATGAAAAATATATGATAGACAGCCACATTGTCTTCGTATTTTTTGATTGACCCTCGTACAATCACAAAACATTAAAGTACATATTAGAATGGGTTGCATTCCAGTTATAATTGGTTTTAATATAGCCGAATTAATATTTATTTAGGGTTTAATTGTTAACGACAAATGCAAGCAAAATATTATTTGCAACACAAAATGCTTCATATCACCATCCCCAAAACTTGTCGCTTGGATTATTGTAAACATAAAATCTCGGTAATTTTAACAGTTCTGAACTATTTGTCTTTCTCAAACGTAAATATAAGTAATAAACAGCAATGAAAAAGATTCACCGGGATATGAAGTTGGTTTGTCACGTGATCAAATCTACTAAAAAGCCATTCGGGCTTCACAGGATTTGATCACGTGACCAACCAACTTCATATCCCGGTGAACCTTTTTAATTGCCGTTTATTTCTTTAATTAAAATTTGCGTATGACGCAATTTTAAGCTGTTCTACGTCATCAGTACACACTTTTTGTAGCAATAGCTGCTAAACTTGCTATTATAGTTAAAATATGCTATATCCGCTTTTCACCATTATTTAGCATGCACAAATGTCTTTAGGGGATGTCACAGTACGGTAGTGAGTTTTAGGTTTTTTTGCGTTTAAAATATCGTCACATGTGCTAGCATTAGTGAAGGTCTTGAGTGATTCAAGCCCCCTAATATTCGACCTTAAACATTGTTTTGAGTCTAGCAATTTTACGTCTTGAATAATGTAATTCAAATATAATTGAAAAGTTATGATCATTACTGGCATTTCAATGTAATTACTAGTAATGTATTACATTACAATGACTTGTTGTCAAAGAATGGGTGCATTACACATTATACCCCATTACTTTAAAAATGTAATGGATACAATGCATTACCATTACACTTTGCCATTACCCTAGGTCCGTTGCCAATTGACAATCGCAATAATAATATTAGTGGTACTCGTATCTTAAAGAATTGTATAACTCGAGAAATATGTTGCAAGTGCCATTTTTTCTGCTGTTATCTTAATTCAAGTTCACCTGTGAAACAGTTCAGTGCTCATTGAATATTGTTTGTTTACAATACAATTTTTTCTGTCATGTGTGCGAGCAGTCGAGCTACACTTGTTTATCTTTTATAAGATTAATGCAAGAGTACACGTATCATTAAGCCCTTAATTCGTTTATTCTCTCAATCAAATGATAAAAAATTAAAACTGATATATTTTTTTAATATGTAACACATTTCATTTTGTATTTTAATCGTCACTGGTATAAAGAAAAAGAGTGCATTTTGCCACCGTCATGGTTTGTTGCAGGCCTAATCAGTATAGATGAACTAAAATGTATTTACGTTTAATGTTTTCAACGAACACAATCAAGTTGCAGCACAAATTAATATTAAAGATAAAGTTTTATGGTATTGATGTTATCAAAACTAAAATATTTTAAGACCTCAGTGTTTCAATGAGAAGTTATTTAATCAATCAAACAATATATGACTTAAAATATAAATAAGCTTCAGGAAGGTGTGGTCACTGATTCATAGTGAAACTGTTCAAGCAAAGCTTTGCACATGTATGTATAAGATCTTTTAACCCAATTATGAATATTTTTTTAAGAAATCACACATTAGATTTTAAAGATTAAAATATCATTATATCTGCTTTAAATAATTTCTTTTAATTATATGGATTATGAAATTACTACTTTTGCCTTTACATTTCGAAAAATAAACAGTCACGATTTTTAATTTTAAAAAAGTAATACTACTAATATCACTCATAATAAATGACTAGGCAGAATGAAAACAAAAGAACTAAATAGCAAATGCTTATAACACACCACCTGATCTTATCGATTCTAAAATATGTACAAAACCTATCATATCAACTTTAACTGCTGACTTTAAGGTAGAAATATCTCTTATTTTTTCACAAATATATCTTGAATGGAGAGAATATATTTTACAATTCCAATGCTAAATATATATAATATTTCTTTACTTGATATTAGTTAATTGCTTTAAAAATCAGATTTAAAATATTAAGGT
The DNA here is from genome assembly GCA_015776775.1 of Magallana hongkongensis. Taxonomy (NCBI): domain Eukaryota; kingdom Metazoa; phylum Mollusca; class Bivalvia; order Ostreida; family Ostreidae; genus Magallana; species Magallana hongkongensis. The sequence goes on from CM027470.1 coordinate 34,869,045, forward strand.
CTTAATCTTATTAGTCCCCTACCGGTTTTCACCGGAGGAGACTATAGCTTTCCTCTGCGTCCGTCTGTCTGTCCCACTTCAGTTTTCCACACTTTTTTTCTTTATGCGTTTGAGGAATAATATGAAATTTGCTAAACAGCTTCAAAATATCCAACTAGAGATCAAGTTTACACTTTTGTAGCGTCTGGTTGACATATTTTCGAGAAAATTAATTTTTTTATATTCCAATGTTTTAATGTTCGGGTTCGATATTCTGCATAACAGTGCATTGTTGTCACAATTTCCACAACCCGGTAGGGGACGTGTATTGCTTATGCAATACTCTCAGAATGCTTGGTATAATACTAGTAGATAATATGTTTAATATGTTTAGCACTAATTCTCCTTAATGAACATTTTATGTGCAAAAATTATTTAAGGAATAAGGAATCATTCTTTGAGTATTATAAGGTGATAATTTTTGTCGGGGTTAGTTCTAATTCAATAAAGTTCAAAGGGCTTTATGATAGATTTGACCACACTGCGAACGAAATTATCACAACATAATATTCAAAGAATGGTTTCTTATGATATTTATTCAAGTTTTCGCAATTCTACGATTAAATATTAGAATATTGTCAAACTTATGTGATCTTCATTTCTCTAAGTTGTGCAAAACCCACTTGCACTCCAACAATACGTCATTTGAATTTATTGGACTGTAAATACAAAATCTCTTCGTATAGAAAGATAGCCACTAAGATGTAAATCTTGTAATATAAAACTAGTAATATATAAAGTTATCTTCTCAATATATCAATTATACATCAATTTTTTAAAAATCTAAGAAAAGAAAATTAAACTATTCTAAATATTTGATTCTTTTAGCGATCCCGGTCAGACATTCTCCCACAAGTATCTCACCATGACCAAGAATACACATCGCATCTGGTCTATTTATTCCTCCTTTAGGAAGGATGTATCTCAGAAATCGCCTGTCTCTGTCGAGAATGTGAATTTTTTCGCCAATATAATCTGCAACAAAGACATGGCCGGAAAGATCATTATCAACTGAACAGGGGAAAAAGTTACTATCTCTCCCTGCGTAAGAATATCGGAGTATTCCTAATCTATCAACAGCAATAGCCAACTTTTTATCCCAGTCACTTACAATGATGTCCCCGTTGACATTCTCAGTGATGTAATACGGGTTTGCGTACAAAGGCTGACAATGCGAGTCGTACTGGATTTCCTGAAGCACGGTACCGGTACTGCTGTATCGTACGACTTTGTGCTGATTTTGTTTATGGAGACATACCAGTAGATCACCAAAAACGGTGCTTGTGATGCCACAAGGATTCCAGTCGCCTGTTTTAAACATCGTAACCACAGTGTCCTCATCATCTACCTTTTTCACGGCATAATCGTTTCTATCAATGTACACTACTTGTTTTTTGTATATACATAAGTTATTGCCTTCGTCAGTAATGGTGACGGTGTGGTGAAGGTCTCCCATGAGATCAAACAACTTAAGTTCTTTGCTATGTCCTCCCATCCACACTCTGTTACTATTGGTAACAGCCATGGCATACAGACGACTTTCATCTTTTTCATTAGAAGGGAATCCGGGGTCTATAGAAGAAATAACTGTTGGTGTCTCTAAAACTTTTATTTTCGATAACTCGTTTTCTTTCAAAAAGTTTTCTGTGAGCGATGTCTTCAATTCCTGCATTTTGTCAATGTATACAAAATAGGTTTGCACGAGGGGTGCATCTATTTTACACTCATAGAATGTAGGAAAGGAATACTGTGTGAATTCGGTCAGTACTTCATGTTTTTCAACCAGTGGTATAAATGTCTGCATTTCTTTGACATCATGTGATTTCTGTAAACTTGTTGCTTTTCTGTCTATTTCATCCAAGTCTTTGATTATTTCTTCATACTCTGTTCCTTGTTTCTGAAGTAGAGTCTCGTGTTCTTTTTGCATATCATCCAGCTCCTGGTGAAGTTTCTTCACGGTCTTCTCGATTTCTTTGTGCCACTCTTTTCCCCGTGCTGTAACTTCATCTTTTTTCTGTTGGTAAATCGAGGATATCGAAGACACCATCTTTGTCGTGTGGTCCAAAATTGTTTCTAATTCATGTTTGAATGACTGTAGCCGTTTATTTTCCTTCGCATTAACTTTCAGAAGTTCTTCAATTTTATCGGACAGCTCGGACATTTCGTGCGATTTGTGTTTAATAGAAACGCACAGCATGCAAATCGAAACATTGCAGGTTTTACAATATGCACAACACTCATTTTTGGGATGGGATTCGCAAAAACAGGTGTCGTCATCATCTTTGCTGACATAATCTACGACGTCATGGCCGTTTCTAGATTTCACGCGCATATGTATCGGTAAACAGGTGTCACAGAGATTGATCCCACATCGCCTGCAGTAAAACGAGACTGGTGTCCCACACAGGTCGCAATCGACGATGTGTTGGCCTCGGTTTTCCTCCTCAGACGCCTTCGATAGTAACTGTAAAAATACCAACATTATTACGAAAATAGTTTCAAATGTATAATTGATTTCTACTTTCTATCATGATTTTTCATTCTTATTAATACCTCGCACCCCATCCCCACCCTCAATTGAAAGAGTATGGATATGCGCAATTTTTGATTGTAGAAAGTTGCAATTTTATCTTCAATGTTTACTAAACTTTACAGAGTTTTATTAATTAATTTTGTTAATTAATGCTAGCCTCCACAATACAGTAACAACGGGTGATTTGTTTTATACCTACCATTGTTATATTTTGAATAACATAACAGAAAATTTTTATAACGAGCAAATCTTAACTCTCTGAGCATGCTTTTATGGATATTTGAAACATAACAAAACGATCGTTACCAAATGTGAAGCAATCTTTCCGATTGATAATGCATTTGCAATATTACTAAAACCGATTTGGTTTGACTTTTCCGATCGCGTCGCGTTCAACTTTTTCAGCTACGTCATACATAAACAATACCCGCACCTTAACCACATTTTTTTATTGGTTGATTCAGCTTACCGCTGATTGGCTGCTGGTTAACAAAGACTAAATTATGCACGGACAGAACAACAACATGTCAGAGAATGAAAAATTCACATGGGTACTCGTGACCGAAATTGGGCTATTTTTCGAAAGTGTACACTTGTGATAAAACAATACATACGGTACATAACATATATAGCTGTAGCTCTGTGTATAAATTTTGGGTTAGAAAATATAAAGCTACAGTGCATACAATACTTACATGTACAAAAAAACTTTACGGCAGTTTGCCGCGTATAAAAAAAACACTATTTTTTAAAAATATTTACATCATACCATACCACATTTTGTGTAAATAATCCATTTAAATAATTCTTCATTTAGTTTACTTTATATAAAGCTACAGTGCATACAATACTTACATGTACAAAAAAACTTTACGGCATTACCTTTAACCGTACTCGGAAAGCGGATCAAGAACTGTATTTTTTATGTATGTAAACAAACCAGTGTGATCGGGGGTTCAGAGACAGGTAAAATAAAGAAATCTGCAGTAAATGGTTTGTGGATATTTTAGTATATATATTTACACCGAAAGTGATAGGCCAACAGAAAAGAAACGAATCGGACACTTGCCTAATGAAGACGCACATGTACAAACCTGTACTCTCCACTTCCGTCTCGTTCTTTCACACCATCGTTCAATACTTTTATTGACTGTCGATTGCCGATCGAAAGGTGTAGAAATCGAGGAATTCATACCTATCACTTTGACTGGCAAGTTAGTAGGTAATACATGTGCATTATACATTTACGGTATTTACATGAAATGAACGCTTAACACATGCAACTTTTAAATATTATATTTTTTATAACGCCGTACTCTGGACCGTAGCTTGAGGCTATGGTTTAACGCCCGTTTACACAGAGAGAGAGAGAGAGAGAGAGAGAGAGAGAGAGAGAGAGAGAGAGAGAGAGAGAGTTTAGCACAGAATTTAAACATACGGGATAGTCGATTTTGAATGAATAATATTGGGGGAAAATAAACTGTTCTGAGAAATCCTCCAGCTCTGGCATTGCATAAGTGTATACTGATAACTCGGCCTAAAAATAGGAGTTAACCAATCATATAGTTTTCACACCGGCGGCGTGTATAATTTATGCATGACGTAGCTGACAGAAATGATCGTGACGCTATAGGAAAAGTCAAACCAAATCGGTTTTGATAATAACACCATTTTTTTTGTAAAGGTATATTTTTCTTGCAAATAAATGTTGATTTAGAGCATTTAATATCATATAATCAAAAATATACAGTTATAGATATTCTGAAGTAGTGAAGAGAAGTATATTTTGGGTATATATCAAAGCTGTATTTGAATCCCAGTCTCACTGCTTTTTTATGTCCCTTTGCACATGTGCACAGGAAAGATCACAGTTAACATTAATTGACAACCAAGAAAGCATTTTCAGTGAGCAACTGTCAATACAAAGTTAGCAGCTAGCAGGTACCAGTTGGATGCATGTCGTATAAATAAGTATATCTTATTTTTTTTAACTACGTCATTCAGACATTGTGTAAAGTAGCGAGTCAAAACATGTCGTAAAACGTGAACGGAACACCCTGACTGTTCATTTTCTGACGATGATCATTGCTTAATAGTTCCTATAATATAATGCTCTGTTAATGCTAATCTCAATTTGTTAACATATTTTTGAGCTTCAAACGCAATATCTATGTGACACAAATATCATTATTATACTTTCATGTTACATACTGAAATCTGATTGGTTTAAACGCAGTTGGTTATCCGTTCTATTACACTCAGCGCTAGCAACACAACGGGTAACACAACGAATTGTTACATGCGTGTAAATGCGTAGAATTCACTTTAATTCTATTTAAGGACGTTGTTTACTCAGGGTTTGAGTTCTCAAATCCGGATTGTTAAGAAGTTCAATTTCATGAGTAAAATTTGTTTTAAATACAAAAAGCATTTATGAAATGAATTATTATTGACATAACAATCGATATGTTTACCAAATTATGGAATTAGGCTCTGACAAATTTTGACTTTTAGCAAAACAAAGGAAATTCGGGCTTAATTTTTCAGATTTTGTTTTCAACTGAAATATTTTTGGTAGTACTATAATATTTAAAGTAAAGATTTTATCTGTTAGTCAACATAATTTTGCATATTTTCTGTTGTTGCTTTTTCGTTTAGATAATCGTATGGCACACACTATAAAAATATTGAAAAATGCTTAAAAATGATAAAAGACACCATATCTCAAAATTTTGATCATTGACCTCATATACATTTTATGCCAGCAGAAAAAGGTCAATATACTTAGTTTAATACTATAAATATTTTAGCATTATCATCATTCAGTTTTTTGTTATATTGAATCAAAAATGGGTAGTAATTTGAAAACTGATAGAGGAAATTCGGACTCGAATATCTATAAAAATTTTGAATGAAAACATAATGCTTTGTATCCATTTAATGTCACTACCATTCATATACTGTATTTCATTTGTTAAAGAGTTAAGCAATTTGTATTATTTTCACAATTAAGAAAATCTCAATCATAGTGTAAAATTTTTATGGATTTTTCTTAAATTTTCAAAAAATATTCAATGGACATTAACTCAAAAAGTACGTCATTGACCTACTTTTTTGAAAGTGAAGAATACACTACTATGTAAGGTCTATAACACACAGTAGATGGTTTGTAATTATCATCAGTGGAATTTTTTTTCATTCTGAGTAAACGTCATCCTTAAAACCAGTAAAATTTTCTTTAAAAATAAGACAATCAGTATTATAAAATAAATAGTGCCTGTTTTGTAAGGGTAACTGTTGAAATTGACACCCGGAGAAACCATTCTCAACCGACTCAAAGCGGAGGTTGACAATGGTTTTCTCGGGGAGTCAATTTCAACAGTTAACCTCCCAAACAGGAACTATTTATATAATGTCAAACATGGCCTCGTTTATAACCATAAAAGTGATAATTTAACTATAAATTGTCAACATTGAACGTGTAAAACCGCCACTTGTTTATTTCATACCTATATCTTATTGTAATTAGCATAAAATACTACCTTATAAGTCGTTCTACAGGTCCTTTATTGATTCAGGATACAGGAAAGTAAGCAAAGAAGTAGGACGCCCTCCATAACGTCTATCGATCTACATTGCAAAATCTACTTTCGGTTTATACACTACTCACCCCTGCGAATGTTATTGTCATTTAAATTTTAGACCACGTGGGTTTATTTGACCCTTTCAGTTTCGCAGTAAAAACCGTGCCGCGTGTTTATAGTCTATTTTAGAGAATCTATGTACTTGTAGTCAAATATAAATTCTAGAGGTTTATTGATTTTTAAATTTTATCTTCATTAATTGGTGGATAAAATGTGTTCTAGAAATAAATGTGACAATACAAAAAATAGCTATTTTTCTGCTGTTGCGACAATTAACATGCGTGGTAGAGATCCCCCCATAGAATTAATTTTCGATCCGCGCCTGACCTAGTAATAACATCAATAGTGAAACAGACTGTACTATTTTATGCAGACTGTTCCTTGAAAATGGCTCGATATGCTATGTTTTTATGCAAAACATTCACCCATTATTTTTTTTAAAAAACATGGTATTGCACACCACAAGCATCAAACGTGACTATGGTTTTATTAAGCAACCCAATGTTTATATTATCACTCTACACGTGGTTGAACACGAACAATAACTCTGTTCTGAATATCATCGTTTAATTTAAAAAACCGCTAGACGGTGAAATACGACATACATCTTAAAGGATGTTGATGTTTTAACATAAATCAAAGTAGAATATGATATGAAAATCGACAAGTACTTTCGTATTTTGAGAATATTATCCGAACACTTATACTTCCGCTCGAAGTTTCACAGGAACTGAACAAATCTCGGTGAAGTCTCGTGAACTTTCATTCGAGCACCTCTGGATTTATTACATACTTAGCAACGATAAAGAAAAAATTCCGAACACATTCGCAGGGGTGTACTGCTTATCACGCTTACATCCAAGTTTGATAAGGATGTGAGACATTCTCTCTTCTTACCCAGATATACAGGTACATTCAATACTACAAGGCAATATCGGCATGGAAAAATTGGTTAAATTCTATTTATATATGCTGTCGATGCCAATGTTGTAATACGTGCAAGAATTTCATACATTGCTAAAGATCTACCCTCCTGGTTTCAGGTTTCAGTTTACAAACTCTGTCCATTATGCCATGATTATTCTTTCATTAATACGGATTTACTGAAACCAGAGAAATAAATATCGACAACCTAAGTTTTGGCAGTACATTCATTGTTTTCTTTTAAATGATATTTCAAAAAAATGATTTTGAAAATAATTGAACAGTGATTTGTTTACTTTGATTCAGACGTAGTAAATATTTTACGAACAGAATAACATTATTATTTGATCATTTTCTTTTTCGTCGTATGTGAATCAGGCAGTATTTTGTTTAAAAAATCAATTTGAATTTAATGATCAGTTAAATGTTTCTCAGACGAAAGGAACACAATGAAGAACGTTACATATAGAGGTACATGTACAAGACAGGTATTAAAAGCATGATAGGAAGTGGAAACAAATTAAAGAGAACTGAGAGTCTCATGGATTTTCGAAACACAACAGCACTTTATGTTGGCATAAGTTCGTTATATTTGTTTTCAATGTTTTACATCGTATTTTGTCATCAGATCCAAATATATTTGCACAATTTGGTCTTACATGTGCAGAAAAATATCATTAAATGTATTCCAGATATACTAGTATGATTTTTCACTTCACTCTACAATACAATGCTAGTCATGGGCTGTAGGTCTTACGGTATGTACAAAAATTGCATGTTTACAAAAAAAAATGAATTATAACCTTTCGTTAACTGATATACCTATCTATACTTCTTGATCAACTGGTAAATGTTGCTTTGTGCGCTCCCAAAATTATTTCTTTGGGAGATACAGACAAACAAACTAGAAACGTCATGATGTCAGTTTTCTTTCATGACAATTCACAAACTACATTATATATTCATGTTCTTCTTCCGAAGATTTTCAAATCTGCAAAGTAACGTACTATTAAAGGCGGTGCAGGTTTTTATGAATATGCATTCATTTGGCGAATTTTCTTTTTGTTAAGATTTTGAAAAATCCACTTTATTTTCAAATGAATATGAATATTTTGCCTGTTTTTAATTTGAAAAACTTAACTTTTTCATCACTCTATCGATAGATTAATCATTTTTTTTTTGCTAATTGTAGACATTCACGTCATGAATGGAAGTGATTATTATACTAAAGATATTGCAGTTAATTTTCTACTAAACCTCATTTTCGGAAAACCAGACAAAAGTATACATGTACAACAGGGTATACGCACACAAATGGGTAAAATGTATCAAATTTAATATTTTTATATCCGCCGATTTTTAATGATATATACTATACAATGACTTCAAAACCAAGATCTGTACGTACATACATATCTATAAACAATACTCTAGATATTCCAAACATACATATAAACGCATAAAGCATTATATACGAATAAATGAAGCTTTGCCGACAAACATTTATACTGAAAATGATACATTGTTAATGCCTTTATCTATAATTTAATCACTTTTCTGATACAAAGTCATTATCAAATCGCATACGCTCTTCTGTGTAAAGGCGAATCTCTCTCGGGGGCACGCAATACAAGCCTCACGTGCTCTACGTGAGACACGCCATGCTCTCTAGAGACTAGACGTACGATTATATGACGTCATTTTACGTCAGTTCGAGGTATTCGTGACGCAGCTATTACGTTTCCCGTCTACTCTCGCCGTCATCTCGGCGGATCTCGCTGCTTGAGCACTTGTTGTCATATATAATGTCATCTTCCAGGGGCACCACCTTCGGGGTGTCACGCGGCCGATTCCTGGGCAGGGAATTCATCACTATCACCTCGTGGGGTTTCATTCCCGGCGGATACATTACTGGACCTGGACCAAAGGGAACAGCAGTTTTAGCTCTTTTTTCCATTAACTTCTTTCTCCTTTTGGCTACAATTATTAAAATATGATCAATGCATCAATAAATCAATAGATATATTGATTTCGGTAGTTAAAAAGTTTCGGTTTTTTCCCGTCATGTATAACCGATTTTTTAGTTCTAGGGTATATGAAGACACATAACAATCAAACAATAGCAATCAATCAAAATTGATCGAATAATTTTTAATGATCAATGATTATAAACATGTAGTTTAGAACATAAGGCCATCAAGAAACATGTAAGATGAAAAAAGATCAAATTAATGTGTATTTTTTATTTGCATTATACCGTAATGGCGCCAAAATAGCACGAAATGACTGTCGATAGTTATTGTAAAGTTTGCTATAAACATATCAACATAGTATACCTGCTCTTTTCATATGTTTTATTTTCCTGTTCTTTTCTGATTTCAGTGCAATCATAATGATGACCCCCAACAATATCCAAAGCAGGGCGCATATCGCGGCCACAATCATGGGCCATAAATCGGAGGAGTACGTCATCTATGACCAAAAAACATCACAGAGTACTTATTGCATTCAACATTAACAAAAGAAACAAAAAGGGGCTTCTAACTTTCATTGGAACTCTTTAAAGAAAAGTTATAATTATTGATATCATACTTTTAATTGCCCTGACACAAACAAGTTATCTTGTGAAACTTCTTTTTGAAGTGCAATGAAGTGAGACAAATTTGCACCTTTACGCTATAATATGTGTAGACACGACGAGTCAATTATACCAATAAAGATTGCAATTGATGCATTTAGTGGAAAAGATGCACTGGGATTGCTTTCAGGCAAAAACGTCAACTACACACATTGTTTTCATTGCACATGTTTTACCGCATTTCTAGTAAAATACAGTGTATTTATACGTTTTATGAAACTGTTTGAATACTATGCATTAAATTGACCACAATAAACAAAATACAGATAAAAATATCTAGATATATTTTATGTTTTAAAAAAATTTTCCGTTGTTCGGTAGTTGAGTGTTGACCTTATGATAAAATGAAGCTTTGTAGACCCTCGTTATAAGATGTAACATTTTAAAAAAGTAAAAGCTGTGCGCCTTTGAAATTTGAAACACAAATAATGCTATCCTCAGGATTATTTTTCTTAATTTTTGAATAAATCGATTGAACCAATCTATATTTGTAATACTCCAAAAATATAACAAAATTTAGATGATGTAGAACATGATGTAATATGTACTTATCTAAATTACAAAGAAAATCGTAACATTTTTTAATCTGCTTCGAAGTGCAAAAATGAAAATTTCCTATATATTCCTATATTAAATGAACCTGTATTGTAAGATGGTTCCTAATATGAACCAGATCGTAGATTTTCTTGAATCTTCGCAAATATCCACTTGTAGTTTTTTACGCAGTAAAACCCAAATCGGCCTCCTTAAATATGAATATATATCAATATAAACAAATAAACATTCAAATAATTGTATTTCTTTTCTGTACCTTAGAACTGGACGCAGTGAACGCATACGGAGCCGTTGGGTTTTCTGCAGTGATGCCAGTCACTGCTTTCATCAGTGACGGTTCTGCCGTAATTTACGACACTGCTATCACGAATTAAATGTCGGAAACACATACGACACGACTTCCGGCACATTCACTGCGCCCCTTGAAGGAAGTTAGGTGTTCTTTATTAGTTTAGCATCAAATTGAAATCAAACAGAGACTTATTAATAATTATGAACAAGTGCTAATCAGATATAGGACGCGGAAAGGTTTTATCCATAATAAACTTTGATCCATTTTACTCTATAACTATAACTGATGGTTTAAATCACTGTGCTATATAACAGGAGGCCTGGCTTGAACTTTTCCACAACGATCAGTACGTGGTGGCTACCTATGGATACACTTCTGGGTCCTACGCCGACTCCGGAAACTCAGTCGTCCTTCACCTTAAGAAGGGGGATACCATCAAGGTGAAGGCCAGGCCCGGAACTGACGTAAAACTGTACGGGGACTCTGATGAGTATAACATGACTTTCTTTGGGGCCCTCCTTTCACCCACTGTTCATGGATCCGGAAGTGGTGCGTTTTTTGATTTATTTTCTTTGTATTCTTAATGATAATAAATGTCTTGATCAATGTTTTACTGTGGAATCATTAGAATTCGTGGTGGCTCAATTTTCGTGGTATTTGTGGGTAACCCTCCCCCACGAATTTAAATCCTCAACGAAAATAATTTTAGAAAGAGCTTTTTTGTTGCTGAATCAGTAACCGACGCATACACGAAATTACGTCCCCACAAATGAGCAAAAAAGTCATAATCCACGAAAATTGGCCCCCACGAATTTAAATGATTCCACAGCACTTTTAACAAGGCTCTAGTCTATCATTTTAAATACCAAAGAAGTCAACTAAATAACGTCACTTAATCTAGATGTATTTCCTGCTTCATTTTGTTTTAATTATTCACGGGACATAGTACACACCAAGAAATAGCATTCTCAGTTGGTCTCACCCATAATGAAGCTTCAACCAACGGCCCGAAAGTGGTGTTTGACCGAGTTTTCGTCAATCTAGGACAAGACTTTAACGTCAACACCGGCGTCTTCACGGCGTCAGTGGGAGGTCTCTACGCCTTCCACTACCACGCCCTTGCCCAGCAGGGACAGGAGGCATGGGTGGAGCTCTACCACAATTACATCTACGTCAACTCCCTCTATGGCCACACCTCCGGAAGTTACGGCCCTGGAAGTAACTCAGCCGTCCTGGAGCTGGTTGCAGGGGACACTTTGTATTTGGACATCAAGCACCATGACTCGTTCCTGTATGGGGGCGGGGATGAGGTCTACAGTACATTCTCTGGTTATTTCTTGTCACCCATTGACAGCCACCATCCCGTTGTTGGATAAACATTCTTAATAAATTTTTAGATAATTTATTTCAGCTCGGTTTTTTTGTGTTCTTTTTTCTACCAGGCTGAAGCTAGCAGCAACTAACAGCAGCCACTAAGACCGTAGAAGCTAGCAGTCAATAAGGAAATTCATCAAAGTACTGAGAGTACTCGAACGAAAATTTTTATTTTACTTAATTATCGACATATTTTAATTAATATCAAAATGATTAATGCTCAATAATTTGTACGAGCATTGGCGACTTCCGAAGCAGTAAAGCTCGACTGGATAAGATATTTAAATGCTTCTATGTTGGATAGAAATGAAATACGTCTATACGGGTCATAAGTTATGAAAATAATGTTATCCTAAGAGGTGTCTTATTGATACAAATAGAAAAACTATATACATCGTATAAAGTGATATGCAAACGTATTATAATATAAAAGACATGATAAAATAAAGTAAATTAAAAGGCATAAAATGATACAAAAACAATAAAAACCCAAAGCTAATCCAGTGTGCAAAATAATTTGTTTACATCAAAGTTGAAAATGTGTGTTTAAAAATTTAGCCTCGGGCCTTTTCATTCCCCGGAAACAGCATCAATCGAAAATTAAAAAGACATCGTATTATTACGAATATGAGACAATAGAACAACCAGCATAGGGATTTTATTCTCATAAAAAAATTATCATATGTTGCAGTCAAAAACAGCGAAAATCATCAGGTGAAATTGGGATTATTTTGTCTCAGCCATGTTTTAACGTGAACCTTCGAAGAATACAACAATGACAACGAAAAGGGTCGGTTTTGCTCACCCGAACTTTGTCATATTTTAGCATTTCACAATGATATAGGCGGGTCATTATCTCTTTTATCTTTGAAGTGTGCATTAAACGGATACCAGGGCAGTGTAGGGGACCTATAGGGCTATTATTTCCCGGTCTTAAATTTGAGCTGTAGGGGTACCACGAAGTGGCTCCCAGGTGTTCTGGCTCATTTCAGGGGTTTATATCTCACTTGAGATTGACCACAAGAACATGGTTACGCTAGGATTAGGTAGAGGGTCTCAGGAGGTATTCATAATAAGCATTATAGGGCACCTATGACCCCTGCAAGGGTCCAGTAAACTCACCCGAACTTTGTCATATTTTAGCATTTCACAATGGTATAGGGGTTAAAAGTGGTCTATTATCTTCCTTATCTTTGAAGTGTGCATCAAACAATTAAAAGGGTAGTATAGGGGACATATGGGATTGGCCACAAGAACTTGGTAACGCTAGGACTAGGTAGAGGACCTCAAGAGGTATTCATAATAAGCGTTAGATGGCACCTATGACCCCTACAAGGGAAATAATAGCCCCATATGCCCCCTACACTACCCTGTTATTCATTTGATGCACACTTCAAAGATAAGGAAGATAATGGACCACTTTTATCCCCTATATCATTGTGAAATGCTTAAATATGACGAAGTTCTGGTAAGCTTAACCGACCCTTTTCACTGTCAATGTTGTATTCGAAGGTTATCCCAATTTCACCTGATGATTTTCGCTGTTTTTGACTGCGACATATAATAATTTTCTTATGAAAATAAAATCCCAATGCTGGGTGTTCTACTGTCTTATATTCGTAATAATACGATGTCTTTTTAATTTTCGATTGATGTTGTTTCCGGGGGAGTTAAAAGGCCCGAGAATAAATTTTTAAACACGTACATGTTCAACTTTGATGTAAACAAATTATTTTGCACACTGGGTTGGTTTAGGGTTTTTATTGTATTTGTATCGTTTTATGCCTTTTAATTTACTTTATTTTATCATGTCTTTTATATTATAATACGTTTGCATATCACTTTATACGATGCATATAGTTTTTCTATTTGTATCAATAAGACACCACTTAGGATAACATTATTTTCATAACTTATGACCCGTATAGACGTATTTCATTTCTATCCAACATAGAAGCATTTAAATATCTTATCCAGGCGAGCTTTACTGCTTCGGAAGTCGTCAATGCTCGTACAAATTATTGATCATTAAACGTTTTGATATTAATTAAAATATGTCGATAATTAAGTGAAATATAATTTTTCTGTTCGAGTACTCTCAGTACTTTGATTAATTTCCTTATTGGCTGCTAGCTTCTACGGGCTTAGTGGCTGCTGTTAGTGGCGGCTAGCTTCAGTCTGGTCTTTTTTCTGTTATGTTTTTACTCTAGTGTCGCATATTTCTTTCTTTCTTTTAGTACACCTTATGACTTATCAGTCCTCTTTTCTCTTATAAAAATTGTGTTTTATATTTTTTTACAATGAAATGTACATTATAAAAAGACTTTAAAAAATAATAGTATAACTAAGGGGCAGTTTTTTAAAAGTATATGTATTATCTTAAACAAAAAGATGTTCAATATGCTGGGAAATATTTACACTATGCGATTTTATTTTCTGTGTGCTAAGACAGAATTTTCAAAATAGTATGTTTTAAAAATTGCAATACAAATTACTATATCTAGCATACAGTGAATGATGTCAAACCTATGTTGGAAAGGCCCTGTTTTAGATTTTGAAGACTTTTTACTTATGACTAACTTATGTCTTTCTACTATGACTAACCATGCGTATTTCCAGCAAAGATTACTTAAGAAATCTGCATGGTCGTAGTCATTTTTAGACTCTATTATTCTCCTTTAAGGAAAGAGTATTTTCTTGTTTTCGACTTGTCAAACGTAAAATTAATTAATTTTCCATTAAATCTAGATGAAAGAAAATTAAAATAGTATATTTTTCTTTCTTTTTTTCTCCATTAAGGACTATATTTTGGCGGAATATTGGCGTAGGAAAATATCACATGTTTCACAATTCAGAATTGATGTAGATTAATGAGTCTGTTTAGCATTTTTAAAATAATTACATTAATTTTTGATTTTTTGACTAATGTGAACTATTGATACGATACTTGGGTTTGAGAATTTGTTTTTAAAATAAAATTTGCCTATCAAATTACATTTTATAAGCGTTTTAAAGCACCCATTCTATACATTGATTTGTTTGAAAAAGATCACTAATACAAGTTTTTCTCTTTTATCAAATGGTCAATATATTAGCTTTTCTGTCAATTTATATCTTTATATGAAGTCTTTATGATACGTAAAATTAAGAAATATTTTAATATTGGGAGCATAAAAAAATAATCAAAATATCTCCCAAAATTTCAGAAAAATTAGAGGAAATGCGGGCTAAGCAATATCGATTTTAGTTTCAATATTTATTCCCATTTAATTAGAAGTATAAGCTGATAGACATTCGGATATTCGATCATTTCATTAAAGAATAGAATCTTGATATCTTAACCAAGAAGGTCAAATTTTATTAAACTGATAGAATGATTTGGTTATATGATCTATTTTATTGTGTCAAAATTTGCCTTAGCCTTTTTTGATTGCATTCAGAAAGTCTCGGTCGATTACATAGAATTTGATGCAGGGGCCGTACTCGTTTAGGTTTTCCAATTAGTCCATAATATTATTGGTACGCATGCGCTAAGACATTGTGCTTACTATGAAATTTTACAAATATTTTAATGTGTACGTGTGACATTTTATAAATAGTGCCTATTTGGGAGTGTAACTGTTAAAATTGACACCCCGAAAAAACCATTGTCAACCGACGCGAAGCGGAGGTTGACAATGGTTTTCTTGGGGTGTCAATTTCAACAGTTACCCTCCCAAACAGCACTATTTATTTATATATTATACTGAATGTCTTATTTTTAAAGAAAATTTTACTGCTTTTATATAGTAGTTTATTATGGTTTGTTTGGTATGGAAGGGAATTACCGCCAAAAGTCTATGTATCTTGATTTTATTGTAACTTATTATGCTTACTTCCTTATTCTTCGGTATATTTATATAATATATAAACAACTTGTATTCGTCTTTATTGAAAGTGCTTTATGGTTAGCATGATTGAATTCATGTTTGTAACAAGAATAGAAGTAAGAATTTACAGAAGAGGATATTTCAACACAGAATTAAGCAAACCATACAGAATAAAAGAGAATCAAAGTGAAATTGGATAAGCATGAATATGAAAACAATAAAGTGGCATGCAAGTGTAAATTTACTGAAGAATAAAGAAGTAAGCATAATAAGAATAAAAGCAAGATACATAGACTTTTGGCGGTAATTCCCTTCCATAGTTTGGGAGGGTAACAGTTGAAATTGACACCCCTCGAAAACCATTGTCAACCTCCGCTTCGCGTCGGTTGACAATGGTTTCCTCGGGGTGTCAATTTCAACTGTTACCCTCCCAAACAGGCACTATATATATAATGTTAATATTCATTTATTACTTAAAATGTCTAAATGTTTTAATAATACTATAAAGATCACCATTTCCGCCTTTGTCAAATACAAAAATAGCCATTTTCTGACAAATCTGGGAAATTTGGCATACAAAAATCAACTTTGATAAGACCCCTGGAACAAACCAGGAGGTAAAAGGGTTTTTTTTATTTGACCATTTGATGCCTTTTAGCAATAACTTTAATATATAGAACAGAAAAAGAAATCCCTATGGCAGAAGTTTTTCAAAAAATGTAAAAACTTTGAATTTTGTTAATTTCCTCTGTTAAAAATTAACAAAGAAGATGGGTTGATAAGGCGTGTAAAATGCCCATACACAGTTGGACAAGCTAGTAAAAAATTAAAATATCAATAAATCTTTTTTTTTTTTTAATCATTTAAAACAAATATAATATATTCGACATATCATTGATTTTAAACCTATAAATATGTTCAATACTTAAGATATGTTGACTCAAACAGGCGTATACGTATCCAAACCTGCAAAAAGTGCCAATTTTTAGAACTCTTAGGCATTGCTGTCATAGAGTGGGCCTTGGCTCCATATTTTTCATCAGAGTCTAATTACGGTATAATGGAAAACAAACCGATTTCAATCAACAAAAACGCGGAGAGATGAACCACTATACATTAAAAATATTGTTTTGTATTCCAACAATTGAACGTTTTGAAAAAATAATACAAGTCCGTGAATTCGTAGCCAAAGTGACACATAATATTGAAAGTGCCTAATTTGTTGTGTCTGAAATGGTTCGACATAAGCTATATCTAGGGATTTTATGATATGGGTTCGATACCACCAAAATTTCAGGCAATATTTTTTTTTCCTATTTGGTGTTAAATATATTAAAAACTGAATACAGTTAGAAATTGTGCCTTGGCAAACTCGTATTATAATATATTTGAATAGATTTAATTGGGACAAAATAAATTCAAAATTGTATTTCACGACTAAACCGAATGGGCATATACGCCATCTTATTCCCCCATCTTCTTTGAGATAACCCCTTAAACAAACGGTATGATAAATGTCTTATCTTTTTATTTTAAAATATAATTACATCAGTAGAAATTCATGTAAAAAATGTCATTCAATAATCTAGAGCAGAACAAATTAGACCCGGCCTCGTTAAAGGGCACCTGCACCAAAAACTTTAACCTGCTCCAAAAAACTTATCCTACTTCAGCATCTGAAATTCATGGCAGATTCAGCATCCAAGTCTTTTAAGTCCATAAGTAGGTCCAGATGCATCATATATGCAAGTTTGGTGAGGATAGGACAAGTCATAACTTGGATACAGAACCTGCAACAATTTCTTTATATCTATATGTATACCAAATTTCATGTTATTTGTACAGAGCCATTCGTTGAATTCTACAAAGAAATTTTCTACAACCTTGACATTTGCTCTGAAAACTTTGTTTTATATTATCATTACACCTATTTCACTCCTAAAAGCCACAAAAGTATGCCTACATGTAACTAAATGTATGCGTTCGAAGATAAAATAAGATTTTTTTGGGGTTATTTTTGGCATATTTAAAACAATATGAAACAATAGAAACGTGGTATCTTTACTATTTCAAGTACTTAATTTTTTTTGCATTTCCAGTCCAACCCTCTCCCACTATCATCTCGCCGTGTCCCATGATACACAAGGCACGAGGGCTTTTAATTCCCTCTCTAGGAATGATGTATCTCAGGAATTGTCCGTCTCTGTCCAGCAGGTGAATTTTGTCCCCACGATAATCTGCAATTATGACGTGACCAAACGAATCATGAACGACTGCACTTGCAAAAAATATATTCTCCTCTTTTGAGTACGAAAATCGTAATATCCCTAATCTATTGACAGCAATGACTGAGTTTTTCTTCCAGTCAGTTACAATGATGTCTCCGTTGACATTCTCAGTTATGTAATATGGACTTGAATATATTGGTTGACACAGCGAGTCGTACTGGATTTCCTGGAGAACGCCACCGGTACTGCTGTATCGGACGACTTTGGACTGATTATCTTTATATAGACATACCAGAAGGTCACCAGACGCTGTGCTTGTGATGCCACGAGGATTCCAGTCCCCTGTGGTAAATATCGTAACGTCATTGTTGGAGTTAGATATTATTTTCACGGCTCTCTTGTTCTCATCAATATAACCTACTTGTTTGTTGAGCATATAAATAAACGAGCCGACGTAAGTAATGCTGACCGTTCGATGAAGGTGTCCTTGGAGATCGAACAGCTTCAGTTCTTTGGTATTTCCTCCCATCCACACTTTGTTGTCGTCGGTATAGGCTATATCAAAAAGACGATTACTAATTCCATATGCAGGGAACCCGGTATCTAAAACTGATATAACTGTTGGTATCTCAAAAAATTTTGTCTCAGTAAATTCGTTTACCTTCAATTTCTTTTTGGTAAACGATATCTTATTTTCTTGCACTTGTTTATTTATAACGTAACCAAAATGTGATTGCAAATAATCTGCATCTATTTTACCTTCACAGAACGTTGGAAACGAATACTGTGTGAACTCTGACAATGTTTTTTGTTTCTCAATCATTGGTATGAATGTCTGCATTTCTTTGACATCGTTTGATTTCTGTAAACTTGTTGCTCTTCTGTTTATTTGATCCAAGTTTTTAAGTATTCCTTTATACTCTGTCTCTTGTTTCTTAAGTAGTGCCTCGTGTTCCTTTTGCATGTCGTCCAGTTCCTGATGAAGTTTCTTCACGGTCTTCTCGATCTCTTTGTGCCACTCTTCTCCCCGTGCTGTAACTTCATCTTTCTTCTGTTTGTAAATCGAGGATATCGAAGACACCATCTTTGTCGTGTGATCCAAAATAGATTCTAATTCATGTTTGAATGACTGAAGTCTTTCATTTTCCTTCGCAATAACTTTCAGAAGTTCTTCAATTTTATCAGATAGCTCGGACATTTCGTGCGATTTGTGTTTAATAGAAACGCACAGCATGCAAATCGAAACATTGCAAGTTTTACAGTATGCAGAACACTCATTTTTGGGATGGGATTCGCAAAAACAGGTGTCGTCATCATCTTTGCTGACATAATCTACGACGTCATGGCCGTTTTTAGATTTCACGCGCATATGTATCGGTAAACAGCTGTCACAGAGATTGACCCCACATCGCCTGCAGTAAAACGAGACGGGTGTCTCACACAGGTCGCATTCGACGATGTGTTGGCCTTGGTTTTCCTCCTCAGACGCCATCGATTGTAACTGTAAATAAAATGTATAAATGATTGCTACTTTCTATCATGATTTTCATTCTTATTAATATTCCGCACCCCATCCCAATCCCCACCCTTAATTGAAAGAATATGAATATGCTTAATTTTTGATTGTAGAAAGTTGCAATTTTATCTTAAAAGTTTACTAAACCTTACAGAGTTTTATTATATAATTTTGTTAATTAATGCTAGCCTTCATAATTTAGTTACAACGGATGATTTGTTTTATACCTACCAATGTTATATTTTGAATAACATAACAGAAATATTTTTATAAAAAGCAAATCTTAACTCTTTGAGCATGCTTTAATGGATATTTGAAACATTAACAAAACGATAGTTACCAAATATGAAGCAATCTTTCCGATTGATATTGCATTTGCAATAACACCATTTTTTTGTAAAGGTATATTTTTCTTGCACCCGAATAAACGTTGATTTAGAGCATTTAATATCATATAATCAAACATATACAGTTATAGATATTCTAAAGTAGTGAAAAGAAATATATTTGGGGTATATATCAAAGCTGTATTTGAATCCCAGTCTCACTGCTTTTATTATGTCCCTTTGCACATGAGCACAGGGAAGAACACAGTTAAACATTAACTGACAACCAGGTAAGCATTTTCAGTGAGCAACTGTCAGTACACAGTTAGCAGCTCGCAGGTACTAGTTTGCTGCATGTCGTATAAATAACTTTATTCAGAGTATATCTTAGTATTTTTACTACGTCATTCAGACATTGTGTAAAGAAGCGAGTCAAAACATGTCGTAAAACGTGCAGGGAACACCCTGACTGTTAAATTTCATTTTCTGACGATGATCATTGCTTAATAGTTCCTATAATACAATGCTCTTTTAATGTTAATCTCTATTTGTTACCCTATTTTTGAGCGTCAAACGCAATATCTACGTGACACAAATATCAATGTCAAACATGACCTCGTTTATACCTCAGCTAGGACATTCATAAAAAATGATCATTTAACTATAAATTGATAACATTGAACATGAAAACCGCCACTTGTTTATTTCATACCTATATCTTATTATAATTAGCATAAAATACTACCGTATATGTCGTTCTATATGTCCTTAATTGATTCAGGATACAGGAAAGTTAGCAAAGAAGTAGGACGCCCTCCATAACGTCTATCGATCCAAACACATTCACATTGCAAAATCTACTTTCGGTTTATACAGCGGTCGTTTTACACACTACTTATCACGCTTTTAAGTCCGATATCCAAGTTTGATAAGAAGGTTAGAAATCATCTCTTTTTGTCCAGATATACAGGTACATTCAATACTATAAGGCAATATCGACATGGAAAAATTGGTTAAATTCTATTTATATACATGTAACCTATCGATGCCAATGTTGTAAACTGTACGTGCAAGAATTTTATACATGGCTAAATATCTACCCTCCTGGTTTTAGGTTTCAGTTCACAAACGAAACATTTTATGTCTGTCCATTATGCCATAATTATTCTTTCATTGATAAGGATTTACTGAAAGCAGAGAAATAAAGATCGACAACCTAGGTCTTTGCAGTACATTGTTTAATTTTAAATAATATTTCAAAAATATTTTTGAAAAATAATTGAACAGCGATTTGTTTACTTTGATTCAGACGTAGTAAATATTTAACGAACAGAATAACATTTTTATTCGATTTTTTTTTCGTCATATATGAATAAGGCAGTGTTTTGTTTAAAAAATCAATTTGAATTTAATATTAATGATCAGTTAAATGTCTCTCAGACGAAGGGAACCATTTGTGACCCTCAGAAAATGTACAAGTTGATCGGTATTCGTTTTACAAAATTTATTGAAACTCCGCAACTTATTACAATATTCCGCGAGATCGGTAGTCGGTGGTATGAGCGCCTTGACCGTCGCTCTCCAACTGCCGAAT
The DNA here is from genome assembly GCA_015776775.1 of Magallana hongkongensis. Taxonomy (NCBI): domain Eukaryota; kingdom Metazoa; phylum Mollusca; class Bivalvia; order Ostreida; family Ostreidae; genus Magallana; species Magallana hongkongensis. The sequence goes on from CM027470.1 coordinate 34,890,577, forward strand.
AATTAAACATGACCAACAATTACTTATAGATAACAAAACACAGTTTTAACAATAGAGAATAATAGGAAAGTAAATATTAAGAGTTACTTCAACTAACGGATTACTTAGATAAACTGTGAGTCAATTAAGGGTGTCCGGATCAAAGTCACTTAACGTGAGTGACAAGGGAAAATGTGACATGTCCAAGGGGTACATTTCACACGGTGGTAGTTCCATGGATTTTCGAAACACAGCAGCACTTTGTGTTTGCATAAATTCGTAATTTTTTTTCAATAGCTCTACATCGTATTTTGTCATCAGATCTAAATATATTTGCACAATTTGGTCTTACATGTGAAGAAAAATATCATTAAATGTTTTCCAGATATAATAGTATAATAATATGATGTTTTACTGCACTCTAGAATATAATGCTAGTCATGGGTTGTAGGTCTTACAGTATTGTACAAAAAGTGCATGTTTACAAATAAAATGCATTATAGCCTTTCGTTAACTGATATACCTATCTATACTTCTTGATCAACTAGTAAATGTTGCTTTGTTCGCACCCTACATTATTTCTTTAGGAGATACAAACAAACAAACGTCATGTATCAGTTTTCTTTCACGACAATTCACAAACTACATTATATACTCATGTTCTTCTTCAGAATATTTTCAAATCTGCAAAGTAGCGTACTATTAAAGGCGGTGCAGGTTTTTATGAATATGCATTTATTTGGCGAATTTTCTTTTTGATAAGATTTTGAAAAATCCACTTTATTTTCAAATGAATATTTTGCCTGTTTTTAATTTGAAAAACTTAACTTTTTCATCACTCTATTGATAGATTAATTTTTTTTTTTAGTTGTAGAGATTCACGTCATGAATGGAAGTGATTCATATACTAACGATACTGCACTTAATTTTCTACTAAACCTCATTTTCAGAATACCAGACAAAAGTATACAACAGGATATAACGCACACAAATGGGTAAAACGTATCAAATTTAATATTTTGATATCAGCCGATTTTTATTAATATATACTATGTATACAATGACTTCAAAATCAAGATCTGTACGTACATACATATATATCTATAAACAATACTCTAGATATTCCAAACATACATTAAACGCATAAAGCATTATATACGAATAAATGAAGCTTTGCCGACATACATTTATACTGAAAATGATACATTGTTAATGCCTTTATCTATAATTTAACCACTTTTCTGATACAAAGTCATTATCAAATCGCATACGCTCTTCTGTGTTAAGGCGAATCTCTCTCAGGGGCACGCATTACAAGCCTCACGTGCTGCACGTGAGACACGCCATGCTCTCTAGAGACTAGACCTACGATTATATAACGTCATTTTACGTCAGTTCGAGGTATTTGTGACGCAGCTATTATGTTTCCAGTCTATTCTCGCCGTCATCTCGGCGGATCTCGCTGCTTGAGCGCTTGTTGTCATATATAATGTCATCTTCCAGGGGCACCACCTTCGGGGTGTCACGCGGCCGATTCCTGGGCAGGGAATTCATCACTATCACCTCTTGAGGTTTCATTCCCGGCGGATACATTATTGGACCTGGACCAAAAGGAACGGCAGTTTTAGCTCTTTTTTCCATTAGCTTCTTTCTCATTTTGGCTACAATTATTAAATTTGATCAATGCATCAATAAATGAATAGATATATTGATTTCGGTAGTTAAGAAGTCTCGTTTTTTCTGTCATGTATAACCGATTTCTAGTTCAAGGGTATATGAAGACACATAAGAAACAAACAATAGCAATATTATAAACATGTAGCTTAGAACATAAGGCCATCAAGGAACATGAAAGATGAAAAAAAAAAGATCAAATTAATGTGCAATTCTTATTTGCATTATCCCGTAATGGCGCCAAAATAGCACGAAAATGACTGCCAATAGTTATTGTAAAGTTTGTTTTAAAAATACTTGCTATAAACATATCAACAAAGAATACCTGCTCTTTTCATATGTTTTATTTTCCTGTTCTTTTCTGATTTCAGTGCAATCATAATGATGACCCCAACAATATCCAAAGCAGGGCGCATATCGCGGCCACAATCATGGGCCATAAATCGGAGGAGTACGTCATCTATGACCAAAAAACATCACAGAGTAAGTATTGCATTCAACAGTAAAGACAGGCACTCTTCAGTGACAATCTAATGCGTTGAGAACAAACCCTTTAACAAAAGAAACAAAAAGAGGCTTTGAACTTTCATTGGAACTCTTTAAAGAAAAGTTATAATTATTGATATCATACTTTATATTGCCCTGACACAAACAAGTTATTTTGTGAAACTTCTATTGTAAGTGCAATGATGTGAGACAATGTTGCACCTTTACGCTATAATAAGCGTAGACACGACGAGTCAATTATACCAATAAAGATTGCAAATGATGCATCTAGTAGAAAAGATGCACTGGGATTGCTTTCAGGCAAAAACTTCAACTACACACAAGCTATATTTTCTCAAACCAGTAAAGCGTGCAATTGTGTTTGTGATATGGATAAAAGTCTGTAGAAAAATGTTGAATTTGACATGACAGCAAATTTTGAAAATATGCAAATTAGGAAAGGTATACAAATACGTGGTTATGTACTTTGCTATTATGTACTATAAGAAACAACAATCGTTTGTATTTTAAAACTGGGCTGGGTTTTGAGTAAGTCAGCAATGTAATGTTAAGTATGTCCTATGCTGTGCTGCAGATGTTACCAATATGACAACGAGCACATGTACAATGATCTTAATTTGCAGTCAAAACAACGGCTTACTTAATGAAAATGTAAGAAGATAAAATAAGTTCTATCATACTTTAGTATTATTTTTAATCCGTGGCTTGACCAAGAACGCAGTTCACTATTTAATTGCATATAAGCCCGATTCTCAAAAACTATGGATAACTGCATCACCATATTTTCATTGTGGTAGTGTTATACGAGTAGTAGATGACCCTGAAAATTTCGGGCCCCAAATATGAATTCTAAATTTTGAATTGCGAACTGCGTTCTGGAACGCAGTTCACTATTCAACTGCGAAAAAGCAAAAATCTCAAAAAATAAAGAAGACCACTTCACAAAATTTTCATGGTGGCAGTGGTATACCCCCAGTAAATGCCCCTAAAAAATGAAAGAATGAATTTTAAAAAACCTTATCATATTCTGTTACGTATTGATGTGACAATGTTCTCTTGTCTTCTATATATCGACTAATTGTTACCTAGTGGTTCATACACAAGACCTTGGTAACACTCAGACACTGACTGCATTCACCAAAGGGCAGACTGCCAACCTCCACTTGACCAAGGGTGAGAAAATCCCGTTCAACAAAAGAATCACAGAGTTCGGATCGAACTGCGACGCTGATGGATCTTTTGTGTGCCAGACTCCTGGTCTCTACCTTTTATGGTTTGACTGAACAAAATTGGGAGCTGTGGCTTGAAATGATGAAAAATGACCGATTAATTGCTTCAGGTGAGTTGTCAGAGCCTTGTGAAACAATTTACATTTCTCTTCATTGTTCTTTCCTTTAAATTGTGACTTTGATTGTCGTGTATTTGTTTCAGTTTATGCATACACGTATGCTGACTACGCTGATGCCGGAAATGCCGCCATTTTGCATTTGAATGTCGGTGACAAAGTTTACTTGAAGGCCCACGACGACTACGACCAGACCTTTTTTGGACAGGGAGACCAGATTTCACTACTTTCTCTGGGGAACTTTTGTATACGGATAATGTCGGCTATTACCATTTTGTCCACACCCCCCCCCCTTCAAACTAAATTGATACTTTTATCATATTATTTTGAAAAAATGGCTCGACACTAAGTTTTTATGCAAAACATTCACCCATTAATTTTTTAAAAACATGGTATTGCACACCACAAGCATCAAACATGGCTATGATTTTATTAAGCAACCCAATGTTTTTATTATCCACCACTCTACACGTGGTTGAACACGAACGATAACTCTGTTCTGAATATCATCGTTTAATTTAAAAAACCGCTTGATGGTGAAATAAGGCATAATTCTTAAAAGATGTTGATGTTTTAACATAAATCCAAGTAGAATTTGATATGAAAATCAACCAGTACTTACGTATTTTGAGAATATTATCCGAACACTTATACTTCCGCTCGAAATTTCACAGGAACTGAACAAATCTCGGTGAAGTCTCGTGAACTTTCATTCGAGCTTCTCTGGATTTATTACATACTTAGCAACGATAAAGATAACATTCCGAACACATTCGCAGGGGTGAATTTGTTATCGTCAGTAGCGGCTATTTCCAACAGACGATTAGCATTTTTATCAGCTGAAAACCCAGTGTCTATAACATACTGAATTGTTGGAACCATTATAATTTTTCAACCCGGCAATTCACTCTCATTTAATTTTTTACCTAGGAGAGACATCTTTTTTCCTGCTCTTTTTCAATGTATCCGAAATGCGTTTGCATTGGGTCTTCATCTATTTTATATTCATAGAAAGACGGAAACAATATTGTATAAACTGTATAAATACAAGAGAGAGAATAAGTCTTTGCCTATATTTGTTTCCAAATTCTTCCTTAGAGATGGCATGCAAAATGGCAATTGATGGATGCACCAGTGATATTTGCTTGCCGGATACTTGGTATCTAGACTGTGAGAAACAGTTGAATTGAAAAAACGGAAAAGACTCCTTCGCCAAGAGCATTATGCCAAGGGGCCTTATTAATAGAGGCATGTCGATTTGTGTGACAAATTAAAACAAATGGAACTTGCACAAACAGTTGCATAGATGGCTATAATATGAAAAATTATTGTCTCAAAGATATTACCGAATGGAATAGGTGATAAAACCTTTTCAAAAAGTAAAATCATCTATCTGAATAATTAGGTGATTCCATCTATTCAAACTCAAAGAGTGATACCTGTATCATTTTTTCAAATATGTGATATCCCTTGTTCAAATCACAAGATAAATAGGTGATTGATGGGTGATAATACCTATTCTAATAAATGCTATCACTTTTTGAATATGTGATATCACTGATATAATAATTACAATGAATGCCAAATCAGTCCGTCATATTGAATAATTAAAACATTATCACTTTCATTTGACAATGATATACTAAAGCATTATGGATGGCAGTTACACAGTGTATGTGCGGACTGTTTGGTTTTATTGAATAATTAAGATTCGATTTATGAGAAACAATATGAAAAACAAATTAGTAATGAAGGAGAGAGCACGACGAGTAAAGCGAGGAATGTCTAATATTACGTATAATAAACAGATTGACGGATGGTTGTGGCATAACATAAGTATGTCATAAACTTCTTCTTTTGTTCTAAATAGAAAAAGTCATGTTCAAATTCAAAACAGTTTTGCAATAAAACGCAATTACTATTGCGTTAAAACCCAATACCTTTTACAATTAAACGCAACGATTATTGCGTTTAATCGCAAAATCATTGCGTTTATTCGCAAAAACATTTGCGTTTATTTGCAAAACATAATTGCATTTAAACGCAATATTACCTTTGCGTTTAAACGCAATAATTTTTTGCATTTAAACGCAATACTTTTGCGTTTAAACGCAAAACTTTGCGTTTAAACGCAAATCTTTGAGTTAAAACGCAATGTTCTTTGCGTTTAAACGCAATAGCTATTGCGTTTAATCGCAATCTTTTGCGTTTAAACGCAAAAGATATTGCGATTTAACGCAAAAGATTGCGATTAAACGCAATCATTATTGCTTTTAAACGTAATAGAAAATATTCTTTCTGCTAAGCTGGCCTCAATGAGCTTCCGTAGAATACTCTTGGCTAGCGGGGATAAAATACTTTAAAACTAAAAAAACAAAACAGTGAAACTGGGTGGCACCTTATCACAATTTCATCTACGTTATTCCTCTATGGCCACACCTCCGGAAGTTACGACCGGAAGTAACTCCACCGTCGTGGAAGAGGTGGCCGAGGACACTGTGCCTATGGACATTAAAAAACCACACGTCGTTATTGAGACCTTAAAGTTGTGTTTGTTTAATTGTCAGGAAACAAAATACAACTATTTAAATATAAACAATTAAAAGTTTAACCTTCAAATATAAACAATACACATTATTTAATTCACGAAATAGAAAATTAAGCGTCTTCTCATGATTTCGTCTCCTTGAGATCAATCAACATTTACTGTGAGGCTGCCTGTTCCTTTTTCATGAATAATTATAACGAACATGTACACCCCTGCGAATGTGTTCGGAATGTTTTCTTTATCGTTGCTAAGTCGGAATAAATCCAGAGGTGCTCGAATGAAAGTTCACGAGACTTCACCGAGATATTTGTTCAGTTCCTGTGAAATTTCGAGCGGAAGTATAAGTATTCGGATAATATTCTCAAAATACGTAAGTACTGGTCGATTTTCATATCATATCATATCATACTTTGATTTATGTTAAAACATCAACATCTTTTAAGATATATGTCGTATTGCACCATCTAGTGGTTATTGTCATTCCTCAACATTATATAACTTTTTCCAGGAATTTGTTAATGGTTTACTACAACTTTGACAAGCTTTCTTGCAAAAAATTAGGATACCTTACCAGGCATTTCTGGAAAATACTAGACTTTGCAATCTCCTATATATTCTTCTTGAAAATACACTTGAATTGCTGATATAAAAACAAATAAATATACAGCACAGCGGCCGGGCTTTGAACTCACATCTTCTATAACCTACGCTCCTGACAGTGAGTGGCCACGGCTCTATCCACTCGGCCATCTAGACATACATCCATAGACAAGTAAATTCTAATCATTTAAAAGATAAATATAAAAACAATAATTTTATTGGAACTCATTACGAGGAGATACAAAAAAGATGCTCGAGGAACGTGTCGTATAACCTTAAACGATGATATTCAGAACAGAGTTATCGTTCGTGTTCAACCACGTGTAGAGTGGTTGATAATATAAACATTGGGCTGCTTAATAAAATCATAGCCATGTTTGATGCTTGAGGTGTGCAAAACCATGTTTTAAAAAAAATAATGGGTGAATGTTTTGCATAAAAACTTAGTATATCGAGCCATTTTCAAGGAACATTCTGCATAAAATAGTATAGTCTGTTTCACTATTGATGTTATTACTAGGGCAGGCGTGGATCGAAAATTAATTCTTGGGGGGGGGGGGGGGTCTCTACTACGCATGTTAATTGTCGCAACAGCAGAAAAAAACATATTTTTTGTATTGTCACATTTATTACTAGTACACATTTATCCACCAATTAATGAAGATAAAGTTTAAAATCAATAAACCTCTACTGCGTTTTTACTGCGAATCTAAAAGGGTCAAATAAAACCACGTGATCTAAAATTTAAATGGCAATAACATTCGCAGGGGTGATGTAGGCCTATACACTTTCACTGTAACACTGCTGTTCAAATTTGGTAACTATAAGTTTTAAATTTACACGCGTACATGATTGGTCATCAGAATAAGCACCGTAAAGCAAAGTTATAGGTAGTGCATCAACTCCTTCGGCGCATTCCAAGCAGCAGCTATTACATTTAAGTACATCACTGGCTATGTAGTTACCACAACGTTTACAAAAGTCGCTTATACATACTATTCTTTGTCGACATATCAACTATTTTCGTCCGCGATCTGCATTTTGTGGGTTACATTAATACATAGAAAATACGCATGAACTAATTTTCAGGAGTTCAAATTAATTTTCTAAAGGCCTAATTGGTCATAAGTTAAGGTAGTGTGAAAAGACCATCTATCAATATCTGTAAGACCCTGACAAATGTAAGGAGAAGCTAGGGGGTGGTTTTATTAAGACTGATTGACAATCCTTTCATGACTTGAAGCTGTAACGGAAGACCTCCTCGTTGCTTGCAACTAGCACTAGTTTCTATATGATTCTCTAGAAATTGAAAGTTTAGCTTCATTTAAAGTTCTAGAGTTATATTTCTTTTGACATTGCACTACTCGTAAGTTCTTATAATTTAAGCAACTTGTTATACCAAGGCGTTGGAAAATTTGGTAAATAAATAAGAAATGATTTTTTTCCTGACATTTTAAATAAAAATGTTAAACGAGGCTGTCGAAAAGCCCTTACTTTTTGTTGAAGACAAGAACAGTTCTAGTTCTTTTTGGTCTTATCAAATACTTTTCATACAAAATGTCTTTTTTATCCTTTTTCAAAAAAAATAAAAATGTTAATGTGTTTCTCCCATAATACATGATTTGAAATACATATATTCAAAACGTGTTAATGTTGTAAAATGTATTTAAAATTGCAAAAAAGGAAATTGGCTGGAAACGTGTCATGAAAAAGGGGTATACATACTGCGAATATTTTGGAAGAAAAAAAATGGGCAGTTAAGACATTACTTTTTGAATTTTGTTTTATTACCTAAGGTGCCAAACAAATGATTCAAGAGAAAAAACATCACTTTAAAAGTTTAATCAAAAATAGTGAGTAGGGACCCAGCTTAATATAATGTAGATCCTTTAATTTGTATCTGTTTACCACAAGTTGACAAACTAATTAACAGAATCAATTTTGTTAATGAACAGTAAAACTTTGTAAGATGGATAAATCTGGTAATAATGTAATATCAAAATGAGGCATTACTAGAAATTGGCTTTTTGTTTGATTTTAATTGACAATCTTCTTCGATTTTTTTGCAACATCGTTCTGTGATGTAACATCTTTTTGTAAGTATATTTGAGTTTTTTCACACCATGCTTGTTAATCAATCGTATAACTTCAATGGTCATAATCGTACATTGTAATCAGGTAGTTTTACTCTTCTAAGTACTTGATTATTTTAGCTAAGCCAGTCTTGCATTCTCCTATAATCATCTCACCGTGACCAATAATGAAGACGCCTCCTGGATATTTTATTCCTCCTTCAGGAATGATGTACCTCATGAATTTTCCATCTTTGTCCAGCATGTGAATCTTTGTTTCCATAAAATCTGAAATGATGACGTGACCAAAATTATCACTAGCGACTGAGTTTGGCCGTAAACGTTGGTTATTTCCCGAGTACGAATATCGAAATATCCCTAATTTATTCACAGCAATTACTGCAGACTTCTTCATATCAGATACAATTATGTCTCGGTTGACATTCTCGGTTATGTAATCAGCGTCCCTGTATAGAGGCTGACAATGCGAGTCGTACTGGATTTCTTGGAGCACTTTATAGGTACTACTGTATCGGACGACTTTTGACTGGTCGTCGTCTTTACTGAGACAAACCAGTAGGTCACCGGACGCAGTGCTTGTGACGCCGTGTGGTGTCCAGTCCTTTGTGGTGAACATTTTCATCACACTTTTGTTGTTAGATATCATATCCACGGCTCTATATCCAGCATACACAACCTTGTTGTTGTACATACATAAGTGGTAGCCGTTCCAGGAAATATTGACGGTTTGATGGAGATTTCCCTGAAAATCAAACAACTTTAATTCACCATTTCCTCCCGCCCAAACTTTATTATCATCAGTAATAGCCATGTCATACATACGAGATGAATACTTTTCGTGAGCAGGGAACCCCGTGTCAATAATACCAGTAAGTAATGGTACGTCTAACAATCTTTTTTGCAACAATTGATTTTTTCTGAACTTTTTTTCTAAGAAATTGATTTTAATTTCGGATAGTTTCTCGACATATCCGAAACAAGTCTGTAAAATATTTTCTTCTGATTTACATACACAGAATTTAGGAAACGAAACCTGTGTTAAATCTGTAAGTACTTGTTGTTTCTCAATCATTTGAATGAATGTCAGCATTTCTTTGACATCGTGTGATTTCTGTAAACTTGTTGCTTTTCTGTTTAATTGATCTAAGTTTTTAAGTATTTCTTCATACTCTGCCTCTTGTTTCTTGAGAAGCACCTCGTGTTCCTTTTGCATGTCGTCCAGTTCTTGGTGAAGTTTCTTCACGGTCTTCTCTATCTCTTTGTGCCACTCTTCTCCCCGTGTTGTTACTTCATCTTTCTTCTGATTGTAAATGGAGGATATCGAAGACAACTTCTTTTTCGTATGGTCTAAAATTGTTTCTAATGCATGTTTGAATGACTGTAGCCGTTCATTTTCCTTCGCAATAACGTTCAGAAGTTCTTCAATTTTATCGGACAGCTCGGACATTTCGTGCGATTTGTGTTTAATAGAAACGCACAGCATGCAAATCGGAACATTGCAAGTTTTGCAGTATGCACAACACTCATTTTTGGGATGGGATTCGCAAAAACAGGTGTCGTCATCATCTTTGCTGACATAATCTACGACGTCATGACCGTTTTTAGATTTCACGCGCATATGTATCGGTAAACAGCTGTCACAGAGATTGACCCCACATCGCCTGCAGTAAAACGAGACTGGTGTCTCACATAGGTCGCAATCGACGATGTGTTGGCCTTGGTTTTCCTCCTCAGACGCCATCGATAGTAACTGTAAATATACTAACATTATTACGAAAATAGTTTCAAATGTATAATTGATTGCTACTTTCTATCATGATTTTCATTCTTATTAATATCCCGCACCCCGTAACCATCCCAACTCCCAATTGAAGAATATAGATATGCGCAATTTTGGATTGTAGAAAGTTGCAATTTTATCTTAAAAGTTTACTAAACTTAACAGAGTTTTATGATTTTGTTAATTAATGCTAGTCTTTATAATATAGTTACAACAGGTGATTTGTTTTATACTTACCTATGTTAATTTTGAATAACATAGCAGAACATTTTTAAAACGAGCAAATCTTAACTCTATGAGCATGCTTTTATTTTATGGATATTTGAAACATTGACAAAACGATAGTTACCAAATATGAAGCAATCTTTCCGATTGATATTGCATTTGCAATAACACCATTTTTTTTGTAAAGGTATATTTTTCTTGCACTCGAATAAACGTGATTTAGAGCATATAATATCATTATTATCAAAAATATACAGTTATAGATATTTTGAAGTAGTATATAACTTCCATTTCAATCCTATTTTCATATCATTTTTTTTTACATCCCCCCCCCAAAAAAAACAAGAGGCCCATGGGCCACATCGCTCACCTGAGGAACAATAGGTATGATAAAATCAGCTTAATGGAGTCATAATACAAACTATCTGGACAATGTACAATAATACATGTAGATCCTGTATAAATAAAATCCATTTTCTTCCTGGATATTCTTATGTTTATAATCATTAGTCCCTTTTCTAACAGGATGATTTTATAGTCATATCATATGTTGAGTATTGCAGTTCTCAAAAAGATCCTTAACAATAGTTTATATATGGGATATAAACCTACATCAAACCCTGAACCTTCTTGTGAAGCCAAAGAATTGTCCTGGGGCCAAAGTCTTAACAATTATAAAGAATCATCTGGCTGATTAGTTTCTGAGAAGAAGATTTTTAAAGATTTACTCTATATATTCATATGTTAAACTTCAACCCCCATTTTGGCCCCACCCTACTCCTGGGGATCATGATTTTCACAACTCACACTTTGAATCTACACTACTTGAGGATGCTTCCACACAAGTTTCAGCTTTCGTGGCTGATTAGTTTCTGAGAAGAAGATTTTTAAAGATTTACTCTATATATTCATTTGTTAAACTTCAACCCCCCATTGTGGCCCCACCCTACCCCCGGGGGTCATAATTTTCACAACTCTGTATCTACACTACCTGAGGATGCTTTCACACAAGTGTCAGCTTTCCTGGCTGATTAGTTTCTGAGAAGAAGATTTTTAAAGATTTACTCTATATATTCATATGTTAAACTTCAACCCCCCCCCCCCCACTGTGGCCCCACCCTACACCAAGGGGTCATGATTTTCACAACATTGAATCTACACTACCAGAGGATGCATCCACACAAGTTTCAGCTTTCCTGGCTGATTAGTTTCTGAGAAGAAGATTTTTAAAGATTTACTCTATATATTCCTATGTTAAACTTCAACCCCCATTGTGGCCCTACCCTACCCCCGGGGGTCATGATTTTCACAACTTTGAATCCTCACTACCAGAGGATGCTTTCACACAAGTTTCAGCTTTCCTGGCTGATTAGTTTCTGAGAAGAAGATTTTTAAAGATTTACTCTATATATTCTTATGTTAAATTTTGACCCCCCCCCCCCCATTGTGGCCCCAACCTACCCCCGGGGGTCATGAATTTCACAACTTTGAATCTACACTACCCGAGGATGCTTTTACACAAGTTTCAGCTTTCCTGGTCTTATGGTTCATGAGAAGAAGATTTTTGAAAATTTCTCGAAAATTTTCATAAATTCCTAATTATCTCCCTTTGCAAAATCCCCTTAGGCTAAGGATGCTTTGTGCCAAGTTTGGTTAAAATTGGCCCAGTGGTTTTTGAGAAGATGTTGAAAATGTGAAAAGTTTACAGACAGACGGACAGACGGACAGACAGACAGACAGACGGACGACAGACAAAATGTGATCAGAATAGCTCACTTGAGCTTTCAGCTCGGTGAGCTAAAAAAAAAGGGGGGAGGGGGGGGCCAACTCCATGTTAATTCAATTTTTTAATGTAAAATTTAATTGCTGCAGGGCCCCCCCCCCCCTGTCCCCCTGATGGTACGTGCCTGCGCATATGAAAGAACGCAGTTAACATTAATTGACAAACAAGTACATGTAAGCATTTTCGGTTAGCAACTGTCAATACACAATTAGCGGCTCGCAGGTACCAGTTGCCTGCATGTCGTATAAATAACTTTATTCAGAGTATATCTTATTGATTTTACTACGTCATTCAGACATTGTGTAAAGTAGCGAGTCAAAACATGTCGTAAAACGTGCACGGAACACCCTGACTGTTAAATTTCATTTTCTGACGATGATCATTGCTAAATAGTTCCTATACTATAATGCTCTTTTAATGCTAATCTCAATTTGTTACCACAATTTTGAGCGTCAAACGCAATATGTATATGACACAAATATCAATGTCAAACATGACCTCGTTAAAACCTCAGCTAGGACATTCATAAAAAATGATAATTTAACTATAAATTGTTAACATTGAACGTGTAAAACCGCCACTTGTTTATTTCATACCTATATCTTAATGTAATTAGCAAAATACTACCTTATATGTCGTTCTACAGGTCCTGCATTGATTCAGGATACAGGAAAGTTAGCAAAGAAGTTGGACGCCCTCCATAACGTCTATCGATCCAAACATATTCACCTTGCAAAATCTACTTTCGGTTTTTACAGCGGTCGTTTTACACACTACTTATCACGCTTTTAAGTCCGATATCCAAGTTTGATACGGATGTTAGAAATTCTCTCTTTTTACCCAGATATACAGGTACATTCAATACTAAAGGCAATATCGGCATGTAAAAATTGGTTTAATCCTATTTATATATGCTGTCGATGCCAATGTTGTAATACGTGCAAGAATTTCATACATTGCTAAATATCTACCCTCTTGGTTTCAGGTTTCAGTTTACAAACAAAACATTTCATGTCTGTCCATTATGCCATAATTATTCTTTGATTAATAAGGATTTTCTGAAACCAGAGAAATAAAGATCGACCACCTAAGTTTTGGCAGTACATTAATTCAATACTTAACGAACAGAATAACATTTTTATTCGATATTTTTTCGTCGTATATGAATAAGGCTGTGTTTTGTTTAAGAAATCAATTTGAATTTATTGATCAGTTAAATGTCTCTCAGACGAAGGGAACACAATTAAGAACGTTACATATGGAGGTACATGTACAAGAAAAGTATTAAAAGCATGCTAGAAATGGATACACATTAAGGAGAACTGAGAGTTCCATGGATTTTCGAAACACAGCAGCACTTTGTGTTGGCATAAGTTCGCTTTCGGTAATTTTGTTTTCAATAGTTTTACATTGTATTTTGTCATCAGATTCAAATATATTTGCACAATTTGGTCTTACATGTGCAGAAAAATATCATTAAATGTATTCCAGATATACTAGTATGATTTTTCACTGCACTCCAGAATATAATGCTAGTCATTGGTTGTAGGTCGTACAGTATTGTACAAAAAGTGCATGTTTACAAATAAAATGCATTATAACCTTTCGTTAACTGATATACCTATCTATACTTCTTGATTTTCTGGTAAATGTTGCTTTGTTCGCACCCTAAATTATTTCTTTGGGGATACAGACAAACAAACTAGAAACGTCATGATGTCAGTTTTCGTTCATGACAATTCAAAACTACATTATATATTCATGTTCTTCTTCCGAAGATTTTCAAATCTGCATAGTAACGTACTATTAAAGGCGGTGCAGGTTTTTCTGAATAAGCATTAATTTGGCGAATTTTCTTTTTGTCATGATTTTGAAAAAATCCACTTTATTTTCAACAGAATATGAATATTTTGCCTGTTTTTAATTTGAAAAACTTAACTTTTTCATATGAATATTCATATAAATGAAGCTTTGCCGACACACATTTATACTGAAAATGATACATTGTTAATGCCTTTATCTATTATTTAATCACTTTTCTGATACAGTCATAATCAAATCGCATACACTTTTTTGTGTTAAGGCGAATCTCTCCTCAGGGGCACGCATTACAAGCCTCACGTGCTGCACTTGAGACACACCATGCTCTCTAGAAACTAGACGTACGATTATATGACGTCATTTTACGTCAGTTCGAGGTATTCGTGACGCAGCTATTACGTTTCCCGTCTACTCTCGCCATCATCTCGGCGGATCTCGCTGCTTGAGCGCTTGTTGTCATATATAATGTCATCTTCCAGGGGCACCACCTTCAGGGTGTTACGCGGCCGATTCCTTGGCAGGGAATTCATCACTATCACCTCGTGAGGTTTCATTCCCGGTGGATACATTACTGGACCTGGACCAAAGGGAACAGCAGTTTTTGCTCTTTTTTTCATTAACTTATTTCTCCTTTTTGCTACAATAATTAAAATATGATCAATGCATCAATAAATGAATAGATATATTGATTTTGGTAGTTAAGAATTCTGGGGGGGGGGGGGTTTCCTATCATGTATAACCGATTTTTGAAATTTGGCTGAAAAGGTTCAAGGGTATATGAAGACACATAACAAACAAACACTAGCAATCAATCAAAATTGATCCAATAATGTAATGATCAATTATTATGAGCATGTAGCTTAGAACATAAGGCCATCAAGGAACATGAAAGATGAAAAAAAGATCAAATTAATGTGCATTTCTTATTTGCATTATACCGTAATGGCGCCAAAATAGCACGAAAATGACTGCCGATAGTTATTGTAAAGTTTGTTTTAAAAATTCTTGCTATAAACATATCAACATAATATACCTGCTCTTTTCATATGTTTTATTTTCCTGTTCTTTTCTGATTTCAGTGCAATCATAATGATGACCCCCAACAATATCCAAATCAGGGCGAATATCGCGGCCACAATCATGAGCCATAAATCGGAGGAGTACGTCATCTATGACCCAAAAAAAATCACAGAGTAATTTTTGCATTCAACAGTGAATATAGGCACTCTTAAGTGACAATCTAATGCGTTGAGAACAAACACTTAAAATAAAAGAAACAAAAAGAGGCTTCGAACTTTCATTGGAACTCTTTTAAGAAAAGTTATAATTATTGATATCATACTTTATATTGCCCTGACACAAACAAGTTATCATGTGAAACGTTTTTTGTAAGTGCAATGATGTGTGACAATTTTGCACCTTTACGCTATAAAATGCGTAGACACGAAGAGTCAATTATACCAATAAAGATTGCAAATGATGCATCTAGTGGAAAAGATGCACTGAAATTGCTTTCAGGCAAAAACGTCAACTACACCCAAGCTACTATATATATATATATATATATATATATATATATATATATATATATATATATATATATATATATATATATATATATATATATATATATATATATATATATAAGAAGCACTAGCAAACAAACAACACTCGTTATCTAAAGTGTCGGATCAAAAGATACAAGGTTATAAGATGAGATATAAAAAAGCACTAAAAATAACCAACGACACGAACAATAAAGTAAAATATTGTCAAATTTGTCCCGAAAATAGCGAATTACGGCTATAACAAAGTTTTTTCTATGGTCCCTTGAAATTCGTTATAAACGAGTTTTGCTGTATATACATATATATATATATATATATATATATATATATATATATATATATATATATATATATATATATATATATATATATATATATACATTTATATATATTCTCAAACCAGTAAAGCGTGAAATTGTGTTTGTGATATGGATTAAAATCTGTAGAAAAATGTTGAATTTGACATGACATCAAATTTTGAAAATATGCAAATTAGGAAAGGGTGTACCAATACGTTGTTATGTACTTTGTTATTATGTACTGTAAGAAACAACAATCGTGTGTATTTTTAAACTCGGCTGGGTTTTGAGTACGTCAGCAATGTAATGTTAATGCCCTATGCTGTGCTACAGTATTACTAATATGACAACGAGCGCATGTACAATGATCTTAATTTACAGACAAAACACCGGCTTATTTAATAACAATGAAATAAAAGAAAATAAGTTCTATCATACTTTAGTATATTCTAATCCGTGGCTTGACCTAGAACGCAGTTCACTATTCAATTGCATATAAGCCCGATTCTCAAAAACTATATGTAACTGCATCACCATATTTTCACAGTGGTAGTGTTATACGACAAGTAGATGACCCTGAACATTTCGGGCCCAAATATGAATTCTATATTTTGAAATAAGGACTGCGTTCTAGAACGCAGTTCACTATTCAACTGCGAAAAAGACAAAAATCTGAAAATATAGAGAAGACCACTGCACCAGATTTTCACGGTGGCAGTGGTATACCACCAGTATATGCCCTTAAAAAATAAAAGAATGAATTTAACAAAACAAAAACATATTCTATTACGTATTGATGTGACAATGTTCTCTTGTCTTCTATATATTGACTATGTTGTTATCTAGTGGTACATACCCAAGACCCTGGAAACACACAGGCACCGACTGCATCCACCAAATGACAGACTGCTAACCTCCACTTGACCAAGGGTGAGAAAATCCCCTTCAACAAAAGAATCACAGAGTTCGGTGCGAACTTCGACGCTGATGGATCTTTTGTGTGCCAGACTCCTGGTCTCTACGCCTTTACCTTTTATGGTTTGACTGAACAAAATTGGGAGCTGTGGCGTAAAATGATGAAAAATGACCAATTATTTGCTTCCGGTGAGTTGTCAGAGCCTTGTGAAACAATTTACATTTCTTTTCATTGTTCTTTCCTTTAAATTGTGACTTTGATTGTCGGGTATTTCTTTCAGTTTATGCATACACGTATACTGACTACGCCGATGCTGGAAAGGCCACCATTTTGCATTTGAATGTCGGTGACAAAGTTTACTTGAAGGCCCACAACGACTACGACCAGACCTTATTTGGACAGGGAGACCAGATTTACACTACTTTCACTGGGGAACTTTTGTATGCTGATAATGTCGGCTAGTATCATTTTGTCCAACCCCCTTTCTTCAAACTAAATTGATACTTTTAATATATATATATATATATATATATATATATATATATATATATATATATATATATATATATATATATATATATATATATATATATATAATTTTCAGAGGCCGACTTTAGTTTTCATTGCACATGTTTTACCGCATTTCTAGTAAAATACATTGTATTTTTACGTTTTCTGAAACTGTTTGAATACTATTCATTAAATTGACCACAATTAAAAAATACAGATTAAAATATTTCGAAACATTGTCTTTTTTAAAACAATTTTCCTTTGTTCGGTAGTTGAGCGTTGACCTTGCTTTTACGACGTTATGATAAAATGAAGCTTTGTAGGACTTCGTTAAAAGATATAACATTTAAAAAAGAAAAAAAGTGTGTGCCTTTGAAATTTGAAACACAAAATATTGCTATCCTCAGGATTATTTTTCTTAATTTTTGAATAAATCAATTGTACCAATCTACATTTGTAATACTCCAAAAATATAACAAAATTTAGATGACGTAGAAAATGATGTACTTATCACATACTAGAAAGAAAATCGTAATATTTTTTAATCTGCTTCGAAGTGCAGAAAATAAAAACTTCCTTTATACTATATTAAATGAACCTGTGTTTTGAGATGGTCCTTAATATGAACAAGATCATAGATTTTCTTGAATCTTCACATATATTCTCGTGTAGTTTTTTCGCAGTAAAACCCAAATCGGCCTCCTTAAGTATGAATGTATATAAATATAAACATATGAACACTCAAATAACTGTAATTCTTTTCTGTTCCTTAGAACTGGACACAGTGAACACATACGGAGCCGTTGGGTTTTCTGCAGTGATGAGAGTCAACGCTTCCATCAGTGACGGTTCTGTGGTAATTTACGACACCGCCATCACTAATATCAGAAACACATACGACACGACTTCTGGCACATTCACTGCTCCCCTTGAAGGAACTTACGTGTTCCATTTCCATGCTCTAAGCCATGCCAACGAAGTGGGTTCTTCATTAGTTTAGCATTAAACTGAGATCAACCACAGACTTAATAATAATTATGAAAAAGCACTTATTAGATATTGGACAGGGAAAGGTTTTTATTCTTAATAAACTTTGACCCATTTTACCCTTTAACTATAACCGATTGTTTAAATCACCGTGCTATTTAACAGGAGGCCTGGCTTGAACTTTTCCACAACGATCAGTACGTAGTGGCTACCTATGGATACACTTCTGGATCCTACGCCGACTCAGGAAACTCAGTCGTCCTTCACCTTAAGAAAGGGGATTCCATCAAGGTCAAGGACAGGCCCGGAACTGACGTAAAACTGTACGGACACTCTGATGAGTATTACACGACGTTCTGTGGGGCCCTCCTTTCACCTACTGTTCATGGATCTGGAAGTGGTGCGTTTTTTGATAGATCTACTTTGTAATTCTTAATGATAATGAATGTTTTGATCACTGTTTTACTTTTAACAAGGTTCTAGTTTATCAATTTAAATACCAAGAGAAGTCAACTAAAGAACGTCACTTAACCTACAAGTAATTTCTGCTTCTATTTTTTTATTATTGACAGGACATAATACACACCAAGAAATCGCTTTCTCAGTTGGTCTCACCCATAATGAAGCTTCAACCAACGGCCCAAAAGTGATTTTTGACCGAGTTTTCGTCAATCTAGGACAAGATTTTAACGTCAACACCGGCGTCTTCGCGGCATCAGCGGGAGGTCTTTACGCCTTCCACTACCACGCCCTTGCCCAACAGGGACAGGAAGCCTGGGTGGATCTCTACCACAATTACATCTACGTCAACTCCCTCTATGGCCACACCTCCGGAAGTTACGGACCCGGAAGTAACTCTGCCGTCCTGGAGTTGGTAGCCGGGGATACTATGTATTTGGACATCAAGCACCACGACTCTGTATGGGGGTGGGGATGAGGTCTACAGTACATTCTCTGGTTATTTGTTGTCACCCATTGACAGCCATCATCCGGTTGTTGGATAAATGTGTTAATTAAATTTTCAGTTTAGTTATTAGGATCGCTGTATTTTTTGTTTTGTTTTGTTGTTGTTTTCCGTTAACTCTAATGTTGCAACGGGAAAATAGCTTAAAGAAGAAATTAAGTCCAAAAGGTCATATAAATTAAACATCATATAAAAAAAGCACAATTACATAAAAAGCACCATCTTCATATACAAAAGCACCTTCTTCATATAATTAAGCACCATCTTCATATAATAAAGTATCATCTTCACATAAAAAAGTACAATCTTCATGTAATATCTCCATACGATTAAGCACCATCTTCATATAATAAAGCACCACCTTCATATAATAGAGCACAATCTTCACATGCAATAGCCACATAAGGTAGCTACGGCATTCCATAAAGGAGAGAGCGAAGCTATCAAGCTCCTCTTTAATCGCATATTTTTTCCCTAATATGATATAACTTTAACTTACAACATGACTCTCATTTGATCGATAATTGGTGAGTTCTGCACCAATCAAATGTTATCTGTATACGCCGCTCCTGGTTTCAATTGAAAATTTGACGTCGCTATGAACAACGAGAATAAATAAAATAAAAAATAAATTCATTATTCCTGTGGTCTTGGTTAAGAAAATAATTTAAAGTTCAAACTAAAGTTAACTCGTACCGGGAAGAATTCGATAAATTGTTAAGTCGTTCTTTAACTTATCGGAATATTTGTCGATAACTCATTCATAGAATCTTTGAATTTAATTGATTCGTACTAATACAGTAAGATAAGTTTGTATTTTGTTGACTCATACCAAGAATCATTCGCCATTTTCTTTTGTTTGTTTTACAGCTATTGATTTTATAATCCTGCTTCCAGCAAAAACTGCCAGCTTTTTCTTCTTACATTAACGGAAGACACACTCGTTGCTTTGCAACGATCTGTGCTCTAGTTATTCTTATTTTTCCGTATGTTCTCGGTATTAAAAGTAGTTGCAGATCTTTAAAAGACAAACATTTTTCAATCCGCGGTAAGATCTTCTGCATTTAGCTTTTTTTAAGGAGAAAAAAAATCAAAAATAATCGATAAGGCAAGAAAACGCAACATCTTTCAATGACTTAATATAACCTAGTCCCTTGATATTTGACCTTGAAATTCATTAGTTCTTTATACAATAACACATAGCAAACTGTTACAACCGTTTGTCCAAATTTTTACAAAGTCTGAAACTGACTGCGCTTTACTCCAGACCGCGCTTAAGACTACGCATTTAAATAAAAATTCCAGCACCAGTCATTATCTGAAAACTTGGTGAAACCTGATTCTAATCGGCCAAATTTGAAAGGAAACGAACCATATAGAAGAAAGTTTTCCACTACAGCGGTATCAAACCCTCCTCGCGAGAAACGAAATTTCAACTCTTCGAGATTTGTATCAAAAAATCTAGGCTCAAATTTCCCCGAAAATTTGTGTTTGCATTCTTATCAGCAACCTGAAATGGCGGTACTCTGTGAAGTTCCACGAAGAATAAACCGATTCTATTTTAACTTACTTTCCATTTTCTCTCATCGATTGTTTTATCGACTTGGCTAAAATACATGAATGGCCTCAGTTCACTTTAGACTTTCCGTTCCTGTAATCCACCAATGCACGGTAATTAACCGATTTCAAATCAACAAGAGAATGCGCATCAGTTAATCCAACGTGGCCTTTCCACACCTTCAAATAGCCACTCGCGACGAGAGTTTGACCTGGCCTGTTTATATTTTAGTCAACGCTATCCAGCCACATTGTTTATTAGCAGCACTGATTTTTCTAATTAGCTGAAAAACAAATACTGTCATCTATCCAATCGCTAAGCGCCTTTTTATCTATAACGCTTCTCAACATTTGTGTGCTGTCTTTAGTTCAAATCTAAAATTCATGAGAAGTAGTTCTTGTACAAGTTAACCAATTTTCACTTCGATATGCACATTTTTGTACAAGCTAACTATTCTGAGTTTAATATAGACATCTTTTGTACAAGAAAACTTTTTAGCTCTGAGCAAGCACTCACTTCCCGTGGGGCTTACTGACCACTGCAGTCACACAATTGTCAATCCTTTTCCACCCTGTTTGATGCGTGCCCCAAACCATTATGTAAGTCTTTTTATAGTAGTAATTGCTTATAAGTGTCATTATTGAATCGTATTTTCAAAGTATAATTACAAATTGAAATTTATTGTACAGAAAAACCATTCTTAACGTCATTATAGTCTTTAAAGTAATTTACATACTTTTCAAGGAATGGTTCTATTTGTTGCAGTTTTACCAATATTTTGCACTACGGCAACGTTTACCACACAATAAAATATTGAACTGTGGGACTTTTGTATAACGTTTTGTGCGTGGTTAGCAAATTGCGTGCACCAAGCATATCATTCCTCAAACGCATAAAGAAAAAAGTGTGGAAAACTGAAGTGGGACAGACAGACGGACGGGCGGACAGACGGACGGACGGACAGACTGACTGACGGACGCAGAGGAAAGCTATAGTCTCCTCCGGTGAAACCGGTAGGGGACTAATAATGTACAGTCGGCAAACATACAATAAGTACTAACTTTAACTTTCACTGAGCACTTCCTTTTCTTGTCCCAAAACAAGAAGCATTGTCTCTATGAGAACTCAAAAACGGTAACGCCTTAAATAACTAAACTTTGAGAGAGGATAGATCTATGTATGTACATGTTTTTACATGGTTTTTTGTTTGGTTTTTTTTTTTTGCTTTACACGGCGTTACTTCCGGTTGACACTACTATATATTTTTATATATTATTTCTTATCTACAATGGATGGACGTTTTATTTCAACAATAAAAGAAAAAAGTCATATACGCATTAAAAAACAATAAAAATGTACTTCCGGTGAAACATCTCAATTATCTCAAGTTGTTTTTTGTTTGTTTGGTTTTTTTTACAATATTTTTACCCGCGAGATCCAGAAACTGTAAGAGATCAAGACACCAAACTTACATGGATGATAGACATTTGATTGAAGATGTGTTTAAACAAGTTTCATTTTGTCGTTCGTCACTTCTGGTTCTCACCGGAAGCATTTTCTTTGAATATGTTATTCATACTGATAACAGTTATGTACCGTAGCTTAATGTATTAGAGAATAAATTTTAATATACTTTTAATTTCTTTGATACCTTCAGATTGTCTTTTCGTTCCGGACAAAAAGAAAATTCTCAACGAGATCTCAAAACTACCGAGAATTTGAACAGACAAACAACCAAAACACAGAGCAATGTTTGAAGATATGTTTATCATGTTCTGTTTGCAAGTATTTAACAACTGACTTTTTGTCTTTTTGTTTTGTTTTACAAAGAAATAATAACTGAAAAATTCCTTTGCAGTATATATTATTGTCATTTTTCAAGAGAAAATGCAATTATTTTTACTGACTTAAACATTAGGAATGGAATATTTTTGTTGCTATAGCAACAAGAGTCTACTTGATAGTATTGTGACTAATAAAAATAGTTAAACTCGCCGTCATTATACCCTGACTTCCTTGACAACTTGATAACAATGGAAAAGATGTATTCTTATTCTTCCAAGTATTTGATTCTTTTGGCTATTCCTGTCAGGCTTTCGCCCACTATCATCTCACCATGACCAAGTATACACACAGCACGTGGTCTATTTATTTCTCCTTCAGGAATGATATACCTCAGGAAACGTCCATCTCTGTCCAGCATATGGATTTTGTCCCCGCCATAATCTGTAACGATCACATGACCAACAGAGTTAGTGGCGACTGAACTGACGACAAAATTACGGCTTTTTCCCGAATATGAATAGCTTAGTATTCCAAATAAATCGACAGCAATGACTGCGTTTTTCTTCCAGTCAGTTACTATGATGTCCCCGTTGACGTTTTCAGTGATAAAATTTGTGCTCTTGAATAGAGGTTGACACTGCGAGTCGTACTGGATTTCCTGCAGCACGGTACCAGTACTGCTGTATCGGACGACTTTGAACTGATCGTTTTTATGGAGACAGACGAGTAGATCATTGGACCCACTACTTGTGATCCCACGAGGCATCCAGTCTCCGGTAGTAAACATCGTCACCACATTGTCATTATCAGATATTATTTTCACGGCATTATTTTTATAATCACTTAACACGACTTGTTTGTTGTATCTGCATATGTAAAAGCCAAAGCAATCACTGTTGACTATTTTCTGGAGGTTTCCTTTGATATCAAACAACTTTAGTTCGGTGTTTTTTCCTAACATCCACACTTTATGAGCGTCAGCAAAGGCCATGTCAAAAAGACAAACTTTTTTCTCTTTATAATTGACAGGAAAATCAGTGTGAATAGCAGAAATAACCTTTGGGATATCTATTATTCTTTTACCCCAAACCACATTTTCTTTTAGTAATCTGTTTTCTAAAACCGAAATCTTATTTTTCTGGAATTTATCAACGTATCCGAAATATGTTTGCAAATAATTTGCATCTATTTTACATTCATAGAATGTAGGAAATGAATAAAGTGTGAAATCTGTCAGTGCTTCTTGTTTCCCAATCAATGGTAGGAATGTCTGCATTTCTTTCACATCGTGGGATTTCTTTAAATTTGTTGCCTTTCTGTTAATTTCACCCAAGTTTTTAATCATTTCTCCATACTCCGCCTCTTGTTTCATAAGTAGAGCCTTGTGTTCCTTTTGCATATCATCCAGCTCCTGGTGAAGTTTCTTAACGGTCTCCTCGATCACTTTGTGCCACTCTTCTCCCCGTGCTGTTACTTCATCTTTTTTCTGTTGGTAAATCGAGGATATCGAAGACAACATCTTTGTCGTGTGGTCCAAAATTGATTCTAATTCATGTTTGAATGACTGAAGTCTTTCATTTTCCTTCGTGATAACTTTTAAAAGTTCTTCTATCTTATCGGACAGCTCCGACATTTCGTGGGATTTATGTTTGATTGACAAGCAAAGAATGCATATCGGAACACTGCAAGTTTTACAATATGCGGAGCATTCGTTTTGGGGATGGGAATCACAAAAACACGTGTCATCATCATCTTTGCTGACATAATCTACGACGTCATGACCGTTTCTAGATTTCACGCGCATATGTATCGGTAAACAGCTGTCACAAAGATTGACCCCACATCGCTTGCAGTAAAACGAGACTGGTGTCCCACACAGGTCGCAATCGACGATGTGTTGGCCTTGGTTTTCCTCCTCAGACGCCATCGATAGTAACTGTAAAAATACCAACATTATTACGAAAATAGTTTCAAATGTATAATTGATTGCTACTTTCTATCATGATTTTTCATTCTTATTAATACCTCGCACCCCATCCCCATCCCCACCCTCAATTGAAAGAGTATGGATATGCGCAATTTTGGATTGTAGAAAGTTGCAATTTTATCTTCAAAGTTTACTAAACTTTACAGAGTTTTATTAATTAATTTTGTTAATTAATGCTAGCCTTCACAATATAGTAACAACGGGTGATTTGTTTTATACCTACCATTGTTATATTTTGAATAACATAACAGAAAATTTTTATAACGAGCAAATCTTAACTCTTTGAGCATGCTTTTATGGATATTTGAAACATCAACAAATCGATCGTTACCAAATGTGAAGCAATCTTTCCGATTGATATTGCATTTGCAATAACACCATTTTTTTGTAAAGGTATATTTTTCTTGCATCCAAATAAATGTTGATTTAGAGCATTTAATATCATATAATCAAAAATATACAGTTCTAGATATTCTGAAGTAGTGAAGAGAAGTATATTTGGGGTATATATTAAAGCTGTATTTGAATCCCAGTGTCACTGCTTTTATTATGTCCCTTTGCACATGTGCACAGGAAAGATCACAGTTAACATTAATTGACAACCAAGTAAGCATTTTCAGTGAGCACCTGTCAATACAAAGTTAGCAGCTAGCAGGTACCAGTTGGCTGCATGTCGTATAAATAACTTTATTTTGAGTGTATCTTATTATTTTTACTACGTCATTCAGACATTGTGTAAGGTAGCGAGTCAAAACATGTCGTAAAACGTGCACGGAACACCCTGACTGTTCATTTTCTGACGATGATCATTGCTTAATAGTTCCTATACTATAATGCTCTTTTAATGCTAATCTCAATTTGTTAACATATTTTTGAGCGTCAAACGCAATATCTATGTGACACAAATATCATTATTATACTTTCATGTTACATACTGAAATCTGATTGGTTTAAACGCAGTTGGTAATCCGTTCTATTACCCTCAGCGCTAGCAACACAACGGGTAACACAACGAATTGTTACATGCGTGTAAATGCGTAGAATTCACTTTAATTCTATTTAAGGACGTTGTTTACTCAGGGTTTGAGTTCTCAAATCCGGATTGTTAAGAAGTTCAATTTCATGAGTATTTGTTTTAAATACAAAAAGCATTTATGAAATGAATTATTATTGACATAAGAATCGATATGTTTACCAAATTATGGAATTAGGCTCTGACAAATTTTGACTTTTAGAAAAACAGAGGAAATTCGGGCTTAATTTTTCAGATTTTGTTTTCCACTGAAATATCTTGGTAGTACTATAATATTTAAAGTAGAGATTTTATCTGTTAGTCAACATAATTTTGCATATTTTCTGTTGTTGCTTTTTCGTTTAGATAATCGTATGGCACACACTATAAAAATATTGAAAAATGCTTAGAAATGATAAAAGACACCATATCTCAAAATTTTGATCATTGACCTCATATACATTTTATGCCAGCAGAAAAAGGTCAATATACTTAGTTTAATACTATAAATGTTTTAGCATTATCATCATTCAGTTTTTTGTTATATTGAATCAAAAATGGGTAGTAATTTGAAAACTGATAGAGGAAATTCGGACTAGAATATCTATAAAAATTGTGAATGAAAACCTAATGCTTTGTATCCATTTAATGTCACTACCATTCATATACTGTATTTCATTTGTTAAAGAGTTAAGCAATTTGTATTATTTTCACAATTAAGAAAATCTCAATCATAGTGTAAAATTTTTATGGATTTTTCTTAAATTTTCAAAAAATATTCAATGGACATTAACTCAAAAAGTAGGTCATTGACCTACTTTTTTGAAAGTGAAGAATACACTACTATGTAAGGTCTATAACACACAGTAGATGGTTTGTAATTATCATCAGTGGAATTTTTTTTCATTCTGAGTAAACGTCATCCTTAAAACCAGTAAAATTTTCTTTAAAAATAAGACAATCAGTATTATAAAATAAATAGTGCCTGTTTTGTGAGGGTAATTGTTGAAATTGACACCCCGACAAACCATTGTCAACCGACTCAAAGCGGAGGTTGACAATGGTTTTCTCGGGGTGTCAATTTCAACAGTTAACCTCCCAAACAGGAACTATTTATATAATGTCAAACATGGCCTCGTTTATAACCATAAAAGTGATAATTTAACTATAAATTGTCAACATTGAACGTGTAAAACCGCCACTTGTTTATTTCATACCTATATCTTATTGTAATTAGCATAAAATACTACCTTATAAGTCGTTCTACAGGTCCTTTATTGATTCAGGATACAGGGAAGTTAGCAAAGAAGTAGGACGCCCTCCATAACGTCTATCGATCTACCTTGCAAAATCTACTTTCGGTTTATACACTACTCACCCCTGCGAATGTTATTGTCATTTAAATTTTAGACCACGTGGGTTTATTTGACCCTTTCAGTTTCGCAGTAAAAACCGTGCCTCGTGTTTATAGTCTATTTTAGAGAATCTATGTACTTGTAGTCAAATATAAATTCTAGAGGTTTATTGATTTTTAAATTTTATCTTCATTTATTGGTGGATAAAATGTGTTCTAGAAATAAATGTGACAATATGAAAAATTGCTATTTTTCTGCTGTTGCGACAATAAACATGCGTGGTAGAGATCCCCCCATAGAATTAATTATCGATCCGCGCCTGACCTAGTAATAACATCAATAGTGAAACAGACTGTACTATTTTATGCAGACTGTTCCTTGAAAATGGCTCGATATGCTATGTTTTTACGCAAAACATTCACCCATTATTTTTTTTTTAAAACATGGTATTGCACACCACAAGCATCAAACGTGGCTATGATTTTATTAAGCAACCCAATGTTTATATTATCACTCTACACGTGGTTGAACACGAACGATAACTCTGTTCTGAATATCATCGTTTAATTTAAAAAACCGGTAGACGGTGAAATACGACATACATCTTAAAGGATGTTGATGTTTTAACATAAATCAAAGTAGAATATGATATGAAAATCGACCAGTACTTTCGTATTTTGAGAATATTATCCGAACACTTATACTTCCGCTCGAAGTTTCACAGGAACTGAACAAATCTCGGTGAAGTCTCGTGAACTTTCATTCGAGCACCTCTGGATTTATTACATACTTAGCAACGATAAAGAAAAAATTCCGAACACATTCGCAGGGGTGTACTGCTTATCTCGCTTATATCCAAGTTTGATAAGGATGTGAGACATTCTCTCTTCTTACCCAGATATACAGGTACATTCAATACTACAAGGCAATATCGGCATGGAAAAATAGGTTAAATTCTATTTATATATGCTGTCGATGCCAATGTTGTAATACGTGCAAGAATTTCATACATTGCTAAAGATCTACCCTCCTGGTTTCAGGTTTCAGTTTACAAACTCTGTCCATTATGCCATAATTATTCTTTCATTAATACGGATTTACTGAAACCAGAGAAATAAATATCGACAACCTAAGTTTTGGCAGTACATTCATTGTTTTCTTTTAAATGATATTTCAAAAAAATGATTTTGAAAATAATTGAACAGTGATTTGTTTACTTTGCTTCAGACGTAGTAAATATTTTACGAACAGAATAACATTATTATTTGATCTTTTTCTTTTTCGTCGTATGTGAATCAGGCAGTATTTTGTTTAAAAAAATCAATTTGAATTTAATGATCAGTTAAATGTTTCTCAGACGAAAGGAACACAATGAAGAACGTTACATATAGAGGTACATGTACAAGACAGGTATTAAAAGCATGCTAGGAAGTGGAAACAAATTAAAGAGAACTGAGAGTCTCATGGATTTTCGAAACACAACAGCACTTTATGTTGGCATAAGTTCGTTATATTTGTTTTCAATGTTTTACATCGTATGTTGTCATCAGATCCAAATATATTTGCACAATTTGGTCTTACATGTGCAGAAAAATATCATTAAATGTATTCCAGATATACTAGTATGATTTTTCACTTCACTCTAGAATACAATGCTAGTCATGGGCTGTAGGTCTTACGGTATTGTACAAAAATTGCATGTTTACAAAAAAAAAATGAATTATAACCTTTCGTTAACTGATATACCTATCTATACTTCTTGATCAACTGGTAAATGTTGCTTTGTGCGCTCCCAAAATTATTTCTTTGGAAGATACAGACAAACAAACTAGAAACGTCATGATGTCAGTTTTCTTTCATGACAATTCACAAACTACATTATATATTCATGTTCTTCTTCCGAAGATTTTCAAATCTGCAAAGTAACGTACTATTAAAGGCGGTGCAAGTTTTTTTGTATATGCATTCATTTGGCGAATTTTCTTTTTGTTAAGATTTTGAAAAATCCACTTAATTTTCAAATGAATATGAATATTTTGCCTGTTTTTAATTTGAAAAACTTAACTTTTTCATCACTCTATCGATAGATTAATCATTTTTTTTTTGCTAATTGTAGACATTCACGTCATGAATGGAAGTGATTATTATACTAAAGATATTGCAGTTAATTTTCTACTAAACCTCATTTTCGGAATACCAGACAAAAGTATACATGTACAACAGGGTATACGCACACAAATGGGTAAAATGTATCAAATTTAATATTTTGATATCCGCCGATTTTTAATGATATATACTATACAATGACTTCAAAACCAAGATCTGTACGTACATACATATCTATAAACAATACTCTAGATATTCCAAACATACATATAAACGCATAAAGCATTATATACGAATAAATGAAGCTTTGCCGACAAACATTTATACTGAAAATAATACATTGTTAATGCCTTTATCTATAATTTAATCACTTTTCTGATACAAAGTCATTATCAAATCGCATACGCTCTTCTGTGTTAAGGCGAATCTCTCTCGGGGGCACGCAATACAAGCCTCACGTGCTCTACGTGAGACACGCCATGCTCTCTAGAGACTAGACGTACGATTATATGACGTCATTTTACGTCAGTTCGAGGTATTCGTGACGCAGCTATTACGTTTCCCGTCTACTCTCGCCGTCATCTCGGCGGATCTCGCTGCTTGAGCGCTTGTTGTCATATATAATGTCATCTTCCAGGGGCACCACCTTCGGGGTGTCACGCGGCCGATTCCTGGGCAGGGAATTCATCACTATCACCTCGTGGGGTTTCATTCCCGGCGGATACATTACTGGACCTGGACCAAAGGGAACAGCAGTTTTAGCTCTTTTTTCCATTAACTTCTTTCTCCTTTTGGCTACAATTATTGAAATATGATCAATGCATCAATAAATCAATAGATATATTGATTTCGGTAGTTAAGAAGTTTCGGTTTTTTTCCGTCATGTATAACCGATTTTTTAGTTCTAGGGTATATGAAGACACATAACAATCAAACAATAGCAATCAATCAAAATTGATCGAATAATTTTTAATGATCAATGATTATAAACATGTAGTTTAGAACATAAGGCCATCAATAAACATGTAAGATGAAAAAAAGATCAAATTAATGTGTATTTTTTATTTGCATTATACCGTAATGGCGCCAAAATAGCACGAAATGACTGTCGATAGTTATTGTAAAGTTTGCTATAAACATATCAACATAGTATACCTGCTCTTTTCATATGTTTTATTTTCCTGTTCTTTTCTGATTTCAGTGCAATCATAATGATGACCCCCAGCAATATCCAAAGCAGGGCGCATATCGCGGCCACAATCATGGGCCATAAATCGGAGGAGTACGTCATCTATGACCAAAAAACATCACAGAGTACTTATTGCATTCAACATTAACAAAAGAAACAAAAAGGGGCTTCTAACTTTCATTGTAACTCTTTAAAGAAAAGTTATAATTATTGATATTATACTTTATATTGCCCTGACACAAACAAGTTATTTTGTGAAACCTCTTTTGTAAGTGCAATGATGTGAGACAATTTTGCACCTTTATGCTATAATATGCGTAGACACGAAGAGTCAATTATACCAATAAAGCTTGCAATTGATGCATCTAGTGGAAAAGATGCACTGGGGTTGCTTTCAGGCAAAAACGTCAACTACACATGTAAGCTATATTTTCTCAAACCAGTAAAGCGTGAAATTGTGTTTGTGATGTGGATTAAAATCTGTAGAAAAATTTTGACTTTGACACGACAGCAAATTTTGAAAATATGCAAATTAGGAAAAAATGTTCAATTACGTTGTTATATACTTTGTTATTATATACTATAAGAAACAACAATCGTTTGTATTTTAAAACTCGGATGGTTTTGAGTACGTCAGCAATGCAATGTTAATGCTCTATATGCTGCAGATGTTACTAATATGACAACGAGCACATGTACAATGATCGTAATTTGCAGACAAAACACCGGCTTACTTAATGACAATGAAATAAGAGAAAATAAGTTCTATCATACTTTAGCATATTCTTATCCTTGGCCTGACCGAAAGGTTTACATATGAAGAATGAAATTGATTTTTTCAAAACTTACCCTGTCCCGTGCCAACCTCGGGAAACCGCCCTAAGAAAACATTTTGCTACAAAATCATTTCTCCTGTATCATGTTTATGGTCCAAATATCGCGTTTCGCTCGAAATGATCATCGACCGTGGAATTCTTTTGTTATTTAATGGGTCGGCGCGTAGGGAAATCGGGGTGCGGACACATTATATTACAGTTTCTATCGTTGACCTAGATTTGCACAATATCAAGTTCAACATTTTTAGAATTCAACTTTTGTTTCACGTGACTCTCATACATGGTCTAAACAATAGCGAAGTCTAGAAGCGCGTTTGTAGAATTTACATGTCACATGTCATAATACGTGTACATGTACACAAATAGGATCGTTAAGACATGGAGTGACGATGTAAAGATGGATGCGATTGGTCGTTCACATGTATCAATAGACACTATTAATGATCGTGACGAATTCTTCAACAGATGTTGTTTTACGATGCGCTTCAGCAATCACTACAT
The DNA here is from genome assembly GCA_015776775.1 of Magallana hongkongensis. Lineage (NCBI taxonomy): Eukaryota > Metazoa > Mollusca > Bivalvia > Ostreida > Ostreidae > Magallana > Magallana hongkongensis. The sequence continues at coordinate 34,922,505 of CM027470.1, forward strand.
CTGATACCAGGTACTAAAAGTAGGTTTAAACAGGTAATCTTACTTACAATGAATAAAACAGAGTAAATTCAAAATAAAATTCATACAAATTAGTTCTGTTGCATAAAACGTATTAAAATTTCGTTACAGAAATTGTTCTTTTTAGGGTCTTCCGTTTCCAACGAAAGACCCTCTTGTTATTCTATTGTTTCTTTTTATTAGGGTCTTCCGTTTCCAACGGAAGACCCTCTTGTTTTTTCTTTATTAGGGTTTTCCGTTTTCAACGGAAAACCCTTCTGTTATTCTACGGTTTCTTTTTCTTTATTAGGGTCTTCCGTTTCCGACGGAAGACCCTCTTGTTATTCTATTGTTTCTTTTCCTTATTATTATTTTATTTTTTATTTTTTTTCTGACTTTTTTCGAACTCTATTTCTCGTGAACTACTTGACCGATTTGCATGAAATTTACAGGACGTATTGAGCATCAAACGAACTTGATATTATAAAATTTCTGGCCAATGACGTCACTTCCGGTTCGAGATTTTGAGGATTTAGTGATTTTTTAAGGACCATTTTGTCCACGTAACTTCTCAAAAACTAATTGCGATAGAAATATGAAACTTTCAGGGATAGTAGATGAATGTTTGTAGATGATCCTATTAATTTTATATTTTGAAAAATGCGCAAGGCGGCGAAGCTCGCCCGAGCTCGAAAATTGGCACCAATTTTTTTCACGAAATTTTCGCACATTTTCGGCCCTAGCTTTTAATGTGTAAATATTTTGTTAAGACATGTAAAGCAAAAGTTGTTCAGATTAACTAGATCTTTTGTTTGATTTCAGAAAAAGGGGCTGGCCCCTCAAATTAGGGGCCAAAAGGGCTCTAAAGTATTTTTGCAATAACTCTTTACTGAAAAATAATTTGTTATCAATTATAGAACCAAAAATGTTCATTGTACATCTGTTTATCTATACGGTACCATGTCTAAGTCATATGTTACGTAATTAGGGGCTTTAAGGGGCCAAAAGTCCGAAATTTTGAACTTAAATATCTAGAAAAGGAGAAATATTTTGATAAGCATTATAGAACAAAAAATGCTTTAAATAATGTTCTTAACAATATGCTTCCTAAAAAAAATGTGTTGGTGGTCCCAGTAAGGATTTTAAGGGTCAGCCCCTAAAATACATTTGTTCAGATATCTTTAGAACGGTCAACAATTTCTGAACACTTGTTGAACAAAATGCGTTTATATTAACAAAACCTTTTATTTGATATCAAGAAAAAGGGGCTGGCCCCTCAAATAAGGGGCCAAGAGGGCTATAAATTCTTTTTATAATAACTCTTTACTGAAAAATAATTTGTTATCAATTAAAGAACCAAAAATGTTCATTGTACATTTGTTTATCTATACGGTACCATACATATGTCATATGATACGTAATTAGGGATTTCAAGGGGTCTTAAAATTTGGTCATTAATATCTAGAAAAGGAAAAATATTTTGATAAGCATTATAGAACAAAAAATGCTTAAAATAATGTTCTTAACGATATGGTATCGAAAACATTTATGTTGGTGGCCCTGGTAAGGAGTTTAAGGGTCGGCCCCTAAAACACAATTGTTCGGATATCTCTAGAACGGTGAACAATTCGTGAATACATGCAGAACAAAATATGTTTATATTTAAAAGACCTTTCATTTGATATCACGAAAAAAGGAGTGACCCCTCAAATAAGGGGCCAAAGGGGCTACGAAGACTTTTCATAATAACTTATTTTTTGCGATAATTTGTTATTAATCATAATAACAGAAAATAAGAGCTTATTATTTATAATTCAAAACTGAAATCCGTTCTATTATAACCGCCGGGTTTGTACCGTATGGGGTATTTTCTGTCCCGGGCGATTACTAGGGAATTAGCTCAACACTCGCTGTATTTTCCACATTTATTCCAGTTAATAACACAATTATACAAACAGTTACTCTCCACTCCGTACACATTAAAAAGGGGGAACTCGCTTATTAATAATTCTAACTTAATGTTAACCTACATATGACAGTGAGGGAAAACGTAACGGATTAGACGGACGACTTGTATCTTGACTCTCAACCTCTATCTATCGAACTCTGACTCTATTCAACTAACTTCAATCATCTCTAAAACATATAATATTATATTACTGGCGTGACCCTCTAAATAATTGACATGTATAAATCACCCAATCAGAGAATATATTTCTTGATCCTAACTGACCATCGTCCAGGTAAACGCCCATTTATTCACCTGCGTTAATCCGCTAATTGTTATGTAATTGCATTAACTCTATTAGTGTCAAACACACATTTCTTAGTTGAAACCATTGTCCTTCAATCCCGCCTTTCTAATAAGTATCTTTCCCAAAGCTACACTTGATTACTTTGATGTCCTATTTCTTTGTTACAGTTAAGGCGTTTGATAAACATTAATTTACATTCTATCACATCACAGTCAGGAGGAATTTCACGATAATTAAGAAGAGTGAATAACGTTAATTTACCAACAAGCTAAACTATAGAAAATAGTCGGAACATGTAAAATATACATTTTACATGGTGATAATACCCTCTTGACCGGTAGAAATAAACAAGTCGGTATGGACAATACAAGGTCCAGTCTCCAACTGACGATCATTGTGGATAACGACTAATTTATAGGTAAAACATACATGAGTGAATAAATAGAGTTACTCTTGACACAATAGATAATTGATTTAAAGAATTATTCAAGATATATAATTAGTTCAATAACAGGTGACATCTTAATGTCCGGCGGTGAAGGTCTAATTAGAAATAATTAGCACTAAATCAAGAAACATTATGTCACTCGAAATAAGTATTTTTCACACGGTGACACTATAATCGGACGATGCAATACAGAGATAAAGGGGTTTAAAAATTGATTTTTCCGGATATTTTGATTCCACAATCTTGGTTAAGAAAATAGTTTTATGTTCAGAGTTAAATTAACTGGTACCTAAAATTATTCGACAATTGTTGAATCGTACTTTTACACATTCGGATTTGTATTTGCTAAGTCGTTCTTGAAATCGATAAGCTTTGTTAATTTGTACTTGGAATCATTTGGATTTTGTTAATTCGTACCAAGAATAATTCGATTTTTTTCGTCTTAGTTTCTTATGTTGGATTAAGAACCCTGCTTTTTACAGGAACTTCTAGCTTTACTTTCGACATTACCGGAAGACCCACTCGTTGCTTTGCAACGAGCTTTGCTCTAGTTATTATACTTTTTTTTCTTTTTCTGACTTTTTTGGAGCGTTATTTCTCAGAAACTATTCAACCGATTAACACCAAATTTTCAGGAGTTATAAAGCATCAATGTCGCTACTGATTATTAAAATTTCAAATGATTACGTCACTTCCGGTTTCAGATATGGACGATTTTGTAAATTTTTAAGGGTCATTTTGTCCACGCATCTCCTCTGAAACTAATCATGATAGAAGCTTGAAATTTGCAGGGATTGTAGATGAATGTCTGTAGATTTCCCTCCATGCTTCAAATTGCGAAAAATGCGCAAGGCCTTGAAGCTCGCCTGAACCTTAAAATTAGCACCAAATTTTTTCATCAAATTTTCGCACATTTTCCGTAATATCTTTTGACGTATAAATATTTTGTTAAGACATGTAATGCAAAAGCTGTTTCAATTTGCACGGGCTTTTATTTGATATCATGAAAAAGGGGCTGGGCCCTCAAATTAGGGGCCAAGAGGGCTCTAAAGTCTAATTGCAATAACTTTTTAGTGAACAATAATTTGTTATCAACTATAGAAGCAAAATTGTTCATTGTTGGGCTGTTTATCTATACAGTACCATACTTAAGTCATATATTACGTAATTAGGGGTTTCACGGGGCCAGAAGTTCAAAACTTTGATCATTCATATCTGAAAAGGGAGAAATATTTTGAAAAGCAATGTAGAACAAAAGTTGTTCAAAATAATGTTTTTTACAATATGCTACCTTAAATGTTTTTGTTTATGACCCCATTTAGGAGTTAAAGGGTCGGCCCCTAAAACACATTTGTACAGATATCTCAAGAACGGTAAACATTTTGTGAACACTTGTAAAACAAAATATGTTTATATTTACAAGACCTTTCATTTAATGTCAAGAAAAAAGGGGCTGACCTCTCAAATTAGGGGCATAGAGGGCACTAATGTCTTCTTACAATAACTCTTTACTGAACAATATTTTGTTATTAATTATAGAAGCAAAAATGTTCATTGTACAGCTGTTCATCTATACAGTACCATACCTAAGTCATATATTAGGGGTTTCAAGGGGCCAGAACTCAAAACTCCGATTATTAATATCTAAAAAAGGAGAAATATTTTTAAAAGCAATGTAGAACAAAAAATCTTCAAAATAATGTTCTTAACAATATGATACCAAACATTTTGTTGTTAGTGGCCGCTGTAAGGGGTTAAATGCTCGGCCCCTAAAACGCATTTGTACAGATATCTCGAGAACGGTTTACAATTCATGAACACTTGTAGAACAAAATATATTTAAATTAGCTAGACCTTTTATTTGATATCAAAAACAGGGGTTGACCCCTCAAATTAGGGGCCAGAAGGGCTACAAAGTCTTTTCATAATAACTCTTTTCTGACCAATAATTTGATATTAATCATAAAGCAGCAAAGAAGCTTTTATTAAGCTTAATTTAAAACTGTAACCCGTTTTAAATCGGACGAAGAATTCCAGAGAAATTTGGGTTTAAAAATTGAGTTTTCCGGAAATTTTGATGCCGCGCACTTGGTTTAAAAAATAGTGCAAAATTCACACTGAAAGTAACTTCAACGGAAAATGATTCGTACTGATCATAAAACTTGATAAGAAAACATAAAATTATATGCATATGGTAGAGTTTGCAACGCTAAGTACGAAAATGTAATCCGTTTGAAAATCGGACGATGCATTACAGAGATATCGCGGTTTAAGAATTGATTTTCCGGAAATTTTGCTTCCGCGTCCTTGGTTTTAAAAATAGCGTAATGTTCAAAGTAAAATTAACTCGTACCCAAAAAATTGTTAAGTCGTACGTGAACACATTCGGATTTTTTTGTTAAGTCGTTCTTGAAATCAAAAAATGTTTGTTAATTCGTACTTAAAATCATTCGGGATTTGTTAAGTCGTACCAGGAATAATTCGATTTTTCATCTTTTTTTTTTTAGTTACTATTGATATTGGTTTAAGAGCTCTGCTTCTTACAAGAACTTCCAGCTTTAATTCCGACATTAACGGAAGACCCACTCGTTGCTTTGCAACGAGCTTTGCTCTAGTTATTCTTTTTTTTCTTTTTCTGACTTTTTTGGAGCGCTATTTCTCAAAAACTATCCAACCGATTCGCATAAAATTTTCAGGACGGATAGAACATGATCGGCGCTACATATTATAAAATATCTAAAAGATAACGTCACTTCCGGTTTCAGATATTGCCGATTTTGTAAATTTTTAAGGGTCATTTTGTCCACGCATCTTCTCTGAAACTAATCAAGATAGAAGCTTGAAATTTTCAGGAATTGTAGATGAATGTAAGTAGATGTACCCCCATGCTTCCAATGATGAAAATTGCAAAAGGCCTTAAAGCTCGCCTGAACCTGAAAATTGGCACCAAATTTTTCACGAAGTTTTTGCACATTTTCTGTGATATCTTTTGATGTATAAATATTTTGTTAAAACATGTAATGCAAAAGTTGTTTCAAATTACACGGGCTTTCGTTTGATTTCAAGAAAAAGGGGCTGGCCCCTCAAATTAGGGGCCAAGAGGGCTGTAAAGTCTTCTTACAATAACTCTTTACTGAATAATAATTTGTTATTAATTATAGAAGCAAAAATGTTCATTGTTGGGCTGTTTATCTATACAGTGCCATACTTAAGTCATATGTTACGTAATTAGGGGTTTTAAGGGGCCAGAAATTCAAAATTTCGATCATTAACATATGAAAAAGGAAAAATATTTTGAAAAGCATTGTTGAACAAAAGTTGCTTAGAATAATGTTCTGTACAATATGCCACCTTAGAATTTTTTGTTCATGACCCCATTTAGGAGATAAAGGGCCGGCCCCTAAAACACATTTGTAAAGATATTCTAAGAACGGTTAACATTTCGTGAACACTTGTTGAACAAAATATGTTTATATTTGCAAGACCTTTCATCTGATATAAAAAAAAGGGCTGGCCCCTCCAATTAGGGGTCAAGAGGGGTCTTAAATCTTCTTACAAGAACTCTTTACTGAACAATAATTTGTTATTAATTATAGAAGCAAAAATGTTCATTGTACAGCTGTTTATCGATACAGTTTCATACCTAAGTCATATATTACGTAATTAGGGGTTTCAAGGGGCCAGAATTTAAAACTTTGATCATTAAAAAAGGAGAAAGATTTTTAAAAGCAATGTAGAACAAAAGTTGTTCAAAATAATGTTCTGAACAATATGATACCATAAATTTTGTTGTATGTGGCCCCGGTAAAGAGTTAAAGGGTCAGCCCCGAAAGTACAGTTGTTTAGATATCTCGATAATGGTTAACCATTCGTGAACATTTGTGGAACAAAATATGTTTATATTAGCGAGATGTAGCGAGATGTGTGTTTTGTAGAGCTTATTAAGCTGAATCTAACACTGAAAACCGTTTTAAAATCGGACGATGCATTACAGAGATTTCGGGGTTTAAAAATTGATTTTTCCGGAAATTTTGATTCCGCGTCCTTGGTTTAAAAAATAGCGTAATGTTCAAAGTAAAATTAACCCGTACCAAAAATAATTGTTAAGTCGTACTTGAACACATTCGGATTATTTTTTGTTAAGTCGTTCTTGAAATCGGAAAGGTTTTTGTTAAGTCGTACGTAAAATGATTCGTATTTTGTTAAGTCGTACCAGGAATAATTCGATTTTTTTCATATTTTTTTATTTTAGTTACTCTTGTTGTTGGTTTAAGATCTCTGCTTCTTGCAGGAACTTCCAGCTTTACTTTCGACATTAACGGAAGACCCACTCGTTGCTTTGCAACGAGCTTTGCTCTAGTTATTATTATTATTCTTTTTCTTTTCTTCTGACTCCTTTTTTGCTTCATAACTGAAAAGGTTTTAAACCGATTTTGATGAAATTTTCAGAGATTTTTGCAAGTTGGCGTCCCTCAAAAATGTTAAAGTTTTAAAGAGAACATCACATCCGTTTTGACGTGACGTCATTTTTAAAAATTTCAAAAAGTCATTTTGTCCCGGACTTTTCTCAAAAACGCTTTAAGCTAGAGGCTTGAAATTTTCAATGGTTATGATTTGGTCGATTTACCTCTGTAATAAGGCTCGAAATGAAAATCTGTCACTTCCCGTCGAAACCGGAAGTGAAACAAATTTTTCGAAAAAATGAATTTTCTGATCAAATCAAAAATGAATATGTGTTTTGTAGAGCTTATTAAGCTGAATCTAACACTGAAAACCGTTTTAAAATCGGACGATGCGTTACAGAGATATCGGGGTTTAAAAATTGATTTTTCCGGAAATTTTGATTCCGCGTCCTTGGTTTAAAAAATAGCATAATGTTTATCGTAAAGTTAACTCGTACCAAAAATAATTGTTAAGTCGTACTTAAACACATTCGGATTTTTTTTGTTAAGTCGTTCCTAAAATCAAAAAGGTTTTTGTTAAGTCGTACTTAAAATCATTCGGATTTTGTTAAGTCGTACCAGGAATAATTCGATTTTTTTCATCTTTTTATTTTTATTGCTCTTGTTATTGGTTTAAGAGCTCTGCTTCTTACAGGAACTTCCAGCTTTACTTCTGACATTAACAGAAGACCCACTCGTTGCTTTGCAACGAGCTTTGCTGGAGTTATACTTTTTCTCTTTTTTTCTGACTTCTTCTCGGCTTAATAACTCAAAAAGTTTCCAACCGATTTTGATGAAATTTTCAGAGATAATGTGAAACTATTATCCCGCAAAGATGTAAAAGTTTTCTTGACCACGTCACTTCCGTTTTAACGTTACGTCATTTTTAAAATTTTCAAAAAGTCATTTTGTCCGCGGCGTTTCTCAAAAACGCTTTAAGATAGAGGCTTGAAATTTTCAACGCTTATGATTTGGTCGATTTACCTCTGTAATAAGGCTCGAAATGAAAATCTGTCACTTCCGGTCGAAACCAGAAGTGAAACAAGTTTTTTGAAAAAATGAATTTTCTGATCAAATCAAAAATGAATATGTGTTTTGTACAGCTTATTGAGCTGAATCTAACACTGAAAGTCGTTTTAAAATCGGACGATGCATTACATAGATATCAGGGTTTAAAAATTGATTTTTCCGGAAATTTTGATTCCGCGTCCTTGGTTTAAAAAATAGCGTAATGTTAAAATGTAAATTAACTCGTACCAAAAATAATTGTTAAGTCGTACTTGAACACATTCGGATTTTTTTTTTGTTAAGTCGTTCTTGAAATCGGATATGTTTTTGTTAAGTCGTACTAAAAATCATTCGGATTTGTTAAGTCGTACCAGGAATATTCGATTTTTTCATTTTCTATTTTAGTTACTCTTGTTATTGGTTTAAGAGCTCTGCTTCTTACAGGAACTTCCAGCTTTACTTCCGACATTAACGGAAGACCCACTCGTTGCTTTGCAACGAGCTTTGCTCTAGTTTTCTTTATATTTCTCTTGAATTTAAAAAAGATACTTATGATCACTGCAATAAAAATGGTTTATTTTTTTTTATCTCTTTTAATTTAAAGAATACTTTAGATACATTTTTGCACTTAATTCAATGTGAATTTTTCTTCATCACATTCTCACATATTATCTAAGAGATCATAGCAATCTGAATTCAAGTGAACCTTGACAACGTTGGTAACTCACTTTACATTTACAAGGTATAACTTAAATGGTGTGTTAACTATGAACAATTTATATTTCTGCATTGTTTATTAACTACAGCATTGCGCATTAAGTTATAAAGGAGGTTCTCATAGTTATATTTGACCTGTTTTTTACTTGTTTATAAATAATTGTTTAAAAAATGCAATCTTGAAAATCTTGACTGGGTTCTATCCGATCTGAGAAATAAAATCGATTGTATTAAGTTGCTAGGCGATTTTTTTTAGACCTTACACTTATTTTCGAAGAGATTGTTTACTTTGTGGTGTTAGGTTAGTGAATTTATCTAAAATGAGATTTGAAAGTTTTCAAATAACAAATTTTTGCATGCCTTCAACAGTTTTTAAAGTTTTTAAATAAAGAGTTTATATTGGACATGTTGTCAACTTTTCGGGGTGTTGGATGTAAGTCCGTGGTGATTTTACTAAAATTCTAATTTTTTTTTAATAAAAATTTCTTTTTATATAGTCCTACCAATCCAATATCTGTTTGAAGAGGTCTTGAAAAACAAGTAATAGATATATAACAACAGAATACATGTATTAAACTGTAAAAAAAAAGAAATAATTAAAATTGAAGGATCAAGTTGAAAATAATTTATGATTACTAGTTATTTTATTTTGCGAACGAATTCAATTATGCGTGCTTAAAATATTTGGACAACCATTGGTAAGATATCATCATTCATTATTAAAATAAACCACAAAAAGCGCAAAAAACGGTACAAGGTTTTTGTATTGTTTTATTTTTGTACTTAACTAAAACTCTGCACACTTCTTCAGGACTTCGCCATGAAGATACAAATGTTTTCCATGGTCGTCAATGCTGTTAAACTTCCTGTAAAATTCAATAGTCTTGGTGTTCAACGACGGGTCGTCCATAACGCGCCATTCCATACGCCGCGCGTTTTCATCGATCGTTACCTGCAAAAAAGGCAAACTGGATTAATATGTAAATATCATTATTATATAAATGTAACTAGGCTAGTAAAAAACGAGAGAGAAAACTTATTCCAAAAAAAGAGAAGAAGTTGTCAATTTCATTTCGAAAACATATTCCTAAAAGAAAAGAAGTCTTCAATTTCATTTCGAAAACTTTCTCATTTCTTTTCAGATCTCAACTGGTCTTTCGTATGGCAACCATGCAATAACGATTTTGCAGATGCTTGCAGAATTCATAAAAAAAGAGCATGATTAGTTCAAACCAACCTTTGCCATATATTTGAAAACCGCTGTCCCGTAACCTTTTAACCTATATGCGGGTTTTATATAGATATCTTCTAGATATAGAATTCTCCCACAGTAACCACTGTATCCGAAATAGTAGGTAGCAAATCCAATCGCTTCGTTTTCTGAAATGAACCGTGTACAACATGCTAATTATATTTGACTTAATTTATCAAATCTGTTCAAAAATAAATATGAAAGGAATAAGAAAATAAGTAAATAAATTAAAACATGAATGCCGTTTATACAAATGAATGAATGAATTAATAAAAAAAAAATTAAGAATGAAGTTGTAAAAGCAAAATAATGAGGATGTTCATGCTGACTACGCGTGAGGTGTGTTCACACTTAACTGTTTTTGTCCTCCGCTATCACTGCTTCAAAGTACTTGTTCTCCCCAAATCCGTCACGCTTGAACTCTGAATATACCAACAACAACAACAACAACAAAAATCAATGGCATTAACCTTGATTGTATATGCATCGAGTAAAGTTAAACACGTGTAAAAATAATCATATCACCTTTAAGGTATGAAAGATCATACATACTCTGTTACAATATCTATGAATTTATTACTTAAACAATAAAACGTTTTCTTTTGTTCTTAATGCGGGTATTAAAGGGACTCAGCTACGATTCGAGCTCAAAAAAAGTTTTAAATTCAGTATTCTATTTTCAATGTTTCGAATGATTAGTATGGGTATTCTTAATTTTTGTCAAAATTTTAAAGTCAAATTTTGAGTTATAAACTAGTTGTACAGAGTTTTAAGTCCTTTGTTTTGTAAACAAAGCTCGAGCCTTGTTATTGTCTACATGATATTGTGTGTTTTATTCAATCAAATGTTGCTTTCCTTTGTTGATAATTTTATATATTTATATATTCCTGTGTCTTTGCCTGTGATAACACTACGTATCGATTTTGTACTATATAACTCATAAAGCCAAATTGAGGCGCCAGCGGGGTTTGCTTATTTATATTTAAATATTTAATCGTAAGATGGTTTAAAATTGTATAAATATAAGTAATAAGGAATCATTCTTTGAATATTATGAGGTGATAATTTCGGTCGGGGCGTGATCAAATCTATCATAAAGCCCTTCGGGCTATATTAAATTTGATCACGCCCCGACCAAAATTATGACCTCATAATACTCAAAGAATAATTCCTTATTCTTTATTTATAAACCCACTGAATCAGTTAACCTTGTTTGTCACGAGTCATTTCGTCAAGGAAATGGTACTTCCATACTTTGCAGTTTTTGTGAAGAAATATAAGATTCGAGCTTTGAATACATACATGTAACAATGAATTACTGCCTATGTATCTCTTTTATAACTTGACTTCTAACACTAAAAGTTTGGCCAATCATTCAAAATGCGCAAGTAAACCATTTTATAAATAAAAAACAGAAAATAAAATTTTGATCTAAAGCCGTGTCCAAGTCCCTTTAGGATAGCTAACATTGTAGAAAAAATACATATTACCCGCGGCTCCCGTGGCTGATCGAAGCGTTAAAAATAGTGTTGAAGTGATTCTGAGTGCAAAGTAAGATAAACAGACGCTTGACGTGCAAGTCGTAGGTTTCACGTATAATATTGTTTGGAGACGGTTTGCCGCAAATACTTTATCTTACACAAATACTAGTATGCACAAAATATGAAGTCTCAACCTTTCCTCAAAAATACATGAGTATATTGTGTAAGTACAAATATCAATAATTTTAACCTTGGATTTGCAATGCCTGCAACCCTCATCCCCTTATGAACCAACAAAAACATCAATTGTCCAGATTTAAATCTTACCTTCGGGAGTAATTATAAAGGCATCCAGACGACGTTCACCTTCTCGCATATCCTTTACACGAAAGAAAGAATTTTTAATAAATGATATATTATTCATGTTTAGAACTTATTATGACCTTGTTGTAGGTCACATGTTATAATTATATTATGATTGAGTTACTCGGGCTTCACAGTATTTGATCGAGAAAGTTAATCAATTTTTTTTAACGCTGAATGAATTCTTAACCAAAGCTGCCCACCTTACATCAATAGACAAGTTTTATTGACGAAAGAGTGCGTACCATGTATATGCATGTTGCATACAGTAAAAGGAATGCAAAGAAAATATGAACATTATCAAAACTTTCACGAACATATATGAAATATGTACTTGCATGACTTTCGCGTTGCCGTAGCGTGTGTTTAACAGCTTAATTAAGCCCGTGTTACATGTATAACAGCATTATATTAATTGTTTTATAAAGACATTACCTTTAGCATTCCATATACTATGTCGGAATCGTCTACTGTTGCTTTTCTGATGTTTAAGTCTTCCATCCTATAAACAACAACAACAACAACAACAACTGACAGACGCTCTGTGTCACAGGTTTATCTAGTGTTTTGGAGTTGCCTACATTTTGCCCTTGAAATTACGAAACGAGGTCAAATGAATTTACCCACAGATTTTATGCATTTATTTGTAGCTAGCACATGTCTAGTCAAAAAATTATAATTTGTGTCATTTCGTAGTATAACGGGGACGGTTTTATTATAAAAATTACTCCTACTTGAAGCAACCTCGCTCGTTATTTGCTCACATTATGTATAAAACCCTTATCATTGCAATGCATGGGCAGTTAATTGTGTTCCTCAAATATCAAGAGAGGTTTTTCAAAAAGTATTAAAGATACATGCGCGGATCTAAGGGGGTCCGGACCCCCCTCCCCCTGGAAATTCAAATTTCTTTAAATGTACATTATAAAATTACCAAAAACATGCCTCGGACATCCCTGGAAAATTCAAATGACTGTCGGAACCCCCCCCCCCCCCCCCGGAAAAAAATTTCTGGATCCGCGCATGAATGTATCATGAATAATAGGCGATTCCAGCTAAGGTTCTTTTAAATATACATGTACGTATATTTCAAAATTTCATATTAATCATATCCTATTATCATTTCCAACTATCATTTTCTCTTTTTTGTGTGTGTTTGTTATTGATCTACAGATGAATGATCCAATATCTGCATCATCTTATAATGCAGCTTTGTCTTTAGAAAGGGAAAATTATGAATGTTTTTCTTTTTCAATGACATATATAACAATGATTTCAACAGATACGAATAGCTATGCATTTTTTGATTACTTCTTACTTTTTATGACTTCTTATAATGATTACATTAGGCGTATTTTAAAATTTTCTATGAAGGAAAAAGTTTTTCTATATGTTCAGGTGCACGAAATTGCGTGTTCGATTGGTGTAAAAACCAAAATAAAAGAGCTTTTTAAAATATGTTCTAGTGCAAAAAAGTTTCGTATATGCAGAGAACTTTTGGATTATTAATATTGTCATTGTATTTGGTTGTTTAACAATATAAAATATCCGAAGAAAAATCATTTTATTGGAAAATCCGGTCTACATACTTTCCCATAATTTCTAGCTAAAAAATCAGACACTGAGATCTGTTGATTTTTAACATTTAAAGAATAACTTCTCAATGGACATGTAAAAATCAAGTTTTTGATACCTTCGAGAAAATTCTTTGGAACATGTACAAATGTATTATTGTTGAGTTAAAATGGTACAAGCTCGCGCAGTACGATAATTTTTAAATTAAATATCGATTAACATCTTTCCTACATATTATTAACAGAAAGGATTTGATTGCAAATTGAATGCATTCTTTTTTGGCAGATTTTGATATATTTGTGTTTGCATGATCGCCTTGCTGTAAACGGACAAAGATATTCTGATACAGCTGTGGGATATACATGTATTATAATTAAAGAACGACTAAAAAAAACAATTTCTTTCCGAATCCCTTAAAGAAGCGTGAAATCATGCGAATCTATTTACATTTGTCTCGGTTTCGGTCAGAGAATTTCACAAAAAAATTTTTAATCCAAACCCAAGAGCATTAATTAATATTTGCAATATTTTTCTCAGAAGCTGACGAATGTAGATCTAAACTAGCTCACGTCCAAGTTTGTCAGTTAAATAGGTAAACGTGAAAAAAGAAAAAGAGCCGTAAACGCTTTTCTTGCTTCCGAGTACTCTGTGGTAAATTCGGCGCAACGTTTCTAGTTACGAACTTTATCCAAAATAAGTTTACACATATATAAGAAATATGATTTCTTCTCCACCAAGATATCAGTTGAGCAAATACATACTTTTGAAGAATTCAATGTTTTAAAAGGACTTTGGACACGATTTTAGATCAAAATTTTCTTTTTTCATTTATAAAATGGTTAACTTGCTCATTTTAAATGATTGACTAAAATTTGAATGTTGAAAGTCAGGTTATAAGAGAGATACAGAGGTAAGAAATCATTGTTATGTAAACAATACTCGAGACTTATATTTGTTTATAAATACTATAAAGTATGGAATCACCATTTCTTCGACCAAATGACTCATGGCAAACAAGGTAAACTGATCCAATGTGTTCATAATTAATATGATAAACAGAAATAAACAACATTTGATTGAGACTTATACCAATGAAACACATATGTGAACCATAACAAAGCTCGAGTTTTGTTTACAAAACAAAGATTTTCAAACTCTGTATCTTGCCTATAACTCAATATTTTGACAACGCATTAAAAGTACGCATATTAACTATTTTAAACATTAAAATTGAAAAAAAAAATGAATTTTGAGCTCAAATCGTGTCCTAGTCTCTTTAAGTACATGGCTCAACGACAAAATCATGTTAACAGATATTTAAATTAAAATGATCCTCAGTGAACCGTCCTTCGAGTAAGTCGCTAGTATTTTAAAAGAACTTGATACAATTTACACTTTAGTGAAATTATCTTTTATCGTAGTCTTGCATACTTTCCATCAAATCACTAAATATAAAGCATAAAGAATGTATCTCTACTTTCAGAGAATCACATGCATGTTATTAAGCAGAGTAGAGTGGGAGTTTCTTATAAACGAATATTAGACCTATCTTTTAATGGGATATACATTTGTACAAAAATTACATCATTCTTTAAATATATTGACCAAGAAGTTCTTCTGATTTGAGAAAAAAATTTTAAATGTGTTTTAAAATTAAGCTATACATGTATTAAACTTTCTAATAAAAATGAAAAAGACTGGAAGATCAAATTGAAACTAAATAAATAATGATATTGATTTATTTCTGTGGGCATTAAATTTCAAGCAACTTTATCAAGGCTTGAATTATTTGATCAATTGATAATTCTTTAAAGTAAAATGTCATAATTCATCATCAAAAATGCTATACTCTGCTCACACTTAATTAAAACTCAGCACACTTCTTCAGGACTTCGCCATGAAGATACAACTGTTTTAGATTGTCGTCAATGCTGTTAAATTTCTTGTAAAATTCAATCGTCTTGGCGTTCCACGACGGGTCGTCCATAACGCACCATTCCATACGCCGTGCGTTTCCATCGATCGTTATCTGCAAAAATACGCATTAAGTGGAATAAAATTTACATGTAAATATCATCAATACAAGTAAGTTATTAAACTTGAAAAACAAATTGAGAGAAAAAATCAATTGAAAAAATATCCAAAGAAAAAGACTAGTTATTAATTTCATTTCGAAGAATTTGTCATCTCTTTTCAAATCTGCTAGTTTATCGCTTGGATTAATGTAGAATAAAAACTATGTAGATATTTCAATATTTTATAAAATAGCATGATTAGATTAAAACCCACCTTTGCCATATATTTGAAAACTGCTGTCCCGTAACCTTTTGACCTATAGGCAGGTTTTATGTAGATATCTTCTAAGTATAACATTCTCCCACAGTCGCCATTGTATCCAAAAAAGTAGGTTGCAAATCCAATTGCTTCTTTTTCTGAAAATGCGGAATTATATTTGTCTTCAATATTTTTTTTAAATACATAAATTTCCAGATGAGTGAGTAAGTGAGTGAGTGAGAGCGTGAGTGAGTGAGTGAGAGCGTGAGTGAGTGAGTGAGAGCGTGAGTGAGAGCGTGAGTGAGTGAGTGAGAGCGTGAGTGAGTGAGTGAGAGCGTGAGTGAGAGCGTGAGTGAGTGAGTGAGAGCGTGAGTGAGTGAGAGCGTGAGTGAGAGCGTGAGTGAGTGAGTGAGAGCGTGAGTGAGTGAGTGAGAGCGTGAGTGAGTGAGTGAGTGCGTGAGTGAGTGAATGAGAGCGTGAGTGAGTGCACAAGTAAGTGTGAGAGTAAGTGAATGAGTGAGTATTTGAGTCAGTGAGTGTTTTGGTGAGTGAGAGAATGAATGATTGTGAGTAAGTGTTTGAGTGAGTGTGTGAGTGAAAGAATGAGTGAATGAATGAATAAATGAATGAGAGTGAGTGAATGAGTAAAGGAGTGACTGAGTGAATCAGTGAGTGTGAGTGAGTGACCGTGTCAGTGTTTGAATGAATGTGTGATTGAGACAGTGAGTGATGAGACAGAGTGAGTGAGTGTTCTATCTGGCTACTTGAAGTATGTGCAAACTTAACTGTTTTTGTTCTCCACTATCACAGCTTCAAAGCACTTGTTTTCCCCAAATCCGTCACGCTTAAACTCTGGATACACAAAACATAATATTGGCATAAAACTTGATATGAAGGGGAGTAAATGAATTACGTGACCTTTAAATTAATTACAGTGTCTATATATTTATTAGCGATACATAAATGCAGACGTCCAATTGGTCTCGCTTTATTTAGAATACCGCGCGTTGGCGTGATATAATAATTCGTCTGCACGGCCTGGTGTGTTTTTGAAAACATGTATATTGTTTAAGAAATAAAGTACGAGTTTTCGTGAATGTTGCAGAATAGCCTCCGAGGTCGAGGAATGTTGTTTTGAAATATAAAAGCCGAGGCGTTAGCCGAGGCTTTTATATTTCGAACAACATTTCGAGACCGAGGAGGTTATCCTGCAACATTCACGAAAACTCGTACTTTATTTCTATTCTACTAACAGCCCAGTATTTCTACAGATCGTTTCTGAGACGATCTAGGTCATTTTGACGGCTGTTCCGTGTAACCCCAACGGTTTTGTTGGTAATGTTTACATGTGTATCGATCAAAGGAATCACATGCAGACGACAGACTTTTTCTTAGGATTTTAATATTCTTCACTTATTTATAAAATATCTTTGAATCACATTCCTAATATTTTAAGGGCAATTTAATACGATTATTACTACTAAACGTTATATATATTTTATGTAAAAAACACGCAGTGAAAATGTGCTAGGGAGGTCCTAGGAACAGCCGCATTGATCTCTTAAAAATAAACATTTGAGGCAATACATATTGTTTTGACTGGAACTAACACGTGAAATTGACATGGTTTTAAAACTTTTTACGGTTTAAAGATGTACTTCCATGATCAGTGCCAGACAAATAGGTATTTCTGATCTGATAATTTACTGATGACGTTCGTGGTATATTGGAGAATAATGTCCGCGGCATCTCTTTGATCTCGGCAATAACTGTAGTAGAATTGCAATTAATGTAGAAGAAATACATAATAACTTGACTATGCGCTGCAAACCTGCAACCCTTATACCCAATGACCCAACGAAGGAAAAATCTTACCTTCGGGAGTAATTACAAAGGCATCCAGACGACCTTCACCTTCTCGCATATCCTTTACAGATATAGTGAGAAAAAAAGAAATTTATTGATTTAAACATTTTTAAAAATATAATAAATAACCTGAAAATTTTTAAATAACCTTGGTTGGTACATATTTAGATCATGAACTTCATAGTTTATGATCACGTGTTAAAACAAGTCCATATGATCAAGACTTTACATAAAGGTTTGATTTATGGCCTAAACTGCCCGTCATACCAAATCTTTGCTTCTTCATTGCGAATGTGCATACTAAGTAATACACAGTATGTATATATACATGTTGCATACATAAAAGCATGCAAAGCAAATATGCACATTGTTAAAACTTTCTCAAATAATTATAAAAATGAATCATATTTAATTAAGACTCTGACGGAACCGTAACATGTATTCAACAGCTTAAGTCCGTGTTAAAGGAGAATTGGTCGTTTTATAAAAATATTAGCATGTTTAACAGTCTATCAAGTATGCATGGTACACATGGTAAAGGCGTGCAAAGAAAAAAACATGTGTGTGCATATGTTAAAACTTTCACAGACATTAAAAATATTAAGACTTTTACGTGATATGCATGCAATAACTTTAGCTAACCCGTGCTTTAAGAATCCTGATCGTCGTTTTAGACATTACCTTCAGCAGTCTATATACTATGTCGGAATCATCTACTGTTGCTTTTCTGATGTTTATGTCGTCCATTGTGTAAACAACAAAAAACAAATGGCGTATGTTCCTAATCCCTGTTTTCTCTCGTGTTTTGTTGCCAGACAGATATAAGGTAATAACTAGAGACGAGCTCGTTGCAAGCAACGATTAGGTTTTCCGTCGTAGCTGCGTCATACTTGTGACGTATTACAAAAAATTGATAGCTGACCATAGTACAATATTAGACGTGTAAACACTGAGAAACAAAGTATTATATTTCTGTTACCGCGTAGATTTTACGGTAATAGAGAATTCGTCTGGATCTGCATCGGTCGTGTGCAGTACGAATCGGGTGAGGGAATGTTGGCGTAAAGTGTATAAGGTAAAAGGTTGGGGCGCGCTGTGGGCCGTAAGCTAAAACGAAGGGTAGGTTTGCCGTATTCCCGAAGGTCCACCAGTATACAGTTCCAGAGAAATAAACAGGCAATTGATGCAGGATTCCACATTATTGGACGAGACTCAACGATGGCAACATTATAACAATTTAACAGACAGACATGTTACAAACAAGTCGGATATGGCCAGAAGTGGCCTCCGAACTCAAGACTCTGGGACGCGGGGGTGTTAAGGAAGCATATGGGCAATTTAGCGTCTTATTTTGACTGTTATATTCAAAATCGTGAAATTAAATAAGTATTTTAAATACGATCAGAAACTTAGTATTATCCTTTGAAAGAGATGTCAGTGCAATAAAATCGGGTAGTACATTACTGCCACATTGGTGCATTATCACGTGACAACTATAAATAGCTTACGTATATTCCTTAACATAAAATGAGATAGAACAACACTACCCCGCAGTTTCCAAAATAAAATAAACATACCAAGTGAAGGCAAAACATCTCAGTTAAATCAAAACTGCTGCTAGAATCCTATGTTTTTCTAAATTCAATAGTTATTCATCCGGTTCTCGTAAAACCTTCCCAACTTTAATAAAGTTTGTACGGAAAACGGCAAGTTGCATCAAAACAACACACAACATGGGATTCTAGCAGCACTTTTCAATTTAAGCATTGATCAAACTAACGATACATATAAAATTCCAAGTTCAATATATGCGGGGTAGTGTTGTTCTAGTCGGATTTTTATATCGTAAACAACGACAGAGGAAAGCCTGGCCGAGAAATAAAAGCAAATTTACATACCTTTTAGCGAATGATTGATAAAACTATTATCTCTCCCAGTATTCTTATGTTCCATTCTCAATAAATCACACCACAATATTTTATTAGAGTTCTTAGATTAGATATATTTTGAATATGTTTACAATGCTTTCCGATCAAATTCACACGACATTCAACTTTTAGTCATGACGTCATCAATGTGTAAATCTACGTAATACAAACTAATTTCTGAAAAAAATTTGACTTCAGTATTTTTATTTACTTTTGGTGTACGTTTCGTTGCTTAAATAATTGAATATGTACATAATAACTATATATATAAGATTTGTGATTTCACGAAATTACATGTAACTCAGAATCCATATGCTTCCTTAACACCCCCGCGGAGAGTCGGACGTGGCCGGGGCTGGCCGCCGTATTCCAGACTGCGCATTGACAATTGTACATAACTATTTATAAGAATCTTAACAATGAGTATAAATTGACAGGTAATGATATAAGTAAGCTCAGTGAAAGGTTCACGGATATAAAATAATTAGATAAACTCAATGAGTCTTTGATGTCCAAGAAATGAAAATCTGATAATTGCACAATGTTGTTTTAAGAGATTAACAGTCCTTGAGACATGACACTCTGTCTCTTTGAAATCACATATAAAGTCTGAAAAGTGTCAATCACTAAATAAAAAAGTAACTATGTAAGAAATAAACTGTGAGAAAAAATTACGAAACAGATGTTGAATTTTACAAGTAAAGTAAAAAAAAATTATAATTGAACAGTGCATTTTGCACGATGATACTACATGTTTATAAGCAAATACAGATCTTAACACGTTGTCTCTAGTTTGATTCGCCGCATTTTATTCACAGAGTGGGACTGTGGTTATGCCCGGTACGAAGGTAAAAAGACCATTGGCAAACGTTTTACACGCATTTTTATCGAACGCAAGCGCCAATGAATCTCTTAGTATATATGCGGAGATCCTGGAAATTTTACAAGGGGTTTTGAGGAATAATTTTGTATTTCGAGGAGGGGGAATATGCGCGGATCAGAAAATTTTTCCGGGGTGGGGGTTGAAAAGTCAGACGGTTATTTGAGTTTGCCAAGGGATGTCCGAGGCATATTTGGTAAGTTTATAATGTACACGTAATTGACAGAAATTTCGCCCCGGGGGGGGGGGGGGGGGTCTGGAACCCTTCCCCTTCTAGATCCGCGCACGCAGAAGACCGATGCCGGTAATTTTACTGTAATTTTAACCATTTTTATTTAATTATTCATGTTCATAATTATCAAAAACCAATATTACCTTTCAAAGCAGTTAAAACTTAAAACTTAAGATACGGACTATTTAGTCTCGGTGAGTATTGCGTCCGCGTACGAAAATAATGGCAATTTTCAAGAAATTCGGATGGACAATCTGTGTCCTAGGTCGTCCATCCGATTCTTTTTCTGACTAAAAGCTACAGACCTGCAGTTAGAGATTGTCAAACTCTTATTGATTATGTCAATTTGTTTGTCTCAAAGAATCATTTTTTAAATATATAAAGTTTTACCTAAAAAAATAGAAATCGGGCACAATTGTCAATGTTAGCATTTTACAATTTTATGGTCTAATAATAATACAAGAAACAACTCTTCATTGCTTTATCCGAAATATTGCATGAAAAAAATTTACATCGCATTTTTTAAATTACAAAAGGATATTCAAAATGAACCGATTAACCGCTAACAAACAGACATAAAGAGAGACTGAGAACCAATTTCTTCTCTCTCTTTTTTTTTTTTTTTACATCAAAAGAAATTCAAAAATAAATCAAACAAGTTGCTGTCCTTTAAAAAAGGACTACAATACGTGGACCATTTGTATGTGTTTCCAACGAAGAAGTGAAAGCCTTAAGATGATCAGAGATTTCACCGACTCTAGCCCTCTGCTTTTAACCACTAAATGTGTACGTTGTATTACGTATACATGTATGTATAGCCCTGACTTTTTATCTCAGAATTTAAAGGATTCATACTTCTAAAATAATTACGATCTATCTATGAATGAAGTTTGCATGTACAGTATCAGGCATTCGCTGATTTCTACTATTTGCGCACACATTACGATTCGCACTACTTTGTTAACTATGCAGTGACAGTGTTGTGTAAATTAAAAATTTCATATGATGCATTTTTCTTGAGATTTAATCTTTTATACAGTGTCATAATTATTAAATCATACTTAAATGCTTAAAAAATTTAATCGGGAAGTACTTTAGCCTCGCATACTATAAAAGTAAAGTTAAGTTACTTGTGTATTCGGAAAACAACAAAACATTGCAAATTATGCTATTTGTTGCATGTTGTAGTTTCGGCATAACATTAACTTATTTCATGATACTGATAGTTCATATCACATGCCAATCATTTTTTAAAAGGAATACTTTTTCTGTACTGTTTACCGACAACTTTACAATTACAGCGCCTTTGAACTTATGTGTGCATATGGCACGGAATCCCGATCCCTATTCAGATAAACGTGTGCTAGCCTAATTTCCTGAGCTACCCATTACGCACAGGAACCAGGCTAGCTCATGCGCAGGCTGAATTTTCCCCATGGCATCCGGTTAAACCTCGCTTATATATTTTCTGCGTGTACCTCAGGGTCCACGCAAATATATTTTTTTCTGTATGCGTTAATGAAAATGTAGATCAGCAAGGGGTTCTTTTTCGTGCAAAGCACCCACTTAACAAATTGTTACACGGGTCTACAACGATGACAAATATCGAAAAGGCAATATTGTGGGTGAAGGATGAATGTGTAGTTTGTTTTTTAAGTTAATTTTTGATACATGTAATTATATTTATCTAGATCGGTTATGTTTGTTAATTTGTTTTGTTTATTAAAGAGGGGAATAAAGAAATGAGTAATTTCCAAGCACGTAGCATCGTTTTTGAAAGTGTTGGGGGGGGGGGGGCAAACTCATCCAACAAATCTTGACAAGCAAAAAAATAAAAAAATGATGATAGTCAATTGTTTCCGGGATACAGACCGAGAGCTACATATATTCAGCTAAGGTAACTAAGAATGATTCCAATAAAGTACTTTGTTCAGTAATGCAAGCTTTTAAGAAAGCAAGACTTTTATTTGTTTAAAATATAACACCCCAATACTTCGTCTTACATTCGCTATTTGTAGAACAAGCAGAACCAGTATCAGTCTGACCGGCCTCACCATATACATTGTTGGAATTTTATTGTCCTAGCATTGCATTGCTCTGCATGTACACAATTTCTTTTAAAAATTAAACACTTAAAGTGTTCATGTATATGGCTACACATAACGTACACACGTGATTCAAAATAACCCACACGGAAAACGGTAAAGAATTCAGTCATTGAGTCTACATTTTATAGAACTTGTAAAAAACACATTGCGGGTCTGAATATTTGTTGATATGTCAATCTATCAATATACAGTTTGTTAATTAATTTCGATTGCTAAGGCTACAGCGTATTTGATGAACAGTGAACAACATTTTTTCCATGCCACTTTTTTCCATGGAAGATAGCGAATGTATACAAGTATAAAGCATTTATAAAATTCATTGAATTACCTCTTTAGAATTGTGTATGGAATAAATAATTTATAAGTTGCTGCTGAAGGTTGTTTGGTATTTTCGTTTGTAGATGTTTTGCAAGTAAAAAACCTGAAACGCGGGGCAAGTCATAATTAACATCCCTAATAACCGTAACTTAAAACTAGCGGCTTTGGATTCAAATATTATCGTATACGAATATTAAGTTCACTTTTTAAAATCATCTCCACGATGATAATTATATTATATCCATTGCAAATTGCCAGCGTACATTGTCATGTCAGTAATACACATTGTGCTGTATATGACGGCCGTGTATACGTATTGTAGAAAAGATGAGTTTAATTACCATGCATTGGAACCATTTTATTAACACATCTCCCAGTACTGAAACAATTCAAAATGTCTCTGTTACAGTAACACAGTGGGGCGTTAAACGTGTACTTCCAGCTCTACAAGCACATTCACTGTCGTCTAGACGACGGCCTGAATACAGCTAGCGACTCTCCTATCGATCGGTTACCTGAGTCTCGCAATGCATCTAAATATAGACAGGGGCACAGTTATGAAACAAACAACAAAAATAAGGTCAAAGAGGTTTATCTATATGAAATGAAAATGTACATATGTATAAAAACATTTGGGAATTTTATGTGGAATTATTTTTGCGCGCTACATGTCTCAGTTAATGCATTACAAGAAACCCTTTCATAACCTCATAAACGTGCGCACCCCCACACAAAATGGACCGAACTGACACGATTGTTTCTGCAAATACTGACTATAAATTACGAAAACATTAAATTGAATACTATAAAAGGATTCAAAATTAATTTCTTTACAACTTTGCTTCAATAATGCATTAGAAATGTTTATTCCTTTTTAAGTTATTGACAAGAAACTTTGGACGCCTCTAACTCCCTAATTATAAGGGCCAGCCCCTTTTTCGGTATACCGAATGAAAGGTCTGGGTAAGACCAAGAACTTTTAAAATACATGTTATAACAAATTTTTATCAGGTAAAAAACTAACACGGAAAATTTTGATTTTTTTTCTTACCTTTGTTTCAACATCCATACCAACCCTTTTATTTGCATTTAAATAATAAATAAAATATATCTCGCACAAATTCAATGTATTAGCTTCCAAACCAGCCCATCTTTGAGACTCTGCCAGTCATCGTTAAAGCTAAACCCCCTGGACAAAAGAAGTAGTTAAATTTTACTAAAAGGGGAATAACTCAAAACCGGGTAGGGATTTTCCTCAACTAAAATATGCAACGACAACATCACGCGGCATGTTATCAGTCCTGAAAATTTCAAAACAATCGGTGAACAAACCAGCGAGATATTAAGGATCAAAGTTGGCGTCTAGAAGAAAAAAAAAATAAGAAATTTGAAAATTTTTCAGAATAATAGTAAGGTTTTCCGCTGAGAGCGGAAAACCTTAATTACCTAATTAATCTAAGCCGATTTACCCAACGATTTTACGCTTTCATTTGTAACTCAAGTGACGTTCATTAAATTTGGACGTTACACAATTAAACACGTACGCCATGTCCCTTATCGCAGTAACACTGGGACGGTCACACTACAATATTTAATCTAGTACTTGTAACAACCTCAAATGTTCTCTGTCAACACGATGATTAAACTTTATGTGAATGAAAAGGCATTAGCGCCGTAATATGGCAGCTCTGCTTGTATGCTTCCAGTTCAGTTCAGTTCAGTTCATTTATTCGCTCAAAACCATTTCAAACATATGGTACATGAGGACAAAAAATAACATTAAAATATACATATAAATTATAAATTGGTCAGAGGTAAACATATATAAATATAAGGGTTAGAGAGTTAGGAAAAGTTATACAAAATGAAACTCATGGAGGACAGACTACCTCGTATATCTTTGTTATAAATATACACAATTTTCTCAACAAGGAGCTGAGGGTGCCATTGATTGTACAGGTGTCGCCGGATGTAATAGGTAGAAGTCGTGCGAGGCAATTTACTTTGAGAGCAAGACTATAAACCGCTACTTTTACCTTTAGCTGTCTTAACTGCAATGAATGAGCACTTAATTGTGCTCTTAAAATATCACGTAAGGTCTTCCAAAAAAATTTAAAAGATATTTTAATTAAATAATAGACGATTCCAAATATATGTACAAGTGTGTATTGTAGTATACATGATTGTACAAAGGATTTAATATTTATGTTCAACGACATGTCCAAGTGCAATCTCTGCAGGTAAAGATGAATGAACCACTATCAGTGTCATTTTATATCAAGTCTTGTTATCTTTAAAAAGGAGGTGTGACTTCTTGACATAACCTATTGGAATCAATGGACCCTATATCTATTCATATTTATTTATGCACATAATAGAATACGCGTATCTTTATATTTTTCTACGATATAAATATGCCTATTTTTGATAACCTATTGCAAGAAATGACGAATGCAGTGAATGTACATTGGCTCCAAAAGCAAGATACGGAAAAAAATAGCATTATTAATTTATATAAATGTTTTGTATCTGCAAAGAATTTTTTGAATATAAATGCTTTTATTAATATCTAGTTGTTATATTCGAAGAAAACTTTTTTTTGAAAATGTCACAAATTTTCAAAGAAAATTCCGGACTTCGTGTGTGCGGCGCCCCATTGGTCCGTTATTAATAGTTCAAATGCATTCGCTGGAACCTATCGCGTTTAAACGTTTAAAAATACATAACTTCTCATCGATCTTTAAAAAAGTCCGTTGTGAGAAAATGGTAAACAATCCCATGAATTACAATATTTTTTTTAATTAACATCGATTCACAGCTCTCCAACAGCTTATAAATGAAGAAGGCTGTGAATGCCTCCTGTTTGACAGATTTAAATAAAAAAAACTTTTGTTTTCAGGATCGCCTCGTTATTCACTGACAAAAACATTCTACATGTATGAATCTTTGATATAAAGAAAAGCTTGGAGCAACAATTTCTTTTTGATCAAATTACTTAATTTGCTACAAAAACACCTGGATCTATCAAGATTTAGCTTAGATATATATCCACCAAAGATATTCAATATCCAAACCTACATGTACATGTAGTAGCATAAAGATTTTTTTTCATTTCATTTCTCCGAATATTTGTTGTAAAGATGTAAACCTGTTCATACCAATTTCTCAATTATGGGACAAAAAAAATAGAGTTTTATTAACCACAAATGAACTTTCTTTTTCTGAGGTAAAATCTGTGTAACGTTTGTAGAGTTTGTTTATACAAAATAAATATTACACATACACAAGAAATATAGTTCCTAGTCCTCAGCGATTCATACAAAACACCGATAAAGCACAAGATTTAACATACCTTCAAGAGTTTAATGTTTTAAAAACATGATTCAATGACATAATGTTAATATTTACTTAAAAATTCATCACAATATTCACAATGTTTTTCTACCTTATACTGTAAATTGTCTTCCCTTTAATTCAGGAATAGCAATTTCTCTCCATACAATGACAAACGACACATGCAGATAATTGCATGCTATAAATGAAATCTGTAATGGGGTGACCACTGTAATTTGATAATTTAGCAGGTGCCCCCTCAGGGTTTCCAGATCCTCAGTAGGCCGTCCTCTGAGTAAGTAGCGATCAAGTTCTGATGAGGATGATGGCTAATACCTATCACATCTTTCTCATGGACCTAAAAACATTCCATAAAAAACAAATTAGCTAATGATACATTGACCCTTTAGTAAGAAGGATAACTAATACTAAAACAAATCAAAATCTTCTATAAAATGTCAAAGGTATGGGGCAATTTCTACCTTATTTTGAAGAGATAATAATTGACATTTAGTTCTCTCAGACTAAGTTGAAATATCTTTCAGTAATTCACTTAATCATTTTATACTCAAGTGTACAGAAAGATGAGGAATTGTCAAATAACTGGGAAAATTTGATCAACCTCCTTTAACTTCTTCAACTTCAATTCTTGAATATTCATTTAAGAATCATTTTTGTAATAACAATGAACAAAGAACATTGCTCTTTATGACAGAACAAATGCTCTGCTAAGAATTATTTCACATAATACAATGAATAAAGAGTTTTACTTTTTCTTGAAAGAATAAACACATTGCTTTTTTCTAAACCAAATCTGTGATCAACCCCCCCCCCCCCACCCCCCTCCCAACCCATGAAGAACTATTTCAAACTATTTGGTTCATAATCTCACACATCAGAACTCGAGGTCAGGATTCTCTCCAGAATTCATTCATTGCTATTTTTACATTCAAATCTGTGATTACCTACTCCACCCCCCCCCCCCCCCTCCCACCTTTTCAAGAATCATTTAACTCCATGATTTTACTCTATATTGTTGGCCACTGTTCATTCAGGACTTACCGTCAGGGTTCTTTCTAGTTTGCCAGTGGTGACACTGAAACAGTAGAGCACCAGGTCCTCCCCCACGCAGTAGATCCACTCGCCCCGGGGGGACAGGACGGCACACACGAAATCCCCACCCTCTCTCTTACCACTGGAGAAACTCCTCACAATCTACAGCAGTCAATAATAAGAGGTGAAGGAAAAATGATGAAATTGAAACACAAATGAGTGAAGGATACTTCCTTGTCTTGTACAATTGACAGTCTACTACAATATTGTGACAAAAGACACAATTTGTACATGCCAGTCTTTACTCAATATGTACTTATTTAAAATAAAATCTAATGAATGACCCTAGTTTATTTTTTATTTTTTGTATATCTTCATTTCTGAAATATATTTTTCTTATAAAATATGAAAGGACTTTGCTGCAAGAATTTCACGAAAATGGTTATGTTACCTGTCCCTGCATGTTCATGATGACGATGGTGTTTGACCTGTTGCACACTATGAACTGCTCTGTCTGTCGGGGTAGGGGGTGGACACTGTGTACTGTGATGTCCATACCGGAGGTACCGCCCAGGGACTTGAAAGTGTTCTGACATTCCGTGGTTTTTAGGTTCCACACCTTCACTGTTCCATCAGAACTGGCACTGTAATGTAAACAGACATGTCAAATCTACAGAATATAAATGTACTGAGGTATTTCATTCTCTTTAACAGTTTTTCTGATGTGTCATATCTATATGTATGTCAAACAAAGTGGTCCAGATAAAAAGAATCTAGTACTGTCCGGAACTGTGCATTATAAATAGAATTTCCACGAATCTCTTTAATAGGAATCAAATATATTGTTACAAACTATGGTTTTCAATACTGAAGATGAAAAGCAAAAGATGTAAAAAAATGTTTTCAGAATGTTAAGAAGTACAGGCCTATGTACCTTAATATATGATGCCCATCTTGGGTGAAAACAGCATCGTTAACAAAAGAAGTGTGTCCTCTAAATTCTTTTAAAGTTTTTCCAGATTTCAATCCATGGATTCTACAAAAAAAAATATCAAGACTTTAAACTACTCATCAGTTAAATGCATGTGATTTCCAACTAATGATTGTGGCTAGAATACCATGCTATGACACATTACAAAATGTAATGCAATGACTACCTGATAGTTTGGTCAAAAGAAGCGCTGAGTAGCTGGCTGTTATCTTTGGAGAAGTTCACTGAAGTAATTCCCTTGTTATGTGCTTTATCAAACTTCCTCAAACATTGTCCTGTTAGAATTTTCCAGACCTGCATGACAAATGAGAAGTTCATAAATGAATAATATATTAAGTGAACTTTTCCCTTTCACCTTTTTTTGAACTAGAACAGACAATAACATACAAATTTACACTAAGTCTCTGTCTCACTTCTTACTGCTAGTTTATGCAAATTATACCTTTTGTTGAAAGTAATTAGACATGAACTCACAAAGAATAATTTCATTTCTTGTAAATCAGGAATTAATAAATTCATAATATATAATGCAGTTAGAGGAAACCCTGTAAATATTGTTCCTTTTAATTATTAAAGTTTTATGAGTTGTCTTTTTACTTTGATTTTTCCATCCTGTGCTCCAGTGGCCAGCATTTCTGAATCTTTACTAAAACACATACACAGCACAGCATCATCCATCATCATGAAGTTGTCCTTGTTAAAAAAAATCAAGACACTGAAATCATCACAAGTTCATAGATTTTATTCTTGTATCCTACACTTCACTCTTATAATTAACATATAACACAGTAGTATATTCTCACTATATAACTCTATATAGAAGAATAGTCAATAATTCTAATATTAGCTCGTCCGAAAAATATTGACCGGTCAATAATTTTTTAATATTGACCGGCTAGGAATAATATCTAGAGAGTATTCCCTCTTTTTCAATAAATCGATACTGATTTGTTGATTCGAAAACGATGACGTAAATAACTCTTTGCGACTCCAAAACAAGGTGACATCATAATAAGACAGCCAGTCAAGGCATGTAAACAAAGGACGCGCAATGCGATGGTTTGCTATCATAACAGATATATAAGGATTTACGAATTACTGTGAAGTAAAATCAGGTAGAACATTTGTATTTTAATTCTTACGGGCGGCGGAATATCACCAGTGACCGTTTGATGCTGAGGATATTTGGAAATGAACTTTGCACAAAATTGAATTCGTGAATTCTTTGCTGAGCTGAAAAAATTACGGCGATTTCAATTACTCTCATAAACTTTGGTTTGTTTCTTCATATAACAAAACAAATGTTGACTGTGTTTTCGGGCAACGATGATTATATTAGCCCCCTCGGGATGAAAATATTGCCCTCTGCTTCGCGTCGGACAATATTTGGTCCCTCGGGGGCTAATATAATCAATGTTGCCCTCCATCCAAGTCAATATTTGTAAAATATATATGTACATGTTTTGTAAAGGGGTTTAAACAAGTAGATACCTGTGCTTGGTATCGCAGATCTTTCCTGATTTTTCCGGTGGTGAAATTCCAGACCTCAACAAACCCGTCCACTGAACCAGTCACCAGGAACTGTCCATCTGGGGAGAATCGGGCACACTCTATGTGGGCCTTCTGTCCAAACTGACAAAAACAACAAAAATTCCATTCTCTAATTCTTTTAAAACTTATTCATTTTGAAGGATTTACCTACAACGAAGTGCATATGCACTGTTTAATACCTAAGCTAGTAGGCCTAATATTAGATCATACAAAGATTATTTTAATTTTCATAATGTTAAAATGACTGTGATTTCAAATTCAATGACATCTATTCCTTGAGTAAATTGAAAATAATGTCTTAAATGAAATGCTGAAATATTTTTTGTCAAGTACATATCATATGTTACTTTATACAATCCTACATCAATTGTTTTTTTGTCAAAACTCCATTAGCATTTCTCCCTGATGAAAGAATTTTTCATTGATTAAACTACTGCGATTGTTATGATTCAATGCATTCTACAGTGTTTACCATTCAATGTTTTCCTTTACAGTTTAATTAAGCTGCAGTCCTTTTAAAAATGAGTTCCCCTTTACATTTTTACAATGTTACAGTTCTCCAATACACATCCATTTACCTTTATAGTTTTACTGAGCTGTGTTGGGTATTTCTCTTCCTCTTGTTCTTTGACTGCAGCTTTACCTCTGAACACATCAATAGTTGTACCTACAAGTATTCAATAGTGTTCCTATATTGACACTAAACTACAGTGAATTCGATTTATTTGAGTAAAATTTATCTTTCCTTCAAATATAGATGGTAAATTGCTAATGGAGTTGAAAATTCTTTTAACACTGACGTTTATCCAAGCTTATTTTCATCTGCTAAATTTAATGCTGAATCCTTTTTTACAGCATTTTGTTTCTGTAAGGGTTGAGCCTGACCTGGAGGAAGAAGTCCTTGATGCTGCTGCCATTTCAGGGACTGTCCCAGCAAAGCCAGAAGACGGGAGGGAGGGACAACATTTACCTCCCCTGCCAAGGCTTGAGCAATGGCATTTCTTCTTTTCTCTTTTGTCTGCCCCTCAGGATATGCCTATAAAAAATTCAAGAAATCCAAAGTGATGAAAAAGACTTCAAAATTTAAAACACAAGCAATAGCACCAACAGTCACATTTTGTGTTTATTTCTCCATATACATCATAACAGAAATTTCAGAAAAAAATCATTCATCTCCAAACTAACGTAAAAACATGTTTCTTTTTATGTTTCCATGCAATATAAAAGTAAAAATTTACCTCTCGTGGATCAAAATATGACCTTGCTAACATATTCTCTAAATGTAAGAATCTGTCATTTTGGTTGTGTTTTAACATAATCATGGGGTCTGTCTGTCTGAGGAGTGACCTGGCTGCTCCCAGCTCTCGTAATTCTATCAGCTCCAACACTATCTATAAAACACAAATGGCAAAATCATAGAGACAGTACATAGTGGAACATTTCATACCGAGAAAAACATTTACTGACTTGAAATTAAAAATCAATATTCCAACAAATAACCAGAATCTATATTTTACCTGTTCATACAAGTCAATGAGTTTATTGTCTGGGAGTTTTAGGGTCTGTATGGCTTGTAGCACTGTGTCCCAGTGTCCGCTGTTGATATCACCAATGAAGCCATCAACAGAATCCACGGTATTCAATGAGATTCCCGTCTCTTCTTGTAGAATTGATAGTGTTCGAAGAAGGTTATTCTCCTTCAGGTATTGCTCAATAAGTCGAACAACACTGAAATTTAACAACAAAATCAACATTTTGGTCTAGCACGAAAATAACAATGCTGATTATCCTTTTAACATGAAAGCATGTTTAACACGTCATAACCACATTTTGAGATATTTTAGTATATTCCACTGCATTCTATTTGGAGCAATAGATAAATGAATAAACAATACAGGAAACTGCAGAGATGATGCGTAACGTTATGCATAAAGAAAATGCAAAACTGCTCGAAAACTCATGTTGCAATGTAGCTTTTCATCAATAGCTAACATTGACAGGATAATCCTCAATCAACATAGATAAGGATGCAATAATATAGTGCATAATCAACCTTTAAATATCAACTTACTCTGCTGACTCTATCTCCACCGCCATGCTGAACGATCAATGTTGTGTAGACGCTTTCTTACAAACCGGTGTCCAGGGAGTTCGGTCCCATACTTATTAAGCCTGATACAAAAGGGATTCAGTCTATCTAATTGTTCATTGTTACCTTTAAAAAAATATCCGATTTTTTTGAAATATATAACTGGGGGTTTTTATCGAGTTACGTTACTCGGCGAAAAATCTTTCTAAAAAAATCTGCCAACTAATTGTGTAAAGTTAAAGCTGCTTGGTCCGATTTTATATCAAATTTTATGCACGCTTTTAAATTATGGCTATGCTTAGTATATGTATAATAATAGACATTGCAGTAGTTTTACTCGTCAATTATGCCAAATTTCAATGAAGAAAAATACATACAAAATTTGCTAACAAAACAAACGACATTAAAAGGTACCGCGTTATTTCGCCTCATGTTAAATTTCACCCCTGACGACGAGACGGGTATGGTTGTATTACGAATTTGACATCGCTTTAAATAAAGGTCGAAATGATCAGATTAATTACAAATAAACATGTGTATGTTTTGTTCACTAATAGTTCTAAAGTCTGCTTTCTTTACAATCGATGCATAGCATGCGGGTTGAATAACCCCAATCATTCGGGGGACGAAACCAAGCGGTTTCCCTTTGATGCATTTTGGTTTGTTTTTTCGTTTGCCCAAAGAAAAATTATTTTTATTTACTTTGAATATTTCTAACTTTGAAAGGAGACTGATTCTGCTGGTGTAAATAGGAGAAAGTCCATAACTTTCTAAGATAAATGATTTGTATGAAAACAAATTTGATACTGTAATTACAAAAAAATCGGACCAAGCAGCTTTAAGATGACAAGTTAAAATAACTTGCATTACTGCATTACCCGAAACCATTGCCATTTTATTAATGGATAATATAGAGCTGCGTTTAAGATCGTAGGCTAGCAGCTACATGTAGCTTTGCCGCTAGGTCGTAGATATATATCTTATTCTATTAAACGGGTCGCTAGGTCTCTGATTTGAAGTTGGAAATATTCAACTAAAGACCAATAACATCGGACATAACTTGTTAATTTTAAGACTGAAATTAAAATGTTAAATGTTAAAATTTTAAAATTCATTAAAACTTATAGGATGAACAAGATATCACTAAAAAAATAGATTTCATGTTCCTTACAAAGTGCATGGTAACTATGGTAGCCATCTTGCATTTGATGCTTTGCATATAATTTTAGGCTACGAGTATATAAGTTGTGGCTAGGTTAGCTTACCGTTCAACAGCGTAGCTTCTGCGTAGCCCTATGTAGCAGCCACGATCTTAAGCGCAGCCCTATCCAAATATCTATCAATTAACACAATTACCGCGGATTCGAATCAAACACGAATTGTAACGACCAATTTCTACGAATCTTATACCGATCGGTGGTTTCGAATATTTTTCATCCCTGCGGTCATTGATTGTTAGACTGTAACTTATATATTCTCGCCCATCAGACACACAGAGTTCTTCTTTCTATCGACGGTTATCCTTAACTAAGGAGGCTGGATGGTCAAAAAATAAACCGAAAGAAATTTCTTAAAATTTTAGGTATGATTTTTCATACCATAAGCTATAGTTTTATTGCATTAAATCTATTTATTTTAGCTTTTATTGTCAAGTATCCTTTTATACCTTTATCCTAAGCCCCTTTTCTAAAGGATATTAAATTTACATCTAATAGTCTTAAAATGGCCACGATCATCCGACCTCCTATAAAAATCGTAACTACTCGGCCATTTCCGCTGGCGAGAAATAATTTATTTTTCGCCAGCGGAAATGGCCGAGTAGTTACGATTGCTCCTATAAGTGTTCACATTTAAGTGCATGGATAGTACGAGCCCAATGTCAAGGTCACTCTCGGTTTCAAGTGGTTTGTATTGTTTCCTGTGGTAAACAGCTGGCAAACATTCCAAAAACCACCAAGGGTCGATTTGAAGGACTTTACACTTCCTACAAAACCTGGTCATGTCTGACAAGTTCGCTCAAATGTGAATTTACATTCAAGGTCACCGACCTGCGGGAGTGTTACAGTCTTTTATAAACCAAAATTGAAGTCTCAGTAATCACAATTTTACTTTCATTAATTCTTGCACCAAAAAATGCATGTACAGTAATCCTAGAAAAAAAAAGAAAGACCCATTATGTATATTGAAGGGCCTGGCTGGTTTAACTGCATGTAATCGAAGGTTATCCGTACGTTCGAATAGTCTGGTACCCTTCCACAATTCTGTTCTCATATTCTCTCAATGTTTAAAGTGCAAAAAATAGTTTTGCGAGAATTGTACCAGACAATTAGTTCGATATCTAGATGATATCGTTTGATTCTTATTCAGGACAATTTTACAGGCGATATATATGGTATGTTTCTGTAATACCGATATTCATAGTTGATAATTTGGCAAATATATTTTTCGTAATTTGATATTGATCCGACTTCAAATCACTAAAACATCTAGAAAAATACACGTAAAAAGGCTGCAACAACATTACCTTATTAAATAATCAAATTGACAAAATATTTATGCTAAAAATAGATAAGAGTAAAGAAAATTAAAATATGTTGATATATTTTTCGATGAAATATAAAAATGCAATGCAAATGGACAAACATATTTTGATTGAAATCATGTGTGTACTATTCTGTGATCTGACATTTTACTACTGCATTTATATAATACAGTGAAGAAAATCAATAATACTGGTTTTTTTTATTCTTAAAAGCAGGTCAGTATGCAATATATATCACTGCTAGATCAGTCTTTGGTAGTTTGGTTCACGGTAGAACCCCTCCTTCCTTCTTTAGACATCCTCTCAACATCCGGTTTTGTTTCCAGTCGCAGACTCCGAAAATATCCGGTAAACAGAACCCGTATTTGGCGTAGCAGTCGTTCGTGTTGTAAGACCCTGGCCAAATACAGGTCTGGTCCGGATTCAATGATTTGGGGAAGTCACCATCGCACGCATCCCCGCGACAATAATGCACCTGCAAAACAAAAATCAAACCCAATGTTTTAATTGAAATTAGGTTCAGATTCGGATCCATATATGTTAAATCATGATGACGTCACGACATGCTTGAAATATTCTCCAAGGAGACGTGAAACAACACACAATTAATCAATCCAAGACAAATCGTTCCCCAAATGATTAGCCCCCAATCAGGGTATAATAGAACTGTGTCTTACCGTGCAACTACAGCCTTGTCCATACATGTGTCGGAGTCCCCGTCTTTGGTGAGGCTTCAGACTGAGGTACTCAGGGTTCCACTGGCAATGGTTTGTGAAGAACTCGCCATCACTGACAAACCCTGAAAAAAGTATATATGATTGTAATATCTTTATGATTTCACTAAGTTTTTCTTATGACATGGTCATCAATATCATAAATGGAGTAAGTTCTGTGAACTCATCAATTTTCATGGGAACATTTTTGCCATTTTTTTTTTTTTTTTTTTTTTTTTTTTGGTGAGCGTGGCATGTGATTTTACTATAGTCAGATAATTACACTTTCAATTCAATGATTGCTACCTCTAATACAAAACTATATTTAAAAGTGTCATTTATGGTTGGTGGGAAATATATATATATATATATATATATATATATATATATATATATATATAGGTACTTGACATGGTTTGCGGGTCATGATCCATAAACATGGGTTGTGGGACCCTGCATTTGTGGTAGGCTTATTACAAAAGGAAACGCATTTTTAGGAATAGTTTTTGATGAAGAAGCCAAATATAAGATGAATATAAAGATTACTCATATTTGGTTTCAAAGTTATAGATAACGTTGTGGGTCACCACATTGTGGGTATACATACCCACAGTGATATATAGTAGATAATATATATAACATACTTGTGGGTAGGAACCCACAAACCATGTCATGGCGATATATATATAGATTCTTTATGGGATATATCCCACAAACCATGTATGGGTGCTAAAACAATGATATATAGCATACAGCTGAATATGATTTGTATAGGAGCACAAAATACAAAATATCATTTTATAAGACTTATATATATATAGGCTTTTTTAACCCTTTCGCTGCCACGTCAAAAAAGACGTTATTACGCTTCAGTGCCAAGCATGACGTTATCAAATTCATGTTTTGACGTAACAATCTGACACAACGCGCCGTACCATTTTTTAGCGTTGCGGGATGCAGTTTTGTGTTTAATCAATAATTTCTAATGTTATTATCGAAAACAATGGCTTTTTATCTTTTTCTCTGTCATTTCATATAAGACGTTACGCCATTCTTTTTTTTTCTTTCTTTTTTAAGCGTCGCCAAATGAAAAAGAAATGTAAAGAAAACCACGTCTTTCAAAAAATATGAATTACTTCATAAATGATGCATGTTCCCAATCTTTAACAAATACGTGCAGTTTTTAAAATAATCACGTTCTTATCCTGTCAATCTTAATTATAATCCACGCATACATGTGAATTTTTTTATCATTGAAATTACATGTAGTTCTATAAGATATAATGCATATATCTCTTATTTCTTTGTTTGCACATATATGAGACATAAATTTCACGATAAAAAAGCTATCTTATTCCTGAGAGAGAGAGAGAGAGAGAGAGAGAGAGAGAGAGAGAGAGAGAGAGAGAGAGAGAGAGAGAGAGAGAGAGAGTTTGTTTAAGTAGGTTGACTTAAAAAATCATAAATTATCGGATTTCTTTTTTGATAACCTAATGACATGCAATGCAAACTTAATCATGTTTTTCACACCAGAAATTCCCTCAAATTGTGAAAAATGGAACTGATGGGGCGGGATTATCAAATAGTTATCACGAAAGTATATGGTCTTAATAGCAATAACTAAGTTTTTCCCACGAATAATTTGGACATTTATTTTTAAAACATCTTCATTCGGCCTCGCACCGTATGGGATTTACTGACCATGTACAAACCATATTAGATCAACATTAAACTATATGTGTAATTAAGCAAAGCACCAAATGTTTTAAAGCGATTTTATATAACCAACTTACATTGTTTTAGAGCCTGTATGCATCATTAATACGATATTTTTGTAACAATCATTGTCATTAATAGCGGATAATTTTCAAAAACTAATTAATTAGTATAACGCAAATATGTTAGTGGTCAAGAGGCGGGTATTGTTGGCTGCAGCTGTAAAGGTTTATCATGATGCAGTTTAAGAAATTCGCAAAAGGAATTGGTTTTTACTGTGTGTTAGATATGCAGACAGACAGACAAAGAATGACAGTGCTAGATTGGTAAGCAATTCCTTGTTCGTTTTAATAATCATTTCTATGAAATCGCGCAAGCATAAACGTCCATCCAAGTTTATGCTCGTAAAGTCATTTGGGGGAAATTTCGAATCACCCCGCGTTCCGTGTTTTAGAAAGTGTGGTGTATCGCACTGCAATGTACAAAACACGAACAAATGAAACTCTCCAACAGTCACCACCTGCAATGTTATTTACATAGGCGTCGGAATCGGAGGGGGGAGGGCTAAGGGGGGCTTAGCACCCACCCCACCATTTTTGCAAAGTTAGACCTAACCATTAGGCACATAGCATCATAAAAGATTAGCCTCCCCCCCCCCCCACTCTTTCTCGCAGGAAACATATTTGTTCCTAAATTTACCTTGAAATGATTAAATTATTGAGAAGTTGAAGTCATAGGCAATACTATTCCCCCCCCCCCCCCCCCCCCCCCGGATTAGGAATTTCATGATGTGGGAAATTTTTTTATTTTGGTAGGTAAGATTTTTTTGGAAGTATAGGTATAGTACTACCCCCCCCCCCCCCCCCCCCGGATATTTTGGGAATTAGTTTTTTATCATTAATTTATTTTGCTTGTCAATATTTTTTTAGGATTAGTCTAGCCCCCCCCCCCCCCCCCCTCACTTTCAAATTGCTTCCAACGCCATGCAGTGATTTATATATAGAGAGTTTAAAGAAGAAATGACATACATTAATAAATTATTTTGTTATTAAAATATTCTCGCTAACCTCAGTAAAGAGAATTTATGTGATGAAAACGCTGCTCAATATTCATTTCTCATTACACTGTATGCTATTGCTTTATTCAGCGAGAAAATTGATATATTGTATGTTTGTTACCGCATGCGCGGATCCAGAAAACATTTCCAGGGGGTGTCCGAGGGATAATTTTGTTTTCCAATGTTGGAGAGGGGTTTTGAGGCCTATTTCGGGAATTTTGCTATATAATCTTTTTAATTTGATTTCCCAAGAGGTGGAAGGAATAGTCCATGCACCCCCTTCTAGGTCCGCACATGAACGAGTATGATCTTTCTGTTGGACCAAAACAACGAACTGTATTAAACATGCGTATTTACACATATTTTACAATCAAGTTGAACAAAAACTGTTATTCAAAATACCCCAAATGACTTTAATGATTTCGTAAATAGAATAATATATAGGCTTATCGTGAAATTTTTAAAGCTGCTATGTTCGATTTTATACGATGGCTATGCTAAGTATGAGTATCATAATAGACATTGCAGTAGTTTTCCAGGTACATTAAGCCATATTTTATTGAAAAATTGATGTACACAATTTATTTACAAAAACAAACGACATAAATTGTATTGATTTCTTTCGTCTCATAATAAAATTCGCTGCTGAGGTCAAGGCGGGTATGGTTGTATTACGACTTTGAAAAAATTTCAAATCAAAAATAAACGTCGGTACATTTTATTCACTAATATTTGGGGAAGTGTTGTGTATACATGTACAATCGATACATCACATGCGGGTTGAATAAACCCAATCATTCGGGAACAAAACCAAGCGGTTCCCGTTTCTAAACATTCCCAAGATGGAGTTGGTTTGTTTTGTTTTTTGTTTTCTCATACAGGAATTTTTTATGTACTTTAAATAATACAAACTTTGAAAGGAGACGGATTTTGTTTGTGTAAATAGGCATTTGTCTAATAAATTTGGTCTGTATAGAAAAATATTTGATACTCCCATAGCCAAAAAATATCGGACTATGTAGCTTTAAATTATCTGTATGTTTTAAAATCTTCCTTTCCTCGGACAGGTGAACACTATCTTAATTTTTACATTTTATTCCATACAAAGTAAAAACTTTTACCACATCATACGTGTAATATTGACAATCACGATCGTCAGTTGTAAACGTTTGAACTCTCGGAAAAAGATGTATAATTTTGTTCTTAATGTTCTCTAATATCTTAGCTTATTTATCGATACAACTACGATTGTGATTTATATTATAGTTCTAATATTCAAAGAATCAAAAACAACATAGACCTAAGAAAGTTAACGATTACACATAGTTCATCATCATACGATGAAATATAACAGTTATGAAATGCAAAACATTTACGATTCTATATCTCGATTAGAGCTAAGAAGTGTTTTTTTACCAACTTGTGGTCTTACAGTTTGTTTTAGTGATTAAATCCGCTTGACCAACTGAGTTGTCTAAAATATAATAATGATAAAATTTTGTGATTAAATAGTTTCATGAAGTATATTACAGTCCTAGAAATCTTTCCTTCTTTTACCGCTATATTTGCACCTTTACACAGAGTAGATGCTCTTTATGACCATAAAACAGGTAATGAAAGTCCGTGCGGTCAGAACCATCCATGTGAAAATTAAATGTCTATGCTATGCGGTATCCCATTTTAGAGACACGGTTGAAATTTAGTTTCAAGAAAGAATGTCTGTGTTTGAAATGATCTGAAGAAGGAGACAAAAGATACGAAAAAGGTATCAATAGGACTTGAAGCGCGTACGCGGGTGGGGGGGTTGTGCACTGAAGTCTTAATCTCGAACACGGTCGAAGCATCACCATTATCTCCAAATAAGTTATTACATGCAGTTCTTGTTTTTCTGTCCAAAGATTCAGTATTGTTCTTTTACATGCATGAAAACTACAGTAAAATGTCACCAGATGAAATTTTTTTTAATGTTGATCATCTGGCTAAAATTTTGTTCTAGGATCATATCAAAGTAATTTTTCAGTGCCCCATTCCTCCTTATTTGGCATATCGCAGTTTATATTGCCGTTCATTAATTAACTCTGAATAAAAATAATACATATAAAGTACATGCTTCCTTTGGTGCTTAATATTCTCTCGATTTCTTGCAAATTATACAATACCAGAGAACGATGCTGTATGTAGTAGCTTTTTACCCGATTAAAAAAAAAACCGCATTGATATTACCGATGTGTTTTATTTGATTTTTTTAATCAGCACTAACGGCAGCATGAAAATAAAAAAGTCGCGCACACTCGAATTATACTCGACCTTCGGTGGTGGACTAAAGTATTAGCTCTCGCCGTGTTAAAGTTGGACTTAAGACCTGTATTTTGACAGTATTTAAGATTATCCTATTAAGATATGACAAATTTATGAGCTATGGTGAGATCTTATGAAAAATATTTGGTCTTTTAAGATAGATTTTAGTCAAAAGTCGGTTATATGTTAAACGAGCCCAGGGTTTATATGGCAGAGTAGGAAAACGTAAGATTGGTCGTGCTCTTGTGGGGGAGGGGGCATTTCCTTTGGTCCAGGTTGTGCATTAGGACAGATATTATTTTCCCGTTCTGACGGAAAAGTCCTGGGGATGTATTCACAAAAACCATACGCCAGCCATGGTAAAACGCAGACAACGAGTTTGCGCTGTGTGACGTGTCATTTTTAACGTTGTGACGTTATCAGCAGTATTTGACTAAACACATAGATCATACGATGTATATTGATACAAATTTTAAAAAATCAATAATGAAAAACAGAACCTGAATATATTTAATATTTTTTTTTATTTTAATGTATATTTTTTCAAATTGCCATAGGCCCAAA
Source organism: Magallana hongkongensis (assembly GCA_015776775.1). NCBI lineage: Eukaryota > Metazoa > Mollusca > Bivalvia > Ostreida > Ostreidae > Magallana > Magallana hongkongensis. The sequence continues at coordinate 34,963,556 of CM027470.1, forward strand.
TAGGCCCTGTGGCACTTAATGTAGATATTCAAATAGGCCCAAATAGGCCCTGTGGCACTTAAGGTAAAGATCTAGTAAATGAAAGGTGCCTACAGGTTCATAAAATTTAAGATAAACATTCTTTCAATGATGCTTCATAACAATAACTTTGTTTGATAGGGTGAACCGGGGCTAAAATATTTGGTAAACACAATGAAAAATCATGTTTTAAACTATCATTTTCAATGAAATATGAAGGAACTGAGGAACAAATTTCAGAGTTTTGTCCATTTTTGACTAATAAAATATATCTAGAATGCCTACAGTCTCCCCAAAAACGGAATTAAACAAGCTCTTGACCTCTTCTTTAAAATAATGTTAAATTGAATATAGGTATCGGGATTACTTTTCCCATGATTTAACATAGAATGTCAAGAAATTGTTTAATATTCTACATAATTCCTTTAAAACAGTAAAGTACGGGAAAAAGATTCTTCAAATCAATTATGACGTCATAATGGTTCTAGCACCAAAAAAGACACTTTGGAATCCTTTACTTGATCTTGACCTTAACGTAGATATTCAAATAGGCCCAAATAGGCCCTATGGCACTTAACGTAGATATTCAAATAGGCCCAAATAGGCCCTGTGGCACAGAAATGGTTAAGGGAATTTGTTTTATAAAAGTAACCGAAGAATTACTAACGACTTGTCTCCTAATGGCAACAGTGTATAGTATGGGGCATTCCTGAAAAGGTGGCAGATTTTTTTACTACATGTAATGCATTGAAAAGAGCAGCCAGTGATGCACTGAAGAAATTTACTTTGTAAACCCCTTGAAATAAAAAGATATAGATACTGTGCTTATGAATCACAGACTTATGTAATTTAAGTCAGAAGCAGCATGCAAAGCATGCTTTGAAATGATCATATACTAGTATATGTTAATGCATCTCAGGAAGAAGTTTGGTCTGTGTACCCCTTTTGATAAGATGAACATAGATCAAAACATTGTCCTTAACCGGTGTCAAAGATAAAAAAATAAAATGTCTTCAAATACATTGTTTTCTAAGTTTGGTTTCTATAATTATCTTCAAAGAGAATATGGTAACAGACCAGAAAACCTCTTCACTAAAATCATTGACGCCTAAAGTGTCAAATGCCATTGGTTTGAAACTACTTGTAAAAATTAAGGTGTGAACAACTTATCTCGGTTATAGCTTAGGCCACATCAAAATGTCCTATACGCTTTTCCTTGTGACTTTGTATTAGGGTAATACCCCAAATCATTATTTTCCTTGTCACCTTGTCCATGTACTACCACGTCTAGGTCATGACGAATCCCTACATGACCATGGCCATCTCTGTGTCAAATAAAGGCAGCAGCAAATGCATAACCCCCACCAAAAATATTGCTATGGCATAGCAATCCATCCTCAACACTTGTAATGTAGACACAGATTAACAGACAGACAAGGTAAATCCTTTATACCATGATACCTTTATTTGCAGAGGTAAAACAATATTAATAAGGGAACACTTTTGTCAGTTAAAGATTATATATTCTATTTCTCAAAGTTAGAAAAATGTGTCATGCATGATTTCAAACACAAGACATGTATATATATGTGAACATTCTTGATAGCTGTAATAGTAGTAGCATTTGAAAATTGTTCATAGAGAGACAAACAGAAAGCTACACAAACAGATCATCGCATACACTCTTCTGGTCTATGGCCAGCAGAGCTAAAACCCACAGGTGTCATGAGAAATTGAACGTCACAGATGTCCTCTGCAAACATAAGGGGAAATATACACTACATGTAAATATTAGATATTAATATGATTGTCCTATTTTAAAAACGTTAAGTATTCTAAATTACATTGTAATATACTTTTAAAATATATGCAATACATATTTCAATCATGTTCACTTGACCTTAAACATAAAAGTAACACATAAGAAATTACAACATCTTATTGCTGATATTAAGATTTTAAAACGAATAAAAACTAAACCATAAGGTTACACCACAGGTACACATGTTGCAGATGGGAAGCAGAGAGAGTAATACAGATATAACACATACACATTCAATCTTCAATCTAAAACATGAAGCATATAGACGACTCTTGTTTATAAATAAGTCCAGGGTATTTCATGAGGAGATAATCTTCCAATTACTGTTTAAATTTAAAGGGTTTATTACAGAATCATTTGTTACTGCAAGACCAAAGGTCCTAAATTTGCATCCTCATCTTCCGCCATTACGTTTAACGGGGTTCATTGGAATCAGCTTTCGTATCTGCTGATTAAGTCTCAGCATATGTTGCATTTTACTCTTTTTCTGATGAATACTTCTATCAGCAAGAAATTTGCAATTGTTTTTTTACTTTCAGTGCTTCTGCCTCTCTTGATACACTTTAATCTTTAAAGTCCATATAAAATTCAAATGTCCTATTCCATTGTCCATTTTTTCTTTGATGGTAATGTGGTGCATGATGGTTTATCCACTGATTCTATACCACTTGGGACATAATACTTGTGTTCTTCAATAGAATCTGTGAATCAAATATAAGAAAGGTTCAGTGAATTAAATTCTACAATTCTACATGTAAGTTAAAATAATAGTGTAAGCAACACATTTTCATAACATGCTAGTGCTTGGTATTCAATTTGTATACACACTATGCTGCAGTAAATTGTGACCACATCTTTCAAGTAATAATGCTTTAATGTTTAAAAACTAAAAAATTATCTGCGATCACATATCAATGTATATATTTAAGAAATAAACAACGTTATTTAGTGAACATGGCGTTATGAATAGCAATTGCTCTGTTGGCATATTCCATGATGCACGCTAGCGCATCATGGAAAATATGCCAGCAGAGCAGTTGCTATTCATAACGCCATGTTCACTAAATAATCGTTGTTTATTACTTATATTTGCATTTTACCACTCGCAAATACCCTGTATTAGCCTAGACCTTGACATTTAGCTATTACATCAAAAATAAACATTCAGACTGTAATGTATCTTTTTAATTCACATAGATTTGTTAACAGAATCAATGATATGTTATAACAGTAATTCCTTTAAAATGTTATCAAAAACATGTTTTAATATTACATGTAAATACTTCAATTTTAATGGAGTTGGAGAAAAACACATGATGTATTGTATAGTGGTTTAAATCTATAACGTCATGGAAAAGTATATATAACGTTACACCTTTATGACGTCATAGTATATATACTGACAGAGCAATTGCGATTATAGAGAAATAATTGCAGCTCCTCCGTATGGGCTTACAGTGGGAAAGAACATTGGAAATGCAAATATTTGCATATAAACATATGTCTAAACTTGCAATATATATATGTACGCATATGAACAGTCAAATATCTGACCTCAAAGACACAAAAAACTCATAAACAACCCACTGCAAAAATATTTGAGCAAACAATCTATGACAGTGACCAAAATCCCATGTACCTGGTAATTATGTTTGCAAATAAACAGATAACTAAACTCAAAGACACAGTAATAAACTATAGGAAAAATGTTAGAACAAATAATCTCTGACAGTGACCTACAATTCATGAATAGACACAAACATTTATACATGAAAGAGATTCAAAAACCACAAGCATTCCCATACGTATTTTTCATTGTACATATGTACAAACTCAATATGTATGGACGCATATATCCAGTATACAAATGTCAATTAAGTAAAATCAAAGACACAAAAACTCATGAACAATCAACTGAAAAAAGTTAGAATAAGAAATATATGATGATAACCCACAATTCATGAACAGACACAAACAGGTATACATATACATGACAATGTCCCACAATCCATAAACAGACCCAAACATGTATATACAAGACAATGACCCACATTCCATGAACAGACACCAACATTTTTTTTACAGTACAATAGTTCATCAAACAAATTAGGTAACATTTTCTCCAGCATTCTATCATACTAATATCAAAACTCTTGTGACAAAAATCAAATTAGAAATTACATGTTATCATATATGTAAGTAATGGAAATAAAAGATTAATGTGAACAATTGAAGATCTTTATAGGAACATGGTTACAGTAACATTTTTTTCTAGACTAAATGCTCATAGTATTACATTTAATCATATGTACTAGAGTTTATAACTGCGTAAACATTACATGTAATTTGTATATAATTTGTTATTGTATGGATTTTACATGTTTATCAAAAACAACAGTTGAATTTTTATTGAACCTGTTATTTTCCACAGGATTCGATGTTGGGATGAGATGTTAGTAGTGTTTGGCTGGGATGTTCGGTAATGAAAAAAATGTAGAAATACAGATAAATTATTAATCATGTAAGCCAATAAGTCATTTTTGTATACCCTTTAGATGAAGCAGCTAGGATTAACAACTAGGCAATTGTTAATAAAAAGATTTCTGCAAGTATCTTAATTTGTACATTTTTTTTTTATCAAACTATGCCATTAATTTATCACATTAATTTTGAAGATCATTTAGAGCTAATATTATATGTTTATCATGAACATCATTTATCCTTTCCTCTGGTGTATCATTCCTATCGTATCTTGCATGTACACTTTTCAATGTACATGTATAACATGCGTCAATCCTATCATATCGTGCGTGGTTTCTATCCTATCATTTTATTATCATGTTAAATTCATTGCGGGTACAGTATAACAGAGAACCAAAAATTAACATAAAGATCAAATATCTAACTCAAAGTCACAAGAAAAATGTTTGAGCAAACATTCTATGAGAGTGACCCACATCCCATGAACAGACAAAAACATTTATATATATGACAGCACTCCAAAAGCAATGAGCATTCACATATATATCTTTGAATTTACAAATGTCTGAACTCAATATGTATGAATGCATATACACAATTGACTAAACTTGAAGACACAAAAAACACATAAACAAATAACATGAAAAATGTTTAAACAAACAATATATGATAGTGACCCACAATCCATGAACACTGATACAAACATATATATATGGTACCCGCATCAATATTTTTTACAATCTTATACTATCATATCATTTATCAGACCTATTGATCAAGCATACAGATCTATCATCATGCACAAATCCAGTAGTACCGAGTGTTAATCCTAGAAAGTTTATCATTTAACTTCACGGTTTTTCTGTGTATCCTATTATGTTAATCATAATTATCGTTCCTTTCCATAAGCAAGTCATTTTACTTGGAAGTTACATGTTGTTCAATACGCCGTTAAAGCAAATATTTATTGATCAGTAAACTCAAAAACATAAAAACTCATGAACAACATGTAACATATTTAAACAATAAAATGCTTTCTATAGTGATTCATTCGGGATATGAAGGTAGTGACATTGCAGGAAAAATACATAACCCGCTAAATAACCAGCATTAGCGGGTTATGTAAATTTTTCCTGCAATGATCGCTACCTTCATAACCTGCATGAATCATCAAAGAAAGCATTTTATTGTTTATATTAACATCTTTCTTTAACTAATTAATAAATTGATTATGAAAAGTTAGTAAAATTTACTAAATTACTGTTAACGTACACATGTACGTTAGCTAAAAGAAACAGCCAAATCGTCTCCTGTGAGACTTTCAGTCTGACATCATCATGATTATTTCATGCAGTCCGTGATTTTACTTAGGTCGCTGTAGGTTCAGATCAATCGATAAACAGGGCGTGTTAATTTCAGTCCTGTCACTTTCAGCCGCTGTAGATTTCGACCAATAGTTAAATGGGGCGTGTAGATTTCAGTCTGGCTGTTTCTATAGAGCTATGAATTAACTATAACCTTTCGTAAGAAATTGAGGAAATTATACTTAAAGTTTGTAGATGTAAATATACAACAATGACCCACAATCCATGAACAGATACAAACATGTATATACATGACAATGACCCACAATCCATGAACAGACACAAACATGTATATACAGTTCAATAATTCATCAAACAAATTAGATACAATTTTCTCCAGCATTCTATCATACTAATATCAAAATGCTTGAGACCAAAATTAAGTAAGAAATTACTTTGCTATGTAAACAAATCTTTTGTTTTAATTTTGAATGTTGAAGCAAAAATTCCAGTTATAGACCTAAAATGAATGAATTAAATGTTAGGAACTGTTTTTTTATTCTTAAAATGAATAAAATGATTTAAGAAATGAAGATAATAATTTTTCTATTGATCGACGTATCAAAGAAAAAATTGACCGGAAAACTTCATCAATGCGCGTAGCGCATTGATGAAAAAGTTTTCCGGTCAATTTTTTCTTTGATATGTCGATCAATAGAAAAATTATTATCTTCATTTCTTATCATTTAATAAATCATTTTCAAATAAAAAAATGTGAAGTGTCATTGATCAGAAATGTAAATAATGTAAATGAAGCGGCGCGTATGAATACAAAACAACAACAATTACAGCAACAATATTCAAAATGGACTCGCCTTCAGCTGATGCAGAGCTATTGTGCTGAATTAATGGATTAAACACAAATAGTGAGTTAAAATCTGAACCGGCTGAATTGAGAACGAAAGGAAAATACATGCGATAGCTTGTGATATTATTCACTGTGCAGAAAAACTCGTAATAAAACTAGTTTTCATGTGAGATCGCTGAAATATGCAACTGGACATAACCATCCGAGGAAAGGCGATCGTGGACGAAAATAGCTGATATGTCGACAAAGAATAGTATGTATAAGCGACTTTTGTAAACGCCGTGGTAACTAGATAGCCAGTGATGTACTTAAATGGTATATCTGCCGCTTGGAATGCGCCGAAGGAGTTGATGCATTACTGAGTAGGCCTACTCATAGCTTTTCTTTACGACGCTTGTTCTGATAACCGATCATCTACGTGTGTAAATTTAAAAATTATCGTTACTAAATTTGAACAGTAGTGTTACCGTGAAAGTTTATAGGCCTAAATGTTCGTTATAATATTCCTGCAAAAAGGAACAGCCAGCCTTGCTGTAAATGTTGATTGATCTCAAGCAGACGAAATCGTGAGAAGACGCTTAATTTTCTATTTCGTGAATCAAACAATGTGTTTTATATATTTTTGAATGTTAAACATTCAAGTTTTTATATTCACAAGGTTGCATTTTGTTTGCTGACAATAAAACAGACGCAACTTTACATTTTGTTGACATTGTTTATCTTGGAAATTACCGTTCTATAAATAGTGTTAGATCAGAACAGTTGAGAAAAGTAGATCCGGCAAAAATTTTATTGATGCAGGTATCAAAGAAATTTTTCAACCAATCAGAAGCGCCGATATCTCATCAAACGAATAAATATTAAATGATAGACAAATCAGCTTGAAAAAGACTTGTATATTGAATCTATGTAAATAAAAAAATAGGGCACAATCCTGGTTTACATGACAAAGAATTGTGAGCTCTGTATCTTGCTTGTAACTCAATGACTGACTCTCAAATTTCATTTGATCATTACTGGCGTGCGACCAGTTCTCGCCGAGTACCATTTCTCGCCAGTACATTGTGACGTCATTTTATCAACACATAAAATTATAGACGAAAAATGACGTCACAATGTACTGGCGAGAAATGGTACTCGGCGAGAACTAGTCGCACGCCAGTAGAAATATATCCTAAAGCATTGTAAATAATGAAAACAGAAAAACAAAATTTGACCAAAATCATGACAGTGCCCCTTTAAAATATTTGCATATATACAAATGTATAAACTCAAAGACACAAAAAAGTCATGAACAAACTACATGGTACAGGAGAAATAATACAACAATTAACCTACGATAGTGACCCACAATCCATGAACAGACACAAACATGTATATATATGACAGTGATACACAATCCATGAACAGACACAAACATGTATATATGACATTGAACCACAATCCATGAACAGACACAAACATGTATATATGACAGTGAACCACAATCCATGAACAGACACAAACATGTATATATGACAGTGAACCACAATCCATGAACAGACACAAACATGTATATATGACATTGAACCACAATCCATGAACAGACACAAACATGTATTAGTATAGCAACCTTAGAACTATAAGCATTCACATATATATACATATACATGCAAACACAAATAAAACTCAAAGAAATGGAACACCTCAACTGCCTTATGTAGATAATGCCCATAATATGCTGATAGTTCAACATTTCATGCTGATCATCAATCAACATTACATGCTGATACATCAAGTGAACTTTACATGCTGATACTTCTTCATTATATGATAATTTATCAATTATCATTACATGCTGATAGTATAACATTACATGCTGATAATTTTTTATTATATGATTATACCTAGTATTCACTATATGCTTTCACTAATACATGCTGATATTTCATAAAATGATGGTATTACAGTATGCGGTGATTCTAAATTCGCTATAAGCAGCAGGATCGTGATTAGATAAAACTCAGGGATATTACTAAGGAGAAAATAGACTAAATTGAAGCTACATTGTACCCAACAATTTAAACAAGCTTCTTTTATGCTTATTTCCTTATATAAATATGGACACCCCATTGGTTATTATCAAAACTTATATTCCCAATACTAGGGCTTGTGCCATTCAGCTGAAACTGGATGCTGGAGGGAATGGGGGCACCATCACTTTTGATTACATTTGTTGGAACTTGCGCCGAAATCTCTGTGTGTCAAACAACTCCATAGTCCCCTTATTGTAACTCGTCTTTGTTTAGGCGCCTTCAAATTGGATGCCAATTTTATGAGTATGTTTTATGTTGTAGGTTGATTGTTTTAATTCTGCAGGCAGGCGCCTTCAAATTTATTTTACCCCCTTTGGATTGGGCATTCTATGCCATTAAATAGCAATTTTACTTTCTGTCTTAAGGAAATCAGAGCATGAGCAATCATCCATTAGATCCCAGTGCTTCTCACAAACTATCTTTTATTTAAGGGGGGGGGGGACGGGGGGTGGTGGTGGTGGTGGCAGTCCTACCCCTCAATCACAAGTCAACAAGTAAATATAAAATAGGGAATGGGGGGGGATCCATCTTCGCTAGCCAAGGGTTTTCGGTCCACTTTGCTCCCCATAAACCCTTGGCGGATTTCATTGCGAAAACTCGGTGACGAGCTCCGTTTTATGATTGGCTGCAGCTGCGAGTAGCTGATCCAATCGCAGTGCTTGTAAATATAAACTTTAAAAGAAAACACGTGTGTGATCTTAGGTAAATCATTCGGTGCTTTTAACAAATTGAGACACAAGTTCTCGAGTACAGTGCCTCGCCAACGATGGTCTAACCAGATCGCTTAAAAAACCTATATATTTTACTGGGATTGAACATAGTTCTACAAACTTGTCAAGGCTCGCGTGATAGCATGGGAAGTAAACATGGCGAATGTAGAAGCTGCCCATCCCGTTAGTATATACGTTCCTGCTTATGGATATTGCTTTTAAAGGTTCAATGAGATTTATTTTATTTAATTTCTTTGGTTCACAATATTTACGACAACGATACCTGGTTTTATGACATGAAAGCTTTGATATAAATCGCGACTTTTTCACTCCTGGTACAGGTTCTTACAAAACACTATGAATAAAACATTCCATGCTTTCCCTAGTTTATAACTTAATTCGTATTTAATAGCATCGTTAATTATGTTCCGATATTCGATAGTCAACATGTTTTCAAGTTGTATTAATGCCGTAGTGTGTATATAACCCGTTGTTTAATTCGATTAAAATGTAAATATGCAAGGGGCGCAACTCAAGTTGCTCGCTAGATAGCGCCACCACATCACCGAGTTTTCGCAATGAAATCCGCCAAGGGTTTATGGGGAGCAAAGTGGACCGATAACCCTTGGCTAGCGAAGATGGGGGGGATCTCGTATTTTACAATATTTCATCTATTGATCTACATATGATCAAATTTCCATTTTCATAAAATTATTGTAAAACTACATACAAAGGATAGAGCATTGCGTCCTCCAGATTGCAATATCTTACATGAAGTCAGATGCTAGGGACTACGTGCGCTGTTGAAACTGATTTTAGCAGTAACTGTACTGTTGAAAAAAATTAGTGCTTACATTGTCCACTCCTTTACGTGGATCTCCAGGGAAAGCCCACCAATAAATCTGATGTAACCTGAATGACAAAAGTCTTTGTTTAGGTGCTATGAATACTTTTAGCGGTCCACTTTGACCAAGCGCCATAAACTTGGGTTCACTTCAGAATGCACATTTTTGGACAAAAAATCCCCTGGGGTACCTCGAACCCCCTGATTTGTATGCACTGATGGGGAGCGCCAATGGTTTTCCCAAGCAGGCTTTCTTTAAATATAAAATGACTCTGTTAAAGGACAACACATAATCAAGTGGTATTATCTGTTGAGTATCTTGATCTATTAAACTAGTCTCAGTGGACCTTAGTAATATCTGATCAATCTCCGAAACAGAGAAAAAGCCCTGTGTTAAAAACTTGTCAGGCATCAATGAGTTCTGAATTTTAATGTATTTCAATCTCAAGATGACCCTTCCCTATTTTTAGAATCACCGCAGAGTGAAGTACCATCACATAATGAAGAAGTATCAGCATGTAACAAAGAACTATCATCATATAAAGACAAAGTATCAGCTTGTAATGTTAAAGTTTCAGCATGTGATGTTGAAGTATCATCATGTAAATTAATGTTGAAGTATCATCATCATCCACATAAGGTAGTTGAGGCGTTATGTACAAAGACACTAAAACCTCATGAACAAACAATCTGTCAGAATGACCCACATCCCATGAACAGACAAAAGCATGTATATATGACAGCAACCCAAAAATCATTAGCATTCACATATATATTTGCACTTACACAAATTTCTAAAGTCAAAGACACAAAATAGGCGTGAACAAACTACAGGAAAAATGTTAGAACAACCAATCCATGACAGTGATCCACATCCCATGAACAGACACATACATGTAGATATGAGAGCAACCCAAAAACCATGAGCATTCACATATATATCTTTGACTAAATATGTATGCATGCATATGCACAAATGTCTAAACTCAAAGACACAAAAACCCATGAACAATCCACAGAAAAAATTGCAGAACAAAAACTCTATGACAGTGACCCACAATCCATGAACAGACACAAACATATATATATACGAGGGTTGTCCGAAAAGTTCGTGGACACATGTAATTTTATTCAAAATAGAAGCGCCATTTTCAGGAAGGTATTATAATATTGTAATAAAGAGCATAATAATGTATATTTTTGTAATGGAGTTATGAATGTATATACATTGCCTATACAGGCCGCACAGCCCAGTATGACGTTAAATTATAATGACGTAGTACTGGGTTTATTGAGAGTAATATGCCGCATTCACCGTTTGGTCAGAAGGTACAATCGCATATTCCATCAACATATCACTTGTGCCACTTGTGGATAAGTTTCCTTAATCGTTTCATTCATTTCAGTTTTTTACTTCAGTTGACACAATTTTTTTATTGCCAGCGGTCAGATGAAGTTGCTTTTTCATGCGTTTTAAAAGACATATTCTTGCCGTAATATCTTTTAAATGTCCTCTGCTGGTTTGAAAATATTTTTAAATGATGTATGAAAATAATGTACACAATACAGACTACATCACAAGATTATGAAAACAGTAAATATACATATCTAAAAACTCAATTACAAAGTTTGGACAATTTTTGCGCTGGGACGTGCATACTTTCTGCAAGCCTTTGATACATTAAAATTTTACTTTATTTCTATAGAAAACAATAAAGACCACTTTGGTTTGATCTGAAATTTTATGACAAAGATTTAGATATATAATATCAATAAATTAACCCATTTAAAATGATAAAAATGCTATTGTCCACGAACATATTTGGACAACCCTGGTATATATAGTATATATATATGACAATGACCTACAATCCATGAACAGACACAAACATGTATGTGTGACAATGACCTGCATTTAATCCATGAACAGACACATATATGAAAATGACCCACAATCCATGAACAGACACAAACATGTATATATGACAATGACCCTCATTTAATCCACGAACAGACACAAACATATACCGGTATATATATATATTTATATATATATGACAATGACCCACAATCCATGAACAGACACAAACATATATATATATGACAATGACCCACGTTTAATCAGACACAAATACATATATTTGACAGTGACCCAAAAACCATGAGCAATCACACAGTTATATGTTTGCATATACACAATGTCACAAAGACACAAAAAAAATCATGAACAATCTTCAGGGAAAATGTCAGAACAAACAATTCCATTTCAGAGAAAAAGCTGTCATTGTCAAAGTTAAGGATAAAGGCTGATTAAAAAGTGGTGACAAAATATAACTAAAACAATAACGAAATTAAGAATCCTCGACACCCTGTGACTTCTACTTTTAAGACAATACGTCACATCATGGCAATTTCAATGCGATGTGAAACAGTTTATATCGCCAATAATTGGTGTTTTAAATATCTCTGTGCAGCTATGGGTTTACCCTCAGTCTACCAACCCACAGGTTCTGAGTGTGAATACTGGAGGAGCATTTATTTTAATGAAGAGAATTGAAATTTAAAGTCCCCCCTTAAAAAACTGATTATAATGGGGGTGGGGGGGGGGTAATTTTTAAGTCAAAACACATGGTAAAAATCAATATCTTTAATTAAGAAAATGGGCTTGTGTGCAGAACTTTTAACAGGTGTTGAGGACCCTCAAATAATGTACCTGCATGTATTACCTTCACTGATAGTTCCTTCCAGACAATGCTGATGCTACTACCATTACAAGCTTCTATCTCATATTCTGAAAAGAAATAAAATGATTTGGTGATTAATTAGTACTCGGATGGCATCCTTTAAGGAGGCTGGGTGGTTAATAAATTAACCATCAGATCTTCTTTAATTTTTTTGATATGATTTGTCTAGTTATAAACTATCATTTACAAAAGAAAAAAATCTAAATATTTCAGCTTTAAAATCTTATTACTTTTCTCTATCTTTATACATAGGTCTTCTTATTAAGGAGATAAAAATAGTCCAAAAATTGTTGCGCCAATCGAGTGCTCTTAAAAAGATCCTAGCACTAAACTATGCGGTATATGCAAAACTGCCGCTTCCAAAATGCTCCCTATAGTATACAAAGAACAATGATATTCTAGTGAAGTCCTGCCTTGACAAAAATTCCCTATCATTCAGAATACATGTATTTGTGTAATAAAAATACCTATGCAAGGCTGTTGAACATATTCTGCAACATGGTCCTTTATGACCTGTTGAATCTGTTGAACAAGTATATACGGTAATAATGTGCTGCAACAGATCTTCACTGTTCTGCAGAATCTGTGGAACATCTGGGTGTGCTTCAACAGGATTTGCCTTCAAATTCCTCCCTAGAGTACAGGCAAAGAATAATTGTCAATGAAATTTTAGTTACTTAGTTACTACAGGTCTACTGTAGTTACTGAAATGTTCCCCTATATTTCAGAAAGAGTAACTTAAGGTAATACCTGTAGTAAAATGCCAAAGCTGTTGAACATGTGAAGTTACATGGTCCTGAGTAGACTGTAGTATCAGTTAAGGGCCCATCCTAACTAGTTAGTGGAACATCTACATGAGTTACCATTGTGTCCCTCTCTAGAATGCTCTCTGTTATAAATTTGAAAAAGATTTCATTGTAATTAGAGTTAAGCTTGTAAATCATGTGTTGAAAAAAGTAATGTAGTTAATGAAAAATACCTGTTCATGTCTGACAGCTGATGAATCAGTGCAGTATTCAGAAGAATCTATGGAACGTGCATCACAGTGCTGCAACAGAGTCCAAAGTCATATCTAATCTCCTACTGTCTATCAATATTCCTCCATGCAAAGAGTCAAAGCTTCCATGGGTAGTTGTTCAACATTAATTTCATAACAGCATTATTTTTGGGCTTGTCTGAGGTTGCATCATTAAATAATGTGCTTTCCAAGCTTTTGGAAGATTCATACTTATCAATGCTGTAAAATAATAATGAAAACAATACTTAGATAAAAAGTCTAATGTTACAAATAAACATAAGCATTCATATGATGAAATATTATGGTTATATGAACAATGCATGTGTTATGAAACAACAATACATATCACAATATAGTGGTAACGATATATGAATCACAATGTATTTTTAAAAAATACAAGGGCACCGCAAAGCAGAGCATCCCCTCGCAAAATGAAATGAAATATTTAGGGGGGGGGGATGCATTATTTAGAATATACATGTACATGTAATTAAAAATAACAAATAATATTTATCTTCATAAAACCTCTTTAGATTAAAATATTCCTCTCCCCATGCACGCTCTTGGGGGGGGGGGGGGGGGGAGAGGAGGTAATAATTTTTTTTTCTTCATACAAATAAAAACCTGAAACACACTACTATACCAGCTGTATGTTTCTCACATGCTTCTCACACGCTATACAGTTTTTACAATACGTTCCTAGCATAGCACGGTTTGCTTTTTGTACGATATGATAAATGTTACTCGCACTGTATGGTCTTTTTTTCACATGATATGATATCATAATGCTTCCTGTATGAAAAAGTGTATAGAAAAAGTGTTATTCATGTATCTAGCTGCAATAATGTAGCCCTCTCCGATTTTTATATCTGATGTTTACTGAAGAGGGCTACAATTCCACAGGATCTCCGTAATGGTGCTAAATTAAACACGAAACGTTTCTCGCACGAAAGTCGCACGCTTTTTGGGTGTAGTAGTACGTTTCAGGGTCTGTAATTAAAGGAGGAAAAAATATCGCCGGGTAGAAATAAAAAGCTGATTTCTTTTTATAATAGAACACATCTACAAGTTTTTTTCTGTAGATTCAAAATAAAACTCTCAATGAAATCTAAACCAGGTGTCTCTGAAATCAGTCTGGGTTGGGCCTACTTTGTTTATACACAGTTGAACTCTCGGCACGTGCTACTCATGCCCGCAGTCTTCGAGAGGTTGACTCATTATATACACAATATAAAAGTCACACAGAGGTGTGAACGATTATCATGATTAAGCACATATATAAATTATTATTGTTTAAGCAATACGGTAGGATATATCCAAATCTTAAGGAATACATGTAATTACACTGACGATAGATGGACCGTAACATTAGCGGGTGAAATGAAATCTCCGGTGAACTATTTCATATACAGTATTATATAGTACTTTAGACTCGATCAACAACAAAGACACAGGGTTGCATGTGCTACCGTATATATGCCTCCAGTCTAGGTTACTATCCCCCAGTGAACACCAGTTTGTATACATGGCAGGGAAGTGATAAGCAAACGATCTTTAATCAATCCGGTCGTACAAATTAGTGCATAACAAATATAATTTAAGGAAGAAATGTTCAACAAGTCCCGGGGTTGAGTATTGGGGGACTCTCTACTTGCACCTGTAAACAATACATTTTTATGTATGCAAACGAACAAAAAAGTAATCTAACCGCTCAAGACAAGTTTTCTGAACTCGCAGACTTGTTCCCCATGTACTGTACAGCTGAAGAATGACACTTGCATTCCGAATCGGTGCATGGCAGCCATTTGACATTTCAGCATTACGAATCGGTGCATGGTCAAAAGGCAGCCGTTTGACGTTTCAGCCTAAGAGCGTCCGCCATTTTTTCTTAATTGTACTTTTAGTTCGATAATCTTTGCTTCCTCGTCATATTTTTATAAATATGACCTACTAATTACTGCTAATAAGAAAATATATTCAGTACTTACCCAAGTTACTGCTGTACTCCGCCATTGATATCCAACAATGCATTGCGTGCATCACAAAACCGTTTTGTGGGACACCCCGCTGGATGTTTATAGATAGACAAAATGTTAAAAACTAGTAGCTTTGACGCGATGTTCTAAAAATAGATTTTGAGTTGTGGGACATTTTTCAATATATCCGTGTGGGTCAAAAAAACATTTTTTTTTGTTTTTTATGTTAATAATACCATTTTCAACCTCCCTGTGAATTTTGAACTACATGGTTTATGGGTCAAAATATAGATGACCCATAAACCACCTAAGGATCCCACAACGTGAGTCTGAGGTATATGAAATAACCCACAACACGGATTTGTATAACTATATATATATATATATATATATATATATATATATATATATATATATATATATATATATATATATATATACTAGTATATATATATATATATATATATATATATATATATATATATATATATATATATATATATATATATACACACACACCGAAGAATCTACACAAAATCCAAAGTCACTGTACATAAGGGCTGTCTTATGAAACGCTACACGCAAAAGACTTCTGGTTAAATACAGACCGAATTTTTATCAACTTTTTAACAAGTTTAACTTAATTCTAAAAAATGTATTGTATAATATACATGTATAATATGCTAATCTGAAATAAACAAATCTTGCATTCTTTCTAATATTCTTTTTAAGTTTAAGTAGTTTTGGCGGTGTAAGATCTCTTATACCCTCAACCGAATTGTTTAGATTAAGTTTTACCTGAAATGACATATTGTTTGTTGAGAGTGAATGTTTCCCCACAGTTCCACGGAGTACCGGAAGTCTTGATGACCAGAGTGTCGCTAGAACCCAGCAGAGATGACCCCTGTACACAGTGAAATCAAACAATTCAATCATGGACAAGTAAACCTTTTATCAGTTTCAAACAAGGAAGCAACGAATTAATATGTTCTTCGGGAAAGTTAAAAAAACAATCAGCTAACGATTAATTGTCTTTTCAGCTTATTACATGTCAAGTTCATACATTTACATATATACATGTGTTAGAATTCAAAGAAAAATCGTTGACAATCACAGAATCGTCAATGGCTCTACCTTATAGATATCTGTGTTTTTGTATTGCACGGTATAATTCTTCATCAACGGGAAAGGAATATCGTCCGCATTGTTCGCAAATTCCAAGTCTTCCCTCACTATCGTTGCTTTAATTACTGTAGAACACAACCAATAGTTATAATTATATTCATGAGAGCATATTAAAACTTAACATCAAATAGGCCTTTCCATTGTAACATATGTTAGATATAATACCATATGGTCAAAATGATAGATTTCTGTAAAAGATTAATACTGACATACTGGCTATTACACCGAGAATTACAGATAAATGTGTCACCAACTGTGTGATTCATAAGCCTTCAACGTTTACTCAAAATGTGACGCTTAGCGAAGCTTTAAAGGGACCCATCATACTAGTACTCCGATGAAATTGTCGTAAAATCTTAGAATGTACCTGAATATCACACTTCCTTTTTAGATGTATTTAAAAATACACCCCTTAAATATGTTTTATGTAAACAAACAAAAAAACCTTCAAATAGTACTCACCGAAATCAGCTGAGCAGAATTTGTTCTGGGGGTGAGTGATATCACACATACAGCTGTGTGCGGACCTCACACAGAGAACGGTCAACATCACGAATAGAAGGAAGTTGTATTGCTGCATCTTCTCTTGCACAGGAGTAAGGGCAGTCTATATAAAGTAGTTTCTAGAGATGTTCACTGAAAAGGCACACTATACATAAAAGAGTGTTCGAAAAAATGCAAAAATTCATGTACCGAAATAGCATTAAACGAACGCGCTGATTTATACCGACAACTTACCTATAATGTTGGACCAGAGCCTTATCGTGTTAGTAAAACATCTGCTGAGGAATTCGGATGCCAACACTTCTTTTATACAAATTGACCCTCTACTCAAGATTTCCGTTTTCTCCACTTGAACAACACATCATCGGATATTTTCTTCTCTGGTTGTTTTTTAAGGGGTTGGGGGGGGGGGGGGGGTCAGTAGCACAAACGTCACCCGCTGAAGTATAAATGTTTTTACAAATATGTATTGTTACACTACCAATGCATACTGTGAGAAATTATCTGCATGCGTAGTATATGATTAGGATACAGAATATTATAAGTTAATGTGCGCATTTTCTGCATACTGACTGCATTTTTTTGTTATGACAGAATGGATTTGGTGCATACAGTGCACATTGTGTTCTACTTTTCCACTTCAACAATTAAGTCTGTTAAATGAAATCATGACCCAAACCTGTATTTTAAGCTAAATTGAGATCGAACTCGCCTTAGCCTAACTAAAATGAAACCGCGGTTCAACTAGCGCAGAGACTCTGGTCAAGGTAGTTAAAAGGTGCATGGCGGAGGAAAGCGAAACCTCCATTTAGCTTTTGTTAATCAGCATAGGCCTAATATGCTTTCTCTTAAATTTTAGCAAACATGCACAGAGAATTTATTGTATAAATGTGGTAATGTCCTTCCTTTTTAATGTACAATAAAACTATGAGTATAGTAATTGATATTTTTCTCATTATTTTAACCTGACATCGACCAATATAAATGTGCGTTCAAACACGGACATGCGCACAGTGGGTTTTCCGTTTTCCTAACTACCATGGCCCAACTCTAATAAAGCCCGCGGATGTCCGGCCATATTGTACATCTAAGGGCCAAAATGTTAACATTCTCTGAACTGGCTTGCTTCTGCCAAAAACTGACCAATACTGTTTTCAAAAGATAAATAGCAATAAAGAACAGGGGCGTACAAGGCGTTGCATATCTCCCACTCGGAGCAATGAAGTCGAAAGAATTTCAATTAACTAAAGTTAGAATATTAATTTTTGACTTGTATGCATTGTTTTCATTATAATTTTCACGATGGAAGTCAATATTGTGCTTTCATTCTATAAACACGACAGGTATTGGTTTCCAAATTAAGCTGCACATCGTTTTTTGCCGAAATCTTAATCATTCACTGTTTTTAATTGCAAATTAGGTATGAATGGGTCCCGACTCCATCCTAAAAGTACTTTTATTTAAAGAATAAGTTTAATTTGATTTTTATTATTGATTTATTAAAATGGAGTCTAGACCCATAATGGGTCAAATTTGTGTCACTGGCGTCGGAAGCAAATTGAAAGTGGGGGGGCTAAACTCATCCTCAGAAATGTTGAGAAAAAAGTAATTCCCAAAATCATGGAAATCCTAATCCGTGGTGGGGGGGGGGGGGGAGTATACCTATACTTACAAGCGAAAAAAAACCTTAATTACCCAAAAAAAAATTTCTTCCAAAATCATGAAATTCCTAATCCGTGGGGGGGGGGGGGGGGCTAGTATGCTGAATCCAACTTCTCTATCTTTCAAGGAACAAAAATCTTTCCTGCGAAAAAAAGTGGGGGGGGGGGGGGCTGGACCCTCTATCATGCTATGTTTCTAACGGTTAGGTATAACTTTGCAAAAAAAGTGGGGGGGGGGGGGGCTAAGCCCCCCCTAGCCCCCCCGGTTCCGACGCCTATGTGTGTTTTTCACCAAAAACGTTTTACTTTATTAATTATTATCAAAGATTTAAATTTATTCACCCGTGCTCTTATGTGTCAAAGTAGCTCACTGTGATAGGCGGAGGCTCATAGTCCATCCTTCTCCATGGAGAGAGAGTGTTCGAATCGACGGCGTTTTATTTTAAATTCATTTGCCTTTAAGTAAAACGTGTTTTGCTTTTTTATGAGAAAAATATCTAATACCATTTATAAAATGACAACAATAACGTAATGTTCATGTTCTGCACATACATGTACAATGTCTGATAAAAATAGCGCTAGCACAGATATGAAATCATGTTGTAATGCTTAGAAAGCAACAAATAAAACAAAAGAGATAAGTACCAAGTACATGTATTATCATATATTATTTATTTGTCAGAGAAGGCAGTTCTACATTATACATGTCAGAGGCGGATCCAGCAATTTTGAAAAGGGGGGGGGGGGTTCCAATTGATTAAAATCAATACGTGCAAAATACATTATTTGTCAATAAACAAGGCCTTTTGAACGTTTTCCGTGCGTAAATTTAATGAACATTTATCTCATCAATATCTATTTCACATCTATTTTAATATCAGAGTGCTCTGCATTATTGAGCGTTTTGGTTTAGGTAAGGAAGATTTGCATAATTTCCAGCCTTTAAAAAAACCCCGAGTTTCCAGCAATGAGAAAGTGCGTCTATGCTATGCTTATTAGAAAGAAACAGTAAGAAACCAAAAATAATTCAGACTTATTACGACAAGCTATTATAAAAATGAATTTTTTGGTAAAAAAAATTATGTCTTTGATGGTTAATTTCTGAACTATTTATTGACTTTGATTACTATCGGTTGCCTTCTGAAATAAAGGTCTAAATGATAGGATATGACAAAAATGGGGATAGTTTATCTGCTGAATAGATGGAACATGTGAAATACAATTGTACAAGCAATAGTCGTCCCAGGGAACTTGATGTGACCTCTGTATAATGGGTGCGCCACATCACCCGGCACTTGTACAGATGCGATCTTATTCAGGAAAGTTTTGAAAAGTTGTGCATTTTCATAATGGTTTAAATATAAACCCCTTACACGATATTTTGTAACATAATTTCCGATTCTTGGGAAAAAAAACAAAAAAAGGGCTTTCTTTTTTGTTTGATGTGGGTATGAAGGTACGGTATAGCTAGCATTCCAGAAAAATAGCATAACTTGCATAAAATTAACTATAATCCATTTTTTAAAGAAATAGAGTAGACAATACATTGTAGATGTTAGAGATGTTATTATAAATCTGTGTTTTTAGCGACACTGCTTAGTTAATTTTTTTAAAATTGTCCACATGTTTACTCAAAGATGTGAGCACTGGATGCTGATGGGGAGTACCTTTTTCGATAAAAAAAAAATCGTTAGGGTTTTTTCATATAAGAAATACATGTAGATGTAATTAACGGTGCGTTGTAAAAAATTCTTTAAATTAGCAATTTTAAAAGCATTTATTTGAAATAATTACAGTATTTATATTATAAATGGGGACATTTGCCTTTAAATAGGCATTACAAGTTTTCAAAAAAATTTATATGTCCCAGAGAAAGGGGGGGGGGGGGGGGGTTCCGGCCCCCGGCCCCCCCCCCCCCCCCCCCCCCCCCTCTGGATCCGCCAATGCATGTACTGATGCATAGTTTCAAATGTAAAGATTTTTCATATGTTCATATGCCATTTCAAAATCCTGGATACGGCCGGGGGGATTTGTCAGGCCTTGTACGCTCTTATCCTTTGAGGTTTTACATGTTTTGTATGAAAGTTATGCACACAAGAACAGAACAATGCCTTTTGTAATAACTGCACATCTGCAAACTTTAAATTGACAATATAAAGATCTGGATAAAATATAAAAGTGGGTTATTGGTGTCGATCCACTCTACAACCATACATGTATGTTGAGAAAAAGGTCGACGCTTGCCCATTTAAGTTGAAGCTACATATATATGTGTCTAAGAAAAAGGCACATTTGGACTAGGACGCATGCACACCCAAATAGAATCATAATTATCTATTTTTTCTAAACAGTATCTTTATTCAGAGCACTTCGCTTAAGAGATGTTTGTGATATATTCTAAAATGACCTGGACCATGCGATCCTATAACTATTATGTTTCTAATGCTCACCCAAATTGTTGTGCTACAAGCGAGTTACAGAGTAAACAGTCATTGTATATGAAAACAAGGGTTGTGTCCTGTTTTTGTTTACGTTGGTTAAATATACTGGATACAGTTTTCAGCAAATTTTTCTATTTGCTGTGATTGTTTGCTATCCAACAAATAAACATTTTCTAGTGTTTGTGACATTTAATCTTTCAAACCTGTTTTTTCCTATTCAGCAAACAATACGTAAACAACAACATAGCCTGAAGTTTGTTTACAAAACAAAGAATTGTGAGCTAAGTTACTCAATTATAACTCAATGTCTTAGACTGGAAATACCCCCAAATGAAACCAAAGAAGGTAAAATATCAAAAATTAATAAATGAAATTTAAACTTGTTCAGCCCTTATCGTGACCGTGTTCCCACTTGGAACTATAATGTAAATACAAAATAAAGAATGATGAGGTCAAGGTATTAGGGAAGGTCAAAGTAGATGAGTAATGATCTTGCTATTTGTTGAATTTCTTCTCTCCAATTTTGAAAAAAATGACACTGGCTATTATGGCGAAGCCCAGCTCGAGCACCGCAGTAGGTGAATTGCTCTTTCTAATACGTTTCTTTGTTCAGGCTAGTAACGTATCGTTTTTATCTAGCAGCGTGGGAATAAAAATGTTGTAGTTTATCGAAAATAAGATAGCTTAATATGCAATCTGTTTTGTTAGTGCGCCGAAAATATGCATACATCAACTTTCTGTATTTGTGGTATTCACAAGTGTCTACTCGTATGCATTGCTACCACAACAACGCCAGTAAAAATATGACGACACTCAAACGTTGACGTAAATTAATTCATGTCTTCGTCAAAATTATTACATAATAACAACTGCAGTTGGTATTGTTTCCCCTATAAATTAATATCGTACGATTTTGTTGTTATCTTTAAGTGTTTTAAGAGTGTGAGAACGGAACCCTTGAGTAGGAGGGCCGTGTATATAATTATTCTTGACATCTGAATTCCACAGCCATACGCTCTACTTTATACAACGACAGGGACCTTGTCGGTAATTATTCAGATTCAACGCGTGTTCGTTCCATTGCTCTTTGGTATCCTTATCGTTTTGGTCGTTTCGAACACTCTAGAGGTCTCTTGAACATACAGTGTTACGTTCACAAAGTTTCTTCGACTGCCATTACCCCCCAGGAGACGATGAAGCAGTACAACTTCCTTCTATTCCTGGTGTTGACCGTTCTCTGTGTGAGGTCCGCTCACAGCTGTATGTGTGACTTCCCCCACCCCCAGAACAAATTCTGCTCAGCTGATTTTGGTGAGTACACAATCTTTTTTATTGTTTTTTTTTTTTCAAAACAATATACCGGTATTCACCAATTAGTCTATACATGTAAGATAACTGTGCACAATAATTAATTTAACATCATTAATTGTAAGGCTCAATTCTCTTATTTTGATGTAGACTTTTAATTTTCACGGTTATGTTGTGTGGGTGTTTAATCTCCATATTACATGTATTTGTCGTTAAGTTTGAAGTCTTGTTGATGACGCATATTTCTTTTCGAGTGTCTTCCTCTCACCAATTGAATAGAGGAACATGACCAGTTATTGTGAACTGTTTTATATGTCTTTATTGTAAATTGACGAATTGAAAAAAAGGACAACTTAAAAGGGCTTATTTGATATGTTACGTTAACACATACCTCTTTCAGCGAAAATGTGCAAACAAAATAATTTTTTCATTAATTAGAACAATACTATATAGACAAAAATAGCTTCATATTTTAGAAGGACGTCTAACAGAAGAAAGTGACAATTGAAGATAAAATAAAAATGTTATAAAGTTTGATGTTTTTGACGTCGAATTTTTACGTCATTTGACGTTACCAATATTATCATAACGCCAATAGCGTGCGCGACGTACGTCATAACATTATCATGTTCCAATATTCTCTAAGAGATGAAACAACGAAAAGTGATCTGCTCCGCTGAAATATAAAAAGCCTTGCTATCATCTTTCGTTACTGTATGCATATGTATGTGTAAGAATTTTGCCATCTATGTTTTTAGTTATCAAAGCAACAATAGTGAAAGAAGAACTAAAGTTTGGGGACGAGTCAATGGGTATTCCATTCCCACTGCAGAAAAACTACACAGTGCAATTCAAGAAGAGAGACATATTCAAGGTATATATTAGTAGTCACATAATGCGTCTTCTCGTTAAAAAATTAAGTAAACTTTCTTTTTCTTGTACAGTTTACAATTGTCTTTTTCTTATTGGCCTCGATTTCCCTAAAAGTCTAATCGAAAAATAAATGGAATTTATGATAAAGGAAGTTTAGAAAATTTAAGCTGATTTTTCACTAGTCATTATGCGGTAGTGTACTGTATAGCATTTTATTGTTTATTGTTTGAAATCAGATTGAAATTATTTCATTTGTAACAATTAAGAGAGATAGATGGTTCTTGGCATTTTTAGACCATATATATCTTCTCCAGATAAAGAGCCTTGTATGAGTGTTAGAAAGATTTAAAATTTTAAGTCTAAAATATTTGATTTTTTTTCTTTATCAAATAATAGTTTATGGTCAAAAATATGATTTGTAAAACATTTAACGCAAACTCTGGTGGTTAAGTTGTTGACCAACCAGCCTCTAAGTATGAACTGTATGTAAATGTTTGATTTCACTGCGTACAGGGATCATCTCTGCTGGGTTCTAGCGACACTGTGGTCATCAAGACTTCCGGTACTCCATGGAACTGTGGGGAAACATTCACCCTCAACAAAGAATACGTCATTTCAGGTATTGGAAATTGAGTCAGAACCTTTTCGCCGCGAACCAGATCTTAATGTTTCTTGTACTGTAAACAGGGAAATATTTTTTACTGTATAATTTTCGCCTTTTTCGTCCTCCTTGACATAGGGCGAAGTTTAAACTGATCAAAATCAAAACAATTTTTAATCTACTCTGTTTATTAAAAAGAGTATACACAACTATTTTCCAATTGTATGTGCGAATTTAAGACGGGGCGAAACCGTTTGCAAGTGTAGAATGGCCAAAAAAAACCCAAGGCGAAATAGCCCTGTATAAAGTATTTGGTTGAGATTCACCATATTTTGTCGCCTTTCTTAACTGTAGCTAAAACAATAAATCAAAATTCCACAACGAAATCATTGTAATGAAATATTTCTTTATTTTTCAACTTCGTTTTTTCCTACGTACCTGACATTATCATCTACATTTTGATCGACTGGTTAATGATGATGTGATATTTTTTGTTGATTAGGTTTTGTCAGTGACGGCGAGTTCTATACCAATAATTGTCAGTGGAACCCCGAGTACCTGACCCTAGAGCCCCACCAGAGGCGGGGGATCCGGTACATGTACGAACAGGGCTGTAACTGCACGGTAAGTCTTGCACGAATCTAGAAGAGGTCGGGGGTCTGTAACCCCCACCCACCAACCCACCCCTTAGAAAAGCATTATATTCACGTACACATTGTAAATTTATCAAAAAAATGCATCGGACCTCCCAGCAAACTCAGTTATCTCTCGGACCCCCCTCCCTTGGAATTTTTTTTTTATTAATGCGCATGTAAGACACAGTTCAACATGCGCTCCCTTCCAAAATCACCTACTTTGGTGTTTTGATGACTTTGTTATTTGTACAACACTGACTGTTTCTTCTTTTGTTTTCCAGATTCACCATTGCCGAGGTGAGAACTGCGACTTCCCCCAGTCATTGAATCCGGACCAGACCTGTATATGGCCAGGGTCTTACAACACGAACGACTGCTACGCTAAATACGGGTTCTGTTTACCGGATATTTTCGGAGTCTGCTACTGGAAACAAAACCGGATGTTGGGAGGATGTCTACAGAGGGAAGGAGGGGTTCTACCGTGAACCAAACCAGCTGGCAAAGATCGTCACAAAGACTTGTTTTGAAAAACGTCATGTTTTCACTTTAAGTATCATGTATAATCATCAAGTTGTTTGTTGTCAATTTATATTTGTATATACAAAGATATTTGTTTGAACATATTTATATAATCATGATGATATAAATCAGTTCAAACGCAAGTTCTAACAACTTACTAGTTGTTACAAGTTCTGTACAAATATATTTGTTCTCTAGTGGTTTGATCCCTCATCAATTCCAAAAGATGTTGAATGTTTTTTCAGTTTATATGTTAGTGCTGTGTTTCTGACACGTTTCTTTTTAAAAAAAAAAATTTTCGATGAGAACGGTAGTTCTCCTTTGATGCATACTGTTTAGAACAAGAACGCGTAGAATGATTTGTTACGGGCCGCCGGAAGGCGGTCCGTTATTTGATACACATCTAAATATTGTTACTGCGTTTCTGCGGGATAGTACTTTTTTTTTAATAGAATTAATACTATGCTTATTTTTATGAATTAAAGTTAATTTGCATGTAGAAATATTTTTATGCCTTTTAGAAAATATCACATATTTTTTGTTTTACTCGTAAATGGAAAGTAGGTCATACTTAGTAGATTGTCGTATTTGGCGCGTTTTTATCGATAATCTATTCGGAATATTTCGGAGTTCTTCGTTCTTTTCAAAACAATGCACCAGGATCGGTATGCGGGACATACTAAAGACCTGAAATACTAAAGACCTGAATGTCATTAAATTATATTTAAATGATATATTTGAATTTCTATCTGCCGTGTCAAAATAAATGACTTTGCGTGTGTATTATTATATTTCCATGTAAAATGTGGTAGAAAATCTGGTGGAAATCTGAATTTCTATCAGCCGTGTCAAATAAAATGACTTTGCATGTGTATTATTATATTTCCATGTAAAATGTGGTAGAAAATATCATGAAATGACATTATATCAATTATTTACGCAAGAATATGACAGAAATGAAAATTTGAATTGACTGGAAAATTTGAACTAATCAATTTTTATTTTATTATGAGGTCCCTTGAAATCATATATTAAACTAATGCATTCAGGTTTCATTCAGTACAATGCAACAAAAAAAAAAATAGTTTGAAGTACATAATCTCCGAATGAAAAATGATTAGTTGAACTTTTATTAGAGTAATGTACAAAGCAATGTGCTCTCCATTACTTCATACTATTGCAATGATCATACAATTTCCGTTAGAAATGCTTACAATAACGAAATCGATTCTTTATGATAATAGTAAAATGTTCAACTTCAAAACAAGTTGCTGAAAGTATATTAAAATTTACCATTAAAATTAGTACAACCAACTCTTATTTTCTTCTTTGTGGTGTGTTTTTATGTAAACAACCAATGATTCATACAACAATTATATTTTTTGCGGCCCATTTGACGCTTGCGTCAATATGATTTCTTGTGTATATATGTAATGCATCATTTTTTTTAAATAAATATTATAAATATGAAAAGTATCATTATAATATTTATCAACTTCTGAATTCACTTTTTCGGAAACGGGTTTTATTAATTGCAGAGGAGACAGAACAATAAATCTCACTCGAACCGACTAAAAAATCATATTTACATTTTCCAGTGTCTCTTTATAATAACACTCCGAATCGATTGCAGAAAATTATATAAATACATGTTTAAGTAATAAGAAATCAATATTTGAATGTTATGGGGTGATCAAATACGGTCGGGCGTGATCAAGTCTATCATAACGCCCTTCCGGTTTTTTTGGATTTGATCACCTCACTACACTCAGGGAATTATATACATGTATAAATGGCCTGTGGATTATTTTGCTTTTCTTGAATGTTGACATAATTTAT
Source organism: Magallana hongkongensis (assembly GCA_015776775.1). NCBI lineage: Eukaryota > Metazoa > Mollusca > Bivalvia > Ostreida > Ostreidae > Magallana > Magallana hongkongensis. Next base: position 34,990,982 of record CM027470.1, read on the forward strand.
TTTGCATAATATAGGAGGCAGAAACATGCCTTCAAATACAAGATTACCGCTTCAAGAGTTTGTTCTTGTCCAATCGATGAACTTCTATAACAGCATTGAAATGAAAAATTAAAAATCCAGCTCTCTCTTAGCTTAATTATCTAAGTAACATTTGTATTAATGATATGATATATTACGTACTTTTATTCACATGAAGCCCAACTGGACAAATTCCAAATAGGAATTAGTTTAGACTTTAAACTTAAGAAAACTTCCTGCAAAGATTCCCAAGTGTTGTAGCAATATGCTCATTTTTTTTAACATACCACTTCTTCTAGGCGAAGTGCTCTGTATAAAGTTGATTTATGTGGAAAAATACTCAGATTTGAAACTTTCTGTACTAAATAATAGTTTACGGCCAAAAATGTCATGTTTAAAATATGAAGTGACTTAGTCAAATCGGATGTGTAATTTGTTTACAATTTAGCATCCTTAAATTTAGCCAGCTCAAAATTGTGACCATGCCTCTTTAGGTCGACTTTAGTTTTTCAATGCTCATGTTTTTGTGCAATTTAGTAAAATACAGTGTAGATATTATATCATTTAAGAAATTGCTCCGGTTTTCATAACGTCATGATGATAAAATGAAGCTTTGTTTAGGAGTACGTTACAAGAAATGGCATCAAATGTGTACGCCTTGGATATTCTACACACAGAATAATAATACCTTTCGGGTTAATTAAATGGTTGATTTTCTAAAAAATTTGCAGATTTACTACTAGAGTTGATGTATATTACATATGGTTGAAAAAAAATATCTCGACTTTTGTAAATTTTACGCAAAATTCGGCCTCCTCCTTAAACAACGAAATGTTTATAAGGGATTCTTGCTTGTATGAAAGTACCACACATCGCAAAAATTTTGCAAAACCTGCATCAATTACCTAATGATAGGTAAAATTAAAATCACAATGGTTATTGTCAATCAGTATGTTAACACAAGAAAACGTCAATTCTTGAACCATACATACAAGTATATGGTAAGTTAAATTGAAAGTCCAAGCAGTTCTATGTTTAAGGGACTGGATGGTCAACAAACCCAACCAGATCTACCATAAAAAAATGTAATCTGAATATGTTTGGCAAACTATAATTTTGTAAATGAAGAATTAAATTATTTTGGCTTTAAAATTTGAACATTATCCTATATCTTTATACAGAACTTTTCACCTTAAACAATAAAATGCTTTCTTTGGTGATTCATGCGGGATATGAAGGTAGAGCGACACTTCAGAAAAATTACATAACTAGTGTTAGCGGCTTAATATGTTAATTTTTTTTGGCAATGGTCGCTACCTTCGTAACCCGCATGAATCATCAAAGAAAGCATTTTATTGTTTAAAATTACATCTTTCTTTTAACTAATTAATAAATTGATCATTCAAAGTAATTAAAATTTACTAAATTACTGTTAATGTACATAAGTACGTTAGCTAAAGGAAACAGCAAAATCGTTCCCTGTGAATGGTGACATATATCAAATAACGGAAGCATGAGGGACCCATGTAGATTGCAGGTCTGTACCGCCTGGTTTAAAAAATTAGATTTTTCAAACCACGAGCTACAGACCTGCAGCTAATAGAATATTATGGGGAAAAAATAACAAAATCCAATTATTCAATAATATTATGGTTCTTTTAATATTAATAATTATTATAAAAAGGTTATGCATAATGCAAATACAAAAATCATACAATGGTTTTTTTTTTGTTTCAAAATAATGACCACAAATGAATTAGAGATGGGTAGAGGGGGGAAGTTTTTCACTCATATCAGTAAGTGGCTCAAAATGACACAACATGTAGCTGAAACAGACAACAAAGACAACACACAGTGACAACCTGGCAAGGAGCCAAACCGAAAGCCTTGATAAACCCTGTTGTCAACACGAGTACGATTTTCTACTGAGTGCTCAAGAACCGAGAAGAGTCGTCACATAACATGGATGTGGATTTGTTAATGTTGAAAATTTCTATCTTACAATGAATGCAGGGTAGAACCCCAAAAAATGAAATACCGGTAAGTAGATGAAAGAACAAACATGGACTCTATTTTACCAGTTCAGTAAAGAAAAATATGGAAATTAGAATAATCAAGGGTGATATTTAAAAAAAAAAAATAGCCAGTCCTCAAAAACCCCCAAATTTGATATGAAAACCATGTATAAAAAGAAAATGTACACAAAACATAAGGGAGAAAAATATCCCTAGTTAACATCTTTTTTGATTTGCAGTAACACATATTTGGATTTGCGACATGATGATGCTATCACTTGAAACATACAGCTACGATAACAAGGCAAAAATATTCCTTAAATTATTCGATAAATGGGATATTCAAATCTGGATAAAAACAACAAAGTGCATAATTATAAAGATAGCTGCTTGATACACATATCATATTATCAATAACCTGAACAGGGTTCTGTACTCACTACCTGCAAACAGAACATAGGCTTTGATTCCTTGTTAAGACACCGAAATATTGTGGATTTGTTATTGCTGACCCCCCCCCCCCCCCCCCCCAAAAAAAAAAAATAATCCCTCCTTTTTACATATAATATTAACTGTAGAAATAAATAAATTTTGTGCATCTTTTTATCACTGAGATAATTTTCAGAAATTCCTGTACACTTACTCTCCTACTTGAGTGATAATGTGTGGTTTTTTTTAAATATTAGTGAGTTATACTATATAACATGTAGTACATGCTGAGTACATGTACCTTTGTAGTGGCTGGTTCTATGGGACACTAACACTAACACTAAACCTGCTGCCACTCAGTGCAATTCTACACTACAAACCGTACACTAGTGTACACAGGTTTTAAATAAAATATAAATTACGTGAAGATTACAAATTAAAATTCATTCCTACTTGCACTAATTTTTTTTATGACTAGTCTCTCTATCCCCCCTTTTGACCAACCCCATCATAATTCTCTCTCAAGCTTTTCTCGAAGTTTTAAGTCTGATACACAGTATTTGAATTTTTTAGTTTTGTTAACTCTGGCATAAAGATGGTACTTATATGTATATATATCCACACATGTACACGTATGCTATCATGGACATACACGTGAATCTTTTCACTGTTGAACTATGTTGTAAATACATGTACTGATTAAATGTAGGTAGCATCATTTAGAATATAAAAAAATACATGTAAAAGATATATCTTCAATTTAGAAAATACCCTTCATGTGTTTTAAAGGCTTAATTTATTACAGGAAACAAACACTGGCATTCTTAATTTTTTTTTTAGAAATTTTATGACAGTGTGCTAAACATGCTACACATTATTTATCAGATTACTCAAAACAGAAATCTCATAGATTTATAATTTCCCAATTTCAAAGTAGTACCCAATTATGTGAAAGAAAACCACTTACAGGAGAAAAAACAAAGGTTTATTTGTTGTGTCTTCATTGAGAAAAAATATATACCGGTATACCCAGTTGAAGGAGTACCCAGCCTGCACATGGCCATTTTTCTGCTCAACAGTCTAATGCCACTGTATACCTAATACCGTACGTTACAAACAATACACGTAATTAATAACTGATCAGTATTTGGAAAGAAAAATGGGGCACATTTAAATCACAGTACACATACAACTTTATGAACAACACTAATTACAACCTTGACTATTCGTAGGTAAAAAGTAGGCATAATTAAATACGGTCGGCTACAATTTTTTTAAGCATAGCTTTTGTAGCAAAGTAATAAAATGGGGAACAGATACAGGGTTCTCTCTGCATATAAACTAAAATAAGCTGTATATAAAAGACAGAGAAGCGTAGCTACGAGATCTACAAATTTGGCACGCCACAACCTTAACACCCAACAGAAAATCTGAACAAGGGCTTCATAGGTCCACATTCAAAACAAAAATCACTTCATACACATTTCGTACCCCTCTCAAGCTGTAACTGCCTTAAAAATTTAGACTATAATGTAAAAACAGAAAAATCAAATAACAACCTATCTTTGGTGTATCATATATCATTCATAATGCACTTTTGAAGCACAATTAGTGATTCTAAAATCAAATATTTCCTATGAATTTTATACTTGTCAATTTCTTCTTTAAAATATAAATTATTTTTTAAAACTTCTATCTGTATACACTATCAGCATAGCTCACTTGCACACAGACTAGATGAAAATGGAGTGTATTACTACACACAAGTTTTACAAATGCTTTGGAACACATAAGTGGCGCAAAGGCCCAAACTGATAAAAGGGGTGATATCAAAATACAACTTGCAGAGCATAGTCACTAATAGGGGGTGATATCAAAATACAACTGGCAGAGCATAGTCACTAATAGGGGGGTGATATCAAAATACAACTGGCAGAGCATAATCAATCTTGCAGCATTACATGCAAGCTCTGATACATGTACATACACAGCAGCAAAAGATACACAGGTTTATATTGAACAGTAAATGTAAATGATAAAATGTTATGGATATTAAATACAACCTTAGCCATAATTAAAACAGTGTAAATTATATATACTAATATATTCCAAAATCATTTCAAATTCCTTACCAATCTTACAGTCTGTTGAGAATTCTGAATATACAGGTCCTTCTTTACCCAAAATTAAAACACCTGAGACATAATGAGTAAGTCTACAAGATATTCCTAACAATTAACTTTTTCCTAGATTATCCTAGATTTGAGAATTGATGACTTTTCAGTATATTCTGATGTCTACAAAATAGTTCTAAACACCTAGACAATCTCGATAGCTGATATTCATTTTGTGTCACTACAAAGTTCCAGTTTACAATGTACTGAGGAGAAAAAAAAATACTCAGATTAGCCATCTTTTTAACTAAAGTGGCAGTAATATCACCAATTATTAAAGTACATAAAAACAAAGTCAACAAAAACATCGACGGACCATCACAACAACCAACTAAATGTCAGCAAAGTTACAACACCTCTTGTAGTCTGAACAAGTCCCTGTATTCACACAACCTTTAAATATATAAGTTAAAAATACATGTATCAATCACAGTTCTTGACCTCCATTTTTTGAACAGGTTAAGTGGAAATCCTGTGTCCTAGAGAGAAACTTTTAGATCCTCCCCTTTTTTTCTGCAGCATTCTTTATGCACCAGTATCAGTGAATGGGTTTTATGGTAAAAATGATTCATGTTCCGATACAAGTCCTCCACAGTTTCATTTTGTCTTGCCATTTACGCCGATGAGCTCACAATCGATTGATGATGTTGGCACATTTTGCACATTGTTTTAAACATACACACTAGCTACGGTATGATTGACCTATTATGGGATCTTCGAATCTAACTTCATAGACACATACTACAAAAGCATCCTTGATAAAATGAGCTAGATGTCAGGAATTATCCTCATTAAATACTGGGAAGCCTATGATTATGACACATAGAAATGGACTACCCAATGTGTCATTTCACAAATCATTTCCATGGCGATCCTGCACCTCACTGGGAGCACCACCTTGTTATCAGATTGTGGTCTCCACTCGGGCCTGGAGATTCGGACTGCGGGGCAGGGTGCCGTTTTTCTTGGCGGAAGAAGATCGCAGGTGGAGGTGGTGTGACAGAGAAGCTGTCTCTCTTTCGAACTGTTCTTGAATGTAGCTGTTCATGGCCAGGAATATATACAGGTAATCCTCGGGACTGCCGATGATCCCCGGGCGCTTCTTGTGGTACAGTTTACACAGGTGGTACACGTCGATTGTCTTGTCGTGGTTCAGTTGGTCCAACAGGGAGGACAGGATACAGAACCGAGCCCCCTCCACCCCACCAAACCTGTCAACAATACACAGAACAGTGCTACAGGTCTATCTAGACAGCATATTAACATGAAATTAATAAAAATTCTTATAAAGATGTGCATGATATCAGTTAAATAGTTTGGCTTATTCATTACTGTTATTTAGCGTTCATTATGAAAAGTGACTGAAAAAAAAAATATACTCCTTCTTTGACAAATACAATGCCAGTGTTTTGCTCTCTCTCTCTCTCTTGTTGGAAATACAATGTTTGATCAATGCTTTTTAAGATCCCTGTAACCTGAGTTTACAGGAATCATCGTGTATCTTTACCTGTCCACTACAATGATGGGGCCACCATCTTTCTGGGCCTGTAGCTCCTTGACCCGCTCCACAAGATCAAATGCTTTGAACTCGGGCATGTCTGCAGGGGGCCAGTCTGGGCAGGAAATTATCCTGGTCACCAGAACATAATCATCCTAAGTAAAAGTAAAATGAAAATATTGCTGATTTGAAATTGTTACATTTGTATATGCTACATGTATAATGCAGATTTGTGTAACTAAATTTAAACAATTAAATATTTCATATTCATTAGTGATAATGCTTCCGCAAAGCAGCAAAGATGGATAAATACTAAAAATATGCTGTGTTTCACAATTAAAAAATAAGATCTTATAATGCTCTTCCGTAATACAAAGTACAGAATGATGTAAATCTGCCTAGTAATTAGTTATTGTGACAAATACTGTTATACATGTTTACACAGTTCATGTATTCCATGTATTATAATCATTGTATTTTACATCTAAACTTTAATTGTAAATTCATGATTTTATAAATGTTAATCCCCATTTACCCATCTACAAACCTTCAACTAAGGTTAAAACAAGCACAGCAAGGACTACAAATGTACATAAACATAAAGAGGTCCATAGTGCAGTAACTTTATACGAAGCTGACACTACCTATTTATTTTGTGAAATTACTTAATGTACATGAGTACATTTATATAAATATAAGATTACAAATTCACAAATTTACATTACAAAATGAATATTATTTGTAACTTTAATTAGTTGAAAAATAGTGATTGTATGACTTTGACAGGGTAAAATGCTCAAATGGCGCTTAAACGTTTCCCGTACCATTGTTTTCTGGTATTGTAAACTATGTGTATGCATTAACTCTGCAGAAAGCTGAAGAAAAAGTATGATTTGCTCATTTATTCAAGGTGGCAATAGATTTTTAAAATAAGAATGTCTTCACAGAGCATTAAGAGAAACATATTAGCATATTAAAGTGTTATTTTGTTAAAAATTAATTTTATAAGCCCATATATACCGCAATATGCCAATTTTTGTGGGAAAAATTGGGGTTTTTTTTATATTATCCCTGGGCCAAACCATTAACTTTTTAAAAAATGTCATTATTGGTGAACTTGTACACTTTTTTTCATAAATTTGAAAGAAAATGAGATCCATAAGTCAGAAATGCAAAAAATAAGGGGAAATGTGAAAATTTTGCAGGTTTTTTTTTAACAAATTCCTATAGGGTCCCATAGTAAAAATTGATAACTTTTGAGTTGAGGTAAATACATGTATTTTTGATCTAAAAAAATTAAGAAGTAAAACTACATGTCAGAAATTTCATAAAAATATTTAGGGTATAAATAATAAGACACTGCCTCGTTAATTTTTTCCCCACATTTCATTATATTCAGAGAACCCAGGCACATTGTACCAGTAAATAGATGATGCAGGCAAGTTAAGATATTGAAATAAACATTTCCTTTAGCTTTATTTTCAGTCAAAACTTGATTTGTCAACATAAATTCTTAAACAAAAAAGACCAAAAATTTGTTGATACATGTACTTTGAAACAATCTTGTGAATGTATATTGACTTCCCTCTTTGGTACATTAATCTATATACTTTGACTCTCATTTCACAGATCATGAAAATTACATGAACACATGTTCATTTGTATGTTGTGAAATATATCTTACGTTTACTTTTCATGTGAAACTCAACATGAATTATAAATTTAAATAAATACCGGTATATCAGGTACGCATGTACTGATATCTGCTTGTATATTTTTTCCCAAGACATCAAAATCAAAACAGCATGGGAAAAGAAAACCCACATCACCCACGAGATAATGATGCTAAATGCCAAACAGAACAAAAACAAGCTAAAAGTCAAACCAAAACAGTGAAACAAGCAGGATAGAACTAGTATCATACCCAGCTACAGTTCTGTCAATCAAAACAAACAATCAAAGCATCTAATACTTAAACAATAAAAGCTACATAAAGAACAGAATTTCAGGAAAAAAAAAAAAAACAGAAAAAATTCATCAATAGATACATGAATCTTAGAGAAAAGAAAAAATTTCACGTGTAGGAGAGACTAAGAAATCGTAAGCTCTTTATAACAGAAGACAGAAAAGAGGATATAGATATGAGGTCACCTTTACATGACCTTGACCTACCTGCGTAGATTCCAGTAAGAACGTCAGGACTGAGTAATTGGCTCCTTCCTCTGATTCCTGGAAGACCAATTTAAAATTGGCCGTGTCCATCCCTACAGCATCCGCCTCATCGGGCCAAAACTTCATGAAATCCTGAAGTTCAAAAAATTAAATTTTAAAAGATTTAATTAAAAGATATTCCCAAAGAATCCGAACTGCCCCTTTCTAATACCCCAAATATTTGAGGAATGTTGTTTAATGCAACATGTGTTTAATATGAGTTTCAAAGAATTTTGGATGTTATTCATGTATTCATAAAATAATATTTTTGATTCCTGATTAAATACTCTATATACACTGAATACAGGGAAATATTCGCCCATTTTATTTTCACCTCTTTCGCCCTCGTTGTCAGTGGTCAAATTTAAGACTGGGCTAATTCAAAACAATTTTTACATAATTGTATTAATTAGAAAGAGTATCGATTTCCAACCGAGTCTGGGCGAATTCAAGGCGCTGCAAGTGAAGGATGAAAATAACAAGGGGCGAAAATAATCCTGTGTTCAGTCGTTAATATGTCTAGGTTATCTTAGCTCACCTGGTCGTCGACCCTGGAGAGGAGGACTATGACGGAGCTGTTGTTGTCCCACACCATCCTCCAGAAGTCACCCACCGTCGCCTCCAGGGGGTGCTGGGTCAGGATGAACTCGTCCGTGTGGTTGTAACCCTGATAATGACCACAATTCATTGACTTAACTTTGTTTATTTCTATCAATAACCACAATTCACTAATTACAAAGCTGCAGTTCAAATTTATCCTTCATTCATGGTGTATACATTTAACAGAATCTAAAAGCAGGTCTTGATAATTCAAGCCAAAAGAAAGATTTTACACTGCTTTAGTGGCTTGGCTACACCTTGATCAAAGTAGCCTTAAATGACGATAAGGTACTCTTCGTTTTACTTCCCAAGCCAAAATATCAATGGCCTACATGGTCCATCTAACACTTAGGTATAGAAATAAATTTTTCGATTTAACTCTCTAGGAAGTGTTACCTGTAAGTAGGTGGCGTTGATGTAGTCGGAGCCCTCCACGCCGGGCAGGAAGGGCAGCTTGACTCGCTTGGGGTACAGAGGAATGAAGTCGGTATTTCTGTTTTTTTCTATCGAAATGGGATCCAGAGCTAAAGATTTGTCTGAGTCTTTGGGTTTGTAGGATGTGACAATCTGCAATATGTAAATGATAAAACATTAATTTTATGAAATGACAAAAAAATCTATATGCTGTGATATCTGATTGACTACGCAATTCAAAATACATAAAATACATTCTCTCCATCTCCTCCTCAATCTCTTTGAAACAGATTTCAGCCAACAAGAAAGCATGAAGCACTTACAAGGAAAATGTTTTGTAGAAGAGAGGGCATGATGTCGGGCGGCGTCTCTGAGAGTTTGTCCGTGTACAGTTTGACGTCGGACTGCCTGATTTCGGTGAGGGGACACAGCAGATACTCGGCCAGGGCGTCGTGGATCAACATGTACTGGTCCTTTATAATGCAAATTACAGAACATACAAATACATGTGCAGTTTTATGCCCCCCAAAAAATTAATATTTTGATTCTTGGCCCGTAAATTTCGAAATATATTGTAGCAGGCAGGAAGGAGTTTTATTCACATTTTTAATTATTTGCAAAGCAAAATGATTCACGTTTCATAATTTAATTTTATTAAAAATTTAGTTATCCTTCTTTTAGTTTGGCATTCAAATTAATCAATACAGCATGCCCGAGAACCACCACATTAAATTTTGAGGGCTAAAATGACATGTGTAGAGTTTACACAGAATGGTGTCTTTGATTATATACATCAGAATAATTATACATTTCAGAGTTGTAACTATCAGCAGGAGCCAATAATCAAACTTATCAATAAGTTGCTTGGAAGAATTAAATAGGAAGTTATAAATTTATTAAATATGATCAAGAGTCTCTTACCTCGGTTTGCACCAGAAAATTTCTTTGTTGACGGATTTTTAATAGAAAGGCGGGTATATTGATTGTACCCAGGTCTTTGATTTGATCTATCATACTGTCAATCAAAATATAGGTTCCTGTTCTCCCAACCCCTGCACTGTAAAAAAAACAAACAAAAGGAATAATTTATCATGCCAAAAATCTCACTGATAATTACCGTACTGATAATGTTTAATTGTCAGCACGATTAAAATGCTTTACATGTAAAAGTGTGTGGCAGTTGAGCCCCCTGAAAATTTCCATATGTTTTAACATATTGCTGCCTATGCACAACTTCAGGACGCAAAGTAAAGTGTAATCAGCATATGGCGGAGTAGAGCATTGACATTCATGAATGAAAAATGATAAAAATCAATTGAAGATGGCGACTCTATTCTAAACCACATGCTCTGTATTATTTCAATTTTACGTTCAAATTAACATATTAGACACTATACATGTAGTCCACTTTAAACTTAAAAGAACAATCACTGGTGCTCACTGTACATGTATGGTAAACTAACTTTTATTTGAGTTTGAGAAATTTTCCTGAGATTAACACGAGCCTGGTCGTTGCGAAAATTTCTCGCCACAAACCAGTTATCGTCGCATAGTTCTTATTACAAAATGGATGTTGATAAGGCTTGCTCACCAAAATAAGTTGCTGCAAACCAGTTTATCTCTGGTTGTGAAATAAAGTTGTCACAAATAATAGTTGTTTTAGAGTATATGGTTTCTGTGTTATACCTGCAGTGTACTACAATAGGCCCCGCTCTGATCGGGTTCATGGCAGCAGATTTCTGTACAAACTTTAGGACAGGGAGAGTGAAGTCTGGCACCCCATGGTCCGGCCACTCGGTGTAATGGAACTGGTGAACTATTCGCTCGGAAAACTGCTGCAAAATCAAATTAAAACACATCTTTAAAAAAAGAAACAGTTATTTCATAGTTGTCCTCTCTAAAGAAAGAAATTTAAAACTGTATCAGCCAAAAAAAAAAATTTTCTGTTTTGAAAATACTATTTCATTGATTTTGAAATTAAGTTGTTTTAAATGGATATAAAACATTATTTCAATAACTTTTAAGTATACAATGATGGCATGTAAATTACATAACATCTGTAAGTAAGAAGCTTGAGGCACAGTTGCTGTAGTTTCTTCCTCAGTGCTATGAATGATTGGGGTTATTGACTACCTCTACTGACCTTTTTAAGTTTAACGTTTTTGAGTGAGAATATCCTAACGGTGTAGTGAGCGCGGGAGAACGTGTTGACATGTTTGACCTGTATAGGTCCGTACGTCTCTATCCCGTCCTCCGGCCAATACTGATCACACTTCCTCTGTAAAGAACATACACAGATGGAAATTAACAATATACCAATGTCCATATACAGTCAAACCTGGATATCTCAAATCTAGATGGGACTTTTGAAATAACTGAGAAAATAAAGCTTATTTATAGGCCAATATACATAAACAGTGGTTGGAACTTCCTACTGTGTTAAATAAATTTTAAGTCTAAATTCCAATACATGTAATCAATGTATCAAATATCTGCATTGCTCTTTTTAAACCCAAGAATTTTCTATTCCATTTTCTTTAATTTCAGAGACATGCTCAAGCACCATTTTTAGCCACTCTAGACCAGCGTTAACTTAGAAGAGTGGCTCTTTCACACAGTTGTAGGCTTAATTTCTACAGCGTAAAAATACCATGGTTTATTTTAGATACCATTCACACTGGCTTTGATTTCAACTTTTAATAGAATATTCACTTCAATTTTTATTTTTTTCTGTATACATCCTTGTAAAGTTTGTCTATTATACAGCATGTGTCCTGTCCCACTTACCCTGGTTCTCTCCACCAGTTTAGTGATCATCACTATAACGACAGAGTTCTGCTCCCAGACCATCCTCCAGAAATCTGCGAAGGTGTTGGGCATCGGGCCCTGGGTGGCTATGTAGGCCTTGGGCTTCATATACCCCTGAAACACAAATAAATTGTAAATTGTTAGATGTGCATACTGCTACTATAACATATAATTCAATTCCCTTGTTAACAAATGTTTTAATAATCTACAAAAGGCACTTATTGAATTGAGAGCACATCTTTGAATGTTGGTATAAAGTTGGTTTTCATGAAATTGGTACTCTATTATAAGATTTCTCCCACATCTGAGTTCTATTATAAATATCTTATTGACTGCATTTAAAGAATGTCACAACCAGATTTTTATATATAGGTCCTGTACATATAAGCTAGTTTCCTTACATCTATGTAGTTTGCATTGATATAATCAGACTGCCTCTGTCTGACTTGCATTGATCGCTGAAGTAAAACTCTTGAGTGGTCATCTGAAAAATTCATACAAAAGTACAGGTTAGAAGAGTCATAGGCACATGATAAGTAATTGTGAAAGGCATACATACTGTTTATATGAAAATTCATGAAAATGTATCGTTTTACTTGCCGACGTAGGGGTAGTTTTATTGTCCTATTTCATTAGAGGGAAATTAAGGGAATACAATAAACCTTTTTATAGAGAGTAAACTGATTTTCTTTTTGTGTTCTTACATGCTTGAATGTTGACATATCTGTTCTTCTGTTTGTTTTCTGGGTACATCCCTACATCAGCCTTTAGGGCCACAGCAGTAAGCTTATTGATTTCCTGCAAAAAAAGAAGGAAAATATTGTTTAAAAAGCACATCAATTAATTCTAGTTTAAAAAGAAGAAAATCTAATTCTATTTTAATTGTTTTTTTTTAATTATTTTGCACAAATATTTTCATACATTATGTACTTTCAATTATTTTAAATTATTTCATTTAACTCCACTATAATATACAGTCAATCTTCGCTATCTCGAAGGGACTATTTAAAAACTTCGAAATATCCGAGTATTCGAGATATTGAGAGTAAAATACTTAAAAAATAAGAAGTTGGGACTTACAAATCACTTCGACATATCCATCGTAATCGAGATATCAGTGTTCGAGATATCGAAGTTCAACTGTATGGTTATGCAAAAATTCATCTTGACAATGTAAACAAAGAACATTCATAAAAAATCTCAACTTTCACAAAACTAGGGGATTATTCATAAACTACTCAGTAACATACTTGTAAATATAGTCTAGAAAGAGTCTCCTCCCTTGCCTCCAAATAAAAATCTGAGTAGAGCCAATTACTTACATCAAACTCGTGGGAGAAGCCGACATCACTGTCTGCGTGCAGGGACTGTACATGCTGTAGGAAATCCTCCTTCTTCACTGTGGGGAACTTCTTCTCAATGTCCTCCTTCACAGCACCAAACGACTTCTCTTCTGTCATAAAAATAAACACACACAATGTTACTTGTACATCTGGGAAACCTTGCAAAAAACTGTAAGTTCTTTAAAATGAAATAAGTTGTATCAATATTTTGATATGAATAATGAGGGATTTAACAAATTTTTTATGATGTACAATGAAAATTCAAGTTCTGAAAACTGTTTATAAAAAAAAAATGTGGTTAAAGTTCTAGCATAAAATGTCCCCCTCATCCAAGCATTCCCCCGGATGTGATGGATGAGGGGGATTCTTGGAAGACAGCCTGAGGCTGAGGAGTATCAAGTAGCATTATTTCCTGGCTATTATGCTCGGGATCGCCCTTCAAAAAAAGCTAAAAACCTACCTGGAAGTGACGTCACATACCGTATAAATAGTGCTTCCATTGTGATAAACATTCATAATTTTAAAGCCGATTTATTGTCAAATATGTATTTTTATTTGAGGTGGGATAAACAATTCTCAAAACCCATACAGGGAGGGAACCTTGACACTCATCAGCCTCAGGCTGTCTTCCGAGAATGCCCCTCATCCATCACACCCAGGGGAATGCTTGGATGAGGGGGACATTCTTTTCATCAAGCCTTCGGCATATCGGAGTATCAAGTAGCATCTTCATAGTATTTGACAATAAATTAAAATCCTTCCAAATAGAGAAGATTCTCAATCAATGATATAAATAAACATAGACCACTTTGGTTTCATCATGTGGAAACACAAAATTGCTTGATCATCTTAGCCACAAAACACATAAAATGTACCAATTATTTTCCCCACCAATTTCTATAATAATTGTCCATATTGTGGCTGCATGATTAATGTTTTCTCAGAAAATAATGTTTTACAACCATTCTGCCTCATTTCTCTGTGATATAAATAAAATACATTGTTTGTAAAATCCAAAACTATATCTAATTTTCTGTCTGTAAGATGTTAATAGAAAGAGGAATGAATTGCATTCATTGAAAAGTCAGATTTTACTGTCTGATATATAGGGTACACATACACATATGATACAGCTATAATATGATCTTCTAGCTTCCAATGTAATGTAGAAAACAAATGTTTTCTTCCTTGAGTATAAAGTATCATATTCATGTATGATTAAGTTTTGCAACATAACTAAGCTACAATGACCCTCTGATCAGAAAAATATTTACTCTTCATGAATTACCTATATGTCAATCATTCTTTTATAAACTAAAATCATATTTATATATACATGTACGTCCTATTTTGTCTAGCTCATAGAGCTATATATTAGGATAAGTTAAGTTTTCTTTGAAACTTAAATATTATCAGTAAAAGCAATAGTATTCACTTGTGTACAGAAGGATGTCAGGTATAATCTTGTCTGATGTCTTTGAACCTTTGAAAATTCTTAAATCAATATCTATGACTTTCCTGGTATGTGGTATTTATATAAAAATCAAAATGCTAATCCTTCATAACACATCCATTTTGATATATTAATACACTGTACCACCAAACTCTGCATGAATTAATCAGTTTTTAGAAAACTAATTCCAGAACTTGCAATTTTTTTTAAATTTGATAATTATATCTTCGATATGAAATAAGTTAATATAATTGACTTATGTAAAGATTTTAACCTCTAGCTAGGTACTGTTTTCTCTTAAAGAATATGGAATTCATATTTCATTTTTCCATAAATCTAATATATGTATCATTATAAACAATCTTTTATTTACATATACATGTATATTCATGGAATATATATAACTTTTCCCTATAAAGTGGGAACATTGTATGACATTAATTTTTTGTGTATTAACAATTTACAAGATATGAAATCTAATATTAAGTTCTTTGTAATGTCATTTTTTGGTCGTCAATATATCTATATTCATGTAATCACAATAAGACCAACAATTATGAACTGTAAACAGGACTATTTTTTACCCATGTTATTTTCTTAGATTGTAAACAGTTTTGTCCCAATTAAAACTTGCCCAGACAAAGCTTTGTTTATAGAGAGACAATGTAGGGCATTGTAATTCGCCTAGTCTTCACTACTTCACTCACTGGCAAAGAGACAAAAAATAAAACAGGAACAAATGTGTTCCCTGTTATCTTTCTTGGAATTCATGAATCAGATATATTATATCCTGGGTAACATTATTTACATATATGCCAGCAGCTAAATATGAGTAAACACTTCTTCAATAGTAAATATTGTAATATAATATCTTTGTCCTTTGAGTGATATGATTAAACACAATCACTATCTTGAAATAACTTATTATAATCAAATTTCAAGCAAAAATATAAATTAACATTTTTACTCCTGTTAATTTATATATTCAATCAATATGACACAATTAGAAAATACAGAAAGAGAACTTTCTCAATATTTTGCAAAAGAAATTCAATCATCTTTAATATTTAAAAGTTTTCCCCATCATTTTAATTTTCTGTTGCAGCTACTACATAGCCTTAATGTTAACACAATGTCTTAACACATATATCTGTAGGGTTAGTATTTTCTATTCTGATTCAAATTCCGAATATTACCAGAAACGTTCTAAAATCTGTTTTAAATTTGTAGTATCATATATACTAAACACCATTAGCGAGTAAATACATGCAACATTTGTCTTTTCATGAAGACTTCAGTTCTGATAATAAGTTCTGAAGAGATAAACAA
The DNA here is from genome assembly GCA_015776775.1 of Magallana hongkongensis. Lineage (NCBI taxonomy): Eukaryota > Metazoa > Mollusca > Bivalvia > Ostreida > Ostreidae > Magallana > Magallana hongkongensis. The sequence continues at coordinate 35,007,274 of CM027470.1, forward strand.
TAATTATTCACAGATAATGAAAACCATTCCAATGCATCAACTAATACATATATGGTAAGTATATAATAAATGTATGAAAATCAGTTTGTTCTTTGCTTTTTCTCAATATGAACATTGTAAACATGGTGCTAGTGTATCATAATTCCAATTAAAGTTACTCATGTAACCCATCTTGTAATAAGAGAGTCTCAAAAAATCAAATTTTAGTGTCTCTAAATATATAATCAAACATAATCTCATGTTTCATATCTTATATTCAATACTCTATTCAATAACTTAACTGTATATTGCCAATTTACCATTCAATTATATCTCTCCTGGTAAAACAACTGATCTCCATTGACAATTTGTCTTGGTAGAAAATTGCTTGCATTGCATCATCTAGACAGGCTAGTATATATAGCTTTTATATTTGATCTAATTCTACATGACATATGGTAAATGTTTAATTCACCAAATTCTTAGGATAGAAATAAAAGATGGTCACCTATAGTCTCTTTCTTTAATATATACAGTACTCTTTCATTTCAATCTAATTGAACATGTACCATACTTTGGAAATAAATTTTAATGTTATAAACAATTAGGGTTTTAGTGAACATTGTATTATTTCTGGATTTTCATTCTGATCACATTGATCCTCTTTTACTCTGAACCTTTCCTCACAGCGTGTATATTATTCAACTTGCGATGTAAAATATAGTCCAAATTCTGAACACAACGTGTTTTATAAACGTACTATCAACCAATACACAACGTGTACTGTAAAACTTGCGATATAAAATATATTCAAGACAAGATTCTGAACACAGAATGTTCTAATCGTGGATTCAACAAATACACAACGTGTATTGTACAACTTGAGTTGTAAAACCACATGAACCATGTGTAAAACGAAATGCATGGATTATCAATCCTTTCAAACCAAGACTTCATCATTGGTAGATTTAATTCGTTTTCAAAGGCTTTACAAACCTTGCAACTAAGACCACGTCTTAGAAATTTATTAACACCGCAATAACCATATAACTGACAAGGGCTCATGTCCCGATGTCGCCAGAAAAAATATGAGTGTTTATCACAATGGAAGCACTATTTATACGGTATGTGACGTCACTTCCAGGTAGGTTTTTAGCTTTTTTTTAAGGGCGATCCCGAGCATAATAGCCATGAAATAATGCTACTTGATACTCCAATATGCCGAAGGCTGGATGAAAAACATAATGGATGGACAATTTTTCAATGAGACCCACCTGAAGCGTCAGGCACCACTATAACAGTAGATGGGGGTGAGTTGTTGTTTGTTGGAACAGCCAGGTAGTTGTACGCTGCTTGGTAATATTTTCTACAAGTCAGGGACCTACAAAGGTCAGGTGGTGCATTGAAAAAATCAACGTACTGACACATATAACAAAGCGAGTTAAGCATTACTGTCCAAGAATAAAGGAGGCGATGCCAGGTAATTGATTTAATTTCATTTCATGAACAGATGAAAAAACATTTTTTTTTAATTTTTAATTTTCCTTTAATGTGTTTGAAATAACTTTCAATTTAAATGAAAAATACAAAAGATAAATCAGTGTATTCATTATCCAGACTTTTGGTTTATTTCATAATTTAATATAGACTTGTTACCTGCATCCAATGAAGCCTAGTACAGCCAGCAGAATGAACACGATCGTACAGACGACCCCCGCCACTATCCCAGCATTCACCACTTCTGATTCCGCCTGGTTCACGGCGGTTGGATCTGAAAGGTTTAGATGTGTATAAATCTAAAGGTTTATGTAGATCTGTAACTGGATAAGAAACACGCAATCATTTTACAATTATAATTTTACAAACCTGCACACAAGTATATTATTCAACTTGTGGATATAGTTTACATTTCTTAAAATCATACATGCGAGTAAAAGTATATCAGTTTTACATCACATGCTCTATAGTCACAGAGGAAGTTTTCGTGTTTTTGGCATATTCCATTGGTTTGAGTGTACAAATTCTTCGACAGTGGCTAATATGTGTACATTCACTTCATAATTAATATAACAACCTTAAGTTAGGAAATTAAAAGGATGAGTAAGAAGTGATGGGGGTATTTTACAGGAATACAAGGTAATGTTGATAAATGATGTGAGATTATAACAGTGAGAGAAACTACATGACTTTTAGCATGTGAAATATAAAGTGAAGTGAAACATGATTTCTAGCATGTGAAATACATGGTAAAGTGAAACTACATGATTTCTAGCACGTGAACACAGAGTGGTACTACATGAAAACAGCATGCAATATACAGATATAAAGGCATATAAACTATAGAGAGCTGATGACAGTGATGTGTTAATTACTGTAGATTCCTAATTAAACGCGAGGAATTAATATCAGCATAAAATCGAGAGAGGTACCCTTCACAAATTTAAAAATCTCCGCATTAATTTTCTTAGAGTTGAGAACTGTAGAAAAAAGGATAAAAGTACAGCGTTCGTTATTTTATATTCTCGCGATTTGATACAAAACAGCAGAATTAAATTCTCGCAAAATATAAGGAATTTACAGTATCAATTCACTTCTCTAAAAAAAATTTTTAATATCATTAATTTCTTAATCTTCAACTGCATGCATCTGCATAAAACAATTATGGTCCAGAACTATCAAATTATTTCAAGTTATTTGATTTTGTACAATACCAAAAGAACAATCGTTTTGAGAATTTTATCATAGAAAGAAATAAATGTGCTTAAATCAAGAATCGGCATGCAAAAAATATAACACAAAACTACTAAAATATTATTATAACTAAAAAGAAAAGGGGGTGTCCTAAACACAACAAAAAGAGTTCTATGTTGTTTCAAAACATCCAATTTTATATAATTATTTGTTGCACAATCACCTTCCATGATTGGTTCCTGAATTTCAGGTGGGCGTGTTGGGAAAGAAGTGAAATTGACAAGCGATTGATTGCCTGCCCAATTTTTCTGCACTGCTTTCGTTTCTGAAAAACACATGTTAGTACATGTAAAAACATGATGATACGCGAGAGATGAATTGTTAATTATAATGAATGACATGATTACTGTACAGTTTGAAAAAGCATGATATAAATAATTCTTATTAGTTAAGCTTAATAGGATGAAAGAGATGATGAAGTTCTCATTAAAAGCAAATCCACCCAGTGTAGTAAACTATAAATGAAATTACATGAAAATGGCAACTAGCAGACACAAAACATATGCAGCTTTGATTTAATGACCATATATATGTTATATATCACTTAAATTAAATAAGGCCTATAAACACATGTATGCATTGCTTCAAGGAAGCATTCTGTTGCTAATCTACCTAAATCATTAATTGATAAGAATTTCATCAAAAAACTGTCATTATTGAAGACTTGCTTCATTTTTTGAAAAAAATATTTCTTCATTTGGCACTCCATATTAGTACAATTGTACTTGTAGAGTGTAAGAAAGAAGTTTCTCTGAACTTTCTCATAATAAAAACCAGTACTATAAAGCTTTAACATCTTTTTCCAACACTACTGACTCAGAGATAAAGAGAGACGCCAGAAGATTGACAAAAAGACATTTTTCAGACAGACAGAAAAAACATGAACTGTCTATTGAATAGAAAGACAGACAAAAGGAATGACAGGTAGACAAGATTCCATTCATTAGATGGAGAATAAATAGGGTGTGTCATTCATTTCAGAACAGCCCTTGTATTACGGGATTGATTATCCTTTATTTTTTAGAAATCAAACTTCAACAAAATGTAGTAGGCTCTTCAAGCGTTACACAGAGTACATTTTGGTATGGCAAATATTGAAAGAACAACAAAGCTTAATTTTTTTCCCCTAAGAATAAACAAATGTAGGAAGCAAGCATCAATTCAACTTTGTCACAAATATTAAGTCTGAATCTGAACTGAATTTAGGCACAGCATCTATGTATTAAAATAAAACAAGAATACACTCCGATCAAAATGAACTCATTGCAAGTATTAACAGCAACTAAAAATCACCGCATTCCTACAGAAAATATGTATCATCTTGAATGTATACCGATTACTGTAACAAAACAAATAGTAGCCATTACAAGCTCTGTAAAATCATCTTATATTTCATAGAGATCAGGCCCTCAAGGTTATAAAACTATTCCTCTGTTTTCAAACAAATACTTGAAGAAGTTATCAGTCAAACAATGCTCAGTTATTTTACAAATTTAAGTTTTGCATGAAAGACATATTCCATTTAAAAAAATATGCACTATGTCATTTGAGGAGTTCTTTTTTTTTTTATAAGGATATCTGAGTTTATTGAGGATCTACTAAAAAAACAATAAATTCAAAATCCCAATGTGATAAGAATGATTTTACACAGTTCTCTTCTCTGTCATCTAAACAAACAAACAGCAAACAGAATAAGGCAGAAGAGACAAGGACAACAGCGATGGATTATCAGCATGTATCACCTGGCTCGTTATAATACTCATGAGTCACTGCAGCCGTGGAGGACATGTTAGCAAAGGATAAAATGCTCCTGGACCTATTGCTGAGGGGTACTGTCAAATCAACAGACAGGTGTCAATACACAGACAGACATAGAATCAATGGTACACCAAACCAATGTCCACATCGACAGTACTGTGACTACGGTACTTTGATTTGGACATCAGTGCATCAGTATGGCTATATTGCTGGGTTCTACACCCACATTAATAGTCTTATATGTACCTGCTTATCTAGTTATCATTATACGTAATACATATGAAATGCTTAGAACTGTAACCCTTGGTGCATCACTTACCAGAATGACATAAGCAGTGTTGACCTTCTTTAAAGAAAATTCTCAGACAAGATTGTCCAAAATAGAATTATTTTGCTATTTATGGAAAGTTTCTTTTGTTATACATATGCATAAGAAATATAGATGTCCTATCTACATGTATATTGTACTGTTAAAGTAAATCCACCTTCCTGTGACGTCATACATTTTACATAAACCATGAATTCATTAAAATTCTTGCAAGTAGATTTGTAATTTCTAAGTTATTATAATTGCACATCAAAAACTCAAATCAGTGTTTACTTGGAGATATTTTATAAGCGTTTTTCATCCTTATATTCAACATAATTCAATAATGACAAAGGGAAATAACTCTTTTCTATTTTTCTCTAAGTGATATATCTAAATGCTATAATTTTTCAAATATAAACAATTTTTTCTTTTCTTTTAAATTAATTTTAGTTTTCTGGCATAGTAAGCAATAAAATTTAAACATATAAACAAGTATCCATCCACTTGTTTTAATTTATAAACAAGAAAAAGTGTGATTTTCAGATGATAATTTCAGCCTTTGGTTTTTATTACCTTACATGTACATCTTAAATAGTATGGATACATATATATTTTATTTAATTTTTGATGAAATTCAAGCCCAATAAGTTAAAAAAAGTTAAGTTTTTTAACTTTGAACCCATAATTTCATAGGTACGGAGTTACCTTAAATAATATATATACTTAATGACTGTATTTTGGGACAAAAAAATGTAATCATTTCAAATACTACTTACATGTACGTTAGACCTTCATTACTCCTGCTGTTTTGACCAGTAAAATGATCAGAGTATGTGCATTTGGTGTGTACATGACTTTTACATGGTTTGGTGTACCATTTCACTTGTTAATATACTGATGTCAAACATTTATTTAGTTACATATGAAGAAATCAAATACAGAAAATCTTTACATTGCCAATTAAAAGGTATCAAAGCATCATTGATATCGACATTAATTTATGTCCGCTTGGTATATTAAATTGATAGGTTTATATACTTGTAATATTACATGACTCCCAAAATATACAAATACCCACAGGAGTTAATTAAATGATAAATCATCTACACATAAACAATACAAATTTTACCTCTAATAATAATTCAAAAGCTATGTATAAATATACAACAATACACATGTCAAACAAAAATGTTAGGCTACATGTATTTTAAAGTAAGTAAAAAAATATATATAGTATATATGTAAAAACATGATATTCTCTAATTTAAATATTAAAGCAATAGAACTGCCAATTTATACTAGAATGTGTATTTGCTGTTGTAATTCCTACCAAAAGTTTGTTCACAAAAATGCATAAATAGCTGCATTCTGTATGAAAACTGCATTTTCACCCCCAAAAAAATTCTTACTTTTTTTTTTTATACAAGTTTTGCAAATTTGATAATTCAATGTGATAAAATTTGGCAAATTTTATGGGCCTTAGGATAAGGCGGTCAATATTGTGAAAAATACTCTAATTTCTCTTTCTAAAAAACAGATTTTAAGAAATAATTACCAAATATTTTCACAATATCAACATTTCTAGATATCCTCCCCCATCAAAATGTGCCATGAAGATCCCAATGTTAAAGATCAGTGAGAAAGTGAATATACTGTATTGTAAATATCGTACTACCACAATGCACCCAAACCTAGCGGGGTTACACTAGTGAATATCAAACACACAATATAGATTTACATATTCTCAGTGATTTAAGTGACTCTAAACTACATGTACATATGTCCATATTTACACCATATCGACATTAAAAACAAGTCAGCTGTTATGTACAGTACATACATGAAAAATAAAAATAAAATCACTGTTTTAAATTAATACCATGCAAAAGAAAATGTAACTAAGCCTTCGAAGTATGAAAAGTATTTTTCTCACCATCCTCTGAAAAGTCTATACAGAAAACACAGGGAATTGGTTCATAAAGCTGATTAGATAGTTTCAGCATTGCATAGAAATACACTGTCAGATATCATCTGAACATATCTGATTATTTTAATTTCAAGCAGAATTCAGAACGAAGTAAATATTCAGAAAGATGTCAAGGTTTCTCATACGATGTCTAAAGTCCTTAATTTCCGAAAGAAATTTAGACAAAACAGTATTTCCAGGACCTGGTAAATATTGCAAGCTTATTCAAGCAAGAACATGCACAAATGATTCATTGTAAGAGAAACAGGTCAGTTTATCTTTATTATACTGCCCTTTGTTTTGATCAACAAAGTATCAAATTCTGACAAAATGCAAATTAAAGTGGATCAATATAAAAGTTTTCTTTTAGAGATCATCCATAGTATGCAATGACAAAAAAAACCACCCACCTTTTTCATAATGCTACGTAAAAACCACATTTCCGTTAATTTTAATTCAATGTAATCTTATATCTTATTATAATAATAAAATGATCAGTATGATTGAACAAAGAATACATGATATACTGTATACTGGGAAATATTTGGCCCTGTTTTATGTTCGCCCCTTTCACCCTCGTTGTCTGGATAAATTTTAAAGAATGGGAAAATTTTAATGTCTCAATTTTTTTCACTTTATACACAACTGTCTGGGCGAATTTAAGATGGGGCAAAACCATCTGCAAGTAAAGAAGGGCAAAAAAAACACAAGAGGCAAAAATAACCCTCTATACAGTCATAAAGATAATATTCCGACTATTTAGATATCGGTGTTCTGGGTATTAAATGGTATGGTGGTACAGAAGTTAAACTACAGATTAAACAGACTATAGTAAGTCTTTTTTACCATATAAGATGAACGTCCAAGGTTTAGAGAATTCCCCGATGTAGTGCATGTTGGAATGTAGGCTTTTGGTCACTCCAGCAATGTGGAGGGAATATCCAGCATTGGTGGGTAACCCAGTCACAATTGTCTGTAATAGAACATAACAGATCATACATTGTTTGAGATACATTTAATGTTGATTTCTTATAATACGCAAATATTTAATTCCATGATTCAACTGTTTTGCATCAAATCCCAAGAATATGAAATCTACAATGCCTCATTTTAATCACGGTTTCATTTAGTTTACCGGTAATCTGTCCAATCTTATAAGCAAGTTTTCAAAATTTGCGAGATGTGATTTTCACGATTTTACATGGAATTTACAGTATTCACTACATAAACACATTGAGTACCACATACACTCATCTGATACATGTATTTTCTAACGATAAATCCCTCAATATGTACAAGCGCATGTCATATCTACATGTAACTGCAGTCTTTACGAGATTGATTACTTTTTAACTCAACAGCTGACAGTATAAGAAATCTCTGAAGATAAATGCTTAGAAATTTACAATCATGGCATTAGACCCTTTGTTTGATTATATAAGAGTTGAAGCTGACCTCCCGTTCGTTGTTTTCGAGGGCTCTCCTCTGTTTGAGGTTAGTACTGGTGTCCCTGATCTCGATGTAGTAGTGGTCAATGGTCCGGTAAAACTGTTTGGGGGCCTCCCACGCCAGGTAGATACTCCGTGACCCCAGCACCGTCAGGTTGGTGATCTCTGGGGGGCTGGGACCTACAGACATTCCACATCATAATGTAGGACACGTAACATACAAATATACCACCTCATGTATCGGACATACAGAGACATAAAAAATCATTTAATTATCAAGTTAAGTCTATGATATACATGTATTTGTGGAATGGCATTTACAAGAATACAATTTCAGGACACATGCTTCCCTAAACAATCATGTACATCCATGATAAAAAATACATGATTGTACTTATACTTGTTTCAAATTTAATTAATTCGCTCTTAATAATGAAGAAGCACTTACATGCTACACTTGGAGTTAAAAGCAATACCATAATCAATTGACCGTCATATTGAGGTTATAAATGATCTAGAAATAAAATATTCTTTTATCCTTTTGTTTATCATTCTTACCAGCAACATCAGTGTAGACAGGGTATACATCACTGAAGTCCCCCTTTCCTCCCCCAGTAATGGCCCTTACTTGCACTCTGTACTGGGTAAATGGCTCTGTAAAAATAAAACAAATCATATGCAATCCTAGACAACTAAACAGAACACATTAAAGAATTTTTATATGAAAAATTATCTATGAAGCCATTGTTGTCTGAAAATAGACAAAAATAACTCTATACACTGAGTTTTCTTAATTCAATGTGATTCTAATTTACATAAGGTTAAAACATTCCAACTTTTCTAGAGACAAATTTTTCAATCAAATAGCATAAATTTCTTAGAACTGCCTTGGGGACTTACTGAGATTGGTGACTTGTTCCTGCATGGGGTTGTTGAGATATTTAGAGATGACCTTGGTCTTGGTGACATTGTCGTGCTGCCAGCGTAACTCGTAACTCATGATGTGTCCGTTAACTCTCTCCGGAGCCAGCCACTTAACGCTGAAGGACGTGGACTTGGGCTGCTCATTAGTGTGGATCATCAGGGGCTTGCCTGGAACTAACAAAAAATTCCAGGTGAGACAAGAATAGAATTCCTGGGTCCCCCCCGGGCAATTATTATACTTACATATATCTCTGATGTCTTCAGATGTTAATAAACTAGCAATATATTCGATGATGGGGCGGAGCGCGATATAACAGTATACAGATGGACAAACAGATGCACGCACAGACACACGTACGGACGCCCGGCATTTCTATGTCCCTGCTCCGCGTTGCGGCGGGGGACAATAAAATATATATATATATAGCTAAGACTTATACTTTATGTACAAATTTGCAGGTGTAATTAAAATTTAACAAAGGTAAGATATATACTTTTCTACTGGTCTTCTATCTACAATAATACAGGTGTGATTAAAATTCACATCACAAAGCCAAGTCTTATACTTTCTACTGGTGATCTGTATGTGTGTACTGTGTATAAATATCTTACTTCCTTCTGCAGTTCGGATCAGTTTTTTGACTGCCGGTCCTTCGCCTACGCTGTTGAAGGCTAACACTGCTACTTCATACTCCTCAAATGGTTGAAGTCCAAACAGGGTGATTTTCTGTGAAAGTCAAACAAAATTGCACATTGATATCAGATGAAATTTTATGCTCTTTAAGTCCAAAAAAGATTCATGTTTAAATTCTCACACACTGCCACTATGGGCAAATTCTGCCATATTGATAAAAATTTTATTTACGACTCTTCATTTTTAATTCAAAATAAAGAAAGGCCACCAAGGAATGAACTATGTCCCTTTTAACTTGCTATATAAATTAACCTAAAGTGTCTGTCACATATTTTTTTGAATTTTTCGACTTAAAATCATTATTAATAAAATAATCTTCCTTAAAGTTTATGTTACACCTACAGTTTTGGTTGGATCCTCCAGTGTGATGACTCTGTTGATGAGGTCCCTCTGTGATATGTACTGGATCCTGTACCCCTCCAGCTTACCGTGGTGCTTATCTGGGGGTGGGGGGTCCCAGGAGAGGTGGATCCGACTGCTGACGTTACTGGTAGCCACCAGGTGCTGGGGAGGGGCTTCAGGAACTGGAGGAAGGAAGGGAGACAAATCAAGATTTGTTTACTATAAGAATCTTACTTTAACCAATTAAAAGAAAACACATTTATTAATATCATTATTCTGACTTCATTTAAGTTTTTCTTTCTTTTCACTCCGACCAATTCTGGACAAATTTTAGTAGGGCCAATTTGAAATTGAAATTTAGGATATATTTTTGAAACCTACTTTTGGCAAATTTATTATATGTCAATATCATACGAAATATCACCCCATTAAAATTCAGACACTGTATTAGTTTTCCTATTAATGATGCAGCTGAGTTATAGACAAAATACAGCATACTATACATAGTAACCACATTACAATACTTTATGACACTTAGAATAGCTCTCACCCTCTGAATCGGTGTAGAAAATATCACTTGGTTGACTCTCTAAACTGGTTCCTATATTGTTTACAGCAGAGACTGTGATCTGGTATGCTTTATAGGGCTGGAGATCAGTTAACACAGCCGACGGATTCTCATTGGTGAAAACAGGACACTTGTTTTACCTTGACTCCATTGTCATTCCTAAAAATAATCACATTACAATTTTCAAAGTCATCAAGTAAAGAATTCGAAAATCAAATTTAAGTCTGAAACAAGCAGTAGTTGTAAAAGAATATAACTACAGTTAAACTTTCGATATCTCAAACACTGAAATCTCGAATACGATGGATATGTCAAAGTGATTTGTAAGTCACAACCACTTATTTTTTAATTATTTTACACTCGAAATTTTCAAACAGTCCCATCTTGTTTGAGATAACGAAGTTTGATTATAATAGAATCAAGCAAATAATAAAAATTTATATTAGTCAACATTATCACTCTTGGTTACAGAATGGCTTTTGGATTGGAAAGTTATTGGCACCACCTAGGATGAAAAGTTAATATTTGGCACCACCTCAGAAAAAGATGCAGTTAATCACATATAGACATGTCAGATAAGTGGCACTTTATTCTGATTACCATGTGGCTCCAGAGGAATGGTGACAACAGTCAGTGAAATTGCAAAGTTCTGTCGATAATGACATCATAAATCACATGCTTAGTTATAGTGAAAACTCAAGTATGAAATTATGGTTATAAAACATGCAGCATAGCATTCTGGCACCAGCTTACTGTGATTGCTACTGAGAGATGACACACTAACGTTCATCATACTTTTCTTTCCAGACTCATAATGTTATAATATGCTAACTTGGATAAAATTCTTTTATTGCATTCTAAATGCTATCTTTAAATTCTGTTTTTGCTGGCAATTTCCATTTTGAGGTGTTTTCCTTTTCCATACAAAATTTGAAATGCATCATGAATAAACTCATACCACAGTTAAACCAACAAAACAAAAGAATGAATATGTTAATCATTTTCAACATAACCAGAACCATCTTAAAAGAATCTGGACGCAACTTTTGAACTGATGCATTATTTCTTAGAACAACAAATAGACAATAGTCTCAACTCTTTGTTCAGTGGCAAATGTAACATTTTGTTGAATGACTTACAAGACGCTGACGGAGTAATACATTATGGGACTGTTGTTGTCGGCCATACTGGGCGGCCAGCTGATTTTGGCCATGCGGGAGGATTTCTCTAGAATGCTGGGGCGCCCAGGGGGAGAAGGCACATCTGCAAAATACAAGAAAAAAAATGGTAATTTAAATCAATATGCCTGCCATATATAAACTGAATATTGGTTTTTGTCATATATTGGTATTCAATGATAAGTTACTATATAAAAGAAAGTACTTGTACATGCTAAAATGTCAGCTAAGGCCTAAAAAAAAAGTTGTGTGTTTAGGGTAACCCGACCTAACCTACAAAAATGCCCCGATCCTTCCATTTTTAGATGTCTGTTTTTATCCTATTGTGAATTGTTTATTATTTCTATTAAAAAAACTGTTTTTAAATATGACACAAACAAACATTCTTAGGATTTATGCAGAAAAAATATGATAAAATAAAAAAAAATCCCTACCTACCTAACCTAATTTTATCATCAGTGTTACCCTAAACACACAATTTTTTTTATAGGCCTAAGTTGAAATCCTCAAATAAACATCTCTTCTTCAACCATTACTGGGTAACTGACAATGAAGTGTTACCGGTACTTGAAATAATTGTCTTACTAATTGATCATCATTCATCATTAACAAATGTTCTTTTTGTGAGCTTCACGATCTAGTAAATGAAAGGTGCCTACAGGTTTATGAAATTCAAGATATAAATTCTTTCAATGATGCTTCATAACAATATCTTTGTTTCATATGGTGTACCGGGGCTTAAATTTTTGGCAGACACAATGGAAAATCATATTTTAAACAACCATTTTCTATGAAATATGAAGGATAAAAGTAACAAATCTCTGAGTTTTGCCCATTTTTGACTAATGAAATATATCTAGAATGCCTACATCCTCTCAAAAACGGTATTAAACAAACCCTTGACCTCCTCTTTAAAATTATGTCAAATTGAATATAGGTACCAGGGATTACTTTTCCCATGATTAAATATAGCATATCAAAATATTGTTTTATTTTCTACATAATTCCTTTAAAGCCATATAATACGTGAAAAGATTCATCAAATCAATTATGACATCATAGTGGTTCTAAGCACCAAAAAAAACCAGTCCTGGAATCATTTAATACATCTTGACCTTAAAAAAACTTTTATATGGTGCAAAGACTGTACTTTAGTGACAATTGATGTTCTCTGACCTTGCACCAGCAGGTAGGTTACATTGGTGTAGATGACATCATGTACCAGGCGCTGATCCTGTCTGAAACTTGATGACAGTGCAGGTAAAGTTAGACTGAGTCCTTCATCTCCAGCTCCTGTCACTATCAGGCTGTAATCCTCCTTCACCCGGAACTTCTTCTTCAGCCCCTCATCCAGATACGTCAGCGACAAGTTCCCGTCCGGATCCATGGCGGCGTTGGCGATGAACATCTGGTTCCTCTTCCAGGTGGTGGAGAACATCTTGTCTGGATACCTGTCCAGGGCGTCGATAAAGCAGGGCACGGAGGCGTTCTTACCCACCTGTCCGAACACAATGTTCAGCGGTGGGGCCGGTGGTCTGGGGGCTGAGCTGTGGTGTCGTGGCTGCCTCCGTGGTGACCTGTTTAGCGGTGGGGCCAGGTGGGGGAGGGGGTGGGGAGACGAGGTGGGAATGATACTGGCATTATCTGATGTCTGGGTGGTGATAATCTGACCCTGAACTGAAATAGAAAATTATCAAAAAATAAATTAAACATGTTAAAGTAACCAGCATGTATTTCTCGGAGAAGATGCCATTTTAAAGTATCCATGTAACAATTATAATAACACGAATCATCATCATTAATTTGATGGATAAATGATAGATTTTAACATTATTATACATATTTTATTGTGACTGCAATTGAAGGGGTTAAGTATTTATGATGTATACTAATTAAGATTAATATACAGTATTAAAGGTCATATTGCACTTCATTATGCAGATTGGATCATGTTCATACTGTGGGTAAAATGATTTGATCATACAACCTACAGATCTAATATATAAGCCACACACAGATCTCTACAGATGCCTATCCTATAATATATTTTGTTTCATCAGACAATCCCACACTGATGCATGTAACTTCCTAATGCATTCTGTGACGATATATTAAAGACACATCACCCACCTAACACTGCTTAGGCAACTCCGGGTAAAATAATACCTTGATCATGCACTTGATACCCTTAGCAACTGTAAACATCTGAGTGAGATAGAGAGAGATGAAGACCACTATCTCTTTGTATTACAATGCTCAGGTCCAAGCAATCAATACAAAAGCCTGGGTGAAGAGTTCAGCCAGGGACACCTTGTCATTGCTCCAGGTCTAATTGACTTTATATCCCCCCAAAATCATTAATGACTCACTAGTCCACAGGGCCTTTCTATTTCCCTTATAGCCCAGCAGGAAGAAATCTTACAGGTCACTCAATTACAAGGTCCAAATGTATGGCCTTGGTTAATGAGAGAGTCTATAAATGGGTTTGTAGGTCGCTTGCATTATGGCTCTGAAGACTCTCAGCAGTATTAATCCCCCCACTCTTCACACGCTGATCCTCTGGATCAATATCCCCCTTGTCTTACGAGACTCGACTTCCTCACGAGCTCAGAACAAATTAAGTCTGCAGCCATGATTTCTTTGAGATCAATCATAGCTGACACGTACAAACTGATAATTAATTCACGAGTATACTTTTCCACCTTGAAAATGGTGAATGTTCTGAGGCTAGACTCACGTCCATTGATGTATGCTGCAATGTTGATGTAAATATTGCCAAGATTTACAAAAGGAATTAAATTCATGCCAGGTCTACTATCTTCCTTACAACTCATTGATGAATAGACAGCTTTTTACTTTTCAAATGCCTCATGAAATCTGCTTGAAACATTCCACATGGCCAAGAAGCGTGCAATATAAATTAAGGCCATGTGTCGATTTTCTGAACTTATAAAAAAAAAACAACCCTCTTGCTATTTCATTGATCATCCCCATCACTTTTCCAGAACTTTAGCCCCACAATCAGCTTTATAGAGAAAATTCTACATGTGGATTTTTTCTTAGCTTGTAATAGTTCCTCTACCTTAATCTATATCCATTTTTTTTTCCTTTACCAGTAATCATCTAATGTTAACAATTACTCGGCGAAAGATCCATTCATAAAACAGAGAGATAGTGTGACAGAAGAAAGGCCATTACGAGGGTGTCTTTCAAAATAACAACCATAGGTGTAACTAACACCAGCCTTTCTTTTGATATCAAAGCTTAGGAATTAAACATCGTGTAGGTATATATATACATTAGATAAGGAAAAAGAGGAAAAAAAAACATTTCTTTTTGCCTACACTATTACCACTAACTTGGTACAAAACCAAAGATAAAAGTTGAAATTGGTTGCATGAAAAGAGAAGACAGTATTTGTTTACATTAGCTGTAACTTCAGTAATGGTAGAAACCACAGGAATGCTGCTAGCTGCAATGTCTGAATGGTTCAGTGACACCTTACCGTGGCGTCGTGTGACAGGGACAATTCATGGCGAGTGCACTTGTAATTATCTACCACACCTGGCAAGAAATGACAACAATGAGAGCCCACTTAGGTGTAATAGGTAAATTACCTTTCCATGAAAAGAGACTCGTCTTGTTAAAATATCTAGTTAAGCTGAATAAAGGATTTTTAATACCTATCAGTTAAAGGACTTGTTTGTTATATTGAAAAAACATACTAGGTAATTCATCCCTCGGGTTTTTTTTTTAAATCAATTTATCTAATCTGTACGACATAAAAATAAAAAAATCCCTTTAAAAAACACACACTGAATGCAATAGTGCACACATGTACCCTGGGCCTTGCACATGAATCATATTAACCACAGGAAGGTGCATTTAAAATTTTCTTATCATTTTTTTTCTCATGAAACAAGTGCCCTTCAAGATTTAGTATGACTTTCAAGAAGACACTCGACCAGACTAATGAAGAAACTACCCTCAGTCGCAGACAGCAGTGTGTGTGTGGAGATGGTCTCCAGATAATAAATCAAAATTCTGCACTGTCACAGTCCATAATTGTCATCAACCTCGAGAATTCCTTGTTTACTTACTTCTCTGACAGTGGGGTTCAAATGAAATAGGTTCAAATTGAAAAAAAAAAATGATCTTAACTGTCATAATTAACAATGGTCTCTTAATGAGGCTTGTTGAATGGCCTTTTCAGATCCTGCATTTAACACCAATTTTCTGATATTCTACAGGTCACATACAAGTAGGGACCCTGAGTCAAGCCCTGATGTTGTCTGCATTCAGCCCTGTTATAGATCTCTAGACAACCAGGAGACTTTGAAAGGTCTCACTGAGGCCTCTGTGGAGTTTTACAATGGTCGACTATCATAAACAGGTACACAAGCTAATAGCTGTATTGCCGTAAATCTTATTTGTTTGGTTAAATATAACACTTGATCAAGATTTCAGGAAGCTTTCACAGAAATCTGCCCCTGAGTATCTTAATGTATTAAAGAACCCCTGACATATTTGCCATGCACTGACAATGCTTGAATTGAAGTGCTGAGGAATTCCTAAATAATATGCATTTTTAAAACACATACATATTATACTGTCTTAAAATTTACAAGAACCTCTAAAACACAATGTCACATGCAATAGACATGATAGAAAATGTCTTTCTAATTCATTAATCATTAATAACTAAACCTTTCAACTTATTTTTGTTACTTCTGGCATTAAATTTTCAGGAATACCAGTACTTATCTGGTAAAAAAACATTTGAAAAATTGAAGAAGTGGCAAAATATTGCCATGAATATCATTAATAAATCTATTCGTTTATATGATTTTTTGGGAAAAAATCAGGAAGGGTGTTTTTTTTAACGATCACAATTGCTGATAATATTAATATGATAGCAGAAGTGTTTCATGTTTTTTATTGACTAGGAAAAAACCCAGATAGGAATAGAGGAAACTCAATCGACACATAAAATTTTATCAGTGAATATAATATTACATGTAAATATAAACTTGACCCAAATACTTTATGTCAAATTAGAGAGCTCAGTGAAGGTAATTTGTATGTGTAGTAGGAAAAAAAACCTATTATATGTATAAACCTACTATTTGAAATTATCATTTCAAATGACTGAAGATTAACAAAAAAAATCTCATAGGTTTAAACATATATCAGAAAACCTGTTACTTGTGCATCATGTGCATTAGAACCTACTTTTTCCCTGGACAAATTATTTTTTTTTATCATTTATTACAAAACATTTATTGGGGAAAATACTGTGTTCACTGCTCAATTAGCCTTGTATTGCTCTTGTACAAATATTGCATAACTCTATTTCCAATATCGTCTGCAGTCTGCGAGTTTATTACTGCACATTCCACATGATATTATCTCGACACAAATCCAGAAATTCTGATCGATGATATGATAAAACACATTCACTCCCATTATTTCTTATAAAAATCTAAAATGTATACCTTTTGTGATTATAAGTAAGCACAAATTTTATGAAAATAATAGTATCAACACCATTCATCAATACAAAGGAAATCATTTATCAATGGCAAGAAAATCCATTGATTAAATTTCTGTTAATGAGTTTATTGTACCATAAAGTAATTAATTAGTCTAGTCATTTAAATCACACTGGTCTTGCCACAGGCCTGAAGGATTATGTCATCAGTAATAAATTTAACGATCCCCACCCACTACAATTTATTACCTTTACAAGTTTACAATGAGGTGAGATTTCATTCATTCTGTGGTAAGAAAACTGCTAGGTAAATTTCATTACACACCTTTATTATGTGATATCATCTATAGGTATGATATGTTTAACAGACCTTCTTATGAGCATCTAAAAAATGAATATAAAACAAGGAAAACTAAGTTATGGAGCATCTGTTCACTGGGATTCCTCTAAGACTTACCAATCAGATTGCCTTGAATTGAAAAGTTCCAAATAACTAGTAGCTTGAACCAGCAAAACACTGCATGGTTATTCACAAACCGAAACATGGTTTTTATTCCTCACCGATATTCTCTATATTTGATGCCTGTCTGAAAAAGAAAGATTAAACAAATCTTATTGACATCTTGACATTACAACAACAATTAGTTTCCTCATAATGACAACATTTTTACCATATATACAGCTGATAAATATAGTAAATATGTTTTCACCATAAAAGTACAATTGATGAGAAAGAATTTGTTGTAAAAAATCGAGTATATCATTTTCGTAATCTTAAAATAAGATCAATAATCCAAGTTTTTGGTCATTAATCAGTAATCTGGATAGGACCACTATGCACTACACTGTAATAGAAAGCCGGTATATTGTCTTCTGTTAAGTAATTGACCGTTTTATCAGTAAATGGTATTACTGAAACAAAAGGGACTTTCTTTACCCTATCTTCTTATAGATTTTTTTAAAGACAATATCAATTTAAAACTGAAATCCTGAAAATTTACAAAAGCTGAAATTTTATCTTTTTTCTGTCTTGTACTAACTTTTATCCATTTTAAACAAAAAACTGAAAACTACGAATCAGCAGTGTTAATAGTGCGTTGATCTATCTTTAAATAAAGTTAATCAACTCTCATTACCTTCATGTTGTTGAATTAATTCCACAATATCTCATTTTCTTCAACATAATGGTCGCCATTTTGATTTGCACATAATATCAACTTCCTGTCACGTGACTCATTCATCTTAGCCTAAGAGATTTTAGCTTATCCATCGGCAGAGATTTCTCTTTTTTTAAATGACCCTCATGAATTTTTTAATATCAATTAAATAATATAGGCCTAATTAACAGCTTATAATGTTGACCATTTAAAAAACAACAAATCCTTTATCAAAGTGTTTGATGATATTATAAAAGAAAAAGTTGTCGATCAAAAAGGGTACTGCATACAGAAATTTCAATATTGTTAATATAACGTTATGCATTTGGAAAATACATAATTATATTCAATATTGTCTTATTACATTCCTAAATATTTCTTTTAGCTTGTTTTCTTTTATAACGGTCTTTTTTTTCTTTTCTTTTTTTATAATTTGTTTTTGTTCCATACATGTAATGTTGACATTAATAAATTCAGTTTTTATAAATTTTTGACACATGCATACTCACTCACACACAAGTATTTTTACATACATTTTTCAATATTAGTGGTAAATGGTTACTTTGCTTCCAAAAACAAAAAACAAAAACAAAACACCAAAAAAAAATAACAAATAATAATACAAATAGTAATAATCATAATATCATAAACTAATCTAAAATAATTTTTCATGTAAGCCACAATTTTTCAAAATTGCGCAGCTTTTGATTTTGGATAGCAGCATATTTTTCTATATGATATTTTATATTCTTTAAAGGGGGGGGGGGGTACACTTCAAAGTGATATTATACGGTGTTTTTTGTGATTTTTTCTTTGCGGCGTTTACAGTAAAAATTCGGTGGAGGGGGGGGGGGGGGAGTGGACGAGTACCCTATTTCAAAATGTATTCTTATTTAAGAACATTTTCATTGTTGAACTACGAAAACGCTCATGCACAGATTTAGAGAGAGAGAGAGAGAGAGAGAGAGAGAGAGAGAGAGAGAGAGAGAGATTTGTAAAATATAGATCAAACATTATTTTTTGGAAATGGGGTGCCGGAGGTTATATCATACTGGGGCGATGAATTTGATCGATAAAAAGGGTGGGTGGGAGTTGGGTGGGAAACAAAAAGTAATGGTATAAAGATGTTTATAGCATGATATACACATGACATCGCCGCGTCATGAATTTACGTCTTTTAATAGGTTTGTATTTTTGTATAGATTACATGTTTTAAAATTTGAAAAAAAGACCAAAACAACACGATATTTTGAAATAGATATATCATTGACTTTTTCTAACTGCTTTAAAAAATTAGAAAACGTTATCATCCATTTCGGATATATACGCATATATACGCAATCCCTTTTGCCTCTAGATCAAGGAATAAAAAGACTGGATATGCGAATAAGTGATACGAGGCATTTTTTGCTTCGATGGATAGAAATCACTAGAAAATGTACTGGAATTGACATATCAATCTAAAATCGAGAGGGAGTGAACGGGTACCCTTAACGTGGTTCCAAAGTCTAATAAAAGTATATGTCATGTTAATAAAAAAAAAATCAAATAGACAGAAGATATTCGCTCTGAAGAAACGTTAAAACTAGACACTTACGTCATGAGCTATATCAAAAAGCTACGTTCATGACTTTTTGAAGCTAAGAGACCTCGACAAACTGATCGCACATTAAATAATCTCCAATATACTACCCTATCGATTACAAAAAGAGTAAACAGTTACTTTATGGGGAAAAAAATGTAAAATAGAGCATCGTGGCCAATTTTTATAGAGTACTAGATTACGAAATTCTACCAGAACGCCAAAGATCTAGAAATGACGTCGCTAGCGTGCGGCGACTATCCTTGCTTCTGCTTCACGCTCTTCAAAATAAATTTTTTTGAGAAATATTTATCATAATGCATTAAATTTTTCAGATCTGAACTGAAATAGGTACATGTAAATATCTCAAAGCACAAATTTTTGTCGCTTTACGCAGATTTTTCACGCTGTTATCGCATCTGTGACATTACTTTTTGATCAATCCTAGAAAAATATTAAATTATGAAATTCCAGTTAATGAACATATATTTTGTCTCTTACGTATTTAATTTGCTAATATGTATGGGATTTGTATTATAATGTTTAAAAATACCGATGGTCTGTAGAGCCTGAAGAATATTATAATAAAGTTTATTATACACATTTACGTACTTACGTATGTACTATTATATAATAACATGCAACACGTACATATTACATAGAGCTATTTCTACGTGAGAAACGGGAGGTAAATCCAAAGAATTTCATGAGCAGCTTGAATTACTGCTCTTTTGCAGTCGTTACTTAACCCTTTTCCTCTTTGTTTCACCAGGGACGTCTTTAAACGTTCCTGGTTTCGATCGTATTATATGATTCTTCATATGCATAGCATGATGAATGCAGTATGTACATATCTGAAAAGTTAACCATCCCTGCCATCTACACAATAAGATCAAATGCCCTTAAGGTATCCAATCCATAATAGCCTCAGATTCAATGAATCTGGGTGCATAACAAATATGTATGGGCTTATTACTCAGTATATTTGGACATAATTTTCCTATTTAGGTATCAATATGTAAGAGTGGAATGTGTCCCAATTAATGACCTTTTTCTTTTTTTGAAGAGTTGCCCCCCTTTGTTTTTATTAAATAAAAATTAATTCTAAAAAAATCTACACGGTATAAGATTTATTTTCAATAGTTTTTGTAATCCTTATGATAGAATACATCTTTCCACCGAAGCATTTTTTGATATTCCTAGTAATTACTTTTTTATCTTGAAAAATGTGCTCGTCTCCATAGGCCTTAATGCAATCTTCATTAATTATTTACTGCTTAGTTAATATTATTTTTGAAAATTTCTCTCGGTGAATCTTTTTCTACTCTTAAATGCTTTAAAGAAATATCAAAGTATTAAATATATGATGGATATTCAAGGCTGGAAAAATTTGGTCCTAATATGGATCGGATACCTTAAGGAGACTAGGTAGTTGACAAATAAACCATCAGATTTACCTTAAATTCTTAAAAAACGATTCGTTTTTCTATATACTGTTATTTAGAGGAGAAAAAATATTTGTTCCGAAAAATTTTATATATTTTAACCTTATAATTCATTTTGTTTTTTTTCATTTTTCTTAATACAGAGCTCTGCGTCTTTCTTAAGGTTATTTGTATAGTCTAAAATTGGCCACGGCCATCCCGCCCTCCTTTAGATGGCCGCATTGAAATTATGAAACCCAACCATTTTCTGTCATGTTAAAATTAAAATATTTATTTTGAATTCGTTGGTTTTTCATTTGCTAATCACTGTACGCTTTTTCGATATCTGAGGTTGTGTTGAATTCAATTCTAGCAAGTCTATATGTTTTTTTGGTTTTTTTTTTTAAAGCAACTGCTGCTCTAGACATGTGATTTATTTGTATACTGGAAAACTATCGACACGGTGTATTTAAAGTGATCAAGTACTAATATAGGTATTTTGTTTGATAGATAAATATAAATGTCAAATGTTCTTCAACTTTAAGATAGACTGTCCTTTATAATTACAATATATTATTCCATCGTATCAAGGTTGTAATAAAATGCATGTATAATTCAGGACATTTCTCTTTTTGGCTCATTTTAATTTAAATTAGAAATAAAGATCAGTGAAAATGATCGACAGTATGTCTTTGATTTCATATCGTTTGTATATACATATACTATACATATTTTTACTTTATTAACTCTATAGTTACACAGGTCAGGGACTAAGTAGGTACTAGGTATTGCTAGACTCATTAATACGATAGATATCATGCAAAAAGTCTGATTCCCAAAATAGTAAATTCTTCCTATTCCTGTGTGAACAACTTTGACTGGATGTAAAAAAAAAAAAAGTCCGTTTCCAAAAACAGTAATTACAGAAACTTACCATTTCTATGTAAACAACTTATAATAGTATGCAAAAACCCCGATTCCCAAACTAACCTTTCCTGTGTAAACAATTTCAGATGACTCCAAAAATAGCCCCCCCCCCCTCCAAAAATAAAAATAAAAATAAAACTCCGAAAAGCAACACAAACCCCCCCCCCCAACCACCACCACCAAAAAAAAAAAAAACAAACAAACTTCTTGTGTGAACAATTAACAAAAGAAAGTATATTTAAACAGAATGATTCCCAAAGTAGCTTTATTTTCAAAAAATAATGAACAGAAACCGTAAACAACAAAATATGACATGCAAATACCATGCAAAAATTCTGATTTCCACTTTATTTAAAAAGCAAAATCTTGCCCTGCCTGTGTTAACTACTAAGATTGCATGCGATAGTCAGATTGGTAATATAGTATAAGAGAACAGAAACAAACCTTTCTATGGGCGTGAACGTCATAACGCAACATGCAAAAAGTCTGTCCTAAAAATCTTACCATTTCTTTGTGAACAACATAGGATAGCATAAATAAGTCTAATTCATAAATTAGTAAAGAATAGAAACTAACCTTTCTATGTAAGCATCAAAATACAGCATACAAAAATATGTTATTTAAAAAGTAAAGTACAGAAACTTATATACTCTCTTGTGTGGACAACATAGGGGTGTACCAAGACCGGAAATACTAAGGAAAGTACTTATTATTATTTGTATAGAACTTTTGAAGAATAGCCTTATTATTTACGTTGCAGTTTGGTGCAGTTTATTTTGACACCACGTCGGATGTGAAATAATATATGCAGTATATCTTGCTGAATTTTATTTATGTTATATGACCCTCCTCTAATTTTGGGTTGTTATAAAAATAATAATCTTTTTGTGTCGCGAGCTGCTTTGTGTCACATTTTTTGCAAAATACGCATTATCTTTAGTGGAACCCATTTAGTTTTATTTGAACATATTTTTAATACAATGGGTTTGGGTATAATTGAGGTCTAAAAATTAACTTGGCCTCTCCTTGCATATACCGTAAATAAATTAATTCAAATTGAACTGCGTTAACTTACACAGTTTCTAGTGAGAGAAATATAACCTTTACATCATGGGTTTTGTAAATTCTGCACAGGTATTTTAATGTGTAAAAGTTTTAATATTACATTAAATCAATCAATTATAAGCAATTAAAAATTCAATTGCAAAACTATAGTAAAGGTAATAAATCAAACTTAATCCTACTTAACTTGAATCAGTAGCTAGAAAATTTAACTCTCTACTGAATCATACAGCAGTCGCGGTCGGCTAAATGAGACATACATGAGTGAATGAGATCAACGATAAATTATTTAAAATTTCAGGTTTTTTTTTTTTAGTTAAACAAATTTTGTTGCATGGTTTACATAAGCATACATTTGTATTTTAGTGTGAGATGACCATCTTGAATTAAATGAAAACGTAACTCTTCAATGCTTGTGAGTTTGAATCTTAGAAAAATGTTAAGAAGACCTAAGTTTTTTCTTCTGTTTAAAAAACAACTTTAGTCATTGAGGAATCCAATATCAGTGAACTTTTTTGTACACCACTGATCTAAGATTTTGAGATCATTTATTTCAATAATTCTTATTTTATTTTACATTATCCATTATTTTTTCAAAATGAATATTTAAAACAGAGTTCATCATATATATAGCTACATCTTGAATAAAGTACGATTATTTGGTAGCAATTTTTGAAATTATTCATCTGCAGCTCTTTAGTTTTTGCTACGGACATTTACACCCTTATGTAATCACTGAGCACCAAATCCTAGGATGAAATGTCTATACGAATTCTATTTGAATATTTGCTGTAAAATGGGAAAAAAACCCAATACATTTCAAGAGCTTGAATGGTGAATGTATTTTTGTATCTGACTAATTTGCCTATTATTTTTAAGTGTCTTGGTTGAGTTTAACCAATTTCAGAAAAGTGTCAACGAACTTTTGAAGAAAATCTCCGTAATTAACTAGACATTAATTATTTCATACAATTGAATGCGCTTAATAACAAGAAAATCAATCGATGTCTTACAAGGCCTGGACCGATCCATCATAAAACTGTGGTTTTGTTGGATTTGAGGTTTTCATCTTCAGAGTTTCCACGTGTTTACAGAAGTAAGATTAATTTCTACATGTAATCATAGTTGAAAAAAATGTCAGTTTGTCAATTAAAATAAACATTTCACTAAGTAAAAACTTCTGTACTATATTACTATATCTAATCCTTGAATTAGAATCTATATCGCAAACCAACGGTATATAGGGGTTAAATGTGTATGTATAATATTATATATATTGTATCTAGAGTTGGTCGTTTTCCCCAAAACTTGAGTGCTATTTTATTGATACATTGAGAATCCCCAGTATGTTGTTTTTATTCATGAAAATGAAGAAGACAGAATCATCTTTGAAATATATTTTTGAGGCACGAAAAAATATGATTCAGATTTCTACAATATATGCTGTATTGCTAAAATCGATGTGCTGGTATAGTATTTACAGAGGGGAACACACGGTTTATCAAGACTTCCACAAACACGGGTATATATTTTAAAAGAGGTATTTGTCTCTGGAACAATTTACCCCAAAGTACCAGCACAAAAATGGCGCCAATTGTCATTGCAGCCTTTTTTGTGTTCAGTGCATGTCTTATTGTAATGTTTATTGTATTATGTTTGCAAATATTTTTTTCAACACTGTGACTGCAATCAAGAGATTAAGAAAACGAATTGTTAATTGCCATTAATGATTTGTAAATTTAACGCTGAAGAAAACAATTGTAGAAAACACATATCTCCTCCCGTAACTGGAAAAAAAATAGTCATTTTTAGAACAGTCGCACTTTGTGTTATTATTCTGCTATGGACGCAATTCGTTTTTTAATATAACAGATGTAAGTGATTGAATTTTCACACATTGTTTTTATGCTGTTAAGCCATATTAGTTATCACACTTCTATACCAGTGTGGCGATTAAGTTAGAGTTAATGACATCTTGTTTTGAGTTCGTACTTTTTGCAATTCATCATAAAAGTGTTTGACTAATGAAATCATGTTCGCAAAAAAATTCAGACAACCAAGAACAAGCTAAAAACGCAAAAACCCTCTCAATAGAAAAACAAATGCATTGAACTTTGACGTGTTGACCTAGAAAAAGAATGAATTTGCGTGTTAACACAATTGCATACTCAATTATGATTTACACAAAATAAATATTATAGAAAGCGGTAATTGTCGTTGTGGATCACCCGAAGATGCTCACCATTTTTTCTTCAAATGCAAAAATTATACAATCGCTAGAAATGATTTTGTTCTTAATCTGCTACAACTAGATCATTTTCATATAATTAATACTCATCTTTTATTATGGGGCGATGAGTCATTATCCATTGATATTAACAAGCAGTTATTCTCATTAGTTCAATTGTACATCAACGAAACTGGTAGATTTGTTTAATATAGTTTATGTGCATGTTTCTTATTTTCGTATATATCACTTATTTTCATTTATCGTAATAATAATTCTATATCATGCAGTTGTAAGTTTTGTATAATTTTTCTATTTAATGGTAAAGACCTAGTAAGTTGTCAGAACGTGTGTCCAAACCATTTGTATATGTATCTTATATATATGTATACAATAAAATATGTTCAAATCACTGTATATTTGTTTAACTTCCATTTCTACATATTAAGTATTTTTAAGAGCACTGGATGGTTGTAATCATTTTTATTAGGCTTTACATTTATCTTAGACGAAGGGCTCTGTATTAAAATGTTAAAATTATAAAGTGTTCTTTAAGATATCTCACTCCTTACGTTTAGATTTCATTGCGCAGATGTTCATTATATTTTAAATAAATATGATTTTATTAATTTAATCCTCACAGAAGGTTCATCAGTTCACAATTACACAACATTCATAAAGAAAATCCATTTGATATCAAGAAACAAACAAGTTTTGGGGAACTATTTTCTCGTGCGGGAGGTTTTCTAGACGAAAATGACAGCAACAAGCAGTTTTATGATTTTTCAATATGCTTTATTATACTTTATTCATTATTCACATTTTTACCATTTGATAGGCTTGTGAAATGTTTTGTAGGTCCTGTGTTACTTGAACAAAACTAAATGTTTAGAGAATGATAGACGTTTAGCATAAAATCATGCAAATATAAAATGTGTGAATTTTTGAAAGCCAAATTTTGCGAGAATTTTACTTTTGAACCCATGTATCTAAAATTTGACATAACAGACCCCCATGTTTTATTATGTCAAAATGATACTGAGTACATACATGTATCTAGGCACAATGGATTAATCTTATTTAATTCTTGATATTCAAAATGTTGTTTTTTTCAAATCAAATTGTAACTATCATAATAATAGAAATTGTCTTTTTAAGTGAAAAAAGGTTACAAAAAATTTATGCTGCTTCGTACAAATTTTTTTTCGTAATCCCACTATTCAGTGTGACCATTGTGCATAATTAAAAACGATATTTTAAGAAGTTTGCTTAAACAAAAATACTGCCAACAAATCCTAACCAGGCTGAATCGCATTTTAGGTGCAAAAAGGTCATATTAAATTGGCCATAACTCAGAAGAATGAACACTGACCCCCAATTATCTTTGTATTTTTCAAGTTTGTTTTGTGTACAGATTTCAATGATATTCTTCTCAAGAAATTCTTGATACAAGAGCATTGAGGAGTGGGATACCTTTAACAACATGATAGTTTAGGTATGGCCAACATACTGTGTTTAAAAGTTGAAGACAGAGCTGATGGTAAATTTGTTGACCATTTAGCGTCCATGTGTATAAGGAATCTTTTGGAGCCAAACCACTATCCCATGTAAAGGATTTGAAAAATTGGACTAGAATAAATTTTGAGTTCCATGTAACCATCTTTTTTTTAACCAAACACCTGGCCTATGTAAAAGATTTGAAAATTGAGCAAGAATAGATAAATAAAACAACTAAGTTTTACCCTCACCGACATAGGTTTATTTGTAAACAACACTTCTAACCATCACATTCTGTCAGTATATATATAGAATCAAGAGTGGAATTTTAAGTTAATTTCAACACAGGTAACATATATATACAAAAATATAATATAAACCTTAAACATGCTTAAAGAGAGCTACTTCATCTTTTTGATATAATTCGAGAAGTTTTGTCAAAGAAAGACACACAAACAGGAAAAAAATCATAACAAGACTCAGATAGAGCATACAGTGACATTCGAAAACTCGCCATTTGTAATTTGAAATTGTTACTATTTTCAGTAACAATGTCTTGGATTTCTGTTCAAAACATTGACGCTAAGAGAATCAACGACTAGGAGTATCACAGTTCTTTTTTAACAATAAATAGATTGGGTTTGTTTGGTTGGACAAAAAAATACAGTGTTCCCTGAGTCGTCCTGGAATTCTTCAAACTTGGGTTCAATTTTGTTTATGTCAGCAAGTTGTAGCGTTAACCACGCGAGACGTGCTTGTTGATCCAATTGAGGTATGACGTCACGCGAGTGAATACACTCGGGTATCCCTTCTGTTTGCAGTCTTCCGATCCCCATGAAACGACACCTGTGATGTAATATTTGCCGTCATAACTGCAAGACATGGGCCCACCTGAATCGCCCTGTAACAAAAAAAGTTTTCTGTTATCATGACAATAATTAAGAAGTTAATTCAACTTCATCAAATTGCAGCATCAACCACTTAAAAGCCTGCTTTATTATAATACAACACTCCGCCAATCACCTTTTTAAAATATTTTTATATAATGTTACAGTTTGTTGTACATTTGTGGGACAAAATTATTTTTGTCTTAAGATTTGGCTTTCTTTTAAACCTAGACAAGTTGTTAAAGGGATACAGAAATATGACAAAATCTTTTTCTCAAGTTTACCTTGCAAGGGCCATGAGTTCCATCCCCAAAGCACAACGTGTCTTCTTCCAGCTCGGACTGCCAGAACTCTTTGCACTGGGTGCTACTGATGACGTCACCGCGAACTTGGCGCAAGCGTGAGCGATCAGTTTCCTCTGCAATAAAGATTAAGTTGTTATTTTTCAGATAAGGTGTTAAATTGAGCACGAAATTCTTGCTTTGAATACACAATCTGGATGTTGCAAAAAGTGTATTGAACAGATAATGGTTTAAAATTAGAATCAGCTATCGGCTTTTATCTCTTTTCTCAGTTTCTGACATTTCCTGATAAATATCATAAGAAAAAATACAATGTATCTGTAAATAAAGATTCCCCAAACTATTTTTGAAAAGATAACGGAAAGGTAAGAGTACACATATTTTTAGGGTGAAAATATTTATCAAGAACTCTTCGGTTATTGAATTCACACTTGAATAACCTTTCAAAATATTTTTCTAGATAAGTATCAGTGAATATAAAATTGTTTTAAACTTTGATTATCGATTCAAATCATTGACATGTTATTTTCGAGAAATATTCAAATCTAGCAACAGGTTAAAAGAAGCATTCAAAGAACGTTAAATAAGGTATTTTCAAACAAATCCCCCAAATGTGGCACCAGCATCTCAAAAAACCATAAACCAACAAAGATGGATACCTTGATCTGCAGTGTAGCCCCATCCGGTCACCCAGCACTGCCCCTTTCTCTCCACGTCAAACAGATCCACGGTGTTGTCATGCATGAGTGGAGATCCTGGCTCTCTCTTGTCGAAGTCGTTTCCAAAGATGGCGTCGCCCACTGGTGGCAGACATATTGCGCGTGTGTACGGGGATTGGATGTCCACGCTCCTGTCTAGCTCCACCAGGGCGATATCGTGGGCGTAGCGTTTGTGGAGGGGTGTGCTCTGGTTGTTCCTCTGTTCTTCCTCCTCGTTATAAGCTATGTATAGGGGATGCTGGGAAAAATTAAGATTACCAATTATAACAATACGAAAACTGTGACAAGAGTTACATGTAAATAAAGTATATCACTTCTTTCCTATAACAGTTACATTTTGTAACATGAACAAATCGATTCTTACTTTGATTATGGCTCTGATGGGGATGTCCAGTTTGGAAGGTTCATTTGCCTTGGTGTCGTGCATTCCAACAGTCACGCGCCATTTATGGATACTGTTGTATTCTCTATAAAAACAACAAAAAAGTCATTAGAAATTTTATATTCGACCTAGCTATGCAAGTTATCATGGTAATGACACTAATTTCAGTTTTCTTTGTAAAATACTGCAGAGAATCATATTGCCAGATTGCCCACTGACCCTTTGAAGCAATGGGCAGCGGTTAGAACCCAGCGGTCACTGATGAGGGCGCCTCCACAACCATAGAGCCCACTCATATAGCGGAAGGACACTTGCCAAGGCCATGCCCCCCTGGGAGCCGTTGTCCCTCCCACAATTCTCTTGGCTCGATGGGAGAAGTAAGGTTTGCCGCAATCATTTCCTGGAAAGATTGAAATTTTGTTTAGAATGGAAAGTACATTGAATCATGGAGAGGGTTTAGTAAACGAAATATCTAATATTTTTTTTTGTGAATCAATTATTTATTTAGTTGTTTTCAAGAGTTTTCAAGAAAAAGTATGCTTGGTAATCGTTATGGATAGTGAAAATGATAAAACAAGAAAACAATGGAACCCTTACTGCTGGGTATCTTGTTGGACATGTACTGGGGCTGGTCCAGCACTAGCACATCATACATTGGTGGCGCCGGTGCGGGGGTGGTGGTGGTGGTAGTTGTGGTGGTTGTAGTGGTGGTTTTGCGGTTCTTCATCATTTGCACTGAAAGAAGACCATACAAGACTGTATATCATGGTACAATGTTTGCCTATACCGTGACAGTAGTCAGTGTATATAAGTACTTTCAATTTGCTAGAATAATTGCATTTTTGGGTTACTGTAACGAAAAAACATTTTTTTTTACTTTCAAATTAGTTTCAAAAAAGGTTTAAAAAATAGAGGCTTCAGAAAACAAATACTGATCGTTATTGCAAATTATAAGTTCATCAAAACGACATCTTTAAAGAAATGACATGGTCCCAGATATTAATTAACCCTATACTTACCAACATCATCCGGTGCGCAACATTTCATTCCTACCCCGGAACAGAGTGGTATGCCCCATTTGTGTATGTATTCAAACTCGCACGTTGTGTCGCACGATCCTCGTAAATAGTGGCATATCTCTGTCCTTATTGTCGCAGAAAGCACTGAAAGTGAAAATAACAATTATTTCAACTTTTTGTATTTTGTTAAATATGACTTCTAATCAGGTTTTCTGCAACACTCATTTTTATAGCATGAAACCGGGGTTATTCGACTTCTCTTCTGTGTAAAAAATAATTCTTAGCATGAATTTTAAAAGTTACCAATGTTAATTTGAAAGGGAATACGGACTTAAATTAGTATGAAATTCTTGGAATAAGTGATTGCTATTTAGCTGTCGTATCATTTCGCGCTTAATAAACACTAGACGGTTTGTTTGAGAGAGAAAAAAGACTCCTTGCCGTTATCTTATCATATCGATGAAAACTTGAGCCACAAATGTTGTGTTTTACGAGGGAATCAATTTGCTCTTCATTTGCTCGAGTTTCATTCTCTCCCAGGCCTCCTACACCCCGCGCTATCATGAGAACCAATCTTCTCTGGAATTTCATTCAGAAAATGTTCCAGAAACAGACAGTGCCCAAAATAACTCTTCTTGTAGTGAATTGGCTAATTGGTAAAGAGAATCCCGTGCTTCGATACACTATTCAGGTGTGTTTTCGATTATTCTATTTAGAAAGGCCAAGGGATGTTGTAAGCTACCCTAGCTTTGTCAGTTTGCAATTGGTTAATTTATATCAATATACAGTGACAATGTCTCTTAATTATTTTAGCAATGAAATCAATTGTTTAAATGTGTATTTTTTTTCTCAAATTCTAGTTAATTACAGATATCATTTGACTGCATGTTTATAATATACATTTTTTAATCATTGCAGTATTTTTGTTTTAAGTTAATTTCCTTATTCTGAGCATGATATGATAAATAAAAGACGCGGTCACCCGTGGTACCCGACGATGTATACTGAGTTATATCGGTGGGTTTTTTTTAATTTTGTTTTTTAAGTGTTTCTTTTAGCAGCCTCTTGAATTAGATGTTATATCTTTATAAGTAAGTCCATGTAGAAGATGTTTAAACTCTATACAAGCATATGTACGTTAGTACATGTACAGTAAGATTTCAATATGATGAGACACCTCACTCAAGAATCCCAATTATTCGCTATATGCACAATTCTTCCTCGGAATGCAACAAAAATAGCCTATCTATCGTTCTTAATCAGATACAATGATAAGACCACCAAAATATCCGCCATAGGAGCCCACAGATGTGGACTGACCTTGGGATTTCCCGATAAAATCGAAGCTATCGAAGCACACGTTTTTTAACACGTAAATTGCCGAAGCTTCTACCTTTTTTTTTTATTTGGTAATTATTATGACATCGCGAGAATGCGCAGTATGTTTGACTGATAAGCGACGTCACTATTTATGTAATAAGTCGAGCCGTAAAATTATTTTACGATATAATTGTACTTTTCACGAATGATGATATTTCCTCTAAAATTTATATTATTCACGAGGAGCGTGAAAAATTTGTATTTCAATTACATTTTAAGATTGGTAATTAAATAAATATAGGGAAAATTACCATGTTTTGTCGTCATGGTTTGAAAGTATTATGACTAACGCTTCGCCTAATTTTTTTTTTCGAATTGCATTAAAGATAATTATACTTCTCACTATCCGTAATGGTTTATTTATAAAAATGAAAACTGCGGTTTGCAAAAACAAGATTCGTAGATGAATTTGAAATTCATTATTCTATATACTGTATCTAATCCTAAGTCGCCTCGAATGTCTATTTATGTATTGGTCCATTTGTCATTTCCCCTTGCATCGAAATCTTTAGATCGTATAATTATTCAAGTAATATTAAAAGGTTCTAAATGTTCTTAAGATAATTATTATTAATGCTAATCTAACGTTGTTTTATTCGTTTTGCCGATTTCCCGAATTAGAAGCTATTTTGACCAAATATACAATTATAAAAAGGATTTAATACAGTGATTATTTTTGGTTTGATAAAATTATGATTTTCTTACATATTTGCATAAAAAATTCATTGCATGTCACAATTCCAGTGTAATGTTATGAATCACGAATATAGATATCCATTTAATTATTGTACGACTCTAATTCTAAATGGCAGGAATCAACTTACGACGAAATTAATTAATTAATTAAAAGTATACTTTTTACAACATTAAATGACGCTATGTTCAAATGTTACTTTCAATTAATTAGCAAAGTTTTAACAATAAATTTGTTAAATGGAAGTTTAGAAATCAAGATTTGATGCAATATATTTTCAAATTAAAATTGACAAAATTTGTGTTTGACAAAATTTTATAAATACTAATATGCTGTTTACTAACTAAAGCAAGAAGATACTTCTATAGGAATAAACTACACAATGACGTCATTTCCTCCCACTGTTACTAGCTTACTAATTCATTGATTTTACAGACTTGACAATCCAAGCTTACATTGCATTGTTTCAAGGTAAACTACGGTAATCAGAGACCGCTAGCTTAGCGGTGATAATGAAATACAAATGATACAAATTAAAAAATCATGTTTCCTCCAACGTGATGTCGAACATGTTGTTTTACATTGTTCCAGGTGACAACTTTTATCAAGTTTGATAAACCACTGCTTTAATTTTTTCTCTTCTAAGAATTAATTTCTTACAATCATGGTATTAGAAAAATAATGCCGCGCTTCAAAAAGGAGAATATTTAGATTGATAAAAACGTCAAGATAAATGAAAGTTGTAAATCTAGTCTTTTTGAAAATAAAAATTTTCAAAAAGAAATCAACTCGATGCAGCTTAAAAATTCACGTTGCTGATGTTACTGATATAGTAAAAATCAGACAACAGTTCCCTTGAGCATTCTAAAAAGTCTCAAGTTGGCCCCTAGGCTTCAACAAAATTGCTTTGACGAGAAAATAAAAGTCTGACAATTAGCGTTGTAGACCAAGAATTTTTTTTTTTTTTTTAGCAGGATGCGATATTTAGGACATCAACAAGGTTTTTGCAAAAGGTCAACAATTGTTCGTAAGTTGACTGACATTGTTAACAAGGTAATATATATTGAGCCAATGGTTTTGTTTTATAAGTAAATGAAGGGGTCAACGAAAATAATAGCATTAACATTGGTTTTCCTTTGTTTGCACCTTTTGGCTTTTCGAGTTTTTTTCTTTCGGTATAATGGCATTAATTATTGTTTATAATGGGAAACAAAACTCTGAAACAGTTGATATGAAAGTAGAATCTATTCATTTATCAACTTTAAATCTATAAAGTAACTCTGTCATCTACCATAAGAGCCCTTCTTTTTATCTTTTTTTCTTTAAAAACAGAAATATCCGTAAGAATATTTTGAAATTAAATCCCAATAAAAAGAGTTTTAGAATCTAGTGAAAATGATTTGCTCCAAATAAAGCAAAATAATATCCATGCAAAAACTTTATCACGAAAGGAAATAATTGCTTATGTAAATAATTTTTACTTACCAGAGGTGATTAAAGTGAAGAAAAGAGTAACTTCAGTCTGAATCATGTTTGCAGCAAAGAAATAAAAGGTAAAAATTTTCAAGTCAATAAACTGCTTCTTCCTTCTTCTTCAAACAAATAAACACAGACTTAATTACAATTAAAACCCAATTTTTATACACGTTTGAAGAATTCCTGCAATGTTAAAAACGGTTCGTCACTCCTCTTCATCAATGAAATAGCGAGGCCACACCTCCAGCTCTTAATATGGCTCTGCAGAATTATAAAACATACGGCGGTTTTACAAATTTACAATTCATTCAAAAAATTTACATACATCCTTCAAGTTAAATATCTGTGCGAGTATTACTCTCTCTTTCTCTCGTGGTTTATGAAATAAGTCTGTGATAAATAAGAAACAAATCGCTGTCTTCCCCTCTGGGCTTGCTTGACCATCCAGAGATGAAACGAAATGATTTCCCAAGTATCACGGGGAACGCCAATATATTGATATCGACACCGTCTAATATACCGGTAGTTTATTACTCCCAGCGCCCAGCAAGTCAAATATTTCCTTGAATTCCAATTAATTTCACACTTAATTGTATCATTGTAATCAGCTTTTAGTATTGTGCATGCATTGTTCTCAATACCTTGTCAATATTATATTCCAAGCTTTTAACTTTGTCCATCTGACAATAAATAATCAAGGAAATGTATATTTTTTTCTAAGTTTGCTCTGCAAATATATAACGGATTTTTTTCCCATATCAATTAGAAATTTCTTGTTTTCCGCAATTGTCTTTGCATGTTACCAGCATGTTACAAATGAATAAATGTGTTCTTTCTTTATACTTCTTTGTTTACTCCATTATATATGGAACCTGAAAGTTTCGTTTGACGTGCAGATTGTAACATGTTTCTATTACAGTTGTCATAAAGCTAAAAAAAATATCAAAGCTCTATATATTTAGGTAGAACGACCCCTAACATGACCCCTGACAGTTCAATTCATGTCGATGTCAGCAATAACATAGGACCCTTTGTCAGTTTTTTGTGTCGTTGTGACAGCATTGGTTTCACTTGTAACCGACTGTAATTAATTAATATCAATGTTTTATTACCTATTGATATTAATTCTCTACTCGTTAAATTATTGCTAACTTTGGAGTTGTTTTACATTGACAGGCCAAAAACTACTTTCATCGAGTAACCAATATTTTCAACTGTATAATTTTCTCTTCAATAATTTCTCATGGAAACTTGGAAGTTTCCACACATATCTATATACATATATATTTCGTTGAAGATTAAAAGTGCACTGGCTGATACGAAAAATGAAAACTATTTCCAAAAATCGATAGCTGATCTGAGTTATAGTTTAATTATTTGAAGTATTTAGTAATGATTAAGTCTCAAGGCTGGTTAACCATCGCATCCAAATGCGTTATCTTGGACTTTTTTAAGCAGCTTCAGATTGTAATACTGTCTATTTCTTCCCCTGTTTCATTGACTAACCCAATACGGGTTTCCCGTATGTTCTTTTTAAAATCCCACCAGAGTATCGCTCAAAACAAGTGGCGAGTTTTCTGATCATAAATACTAGGTTTCAAAAGATACCAAAAAAAAACCCAAAAAAATTTTCTACTGGTACATAAAACATTCCGAATTTTTTGAATTGAATACCAGCATATCACTCTGTCAAAGATATTTGTAGCATTGATATCATATTTTTTCTACATCGGGTTGCAAAACTTATGCGTTCATTTATTTTTGTAAATTCTACAAAGTTTTCAAGAATTTGAAATTGTAAAACATTACATTAACAATTTTGATACGGATTATACACATTCCTCTTTTATTCTGATTAATTTTATTGCCGGCTGTTTCTGTTGATTGAATAGAAGAATATGTTTAAAAGCAGAATTAACTTAAATTACTGATGAAAAAATATATATCTTGATTAACACTGGAAATTAACTAGAGGTACACCTAGTTTTTGTTAATCTATGAAACTTTCTTTAATCATTTTCTTTACTTGAATCACATTCATATTTTGTTATTTAAAATTAAGCTGGATGTATAAACTGTTTAAAAGGTAAAATATTCTATTTAATATGTAATTGGGGGAAATATCTGAATAAAACTAATCTCTGTAGCTAAAAAACCTGACTATTTTCTGCATCATTATCTTCGTACTATTGCATAATAAGGGTCAAGACCTCGTGAAGAATTTACAAGATACAAAGCTTGTTTCTAATTGAACAACCGAAAGAAACCGAAGTTTAGAATCTGTTGTATATTGGAGGCAGCGTGAGGAACAGAAATATCCGCTATCAGGAGGAGGGTCTCTGGCAAACTTTGGCATTTTTTGATAGGTCAGTTACGCATCAATTTTATTCACAGATTTTTATTTGATCCAACACTATTTACATTTTCCAGCGTCTTAGTCTGTGATAACACCATAAATCGATTTTGTAATGTATAGTCCAATACATTTCATCAATGATTATTGTAATATTTAATCGTACATTTTCTGAAAACTATATAAATATAAGTAAAAAGGAATCATACTTTGAATATTATGAGGTGATCAAATACAGTCGGGGGTAATCAAAATCTATCATAGAGCCCTTCGGGCTTCATTGGATTTGTTCACCCCCGCCCTTATATGATCACATCATGATACTAAAAAGGATTCCTTATTTCTTAAATAAATATATTCCATTGACTACAAGGTAATATGCTCAGAAAAGAAAGAATTTAAGACTATAAATAGAGTTTTATTTTGTTAAAACAAGCAAACAATGACATATTTGTTTTATGTATATGAATATACATGTTAGTGTCGATTCTATGTTCTTGTTTTTTCCCCATATGTACCAGTTGAATCCATCGAAGGAAATCTTAAACAGGGTCGTTTGCAAAATTGCCCCTTTAAAAATGCATTGGTAGAATTCCTTCTGACGAACAATATCTGATCATTTGTGTTTATTAGTATTCAAGGACGTCACATCCAGCAATTCCCTCCATCTTAATTGAAATATCAATAAGGGCATTTGAAATTATCTGTACACTTACCACATACTTACAGTGTAATTGATTGCATATATTTCCTTCTAAATGGGAATGGAGAAGTATTGGCGTGTGTGTAAAAGCTCTCTGGGAATTTGTTTACTAAATGTCAGTCGTAAATAATCTATTTCCCTTCCATGTAACTCCCGCCATGCTAGTTGTTCTATTGATCACGTGGTGATGCAATATTACGGCAAGTTCGATGACATTTCTTTATCTTGTAAATCAGCCATTATCGCCTCTACCCGCATATCCATATACTACATGTAATCATTCATTATTTACGTTATACACAGATTCGCGAATTTAGAGATTTATTTTGAAAATGGAGAATTGGAACAAATGCAGAAAGGAATTAATTGGGAAACAACGTTCATCAAGTAATGGGCATGGAGTGGTGTTTGCGTCGTTATTCCGAATAATACCGAAACGTCTTTCCTACTCAATATATATAATACAACGCTAATACACTTATATATCAAGAACCTCATTTATAATTTTACAATACGGCGAAAAACATGGCATTGTCTATGAATTCTGTCCTTTCTGACATATTTTATTTCTTTAAATAAAATCTGCAATATGACGACTTTAGATGTAAAATAAAACGACCAGAAAGTCAAATAAAGATATTCCAGGTCACAAACTTTTCAGATGTAGTATTATAAGAACTTTTGCATGTTGTCACTGCATTGTATTTAGATGCTTTAGATTAATAGAAATGATATATACTGTCATTTTAAAATAGTAGTGTTTGTGGTATTATTAGATCTCCTATGTTGTCATTGTAGATATATAAGAAGCATTGATGACTCAAACTAAATGCTAAAATAGAAATTATTCTATTTTAAAAACGGCCATATCATTACGACGTCTAAACATAAGAATTATTAATGAATCTCCATAGTACTCCATGTTCACGCAATAAACCGCTAGCGTAGATTTTCTTTTTCCACCTATATTTTATAAATAACGCTGCTTCCCGAGACATTTATTTGCTTCTGACATAAGCTAAGTAAGAATGCCAGGAATATTTCCACTCTACATTTATCTTTATGCATATTTGATACTGGTGATAATGAGAAGGTTAACATTGCGTATTTAGTTCGCACCAGATGATAATGTGCACCATCATTCAACGTTCGTATACACTGAGTTATAAAAACGTATATATTTTAAGTTTTGAAATTGTTGAAATTTCTCTTCAGAAATGCCAGGTAGCATTCGCAGATTGTGACACCTAGAAACAGGTAATAATATTCATCATTACGTCGCCTGACGTCACTTATTTATTACCACGATGATGATGATGATGATGATGATGATGATGATGATGATTAAAATGACGATGATTATGATTAACTACATTCTTTTATCAGCAATAGAAAACTTTAAAGGGGCATGGTCTAGAACTTGGTCAAATTCTATTTTTATTCTTTTATTATTTACAATGCTTTAGAAAAGCATTTCTAATGATCAAATAAAATTTGAGAGTCATTCGTAGAGTTATAAGCAAGATACAGGGCTCACAATTCTTTGTCATGTAAACAAGGCTCATGCCCTGTTTTTGTTTACATAGGTTCAATATGCCTGTAAAAATCTTTTTCCAGCTTATTTGTCTTAATTATCTTTTTATTTATTATAAGCAAAAATTAACAGTTTCTAACGTTTAAGACATTTGTTTTAGATTTAAAACATAAATTTTTACTTCAACGTTCAAAATGTAAACAAACAGTTTGTCTACATAGCAAAGAATTTCAAGCTCTGCAATTCGCTTATAACTAAAAAAATGACACTCAGATTTCGGTTGCATATTAAAAATGCCTTTCTGAAGCATTAAAAATAACAAAATCGGAGAAATAATTTTTGACCAAAATCGTGACCATGCCCCTTTAAAATGCACATAACATTAACTTTAAAAAACTATATAGAATGTGCTCAATGCATCACGATTTTTTCAAAGATCTTGTTTATGTGTCAAGCGTGTTTTAATTTAAAGTTCATAAGAGAACGCGAGAAAACAAATTATATTGGTCTATATTTAAAAAAAAGGAAGGAAAGAAAGAAAATGAAGAGTTTATATACACGATAAAATTAATACAGAATTAATCATAGAACGGGTTTTAGCTATTGTCATCACAGGACTCAATTGAATTTGAAACCAATGACGGCCAACATGTGTGAACTTGATGAAAACCAATGCCCTCTCTAAAACGTAGGATATTATTTCGAACACCCGTTATTGCTGAGTTTATATTTCCACTGAGATAAATATATCGTATTTGTCAGCCTACGACATTGTAAATTCATTCCGTGACCTTTAGACAACTGAGATTTACAATTTTTGATTAATTAAACTATTTTTAATTTTTAATTCAATTTAGGGTCTTTGTTTTATATTATGTGACTTAATTGTTAAATTTTATTGCATAAAATCATGATTGGTCTTTATTAAGTGAAAATGTCAATCTTTGTACCGGTACTCTTGAGTCAATCATATATAATTGCCAATTATACATGCTACAATGGAGGAAAATGAACCAATGATTAAAAACCCAAAATAGATATGCCAGTGGTTTATAAAAGATCACAATTTACATTTTGTAATTTTTCATTGATGAGCAGAAGTGAGATTTGAGATCGTCTGAGATAAAAGCTTGGATTTATATTTCATTTAAGCGGGAAGGGGGGGGGTGCTCATCAACTAAAAAAAGTACCAAATCAATTTCAAGGCGACAAAATCATCCAAAATAATCAGATCCAATGGGAGATAGATTTCTACCATACGGCCTTAAATAAATGGCGAGTATCATAGGTCATGCAAGTAGTAATAATCTCATGTTGTTGTCCAATCTCTAGTGTACAATTAATACCGTTTGACAATTTGTGCAGCAAATAAGAGCACTTTATACATCAAAGGAACTTTTCATTTACAATTAAATTATATCAGTTACTGCCTATTTGTGTGTTCTTCCTCTTTCTATATCAAAGTAATGATTAGGAACATGCATGGTCACGATTTTGGTCAAAATGATTTTTCTGATTTTAATGTTCACAATGCATAAGTAAGGCATTTTTAATAGGCAACCAAGATTTGAGTGTCAGTCGCTGAGTTATAAGCGAGTCACAGAGCTTATACTTTTTTGCTATGTAAACAAGGCTTTTGTTTGAATTTTAAATGATGAATTGAAAATTCCAGTTTTTGACGTAAAATGAATGTATTGAACGCTAGGAACTTTTTATTTATGCTTAATTAAAATGAATAAAAAGATAGACAAATCAGCATGACATTTTTTTTTTACAGGTATATTGAATCTATGTAAACAACAACGGTACACGAGCCTTGTGAGCCATGCATCTTGTTATAACTCTATGATTTCATTTGATTATCAGAAATGCATTCCTTAAGCATCGTAAATAATAAAAAAAGAAAAATAGAATTTGACCAAAATCGTGACCATGCCACTTTAAAAAACTTTGAAATACATCGGCCTTTTGGATAATACCTCCAGTCATTAGTCTTATTTTGATAAGAATTTTTGCGTTGATATATAACAGCAACGAAATACAAGGCCTTTGTGTTGATGCTTGTAGATAGTAGACTCTATCTGTGAATTTGATGAAGAAGCTATGCAATAACCGATATGTACATGCATCATTGTGTTAATACTAGACTTCTCAGGTGTTTCATTATTTGAAATTGTAATCATGTTGCACCTGTTAAAATATCCTAAGCTGTATCATTCCTGTCCAGACTCTTTCACTCGTGTTAATAAGTCTCCAGGCGCCGATTAAGGGATTTATTTACGACACTCAGAGGTATTTTGTGTTACAAGTTCTTCTTTTTCCCCCAGCTTCCACTGTGATATAGGGAAAGTTGATAATATTGTGTAAATGTTTTACATGAAAACATGCTGAGCTGAAAAGTGCATGCTTAATGGATAAACAACGGTGAAGAGTTTATGTAACAAAGGCATTTATTAATGTGTTGAAGGTAGCATTATATATATAATATTTGTAATGAAATTAATACTCATGAACTTAAATTTACTGGTGACCGGGTGGAATAAAACCTTTTGAGGGAAAGGCATATTCGTTTTACCCGAGAACACGTTGTGGTGCAATGTGCTGATACAAATAAATACATAACAATATAAAACTTAGTCGTGTAACATGATACACAAACACTTTTCTATTAAATAATTTGATTTTTGTAACACCTTTAATGGTTAATGCTACATTAAATAAATAGTGTCTGTTTGAGAGGGTAACTGTTGAAATTGACACCCCGAGACAACCATTGTCAACCGACGCGGTTTTCGAGGGGTGTCAATCTCAACAGTTACCCTCCCAAACAGGCACTATTTATTTCATCATACTGAATGTCTTAATTTTAAAGAAAATTTTATTGCTTTTATATAAAATGAAGTGTATTCTACGGCGAATTTCGTGTTCCACTATTTGTTAAATTAGAATTGAACTTATTATGAACACATTTAAATAGCATATTTTATGAGCATTAAAAAGGAAAGTTGACAATCTGTTGATATTATATATAAAAAAATGGATCACTTATCTAGAGTTTTAATTTCCAGCTCATGCGCGGATCCAGAAAATTTTTCGGGTGGGGGGGGGGGGTCCCAAGGTTCTTTGAGTTGGCCAGGGGAAGGTCCGAGGCATATTTTTGGTAATTTTACAATGTTATTTTAAGAAAAATTTAAATTTTGCACACTGACATGAGTAGCAATACAGAAGGGGGCCTGAGAGAGAGAGAGAGAGAGAGAGAGAGAGAGAGAGAGAGAGAGAGAGAGAGAGAGAGAGAGAGAGAGGTGTTATTAGAGCCTAGAATGTAATAGAAAGCTGATGAAGATTATTAATCAGGGCGATGACACGGAGTGGGCCCCTTGTCCAGATAAGCGGGGAACAAATTTCACTTTGTCGTTTATTGCCTTGACCTATAACTGCACGATAAGAAATTGTGCATGTGAAGTTGTTATCAGGATTTTTATTACAACAGAAATTCAAAAAGTCATTTTTCAATGTCAACTGCATGGTATCGCATGGTGCAAATCGTATATAAATATAACTATCGAGAAGTGGTTTATTTACAGTATTGCGAATTCCCCAAAAAATTAATTGTGTTAGTGCGACAAGAAACAAAAATGATAAAACAAAATGCGTCTTTCACAGCTCAAACGACACTTTGTCGTTTGAGTTCCATATTCACATTGTCACAAATATTCATTATATATAAAAAAAAATTATTTGGAAACGCTGAAAACTTGGTCAAATATAGTTAACGTCCCCAACTGACGTACCAGTATACAGCTATGTATACACACAGAAGATTTAGCAAAGCGTAGAGCGTTCAATCATTATCATTTTTTTCTCGTACCTTCTAGTGTATTTGGAGGCAAATGTCATTGAGTGGAGAACATATAGTTCCTTTGAGATAAATAATTATATGAATGCTCTAAGTTCATTCAATATGAAATCATTAGTTGTAGTTTCATGGTTATCATACATGCGCGGTAGAGGGAGAGGAGCAGTCTGGACCCCCTCCCCTCTGGAAAATTCAAATTCCTTAAAATTACATAGTGAAATTACCGAAAATGGCCCCCCCCCCAGTAAACATAGATATCCCTCGACCTCCCCCCTCCCCCCCCCCCGGTGGAAAAAAAAAATCTAGATCCTAGCATGTTACACCTTCCTGTTCATACTTTGTACACATTTAAAATTAAGCCTCATGAAATTAGTTAATATCATAATTTCATAGAAAATATTGTAATTGTACGTAATATATGGTACTAATATCTCGCGTGTAAACACGAAATAGGAAATGAATTTCATTTCCAAATTGCCATAGGATTGTACAAGACACAGAAACGTCCGGATTTACTCGATCGGCGTACGTCCTCTGCGCTGGCTACTGTATTGAACAATAATTAGTCGTGATTATCG
Source organism: Magallana hongkongensis (assembly GCA_015776775.1). Classification (NCBI taxonomy): domain Eukaryota; kingdom Metazoa; phylum Mollusca; class Bivalvia; order Ostreida; family Ostreidae; genus Magallana; species Magallana hongkongensis. The sequence goes on from CM027470.1 coordinate 35,050,442, forward strand.
CTGGGATTCTGACTGAAACAACCGGGGCGAGAAATGGCATGTTATTTCCTGAGCGGGAATCGGGTTCCCTTCTGATTGCCAATAATGGCCTCCTCCCATCCATCACTAGTATTACTTGGAGACTGTGTGCATATGAAACTTCTAGTCGATAACCTCCAAACTGTTATTCAAATTGATATTGGACGCAGTGTTGTTTAGCCATTTCTGAGTAATGGTCATTCACTTTTTCATTTTTTGTTCCAATTCGAACACTTATATTTAAGACTTGATGTTGATATCCTCGAGAAGAAAGCTTTGTATGTAATGACAATGGGGAATGTTGAAAAGTTTAAGCTAAAATAAATGGATTTTTTCGTTACCATTTTATAATTTAAAGCAAAAAAATCATATTTTTTAAAATTTTAAGGTAGATTTGATAGGTTATTTAGTGGAACACACAACCTCCTTAAAGCTGACTAATAAAATCAGCTCACATTAGGACTTTGAAATATCTCTAGTTTTGCTACATGCTCCTACATTAGATATTGTCAAATACGTATACATAAGCTGATTTTAATTCACTAGTATCTGTTCACGCATTTGTCCCGCAGCTTATGAAATGGTAAATCAATTTTTTCGCAAAAAGTTTATTTCGTAAGTTGTCGCCGCTGGATGGGTTTAATTTAAGCTCTTTATCCTAATAAATTAAAAAATATATAATGGTGGTTAGCGGCGAAAAAAAATCGCGACCAAAATACAAATGAAGTAAATTGTTCCACCTTTTGTATCGTTGTTAGGAAATCCAAAAGGCATGCATGATAAACATCGAGTGGCGTTGCCGTCGAAGAACCGTAATTTTGAGTGACGAGACGGTCCTTTGGCGAGGTTATTAATCCTTGCACATTATCGTTTTAAGGACTTGTGCGTTAATTTATTTCAATCAGTCTGCATGTCGCTTGAAAATTCTATAAATTGTATAATTAGTTCATATATCTAGATCCATTATGTATTAAACTATTTCCAAGAAAAACTCCAAAAGTCTTAATGTTAGATAAAAGTAAAACAATCGTTAATTAATATGTATCGATATATTTAAGTTCAAACATATACTTTCTCTAGTTATCTGGATCCGTGTTAATGTATTTTTTTTTCCACTTAAAATTAACAACGTTTGTATCTAATGTAACGAATTTCTAAAACTTGAATAAAATAAAATAAATCATTTTAAATGTAATTGTCTCATATTGTGTGTGTGTGTGTGTGTTACAGAATAAAAAGACCTCGAATTTCTAAGAACTCTTAATCCTTAATTCATAGAATATTGGGAAACCATTCTCGATAATACAATGCATTTATTCCTAAATCACCGACATTCAGAATGATAGATGGCGCAGTAATTGACCTTGAGCAGTGAATCGTCCCTTGAGGGGTAAGAACCACGACCTGGAGTTTGGTTGACCTATTGAAATTAGATGATGCACGAGAAAGTTCCCGGTGGACTTGTGGCGGCGAACACCGCGGGGGTCGTAGTTCATCAGAAAAAAATACGTATCATATCGGTAGCTTTGGTAATTAAAGGGCAAGGAGTTTAGATATCACTGGTGTAAGATTAAAGCCATGAAGATGCATCATTCCTGGTGAACATCTATGATGTCTTGCCCATTTTTATTTCACACGTATATGCATATACAGTGTATGAATTGTTTTAAGTAAAAATTCAGGTTACAACTCATAGTGCTAGATTATATCTTTCAATATCTTTATTGCATACAGCTCAATTAATCGACACTTTTCTTTCCAAATTTAAAACAACCAGATGATTAATCTTTTAAAACACTAAGATGAGTAATCTAACTTTAATGACCAAAAAAAAAATCATGAAATGACACAAGTAACAACTCAACATCTTAAAGTTTAAAATCCGACATTCACTCAAGCTTCCTTTTCTTTGGGGAGGATTCTCCAGTTGTATCCTGGGAGTGGATCTCACTCAGTTTGTCCTTGACCCACTTCTGATCGTCCGGAAGGTCACCTGATGATAGGGCTACTGTAGCTTTCAAGGCTCGTCTTTCTTCTGCATTGGAAATAAATATATTTCAAATTTGATATTTAAGATAAACATTAACCATTGATATAATTATATAACATGTGTCAATATAAATTCATCCATTAATATCTAAAGAGGAAACCACATCCATTTTTAGACATGGATCAACAAATATCCATATGTAGATTTACTTCAAACAATTTCACTCACCGATTACATGACCCACACAGGTAGTATATTTACCTGCATTTGACTTACCTGCGTGAAGTAGCACACTCCTACAGCTCCTGCTGACACAGTTCTTGGCCTGAGCCTCATTCAGTCCAAACAGTAGGCCTCTACACAATGTTAATGAAAACTTTCTCAAACAGCTCAATTTTCAAAGGGAAATTTCTAATGGGTATTTGATCTTAGATATACATGTACACTTTAGGAAAAAATATTTTTGGGGTTGCAATTATGTATAATAGTTAATACACACCAAAGTATATTTCATTACAAAATTATGCATTATGCAAGTAACAAAAAGGGGAATAAATCCCATGGAAAAATATAAATAATTGTTCAAGTTAATCAAAAGCAACAAAGCAGTATTATAGTGTATATCGGTTGAAACTCAACAATCCACCTAATGATCAACACATTCAAAATAAAGTGGAGTAGTAAATCTATTTTTTTTCTAATCAACAATTGGTACAACTTTAATAATGTATACATATCGTGTAAATCATAAGAAAAACACTGTACATATGAATGATAGGAATTGTAGCTATCAGTTATTTCTGTTAAAATTTTGAAGGATACAAATTTGCAACATCATGGGGTCCTCTCAGCTCTATTGCCTGTGAAAATCAAGTATTTAGAGCTTTTATAAAAAGAAATAAAAACAACAATAAATACTGATAACATTTTTTTGGCTCTAGCTTATTCACATCGATAACTACTTTTAAAAAACTTTCAGTTTATACATGAGTCACTTAATAAAATATGGGTTTTGTTTTATGGTACATGTATCCAAATAAATATGAAAGCATGTCTTACTCTCTCAGCTCCACTGGAAATAATGATGTTCTTCAATTAAAAAAGAAAGGGAACTCATTAGTGAATATGCATTTTTCTTTAAGTAAAGTATAGCCCACTACAGAGATAGCCAGGCTAACAAAAGTTGACTTGGATATCAGCTCAATTTTGAGTTTAGAATAAATTGTACACATATCTCAATTTGCATCTGCCATATTTATAAAAAATGGTGACATCTCTCATTAAGGTAGTCCTATACTCAGCACTAAATGGGCTCAAGCTTTAAATGATAAATATACATTCTAGCAATACATATACAAAAGAAAATATGTATGTTTACATGCTAGTTTGTTTGTTATCACCTCTCAGACGGGTGTACCCCCTTGCGAAAATTATTGACAATTATGAAATTTGCCAGACGTCCGTCTTTCCTAAAAATAATTACCAATGTTGGGAAAATTAGAACTGAACATACAAAATAGAGTATAGATATTTATTTAAGCCATATCTCATCAATAATTTTGCGCAAATTTTTGTAAGTAAGTACGCTTTATAGACCTGATGTATCAAAATAGAATACAAAAAATGCAATGCTTGTATCGCGTTTGGTAATTTTTTTACTATTTTATGGACTCAAACTTAAATTCATGGTGTTTATTTCATAGATTGTCATCTTAGAAAAAAGATTTGGTAAAATAAATTATATGTTGACGGATTACTTTTCACGCTATAAGCTCTAAACCAAGTAGACCCTGACGAAAAAATCCGTAAAAAAATCACATTTTGCTAGTTTTCTGCCTAGATCTGTCAACAATGTTAGATATCATGTAAACATTAATTAATTGACGACTGATTAAATTCGAAATAGCCTCTGTTTCTTAATTTAAACCGGTTTTAGTAAAAAAAAAAGAAAAATTCGGGGGGGGGGGGAGGTCAAAACAAAGAAGATATAAGCATACCTGATATCCTGGTTAATCAGAAACTTCGTTTTTCATTTTACTTTAACAGAATCGAGTTTCTCAACATTAATCATTTCTATCTCTCATAGAATACATATATCACCGTTCTAATTGCTTATTATTGCCATTGTTTACAACAGCGATGTAGAGCAAAATCAATACCGGGTATCTAAAACGCTTTGTAAAAGTCGAACCAATATTGTAAAATACGTATTATGACGTAGTGCGATACTCGGACTACTTTAAATGATTTTTTTTACGTTGAAATAGGAAATCTCTAAATTTTTCCATTGTATTTTGAATAAAGACAGAAATTATCAAATTATGGAAGGCCATCAAATCTCACCTACCTTTGATTTGCTAAAACTGGCAAGCAGCTGTGAGTTAGAGATGAGATATTTCTTGACAGAGCTGTCCCGGAGAGCGGGGCCATACTGAATCTCAAAATGAATCCCCTTTTGTATTCCCTAGTACAAAAAAAAAATGAAAATAAAAAATACCTACAACATTTTTTCACAAAGTGAACCCCAATCTCTCAGTGGGTAAATTCTAATTGGGATTGTTGAAAAAAGAAGTTTATTCATATATGAAAAGTAAATCTTATGTGACCCTCTAAAGCTAAACAGGTGCTTTGAAATATTCCCTTCATAAAAACAAATAAGAAATGTTCCTTGTTGCCAGCTCTGCTGAATAGATAGGATAATTTCATAATGTTTTAAAAAAGAAATAGTAAAGAATTAATTTAGTCATTGCAATAACATTATATAAATAGCGTCTGATTGGATGATTAACAGTTGAAATTGACACCCCGAGGAAACCATTGTCAACCGTTGCGAAGCAGAGGTTGAAAATGGTTTTCAAGGGGTGCCAATTTCAACTGTTATCCTCCCAAACAGGCACTATTTATTTTATTATTCTGAATGTCTTAATTTTAGAGATTTTTCTACTGCTTTTATATAGAAATGATGTGAATTCCACGGCGAATCGTACGCGCATAATTAACGCGCGGCGCATGTATCAATTCATTTTATTATACTTTCATGTTAAATACTGAAATCTGATTGGTTTAGATGCAATTCATAATCCATTCTATTACCCTCAGCATTAGCAACACACTTAGCAATGGGTAACACAACGAATTGTTACATGCGCGTTAATTATGCGCGTACGGTTCGCCTTGGAATTCACGTCATTTCTATATAAAAGCAGTAAAAAAATCTCTAAAATTAAGACATTCAGTATAATAAAATAAATAAAGCCTGTTTGGGAGGATAACAGTTGAAATTGACACCCCTCGAAAACCATTTTCAACCTCCGCTTCGTGTCCGTTGACAATGGTTTCCTCGGGGTGTCAATTTCAACTGTTACCCTCCCAAACAAGCACTATTTATATAGTGTTACCCGTTGCTAAGTGTGTTGCTAACGCTGAGGGTAAAGGAAGGGATTATCAACTGCATCTAAACCAATCAGATTTCAGTATTTAACATGAAAGTATAATGAAAATTCTTACTTCACTCAGGCCTCCAGGTGTGATGATTTTAACATTTTTATCCATTTCCAGTTGAATGATGTCTAAGTTGATGTATTTTGTAACTTTCTGGTGGGAAAAAAAAATTAAAACTAATTTCATAATTATTTTATTTTATATATTATTTTAAAGTTCAATATGAAGATCAAAACTGCAAAAAATATATTTACAAAATTAACTTCTTTAATTTCTTTTCTTTTGAAAAAATTATTTTAAAAAATGAATATAATTGGTGCCATATGAATCATTGAAACAAGTTACTGGTAAATGAAGATATTGGGAAACTGACTTACAGTGAAAATATCGGATGATGTGGGTCGAACAGCTACAATGTCATACTCCTGTACCTCGGGTGACATCTACAAAACAGCGACATCATAATCAGTGTCTGTAATATCAACAGCACACAAAGAGTACCCTCACTTAGAAGAGCTTTATAATTTATATCATTCAGTTTTGCAAAGTGTTAAAATACTCATTTAATAATTATATGGTTTTAACTGCAGTATTGGAGCAATTTTCAGCAAGGAAATTGTCATAAAAAAAGAGTTAGCTATGCCCAGATTTTTTGGTATAAAATATAACATTCACTCCTTGATGGAGGAATACATGATGGACAAGACTACAACCCTCTCTCACCAGATACTGCAGCTGTTCACTATCTGTGACATTCAACGTCACCCGGCTCAGAATCTTTACTCGTTTGCTGTCAACCTGAACAAAGAGAAAGGACAACACTAAATGTATTGATAATTTATCTGTATCTGAATGTTTCACTTTACAGAAAACAAATATAAACATATGGGTTCAATGTATTGCTAAATAAAATTCAATTAATAAGGTTTTGTATATGGCTTAAACGTTAAAAATGGTTAGTTGATAATTTAAAAACATTTTAATAAGTAAAAAAGGATATGATAAGGTTGTTTTCGATCACTTTACTTGGAGATCTTTTAATTCATCCTCTGTCAGTTTCAATGTGCTTGCTTTTATCACTCCCTCGTTAGCCTGTCATAGAGAGACAAATGCTGGTCATGTACAATTAATAATTTCCTCTTTACATATATACCACTTTTTCAACATCTTTTTAAATAGCATACAATAGTATTAGCTGCTAGCAGATATATAAGAGAACAAGGGTATGAATTCATATTATAGCTTGCTATTTAATTTCTTCAATCAAATTAAAATTAGATGTTAGATCCGCTCGCTTACTCGCTACACAAACTTTATGTAGTGAGTAAGTGAGCGGATCTAATTTTAATTAGATTGTAATTTCTTGAAATACATGTATTTCTTCTTTCAATAATAGAAACAAGAAGTTAAGAAATTAGCTAGATTACACACTTTAAAAGAAAATCATTTGGCTATTCTTTTTAACACATTCCAATTCAAATATTGATAAAAATTCAGTAATCAGTTGCCTTACTTAAATAAAAAGTATTACATGTACTATTAAGTTTGTCAATGTATTGAATTTTGATGAAAAGAAAAAAAGGCTCTGAACCTGTGGATTGGAATCTTTTTGCTTTTTCTTCTTTTTTGTAGCATTCTTTGACGGTGTGTGGACGATGTCTAAAGCAATAACTTCATATCCAACTGAAAAAAAGTTGTTACAAAAACATTAAGATCGGGATCGATAAACCATTGCAACCAAACCCCCAGAGAGAAACGTGGGAATATTTCGGAAGATGTGTTTTAATTATTGTTCAGTAGAACTCAAATATTTTCAACGTTTGAAGTACTATATATACTTAATATACGTACGTTTTACTGCCACACCAACTTTTTCTAGTAATGTTTTCCTGTCGCAATTTAACACACTCAGATCGGCATACGACATTTTCACAACGGGTTTGGGATGTAAACAACCGAGTTATTGTCCTTAGCGGAAATAGGTGGCGTTAGCTGTGTTACCACGGAAATTGTAAACAGTGAGGCTACGAGGAGGGATACTTGTGGAGATTGTCGGCAAGTTTAAATGCGATAAATTATGTCTTGTTGTTTTTAAATTTATAAGATTGAAATTGCATATATATTTTTTTAGGAAGACGTGTTTGGAAATATCATGACAATTAATCCATGGTGTAGACAACATTGTTAATTCGACTATCTGTTTACATTTCGAATTTCCTCTAAAAAGCTAATATTTCATTATAGGTGGTGCATACATTACAATAAGTCATGGCAGATTCACCAAATAGGTCTAACGTGGTTTCACCAAATTCAGAGGGTTCTGGAAAGAAATCTAGTGAGTTGGTTATAAATAAACATTTTGAATGCTTTCTATAAAAATGTCAGATGCCCTAATTGGTGCAAATTAACAAAGGAGCTATATTCTTATTTGCATCATTATATGAAACAGCGCAACACTGAGCTGCTATGAGGACAGTATAATTTTTTGTTGACTTTCGAATTTTGCATTTGCATGATAAAGACAGTAGAGTTTTACTAGATATCATTTTGCTATTCAAATGTACAATATATACACATACACTATTATTGATTTAACAAGTCCTAAAAGAATCTTTCAGTATAAATTCATGTCAATTGTATTTTTCAATTAAAGGACAAGATGGATCAAGACAGTCAGGGAGAGTCACTTTTCCCAACTCAGCTAAATCAGTATCAACAGTTCTGTCAGGTACATCTAAGCCTATATTTCATTTATTTTATGAGTTTTCTATGCTTTTTTCATCTTTCATGCACATTTCCCAAAACCAAATCAGTTGATAAATAAGAAAAGAAAAAGAACAAAAAGCTTGTATTCCCTCTAGATTTAAAAAAAAAATTCTGTTGTAGATGAACTTGTTTCTCAGGGCAACCCTTTCAAAATGCCAGCAGATAGTGATATTTTTGTTTTACGAGACAAAGAGAGGCAACGCAAAAAGCTGGTAAGATTTTTTTAAAACTTTCAATTTTGAAATAATGAAGTAATTAGTAAAAACACATTTTCTTTTTCCTATATTTGCAATCAATTTATTGTTAACTTTTTTATAAAAATCCAATGAGATAAACTTGTCCCATTATTAGTAAAGAAGGGAAAATTCCATAAACCACCCACAATGCTATTTCAATATATTTTGAAAGGAACGAGAAAAACAGAGAAAACTTAGAGTCCATGAGAAGACCACATACGCATCCAAAGTTAACTTTCGCACAGCCTCAATGATAAAACCAGCTGATTCAGATGAAGAAAAGGAGATGGAGGACTCAGACAAAGCTATTGCTGTCAAAGATGACCCAGAACACACAATTGCAGTCACCAGAGGTTAGAAATAATTGATATCATATAACTCCATATACATCTTTTTTTTTTGTTTATTCATATGAGTCTGTTAGTTATATAAGGAATCTGATGTTGTGGACTTTTGATTTATGCCATTTCATAATTCATTACAAAAATTTGCCTGACTTTTTTTTTCAACAGATCGGCATGTGGAAAAAGAATCTTTAGCAGAATACATTGCCAAGAAGAGAGAAATGTTCTTGGTTCAAGTATGTGATGTATTCCCCTTCTCGTTTCCAACTATGTTTCCAACTATGTCTCGTTTCCTACTATTGACTCAAAATACTTCCTATTTCAATTTAATATATCAGTAGGAATTATTTTTTGAAGAGGATTTGAATAGAAATAACAGAAAATATGTTTACAACCTCTATTTTCATCTGCTATTGTGTGCATACTGATTTGTATGAATTTCTAATGTTATCAGTATTCTCTGGGAGTAAAAAGAAATGAAATGAGTAAGCTGGAGGAGATCTCCCAGGCAGAGGAAAAGAAACTGGACCTTGCAGAACTGTATCTCCAGGAAGATGCAGCCATGTTTGATGAATTTCTCAAAGAAAATGACCACGGCTCAAATGAGGCAGTCCGAGAGTAAGTAGGAGGACAGCTAACTAATAAATGTCATTTTATTTGTGTGTGTTTACCTATCATGTGGATATCACCCAATACTCATGTTAAAATATGTTAATTGGCATTGCATTGTTTAATACACATGCATTCTTTATATGCCACATGATATCATGCAGAAATGAGATAAAACCATGCAGAAAATAAGGTGATAAAAGAATCTACAAGCATGATTTTTTATTGTATATAATTTTGAATCCAGCCTTTTTTAAATTGCTAAAATTCAGGGACATTAAATGTACCATCACAAATAAAGATTATGGGGTTAGTGAAATTTGAGAAATCTGATACACAGTTTACAATTATATATGTACGTAGAAAATTTGAAGAAATGTCTGTAATTGTCTGGTATAATGTATTTGGTTTAATATTTGAATGTTTCTTATATGCATGGTTTTATGATGAGTTCATGATTATATGTTTTTCAAATGTTAATATGACATGAATCGTGCTATTAACATCTCAAATTTTATAATCACAGGGCCGAAAATGAAACAAAAGCAAAATTAGAAAAAGTTGCAGAAATAAAGAAGGTCAATGCAGCAATGATGGCCATCAAATCAGAAATTTCCAAATACGAGGACACATTAAAGGAATACCATATGTACAGGAAATTTCTGGACAATCTTACACCCCAGGTTTGTACATTTTGACATGAAACATTATTATAATCAATAATTAAGTCAAGATGAAAAGTTATTTTGATTTTTTTCAAAAAAATGCTAACATTAATTAAAGTATTGTGATGTTTTAGTCTAGATATTTTAATTTAACACATGAGTTAACTCTAATTACAGGATTGGCGAGATAAGAAAGAAAGGCAGAAAAGAAAAAGGAGGGAGGAGAAGAAGAAAGCTAAGGAACAAGAGATGATTGCATACAAGAAGAGTCTACTGGAGGCTGACCCAAAGGACTTCAAAGCCAAGAAGAAGATGGCACCAAAACCTGCCCCTGTCCCTCCCGGCAAAGCAGGTCCCCCCAGTAAAAAGTAAGGAGGGTCATTATATACTAGTAAATCTGTCATGCTTAGTGAATAATGTTATATTTGATACACTTGGTATGTTTAACTTTTAAATTTTAAATAATAAGAATAGAGTTTGCTTTTGAAATAAGATATTAAATTCTTGCTTTTTATATTTGGATGTAGAGAAAAAGAACAAATTATTCATAAGTTAATTGACCAATTAAAATCTCAATTAAATGTTTTTAACATTTTCTATCATACAGATTTAAATTCAGTAAAACATGGTAACAGCAAAGTTGTTTGTCCCTGGTGCTCTAATATGCATGTTTTACTGTAATTTATATGCATGTATCAACGAAATTTCACTATTTAACATTTTATTTCTCTTAGGCCAGAAGAAGTGGATCTCGAGGAGGATGAAGATGATGAGAGTGATGAGGTAAAGCAAACAAAGAGCTTATATATATATAGTTTTATACATTCATTAATATTCTTTTGTATTTCATAGTATTCATCTTCAAGGATATATAATAGGCAAGTTTTTTGGCAATGGTACAATAAAAGAAATACCCATGGTAGTCTGTCAAAGGACATTTGATTCTGTGGATGAACTAAAATTAACGAAATCCACAAAAATTGGTGCTCAACAAATATTCCTTGTTTAAAATTCAATATATATTGTCATGTGTAATGTATAAACTTTTTATTAATTTGTGATTTTGCAAACAATTTAAATGAATAAAAATTTTATAATGAGTCAGTGCTTTTCTTCTTATAGGATTTGGAGTTGTATTTTTCACATCCTCAAGAATTGTTGGACATTTTTGCCGATTTAGAAGAACAAAACTTATCGCTTATCCAAAACAGTCAAGAAACTGAAGAGGCATTAGAAGAAATGAAGCAAACAATTAAACAAACAAAAGTCAAAATGTAAGGAGGGTAAAGGCTAATCAAAGGATATTAGATATTTTAAGTTATACAATATGCGAGGGTTTAGCAATTGCTTTTATACTTGTCAATAACATAACTTTAAAAGCTTTCTTGAAGGGAAAGATGGAATATTAAGTTTAACTTGCATTTTGTCTTAACTGTATACGTCATGAGGAAATTGAAGCATGCATGATATTTGCTCTCAATCACATGAGCGTTTAATCATTTTATAGAATATGTACATTTGCATGAATTAAAATTAAATAGTAAAGATAAAGAAAAGTATAATGCATAGAAAAACATATGTACTTTAATATATTCTCAGGGAAAAAGAGACTTCAATACTGAAGGAACAAATTGACAAATTAAACTCACAGATTAATAAAGAGGAAACGAAAGCAGCAGAATTAAAAACCAAAGCCAGGTAACCATTTCATGTTGATTTCTGTTTACTCACTTTATTCAATACACTGAGCAATTAACTTTTCTTGAAATCATCATTATTGTACCCTTTTTGCTAATTCAGTCATTAAAGTAGCAATTAACATTCTGTAAACCAACTTTTATTCAACTTACTTTCGCGATCTAGTCGCATATACACATCATTTCACCCATACGACAAGGACCGGTTTGTAGCCAGACAATTCGCAAAGACGAGGCTTTTGCAAAATTTCTTTTACACAATTAAAAGTTAGTTTACAGCAGTGAGAAAGATAATGTAGAATGTTTGTATGTTTGTTCCTTTTTAACTACCTGTTTTTATTTGATGATTTAATGGTTCTATGAAGTTCATATTGTAGCATGCAGTTTTAAAATCTATAGAAATATTAATTAAGAATTTTAGCTTTCATGCATGGAATCTATCATTCATAAATTCTAAATATCTACACAACAAATACATAAAGTTTACTTAATTTTAATGTATGAGTTGTGTATACCTGTAATCTCAATCATAACATGAACCTTATAATGTTTGCAACAAAAAAAACCCAAAAAACTTGCAGTAATATTTTGATGAGTTATTCTGTACATTATCACATGATATTATTATTTCATTGAAAATTTAATGTTAAAACAGAAAGTTTTTATTTTGTAGTTTTTATAATCTGTTAATGTCATTATTTTGCTCAGTGAAATGCTCAAAACAATTGAGGACTGGGGGTTTGTACTTCATTGGTGTTGGCATGCAGCATAATAAAAGTTAATTTAAAGAATTCCCCAACATATTTATAGTATTGCAAACAGCATGATATCTCGGTTATCAATGCCATATTTTCACATGTATTTTTCATATGGACATGGGATCCAACATATAATATGGTCACCATGTAATTCAAGTATACAATCACATTACCAACCATTCTCACTTATTTCTTTCACTGTGCCTCCACATTGCATATAAAATACATGTACATGTATATAGATATCATTTTAACTATAATACTGAGAAATACCAAAAGATCAAATTTTGATTACCTTATATATAGAATTAAACATATTCCTCTCTTGCTATATTCTTTCTTTAAATTCTTTTACCCCCAAACTATCTCAGCCTCTGGTTTTGTAAGAAATGTAACCAACTCAATTATAAAACATTTTCTTATGATCACAAATATTAAAAGCACAATAGATGCTGACTGTTATATTTTCTAATAACATTTATAGAGATGTAATTGTAAAAAAAATACATCATCTCTTCTGGATAATATGTTAAAACTTTCTTTAATTTCTAATTTTTTTTTGTTTAGATTATTTTCCTATGGTGAATTCAAGGCAGAAGATCAGCAGAAGATGTTGGACTCACTGAACTCTCGAGTAGAGGAAGTTTATCGATCTTGTATCGGTGACAATGAGGCAAACATTAGGTTAGTGCCCTTTCTGTAACCATGGCAACCTTCTGTACAGGTCTCTGTTTGGCGGGAGTATTGGTTGATTAGTCCAGAGTTGTAAAGTACTTGTATGACTAACTTAATAGAATGGCCACTCTATACAACTTTTTTTTTAGAGATTTGTGTGCTTCATTTCTTAATTACTACATATGTTCAAATTCATCTAGTTGATCATAAATATCATTTCTTTACATGCACTCTTATTTCTTTAGTAATTATAGTTTTGCACTTTTATCTGAAGATTCTTTTTTTTATTTTGCTATTTTTTATTTAAAAAATTCTATTGTGTAGCGTAAGATTTTAAGAAAAGAATTTAATATATTGTAAAGTACTATTTAATTCATTTCATTTTTATTTGTCATACATTTACTTCATAATTGTGCCTGCGCTAAAAACCCTAGCTTTTGCTTGATATCGAGTTATCTCCCAACAAAATGAATTTATTTACCTACAACTGACAACATCAAAAATGTGTGTTGAAAATATAGATTAGCGTTTTGCGTTCGTAGCATTGATATTGAATTTAATAGAAGTGTGTGCAGTACTAATCAAAGACTAATAGCGCTAGATATGAATTTATTTCTTTGTTTTGAAAACGGGAGATAACTCTTACATATCTGGACGGCTTGCCTCTCTGCTAGGAGGCCTTGGGAAGGTTGCCTATACAGAATGTCAGTATCCTACTGTGTTATGCTTTCTTGACACTACTATACTCTTAACCCGGTGGTAAAAGGTCCCTCTAATACAACAAGGTGCAGGTTTGACACAACATACGTGTATAAGTATATTATATAATAACAGGAAGGTAGAAGGGACATGCTGGTGAAGGAAAATGTGCATTTACATGTCAACTAGTTTCTTTTATCAGAAATGTCGTTACTTTAAAGAATTTCAATAATAGTGTCAGTAATTGTACAAGTGAAAACATGTGTAGAAAATTACGTGTATTTGTTTTAAGCCTTTACGTGGATATGTACCCAAGATTTTTCCACTTTGTAACAAAATGCGATACACAGATTGGCCACAAGATACAAAATGTTTGCTCTTTAAGGGTATATGTGATATCTAATCTAATATTGTTTTCTTTATTTCAGTAACTGCATATCTCTTTACTGTATATTGTAGCACATTACAGATGTTAACTAATATAGAAAATAGGTTAGAGGAATTATTTGAAATGATAGAAACAATGCCACAAGACAAAGTGGAGGCCGCCGAAAAGGTACGTAGAACCATTTTAACAAGAGCTTGGACTTTGGGAATTGTGTCAAACAGCAATGTGACTTAGGCCTGATTATTTCATTGCTGGCCACTCAGTTATGACTGTTTGAAATCTACAAGATTTGTCTGGATTTTGAGCTAAGACTACACAATGTGTGCATATTTCACTTAAAACCAGCATCATTTTTAAAACGGTTCAAAGTGTGGCTTTTGGAAGAAATCACAAGTTTATCATACAAATACAAATCTTTGGTGTTTACCTGGCCAAAGTCATTCTTTCCCCAAACCCACACCAATCCCTCGGTGTCCATGGTAACATTCAAAAGTCCAAGGTCTGGTTAAAATGGTTCTAAATGTTGATTGCAATCGAAGTGTTTACTTGGTGGTGGAATGGGGATGAGAGGATTTACTTCTTATGGTTACAATATACATGTAGTAGGGTTCGTCACATATTTTACCAATTGATGGAAAAGTTTAATTTTGCAGTCAAATTGTTATACTTTAAACTGAATGTACGTGCCAGTATATTTTGTTTTTAATTGGAAGCAAAATAAATACAGTCGACTTAATATTGCAATGAAATATCAAATAACAAAGGGGACATTCAATAGAAATTAAACTCATTCAGTCCATCAAGAGCTACACAAGTATTGCTAGTGATGATTAATTGTGTACTATCCTATTAACAATGAAGGCAAAGGACAAGGAGAGGCGGTTAAAGCTGAGGGAGGAGAAGATCGAGCAGCAGAGGCTTCACCAGGAGGAGAGGGTGCGGAAGGCCCTAGAGCGAGCCAAGGCCGAGCCAAAGAAACAGGTCTGTATATATACGTATAATTATCATGTTGATCGATATCAAAGTAATGGTATCAGATTGATATCAAAGTAATGGTATCAGATTGATATCAAAGTCATACTATTGGGTTTATATCAATTTAGCCATGAAATCGGATTGATATCAGAGCAATACTAAAAGAACATCAATGTAACAATATCAGGTTGATATCAAAATAGTAATGTTGGATAGTAAGATCAGATTAATATCTAAGCAATTATGGAAAAAATAAGCATGTTAAAGTCATTTCTTTCCTCAAAAATGAATTTGCTCGCCATAGTGACCTAGATGTATGATCTTCTAAAATAATAAATCTTTCTGAACACGTTAGCTTGTGAATAATTATAAATGCAAGTAATGTTTGGAAAATTAGCAAGTAACCTCAATGCAACGCTCTTTTTGTCCTACAGACGGGTCGAAAACTGGTGTTCCGGTCCGAGCCTCCACGTCACAAGAAGCGGGAGGATGACGGAGCGGATCAAGCGTCCAGAGAGGAGGAAGAGCTGGCTTATTTCTTCCAGTACTGAGCAAAAATATCATGTCGTCACTTAAATTCAGTGGAAATCAGTGTCTTGCCATCAACTGGATGAAAATTTAGCAAAAACTTTTTTTTGGAGCTACATGTATAAAGAACGACGAACTGTCAGTCTGTGCTTCTAACGCAATCTAAAGCACTTGTATACATATGTCTGTGATAGCAATAAATAATGAGGTAACAACAGTGCTGTGTTTGATCTGTTAGTTTGTAAAGAGGACGAGACTTTGAACAATTAATACTACATGTATATAAATACAACACGAAAACGAAAAAATGTAGTCATTGATATCTGAATATGCCAGCTTTATTAAAAAAAAACTGTTTCTTTGAAATTTTACATTTATTTTGTTTACTTGAACAAAACGTTTGATTGAAGTTTCACGTAAAATCTAAATCAAGCCTTTTTTTTACAAGATTTCGTATTTAACCACAACATTCATATTTTGTATGAGCAATGTGACCCTTTTTGATGACGTAATCGATAATTTTGTCATGGCATCCAAACTGGTAAATGAGATGCTCCCATCTGCAAAATACAGAAAAATATAGACATAAATTTCTTACTCTTAATAATACTTTACATATTTTAAAAATTGCTAAAGTTATAACAGATGCACATTAACAAGCATTTGACGTTGCAGGTACCGTTACTCATAATTTTTTTTTTTTGCATTATGACTGTTTCTGTATATTAAAACTTAAAAAATAATTTTACTGACCTTGGAGCATCAATGATGACCAAATCAGCGTATTTTCCACGTGACAAGGATCCATAATCTTTCGATAAGCCGAGGGCGGACGCAGCATTAAGGGTGGCGGCTATCAGCGACTCTGGCATCGTCATCCTCAGCATCACGCACGCTAAATGCATCACCGTGGGCTACATAGTACAGATATAGTAATAAGCTTATAGAGTTTTCACTAACCATGTTAATCATATTGTATGTAACCATATATATAGAGGAACTGTCAAATCGCCATTCCAGGACGCATACCACATAATTTTTCTCGCTATGGAAAAAGTATATCTAAATCCAGTCAATAAGGTACGGGGTATCTGTTTTCATTTTTAGATAAATATATAATGTCTAGTGTCTGTGGCACATTCATTTACGAATTAAATTGCACATAACATATATTGCATTGTTTTTTCTATTGTTAATCAATTTTTGCCACTATAGAACGAGCTCTACATAATGAACGCCCCTCCCCGGCTCTAACACCGGTATTTCTTACCATTGCCATGCAGTAAGCATTAGGGTTAAAATCTGAGCCCAGCGCCACCGCCACCCCCGCCTCCAGCATCCTCCTGACCGGTGGGGGCCTCAGCCTCAGGATGTAGGCGGTGGTGGGAAGGACCACGCCCACCGAGCCGGAACTAGCCATGGCGGCGATACCCTCCTCAGAAATCTCCTCTAGGTGACTTATTGCAAGGGCCCCTAATTCTGCACCCATCTAAAATTTATTAATAATGTCTTTATGGAAAACACCACTTCACAACAATAAAATAAGTCTCGTCAAACCCATTCCTTAGGCATTCAAAATCTTAAAAGCTGTTTAACCCGCAGTTTCGGCTATTATAATATAAAGTAATATTTAATACAATCAAATTTATCATAGAAAGTCATGAGCTATTACCACATGTATGTCTCCGACATAAATTCGTACCTTTACGATGTACGTATTCATAATAGTAATTAATTATCGCATTTAAACCAGATATGAATACGGTGATTAAGAAACAATACATATTAATGCACATTTTCATATGACCGTTTCCTTTGTTAAGCATTTTTCCCTTGCTGCTAAATCAGTATCTATCAAATGCCTCACGGTGGCTACGACACAGTCAATATTTGTCATCTTTTTTAAGAAGAAGATTGTGTCAAAAATGTCACATATAATCATCTCGACTG
Organism: Magallana hongkongensis; assembly: GCA_015776775.1. NCBI lineage: Eukaryota > Metazoa > Mollusca > Bivalvia > Ostreida > Ostreidae > Magallana > Magallana hongkongensis. The sequence goes on from CM027470.1 coordinate 35,068,181, forward strand.
ATTAACATCTAAAATAACCAGCTTAAAAGAAACAAAGTACCTTTGCGCCATTAAGAGGATGTAATTCATCCCCGTGAAAATTAATTTGTAATCCGGCAGCTTTTCCCGCCTCTAGTATAGCACGGGATTGTTCTAAATCGAACACACCCTTTTCGCAAAAGACGTCAATATTATCGACATGGAGCTGGCCTTCTTTCATAAGACGTTTGATTGCAGGTAGTTGGTTATTTATTACGTCCTCTGTAGCTTTTTCAGCCGTAGATCCCCTAAATGTGATGAAAATTATATACATATAGTTTACAATTTTTGTTTTTGTTTGTTATTAATACTAGATGTTTTAGAAGATATTTTCTTTATGATCGTCATTTGTTTGTTCAAGTAAGAATCAGTATTAGATTTTGCTCGATACAAAATTTTCCAATATAGTTTAGGACAATGTGGTTTTAAAAATTTCTTGATCATTGGACTGTAATCGCTCTATATTAAACTAAATCCTAAATCGAATGTTTGGACATCTTTAGACAAATTATCTCTCTACTTGGGAGATAAAGAGGTCCCTTTTCATACTTCGGAATGGCATGAGCTCCACAGAATGTTGAGGATATCGTCAGTGGATGCTCTCGCTTTGCTGTTTCAATCACCTTCAGCATCTTTATCTCCGTCTCTGTGTCAAGACCGTATCCACTTTTACACTCCACACAGGTAGTTCCTGCTGACATCATGTCATACAAACGTTTGCTGAAGCTGACGTACAGCTCGTCTTGAGAAGCTTTCCTTGTATGTTCCACTGTAAAATGAATACCCCCTCCTGCTTCATGTACCTCCATATAAGAAGCACCTGCTAACTTTAATTGGAAATGAAATTAATTAATTATACCATAAAACCGTTTGAAAAATAAAAGATATTTACATGTACATGTAATTGTATTGTATTCACCTGGATGAAACTACATGTAGTAAGGTAAGAAAAGTACAGAGTAACTGGAAAATTCGTACTAAATGGTATAAATTAACTTGGTCAAAATAGTAGAACTTAACCTTCATTGCAAATTCATGGACTCGATCCCCGACCCATACTGGATGGGTGTGGGCATCCACAAGACCAGGGACAATGCATTTCCCCGCGGCTTCGATAACTTGCTCCGCCTCCTCCTCACCCTTAGGATACTTAGATACTCGTTCCGAGTCCAGACCGACGAATTCTATCCTACCATTACTGCAAGACAAACCCCCCAAAATATTGATGTCTAATTGGGGTCATTTTTTTTTAGAATCATCATCATCCTGTCAAGAACCTATGGCTTCGTAATTGGAGCTCTTCTATTACATGCATAAACGATATGGAGCGATTTCTCTGCTTGCATAGCCCTTCTTCTATACTACATGTACAATTATTTATAGTTTTTCTGCCAGAACAGCACTTGTATAGTTTATTATATTATTTTCATGCAATGGAATACGTGTTTACTTCAGAATTTTCGGTTATTTTAGATGCATTATATTTTTTCTAGAATTTTTGACATTGATAGGAGTAATTGGCATTTATTGAATAAATGCAACCGGTGATTTTAAGGTAAATAAGAAATAGTTGTATAATTATTTGTTTGAAATAAACCCCCGAATTTACATGTATTTATTGATATAATAGATAAATCAGAAATCTTTATAGCAACGGTTGATTAAATAAAAAATCCATAGAAAGAGAAAGGTACATGTAGGTAAATGACCAGTGAGGGGGGATCCGACGGTATTTTGAGTTCTTCAGGGGAATCTGTCAATCTAAAGAAATTTTAATTTGCAGGGAGGGGGGTCCGGACCGCCTTCTCCCCCTCTAGATCCGCGCATGAATTAATACGAGCAAGGTGTATACGGCTTTATAGTTAGTTCTCTATAAAGTGTTATCAAGCTAGCTTGCCCCAAATTTAGGACCACACGATAAGAGTGTTTATTTATATTACGTGGTGACAATCCAACCAACAACGATTTACCTGTACCAGTTACCTCAGAAATCTCACCTGTCCACGAGGATGCTAACGCCGTCCTCGCCCTTTGCATCGATGATGTCTACATGTTGCATCTCTTTCCCCCGTAGAACCCGTATGTTCTCATCATTGCGTACTGTAACAACTTGCTTTGCGCCTTTCACTAGTAGTTTGTAGGCCCCCATGTTTTGACTGAGTTTTGTTATCCGGAGGTATTGTTTATATCAATGCTTTATCTGTAGAAGCGCGAAATTCAAACCCAACTTTTGTGTTGTAATGCTGACTTAAGTAAGGAAGAACCCACCCCTCTTTTTCAGAAATAAAGCAGTTCTTGCTGCGCATATAAAAAGTTACATAAACTGCACATGTACGAGAACGTTAACAAAATTGAAACTCTCTGTCTATATCATGTAATTTTCCCGCTTACCCCCCCCCCCCATCTTTCTTTGGTCATGCATGATTACCGGTATTAAGAATTTTAATGAATTTTAAATAATAATCAAATTAAAACATATTCATATTCATTCATATATATGAATCGTTTGTAGATCACAATTAAGGTGCTTGTACAAATATGTGGAAATAAAATTAAAAGAAATTATGTGATAAAAAAAAAACCAAAGATTGTAGAACTGATATTTAGCCCCCCCCCCCAAACAACAACAAAAAACCACAAAAAACAAAACAAGTGGCATGAAATGCACAACACAGCATTACAATCTTAATAAATAAAAAAAATCCAAAAACCCTGAAATCCATTTTTGAAGTCTTATTGAGTTTTGATTTTCTTTCTAGACATTGGTATAACAAAATTGTCGAAATGCAACTTTTTGAAAACTTTTCTATTTTCAACGAAAAACACCGCATAATGATGACGTGCCTCTACATACAACGTATGTGTAAACAAATAGTTTGTCCCTATTGTTATCACATGCATTGTTATTAAATGTTCTGACCCCAGCAGATTTTAAGATTATAGTTCACTCATTGTTTTGTTATCATGTGAACGCGGGGAATTATTACATATGGAAAAAGTGAGATCTTTATATTAAATAGGTTACTTATTGTGCGCAAGAAGTGTAAGAACTTTCTCATGGCTGTCCTTATAAGAATAGCAATTTGTGTTTTGATGCTTGTTGCTGAGGAATTTATGACGGTAAGCACTTTGATTACTTCAATTATACAATTATATATCAGAATTGTTTTAATTACTTTAATATTCCACGTTATTATTTTGAACATTCATTGAAGAAAAATGTACGAAAACCTGATCATCTTAAAAAGAGTTTATATCACAGAAGAAATAAAAAAAACATATAAAAAATGCGGACGTATTATTATTTAAATTAACACAATTAGAATTGAAAAGCATTCAATATTTTAAACATAAAAAATAATGATAAATACATACATGTATTTGAATAAAAATGCTCTGCTATGTTTATTAATTTAATTAAACTAAAAAAAGGATACCACATTTTTTTTCACTATTTAAAATGTTTCTCACATACATTCAGATAGAGGGGAACCATGTGGTGGTAAGCCTGAAACTGCTGTCCTACTCCAACAAGCTACATCAGTACCTGGACGGTAACAACAAAACGACCCACTACTGCTGCGGGACAGACACGCCCAGCACCGGAAACTGTTCCATCGTCTGCGACCCGTCCATAGAGGTCAATCTCAGGTCTGTATGAGGTACCAGTGAGATACTCTTGAATCGCAGTTCTTCCAAAGAAAGGGAAAGGTGAAAAAGAGGTCATAATTTGTGTGGACTCCCTTATGTATCCTTTACCCACTGTTAATTAACTAGTAAATAAATATATAACCCCCAAAGTCGATGTTTGCTCATAGTTTTACAGCTTTCACTCGTACTTTGATATCTGAAAACATGCTGTAGGTATCCCATATTTCTCTACACATGTGCACATTACAATCACTAATAGTGTTGAACTTCATAGTTAGATTAAAAAAACTTGAAAAGTTAAAAACGTTTTAGTTTAATTAATATATTACATGTATAACTTGAGTATGTAGTACAGGTCACTTTCGACAATATCATATATCTTCGATCTGATCTGTATCTGCAATCGAATTTTCAAATATTTTGATTCTGTAGTTACATGTACATGTAATGACCAATGAATTGAATGTATGCAATGCTAAACAGGTCCAAAAACGGCCCCATCGAACAACGGTACGAGAGTGGGCCACTTGGAAGCCACGAAACGCTCTCTTTCAGGAACCTTTCTATTGTTGGCTCCTTACCGAACCCAATACACATAGATATTCCTCGCTGGAACAGAGTAAATATACGTGCTTGTGAATTGTAACAATACGTGTATTAGAATTTTGTACTGAAGATACTAGTACTGCTTAATACACAAATGAACGTGGCAATTGCACATATTCAAAATACTGATTTGTATACTAGTTTTACAGTGAATAGTATATTATGTATATTTTACAGAGTAACACATTAATTGTGTTATTAATCTATGACGGTAACCAGAGAAATCGTACTCTATTGCAAGGTGTCTTCGCCATAACCCAAACGAGTCCTGTAAAGCCAGCGCCCACGCAGCTTTTCAATCGTTTGACCAGGTACACCGTTTGTTTGTCTGATTTTTTTGTATGCAAAAGCTTTTAAAATTCTTTAACCAGATATAACTATATACTTGTATACATGTTATCATTGAAGGTGGCTATTTTTTTTTGCTTTTTTTTGCAACATGATTTCACAAATACCAAAACAATATCAGCTCTTAATTATATTTCATGTGATTTTTTAAAAAGAAACTTAAAAATTTGTTTACATCTTACACGTCAAGACCTGACTCCTCTTGTACTTTGGTCATCACATTGACCAATTGGAAATAAATATTCAATGCAACCATATACATGTATATATATGGTTGATGGATTTATGAGAAGTTGAATACAATTCAAAGTTTCAAGCAAAATCGATATCAAGACTTATGCTTAGATTTCTTTATGCATCTCTTTTCATTATTTCCAATTAGTGCTACAATAATAGCAACAGTTCTATGTGATCCTTATTTCTATGGAGAAGACTGTTCAAAGGTTTGCTCCAGATATGTTAATGGCAGCCACGGAAGGTGTAATGCCACGGGACAGCTGCAATGTGACCAACATTATTTTGGATTTAAATGCACCATATTTTGCGTGGACAAAAACAATGGAACATGCAATGAATATGGGGACCTAATCTGTGACGATCATTTCTATGGGGACGAGTGTTCTAGATATTGTGTCGATACTACACATGGGAACTGTTCAGTGGACGGATATTTAAAATGTCAAGACGGTAAGTAGGTTTGGACTATATTTTTTGTATGACGACAAACTTATCAACCATTTCTTTTGCAAACATCTTTTTACTTTCCGGATCAATATTTATCATGTGAAGGGTACACAGAATAAGAAATATGCAAGATATAAAAGACCTCCTCACATTAAATCAATCGTAATTATGTAAGGCTGAAATATATTTTTTAAAAGTTATTTTATGACTTATTTCCGTATAATTCTTTAATTCGATAATTAGCGTACGTTTACTAATAGTATCTTTACCTTCAAACCTTCATTAAAATTTTGTACCTTCAAAACTTCGTTAATAATACAGGATACACCGGGAAACAATGCGAGAGCAAGATTCTACAATGCACAAAAGCACCCTGTAAGAATGGTGGGACGTGTTTTGACCTGGCTGACGGAAACTTTACCTGTTCGTGTAGGACCGGATGGTCGGGAACAAACTGTGAGCAGGACATTGATGAATGTCTTTCGAACGTTTGTCAGAACAATGGCACGTGTAGTAACCTGAATGGAACCTACCAATGCACGTGTCCGGTTGGATTGTTCGGTAGAAACTGTGAAAGCGATGTCGACGAGTGTTCGATGTACACCCCTTGTAAAAATGGAGCGGCTTGTATCGATGTGATTGGTGGCTATGTATGTGTGTGTCCGTCAAACTGGTCAGGGAAAAATTGCACGGAAGACATCGATGAATGCCTCAATGATCCATGCAACGGTCATGGAAATTGTACGAACACACCTGGTTTTTATACCTGCTCATGTGACGTAGGCTGGAATGGAACTCATTGTAATAGAGATATAGATGAATGTGTATTGTACAGTCCATGTCAAAATGGAGGTTCCTGTCAGAATAGAGATGGATCTTATAGGTGTTCTTGTTTTTCCAACTGGACAGGTGATAACTGCCAACTGGATTTCAATGAATGCTCAAATCCCGGTTTTTGTTCTGGACATGGTAACTGCACTAACTTATTTGGAAGTTTTCATTGTGCGTGTAATTCCGAATTGAAGGCGACAAGTGTCAAAACGATATTGATGAATGCAATAGAAAAGATGTCTGTCTTAATGGTGGTACTTGCATAAACAAACTTGGTTCTTATGAATGTTCGTGTCCTCCGAATTATCAAGGACCAGACTGCTCCTCTGATGTTGACGAATGTTTATCAAACAACATATGCAACAATGGAAACTGTACAAACACAGATGGTGGGTTTCTATGTAACTGTGACCGCGGATGGTCCGGTGCAACTTGTGACACCAATATAAATGAGTGCTTAAACAACGTTTGTAAAAATGGAGGTACTTGTCGGGATTCTGTTGGAAGTTACGAGTGCCTGTGTCCACCAAATTGGTCCGGACCTTCGTGTGAGGATGATGTAAATGAATGTTCGATAGGAACATGTAGACATGTGACCCTCTGCGAGAATTCTCCTGGATCATATAATTGTCATTGCCAAGAGGGTTGGGTGGGTAAATCTTGTGATCAGGATCTAAACGAGTGTGATTTTGATAAACTGTGTTCCAAGCAAAACAGTTATAACTGTACGAACACGGACGGAAGTTATTCATGCCACTGCAAACCTGGCTGGAAAAACAAAGCATGCACTGATGATATAGACGAATGTCAAAACAACATCCTGTCGTGTGAAAATGGCGGGAGCTGTAGAAACAGCCTTGGTAGTGCCCACTGCGACTGTCCCCCAGAGTGGACAGGCAAACGATGCGAGCAGGATGTCAATGAGTGTTACAGTGAGGTCTGCCTTCATGGGTCAACATGTAACAACTTTGCAGGTGGGTACAACTGTTCCTGTTTGCAGGGTTGGAGAGGGCGACGTTGCGACAAAGACATCAACGAATGCCAAGCTAACACGTGCGTGCACGCTAAATCCTGCTCCAATTTAGAGGGATCGTTCCACTGCGAGTGTTTGGATGGATGGAGGGGTTTGAAGTGTGACCAAGATATAAATGAGTGTGCGCGTGAGAAATGTTCAGGTTTTGGGGTGTGTTATAATACCCCGGGATCGTACACTTGCAAATGCCAAGATGGGCACCATGGCACTTCCTGTGAGATAATGCAAGGAAAAACATCAACAGGTATGTTTTTACCTTGTCTTTTTCAAAGAACCTTCGGTATTGGAGCCATTTTAACAAAACTGCAGGCTTTAATTTCCGTTTGATAAAAGTATCTACCTCTTGGAACAAAACAAGTTGAGAATGACGCTAGTCTCAAGGTAAATTTTCACATACATGTTTAACAAAGACACGGCTTTAATGCCCGACAGATTTTGTTGCTTTTTGATTTCAAAAAACCATGACTGCATAGCAGCAAGGGTTACCCACGAAAGTCGCGAACATTGGTCCCCAACGAACAATGATGATTCCACAAATCTTACATCTTAAAGATTTTTTAAAATTTTCATTACAACCAAGTTCTTGTTCTGAATTATATGAAACCAAGTTTAACTGGTTGTGGTATAACTATAAAGATATTATTATTCAGCTGTCGTCATTAGAGAGAAGATTCTTCTAGAGTTCAATGGACACGTGACAGAACCAGACGTCAGCAAAATAAAAGATGCTCTACAACAGATATGCTCCACGATTTGCCATGACATTACCGTTTTACTTAATGACCATGTTTTATCGTATAGGTAATGTATATTTAATTCCCAGATAAAAATAAAAACAGCTTTTTGAGTAAATCCCTCATAACAACAGCCATGAATCGAAATGTTTCATTGAATTGTTGGTGGAATGTGACACAAGCATTTTATTTTTCAGTATATAAAAGCAAGAAACACGATACCTTTACCAAAAAAAACAACTATCAAAAGTGACGTGAATAAAATATGCATTTCATATTTTTTCATTCTGACCTGTCTTGTAAAATTACCAAATTAACGTCATCTTGATTGTTTTAAGTGAAATGAAATAATTTTGTACATTCCTGACAGCAATGGAAGAACGGATTTCGAAGTTCCGGTAGTTTGTGATGGCAAGATGCTAAAGAATGGAGACTTGAAGACAAGATTAAACAAGATGTCAGCAAAGGAAGTGGGCGCAATTTTTCCGTTTGAGCTTGTAGGGAAAGAGTTAAAGAAATCTGGTGAAAACGAGGTTTGTGTCATATAATTTCTGATGGAGGACATAAACAATGCCCGAAAGTAACTATAGGGTCTATGATTTTGTCCTAGACCAATTAGAGTTGCTTTGTAGTAAACTCAGTATCAAGAAAATGTGCCGATAGGTTGGGAGACTATTATTAAGGGAAAAATAGCAAGAATATTCAACAAAAGTATAAATATTGTAAACTAATATATATTAGCAGCGACTTGATGTTGCGATTGACATGTGATAAACATGATTACGATTCGATACACTTATGTTCGCAACGAAGCCTTCCAAATAAAGGACTTTTTTATGATTATAATATTCTCACGATACCCGGCTTGTAATATATGTGCAAGTTTAAAAAAAATCCAAATTGATTTATTTCTGTTAACATAAAATCTAACTTGCAAATAAGATTCATTTTATGATACAAACACTGTATATATAATTTATTTTGTATTTTGAAAAGAAAAAATACTACACAAACAGAAATTATATTTACTGCGAATATAATACCACATGTGTAATATAATGTAATAAGTATTGTAATTTGTGGGTTTTTTTCTTTTGTTTTTATTAAAAATAGGTACATTTGATCCCTGTTTAATTTCAGGACTGGGTGACTAATAACATTCCTCTTCTAGCAGGTGCAGGCGGGGGTGTCATTTTGGTAGTCATCGTCATTATTGTATTCCTTAAATTAAGGTAAGTACTAGTATATATACATGTCTGCTTTCGTGAAGCTTCAAAATGATAAAAATTGCATGTCCCTGTTTGTCATATATATTATTGATAATCATTTGATCTAAATCTAACATCTAAATGGATCGTTGACTCATGTTGTCATCTTTGAAGAATTCCGACATGCCACGAAGTTGAAATCGATATATTTTACATGCAATTACAGAAAAAGGAACGGTCGCCACAACAAAAAATCCAATATGGCCGACGATCCGTACCTAGACTGCACAGTTGGACAAGATTCAGCGGTCATGAATGAAAATCCTTTGTACTTCATCACAAATATAGAGGAAGACGACGATACGCATGTGTGAACATACAGGAAACTTGTTATCAACGGAAAAGTGATCTTGATAGCATTGCGCTAGCTGGTCCCGGTTTATTTGTATTTTACATGTATGTTGTGTTTCTATGTAGAGTCGAAGGTGGACATTGAAATTATTTCGATGATTTTGATAACGAAAGACAATCCGATCAGTGACCTTGTAGATTATATGGATTACAGAAGGTTTGACAGTTAATACCACCATTCCTTTCATTACTTGCTGTGTTCTCTCATATGTTTTCTCATCTTGTACCCAAAACGATCGACGTTGAATTAAAAAAGTGAAATATTTTTTTAAGAACTTGTATGTGTCTTCGTATTGTCATGTATATACACATGTTCTAGTATTTAACTCATTACGTTGAGACCATTATCGTAGATACAATTGGTATGCATAAAAAGCCTTAGGCGAATACCCTTACGATACATGTAATTGGGCAATGGAATGTAACGAAAAATTCAATAATAAAATTTATACAAGTATTTGTTTTTAAGTTAAAATTTATCAACTTTTGTATTAGAAGAAAATGTGAAAAAATAATGAATAAAATATTTAAAATATAAGGTACAGTTTCAGTCATATTTTGTCCTGTTTTAGAGTGATTTTTAAAAATGTCACCAAAAATGGAAATGAAACGTTTATTTACACAAAAATACCCATAAACAAAGACTCTATAGTTAGTTATCTACTTAGACTTTCACAAGGGTAATTGTGACGTCACAAACAGTGCATTTCCCCTTAATTTTCATAAAACTGGGCAGAAGACACCAATTCCTCGGTGGTTTTCTGAATAGAAAACTATGTCCGCAGCCATCGCCCACAATGAAACTCGCATCCTAACTTTATCATGTTATATTACATAAAATATATTAATTTTGTTGTGGGCGACGGTTGCGGACACATTTTCCTCTTCAAAAAACTATGCGAAAATGTGCCATTTTTCACCATTTTTGACTAAATCTTATAAAATATACCAAAATGTTGAAGTCGTTATTATTTTTTTGAAACAAGATAAAAGTGTACAACTTGGCATTTCATATACACACAATCATGTTCAAGATAGTATGTGTGTATTTTCATGAGATTTAAACAACTTTTGAATTTTAAGGCAAATATGAAAAGAAAATGTACCTCCCTCTTTAACGACGAGGCGTATACTTTTGACAGAGACTACATATTTAATAGATAACCAATGTTTTGTTAAAAGAGCTGAATGGTTGTATCCATTTTTAAACAATACAAATTTACATAAGAAGATGGAGTTCTGTATAGAGATAAAGGAAAACTATCTGCGGGTCTGTAGCTCCCGGTCTGAAAAAAACCCTCACATGAATGACTTGGGAGCTACAATTTCATATGTGATAAAAAGTTGCAATTTCCGGCGCACAAAAATTGCGCTAGTTTTGTAGTGATTAATTTTACTTCCGAACACATTCTGTGCAAATACATGAATCCCAAAAAAAAAAAATCCTCGTTAACACCATAACAAGCCCCATAAAGTGAAGTGATGCAGTTTGTTTATATGTTAAAATGGCGACTCGATCTCGATCTGCACATGGGTTTAACAATACTTCATTTTCCGAGGTCGGTTAGCATGTTTTAATAAATTATAGAAAGTTCGAGGTAAGTAAAGTGGCGATATCAGTAGTAGATAGCAAGAAGAATTTAATGGAACTAATAATTTCCTCAGCATTTGTGTGGAAATAAGGTTAATCAGTCGAAAATAAGCTTTTAAACACGTACGGAATAAGGAATCATTCTTTGAATATGATGAGGTGATCAAATACGGTCGGGATGATCAAATCCAATAAAGCCCGGATGATAGGTTGGATCACGCCGGACCGTATTTGATCACCTTATGATAATCAAAGTATTGTTCCTTATTACTTACACTTAGTATTTATACATGTATAATTTTCAGCAATTGTACGATTAAATATTTAAATAGTGATGAAATGTATTGGACGTTACCACAGGGGCCAAGCCCGTTTTAACATTGATTTCAATGTAACCATAAATAAAGAAAGGGGTCGAACTCTGACCCAAATAAAAAACTACCAGCTCGCTTCAAAAGCCTAATAAATCAATTAATTTTTAAAATACTCGCAATATGCATGTAATTTTCGGAAAAGTAATGTCTGAGATACACTCATGCCGAATTTCAAGTTGATGGGTCTTAAAATAGCGGAGATATACGTCATTATTCTCTCGGAGTCGCCAGTTTATTTTTACTAGGACATTTACCGGTCCAGGGCTCACGATGGGATTTTGCATATGACAACAGCAGTATTGCAACAAGTCGAGAAACATTCGCACCAATCTTTTCAAATTTCACATCAAACGCACGCTACTTACATCCTTAAAGTCCGATAAAATTCTTTAAATACTCTCCAAACTGAACCTTTATTCTGCAGCCACATCAACTTCTAACCAGACCGGCCATTGTGATAGCTAATGTTTAACTCAATTTCATTGGTTAATATTCCTGATGGTCCAATCAGAATCAGTCTTTCTCGAAGACGTCAAAATGGCTCGCCCTGTCAGAAGTCAATGTGGTTGCAGAATAAAAGTTCAGTATGGAGAGTATTTAAGGAATTTTATCGGAGTTTTTGTATGTAAGTAGCGTGCGTTTGATGTAAGATTTTAAAAGATTAGTGCGATTGTTTCTCGACTTGTTGCAATACAGCTGTTGTCATATGCAAAATCCCATCGTGATCCCTGGACCAGTAAATGTCCGAGTAAAAATAAACTTGCGACTTCGAGAGAATAATGACGTATATCTCCGCTATTTTAAGACCCATCAACTTGAAATTCGGCATGAGTGTATCTCAGACATTACTTTTCCGAAAATTACATGCATATTGCGAGTATTTTAAAAATTAATTGATTTATTAGGCTTTTGAAGCGAGCTGGTAGTTTTTATCCGGGTCAGAGTTCGACCCCTTTCTGTATTTATGGTTACATTGAAATTAATGTTAAAACGGGCTTGGCCCCTGTGGACGTTACAAAACGTAGTGTTATCACAGACAAAGACTCTGTAAAATGTAGATAACCTTTATACCGGTATTCATCTACAGAAAATGTAAGACCGAGTCCTGTGTAAAAGAAGTAAAATCAAAAACTACATGGAAAATTGTTAGAAACTTTTATTCCTTAAGAATAAATTTAATCTATAATCACATTCAATCGTTGACTGCGGTTATTCATTGATATAAAAACAACTTGTCAAGATACGGTGCAGTGCAATCCCTCTTTGCAATCATTTATGGGGAAATGGTCGTTCGCGTCATTTCTTAATATCGTCTGTGCAAACGACAGTAATTTTACATCCTACATAGAAACTGGGCTATCACTCCATCCTTGTTGTCCCCAGTCATAAACTCCACCCAGTGGCTAATATACCTTTCCTTATCAATCTTGCCCTCTTTCTTTGTGTCCATGGCTTGAAACATCATTTCCAGAGCTTCAGTGTGCGTCATTCCGAAACACTTCATCCCTCGCTGGAAATTTTCAATAGTAAGATAGCCCGAGTCGTTCACATCGAACGCGTCAAAGAAACTGCCGACCATCGCTTCAAAGGTCTGGACAAACAGATTCTTGTTGACACCGACGAGTTCCTTGTAAGCAGTGACGTATTCCTGTTCTGTCATACTTCCGTTCTCGCGCATCTTCCGTCCTACTTCTAGCAGTGTCGGCGTCGTTTCCTGCGATATTCCACCGACACCGCCACTCGCTGCAATTTCTTCTCCTTTCTTAATCAAAATTTCCCATCCATTTTCCATCCACATTCGAATCGCATTAGCCTTTTTCTCGGGTAGGGTGAACTCTTTGACGAAAGAATCACTCATTTCTGTGAAGTCTTGTTTGCTGATGCTGCCATTTCTCTTCAGGTTGTTGAGTTGAAACCATTTGCGGACTTTGCTTTCAATGAGCTGTGTCATCACCAGTGTTTCCACTTGATCAGTCGACATGTTTCTTTGTCGTCTGCGAATTCAGTATCTGACGAAATGTGAACGTTGGACTTGTCTCGGAATCTAAAAGATGGCTGAATCAAGGCTTCATGTTCTCCACCATTAAATACTTCTTTCCGAAAGCTGATTAAGGATTGGGCACGCCTCATTATAGCATAGAGAGCTAGGCAACAAAAGCAGGGATTTTTGTAACTAATAATATTGATTGCGCTAATGATATTGATGACATACGTCATATTTTCCGAACTAAATCAGCGTAGGAAAAGTCGCTTAAGCAATTTCAGTTGATCAAAATGAGTTAATCGTAATCTAGCTCACCGTCTATAGAAAAACATCGCTTCTAATTACATTAACATGAAGCTGACAAATAACATCACATGCCAATTATTCCTTCGAATACTTGCTTAAGGGATTTCACCGTTTTATACCTACTATATCACAGAAAAGTGAGCAAGCTCGCATACTACACGCTTCTCCATTACTTGACAGTACACATAATGAACGGCAGTGAACGCATGAAATGCACAAAATACATGTATTTGAATTAAGGGGGACAACTCCTTATTAATCATCATATCAACACTTCCAGCAAACAAGCACATCTAACAACACAATTCTAATTTAAAAAAAACCAAACTTCTCAGAAAAATAATGAAACCGGAATTTCCTGGTAATGTGCCGTCGACACATTGTGTCCTAGTTCGGAACAAAGTTTCTGGAAATTCTGCACTGCAGCGGTTTAAGAGAAGTTGCGCTTACATTCTGTTCATTACAACATTAAATTAAAGTGACCAAAGAGCCGAAATTCCCGGCCAAAAAAATGAAACCGGAATTTCCGGGTAATACATGCACATCTGCACGTTGTGTCCTAATTCCCTGAGTCCAAAGTGTCTGGAAAATTTGTGAAGCAGTTACTGCTTACGAACTGTTCATTACAATATTCAATACATGGCCAATATCAAAGTGCAAACGAGCCAAATATTTCATGGTAATAAAGTAATTCTCTACCATGCGGTTTTTTTTATGGGATGTACATTGTAGCGGTTTTAGAGAAATTGTGCTAAACATTGTTCATTACTACAATAATTTAAATAAAATGGCCAAACGTCTAAGTAGAAAAGAAAAACTACATAATTATGTTATTCATTATTATACAAAGAATGTCTGATTAATGAATTTACATCATTTCTATCTTGTTTGGACATAGGTGATCGCAATAATGGTATTCTTTGATCCATCCAAGTACTCTCTCCTGTATTTATAAATATTTTTCAAGTAAATGTACATATTATAGTAAAACTACATGTAGATCTCAAATGTGCAGCACAAAATACGTTAGTTTTATTTTGAGGAAAACCAGTAATTTGTATAATTTCCAAGTTCCCTCCTCTTGCAAGCATTGAGTCACCTATTAAATGTTTAGTACATGTAATAAATTATGGCAGGTGGGGTTCACGGAAACTTTTGAAGGGAAAGCCCGGATGAACTTGTCATCTTACTTCCTACTATTTCTCTCCATTATTTCCTTACAACGTTTCATTTAAATTGAATACCATTTATCCAATGATATTTGCTCATTTGTTCTGGAGAAGATGAATATGTGAAAATAACCACAACCTCCACAAAAGCAGTCCACTAGATCCCTACGATCAGGCTCCGATCCTGAACTGAGAATAGACGAGTGAAAACTTTAAAACAATTTTGAGAATTAAAAAAAAAAAACCCTGATTCACGCACGTTTATAAGCCTAGAAGATTCCTTTCTCACGGTAATATGAGCTGCAATTTTCATGCCGGAGAATTTAATTATGACATTTCTACATAAATAGCAAAATGATCATGTTTTACAAACTTCTGCTAGCAATATTTGGTTGGCAAAAAATATTTATAGGTCTTGGTTGAAGCAATATTGCCCTCTTGTTGTCCTGTACAAAAATTGTTTGCTTAATAATATTCCTTTTGTGGAATAATAATTTATTTTCATCACATTATACATCAAGGTTTCAGTTACTTTCACAATTATCATAACAGTAAGTTTTTTTGCAGCAAAATAAAACTATTGCTTCAAGTAAATCAAAATATTAAAAATAATTTCCTTTAATCTATTATCAGTTCTTGATGGTCTTCAAGTCAGATAAGCTGAAGGGTTATGGTTTCATTATAGAATAAAAAGCAATCAAATAAAATTTTAATTACTTTTATTTTTCCAACAAATAAATGTTTTCCATTCAAACACTTGAATGCAATGTCCTTACAGTTTTGTATGATTAAATATACACATTCACTTTTGAAACAAGCTGTACATGAGTAGTATCTGGTCTCTTTAGATTTTAATCTTCACATCCCAAGCCTCAATGTCCTCCTCGGAGGGCAACTCAATCTTACTGGGGTCAATATAATTCTTTTCAACATATGGCAGGCCCTTCTTTTCTCTTTCTTCCATGACTAACCTTGCTTCTCTTTCAGACCAGCTTCTTAAACTAAAAGTACAAATAAAATGCAATAAATGATGTGCACATACTTAATTTTACCTATCAGTTACTGGACATTTGAATACTTTAATGGTTTAAATCTGGCCGTAATGTGTTATTGTCTAAACAAATACATCTTTATTGTATAACATAACTTGCCTACAACTAACCTGCTTGAACTTAAATTAAAACTTCATTTTTTAGCATAATACAATTAAAATATCAGTGAAAGGAATCAATTTCTATCCATTTCATACTCTGGAAAGTTAACACTTTTTCATAAACAGTGAAACAGTTCATAAAGCATAAACTGCCAGAAGTGATGTTAAAAGGTACTAATGTTTCATCAATCCAATTTTCGAGGATTTTGTTGCTTAGTTGATTTATGAAATTTAATATTTATTGACAGGCAATTTCTAACAACATATTGCATTGATATGATCATAGGCAAAAAAATTATGTAACGGTACCCTCAAAATGTGATTATAAATAAATTCACAAAAACTGATTCTAACAGATATGCATGAAACAACAGCTACAACATAGAAAGAAAGAAATTAATTCCTTAAATAATAGAGTAAACATGTTTAACAAAACCCCCTGCCTGACTTATAGATCATTCTTCATACGCGAGTTTTGTTTATTCTTTCAAATGAAACAGATCTGAATAGCATGTATTAATTATACTGTAATGCACTGGTACATATGCACATATAACATACTGACTAGAGCTGAAACCAATGTTCGACTGCAGGAATGTATAATTTTTGAATAGATATTTAGTAAAATATGAATATTCAGGAATGTATAATTTTTGAATAGATATTTAGTAAAATATGAATATTCGGTCACAAGTTTAATACCTGTATGCAATGCTGTAAAATATACAGCATCCTCATGGCGATGGAAAATTGAAATTGAGCATGTGAGCTTTTGTTTCTTATGATTATATTAAAAACAAAACCATTGTATATATATATAAGTACACTTGTTTTATAGATAAAGGCACCACAATCAACTAAAAGGCAAATACCCATCAGCCTCGTAATTTGTAAATTTCCTCATTCTTTGAAGTTTTGGTCTCTGACATTTTTGGGAGTTGATTTTAATCAACTCTCCTATGCAGTTACTCTAGAAAAACGGAAGTGGAACAGTGTTTGGACCTAAGTACAAATCATCACTGCTGACAAGACTTAGTACTTGAAAATAATTGATAAATTTGATGTAATTAATTCAGAAGCATTGTTTTTCAAAGAAACTCATTAGTAAATACAGGTACCTTGAAAATAGATTTTAAATGGTACGAACCATTTAGATATATTTGAGTAGTATGTATTCCTACGCCAGAGTTCAATTGAGTCTTGTTAAACCAGCCACTCAGCTGTCTCGGTAAATCTCAAACAAGCAGAGAGTCTCTCTACGGGTCGGAGATATACAGGAGAAGGCCAAGCATCTGGTTGAATGTAAATCAAATACGGCTAAGAAACTACTTGCCATGCAAAATTACATATCGTTGATTTTTAAATATATCAAAATCAATAAAAACAACTCCTGTCAGTACTTCAGTACTTTGATTACTAGTTTACATTGAAAGTAAAAACAGGGTTTATACACCTTACAAGGACAAACATTCCAGATTCACTGATTATTATATTAAAATCACTAGAATCAATGAATGAACAAAAGCAAAAATAATATACTACATATGGGGGTGCTAGTTTTAGTTTCTGAGTGATATTTTATAATGATCTTTTAATTTTTTTTTCAATAAACAAAATGTTAATGGAAATGAGGCCATTATCGGTTTTATCAATATTATAATCAAACATGGTGAACTGTTATACAATAAAACTCATTTAATGCAAAGTCCTAGGGACCAGTGGATTTACTTTGCAATATCTGTTATTCGTTATAACTTGTATAACACATTCGTAATAATATTATAGCAAATTTGCTATATACTTGTTTTCTTTCACATGACTACCATTTGAGCTTATTGTGGCATGAAATAAATTACCTTCCTTAGAAAACTTAAATAATTAGATGGTAAATTGAAGGATTTATGTATAAATAAACTCATTCAAAGAATTGATTCAATTGGTAAGCTAATTTTTTAAAACTATTAAAAACTTTTGTTGTAAAAGAAGTGAATTATGCTATTTTTTACCTACATGGGACTCATTCTCTGTATCCATAAAGTCATCATAACCAAGTTCGTTATAACCGCAAGAATTTCGGATTAGATTTTTGCCGGGGACTATGCAAAAATTTGCTACATTGTATATCTGAAAATTCTCTATATCTGTGTTCAAACTAAATGAGTTTTACTGTACATGTACATGAAGAAAGTGAATGAATTCCCTGATAGTACTTATTAATAATAATAAAGATGTTATTGTATCAAATATTACTTGCTTAAAATAAATAAATGCGCATCTAAATAACGGGCACTTTTATGCTAAGTTACACGTTTTACATGTCCATTCGTATGACAGTACATGCATGTATGTTGGTATATTAACTTCACATACAAATATGTTGGTATAATATAATATTTTCATTAAGTTTGTAAACAGGCATAATACCTTGTAGATGAATATTTGAATACAAACTAAATAGCAGTCTTGAATAATTGAATATCAATTTATGGTATTCGTTTCAGCTCTAATAGTACAGACCCTGAAACGTACTACTACACCACACGCTCGCTGCACGCTCGCTACACGCTCGCTAAACGGTTCACATGAAACGCTGAACGGTTTACACGAAACGTTTCTCGCACGAAAGTTGCACGCTTTTTTGGTGTAGTAGTACGTTTCAGGGACTGTACCAACAATTCTTACCCATAATCATTCAGAGAAAAGTTGAAAAAGGCAATTCCCACGGTTACCGGTATGACGAACCAAAACCACCAGACTGTGTGATAGTTAAATTTGTCAACCTCTGGAACGTTTTCCTCATATCCATAGGGTATTCGATTCTGTAAAGAAATATTGCTTCATTTATAAGCATTAATTTTATAAATTAAAGACTTGATACATCTTAAGGCCTAACAAAAAAATATGTTTGTTTCCACTTTCCCGACCGATCCTAACTTAAACCTGTTGGCCCCAAAAAATTTCTGATTTTTTTTTCGTAAATTTCGTTTTAATCTGTTTTTTGTTAAAATTTTGTTTTTATCAGATTAAAAAATTTATTGTGTCCTCTAAATTTAAGTTGTAAAAACGCTTATAGAACTTATTTAGATGTCATCAGTGTTGTGTAGATGCTTGTTATTTACAAATGGCAGCACGTCATGCCAGTTGAGCTCGAGAAATGTTCCTACCAGCCGGGGAAAAAGTTCATCAGATCATTTTCGTCTGGGCTTTCATTAAGTCAAATATATGACCCAAAAAAAAAAAAAGCCTACCTTCCGACCCTAATTTTTTTCAGTCTGAAAGCGGAAACAAGCCTATTTCTTTGTTAGGCCTTATAATTAATGTTTGGAAGTGATGAAAATTCAACATAAGAAGCAGAAAAATCTCTGACAAAACAGGAACAATGTGAAGTTTAGAAATAGATTTAACAGCTTATCTTTTCTTTTAGAATATCTGATACATAAAACATGTTAAATCTAGCATAATAGACAATCTCAAAGAAACTGCAAACACTACTCTGTTTTTGCAAGGCAAACTGCTGAAAAAATCATTAAATTCTTCATTTATGTCATTTGATTATCCATTTATTAAATATTTAGTACAGTGTATGAATTTGCCCTGCAAGAGAGCAGTATTGCAGTTACTTCGAAGTGGTCTGTTTTGCGTGGGGAAAAAGAACAAACTAAACATACTAAATCTTACATTTTTCTCAAGAAAAGGTGAAGAAATGTTCAGTTAAATTTTTTCTGTTTTTTTGGCACACTGATATTCTAAAGAAATTTGAATAGTTGTGTATTAAGGTCAGACGACACGTTCCTCAATTTTAGATAACTTTTTCCAGGAATATGTAATGGTCTACTACTACTTTGACAAGCCTTCTTGCAAAAAATTAGGGTACTTTACCAGGCATTTCTGCAAAATACTAGAGTATGCAATATCC
This sequence comes from Magallana hongkongensis, assembly GCA_015776775.1. Classification (NCBI taxonomy): domain Eukaryota; kingdom Metazoa; phylum Mollusca; class Bivalvia; order Ostreida; family Ostreidae; genus Magallana; species Magallana hongkongensis. The sequence goes on from CM027470.1 coordinate 35,088,198, forward strand.
TATATAATCTTCTTGAAAATACACTTGAATTGCTGATATAAATGTAAATACATCTACATCACAGCATAATTCACTCTAATAGAACTATATCTCCCCGGGGCGGGGCTTTGAACTCCCGACCTCTAGAACCTATAGGCCTCTGGCAGTGATCGGCCACGGTTCTAACCACTCGATCATCTAGACACATAACCACATCCAAGTAAATTTTAATAATTTTTAAAGTAATTATAAAATTAATTTTTTTATTGGAACTCTTTATTACGAGGAGATACAAAAAAGATTCTCGAGGAACGTGTCGTCTGACCTTAAATCCTAATTACATGAGTAATCAAATGAAAGTTAAAGCATCTTTTTGATCTAAGGGTTAAATTTAAACAAAACAAAGGCAATTAAAAAATATATAGGATAAAGTATAACATAACCTATTTATTGTTCTAGTTAAATTTCAATGGCCTACCAGTAGTGCAATCTTTGGCTATATATAAGTACATGTATATTCTTTAGAGAGAATGTTTAGCTGTTTGCAAATTTAAAGCGACAATAACACTAAGAAAAACATACACAATGATAAGACAAATCGTGAAACCTCGAGATCTTACATCTGGTTTCTATGCCATGGCGACAGATTAAAACTAAAACACCTGTCACTAGGCTTTTCAGGTGAATGTTTTGCTTACTTTGGGTGAATTCATGTCTTCATCTTTGAAGTGTTCCTCCAAACGTTTATGAAGCTCTTTTCTCTTAGTTTCGTCTGCTATATCTTCGGGTGTAAATGGTATACTAAGGTTACTTTCTTTTTTGTCGGATGTAGAGACAAATCGCAGAGAATGGCGCTGTATATATCGCCTTGCTCCACTCATTTGTTGGTGGAGCCGACATGTCCTTCCCAGGAAGGTCGCCATTTTCTTTCACGCGCGTGTAAAATTGAAAACCTATTACCGACAAATATATCCGGATTGGCAGAATGTTTCCGAATACATCAGTAGGGTTTAAGCGAATAAAGTTGAATTTAATAGTTACTGAATTATAAACAGTTTATGAAAAACTACCCCTTTTTCAACGCAGGTTGACTCATAAAGTTAGGAACTTAACATTATCTGAAAAGTAATGAATGTTAACACCCCCCCCCCCACCCCAAGGCCCTGCACAGATTTTTTTTATTTATCAAAAATGAGTAAACTACCACGATGGTCTTAATCGGGGTGGGTAGGAGGGAAGGTTATTTTCCTCAAGCACATGTTGATGTTAATCCATGTTTTAAAATGAAAATGAAGTGCGTGAAGTTGAAAATGGACCATGTTGAAAATTGACTCCAATATTCATTTAATTGAACTGGAATCTGCTCTACTCAGTTTTAATGTAAATGTATATATTTAATAGCTTTAGTTTTTTTTAAACATTGAATTCGTTCATACTTCGATCCGATACATATACGTACGGATGTAACTGGTTTGTTCTATTACTATTAAAACTGAAAATTTGCTATCTAATCATATGTAGATAAAGCTAAAAAGATGAACTTTTGCTTTTAAATGGGACGGGCAAGTAGGGCTAGCAACTTTTTCGGACATCGAATTGTTTTCATTCCCTTGTTGGACAGAATTTAAAGGTAACCAAGGACAGATTCATTATTAGTCTTTACTATCAGATTTTTTTAAAGAAAATAGTTTAATATTTATTCTTCAATGTACTAGAAAATACGAATTAATGTCTCTATTTTCAAAAACTGACACCAACCACCTAACACCCCCCCCCCCCCTCTTCCCTTTATCGCGATAATGATTTGAGATTTGAACTTATCATAATCTCTGATAAATATGTCCAACAAATACTCACTGTTAACGTTATTTTTTTTCTCAGGCAAATCGACATTAGCTTTATTCTAAAGCCACATGAGGTTGATCTTCAAAGAAAAAAATATATGCACTCTACATGTGTACCTTATAATACTGTATTATTAGGTAGAGGGTATATACATTTTAATTACGAGAAAAATATAACGTCGGGTGCCTGTGGTTAATTTTGAGAAGTCAGAATATTTCCCTTACATAATAAATCAAAGTACTGAAGAACAGACTGATTGTTTTCAGTGTAAACTATAGTTAACATATGTGAAACATAGATTATCGCGCTAACTATAGTTTACAGACGTGAAATATAGATTAACATAGAAACTATGTTTAGCTCATTTTTGTGAATTTGTCTGATAAATGTAGTTTCACGATTTGTGAAACTATAATTAACAACTCTTAACTATAGTTTACGATTGTAAATTATAATTAACAAATGTTAATCTATATTTATCAGCAAAATCTTTTGTTTACGTTTTCTACAGATAGATAAACTATGATTATCATTCGTAAACTATAGTTTACATTCGTGAAATATAGTTTCACAGATGTAAACTAGTGAACGAATCGTTAACTATAGTTTAGGATCCGTAAACTATAGTTAACAGCTGATAAACCTAGTTTATCGACTGTGAAACTAAGTTTAGCTCATTTTTGTGAATTTGGCGTGCCATAGTAATAGAAATATTTCTCGAAAATTGTATGGATCCAGGCAATATTGAACTCTAGTCTCGTCCAACCAACCAACTCGGCTGACACCGTAAATCTCTGACAAGAATTTATGGAGACAGCCGAGCGTCGAGTTGAACAAGACTATACTGAACTCTGGCGGAGGAATACATACGACTACAAAAAATATTTGAATTGTTCGTACCATTTAAAATCTGACTACTTTCAAGGTATTTATAAATAAGTTTCCTTGAAAAACAATGCTTTAGCATACATAACATCAAATTTATCAATTATTTTCAAGAACTAAGTCTTGTCAGCAGCAATGATTTGTGCTGAGGTCCAAACACTGTTTCACTTTCGGTTTGTCTGAGTAACTGCATAGGAGAGTTAATTAAAATCAACTCCCAAAAATGAGTTGTCATATTTTTTATCTGACAAGCTGTCAACAGTTTTTGTTTAAATTATTCGATGCTTAAGGAAAGAGTCTTTTCTGGTTTTCGACTTGTCAAATGTAAATTTGATTAATTGTTCATTAAATCAAGATGAAAGGAAATCAGAATAGTATATTTTTCTTTCTTTTTTACTATCATACAACTTGGCATAGAAATAGTAATTAATATTTAGAATCTAACTAGGACTATATTTTTGGCGGAATATTGGCGTAGGAAAATATCACATATTTCGCAATTCAGAATTATTGTTGAGTAATGAGTTGTTTTAGCATTTTTAAAACATTAAAATTAATGCTGGATTTTTTTTTTTACCTAATGTGAACTATTGATATGATACTTGAGTTTTAGAATTTGTTTTTAAAATAAGATTTGCCTTTCAGATTACATTTTTATAAGCTTTTAAAAGCGCCCATTCTATTCATTGATTTGTGTGAAAAAAATCACTATTAGCAATTTTTCTCTCTTATTAAATGGTCAATATATTAGATTTTCTGTCAATTTATTTCTTTACATAAAGTCTTCATAGTACGTAAAAATCAGAAATATTTAAATATTGGAAGCATAAAAAAATAATAAAAATATCTTCAAAATATAAGAAAATTCGAGGAAATGCGGGCTTAGCCATATCAATTTTAGTTTCAATATTTATTCCAATTTAGAAGTATAAGCTGACAGACCTTCTGATATTCTATCATTTCATTGAAGAATAGAATCTTCATATCTTAAACATATATCTACACAACTGCAAAGAACTACATGACATTGTATTTTTATCATCCGTTACATATGTAAGCTGAGGAAAAAGCTAGTGACCTTGACCTGACCTTTATGTAAAAACAAAGAGGTCAAATTTGACTAAACTGATAGAATCATTTGGTTATATAAACTGTTTTACTATGTCAAAATTTTATGAATTTCTTATTTTAAGAAGTATGTTTGTTAACGAGAAGACTCCTTCCGTAACAACAATTTTTCGTAAAGTTGCAAGATTACTATTTTTGAAACACCAGTCAACTTACGTCATATGCATTGTGGCAATGCACTTTAAAAAATAACGCGCTTTGAAAATTTGTTTTTCAAAGTGCGTTAAATTTTGGACCAATTTAACTCACTTTGAAAAAAAAATTCAAAGTGCATTATGAAAGCACATCAACATTTTTTAGTATCGACACTCTTATCACACTTTGAAAAAAAATATGTATAAATCACAAATTCTTGAATTGAATTTCTAATTTGTATATATATAGAATGATGATTTGTTTACACTAGTGAATCTAATTTACCATATTTGAGAAGGGGAATATTGGTGGGGGAGTGGAGGTGAGGGTTAAACCAAAGATTCAGGTCAATTACTAGTGCATTATTTAATTAATTACAGGAGAAAGTCCCCTACCACTCATTTTCCTTCCAAAACATGTGATATTAAGCAACATGGAGTAAACGTTTAAGATAGGAAAAAGAAATATTTTTTTTCAAAGTGCGTTGACTTGATCCCAAAATGAACGCACTTTGAATTTTTTTTTTCAAAGTGCGTAATTTTTCAAAGTGCGCTGTAGCAATGCATACATGTGGCCCCTTTTAATGAAACACAGGCACTTAACGTTATATATTTTTCTCATAATATGAAATATATACAGTGTTCCCTCTTCATTAATAATGTGGAAGCCGCCTGTGATAGGAAGGTACGCGGTAACACCATCTACTCCAACCCCGTCTCATTTTCAATACATTTGATTTAGTAATACCATTTTAGCACAGTAATACAGATATTAACCATTTAATATAGAAAAAAAAAATGATTAAAAATGTGCGAAAATCATATATCTTAAAGCTTATTGTTTAATAAGTAACAAACATTTAAATTTATTAAGGTGGGTGTAAATACAAAAATAATCTATTTTGGTAATTTTGTATTTACACCATGCATGCACCCAATAAATATGGCACAACACGAACATGTTTACAGTACATATACAATACTCTATCGACTCCAAACTAACATTAATTTTATTAAACTTAAGATTAACGTAATGAAAATCATGGAAAACATAAAAAAATTAAATAAAATGAAGTGCAAGAGGTAGATGAACCCGTCGTATTAGCTAGGGTGCATTTTGCCCCTCCGTCAGCACCAACCACCACAATGATCGTCATCACAGAGGCACGGATCCAACCGTCCACAACGCCAGTATTTGGCTGCCATCATATATATATATATAGATATATATGTAAGGGATTTTTAATATATAACCCCATCTTCGCTAGACAAAGATGTAGAGGAACAGAGTGGATCGTAGACCCTTGACTAGCGGAGATGGCTAATTTGCTTGATATTCCAACCACCTGCTAATCAGAGTCGTCGTGTACATACACGGTCTCAACAAGGAAGTATAGGTACATCTCAACGTGCACTCCATCAGATAGGAGTTCGAGATCCATATATATAAGAATAAGGTATATTCAGAACTTTAAAAGGAGTTTTCAATCTATAAATCATCAATTCTTTATATTGGTATGTAATGGAGATTTTTAAAACCTTGAAATATTCAAAATATTGTTGACGGATATTTGTTACGTACAAAGAAAACAGACAAAATAAGTAGAGCACCTTATTTTTCTAACAAAGTTTTGGAAAAACTGTCGAAGCAAGAACGATAAATCTGGCAATGCGCTTTCACTTTAAGAATTGCAAAGTATATATCTTGGTAAAGATTTAATTTTTTTTTTTACATTTATCGATCTCTTACATATTAAGATATGTTTATGTACATCTGTAAATAATTTTTTCTAGCATTTTACCGACATTACATAATTAGAATAGCATGTCAATAAAAACTTGTGAACTATTAACTTTTTGTTGAATTTTCCTCTGCATTGCCAGACAAAAAAAATTTGTAGTATCTTCCCGAGAAAATCGTTAAACAATTTAACTTGCATTTTAATGTGACATGTCAACGAGTTTTTACAGAAATCGGTGCTTGATTAGACCTGATATGTAACTTTATTGCTGTAGACAATAAATCCAGTAAACCGTATGACCCTGCTTGGAGTGCCTTGGACTACTGTCAGCAGGTAGTAACTTCCATGCACAGATCCAGACATATTCCCCAGGAGAAGGAATTTCTAAGGAGGATAGGGAAGGGTTCAATGGCCAATTTTTGGCAACCTTTGCGATTCGAAATTTAAAAGTTTGAAAATTTAAGGTTAAGATTTGGTGCCCCCGACCCCATCTCAAACCCTAGAACCACGCATTATCTTTTTTTTTTTTAAAACAAACGAAAAGGCCTGGTGGTCCGAATGCCGTTTTACTTTGGAGGACAATTGAGTATGAGTGGGTTGATTTGTTGGTTATAACTATATGTTTGGACATTTTAATCTTCTAATCATGGCTGTTACATACATCATAATCATGTGGTTAAATGTCTTCTGTAATTCTTTTATATGCTGTTGTATACTAGTATGTGTCAATAATACATTCTACTATCAGCTCTAAAATTTATAGATGGTAATCGTGTTTGAAAAGAAAATGAATTGCGTGAAGTACATATAGAAGTATGTGACTATTAGGGTAATGATTTAGTGTAATGATAGCGGACCCTGGAGTCATCAACATTTTCAAATCCTAATAAAATCATAGGCGTCGGAACCGGGGGGGCTAGGGGGGGCTTAGCCCCCCCACTTTTTTTGCAAATTTATACTTTACAATTAGAAACATAGTATGATAGAGGGTTCAGCTCCCCCACTTTTTCTCGCAGGAAAGATTATTGTGTCTAAATTTACCTTGAAAGATTGAAAAGTTGGATTTAGCAGCATACTAGCCCCCCCCCCCCCCGGATTAGGAATTTCATGATTTTGGAAAAAAAAAATTGAAGTATAGGTATACTCCCCCCCCCCCCCCCCCCCTCCCCCACGGATTACCATGATTTTGGGAATTACTTTTTTCTCAATATTTCTGAGGATTAGTCTAGCCCCCCCACTTTCAATTTGCTTCCGACGCCAGTGAAAATTACATCCTTAAGAGAGAAGCGCATGAATAAAATTGGTTTATAGTTTATGTTCGACCCAGTCACGTCAAAGCTTTCATACAAATTCATTTTTTAAGGCTGGGAATCGACTAGAGGAAAGTGTGACGACGTGCACACTTAGTTCTGACGATACGCGTAATGAGCACTGTATACGCAATAAGTTAAAGTTGCATAAAATGAAGTGCATGAAGTAGAGGTACCAGTCGTATGAAGGACATATATTCAAATCCTTAAATATGAAGAAACTTTTTTATCCCCTGAAATGTACTTATGAAATGCTCAGAATTATACTATAACACTGTTTGTACTAATTATTCTTTAACTCTGTGTTCCTTCTGATGGTACGAGTAAATCAGCGATCGCTAGAGGCGCGGATTAACATTATACAAAGACCAGGTCACCAATACAGTTGTCTTTTCTTCCTATTTTCGTTGCAACCCAAAGTATTCTGAAATCTAGCATTTTTTTTTTACATATTTACTGTACAGAAATAGTTAAAATGGTGAATTTTTAGCACTAATTAAAAGAATCAATAAATTCTAATTCAACTCCAATTTTAAGGTTGCTTATTAAAAATTTAACTTATAACAGTACAAGTATCTGTGTTTAAAAATATCTTTAATATATAAACTATATTTAGCTGTTATAACCATTAATACAGTTTTTTGATGTCATGTTTTCTTTATTTATGTTAGGGCATATATTTCGATAAGTAAGGTGGCTGGTTGGTAGATCAACAAAATAATCATCATACAGGTATACCTTAAAATTCTAGACATTGATATATTTCAATATTTTCCTATTTCACCTTACAGAGTTCTTCTTTTTAAGGAGACAAATATAGTCTAAAAATTGGCACGAACACCCAGCCGTCTTATAAGTGCTAATATACGGATGAGTTATCAAGAAATATACGGATGGCCAATCAGGGGAAAAAACCATTTATATGCACACATTTCTCTCAAGATCTATTGTCCGGCAATTCTCTATTTTGCCAGAAATTTACGTTACTGCTGACCGGTTGCATCGGCAGTGTGCTACTTGTCCACGTGATTTCAAAAAGTTTAATTTCGAAGATTCTTCTGAAAATCTTATCTTTTGAAGCAAGAGCGATAAATACCTTGTCAATTTACCTCTTTGCATACTTTCACTTTAATTAAGAGTCTCAATTTTCAACAGATGTTTTAGTTTACTTTATTTTGACTAATTTGAATCTTTACACAAAAGCTCATTAAGAAGAGTAGGTGTACTTTAGATTTGACACTTAATTTGCGAAGTCCGAGGACGATATATATACTTTTTTAAAAATGTCCCACCATATATATAAATGCAATTTCCAATTAATTGCTGTTAAAATTATAAGAGACAGGCAAAAACCTGGGGTGTCCGGGATTTGGCAGGGAAGTGGGAGGGGAAGCAGAGCTATCCAGTGGATTGAAGACAGATAGAACAGGGAAGGCAAAACCCACCAATTACCATTTGTTTTATTTGTATGATCAAAGAGCTACATGTACAAAGAAAATAAAGAAATGGAAGAATCTTTAATAATGTCATTTATAAAAAAAAGAGTTTAATTCTGCATGTATTTATTTAAGAGAGTAAAATTTCAATAAAATTGAATTTGATTTATTAAAAGTTTAAAACCATTTTTAGCACACTGCATAAAGATATTAATCATTTAAATATAAAAAAAAAAGAAGTGCGGAAATAAAAAAAAACCCATAATTTTTCAACATTGTTTTATAACTAACAAACATTTCAAATTGAATTTACTGGATTGGTGTAATAAAAAAAAAGCAGAAAAATGACGAATTATAACACCATGGAACAAAAAAATCGATAATTATTCACAATATGATACAACACGAACATGTTTACCGTACATCTATAATTATTGAAGATCCACGTAATGAAATCATGAAAAAAGAAAAGAAAATGAAGTTCATGTAGTAGAAGTACCTGTCGTATGAGGGTGCTATTTGTCCCTTCAATAATGTCATATTGGCCTAATTCTGTGCTACCTTTGACGATCGCCATGAGCACAGTGACCGTCATCACTGGCGCGCGGACTCTACTTTCCATCCACAACGCCACTATTTGGATGCCTTGAAGGGATTTTGCTCAATTATTTCACCCAATCTTCGATAGACAAAGATGTAGAGGATCAGTGTGAATCATAGACCCTTGACTAGCGGAGATGGCTATATTCCCCGGATGTCCCTATCCCCTGATAATCAGAAGTCTTCGTGCGTGGTCTACACGGTCACAACTACGAATACCTCAACTCGCACTCCATCTGAAATCGATTCCGAATCTATATATACCAATAAAGTACATTTTGAACTTTAAAAAGGAGTATTTTATCTACCCATCATTAATTCTTTATGTTTGTATTTACTAAAGAGTTTTCAAACCTTCAAGTTTTTACAAATATTGCTGCAGGATTTTTTATACGTACAGAGAAAACCGACAAAATAATTAGAGCAGCTTATTTCTAAACAAGTTTTGGAAAAGCTATCGAATCAAGAACGATATATATATATATATTCATTGTAAATTTAGTTTCTCTAAACAATTAAACATAAAGGCACTGAAACATTATTAAGAGACTCTATGTTGAAAAATATATTCTTCTAAAAAACTGCAAATGGGTGAATTGAATCAAACTCAAATGCTGGTAAATCCTGATTCAAGAAAACACATGCACTTTGTTATGTATGTGTATTATGTTTGTGTCTATGCAAATGTACATGTCCTACATGTGTACAAGAATACAATAGCAAGATTAATTCATAGTAAGTAAGTGAATTTCCTTTTTAATATTATGACCAAATCACCCAATTTCTACCCCTCCCTCATCCCCTCGCCCCCATTATATTACCCCAAAAATATCAACTTTCATAACAATAATAAAAGCATAGTGCTGATAATGTGCACTTGTGTATATACATGTATATAATCATATATTATAGAAATGTATTAATGAAATTTGTTATAAGTTTATATGTCTTATATCATTTGTACACATATACCTGTTCTTTCTTTTGTGAAAATTGTATTTAATTAAAAAAACCGATAAATCTTGCAATGCACTTTCATTTTAAAGATTGCTAGCTCTCTTGGTAAAGATTTAAAAACAATAACATTCAATATTCAATAATCATATAATTAGACAGACATAAGGGGATTCAGTTTGGGACGCAGACACTCTCCAGTAGATTATTGTCACTGTTTGGAGATAGATAGTCTATGGGAGTTATATAAAGAAAATTGCCAGATTTTGCAATTGGAGCATTTTTCCACTGAACGTTAAACGATTTAACATGCATTTTAATGTGACAAAACATCGAGTTTTTACAGAAATCGGTGCCTGATTACACCTAATATGTAACTTTATTGGTGTAGACAATAAATCCAGTAAACCGTATGACTCCGTTTGGGTTACTATCTGACTGTTGATCAAGGCTTTTCCCCCAGGAAAGGGAATGTCCGAGGGGTTTTCTAACGAGGGGGTCCAATGGCCTATTTTCGACAACTTCCAAATGCGAATTTAAAAATTTTGAAAAGTTAAAGTATTCTGCATGATGCCCACCCCAAACCTTCTCAAGAAGTCTAGAACCACGCATTGACTTCTTTTTTTTAAACAAATGAATAGGGCTAGTGCTTCGAATGCTGTTTTAGTTTGAAAGATAGATGAGTCTGAATGGACTGAATTTGGGATGTCGTGAACTGTTGGTTCGAAATGTTGGAGGGTAAGATATTGGGTTGGGTATTCTTATGAAAAGGGTTATAAAGAGGCATATAGCTCTGAAATATTTTTTTAACAAATGGAACGCTTTAAATTTGCGTACAATTTAATTGTTTTAGTGGCTTTATCTTTCGTTGTTTTTTACATCTTAAAAATTCTAAACACTACTATATAGGATTTTTTTTCTTCAAAATATACTAGTATTTTATATCCTAACAATAGCTGTTAGATACATTATGTTAAAGGTATATCTGGTGTATAGATTTCAGTAATAAGATGCGTGTATAGTCAATCTACAATTTGCTGAATGCATTGTTTTTATTCTTCTATAGTGGAATGTAAACAAACTGTCAACTCTAAAATTTAAAGATGGTAATATTCGTTGTGTTTGAAAAGAAATTGAATTGCGTGAAGTTGGTGTAGAAGAGTTTGACTATTAGTTTTATGATAGTGGGCCCTGAAGTCACTTACATTTTAAAATCCCAAACTTAAATCCTTGAAAGAGAAGTGCATGAATTTGTGTTGAGTACTTGAGGCTGGGAATTGACTTGAGGAAAGTTGGTGACGGCGTGCACACTAAGGTTTTTTGACGATACACGTAAAGAACATAATATCTGGTATATAGTATAAAATTAAATAAAATGAAGTGTATGAAGTAGAGGTACCTGTACTATACCGGTCTTGTGACGCTGGAGATGTATATAAGGAATAAGGTATCATTCTTTGAGTATTATGAGGTGATAATTTTGGTCGGGGCGTGATCAAATCCAATAAAGCCCGAAGGGCTTTATGATAGATTTGATCACGCCCCGACCGAAATTATCACCTCATAATATTCAAAGAATGATTCCTTATTACTTATATTTATATAATTTTAAACCATCGCACGACTAAATATTTAAATATAAATAAGCAAACCCCGCTGGCGCCTCAATTTGGCGTCATTTGTATTATGGGTTATATAGTACAAAATCGATACGTAGTGTTATCACAGGCAAGACACTGGAAAATGTAAATATTCATGAATATTATACTATATCACTTTTTGTACTTTTTATAAACTCTGTGGGTAGTACTGACAGCACTGGTTTTCAGCGACCGTACACCACACAGGCGAGGATTTCACATTTCATAATAATCACGATTCCAAATTTAGCACGGCGGTGGCCTCTTAAAAGCTGCCACAATGTATCAGGAGTTCCTTTGTGTGGAACAAACACTGAACATCATTAGATATTGCTCGACGTGCATTCCATCTCCATAAGAATCAGGACCTATATATAAGAATGACGCCAATAACGGACTAAAAACAGGAGTGTTTTGTACTAGAAATCATTACTTGTCCTTGAGGGTACATACTGGAGAATTTTAAAACCTTGAAATAATAATAATATTGTTTTATGATAAATGTTACTTACAGAGAAAATAGTCGAAATTAATACAAATACTTATTTTGCAAAAACATTTTGAAAAATCTTTTGAAGTAAGAACGATAAATTGCGCAATGTACTTTCACTGGGTAAAAATTCAATTTAAATACACATTTACCGAACTCTTATACATTAAAATACGTCCATGTTATAAGTAGACATGTATATAAATAATCTTAAATATTCCAATTAGTTGTTGTTTAAACCAATCTGATGAATAAAATGATATTAGAAAAATTAACGTTAAACAGTCAGCGGGCGCGGACCTAAGAGTTTTGTGGCGGGGTGGTGGTGGCGGTTGATTTTGGGCGCCGGTGGTCTCATGTTGATCCTTTCCTGTGTCCGGTGATATCCCAGGGGAGGAATACTAGAATACAAAAACATTATTATCAAATTTCAGATGTATTCTCAGTTTTTAAATATTTCAACATTTTAACACTCTTACAAATTTTAAACTAGAATAACATGTCAATCAAAACTGCTGGATAACTAATTTATTAACTTCTAATTAATTATATAATCCGTTATCTTTGATTTTTCTCTGCGTTGCATGCAAAATATTTATAAGGGACAAATGTGTTGAACAATTTAACATGCGTTTTAATCGTATACCAGTTTCTACAGATATCCGGAATTTGGCAGGGAAGGAAACGGGTGCCAGAGGTAATAGACGCTCTCCAGTGCATTAAAGACAGGTAGACTAGGGGAGGAGAAACCCCACCGATAACGTACAGAGCTTATTTGTTTTATTTTTATCACATGTTTATCCCAATATACGGTGGATATCACTCATGGGATAAATTTTTGATATTCCACTGTGTGTTCTTACGCTACGTGACGTCATAGTTAATCATAACGTAGGTTTAGACGGTTGATTGACGTAGAATGAAAAAGTAAATAATTAATTCAGTTTTAGGGGTGTTGAGATATAAATTTGAAACATTTAATGTTGTTTCAGTTATTTGTCATGAATTCATAAAAAAATGTAAGAAAATGAATGTCTGTTTGTTAAACTTCAAGGAACTTTTTTTCCATGCGTAACGTTGTTGACGTGTTGTAAATAATGTGTTGTGCGGCTCACAATCACAATTTTTACAGAAAAAGTTGGGATTAACAAAATACTTGCTAAAACATGTGATAAAAAGAATCTCTCATGATTTGCGATGGTATATGATTTTTATCCAACTCGTTGTGTGTTTTCTATCCCCTCGCCAAGGCTCGGGGATAGAAAACACACAACTCGTTGGATAAAAATCATATACCATCGCAAATCATGAGAGATCCTGTATGTATGATCAATCAGCTAGTTGCCAAAAAAAAAAGAAAAAGAGAGAAAAGGAAGTATCTCTAACAAGCATTCTGAGAGTATTGCATAAGCAATACACGTCCCCTACCGGTTTGTATTAATCTATGAAAGGTTCCAAGCACACAACTATTTCAGAGCTATTGTAAACGAGATGTCATGCTTTAATCAGAGATAAAAGAACAGAGGAAATTAAAACTATATAGTTGATATAGAAATTAAATAGGAAATAGGTAAAATAATACTCTTTATTTCATCTCCTGTAATTTCGCCAAGTCTATTCTGTATTCGCTGGTAAAAATTTGTGAAAACAATGCACTGTTATGCACAATATCATTTCTTACCGTCTTCTGTACCCCGAATCAAACGAAACAGTTAAAAAGCCCAACCCGACAACGAACCCGATTGTAATAATACTACAAAAAAACCCTGCCGATTAAGGTGGCTCTATACACCCACAGTTTATTCCAATTTTCAATAGAAGACCACAAAACATATACTTATCAAATATTAAAATGACGATAGGGATACTATAGGTATTTTTAAAGAATTTTTTAATGTTTTTTCGTGTTTTTGTAAAATATTTTTTAAAAAGACAGCTATCAACAAATTGAGAGAAATTATTTTGTCATATGATGGATATTTCCTTCGGACACATAGAAAAAATATAACACTTCTTAACATTCAAAAATGTTATTATTGCAATTTTTTTTAGTATTTCCCCAAAACATATTTTTTCATATTTTCTTACTCTGTTGACAAATCATCTGAAAAAGTTGCTTGATGTTATAAGAAAATGTATTTTAATAAATGTGAAATAAAAAATTGAATGAAAACAATTGCAAATAAACACAAAAAATATTTTAAATTTTATTTGGTATGAAAGTTCCTCATGTAAGGGTTATCGTTCCTAAGTCCCAAGGCCCAAACACCTTGGGGACTTTTCATTTCTGAGTTGGAAGAAAATTTCTTAAATATAATGTTGGAATGATAAATACATGCATATTTCATTATAGACTTTGCCCTGTATAAGTGAATATATTCGCTTTAGTGCAAAACTAAGTCAAATAAATAAAGGGGAACATTGACTAGGCTAATAGGATTTATGTATCCCAACCTGAGAGAAATTCAAAGCAACCCTCTCATCCCCGTTAGGTGTCGATATTAATGTGCATTAAAGTATATCATAATTGAAATATTTTCACCTGTTTAGAATTTTCTTTCACGGTATTCAACCAAAAAGTACGTTTTAGAAATTTGTGGAAAGTTAAAAAATTTATTGTTCTCAACGGGAATCGAACTCATCACCTACTGGTTTGTAGTGAACCCACTAACCCACTGCGCTACAGTGTAACATATCGATGATGCTAAAGAAACTCTTTAAAAGTTTATACTTGATTTTATTGTTTATTTCGATAAATAATACCACACAACGTGAAGGTGTCACATACCTCATTACTTGTAAGTAATGAATTTTCCAATTATTAAATTAAATCTATCCATTTAACAAATTTTTCAAAATAGCGGTTCCCATACAATTCACCTCAGTTTAAATCAGCCAGTACCGGAAATGCATGTTTCCAGATTTACTTTTTTGCGTACTGCGTCATCAAAAAGTGGTGTAAAGAGCCACCTTAAATTTACAACACAATGCTTGACACTATTTTATAGAATTTATTTGTTTGTTAGAAATGATAAAAGGAATGGTACAGGAAAAGGAATGGTACAAGTAACGCACGATATTATTACTCATTTACTGACTACATACTGACCTCGTTTATTCAGGTACACACCGAACCCGATAACGAACCCGAACATTAAAAAATTGGAATATAAAAAATTAATTTTCTCGAAAATATGTCAATCAGACGCTAAAAAAGTGTAAACTTGATCTGTAGTTTGACATTTTGAAGCTGTTCAGCAAGTTTCATATTATTCCTCAAATGCATAAAGAAAAAAAGTGTGGAAAACTGAAGTGGGACAGACAGACGGACTGACGGACGGACAGACAGACGGACGGACGGACAGACGGACTGACGGACGCAGAGGAAAGCTATAGTCCCCTCCGGTGAAACCGGTAGGGGACTAATAACGTCTTAAGGGCAGCGGAAAACAATAAATGAATAAATTAAAGGAGTATAATTTTGAGCATATTTATTTAAAAGAATAAATTTTTGGCACACTAAATAAAGATGTTTTATACATATATAGATGTAAAAAAAAAATTATCAAGAAATGTACAAACAGTATATCATAAAATGTATATTGTTTGATAACTAACAAACATTTGATTTTACAATGTATACTGGATGAATGTAAATACAAAATTCGTATTGGAAATGTTGTATTTACACCATGGAACCAATAAATTCAAATGGATGTTCACAACATGACCCAACACCAGCATGTTTACAGTACATACAGTACTGTCCCAATTCCAAGCTATCCTAATAATGAAGCCATGTTTAATGAAAAAACAAACCACTTAAAAAATGAAGTGCAGGACGTAGCGGTACCCGTTGTATTAAGGGCGCTATTTGTCCCTTCGATAACGGCTTAATTAGTGACCTAACTCTGTGCTACCTCTGACGGTCACCATGAACATAGAGATCGTCATCACAGAGGCGCGGATTCTACTTTCCATCCACAACGTCACTAATTGGATTCCTTGGAAGGGATTTTGCTTAATTATTTCACCCCATCTTCGCTAGACAAAGATGTAGAGGATCAGAGTGAATTCTAGACCCTTGACTAGCGGAGATGGCTATAATTCCCCGGATATCCCTATCACCAGATACGTCTTCGATCGTGCGAGGTATACACGTTCACAACTAAATAGGTACAGTACTACGTGCACTCCACCCACAATCGATTCGCGATCTGTAGATAAGAATAACGTATATATCAAACTTAAGAAAAGAGTATTTTATTCTAGATATCATTTATTCTTCATGTTGGTATATACTGAAGATTTCAAAAACATTTGAATATTTAAAATATTGTTGAAGGATATTTGTAACGTAAAGAGAAAACGGACAAATGAAGTAAATCCTTTTATTTTTTAAGTTTTCAGTTTTAGAAAAAGCTGAGACAAGAACGATAAATATCGAAATGCACTTTAACTTTAAGATTGCTATAACCATCTTGGTAAAGATTGTAAATAGAAACATTCATCGATCTCTTTCACATTAAGATAATTATGCTTATGTAATATACATGTATAAATGTAAATGTATTTATCTGTATATCATCTTTTTAGAAATACTCCACAGGTATTCATGTATACTTCTTTATTTCTGATATTCCACTCTTTTGTTATTTAATAAATCTTATCAATCAGTACTCTATAATAACAAGGTAGACAAAGTAAAGGCGCGATTTTGCAAGGAAGGGGGGTCAGTTTTGAACACCGGCGCTCTCCAGTAGATGAATGTCAATGTCCGGTTATAGTAGCGCAGATCGAGACATTTTCCCCAGGAGAGGGTGTTCAAGGGATTGGGGGGGGGGGGGGTGGCTTGATGGCCTATTTTAGGTAACTTTACGATGCGATTTGAGAAGTTTGTAAATTTTGCCTAGTCTGGTCCCCTCCCCTTTACCCTCTCTAGAACTCTAGAACCACGCATGAAGATTAAACTAACAAAAAGGTCTGGTGATCCGAATGCCGTTTTCTTTGAGGGATGAGGGAGTATGAGTGGACTGATTAGGGCCTTGGTTGAAGGGTAAGCGATGGGGTGGGGCGTTTTCATGTAAAGGTATATGAATAGTCTCATAGCTCTGAAATATTTTTATTAAAGAAATGGAACATTTATTTTATGAACTTCTGTGCAATTAAAATTGTTTAAGTGTTTGTTTCTTTCGTTGCTTTTTGCAATGAATTATAGAATCCATTAATTCTTTTTTACGGTACATACTGGAAAATTTTAAAACCTAAAAATATTAACAATTTTGCTCAATGTTTAATGTTACTTATGGTGAAAACAGTAAAAATTAGTAAAGAAGCTTGTTTTACAAAAACCTTTTGAAAAATCTTTGGAAACAAGAACAATAAATTTGGCAGTGCACTTTCACTTTAAAGGTATGAGTTAACAATAGCTTGATACTTTAATAGAGACTTTTAAAATATAAACATTGACCGAACTCTTAACGATATACGTTTATGTAATACCGGTATATAGATATAACTATTAATGTATAAAAACTCCTTCGAAAATTCTACCCGAGTACGCAATTTGGACTAGATTTTTTTTTATATTTAATCATATTTTCCCAATCCATTGTTGTTTAAACCAATCTGATAAATTTAAAAAAACACACAAACGTTAAACAGACAAAGGGTGCGGTCCTAGGATTTGCGGCGGGGTGGTGGTTGGTTTCGGGCGCCGGTGGTCTCCAAAAGATTCATATCAGTGTCCAGTGATAGTCCAGGGCAGGAATTTAAATAATATTTATAATCAAATTTCATATGTCTTCTCAATTTTTAAAATATTTTTAGCGTTGTACAAACTTTACAAAACCAGAATAAAATGAACAACATATCAATCAAAACTGCGGGATAAATAATTTAGTTAATTCATTTTTTTTTATTGCACTGACATCCTTCTTTTTTATGAGTATTTATCCGGCGCAAATCTGTTGAACAGTCTAACTCGATTCCAATGGTATGTCGTTTCATTTAATGGGTTTCTTCCGAAATCGGCACCTGATTAGATCGGACACGGCACCCTTCGTTAGTTTAGATAATACAACCAGTAAACTGCTTGCCTCTGTTTGGACTGTTCTCTGCCTAAAGTAACCCAGAATGGTTTAGGGTAAGATATGAGGACGTGTGTTCTTATAAAAAAAAAAGCATTATTTATAGGCATTTTATTTCTATCGAACAAATGGAACAGTAATAATATTGCTTGCAATTTGGAAGTTTTTTCTTACTATTTTTGTTGCACTTCAAAGTATTATGCAAACTACCATATTTTTTTTATTTTACAGTACAGAAATAGTTAATATACTGGTTAAATTTTTAGCACTAATTAAAGGTTGAAATCAATTAATTCTATTCCATCTCTAATTTTAAGGCTGCTTATAAAAACCTTAGCTGATAACTTTACAGGTAGCTGTGTTTGAAAATTATTTTAGAATATTTTTATCTAAAAAATATATTACGCTGTTATAATCATTAATCTAGAATCTCAGATGTTGATGTCAGGTTTTATTTTAATATTCTAATATGTTGGTGCATAGATTTCGATAATTAAGTAAGGGGGCTAGTTGGTTCATTAACAAACTAGGTTAGGACGACAAAGAATTGCTTTTAACTACGTTAAGCATTAGATAGTTTAGAAGTGTATACCCTGAATTGAATTGTAGGAAATAGAATGAAAAAGGCTACGAAAGCCGAGAAGGATCATTCGAGATTCGAGATTCGAAATACGAGATTCGAAATACGAGATTCGAGATTCGAAATTCGAGATTCAATATCTAAATTAACCAATCAAATCATGGATCTGAAACCTGTATCCTAGCAACATCAAACTGTTCTAAATAAAGATCATTCGTACATGCTCTTTCCTACAAATAAATGTCTTAATAGCTCTTATGTAATGGTTATAAAATGGTTAAATTATCATTAATGAATTAACCCCACACAATATAAACAATTAAATTAGTGATAACACTGTTGGCTTTGCGAATCTATGTGATTTTGTTTATCCTGTATGTATTTTCCCCCCGAACCATTTTAACCCGTAGTGTATTCGCCCCAACTGTGTAAAAATCGGCTCGCGAAAAAAGATCTTTTTGATCTAAATAATTAAAACTGAGTGTGGTTTTAGCTATGAAACGAAATTCAATGAAATAATCGACATGTCAAAATATAGGTTATGATAAAGTTTTAAACCATAGGAGATATAATGATTTACAACCTCAACGACAACAATCCAGATAGGAATAGTGTATTGTAGGGTATCAATGTCATTGTCGATATGAGAGAGAGAGAGAGAGAGAGAGAGAGAGAGAGAGAGAGAGAGAGAGAGAGAAAGAGAGAGAGAGAGTTTTGTAGTGTCATATTCAACTTTGATTTAGAATTTGAAATTGTTTGATTTGATACAAGCATATACAGACAGTTAAGCCACTCATAGGAGAAAAGAGAGGAGGTAGATAGGATAGGGCAGACCAACTAGCAAGCTTTAATTTGAACGGTGTTAACGCACGTGTGATTTACATCGACTCTCTCTCTCTCTCTCTCTCTCTCTCTCTCTCTCTCTCTCTGATGTTGTACTCAATAATCTGTTTTCAGTATATAAATTTCGGGGGGGGGGGGGGGGGCTATATAGTCCTAATTTAATTTGTCAGTTATTCTGTCCCCACTTCGTTCTCTCTTCGTTTTCCAGGCTTTTTTTTGATTTGCAAATTAATTTCAAACTTTCTGTGTAGCTCCATAACGATGCACTATAGATAATTTATGAGTAGTTTTACTTTTGATAAACATATATATATATATATATATATATATATATATATATATATATATATATATATATATATATATATATATAAAAAGCACTGAATAGAATCAACAACACTAGGCATCTTTAAGGTGTCGGATCTAATATATAGATACTAAGCCAGTAAACTGAATATATAAAGCACTAAAAATGGCTAACGACACGTGTCGTTAGCCATTTTTAGTGCTTTATATATATATATATATATATATATATATATATATATATATATATATATATATATATATATATATATATATATATCCGTACTTAATTACTTAATTAAATTTGACTCTTAAAATCGGATTTAATGTTCCAATAAATATAGGGTAGGAATGAGTAGACGGGACCTTTTTGCGCATATCATACTGTACCATTCATTCAACACAGGTATTAGCACTCATCGAGTTCGACTTTCATTTTTTATCCACTGGTTTTAAAGCTATTAATTTTTGAAAATATTTCGAATTTATGGCCTGATTATATATAAATTAGAGCTGCGCTGGTGCATCTATTTACCCAAATGGACCAAAATATAACTAAATGAATCTAAAAAATTTGACAAAATTAGTTTTAAACGACTCATTTTTCAATTCTAATCGGGTATGTCCTTTAGAAAAATTTGAACCACACACATGTTTAGCAAATAAAACGACAATTGTTTCATTTTTTTTTATGGGGAGGGGTGGTGCCGGTAAAAGACATGTATTGTTTGTGGCAGTTGGGCTATACTCTCATTTGTTATACTAGGTATTACTATACATATTGATATAAAATGAAAGTTTCCAATTACACTGTACATAGCTTCTATCATGCATTTTGACCCGCGCGATACTTTAAGACAATTTTCAAAGCATTTAATGTAATTCAACCGATCATTTTTGGAAATAATTTTTCTGGATCCCCGCCTGATACGCCCGCCTCCATGTACATTAGAATTACATGTACGTTGACCATAATATGTAAACATTAACTTAATCGGCTATGTTATGTGACGATAACATTTTTTATCAATGTATTTGCAGGATAGGTAACAAATAACAGCCTATTTGTTGATTTCCGCACTGGTTATTTGAGATAATTTGCCGCCATCTTCTATGCATTCCCCACACCAAACACAGTTTCTTTATTTTGTGTTCTATGTGTATGGCGACAAATTGGTAAATTTGCACTTCTCGCCCCTTGTAGCTTCACCCTGATTACATTTTATCTGGCTTAGTGTAATGTAGTAGTATATTAAGTACACACATCTTTGCAGTGTTATTTACATCTTTAGAGAGTTACTTACATACAAAGTAAACTTTTGTATGATTTATATGCAATTATTGTCAATTTTGATGCATTGGGGGGGGGGGGGGGGGTTAGGAAACTACAGAGACACTCAACTTGGGTGTGATACATATGCCTGTCTATACCTTCTATTCTTTCTTGTTGATATATCAATGAATGAATTATAACAAACTACAACAATATACTTTGAAAAATTCATGCACAATCAAATTTTTAAAATTTTACCGTTCTCTGCACAAGAAATCGGCAATGTGAACAAATTGGCACCCTATTATCCCTACCTTTAATTGTACAAAATATGTATCCTTCTATATTGAAAACAATGCCAAAAGTAAGACTCATAAGAGGTTGTTTACTCAAGAAAAGGGAAAAAAATTGTATATATTAACAATTCCGTATGATGTGATAATATTTCAATGATTAGTTTATAATCATACTACTAGTGTATGCCTGTATACATAAAAAACGATAAGTAATGCTTATATTTATTGGTGAAACCTGGACTGATTATTTATATTTAGATTAAAACGTATTTTAGATACTAATCTTCATGCGCGGAGGGGGTCTATAAAGGAGGGGGTCTGGACTTTCCTCGGGAAAATTGAAGCTTAATATACATAGTAAAATTATTGAAAATTGGCCTAGGACCCCCCTACCGAAAAAAAATTGGCTCCGCTTATGAAGCTCTCTACCATAACCGCATTTTTACACAAAAAGGGTGAATAAAGCCGGGGTTTAAACTATTGGTGGTGAAATACCCCAGGGTTCAAACGCATCAGGTGGAAATGCACAAGGGCAAACAAAATCACATAGATCTGCGAAACACACTGCATTATTACTATTCTACTTGAATATTCTGTGTAAAAATAAATACAAACAATTATTTAGCTAGCTAGGAGAAGTGAACATAGCATTTATTTGTATATAAGAGCATGTACTAATAATCTTTATTTAGAACAGTTTGATGTCGCTAGGATACGTGTTTTCAGATCCTTGATTTGATTGGTTAATTAGATATTGAATCTCGAATTTCGAATCTCGAATCTCGAATCTCGTATTTCGAATCTCGTATTTCGAATATCGTATCTCGAATGATCCTTCTCGGCTTTCGTAAAAAGGCCCCAAATTTGTGGTCATGCCACTTTGACTTAACTAGACTAAAAGATACAAACGTAAATCCTTTATATGGCTGATAGTTTAAAATCTCCGTTTTGAAGCACAAGGTACATGTATACATACACTATATTCAGACACCCGGGTATTGTTCTATATAGCCTTTCCAGATATGGTGCGGATATCTTTACTACATACTCTATGATGTGGATCATTGCTCATAGAAACAGAAGTAACATCCTTTATTCGTCTATTGACATCCGCCACAGATTAACCTCACAACTCAAATATACTAGTATGCAATACAAAGATATTCTTATTTGGTTATATGTATTGTATGCCGAAGACCTACGATCGATCTGCGGCTTACGGTGATGTTTACATACGCTTCAACTCAACTGTACACACACAAATATTGTTATTGTAGGAATTGATCACCGTTATACAGTCAAAAATGTTTTAGATTTTTCCAAATTCATCTTATTTTTATATTCTTTGAAGTTTCTCAAAATGGCGGACAAAGTCTTTGCCCTGCTTACGAAATTGGGAAGTTGAGCCTCTGCTTTTAATTTGTCAATATTCGCTTTTCTTCGTCCCTCGGCGGAAAGCGAGAACATGATATTCGTCACTTCCTGTTCCATAAATTTCCTACTCTCGTAGGAAGATTTGCAAGAACCCGGGAAAATAGTCCTATCTCTGGCGTAAGAGAATGTTTTTTCACGCCTTCGAATTCTTCTGATTGGCGCAGACGCTGATTGTCCGGCGGCGTTTCTAAGAAACGTGTCGAACACTTGTTTCGTTGTTGAGACGGGTTCTTCACGTTCGGTTTCTTTGGGAACTGTTTCCTGGACAACAGTTTTTGCTAAGGCCCATTTATTTTTAGGCTCCGATTCCACCACAGATGGCGCTGTCGTCGGTTTCACTTCCTTTTTCTCACTAATAGACTTCCACTTCAACAGCAAACTTTTACTTTTGTTTATTTCATCATGTTTCGTTTCGTTTTCTTCTTCTTGTTTTTGTCGCCATGAACGAACATAAGTATATCCCGGAATTCTCGTGACGTCACGAACCGCACTTTTTTTCTTCAGAAAGGGATCATACCTTTCAAAGCTGTGTTCCCGGTACGCCTTGGTGGACGCCCGCATCCGGCGATACTCTTCCTGCGTTGACGTTATGTCACGATAGCATTTTATTTCCTGCTTTTCCTTATCCTTCGACATTTGTTTTAGAGTAAATCCCAGTTTGTTGTGCTCGTGCTGGTTCTTTACTTTAGTGTTAAGCAGAATCTTCCGGCTCATTTTCAGGCTGTGGTTCAGCTTGGTTTCATTTGTCGCCGTCATCGTTATAAAAACCTCACATTAAATTTTATAGATTCACATTCATTTCTCCTTTAATTTCACCCGCACACAATTCAAACAGTATACGTTTATAGGTTTAGCGGAATATTATGTGGTCTTTAACATTTGGCATCTATATTTTACTGATATAATTTACATATTGATTATAAATATTCATTGTCTTAGATTGAATGTTGGTGTTTAAACACAACACTGAGGAATATTTGCATAATCTTTGGGCTTTTATGAGTCTGCATGACATTTACACTCTGAGGAAGTCTAAATGAAGGTACGGTCCAAAAATCGAAATTGATCGAATGAACTTTATTGATTTTGCTTCTGCCACCGTTTTAAAAAATATGGACGTGCCAGTTTTCGCACATGTTGAAACAAAAAAGATGTTTAAAAAATGGAGTACCAAGTACTTAATATTAACAATTTTTAAGAAATCAATTCGTTTGCTTTTTAATGATTAATAAATATCGATGTGTTGTAAATTTTGTAAACCTTTATTCGAATGGCTGGTGATAAAATTAAACCTCAACTTTGACACGACACATGTTCGATTGAATGCAAGGTAATCATATTTTTTGAACACATTTAAATGTGGGACACCATTAAAGAAATATGCATATAATTACAATGATTTTAATTTCACCCTGAGTACTGGATACCTATTAATTAAGATGGTTCTAACCTATTTAATCAAAGTGCACAAAAGTGCTCATAAATCGAGAGTTTATTGTCGAAGCAACATAAACAATAAGTTTAGTAACTTCAATACACAGTTACGATAGTACAAAATTTGATTTTCAACTGGATAAGAATAAGTTAAATATCTATACAAGTATGTTTACATTTTCAGTGTCTGCAGTCTGTGATAACACTACCAATCGAGATTGTAATGTATAGTCCAATAAAGTTTATCAATGAATATTGAGATTTTTATTCGTACAATTGCTAAAAATCAATTGAATGACATACACATATGTAACAAAAGAATCATTATTTGAATATTATGTGTTGATCAAATACGGTCGAGCGTGATCAAGTCGGGCTTTATTGGATGTGATCACCCACGACCGTATTTGATCACGTATATATAATTCCTTATTTCTTAATTAGATAGATCATCACTGACCAAATACATGTATTGTCATATATATAAAAAAAATCCTGTGTGATCTAAAATACAGATGACATCATTTGTTATTTGAGTTAGAAAATTCCAACCACAAATAAATATAATGACATCATGCATGTTTTCACTGTCATGCCTTGTAAGAACATTGTACATGTATTTGGTGGTGTTTTAACGTTATACAGTTGTAAACTTTATGCCCCCCCCCCCCCCCCCCCCCCGCCTCACCTTATCTCCTACCTCATAATAATATTTGATATAAATAAACATGTAGTTTATAATGCCAGTTTGGTAGTATCTATATTTTTCTAAATATAAATATAATTGATAAAGACTGGTATACGACAGATGCCCACACATTAAACTGGTATACGACTGGTATACGACAGATGCGTATACATAAAACTGGTATATATAAGACAGATGCGTACAAATAAAACTGATATACGACTGGTATACGACAGATGCGTATACATAAAACCGGTATACGAAAATGCGTACACATAAAACTGATACGCGACTGGTATACAACAGATGCATACACACAAAATAGACTGATATATACGAATGGTATATGACCATGCATGCATGCAATATTTAAATAAAACTGGTAGTGGTATATGGTCTATAAATATGGGGCCGTTCAAAAAAACTTTTTGAATAGAAAAAACATTTAATGATACAAATAAAAAAGTCACGGATATCACGGATATCACGGATATCAAGAATTAGAACACAAACATTCGATTCCAAAAAGATCTCTTAATGTTTCAACTGTGCAACTCTTTTTTTGATATCACTGCATAGCGTGCACATTTTAAATGTATTCAATGTCGATTAACCTTGGTATACATATTACAAGTATTTCTGGTTGACATCCGTCGTTCTAAATCACGTTAAGATTTTTTTGGTCGGATTTTTTAATTCGTACTCCTCTTGGCCATCTTCCAATCAAAGCAATGATTTATTTCCTGTTTAATCAAGCACCTGTCACTTTTCCGAACGCTATACTAAATTTGAAACTGCATTATGCAGTCGTCTGACGTCATCTTTTCAATTATTTTCAAAAGGAATACACCGGAGGAAAATATTTTTGTTAAATAACCAAAATATTACGTCAGAATATTGCAAGCCCGTATTAACAGAAAATCGTTAAGTAATTTCGCGAGATCATTTAATCAATTAAGATAAATTTTGAGGTATATAATTTTTCAAATTATTATTTTTTGCGTTCTTTACATTCATTTCATCAGAATTCGCCGTATAAGAAATTTTAAAAAATGCTAAAAATTTAATCAAAATTTTTCTGAAAATTTTGTTTGCTATCCACAGGAGTAGAAAACAGCTTTTATGCATAATTTTTGAACGGCACCCATACTCATAAAACAGATACAGCATACGTAGTCGTATAATCATGTAAGTCTTGTACTAAAAATAATCTATAATACTGAGACATGACTTGAATATATATACAATATTATTAAGCATATACCTGAAATAAAATAAAAATGGTACATTGATAAGATATCTCTTTTACCCTAACAAAAAAGATCTAGATCCCCCCCCCCCCCCAATAAAAATGTATACATATGGCAACATAGTTTTTATACAAACAATAACATTAACATTATAAATATACACATTAATTGCAATGTTTGAATATTATTAATGTAAATAACAGCATCTATTCCGTATGTTACACTTAAGAGATAAAAGTCGATCGATTTTATAAAAAAGATGGAGTAGAACTAAGAACATATGTTTTGCAAAACAACATTAACAATGCTGATCACTCTTATTTTCATTATTCATCTCAACATTTCACGTTAATGAACTTTGAACGCCAGCAAGAGTTACACTGTTATCGCTCTCTTAATTAAAAATCTTAAATATTTTTTATAAATATCACATAAATAAATACACGTGTATTATATTAATTAAATAGTTATATAACCTTTAAGCTATTCTAGAGTGTAGTTTGGTTGGTCGGAGATAATACTGCTCATTTCCGATTCAAAATCATCCAAGGGCGCTAATGCAGGTTCCTTGAAATACACTTTAGAAAATATCAACAAACGTAACCGATAGAGAAGGAACAAAAATGTCTGGCTCAAAATGGCCAGAACTATACAAAGTATACACGTCACAATGGCCTCCGTCGGCTTCACCCAGTTCAGGACGTTGTACGCATAGTGCCGTCCTTCCAGAATCGTTCCATCGTTCAGAAAATAAATGGCGTTGAAGAGTGAGTAGATAGAACCGAGGACTACTGTGTAGAACATATGGAGAAGACGAAAGGGCGTGGCAGAAATCATGACGTCACTGATGACGTACACCGAGTTCAACGTGTGTTTGAGTCTGCTCAGCTCGGTTTGAAAAATCTCTGTTTAGGAAAAAACAATAGTATACCTTTCAAAAATAATTGTGTAGAGAAAAAAAATGTTTTAGCATCAATTGTAATACAACTTTGAATACATTTTTATATGATTTTTATGAAATTTGCCATGACACTTGGGTTATCATAACTATCGGATGAGAAGAACTTGATTCCATGATAAGCCAAAAAATACAGTAACCTTTGTAAACTCATTACTCACTGCTATGGTCAAGGAATATAATAAACGCCCAGTATGACATAGTTACTATGAAGGCGGAGTTGTAGCTCATGTTTTTCAGCACCCAGAGAATCTTTAAAGAGAGGGGCATCCTGTCAAAGTATCTATCGTCTGCTGAAAAAAAATAATACGTAATAAAGAACTTAATATGCATAGGGTAGAGATTGGCCTTAGTTTTGATTAATTTTTTTTTTACATTAGGAAGTGAAAACTATGTTCGGCGCTTAAATCTACTGGGATATTGGGCGTTTATATCGTACTGACATCAGAAGGTAAGAAAAGTAACTGAAGCAAGCATCAAAAGAACGACCGCAAACCATTTCCTTTTCTACAAAAAAAATATTTGAAAAAGATCGAGCTTTTTGCATTACATGAGAAATCCACTCACAGACATCAGCATACTGGTACATGGCCCTAACCGGATTCCATACTAAACTCATATTTACCAATATCGTTTTATTGATCACAAACAATAAATGAAAAAAAAAAACGTTTTCCAGAACGCGAAAGAGATCACAGTGATTAAAATTTTCATTAGTTAAACTTAGCCTATTATATAATGTTCCCATTCTTCGATACATTGTTTAGGGTCGGCTGGAAAACGGAAACACTCTACTAGTATTTGGGTGTACATGTAATATTAACTTATAATGTCATTAGCTTTTATATGGACGCTAGGTTTTTTCCAAACTTAGGAACCATCTGCAATGAAAAGAATTCCTTTCGTGAACACAGACACCTAAGAAAAACCTATTCACTGGCAAATTGCAAAAAATAAAGGTTTTGCACTTTTAAATGTCATGAAATCCAATGTCAAGTTCACTTTGATATACCGTTACATTAATCGAAATCTGCTTGACATCAAGTAGGCATGAAATGGCATACGAATTCATAATCCCATAGCTGTAACAAAACGCCGCGAGACATAATGGAAATCACGGATGGTTTGTCGCGGAAAAGAATAGCCAAAATGAGCGGATCAATGCAATAACAGAGCAATAAATTAAGCTGTAATAGCGGTTCGTTTCCGTAACCAGTGTTATAAACAGTCTCTCGAGACACGCAGGGTGTATGGTACATTGAGTTTACGATATACGACCAAGGAATACGTCCAAAAATCACGGAAAACGCTTCCGTCAATGTAAACAGCAGTTTGCATCGGAAGTGCTATGATGCCTGTAAATTTGTATGTTTTCTGAATTACACGTTCTGTCGTCCTCAGTTTTGCTCTAAACTTAGGAGGCTAAGTGGCTTGCCATGGATGGTCAACTTAAGATCCATTGAAATATCCTTATTTTATGTTTTTTAGCCACAACCAGCATCATTTTTGTAGTAAAAATTTCCGCTTAAAGGATTCGTCGAATCTGAATATGTTCCGAAAAATTTTTCACGTACTCTTCTTTCCGGAAGTTTTATCAATCACATTTACGCGGGTTTGAATGCATAAGAAAGTGTACAATTTTCAGGGACACCTTTTTTCTAAACAAATACTAGTATCGATTGGTCAAGCAAAAACATATATCCTTTATATTTACGAATATTCTAATATATCTAGTTATTCCTTATTCCCTATTATATAACGGACTCTTTTGGGGCCTTCTTTGAATAATTAACTAAAACGAAAATGTGCAAAAAATATATTAACGTTTTATGAATCAGAAAACAGACTCTATGAGATATGCATCTGTCTCTTAATGGTGCTTTATACTCTATGAATAATATATTAGCGATAGAATCATTGCACTGCACCGAGATCTGATGGGGTAGAGTCATTATTTTCCGCTTCGTCACAAAGCACTGAATCCCCTTTACAGAAATGAAACTGAATAAAACACAAAATGTATAATTACACTACAGTTGATAAATCTAATTCATGTATTATTAAAACCATTAGGTTTCATTGCACCGAACCTGCAGACACGAATTATTCATGTTTTTTTCCCTTTTATACTTTTATAATGAAGATTCGATTTTTCTTCAGATATGGTAAATCAATGTTTTCCCCATTTTTATGGATTATCGTCCTTTGGATCACCCATCAAATTACTGTTGGTTTTCTATGACCATTCTAGATCATAATGAAATGCAGTCAATTCAAGTACAGCATGCGTGTAAAATTGACAAAACGTTCATCATTTTCAATTTGATAAAACTAAAGGAATGTTACCTCTCTACCTAGAGGGCAAACGGACCTTAAAATTATCATGCTTGAATTTTTGATATTGTCTTTTTATATTTCTGTTGCCTTTATATTGTGAAAGGGTAAGTATAACATTATACTAAAAACTCGATACGTTTAAATCAGACTTTCATGCGGTTTTTTGTAGTTTTAAGGAGGCTGGGGGTCAACATATTGCCGATAAGATCTGTCCAAACTTTCAAAAATTATATTTAAGGACATACGCTTTTAAGTGTTGACTGTTTTCTTATATCTTTATACAGAGTTCTTTTTATCTAATGGGGATAAATGGAGCCTAAAAATGGCACAATCACCGGACCCTCTAAATTTAACGGGTGGCAGTAAATACAAAATTTACAGTTGTCATGTTGTAAATTTTGTATTTACTGCCACCCGGTTAATTCAAAATTTACAACATGACAGACTGATAATGACCATGACATTACCTAGATTGTCGGAAGACTTGGTCGTGTAGACAAGACTACACACTGTCTGGTACACGCTTGTGATGACCAGCAGAAAGAAGCTCCAGTTTGTAGCGTACACAGCGTACGTCCAGGTCCTGTCCTGATAGAACGTTTCTGATTCGTAGATAATATCAGCCAGGAACCAACCAATCAATGCCAAGGAGACAATGATACGGCAACCGACGTACAATTTTTGATTAATTGGCCACTGCAAAAAATAATATCGGTGTTAAATGTGAATATTATTTATATTTTAGTGAATTAATTGTAATAGCTGTTTTGAAAATTGTAGTACCAATTTTCTTCCGAGGGTTGACAAACGTAATTCTTAATACATTGTATATTCAATTTGTTAAAATAAAAAACTGGCGCTCCAGAAAGTCGTAATATAATTAAAATGGTTTCATACGTCTGACTGACGCACATCGTGACATTCAAAAGTGAAAACATTGCTCCAGCTTTAGCGAAAAAATTGTTCACCATTTCCGACTGTAAATTAATTAAGTCTATATTATATCCGTTTTTGTTTTTTGGTTTTTTTTTTGCCAAATTGCAAGTATGCAATCTAATATATAGGTGTAGAACGTTCACTTACATAACTTATTTAAGACAAACAATACCACAAACTATTTGCGATCCCAAACTTCCGGATGTTGACTAGATGGCATTACAAATGGCGGCGCGCGTTGTTCGGCGTGTTTTATCTATTCATGCAATAATCCAACTCATAGAGGCGGAAATGAAAGACCCATTAGCGTCAAATGTAAAAACACACAAGGCTGAAGCTAGCCTATATGTCAAAGCAATCGAACACAAGAATACACCGTGAAATTGAAGTTAGCTAAGCACTTTATCTTCAAAACCCTCGAGATTCGGATCGATTCTGAAAACAAACTTTGATCTTGTAATTCTATATCATCACTCACTTAGCTTCTGTAGATCACATCCTCAAAACAAATAGCATTACATGCGCTTTGTTTTTTCTCGTCTGATTCTGCAAAACGCGATATAGATATAATTTATATCTTATTTAAAAACAGGTTTCTTGTAAAATCATATCGAGTATACTACAAAATAGAATTAAAGATTGTACAAAAGTGAAAGAAAAACCGATTTACATATTTCAAAAATTAGTACATAAGTACTTTTCCTTTTCTAATGTACGTTTCAGTTTCTTTTCGATAAATTATAATCCAAACATGTATTAATTGTTGCAGACAATATTTATATTGCTATCAGTGTTTGCCCTTTGTCGTAACCGCCTTCAATCTGCTGTAACGAATACCACTCAGTGGACATCTATAGCTGATTGTCCAGTCCAGTATTAATGCGTTGTTCCAGCCGCTGACCAAAATGTCAGCCAATGAAAGTCAATACAAGTACAATCCCCAGTAATAGCTCAATATATCGGCAGCTAATGTAATGACATTTGTGATGATGAAATGAACGAAACTTAGAACAGAAAAACGAAATATGATGCAGTGCGTAACTGATATAAATGTAATGTACTGTATGGTATTTTTAAAGTTGTTTAGATCACCATTGGATTATTTTTCACCAAAATTGTTTGAAATGAGAATGCGTTTTTATTATATTTCTCTCTCCCCTATGCTTTTGCGTTTTGTTCCGTTTATAGAAGCCATTATCATTCGGCGATTATGGATTTTTTCCGCGTAAAACAGATTGTATGCATTCATTTGGCTTATGGCTGTAAATGTCAAAGTGGGCGATCAATTAAAAAAACTGAATCAGCGCTATTTGGAATTAAATGAATACAGTCGTGAATAAAAGATATACACAATTCATATTTACAAAATCAATTCGACCCACTTTAAAAAGATTTAATCTCGTGCAACTGATTTCTTCGGAGATTTATTTCAATTTTAATTGATATATTTTCATTCCATTAATTAAGTAAGTAAAGACTCTATTGATTGACTGAAACAAAAACAAACAAGTAGAGAAAAAATAACATGTCTTATTAATAATTACCTGAGAGCGAAGAAAGTCCGATGGGTTTTCATGATGAAGGCTTACATTCTCAGATTGAAATTCTTTCACAAACGTTTCGCATGCCATAGTACTTTGATCAGAAGAGACCCTCTCTCATTACAGGCTAGCAAACGTGAATCGGCGTGAACAGTGTCCCTTTACTGCAACAGCTGTTTAGAATATGGTTACAGTCCCATTGTTTGAATTTATATCGTAATCTGTATAGATTTACCCTAAATGAGTGAATCGTTTCACCACAGACTTGTAGAGATTGCCTTCAATCTGCTGACTGCATTTCGTTATCACACAAGGTTCTGATCGCGACGTCCCAATCGATAGGAAACCGTTGGCATCCAAGGACATCGCTGTTCGCGACTTTTTACAGAAACTATAACAGCGTTCCGGTAGCTTCGATCTAGACTCGAAACCATCAATTTTAATTACTCTCGCATTTCATCTTTCCAATGCGTAGGATAAGAAGCAAAAAAGTAGCGTTAGGCTTACAGTATGCACTATGTGTACAACAGATGTAGCTTTGCCAATGGGACTCGATTGCACATGAACTCGTTTGGTAAAAGGGTGCCATTGCAGTGTCCAAAATTTGGCGTTGAACTTGGCGACAAAACGGGGACATACAAATGTAAACAAGTAAAATTCAGGGCTAAGATGGTTTGATATTTGACTCGTTTCAGTAAAGTCAAGCTCTACAAAGCAACGGCGGTTGTAAATGAATCATAAAGCAAACTGGATCTATGTTAAGAAATGGTTTTGAAATATACCTATTACCTGCTATCTTTACAAAGTAAAAAAAAAATGTTCGTACCTATGCATGTTAAAGCTGATGTTTTCTTTTTGACGGAAACTGACGGTTATTGCTTCTATAATAAAAGTAGGTTACGTCATTTAACTCTGTGACGTCACAGAGTAAGGCTCTTGCGGCATACGGGTCGCTAAACTAGCAGAAAGGTTTCAGGTCAGGTTACGCTTGTATAGATATCTACTGACAATGTTTGATGCTATCAACAAAACAATCTAATCAGTTTCAATCAATTAATAAATCTGCATATGAATATACGCATTCCTTTGAGTTATTTAAGTGATTTATTCGGTCAATTACAGTTAATCTCATTAGTTTTTTGTGAAATGTGTTTTATTTGTATCTCGTTTTATTTAAAAAAAGGGGAAGGTCATGGACGCTTATGGAATACATTCGAGGTTTTTTTTAACCCACTAATTTTTTATATTTTCCCAATATTTTTTATTTATTCCCTATGGATTTCTTTTCCGTTCAAATATATAAAATCAATTGTAAAAAGTTGGCAAAAGGGGGGAATGTTAGAATCAAATTGTTTTTTTTTCTACACAATAATATTGGCATATACAAACGTTACATATATGCTAAACACAATACAAAAGAAAGTACGGCTGCATAACAATGAAAAGATCAACTGTTCTTTATATTTAGCACCATTTGTAAATAAATTAACACATTTTTTTAAACCTAGATATACCTCTCGAACCTCTGATGATGTCTTTGTGGTATCATTTTTTGTTATAATATCGAATCACTTTACCCCATATTTTTTGAAGCATTTTATTTCCAGCACTTTATTGCTGGACAGAGCAACAGACTCAGTTATTGTTTCTTTATGTTCTTATTCGTTCCACTCAAAGGAAGATAAATAATTTATAAAATGAAACACACATACACGTTTGTTAGGATATGAATGCTGTATAATTACTTATACATGTAAATACATTAAATTTTCCTCTTTTTCTTCATTTCTACAAAACAAAACAATAGTTTTAACATAATATTCCAATACATTTGAAAAGCAAAGGCGTGTGGGTGGGAATTAAGTTATCTGCACTAAACAGGGCATTCGAATGGCTAAATAACTTTCCGCGCTAACATCGGTCAGTCAGTCAGTCAGTCAGGATGAAAAGAGCGCTCTGAAGAGTGCTGAAATGACTTGTATGTGAAAATTTAAATACCCAAGTTTTGAGTTACAAATAATTTATCCTGAATGCTTTCTCTGACATAACCATCTCTTTAGCTTTTTCTGACCTCCACTGCTCATGCTTTTTAAACAATCTATCATTAATACCAGCCGCTGCAAGTGTCACCGTGAGTTCTAGAAATACACACTTCACGACCTTCTAAATAAATATCTGTATTGCTTTTGACAGTATTAATTTTCATACAAACATCATTAAATGATACATCCATAAGTTTAATATTTTGCAAGTTCCGAATATCTGAGGAGACCTGCAAAACCCAATAGACGCATACATAGAGTACGCATGCTATACAAACTGTTCGATTTGTATCTCTGAACCAATAACTTCAAATGATCTGGTGTAATTGGTTCCTTTTTAACAACATGCTTGGAAGTTTCTTCTTATTGCGCCCTCTTATGTTAGTTTCACTAATGCTGATTCACATGGGTGATTAATCCTGCTAACTGATGGGCCCAACGTATAAAATAAGTTGCTAATTGAATTTTACTTCTTTAGCGATCGAGATTATATAGAACCACGTGTTCGTCTGCTGCAGGTAACGCTGAAATAGAAGGTATAAAAGCGCCGCGGCGTCGACAGAAAGCGTTGAATGCGTACCTGTATTGAGTTAACGTGTTCTCTGCTCTTGATTTCAGACGGAAACTTGGTAATCTATCCCTTTATTGTTGTAACCACGTGCACTGATCTTTAATCCGTGCACTATCAGACCACCGTCCCGTAATGAAAATATCTTGAAAATGTAATCAACGGAATACGACAATTAAGGTATCCCACTCCTCAATGTTGTTGTATCAAGATTTTCTTGAGAAGTATATCATTGAAATCTGTAGACAAAACAAACTTAAAAAATACAAAGATAATGGGGGATCAGTATCCATCCCTCTAAGTTATGGCCCATTTAATTTGACCTTTTTGCACCTAAAATGCAATTTCATCCTGATTAGGATATGTTGTCAGTATTTTTGATTAAGCAAACTTATTTCTTCAAATATTGTTTTTAATTATGCACAATGGTCACACTGAATAGAGGGATTACGAAAAAAAATTGTACAAAGCTGCATTAATTTTTTTGTGACCTTTTTGCACTTAAAATAGACAATTTCTTTAATAGTTACAATTTGATTTGAAATAAAAACTTTTTGAATATCAAGAATTTTATAAGATTAATCCAGTTTGCCTAAATATGTATTCAGTATCATTTTGACATAATATAACATGGGGGTCAGTGATGTCAAATTTTAGATATAGGCCTTCAAAGGTAAAATTCTCGAAAAATTTGGCTTAAAATAATTCAGACATGTTCTATATATATGCATGATTTTATGCTAAACGGCTATCACATTCTCAAGATTTGATTTTGTACATGTCACACAGAACCTATAAAATATGTTACAAACCTATCAAATGTTAAAAATGTGAATAATGAATAAAGTATAATAAAAAGAAAAGTATATTGAAAATTCATAAAATTGCTTGTTTCTGTCATTTTCGTCTAAAAAACCTTCCGCACGAAAAAATAGTTCCCCCCAAAACTTGTTTGTTTCTTGAATTCAAATGGATTTTCTTTATGAATGTTGTGTAAATATGAAATAATAATCTATCTGTGATGATTAAATAAATAAAATCATATTCATTTTAAATATAATGATCATCTGCGCAATGAAATCAAAACATGAGGAGTGAGATACCTTAATTTTTTTGAAGCAAACACGAATTTCGACTCATGGTGCATCATGATCATTGATCAACTGCACTGCACCCTGAATTCATAGATGTATCAGGATCTTATATCATCTGCAATACATCCAACATCATGATATAAATTATATACATGCATAGTGTACCAGGACCGAGCACCAATACACCACACACAATTTCTAGATTGACATTCTGAACTCATCAAGAGTTTATCAACGAACCTCAAGCGTTTCATTTAAGATCTTGCATCCAGCTTTATTGCGAGTAGTCCAGAGGTAAAATCTGTTGTACCAAACAAACATGTTTTGTTATTACCCTGGATCAGTATGTCAGTACATTCATGAAATAATAAAACATCGTTAACGTACCGTCTGTAAATCATATCTTTATCGAAAATAAAAGATTTTAACAATCAATCACCAAATGATTGCTTTACATGCCATTAAATGTCTAATTGGGCGAACTACTTAGTAGACAGGGGATACTAGCCAATTATTTTCATTTTCCCAGTTTTGTGTTAAAGAGGCAATACTTCCGAGCCAGGCCTCAGGATCATGAAAACATTATATCAAGACACTTTTAATAGCATTTCAATTTTGTCAGTGTTTTCAATCAAAAGACATCAAGACAGTGTACAATTTTTGACTAAAGTCTAAGTTTTCTACATGATCCTGGAGCCAGTTTTCCAAAATTTAGAGTTATACCGTCCCAACTACTTACAAATATTATAATTTGAAAATCTGTCAACAGTAAAATTTCATATCAAGTTGTCACTTGTTAAAAAATTCAAAAAAAAAAAATTACGGTAACACCCCAATCATCATGATCAATGATATTACTCAGAAAATCGGCTTTCTCAATTTCTAGTCTGGGTATCCACTGAATGTCAATTGAAATTTTTAGTTCTACACACATCTTGAAAATATTATAAGCAAGAGATTGTAAGTGATGTTTCATACTACCCGACTGTACAATTTTTACACAACTCTGGTTATCACTGAACCATTTTACATCTTTGTTTACTAAAATATCTTTAAATGAAGCTAACGCTAGTTCAATGGCCTTCAGGCCTCTCCAAGTCGAGCTCATAACCTTTTCAGACTCCTTTAACGTCAAATGAAAACATTTTGAATCAACTTCGACAGTGTGAACTCCTGAAGCTAAACTACTCGCATCTGAGTAACCAATAACACTTTTCTTAGTCGGTGTTTTTAAATACCGTGGTGTTTTTTATTTTTCAGAATAAAGGCATTGTACCCAGAAATTACACTCGTTGAAAACCTCACTTTTGTGAGTGAATACAATAATATCGTCCCATGACTTTCCAGATTCTATCTCAATAGAAGAGATTTTATCATTATGCTACATGTACATATGTACATATGTTACCCATAACCGGCGACATTGACATAATTTTTCCGACCACGCTTGCTAACTCTCTGACCGTCACTCTAGGAAGACTCTTAACTAATTTCTGCAATAACAAACTGTGTCGTCAAGACGTATTGTGGGCACTGTAATAGATGAAGGCTTTGAATCCCACAAAATTCCTAACCATTCTAAATTCTGTGTTGGATAAAATATAGATTTTTAAAAAAAAAAATTGATGAGTAGTCCAAATTCTGATAAGCTGTTTTGTTTTAATTCAGAAATTGACATTCATGTATGGATGGAGCAAATAAAAGACCAATGTCGAGGTAAAGTACTATCTTTATACCCCTCTTCCTCCAAAATTTAACAATAGGTCTGAGACAGTTCGTAAAAATGAATAGAGCAGATGACAAACCGAATTGCAGGGTAGTATAACAGTAATACGTATCATTCCATGTAAACCAAAGGTTCTTCTGAAAACATTCCAAAGTATCTATATGATGATAGCCAGATTTGAGATCGAATTTTAGGCAATAACAATCTTTTCAATATAATCTATAGCTTTTTTTTCAATCTTCAAACTTTATTTTTACATATTTTAAATAATAATCAAATTTAGTATCAACCTCTTTTTCGACATGTTCTCTGCTACGCTGAGAGGATTAAACAATTTATAGTCTATGTGTAGCTTCTACAACACAGCCTGTCTTAAAACATTGAGGTTTTTCTGATGTGACAAATTCAGTGTTGTTTGTTGCAGATTTATTGTCTCGAACAAGCATAGAAGGTGAAATAGAGACAAAAGGAATTCAATTACCAGAATAAATTACTTTTTTATATTGAAAAGCCCCAATCTCTTCCCATTATTTGCAATGCCTTTTTAAACTATGTTTAATGCTACATTCCTTTTTACTTTTTTCCCTTCCCACAATTTGAACAACCTGTATTCTTATCATTGACTTTGAGTGGCCTTTCCCTTTAGACAGTTGGACTTTCAGTGCCCTGTTGGAAAACAGTTAAAACAGACGTCATACGGCATAGACTGCCTCCTTAACTGCTTGTTTCTGCCCTGGCCTTAGAGATATTTCTGTTGTTGCTGCTGTTGAAACGCAGGAAAGGACTAAATCAAAAAGAATTATAGACACCAGGAGAAGCCAGTTGAACTGGGGACCCCGCAGCCGCTGCTGGAGGTGTTTTGTGTGTCCCGTATGGCTGAAATCTCTTATTTTGTTTCTGGTATCTATGTGCCCTGTTTTCAGTGCTGCGAATCCTCTTTTCATCATCGAAACTGCCTGCTATTGTATTGCACTGATATTCGTTGACTGACTGTTTTCCATTCAACGGGTGGCGATTTGGCTATGCGTTTATGTTTTTGACGAGTTTTCAATTTTTAAGTTAATTCGGAAATATTGCTTTCTCTAAACCTTCTAACAAGTCGGCGTTAAACTCCAACTGAACTTGGCTACCTTCAGACTTAAAGTTATGTATAGATTTTTTTGAGTTTCTTCGACGATTTTGACTGCTCCGCTTTCAACTGCCCCGAGACCATTCTGAATTGAGACTGTATTAATCCCGTGAAGAGTTTTACAATGTCCGAAATTTCCAATAAAGAATTCTTCCTGTGCTGTCTTTTGGTACTTTATCTACGTCTATATTCATTTTATCACCCGAATCGTTCATATTCCGTGGAAAAACAGAGAGAATGAATATGTGTCACCTGACAAGGTGACCAACAACTAACCAATAAATAGCAGGTGTAAATAAACACCAACACGTGTTATTGTAAACAAACCGAATTGTTTTGGACATTGGTTTACCGTCACGTGATTGCGATTTCTGTCTTAAAATAGTTACAATGGGATTGACGAACTGAAAAAAGAATCATATTCATCGTGGCCAAAATTGCAATAACTTCGTAAACTGCATAGCTACCATAAAAATCTCTTTATTTCATATATAGTGAAGGAAAGATAAAAAAAATACTTTCAGGCTGATTATCAGTAAACCTTAAAGAAAAAATTACCCTTTAAATTCTGATGAAGTTACAAAGCATTTTTTTTCTATTTTGCTATCATACAAATAGCAGTTGAAAACATTACATTTATTAACAAGCATTCTGAGAGTATTGCATAAGCAATACACGTCCCCAACCGGTTTGTGGAAATTGTGAAAACAATGCACTGTTATGCAGAATATCGAACCCGACCATTAAAAATTTGAAATATTAAAAATTAATTTTCTCGAAAATATGTCAACCAGACGCTACAAAAGTGTAAACGTGATCTGTAGTTTGATATTTTGAAGCTGTTTAGCAAATTTCATATTATTCCTCAAACGCATAAAGAAAAAAAGTGTGGAAAACTGAAGTGGGACAGACAGACGGACGGACGGACAGACGGACGGGCGGACAGACGGACTGACGGACGCAGAGGAAAGCTATAGTCCCCTCCGGTGAAAACCGGTAGGGGACTAATAAGGTCTCTATCTTATCTTTGTAATCAATTGCCATCATTTCAAATACATGAAGTTATAAACTAAAAAAGCGCCATTCACAAGGCTTAGGCTTCCGAAAAACAAACATAGTATATAATCTGGAGTCGCCTATACCTCTGTTCATTATTCAATTCTATACAATGGGTCCTTTTGTCACTGCTTGACGTATGCAAAATTATCAGTGTAACATATCTGTTGATGAAATTCTAACTTCTTGATTTTATTTTTTCATTGCACTGATTTTAAAAAAGATATATGAAATGATTCTTTTATATCTAATATGTTTTGCACAGTATTAAAAGTACATTCATTAGTATTTGTTACGTGTCGTTTTGAATCGTAACATTATATAAAACTCTCTTTCATTTCGAAAAAAAACCCCAATGTTTTAGACACTGCGACATCGATTCTATCGTTTATTGGTAGAAAGTAAAACAAAATCACAACATAAATTTCAAACAAGGCAAACCAGAAAATATTTACTGCATATGGATCTCAGTACAACAGAAGACCTAATAAAGACTACATATAAGTATATATATAAGTATATAATAAAAAACCGTACATAATCGAACACAAAACGGCGTTGTTCGTTATCAACAGTGCAGCGGAAACAAACGGCCAACGTTTATAATAGAACTCTGTGATCAAGATAATGGAGGTCACTCATCGAGGACGAGTCATTCTTGGCCCTCGACCGACCCTCAATTTGAAATCAGTCGACGTTTTCTCTTTATTTATTATTACGCATTAACATGCATCTTAAATTTATATATGAGAAAAACAACTACCGCACTCTGTGAAAAGCAGCTGTCTTCTGTTCGTTTGAAAAAGAGGCTAATGACTTTAAAACATCTATACGCAATAAAAGTTGAGGAATTTGAGGAAAAGTGACAAGAAGTACCATGGCCAGGAGATGTCTTTGAGGAATCTAGTTACAATATTGTTAAAAAATGGAATCTTGGAATCAATCTAGAGATGACGAACATTTTAATGAAACCAAGTTTGATGGCAACAACGCAACACGAATAACTTGGAATGCTGACAGTGCTGTTTTAACAAAAATTACTTTCTACATCAACCTGTTAGGATTTCTTGGGAATTTTATCACCATTTTGTACATCATGTTCAGCAAGCAACTGCACACGCCAACCTTTTTCGCTATTTGCAGTTTAGCAATTACAGACTTTATAGTTTGTATGATATCGCTAATACACCAGTTTGTTTTTGATGAATCATTCATACTTGTTTTGTATATTATCCTCTTCATTACCATGATCAAGTCTTCGTTTGATGTGGTGTTTCTGTTTTTCCTTCGCTACGCCCTGATTGTTCATCCACTGAAGTGCAGACTGTACCTCACCAACTCGTTGGTATTCAGTGCATCACTAGCCTTTTGGGGATACAGCTTTATTGTTTTTACCCTGTTAATTTTGATTCAGTGCTTACTCTATCTGTCGAATATATTGAACATATTTGAAATTACTATATTTTTTACAACAATAATAATGTTAATCATCACTGTTCTGCCAGTAACCATTATATCTGTTCTCCATTGCCTAAAACAAAGAACACTTCGGTCCTCGACTGTCAACACAGCGATAACGAGAAAAATGTCCTGTGTCATTATCATTATTGTCGCTTTGAATATTATTTTTGGTATATTACTTTTCTTAGAGGATGCTGTCGACATAATTGGACTGATGCATTCATGTAATCCATTTATACTATTTCTATTTCATGTTTCTTATAAGAAATGTGTTTCTAATGTACCGTCATGTTGTGATAACGGGTAAATTTAAATGTATGATTTCCATTCTTTTTCCATAAATTATACAGTTGTCTGTTTTCTTGGTTATTTTTTGGTCGAGATTAAAAAACTATATAAATTTTACAGATGTTCAATCAATTTTACTAGGAGGCTATGGTCAAAATAAAGAAAACAGGTGGCATATTAAAGGAACAGAACGGAAATTATGACTTTCCCACCTTTTCTGTTGAATGTTTAAATTGACCAGAAAAAATCCATACACTAACAATAATCAACAAATAAATTGTATTTTACATAAATAAAACAAAAAATCTAAGAAATCAAACTTAAATATTGTTAAATGCAAGTATTGCTTACACTGCATATATTTATCCTGATGTAGAAGTATTAATGTTGACATAGACAATTCATTGTAATTAACAGTACATTCCCATGCAAAAATGCCTGCCTTTTTGACACATGGACAGTTCCGCCTGAAGACATTATTGCCAAAGATCATTTTGGCCAAAATGTTTCATATTGAAAATGCACCATTTGGTTTTCTTTGTTTCATTTACAATATATATTTTCATGTGTGCAAATGTCTTTCAGGCAATTCGACAAAACATTTCTAATGCAAAAAGACCGTAACAATTTCGTTCCTGAAATTTTAACTTAAAGTGGTGTACGACCATTTTGTACACATGTGAACCAAAATGTAAACATTTCATTAACTGAATTGTTTATGCCATAAACTGACTGGAACTCCTGTCAGAAGATACAAAAACAATAAATATGAGATTTTACGTGTTGTTCTGTATGCAATTTTTTTTTTACAAAAATACAGAACAGTGACTTTGCTAATCATTTATTACAAATCACTTTACAAATAAAAGTTTCAGTTTTGTACAAAATCTTAAAATGAATCAACACAAACATAGAAAATACATAGGCAATGACTTTGTTAACCAAAAAACGGTGAAGAAGACATTGCTGATGTACTAATACATCAACAATGAATTAAATTTAAAGTATGAAAAAACTTACTAATAACTT
Organism: Magallana hongkongensis; assembly: GCA_015776775.1. Classification (NCBI taxonomy): domain Eukaryota; kingdom Metazoa; phylum Mollusca; class Bivalvia; order Ostreida; family Ostreidae; genus Magallana; species Magallana hongkongensis. The sequence goes on from CM027470.1 coordinate 35,130,699, forward strand.
AAATCACGATGCTTCTAACAACTTGTGCAGAATATTTGTACATTTGAATTCACCCTTATATCATCTTTTTCAGTGATTCACTATCAACTCATAAGTTTCTTAAATTCAAGTAAATACGTGTTTGATGATTTCCTTACCATCTGTTTCCTATAAGATTTACGTATTTCCCCCCTTATTGAAATAATTATTGTGTCAATTTTTATTGAATTAGAAAAATCACTGGGTTTTGTTTTTAGATAAATAAAATCATTGTTATCTATATCATATAAATTATTATGTCATGCTTTAATTGTAATTGATGATCTGAAAAACTTAGAGCTGTGGCCTTAAATAGGTTTTAAAATTTTGTTGTCAAATCAGTCCACAGGGTGTATTCCTGCACACATTTAGAAATAAGGTACAGAACAACAGGTGTGAATTGTGTTTTGATAACAATCATAATCTGTACTTTACCTGAGATTCACCTGAATTTTGGCATTGTATTTATAGAAAAAAATATAATGGATATAAATGTAAAGGAGAAATTTTTCAGATTTAGTTTCGATTGCAGGAAATACTTTTAGACATAATATGTGTAGGTTAGGGGATATTACTTTCAAATGTTTATTTAATATCAAGGTGGTACGTCCTTTGTTTTGCAATAAACAATCTATCATAGTAGTTAGCAAATTCCAAAAACAGTGAAAGTATTTTAATAATGACGCACTTCTATTCACGTTAATATCAATACACCAGCTTAAATTTTTATGTATTGTAGCTAAATCATGGTTTTAATAGATTTTGATGACCAATGAATTTGGAATCTAACTAATTACATCTGCAAAGTAATCGGAATTTAGTTATTTAGATTTAAAAATCTTTTTAATGGTTATGATAATTTAGTTGTAATTTAATGAATTACTTTTCAGTGTAATTAACCCCATTCCTGGTTGCTACAAATACAAGCAATATTAAGAGATCTAATTTTTTTTTTGCATACATTAATCACTGATTTGTTAAAGCAGATATTTCCTTTCTGTTAGTTACTAATTTATTCGTATCAAATATGGTTTTTTCACATATGCAAACTGCATGTACCATAAAACAAAACCTGTTTTCAATGCGAAATAATTCTGACCTCAGTATATTGCTTGATACTTCACAACTATCATTCAAATTTAATAAATCTATTAATTCAGCATTTAATGAAAAATGAACAAGAGCATTTAGAGATATACTTATGAATTAAATATTTTAATTTTGTAAACGACTTTCAGAAGTACACTTAAATACATGTAAGAGGAATAACTCTAGTTACTCGACTTCATACGGGAATCAAATACACCAGATGATATCCCGTGCAAGCGCTGAAATTAACTCTTTACTTTAAAATTATATAACGCTTAAAGTGGTATGAGACACTTCAATGTTGTGACGTGTTGTTTATCGAAATAAACAATAAAATAAAGTGAGTAGTTTCTTTCACAATATAATCACCAAATAGCGTAGTGCAGTTTGTTAGAGGGGTTACTTCGCATCTGTAAGTCATGAGTACATAATTTCCGTTCATGTCTAATTCAAACTATTTTAAAATTATGTCTCATGAAAATTATAAGAAAAGAAAAATTAAATTACGAGCAAACAGTCATGAAATAGTTTCACTGACCATCTGTCGCAACTTCGTCCGACTTCTCAAAAAATTAATTTCTTAACAAAGTCTTCCAGTGACAAGTTAAAGATCTCCGTTTGAAATTATTTTATTATTACACTTTCTGAACAATTTCTCACCTAGAGTTCAGCCCTTAGGACTAAATTTAACGGACTCCAACTTAACTTGAATATATAACTGTCTCGAGAGACAAAAATATATATATTTTTAAGTGTTGTTAAATCTAAATTATTTTTATCTTATACAACTACTGATTTTGTAACCGGCTACCATCGTTCCGACCGAGTAATCGGTTATCTTGTTACCGATTGCCATCCCTAATATATGCATGAACGTGGCCGTATTTCTCTTTGTTGCCGCTGGCTGGAGAAAAAATTGCAAACATTTTTTAAAATTTTAATTCAAACAATTGAGTGGGTTTTTTATTCTAAATGTCAATATTCTAAATGTTGTGCTTTAGGTCAAATTTCACAATAGTATTTATCACTTTCCAAATAAAATTTCAGATAAAAGAAATTTTGAAAAAAAAAAATTGGGGAGCTTCACCCTACCCTACTCCCCAAATTAACCTATCCGCGTATGTAAGAGGGTGGAATTGAAATATTTTTTTTACCATGATATTTATTGAATGTTTAAATAAAAAGAAAATTGTCTTTAGTTTTGGGGGATATAACCGGGTGGCTTTGGTGTGTCAGCATGTGACTCATACCTCTAGGCTAAGTCGGATTTATTTTGTTAGTAACATTTTATCTTTATCATAACAAGTACATTTAGGGTTTTGGTTAATTATTTTGTAATGTCATAGAAAAAATAGCATTCAGTGTAAATCTTGCCAAGCCCACTTTCATTGTCTAAATGTGATAGTATCAAACATATTTCTATATGTATTTATTCGTTTTATCTATTTTATTATCCGTTTTTGTTAAATACAGTCTTAAATTTTAAATAACCGCCAGTTACACTGCGCAACTGGATTGAGTTGGCTGAGTAAAGTCTTTCGTTTTTCATTGGTTCTCTAATTTCATTGGTCTTTCTTATTTTCATTATCCAATAAATTTAATTCTCTATTTGATATAAGTAACCGTTCAAACTAAGTAAAATTAGGCAGTATTTCATTTTCAACATCGTCAGTCAATCCAGCGTATATCTGCTGCATCTTGTGGTATGTTAATATTATATTTACTTATATATTTCTTTACTACCATGTTAGTGATTTAGGCATTTTATTTTAATTGCAAAGTTTATACTTTAGCGTATTTTTGCGGTTAAACTTGTCATAGTAATTTCTAAAACTTGTTTGTAAGTTCACATGTTAAATTGTTACAAAACATGTTTTTATATTATAAATGAATTCTGGAGTAACGGTAGCTTATTGTCAAAGATTTCATAAATGTACATGTAAAACTCTATTTTGTGTCTAATGTATTATTTCTTTGTTTATAGGTCAATGCTTTATTTATCTACTTAATAAATCGACTGAAATCACCATCTGCCTCCTTTCTGCTCGGTTACATCATGGCGCTGCGAGAAAACATATCCAAGCATTGACCACCGTAGGAATTTATTTTCCAAATATGCAGCTAAGTTTCTAATTGAAGTGAATTTTATATCGGAAAGAACTTGTTCGACTTGCTATTCTGTTAGTGAGTAGATATCATGCCGAACGATTCCCTGTCTGTGTTAAAGCCCTAATACTTTCCGCTTTGTGAATCATTTTCATGAGTACTGTTGATACCATTGTAAAATTATCACCATGAAGAAAGCTGAATTACAACACCGTGTCCATGAATTGGAAATGGAATTACTAGAAGCAAAATATAGATCGCAATCGAAACAAGTCATTGAAAAGCAAACCTTTATCCCAGAAACAAGAAAAATAAAGACATTTTGTGGCCGCCCAAAATCAAAATCTGACATATCTGTTGATGACTGGATTGATGACATAGAAATTGCGTTTTCAGCAAGAAAATATTCAGATACTCAAAAAGTTGACTTGATTTATTCACATTTAGAGGGTCAAGCAAAGGAAGAAGTCAAATTCCGACCAGATATACAACAGGATCCGCACGCCATTTTGGACTGTCTTCGTGTCGCATTCGGCAATCCGGAATCTGTGACGTCACTTCAGCAGAAATTCTTTGAACGAAATCAGCTAGAATCGGAAACTATCCGACACTATTCATACGCATTGCTGGATTTATATCAAAACGTTATCAGAAAAGACAGAAGTGTATTTCCAAATAAACACATTACGCTGTGCGAGAAGTTTGCGAATGGTCTACGGGATTCATTGTTAAGAAAAGAAGCAAAGAAGCTATTGCGTAATGAACCTACAGACTTCCACAAGTTCCGAGACGAAATTATACTATTTAGCGAGGAAGAGGAAATGATAGACAAGGATTCCGCTAACTCAACCCATTCGAACACGATCAGCGATCAGCATAATTTAAACACCCAGCCGAGCGACTCGCCTACAACGGAACAACTTTTGAAAATCATCGAAGCACAGCAAAAGACTCGCCTACAACGGAACAACTTTTGAAAATCATCGAAGCACAGCAAAAGCAGATCGACTCTCTAACCGGTTTGATCAGATCATCGCGGAACCAGTCAGCATACAAAGGAAAACCGGGATTTTTATCGTTCACCACCTGTGTGCTATGAGTGCGGTAAAGTTGGTCATATGCAGAGAAATTGTCGTTCTAAACCAAGTGAAACAACAGCCGGGTCATCGAAAAACAAGTCACATCTATTAAAGGGAGTCCGTTAATAGATGGGGGTTTACAGGACTCTACATTTTCGTGTCGTATCATAGGACAGTGTCCAGTGATTAACATTTCTGTGATGGATTTGAATATCAGATGCCTAGTTGACACTGGTTCCATGGTTTCTACAATTACCGAAACGTTTTATCGAAAGTATATCGAGCCGCTTGGAAAGATGGTGAACCCAACATGTCATTTACAACTAAAAGCTGCTAACGGACTAGTTATTCCTTACATTGGTTACATTGAGCTTGACGTAAATTATAACGGGAATATCATACCTCAACGTGGATTCCTAATAGTGAAAGACTCGAGTGATGACGCCACGCGTAAACGTAAAGAATCGGTTCCCGGAATAATTGGAATGAATATTCTTGGTGCCTGCACGAACATTTTAGGTGATGTTCGTAGGGACGGAAATTTTAGTGAAGTTTTTGTGTCAAGTGATTTAAAACAGAAGTCTGTTTGTGGTTTTGCCAGAGTATTCGGAACTGTACCAGTGTGCATTCCTGCAAATACCGCCATTGTTATTCCATGTACCGGACCGCATGTTAAGGGTGATGTTATTGTTAATCCTTTGACCAATGGTGCCCATTTACATAGGAATTTCCGTACTGTGAATACTTGTGTCAACATTTATAACGGTCGTATGTGGGTTCGTGCAGCTAACATTGGTGATGAAGATATTTATCTTAAACCACGCAGTATGATAGGTACAGTGTCTTTTTGTGATGTTGAAGGTGATAATTCAGATATTGGATTTAATCGCGTGGGGAACACTGAAGAGATCTTCATTCAACCAAGTCATGCAATCAACGAAATTACTCTCCCTGAGACACCGTTTGATTTACCTGAAGATATATTCCAACTTGACTGTAGTGAAGAAGAGAAGTCCTTGATCACATCTTTATTCCGAAAGCACAGAGAAGTCTTCTCGAAGGATGATGACGATATTGGATGTACAAGTACAGTTACACATCAGATTCGACTCACAGACAACAAGCCTATCGCTCAACAGTACCGACGAATTCCTCCGTCCCAGTTTGAAGAAGTCAAACAGCATATACGCAAGTTACTGAAGAATGATGTCATTCGCGAAAGTACCAGTCCGTTTGCTTCACCGATAGTACTAGTTCGCAAGAAGGATAACTCTTTACGTCTTTGTGTGGATTACCGCAAACTGAATGAGAAGACTATCAAAGATAAGTTTCCGTTACCAAGAGTAGAAGAAACGTTTGATGTTTTACACGGATCGTCTATGTTCTCAACTATGGACCTTACCTCGGGCTATAACCAAATAGCAGTTGCCGACGATGACAAAGAGAAAACTGCGTTTACCACCCCATTCGGACTTTATGAGTTTAACAGAATGCCGTTCGGACTTACCAACGCACCTGCAACATTCCAGCGACTAATGCAGCATTGTTTCGGAGAGGAAGTGTTCAATACCTTATTAGTGTTCTTGGATGATATCATAGTGTATTCCAAAACATTGCGTGAACAAATAGACCGTCTTGACAAAGTGTTTCATATTCTTCGCAAGCATGGATTAAAATTGAAAATGCGCAAGTGCAAATTTTTTCAGTCATCTGTGAAATACCTAGGTCATATAGTGAGTAAAGCTGGAATATCCACCGACAATGATAAGATCAAGTGTATCGAAAATTGGAAAGTACCCGAAACAGTCAAAGAACTTAAATCATTCCTCGGATTTGCGGGATATTACCGGCGATTTATCCGAAGCTTTTCACAGATTGCACAACCTTTATTGGAACTTTCCAAGAACAACGGGAAACATCCGAAAACAAAGTTTGGTGATAAATGGAACAGTGAATGCCAGATATCGTGGGAGAAGTTAAAGACTGTATTATCAACTGCACCACTACTGGGATACGCCGATTTTACTATTCCGTTTATTGTGGAAACTGACGCCAGTGCGCATGGACTCGGTGCTGTGTTATCTCAGAATCAAAATGGACGTATTGTTGTGATTGCGTACGCCAGTAGAACTCTTAGACCAAATGAAAGATCCGCAAAGAACATGAGCAGTCTCAAATTGGAATTACTAGCCCTCAAGTGGAGTGTTACAGAAAAATTCAGGGATTATTTACTGGGAAATAAGTTTGTAGTGCTGACGGATAACAATCCTCTGAAATACCTATCTACAGCAAAACTTGGAGCATACGAACAAAAATGGGCAGCACAACTCGCTGATTTCGATTTCGAAATAAAGTACAGACCAGGCAAAGAGAACGCCAACGCTGATGCATTATCAAGGTTAAATGTGGATACTAGGGACATCATTAGTGAATGTATTCATGGATCCATGATTCCACCAGAAATTAAAGTTGCACAGTCTTCGACGATATTCATTGAAGCTACGGACGTGTCAAGTGCAGAGACTTTCCCTACTTATTCCAATTGTGATTTGAAAGACATGCAGTTGAATGACAGAGTGATAAGTAGATGTGTTGAATTTGTGAAATCAAAGACGGTCCCAAAACAAAGTTTTCCAAAGAAACAGGGTAAGAGAACTCAAGTGTTATTACGGCAGTTAAAACACATGGACTCCATCGATGGTGTTATTCACAGAAAGATCAGCGATCCGAAATTAGGTGACCTTGCTCAGTTATTACTTCCGGAGTGTCTAAAGGACATCGTTCTCGAAAGTCTACATGACCAAAATGGACATCAGGGGATAGAGAGAACATTTAATTTGATTAGACAACGATGTTATTGGCCAAAAATGTTTATGGACATTAAGAACTACTGTAAGAAGTGTGAACGATGCGCTGTGTCAAAAATTCCCCCACCCGAAGTACATACGAGTATGGGACATCTTACAGCATCGGAACCTTTAGAGTGCATTGCTATAGACTTTTCCGTACTAGAAAAGGCACAAGGGTACGAAAATGTGTTGGTTATAACCGATGTATTTTCTAAGTGGACAATAGCTGCACCTACACGTGACCAGACAGCCCAAACTGTTGCTCGAATATTAGTGAATGAATTATTCTTTAAATTTGGAGTGTGCAAAAGAATTCATTCCGATCAAGGAAGGTGTTTCGAGGCAGAAATTATTCAGCAACTGTGTACCATATACCGCATCAAGAAATCAAGAACAACTGCATACCACCCTCAAGGCAACGGTCAATGTGAAAGGTTCAACAGAACACTCCATGATCTACTTCGATCTCAACCCCCAGCGAGAAAACGGAAATGGCCAGAATACATCAGGGAACTTGTTTTTTCATATAATGTGACGCCGCATGCATCCACCGGATATTCGCCATATTTCCTTATGTACGGACGCGACCCATACCTACCTGTAGATTTCCTACTCGGGAGAGGCAACGCTACTTCAACAACCGATGTAAACATGGACCGATGGATCGAACTACACTCTGAGAAGTTGCAGTTTGCGTATGGTCGGGCCAAAGCAGAAATCCAAAGCAATGAAGATAACCGGAAGAGAAGACACGAAGCGGGAAAAGTTGACAGTGAATTACAGATTGGTGATCGGGTGTATCTACGCAACAGAGGAATCAAAGGACGCGACAAGATTCAGGATAAGTGGCGAACGGAAGTGTACGTCATTGTCGGGAAACCATATCCGTCAGTGTATAGTGTAAAGTTAGAAACCAGTGATTCCGTAATTAAAAATGTGAACAGACTGGAGTTGAAGCCCGTGTTCTAGCGTGTGATCATATTTTTCATGCATTTGCTTAAATGAACTTTTGTGTTTATTAATTTTTGTGGTGTATTTATTTTGAGGTTTCTATATATATTTATTATTTATTAAATTGATATATTTATAATCTGAGGACAGATTAACAATTTTCCGGGGGAGTATGTGATAGTATCAAACATATTTCTATATGTATTTATTCGTTTTATCTATTTTATTATCCGTTTTTGTTAAATACAGTCTTAAATTTTAAATAACCGCCAGTTACACTGCGCAACTGGATTGAGTTGGCTGAGTAGAGTTTTTCGTTTTTCATTGGTTCTCTAATTTCATTGGTCTTTCTTATTTTCATTATCCAATAAATTTAATTCTCTATTTGATATAAGTAACCGTTCAAACTAAGTAAAATTAGGCAGTATTTCATTTTCAACATCGTCAGTCAATCCAGCGTATATCTGCTGCATCTTGTGGTATGTTAATATTATATTTACTTATATATTTCTTTACTACCATGTTAGTGATTTAGGCATTTTATTTTAATTGCAAAGTTTATACTTTAGCGTATTTTTGCGGTTAAACTTGTCATAGTAATTTCGTAATTTCTAAAACTTGTTTGTAAGTTCACATGTTAAATTGTTACAAAACATGTTTTTATATTATAAATGAATTCTGGAGTAACGGTAGCTTATTGTCAAAGATTTCATAAATGTACATGTAAAACTCTATTTTGTGTCTTATGTATTATTTCTTTGTTTATAGGTCAATGCTTTATTTATCTACTTAATAAATCGACTGAAATCACCATCTGCCTCCTTTCTGCTCGGTTACATAAAGAAATGTAAAGAGGGAGGATGTCTTAACTTAAATGGATAGAAAATTTAACAATCAAAGTGTTTCCTTCCTCGGATATGTGTATTTTTTTTATTTCTTTGCTTACTGCAATAACTATAGTAGTATGTGCAAACAAGTTTGTTATCTATTAATATTGAAATATGTTATTTTATAAAGTTTTTAATGAGAAAAAGATAAACAGATAAACCTTTATTTACATGCATTAGACAAAGGAAAGGGGTAATACTAAATATAAATGTGTAATAAAGAGTATTATGAGTACATGTATAATTATGATATTTATATTGTATATTACAGGTGTGATAATCAGTTTTTATTTGAACTTTAAGGAACTGTCAACGTTCATCTATATATGCTGATAGTGAGAAAAAAAATCTTCAACACAATTCAGAGTGTAACATACATCATTTATTAATATAGACTAAAAATGTTTACAAATGACTGTATAAGATTGACTTCTACTTTCCGTTATGACGTTAATTAGTCTAACCGCATTAATTACTGGGCACCCAGTTCTGGAAAGTTCTTTCCATCAAAATTAAAATTGCTTCAAATTAATTTGTTTTAATTATCAAGTATTTTTTTTTAATTAACCATAGATTGCAGATCAAAAAAATTTGCCTGCGAAGTATGAACTCGTCCTGTCATCCGGAGTCCGTGGTAACCCTGTTCTGGAAAGTTCTATCTATTTCCTGTTTCTTTTATTTTTGGGATTAATTTTCCATATTGACATCTTTTTTATCGAAACCTTAAACATTTTAGGAACACGTTTATATTGGATACTTATATCGGATAAAACAAGGCAATGATCTTGCAATTGTGTTATGCCTGTTTATTTTATAAAAAATTAAATTACCCTCGCAGTGTTGGGTTAACAAAACACATCACATAAATTCAGAGTGGCACATCATACTTTCCTCTTGAAACTACGGTGTTTCCGTTATCGAAGAAAACGCAATTGATAATAGTTTACTACAGTTTCCTTTCACGATAACGCACTCCTAATTCAATTCTACGTGTAATACCACCTTAAGAGAGGGCGATGGAATTTAAACAAGCACAATTCTTAAAGTAATTTTATTCTCATTTATCTATATCCACAAATTTTCTCCGGTGTACGAAAGGTCACTTTGGCTCTTCGAAGCTTAATTTTGCTGTAGAATGTGATATAAGAAAAAAACTCCTCGATTGTGTAACTGTCATTTATTACAATATATAAATGAATAGAAAATGCTACATTTGTATAAAACATAAAATGAAACAATTTTAAATTCGCGGTATTTAATTACAAATTTTAGTTAAACTAAAGCTTGGTTAGAAAGTGGCAAGAAAACTCCGTCACTTCTACGCAAAGAAAAAGGCTGGATTGAAAATATTCGTCTTCGACAAATGGTCAATTTTATTGGTCAGTTTCAGCACGCTGGTCAGTGTAAGAAGAACCCTAAGAGATAAACAAAATGCTGTTTACACAAAAAGACAAAAAAGTGTATATAAAACAATTTATTGTAGCAATAATTTTTATTTATGCTAAAACAACAAGTTTTCAGATTTCGTGCCTACTAGATGTTCATTGATCTGTCGCGTCAGTTATTAAAGAAAACAATAAAACTGTATATTGCAATTTTAAAGTTCCAAAAACTAAAATTAAACTAAAATTGATGATGTTGACAAAAACAACATTTGTTGCTTCAAAATCCTTGTTTCTCAAAATCTACGTGCACAAGTAATGTCTCACAAAGATTTAACTTTGAGCAGCATTAAAGACAGAAAAATTTGATATCTTAAATAAACATTCATGAAATTTTTGACTTTCAATCGCCAACTGTGTAAACAATATTCAGGCTTTCCATTTAGTATTGCAAAAAGATACTTGTCGTGTCAAGACTCGATCAAGGAAATCTACCACTGTGACTGTTTATGGGATCAAGAGTTAGATATCTTTATCTATAACTTTGTAGTTGGGTAATTTTCTTTATAGGAACATATCTCCGTGAATTAGCTCTTACGCGTATACAAGAATATAATGTTTAGATTTTTTTTCTATAGTGTATTATTAAAAATTTCCCTTTGCCTTATTTCTTTGATTTTACATTTTAAAAACTTTAATTAAATGAAAAAAAAACCACCGCAGTTAAAAGCATTGGTTGTTTAAATTCATTATCATTATCTGAATACACACTCTTTTCTGTTTAAAATACCATATCATATAGTGTAATATCCTTATTTGTGTTGACTGCTAAACAAAAAAAAAACAAAACAAAAAAAAAACAATAAAAAATCAGAAATAATTTTTAAACAAGTAAAACAAAAAAAAAATTGCTCTTAATAAATTTCCATATAACAGAAAAAGATTTTTACATTATATGACAGCTTATATAGCAGACCACGAAAAATCTACTGTTGGTTCCCACCAAAATGGCAAAAATATGAAACAAACATATTTATAACAGATAATTGTGCATGCACAAATAAAAAAGATCATGTGAACCTTCGTCTTAAAGCATCCCACATTTAACAGTTGAGGTTTTCTTCTAGTGCTTCTACTTTAAAGTATAAGCTTTACAGATCGAATGTTTTAAATACATTCAAAACACTCTAGCTTTACTGTGTCCTGTTACGTTCATAAACACTAAACAAACAGAGCGAATCGAGGTTATGCACAGCAAACACAGACACCAACAAATCAGCTCTATGTGTTTACTTGAAGTAGAGGATACGTAAAACTGTAACATTAGATAAGGTGTGAGGAGTGTAATGAAACTTCGTGGAATCAACTGGTGAAGTGTCGTTAACGATAGTTCAAAATATTGTTAAATGGGGTCACTAAATGGATCAAAAGGTGTTGGATATTGGAATGAAAGCCAACTTGATGATTACATGAACCACAACTCAACAGTAATGACTGTGTTTGATAATGGTGTTTTCCCCAAAATTGTTTTCTTCATCATTCTCATAGGATTGTTGGGGAATATTATCACAATTTTGTACGTAACCTTCACCAAGCAACTACACACACCAACCTTTCTCGCAATCTGCAGTTTGGCAATTACGGATTTCCTAATTTGTATGATTTCGCTCATTGTCCTGCTTGCTGGCAAAAATGACTTTTTTCACAGACATTTGTTAGTCGTTTCATATATACTTCATTTTATTGCCATGATTAAGTCTTCGTGTGATGTGGTGTTTTTGTTTTCCCTTCGCTACGTTCTTATCGTTCATCAACTGAAGTGTAAACAGTACCTCACCAATTCGTTAGTCATCAGTGCATCACTAACTTTGTGGGTATACACTTTCATTGTCTTTGTTCTAGTGCAGCTGATAGTATATTTTATTCAGAATACGAATATGAGTGAATATGAAAAATATTCTATTGGTACAGCAGTCTCGATGTTAATTATCACTTTACTTCCAATAACTATTATATTAGTTCTTCATTGTCTAAAAATGAGAAAACTTCGGTCAACAACTGTCAACACAGCAGTGACGAGGAGGATGTCTTTTATAATCATCATCTTTGTTGTTTTGAATGTGGTTTTTGGTATTTTATTTAACTTTGTGACTGAAAACGACATACATGTATTTGGACTGATGCATTCTATTAATCCATTTATCTTTTTTATATTCCATGTGCCATTCCGCAAATGTGTCATAACATTGCTGTTAATACGCAATAGAGGATAACATGATTCAAAAAATAAATTGTTGAATCCGTATGTACAATGAAAGCTATTAGCTTTTATTTATGCAAAATAATTGAATTTTGTGGTTACACTTAAATTAGTAACTAACATTCTAGTAACTTTGTTGACCGCATTCCGATTCAATTTAGTGCTATAAAATGTTGCGGTTTTTTTTAAGATTGAAAGCAACTTGTTACTTTTTTGAAATTTAATTTCCTAGAAACATATATATATAAAAGATAAGTCGAATCACACAAAATGTGTATGTTTTATGAAAAAGCATACACTGCCTTGTGTAACGTATACTTCACAAAGCGTATGGTTGATTTCAAATAACTTATGTTACAGTGAATTACAGCGGGGAGAGAAATATGCAGAAAATAAACTCTGATCTTGAAAATTAAAAAATTCCACCGATGTCTTTTTGCTCTGAGAAGAATATTATTATGCTCCTTACTCAGTTAATGAAATTTACATTTCGCGAACAGAGAGAATTAATACATGTAGATGTGTATGTACTACATGCAGCGCGTTATAATTTTGATAGGCACAATTGCATCCACTTTAGAAGATCTCTATAAAAATTGGAAACACCCAGTAAAACGACCTGACTGAGTATAAACCAGCCCTTTCTTGCACGAGCTGACCTACGACATCAAAGAAGTTGTAACAACCATATTTCATATAAATGAAACTGTTAGCGACTTTTCTTTCTCTGTAACGTGGTGATTGACAAAAACTATAATATGATACATGTACGTACTTAATTTGTCTTCTTAGTATTACCGGTATTGATTAAATGATTAAGAGATGGGTATACAATTTAAAAATAAAAAGTAAAATGTTTTAAGGTGTTTCATACGAGTTACGAAGAAAGTACCGGTTATTGATTCTGCAATATATTAGCGACCTTCATTCCCGCGTGCATCACCATAAATGTTTTTTATGAATTTTGTTAAGGATTTCGTTTAAAGATTTATATGAATATTATAATGATATCTCCTTTGAAATGGCCCAGAATAATTGTTATCTATGCGGACACTTGACCGTGGCTTGAGACGATGAGAGAAAACATGCGCCATTATTTTAAAGTATGATAATTCCTTACCTTACGTTTGCCCACAGGATCATAAAGCAGTCTTAAACTCAAGTCAATCTTGTACACTGTTTTATTGTCTTGTGCTTGGAAGCATAAAAACAATTATTATTTTAAAAACCGTGTCTCTATATAACGTTGTTCGGAGCAAAGATTTTATGATGATTGAAAATGTTGCTTTTAGAGGCATTGTCAATAGGATAATTTCATAAACCACAACAAAACATGAATTACTGTGTTTGATAACGCTATCTTCCTGAAAATTGTTTTTCACATTTTAGGATTTCTAGGAAACTCAATTAAATTTAAATATTTCTAATTTTGTAGATCAACCGTACGACAACCTATTACTTTTTAAAGCTATAGATCTGCAGCAAAACCATCAAATTTATTTTTAATGAGTACTGAAAACAGTCATATGGTTTTTTTTCAATCTTTTATTTTAAATAATTACTTACATACTCAGGCACTAAATGTTATTTTACATTATCAACCGTACAAAAATTCTCATTACAGAAGATAGTGATCAAGATCAAAAGCAACTGCACGGGAACAAGTCATTATTTATTTTAAAATTTTAAAGCTTAAACACACTATAACTCTAACTTCGTAGATAACGACTTACTGCTCCTACATGCACTTTACAGATCTAATCTTTTAGATAATATATTCAAAATATTCACGCTCTGATGTAGAGAAAACCAATATAATGCACATGTGCAGCTAACGTACGCATGATCGCTGGTTTACGTAATATCGTTACATGATTGAATGTTTAAATGGGTCGTGAGTTTACAAACATGGAAATTGAAGTCAATTTGATGGTTGCAATTATCAAAATAAAACTCAAAATGCTTTCTTGTATAGCATTTTTCTCGGAGTATTTTTTTCTTCATCTATCTCCAAAGGTTGCTCGGGAATTTAATCCTCATTTTGTCCGTAATCTGTTCCAAGCAACTACACACACCAACCTTTGTCGCAATCTGCAGTATGACAATTACGGATTCCAACGGTTGTTTGATATCGCTCATTATCTTGTTAGTTGGCAACATGACTTTTATAACAAAAATCTGTTGTTTGTTTCACATAGAATCCCCTTTATTGCGACTGTTAAGTCTTCATGTGATGCAATGTTTCTGTTTTCCATTCTCTACGCTCTGACCGGTCATTGATACGAAGCCGTATTTACAATTCTGATATTAGTTCAATTGAAATTTATCCAATTGTTTAAGCAATATCGATTCTAAATATCGCTGTCTTGACTGTAACCATTATATCAGTTCTTCATTGTCTAAATATGAAAAAGCTTCGGACCACAATTACAAACACAACGATTACAAAAAGGATGTCCTGCATCATCATCACCTTTGCAGCTTTGAATATATGTTTCGGTATTTTATTGAAATTGAAAACTAGCAGACATGATATAATAGGAGTAGTGAATTGTAATAATCCATTTGGTTTTTTTTCCTATTTCATGTACCACACATAGACTGTGACTGTTTGTTGTTTCTATTACTTATTAAAGGATCAAAATAAATTGTCGAAAAATCGTATAATTATGTATGTACAAAGAATAAGTGTTTCATTTAATGCAAAAATATTGTTTTACTCAGCAGTTAATTCTCATATAAAACTGAAATAAAAAACAATATAAAGACTAATTAAAATAAAATCCGTAATAATGTCAGTTTTCATCACACATCTAATGGGCCAGGAATTGATTTAATTCATTGATAATGAATACATGTCAATTTAATTCGTAATAATGTCAGTTTTCATCACACATCTAATGGGCCAGGATATCTGTACTTTGAGTCCTTTTTTAATTGGTCTGTTATGATCTTTTATCTTTGTTCAAGGTTTCTGCACCGCCTTTTCCTATTTGTAACGTAAATTTGCACTTTGTGACTAGAGTGTGCAAAATGGAGAATAAGTAATAAGTAAAAAAAAAAATAACCTTTGAATTATTTTACATTAACATTTTTAAAAAAAATCTTTTAATTGCTATTTGCTATCCATCCCAAAATTGTCTTATTCAAACAGCTACAGTTACTAACATACACGGAAGTTTTTCATATGAGGCATCAAAAAAATCTGCAGCTGTACAAAGGTACTGTAAACGTATTATATTTGGCGTGTACGATGTTTGGCGGAAATTAGTTTTTGAACAAGTTGGCGTGGATTTGAATTAACGTATTCTTGAATTTGACTATTTATATACATATATGCGATGTACTTGATTTAGCGTTTGTCGCATTTCGCCAAAAGCGCCAAGAAGAATACACAGCCAAATGTTAGTACGTTTACAGTAACTTTTCCCCATATTCACTCTGTGCAATCATTAAGTACCATTTTAATATCATAGATGCCATCACTTCATTTTCCCTTTCATATTCTTTGTGATATCATCGTCAACAGCAGGTAAAGAAAGTATTGTGATACTTTTACAAGTAATTCTGGCGACTTTTGATCAGCACATAAATTTATTCTGTTCATTTTCGGTGAATGTGAACCTCTATTTAAAAAAATGGAATCAAGCATCTTTGCATCAATAGGTCTCTAGCTATGAAATATTTATTTCAATTCGGTTTAAATAAAGAGGCTTAGTACAAATACTTTTAATTTGTACAAAGGTGCTTGAGGACAGGACAGACCCCTCACTTTCATTCCCCCACCCCAAGTATCTAGACCCCCAGGACCTTACTCATTTTTTCTTTAAAATATCCTTTTATGACATATTTATAATCTAATGTATATATTCATTGCACAAAATAACGTAAAACAAACATTCTGATAAAAACAATCACATCCTCTCTACATATAATACAACAAGGTTGTTAACTTCGTCTGCCAGCCGACAGGTACTGCCGATGAATATTTGTTGAAATGTGCTATCAAACTACATCTACCAGTAAAAACGGTGACCTCATGTTGTAGCCCGATAATTCTCTTCCCTGAATATTTGAATGTCATTCCCATGTAAATACACTTATTGGGTAAATTGGGTCAGTTTTCACCGACAAGTTGCAAGTTATCTTCAGCCAATGGAAGTGCTGTTTCAAAGCAAGAGAGATAACTCCGCTCATTAACAGAGGAGTTCCGCGTGTATACGAAACAATGAAAAGGTAAGAGATTTACGAATTTGCTTGGAAAAGTAAAAAAAAAAAATATAATTCATTACGAGTATGGATTCTAAACACTCCACAGAACTAAAAGCGTTTTTATCGTCTCGGGTACTGAAAATTCTATATATATACATATATATATATATATATATATTTTAAAAAAGGCACTCATGCTGAGTAAATTACATGTACCATAAAAGGGAAATATATGATAATTGTTATGAGTTATCTTTCTGCGTTAAAACATCATTTCCTTGATAAGAATACATTACCACATCAAAAACGAATTTTTAAGAAGAATTTTCTTATAAATCTCCATATTAATATTACAATACATGAATAATTGGGAATCTTACATACATGAAATTTGTCAATGACAAATACAGCCATAGATTAAACAGATATTTTTATCATAAAAACGTGATCACATAATAAAAGGACTGAATGGTCCTAGCCACTTTGATTATTCTTCATCCTTGAGAAGATGAATTTTGTATTAAGGTATAACAGAAAATTTTAATCTTAAAGCTAAAATATTTGATTTTTTTGTATTTTTTTTCTTACTCAACAACAGCTTTTTCTCAGATATTAATATATTTAATGTAGATCTTATAGACTAATTCAACCTTGATATTATTGTCTGAAATCAATACCTCAATTTAAAAACAGTTAATGTTAAACTTTTATACCTTAAAATAACTGTTAATATTAATGAGTGAAGTTAAGGACTAGCCTCTTCATCTTGAGCTGTACAAATCTAACCCATAGCTATATTTGAAACACTCGGCGTTCATACTGTTATGCTACTAATATATAATCCATCAACAAATAGAACTACTCGATATAATGCATCTGTGCAGCAAAAGTGGGTATCATCAAATCCTTGCTCTCATTCTTCTTTGGATCTCTTTTTCTAATTTTGTATATTCTCTTAGGATTGCTTGAAAATATCACTTTTTCTACATCACCTTTGGCAAGAAACTACAAACACTAATTGCTCTCATGTGGATTACATAGTGTTATTGATACCACTTAATTTCCTGTTTGCTGACATAAATTACGCAGCTCTCAGATTCCTGATTTTTCAAGTAATGACTTCCACGTTGCGGTGATGAAGTCTCCTTGTATTTTGAGATTCCGATTTTGCTCTGATCGTTCATCCGTTAAAGTGTAGACAGTACTTACCAATTCGCTTGTCATCAGTGCATCATTAGTCTTATGATTGTACAGCTTTTTGTATTTGTATTGATGTACTTGATTAAAGACATAGCAGAGGATGCTTACTCCTACTAGGCACCTGATCCTACCTCTATCTGTTTGAAGGTCCGTGTAGCTCTGCTTTGAATTTGTATTTCGTTTTATGAATTTTTGAGATGGTTCACGGTTTGTTATTGTCATTTTTTCATATAACTCTTTGAGAACGTGTGCACTTGAAAGTTGTGTTTAAGTATCAATATATATATGTTAGTCATCACTGTTCTCCAAATTACCATTATTTTAGTTCTTCATTGTGTAAAAATGAAAATCACTTTGATCCATGTCAACCAACACAGCAATTTCAAATTAGATGTCCTGTATCATCATCATTACTGCTTTGATAATATGTTTGGTCCATCATTGAAATTGACAATTGGCTTTCACATTGTTGGACAATTATGTATTCTTGTAATCCATTTATCTTATTCATTTTCCATGTGCCTTACATTGTCATTCCTGTCACTGTGTTAGAATGGATCTTTATAAATGGTCAATTCCTTGTTTACGGTGGCTTTTTTTTTATTATGCAATTTATGAACATTTATGTCATCAAACATATCGATAACATAAATTTGTCATTGGCAATTCATTGCTTAATTAGTTTTAAAAGAAAACTTTGCAAAGCAACTAGTGATAATTTTTGTGAAAACCAAGGTGCCATAATGTTAACATCAAAAAATAAGGAAAAGAATACATTAATCGTTGGAATATTTTGTTTAATAAAAAGATTACAGTAAAGCTCGTTTAGTACGAACAAGGTTATAGCGAATTTTCGGATATAGCGAAGTTTTTTGGAATCCCCGGTAAAATTCTTAGCGGTTCTTTGCCAAATTTTACGGTTATAACGAATTCGGATATAACGAATTAACGGATATAGCGAACTGATTTTGAGTCCCGTAGAGGTGAATAATAACGAAATTTAACACCTTTAAACAAATTTCTTTACAGTTTAAAAGAATTTGCATTACCAATTCATAAAACAGATTGAATGAATTTATTTTCATATGATTTTTTCAATTCACAATCTGATTATTAAAGGTATCAAAGTAATAAGTTTTATTTCAAGCCTCAATAAACAAAAATTAAATTCTGGTTAAAGAAAACATGTATATAGTGAATTCGCTATGGATATTATTACGAATTCGTTATACGGACATAACGAATTACGAATATAACGAAGTAATTCCATTAGTCCCTAGGACTTCGCGATAACCGAGTTTTACTGTATCTGCATTATATTAGCGATGTTCATCACAGTCGTTATCCTGCACTCTTATAAAGGCTCTCGAGACATACACTGTAATATCCGTGTTTTGTGCAACATACATAGCTTCCTGTTTTTACATTGTCACTTTTATTAATATGTAAATACACCGGGTATGCCTTGCGAATTTGAAGTAATAGGGAATAGTAATTGTCAAACTCTAAGAAAAAAATTGCATTGAGATTCTTTAACTGTGACGACATATATATCATACAAATTGTAAACTGTATAACTCATCAGTAGTTCTTTATGGTGCAGAGTAGATTTTATGATACGCATTAGGTTTATCAAGTATGGTATTATTTTGTCTACTAATAACATGTTGATGACCTGTCTTGACAGGATAAAATGCCTACGGTTTATATGTTAAGGTACATCTTAAAAGTATTGTTCTTATAACTTTTATAATGTAACACAAAAATGATCGGCATGTTACCACAACAGAAACGTTTTAAAAAAACTATGATTGCTAAACCGATGTATGACACTATTTTTGTATAAATGAACCAGCCTGTGAGAAAAATCATGTAATATCTTTCGATAGCAGTTATTTCATCGTCTTAAAATTTTGTTAAAGTCAGTTGATATTCTGAACCATGATTACTTCCAGCAAAATGCAATGCTTGAATGTTAGTGTAAGTATAGTATAATGTTATTGAAGAGGTTTGTTTATATTTATTTATGTTCATATTATTTAAATTGCTCATAATCATACTAATTAAAAAAACCAGAAGAACATATACATGTAATTTAAACTTTCTATTCGCATTATGATTTAAGTGAAAAGAAACAAAAATATTTATAACTTAATGGAAACGAACCAGCGACCACAATATCAAAACTATGCTTTACCACTAGACAAAACATATAACACTCTTATCAATTTTTTTTTAATATACAATGTATGTGGCTATATACATGAACGTATTAGAAAGTCTGAAACTGAAATATTTGTCTAATTCTTAGTACAAAAACCACGTTAACCCAAACTCATTTCAAAGTAAGAATATAATAATACCTATAGAACAATCTTAATCGAATTAGTTTGGTTCAAAATAGTTCAAATAGTCAAATGTACTGCATGCTGACTGTTTTCCTATACAGCTGATATATCCTTAACCAAGCCTGAAGATTTTAATGATGCCATACAAGATAATTGGGACTCTTTTAACTATAGTAATTGTGTAATTTGCGTTTCTTTGAATATATTTTAAAAAATGTATAGTATTGAAAATGTTTGCAAAAACGAAGTATATTTTAGGCGAAATTGAATACTATGTGTTGTTGTTTTATCAATCAATAGGGTGATAACGCTAAATTCAAGCTGTTTACTGAATATCAGGAAAAATTATACTTTTCTGTTGCAGGTGAAGATCACGTTTGCAAAGTATGTATATATGTATACTTAGGGTATCCAGACATACCGAAATTAACTAAAAATCTTTAAATCTATGAAGTTTCTTTCAGTGATCTTTACGTCATGAAAAATTGATAAAAAGTAATAATTGATGAATGCATACTTAATGGGTTATTTCTTTTCAAACTATCATGAAATGTATGATTTATTATGGATATTTTTTCATAATATGCATCTGAATTAAACTAAACATTTTGTGCATCACATGAGAGAATATTTGGTATATATTAAATGAAAAGAATGGTTTCCGTGAAAAAGAAGTAATTGAATATCCTGAGTCATTTCTAATTTGAGATATTATGTTGTACTCGTTAATATCATAAAGTATATTTGTCGATTAATATACATAATTATCAAATAACATATAGATATTAAAACTATGATCAATAATTTATCAATTAAGACACATTCGTAGGAAACATTAACCCATCTTTGAAAATGATATACTTTTATGTAATTTATAAGTGGTGTGCTTTTAAGTAACGAAAAACCCCTGAGAGAATGCGCAAATGAGAAATCGTTTACTGCCTTGTGCAAAAACAATTGTCGGCGTTGTGGAATGGGTCGTACTAATAAAACAATGAAATACATTATTTTACGATCAAACCTTTCCTACTGGGAGAAGACAAGCGATTGAAAACTTCCTGATGTAACTAGTGGTAAAATTGAGCAATATGCATACAATATTCTCTGGTCGTTCATTAGCTGATATGAAGACCAATTTGATTGTCCTCAGTACATCACTAGCCTTGTAGTTATACAGTTTTATTGCCTTTTCATTATTATATTCAACAGAATAGTTTTTTTAAATCGCTTATGGGTAAATGCAAAAGTTATTTACTTTCACAGGAATATCGATGGTAGTGATAGCTATTCTCCCAATGACTTTTATATCAGTGTTTCATTGCTCAAAACTTAGAGAAAACTTCGGTCTACGAAGTCAACTCAGAAAATACGAAAGAGATGTTTTGTGTCAACATTGCTGTGTTTAATATAATCAGTGGCTGTATTTTGCTTCATGACCATCTCTGATCTACTAGGACTGGCGCATTCATATTCTTTATTTATCTTTTTTCTCTCTCATGCGTCATACGACTAATTTGTCTGTTATTGCAAGCATTATGTCAGAAAGGATTAGAGTAAATTGATGATTGCTGAATTGATACACAAATTTCCTATAGATATGCTTTGCCTTGACATTTTTAAGAACCCATTTTAATGTCAGATCGTGCTAAATTAAACATAATTGAACAATTTAATAAATAGTATCGTCATGGAGTTTAAGTTAATTTCTTTCATTTAAGGGGGGATTGTAAAACAATAAACAGGTAACTCTTTTAATGTTATGATCAGCATGCAATATCATTCGTCAGCTCTGTAAATGCAATGCTAAGCATTACGCTACATGTAAAAAAAAAAAAACTACATATAGCACTGTTTTGTTAATTTCCGAAATAACATTGCATGAATAAGCTGTACTTTTAGTAGGCA
This sequence comes from Magallana hongkongensis, assembly GCA_015776775.1. NCBI lineage: Eukaryota > Metazoa > Mollusca > Bivalvia > Ostreida > Ostreidae > Magallana > Magallana hongkongensis. The sequence continues at coordinate 35,152,985 of CM027470.1, forward strand.
GGCGAATTATACTTCCGATATTCTTCCGCATTAGTGAAGAAAAACGTGATTTGAATCATTATGTATGTACCTGTATAAATGTTTTATTTTCAAGGCATATGGGAAAGAGTAACGTTTTTAGGCATCTACGTGTAATCTAAGATTAAAATGAAGTTGTCATAGCATAGTAAATAACACCGTGCAAGGCGGAATGCATGCGCAAATAGTTAAATTTGTCGGATGCCTTATATGGACTCAACTTGGTTCGGCCGAAGCCGATCACAAAAATATCACATTAACTACCCAAACAATTATTTGCCACATTGAGATATGGAGAAAATTACTTTTAATTTCATGAAGGGTAGGGCGTCGCAGACCGATTGTTAAACATAATTATTGCGATAGATTTTGCAACATCTATACGCAACGTCGTGGGATTTTTTGTATTAATTCATTGCTCTTTGGGGACAAATCTTTTTAATTTGGGATGAATTATTATCTTTTGATCAAAGCGAATAAAAAGGTATAATAAAACGAATGATTTAAACTACAGTTTGTTAATCTGGATTTTTATTTTAAAAAATGCACCATTGTTTTTGTGTCCTGTAAGACTCTAATTTATGAAATGATAACAACTTTTTTGTTCATACAAAGATTTGCATTATTCCCGCAGTTCGATCAATTTACAACAATCAAAAGAAACAATTTCATATGGATTACAATGATTTAGTGATGTATTTCTTAAGATCGATCAAACTGTTAGTGTCAGTTTTGCATCATATATGGCATTTATGTATTATGTAATTTGTTAGTGATACATTTATATCAGTAGTGGTCAGGATTTTGAACACTATATGTAAGTTTATATTATAAGTGGATACTGTACACAGTACAGAGGTTTTTAAAGAATAGTTTATGTTACAGTTACTATGACTTCTCGTTTATAATCAGATTATTTCACCTCAAAATACACAGTTGTACACACTTTTTCTTGACCATAAAAATCATACATGATAAACACATTTTAGGTAATTCAACAAAATACAAAATGAAAAATTAGATAACTTTAAAAAAACTGTTTGAAAGGATATTCAAAGATAGATGAAGAAGCAATTGTTTGTCGTCATTATGGAAGTAAAACAATGCACAAAAAGTTTAATCTAACATGGTACATTTTGTGTAGTAATTTTCTGTAATTTTTTCCATGAATTACGATAGAGATTAATAAATAAATAACCTTCAATATTAAATTGGATGAATAATAGTCAATTTAGATTTTAATTTATAGAAATTGAATGCTAAAGCATTTAAAGTGGATGATTTCATTGTATCTATCTTTCGTATTTCGTATTACATCATACTAATCATACCTCGTCTAAATATTTTTTTTTGAATTATCAACGATATAACTCATCCTAAAGTGGTTCGGTCCTCTGTTTTTGGGTCACCTCTGGTCTTGATGTTCTAAATCATATATTAATTCTAATCGTATATTTATATTTTACAATGCCACATAAACTGAATAAAATATATAAGTAAAAATCATTTATTTTCAGAGTGATAGGGAATTATATTTTGAGGCAGAATGTGTTAAAAAAGAAAATGAACATTTTTCATAATTAAATAATTTTGGAGAGCTGACCTTAAGCTTTCTAATTTTCAGTGCAGACCAAGCTTCCTGAAAACGGTGGATTGGGATATCTTTATCTTGTTCCAAAAAATATATTCGAACAATTTTTCAATATATAGCTTGTATTTCCTAAAAAAAAAATTAAAAAGATTAAAAACAATTGCCAAAAAAAAAGCTTATTGCATGCCATATGTAAAAATTTACAATAATGACCTATACTTTATGTTCTGGATATCTTAGATTTTTCTCAAAAGTCTGTTATAATTTAGCAAAAGTTTGAGAGTGTTAGATAATTTCAGTGCACGTTGAATCGTTCATGACTGAAAACAGCATTTTATTAGTGCAAAAAGGTCAAAATATTACCAGACAATTGGGAAACTTGGAAATGTTCAATTTGTAAAGAGTGAGAAAAAAATCAGATCAACGAATATGAACATGGTCAAATCGAAATTCTGGAAAATTTTGGAAGAATCTATCGATGATAGATATTTGAATGGAAGCCAAATCGATGTGGACGCTTAAGGTAAAGGATTTTTAGCAAATCACAGTCTGCAAATCTCGGATTTTATTGCCATCACAATATCGCTGATAATCGAGTTAGCTTTTAACACTGGAAACCTAGAATTCTTGACAGTTACACTCCTTAATGTTCCTTATGATTCAGTCATCGGCTGATAGTGTGTGTCTGTTTTTTCTCAGTTATGCTCATCCGTTGAAATGTAGCAGTACCTAACAAATTTGCTTGTCATCAGTGTATCATTGGCCTAAGCACACAGCTTCAATGTCATTTTACTCAAATATTTCATTGAATACTTGAGTTACAATTAAAGCAAAAGGATCCCCACGGGTGATTTTTTCTATACTTACATTGGTGCATGCTCCATTTCTGAGCTTCATAGTTTTTCATTGTCTAATAATGAGAAAACTTTGGTCCTCAACTGTCAACAAAACAATAACGAGAAAGATGTATTTTATCATCACCATTATAAATGCTGTTTTAATATATATTCTTTGGTAGATAACTTAACTTTATGATTACGCTTGACTTTTCCTCGAATCAATGCATCTCTTAAATATCTTTATATATTCATATCTAACGTCTAATACCAAATATATGCCCCAGCATTCGCGTCAATATAAAAATTCTAATTAATGGGGTAAATATGAAAAAATAATAAAATCAATATTTTCAGCCTTAAATATCTGGATTTTATATTTTTTTAAAATACAGTTATGGCTAATAGTACAAAGACTACATTTTAAGGTAGATCTGATGGGAAATATTTTGAACTTCAAGCGTCTTAATTGATTTTTGTATTTGTTGATTGACTATCTACTGATTGATGTTAGTTGAAATCATTAAAACTAAACAAAAAATTATTTATTCGAATATTCTTTTTACTCTTATCCTTATCCTTGTACTAATTCATGAGATATTGGCTCTTTTTTATTGTACTGAAAAAGACAAAGCACTTAGTCAGCGTGGCGATTGATTATAAAACAAGTTCTCGTTGCATCAGAATTTTGAATTTAAAGAGAGTTCTGACATATCATGATAAAAAAACAATTATTATTTAAAAACAATATACAAATGACAAAATAGCCAGACCAGAGCCATCACGAGAATTAAAGCTTTTCTCAGGACAACAACAAATCTTTTTTGACCAGCTTATTTCATATCTGAAAAAGCGTTATCATGCAATTGCTTTTAGTGCAAAATCTATGATTCACTGGGACTCTACTGCGCACATTCTTCACATAGGATGCTAACATTTCTAACCATCACTCACTTCGCACGCATCAATGGCATTGCTTTTTCATCCTTCGAACCCTTAAAGGATAAAATAAAGAATAAAATGAAACGATGGGATAAACAAGGTAGACGATAAAAAGAATGCAAAAGATGACATTCATTATAATATTTTTAATGAGACATTTGATTTATATCATTTATTTTTTTTTCGACTTGCATAAAACTTTCTGACTGTGCTAAATGTAAAGCTATCGTACAATCGACATTTTGGGATTATAAAGATACATCATGTACGATGGCCAATAAAAAATACTAACACTCTTGCCGTAGCTTTTTACTTAATGTTATATTATCACAAAATTTTATAGACATATTAAACGATATTTCGATCAGTTTGAACCAAAAAAAAAAATAAATGCATCACGATATATCTCAATAATAAAAATTGTAATCTGCAAAATTGAAGTCACGGCAAAGGATGACTACACTTAGCGCCGGGTTTTGGGTCTTTTTCGTTCGCTTCTGTTGCGTTTATTTCTAAACCTTATATCACTTTTGTTAGATTTTTTAATGAGTCTAGTCAATTTCTAACATCAATTAAATTTTAGACTGTGATACAATAAGTTCAATCTATGTTTTTCTTCTTACAACTTTCGAAAAAAGGATAATTTTTGCTTATCTGCCCTTGATCAAACATGAGATTGATATTAATATGCATGAGAGGTGGAGCTGACATTATCAGAATGGTACTGAAATTAGACTAGCATGAATAACAATGCCATGTATAAAATTATATGATTACTCTTTCATCATAACCCTATCTATTCCATTTGGTACAAGTATACTATTTACTATCGTTTCGACAATAAGACCACGCCCATGTTAGTAAAGAAGACTTTAAATTAATGCTTGATAACAGAACGTGTTCGAAAACATTGTCCTAGTTAGCACTCAACATGCTACCTTACACGTCATGTGATAGAATTTTGTATTCACAAAGTTACCTTTAGTGAAAATTCACTTGGTGAATTATAATATTCAACATGCATCAGCCATTGGTTACAACAGGGAAAGCAAAAGTAAAAAGAAGCAGTTTTTATCATTTAAACCATGAGCGTTTGTCTATTAATCTCTCTTTGTCATAACTTTGATAGTGCAAAATACAACTACTGTTAAACGGAGAACAATAGACAAACATGCACTGACTATGTATGAAGTCAGTATAAAAGTGAGCGTCCTCATTATCGGATAGAGATTGAAGAAATCATGATGACCCCGCCTATGAAAACAAATTCGTAGTTGGTAACAACATACTTTTATTTAACGCAATTACGTAAAGTTACAGTTTAGATGTTGATCATTTCTGCAATTGAAAGAAAAACTCATGTCCTTAAGTGCAGTTATCCTTTTTGAGTTTATTCAAATCATGATCCCCAGGGGTGAATGGGGCCATAATGGGGTAGAATTTTTACAAAGGAGTATATAGTGTAAAATCTTTAAAAATCTTCTTCTCAAAAACCATTTGGGAAGAAAAACTGAAATTTGTTTGGAAGCTTCCTCAGATTGTGTAGTTTGAAGGTTGTTTAAATCATGATCCCCAGGGGTTGATTGGAGCCACATTGGGGGTCGAATTAATGTAGCCCTCTCCGTAATGGTGCAAGTGCGGGAGTGACTCACTCCCGCAACAATTTCGGCTCAAATCGTATATAAATGACAATAACATTTGCATTTTTTACCTGAATGCAAACGTTATAGTTGTGTATGGCATTAACTATTCCAAAAATGTCAATTATAGTCCTTATATCGGTTATTTTTGTGTATGTCAACTACGCAGGTTGAATTTGACCGCCATGTCTATTGACCTAGATCGGTTTTATTTTGGGATAGCCAATAAGATTTCAGGAGCGGATCTTGAACTGAATATATGAATTACCTTTTAAACATAATCAACGCGGTAAGTATGGATTTTCTATCATATACTATTTCCTTGAATGATGTTTTAGTGATAGACCGAGGTATGACCGCTTATAAAACACTGAAATTCAACCCCATGAAAAATCCAAGCGTGAATCCCATAAAATCACGCGAGAACTGCGCAGATATGATAAGGCAACTCTCATCAATCGATTGAGTAAAAATTCCTTTGAAAGATATTACGTCACAACAAGCAGCATGATGTCATATTTTCATCAGAAATATGTCAATTTTAACTTTATCACCGGTTTAAACTATAAAAAAAACGTTGGCGTAAAATGTCACTAGAAACTCTTCTGACTGAATATTTCTTCGATTTCTCTGTATTACGTATAATTACCATTAATGACGTCACAGGCATGTTTAATAGAGAAGATCAATGTCGGGAGACAAAATCATCGGAATGCAGTGTAAACAATGCCGAATTAAGATTTATCTAATACAAATACCCAAGATTTAGATGAATATTAGTTAGGATATAATCAGGATAATACAGGCATAGATATTTTATTTTATCAGCGAGAGTATATGGCTTGACCGGCCTTTCCTCTGTCAGTGTGTACAAAAAGGCAAAGTGTAACACCCCGAATATTATGAAAGTTGAATTTGGCAAATATCAAAAGCACATGACCTAAAATACTTGAAAAGTGCTGCTAGAATCCTGTGCTTTGTTCTTGTAAATAAAAAACATGTTGTATTTTCAATGAAATTGAAGAAGTTGAGGGGATTTCCGATAAATAATGACAATATTAATTTTATGCAATTAACGATAGGATTCTAGCAGTAATACTAATAAAAATGAATTAATTGCCCATAGAATTATTGTATTATACATTCAAATGAACTGCAGGGTAGTGTTACACTTTTTGATTTTTTGTAAAGGTAAAAAAGTGATCTATTTTTAACTGTCCCGTGATACCATGACACGGCAGCTTCAAAGATCGACTCGATTCCGAAGTAGACAAATGATATCTTGGCGAACGCATTCACTTGATACTAATATTTAGCGCTGTTTTCATAAAAATAAACAATTTTTAAATTGATCATAACACATTAAACTCGGAGTTGTCATGGCTGCTGAAAAAGACTACTGGTAAACATGCTGACGTGTTTTATCTGGTTTTGATTTTTATACGATTTTTAATTAAAAAAATTTATTTCTTAAGTAAACATCAGATATGAAAATCGGAGTGGGCTACATTATTGTCGGTACGAAGGAGTATATAGAGTAAATCTTTAACAATCTTCTCAAAAACCATTTGGCCAGATAAGCTAGCATCCTCAGGTAGTGTAGATTCAATTTGTTCAAATCATCACCCCAGAGATAGAATGTGGCCACAAAGGGGGGGGGGGGGGGGGGGGGGTCGAATTTTTACATAGGAATATAGAAGGTAAATTTTTAAAAATCTTCATATCAAAAACTATTTGACCAGAAACGCTGAAACTTGTTTTGAAGCTTCCTCGTGTAGTGTAGATTCACAGTTGTTTAAATCATGATCCCCAGGGGTACGTTAGGGTGGGCAACAATGGGGGTCGCATTTTACATAGATAGGTATAGAGAAAAAAATCTCTAAAAATCGTTTCAGAAACCGATCAGTTAGAAAAGCTGAAATTAGTATGAAAGCATCCTCGCTTAGGGTAAATTCAAGTTAGATAAAATCTTGATCCAGGTAAAGTGGGACCACAGTGAGAGGTGAAATTTTCACATCGGAATATATAGATATTTTTCTTTTTAAATCTTCCTCGCAGAAACTGATTCGCCAGAAAAGAAAAGCTGTAGCTTGTGTGGAAGCATTCTTATTAAAATCTCTTCAAATCATGATCCCTAAGATAAGATTGGACAGCAATTGGGGGGGGGGGGTCAATTTTTTACATAGGAATATATAAGTGATAGCTGATTGACTAGCACATATTTCCTCTTTAATCTATTTCTATTTATTCTGTTTTATTCTCGGGACCTGATTTCTCTTTTATCGAAACTTTTATAATTCTAATAAACATGTTTATTAGAATGTTAAATCTATAACATAACCCCCGCAGTGTGAATAAAATACATCAAATAAATGCAGAATGCCACAACAATTTTTTTTTCTTAAAAACTAAGTGGCTTCCGCTCTCGAAAAAACGCATTTGATAAGAGTTTACTACAGTTTCCTTCTACGATAAGAAAATCCCGATTCAATTCTACGTGTTACACAGCCTTAAGATTGGAAAGAAGGCGATACAATTTAAACAAGCACAATTCTCGAAGTAGCTTTTTATTCTCATATATTTATGCAAATACGGTGAGTTTTCAGATTTCGTGTTGACTAGATGTTTACCGACCTGTCCTGTCAGTTATAAACAGCAATCACATTCAGTATGTATCAATTACACACTATATAATTTGCCCTCAAAATTTGTACTAATGTACATATTTATTGCAACATTTAAATAAAAAAAAACTAATATGAGGAATGGAATGATGATAGTCACAAAAAGGAATACTAGAATTTATTTTTGTTTTAAACGTCTGCCTAACTAAAACTACATGCATAAGTAAAGTTAACCAAAAATTCAATTTTGACCGCATACAACATGATACTCGATGTTTTCAAAATAATACATGGCATGTTTGACTTTTCATCTTAAACTTTGTTAACAATATTCAACATTACATCGATTCTACTATTTTAGAAAAAAAAACCACTTATGTCAAACCACGAAAGTAGTACGCCCAATGGTGGAAAAGTGCCACAGTTTATTTGAAGTAGAGTTAGATATCTTTGTCTATAACTGTAACAGCTGGGTAATATTTTTATAGAAACATTTCCCGCTGACTTAGTTCTTACACGAGTTTAAGATTATAACGTAAGATGTTTTGTCGATACTGATTTTTTGTTATTCTCTGAAACGAATCCTGGAGAATAAATAAAATACATATGAAATGCAGTAATCAGAATTACATGTTTATTTTTTAATACATTATCTGAATACAAACTGTGTCAGTTTAGAATAACTTATCATACAATTTAATATCCTAATTAGTGGCGATAAAATATAGTTCAGCAAGCTTGTTTACACTGCTCTGTTACGTAAACAAACTTTTAAAAAAAAAGAACGAATCGATTTAATACACTTGTGCAGCAAACGCAGACACCATCAAATTATCCCATTATTTTGACTGGAAGGCTTAAAACTGCACACATTAGATAGGAAGTGGGACGTGTAGAGAAGCTTCGTGGAAAAAACTGTTGTGTATATTTCGTTAACGAAAGTTTTCAAAATATTGTGAAATCATGGGGCCATTGAATGGATCGACAGGTGGTGGATATTGGAATGAAAGCCAACTTGATGATTACATGAACCACAACTCAACAAGTCTGTCTTATAACGGTGTTTTTCCGAAAATTATTTTCTCAATCGTTCTCTTAGGATCGTTGGGGAATTTTATCACCATTGTGTACGTAACCTTTACCAAGCAACTGCACACACCAACATTTCTCGCAATTGGAAGTTTAGCAATTACGGATTTAACAGTTTGCATGATATCGCTCATTTTCCTGCTGCCTGTTGTCAAAAATGACTTTTTTTTTCACAGTATTCTGCAATCTGTTTTACGTATAATCCTCTCCATTGCGATGGTTAAATCTTCGTGTGATGTGGTGTTTCTGTTTTCTCTTCGCTACGCCCTGATCGTTCATCCATTGAACTGTAGACAGTACCTCACCAATTCGTTTGTCATCAGTGCATCACTAACCTTTTGGGGATATAGTTTAATCATCAACGTCTTAGTGTTGCTGATACAATTCTCCATTTACAATATGAATATAGATAATTATGAAAATCATTTTATTGGTACAGCAATAACGATAATAATTGTAACTGTACTTCCAGTAACCATTATGTCAGTTCTTCATTGTCTAAAAATGAGAAAACTTCGGTCAACGACTGTCAACACAGCGATGACGAGAAGGATGTCTTTTATCATCATCATCTTTGTTGTTTTGAATATGATTTTTGGTATCTTATTTTACGTTATGGTTGACATAGACATAATTGGACTGATGCATTCTATAAATCCATTTATCTTTTTCATATTCCATGTGCCATACCGTAAATGTGTCTCTATAGTAACTTTCACAAAAATGAAATAATTGGCTGTCAATTCTGCTGAAAAAATATTAGTTTAAGTATTTTATTTACCTTTTTAGCATAATTTGTTGAATGATTGAGAGATGGGGTGTGTACTTTTTAGATATAAACACTTAATGAATTTGGGGTTTGAACTTGATTTAATTAGAATTAATCAAGTACATGGCGCTTTCAGACCACAAGGATTATGTTTTGCATAAATTATCTAATCAATCACATCATTGATTACATCAGTAATGGGAGTTATGGATAATTTAGTTGTAAAATATTATGGCATAAAGAATCAAATATTCATGATTTTATGATTAATTTATAAACGTATTAATTATTGTTATATAATCATCTATTGTCATTTTCCTGATTATTTCAAACCCAATTTGGTAAAATAAAAGAGTCACAAAAGTGGCAGAGTGCAACATACCTATTTGTTATGTGCTGTTTTACTGTACAAAGATGAAGGACTCAGGTGGTTCAATTTCGAGCAGATAGGGGTTAATTATTTCATGAATATGCGTGGAATAATGCTATAATGCAGTAATGGTCTATTTCGAAAATTATTAATTATGGATAAATGGTTTTATGCGACTTGTACGATTTACGAAACCTATTTAGTATTGACGAAGGTGTCAGTTATTTTTTCTGCAATGTAGCTACCTTCATATGCCATATTCATCACCCTAAAAAGTTGTTTTTTTTAAAGGACTCTATTTGATTTGGTTAAATATCTGCCCCCAATTTTAACCAATCTTTGAATATGGTATCGTATTAAAACCAAATATTAAGCAATCATTATTCAAAGGATCTCTATCACTTTTATATGGATATTAGTTATAATTGTCTATTGGCTATTTATATATGATGTCATCTAGATGAGCTTATCCCGCACTTTTGCAAACAAATTAAAATATTGTCATTTTTCTTTATATTTTGCATTTGAGAGTATATAGCTCAGGTCTGCTCATGTATGATTTTAACATATGTGTTTAAATAGATAATAATTCACATCATAATTAAAAGCGGTACTTGAGCAAGCCTGAACTCGATGTTCCCCAGTCGAAAAACCATCGCAAAAAACCCCTATTTTGCAACAAAACTTTAGATTATCAAAATAAGACAATCTTCATGGCGTCATTTCTACATTGCGTACACTGTCGTAATAATCTTTTTCACACTTTTTTTTAATATGATTTTAACTATCTTCCACCTTATCTTGAAAGTTTTTGATAAAACTTTAATTTCGTGGGCGAGAAATGTACAATATCACATTTAATCCTTTGTTAACGAATTCTTTCAATAACGTTTCAATTTGTTCAAATATAAAAATGGAATCGGCCTTGTAATATATCAGGATACATGTATTTGGACCATTGCTTTAGACAATAAAAGCCTATAAAGTATGACAGTTTCTTACTTTAGATGTGGTGCCAGTATCACGAAGAAGTCAAAGTTAGGTCAAAATAGCTATTTTGTCTTGTAATTGAAAACATCAAATAAAAACTATTTAAATGTGTAGTAACAAATTTTAGGCGTTTTACTGATATTTTTGAATGATAATTTGTGGTGAATAAATAATTATTTCTTGAATTTGTATGATGATTTTTTTAGCTAATAATAATAAATCGATGTGTTTAATAAATCCTAAAAAAGAAAAGGGAGAAAGCGTTAACAACGGTTCCTACTGCACTTATACATAGTCTAGTGGAAAAAAACCCCAAATCGAACATGTTGGAAGGAAGCCTGACTATTGTCGGCTATGGGGAAGACTCGCTACAGAGCCATTCTCACTCCAAATCGGAAGACTCACTTTATAGCCGGTCCTCTATGGGGAAATCTCACTATACAGCCAGTCTCACTCCAAACTGGAAGACTCACTCGATAGCTGGTCTTCTATGGGGAAGTCTCAATATTGGGGAAGTCTCACAATACTACACTTTCCTGGCGAATATTATCTAAAAGATTTAAGCTATACTCTAATAAAACAATGTAAACATTAATTTTAATTTTCTCTTCAATATGTTTTGATATCCCTTAAAACTTTAATATTTGACAATATTTTAACTTACATTTCACAGAGCTCCAGTTTCACCATTAAAAATACTTGCAATTTACGGTTCACAAAATATTGCGCTTGATTTGAAAAAATCAACCTTCTTTTGTTACTTACATATTCTATGGAAATATTTTATATCAAATCCTCTTTTAAAATTTAACTATTGATTTTACACAATTTACCTCGTATTATCTGTGATTCAACATTTTGAATAGAAACAAACTATATCACTATTCTTTGTGGGGCGTGAGGGTATTTAAAAAATAAGTTTTGAATTTCAGAGACATAAAATGTACTATTTTGGTAGAAATTTTAACACAAAGAGTGTCAGAACGTAGGCTAACCAATTTGCAAGTTTACAGTAGATACATTTCAATACTTTATTAACTAATTAGTTAATTAATTAATTAATTAATTAATTATTTTGCAGTTTAATGCTATGACAAAAAAAAAACCCTCAAACAAAATGAAATAAGAATTACTTTTGCAGGTCGGTTAAAAAAAAGGTTAATAAAAATATTGATATTGCAAATTGCTAAAAGTGAGAGTAAAAAGGAGTTTTTTTTAAAACCCATGTGCCCTTTTGGCTGGAGGAGAGAAGAGTAATTTTTATCACGTTAAATTGATGAAACGAAGATAAAGTGGCCGTATGCTAAAATTGATCCTTAATATCGTTAACAAGTTTTGACATATTTTACAAAAACAAAAGAACAGATAGCCGATTAAAAAAAATTCTAATTCATGATGTAGACATCGTCTATCTCCAAACTAAACCCATATTCAAGATGTAATATTTTGCGAAGGTTCACAACAAAATACCAATATGTTACATCATAATTGAAACTAACCCCTCCCTACTGTAAAATGACATGCAATTGAAAACTTCGTTATATAAAGTGGAAGAAAATTGAGCAATTTACTTAGAATAAACCACACTGCACTGAGAAAAATGGTATTGGGAGTAACTTAAAATGTGAGAAATGGTTGCGTTAAATAAATCCAGCGATGATTATTATCTAAATGGGAGTCAAATTATCATCACTAGATACACCAGGAACAGTTTAATGGACAAAAATTATTTTTCTAAATGATTCATAAAGTCCATCATTTTCATAGGACTGCCCGGTTATCAGTTTAATTATTCTGATGGTAGCCGTCAGGAAGGAACTTTACACTTGCAATCTAGCAATAACAGATTTAACAGTTGTTGGAATATCACAGATGAATATGTTTGCTGGCAAAATTGACTTTTTTAAAATCTATCTTTTGCATATTTCATTTGTCATTGTTTAAGTCAACAGGTGACATCGTTCTTTTGTTTTTTCTCGGATATGTTCTGATTGTTCATCCGTTGAAATGAGGACTGTGCCCCACTAAATTCGCTTATTATCAACGCACCATTAGTCTTGTGGTTTTTCAGCTTTTTGTGGTTTCAATAATATCTTGAAACCACATACCTTTGTGAAATAGGTGAATGCGAAAATTATCTAACTATCACAAGAGTATAGATTGTACTGATAGCTATTCTTCCAGTTATTTTTATATTACTGTTACATCGCTTAAAACTGAAAAAAACTTCGGTCCACGATTGTCAACTCAGCAATTTCAAGAAAGATGTTTTGTGTTAATTGCTGCTTTTAATAATATAAGTGGTTTTAGCTTTATAATCCCCTCTGATTTACTTTGACTAGCGCATTCATGTCATCCATTTATCTTTTTTTTTATAATTCATGACCATACGGCAAATTTGTCTCGTTATTATAATCACTATACCAAAATGAATAAGGATAGATTGATGATTGCTGAAATAATACATCAATTTTCTAACTTTGTTTTGACATTTTTAAAACCATTTTTTAAGAATCTAATTGTTCTTAATGGAACACAGATACAAATAGTATTTGTAACTATAGAGGATAGGGATGGCTGTTGCGGGCGTCATCAGCAGCAAACAGTGCTGAGAAACTAATATAGAGTGAAAATGCGTAAAAAAAACGGACAATACTAATATGTTTAAAATGAGACCTTTATATGTTATCAAAAGCATAGAATAAATATATTTAGATGTACATGTACGTGTTCAATCTACTTCAGAAGACAAAAACGAGGAAAAAACAAGTTAATACCATTAAATATGTTGAAACAAATAGCATTCTTAGGGGATTCAAGTTGTTTTCAGTCTTTTAAAGGTTTTGGGAGAATGCAAAACAACACCACCTCAAGATATCTAAGAACTACATGTAACTAACGAATCAATTATTTGCAAACTAGGGACATGGGGAAAAGAAACTCTTTTTATTTTATGAATTTTAGGGCGTAACAGACTGTATCTACTGCATCCACACTCCAAAGAGCGAAAACCTGATATTGTACATTTTGTATTGCAATTTACTGTGATTCTTTCCATAAATTGGATTAGAGATCATAAAATGAATATCCTTAAATATCAAATTGGATGAATATTTAGTTTTCAATTTCTGTAACTTAAATGTTAAAGCATTTAAATAGGATGGTTTCACATGTCATTCATTTTTACCATTTCGTATTACATAAATCTTATTATATCTTGTCTAAATAATTAAATGGCATCATTAACGATAGTCAACTTAAAGAGGTTCCTGTTTTGGTTTGCCATTATGGATGACCTCTAGTCTGAAAATTGTGCATCATATATCAATTCTACTTGGATATATATATTTTACAATGCATATAAACTTTATTGAATAAAATGGTTAAGGAAAATGTATATTTACAGAGTTTAGTAAAATACGAGATTTTGCGGCGGAAGATTTTTTTTAAAGACGAAAATGAACATTTTTCACAACACAATAGTTTAACTTTTAATCAAAGCACTATAACTTTAGATTCCAAAGTTTTAGTGCACATCAAATTCCAGTGATTTTTTGCATTGGAATATCTTTATTTTGTTCCGAAAAACATATTTCAACAATTTTTGTATTGACATATTTAGCTTGTATTTCATACAATTCAAGTAAAATATTGCTCCAATATGTGTCTAAAATTAGCTTATTTCATGCCATATCTGAAATATTACATTATTGATATATCTTTAATTTTATTTTCTGAATTTGTAAGATTTTTTTCGAAAACTGTATTATAACTCAAGTAATGTTTGAGACTTTTGAATAATCACATAGCATGTTGAATCGTTAAGGACTGAAACGTCGTTTTAATAGTGCAAAAGGTAAAAAAATAATCAGGTGATAAAATTGTGAACCTTTTCTTTATACTTTAAAATGTAAGACTTAATGGGAGGATCCAGTCTCCTTAAATAAATGTTAAACTATAACTTGTTAATGGATATAGACGTATGCTTTAGTGTGAACTTAAACCCTAATTCTATAATATAGGGAAATAAAATTATATCAACCTGAAATGGTGACGGCCTTGCAAATTCTATGTAGACATGGGTCAGCTTTTCGAATACTGGTTTTTATCTTAAATTGTTCGTGATAACAAGTAGTTTGAATACAAATGTGGTATCATACAAAATGGCAATCATTAATTTATACAATTACGGGAGGCAACCGTTGTACGTACCATCAAAACAGTCTATTATTACTTGCACTTGATTCTAACTCTAATTTTTTGTGGAGGTCCTATATGAAGTTTGCTCAGCTCTCGTTTTGTAGTTTTCTTTTGGACGTTTGATTTTGATTACTGTTTGTAATCACCACATCTCATAATTAAAGAAAAATAAACCCGATTGTAACATTTTATATAAAAAATGCATAGATTTAAGAGTTTATATTTATGGCAAAACTTTGTATTGGTTGTTTTAATAATAAAATTTTGAAATACATAATGAACCATCTTTAAATCTTTTATTACAGTAAGAATATTCTCAATTTTTTTTTGGTTACTATTAAATGTTCTGAACATTGACTGCATGTGGAAAGTGAATTATGTTATATGTCGTTTTTGTTGTGTGTGTAACTTCTCAAATCAAATTTTATGTCATGATTATAATACGCCACTGAATGGGTTTGTTAATTTCCAATCTGCTTACGACGCTTCATTATGACATTCTATTACATATCGCCTTTCGGCTCTACGAGGGTATCATGTAGCATTATCTCCGAGTGCAGCGAGGCGTTACTCAATTCAAAGAAGTTAAAAAATGACCTGTGTGACGTAAACACACCTGTGGTCAGTGGTATATAAAGCACAGCTCCACGTGCCGAAATCATTCTTTTTCTCTGAGCGGCGTGTGTTTATACCTGTACAACAGGTGAACATCTTATAACGGTGTGTATTAAAACTTAGAACGTTGTTCAAGTTTCTTGTCTTTTTTCTGCTGTAAAACAGCTACCTTATTTAATTTTATGTAACGTTATACTGGTATGGTAAGTTAATACGAAGTTTGGTACTTTACCGTAATGACGGAAAATCAGGACGATGTCCTGTCGTTCATGGGAAGCGACCATGAGAATTACTCAGACATAGATGGATTGTTTGGCGATAAACCCCGGACACGAAGTGTTACGGAGGACACAATAACTAATGCAACAAATAAAAGAACTAGAGGAATGAAGCGCAAAGCGCAGACCTCATGTTCAGCGAGTGCAAGTGCACCGCCACCACGGGTGAAAAACAATCTAAAAAATCAAAAACTCAGTCTGAATGTGTTCAAGAATTTAATGTTGACGAGCTAAAAAATCAATTAGGAATAGATAAAATCTAACAATTTATTTCATCCTTCACTGACACTGTAAAACAGTTGGGTAATTCCAATAGTATGGCACGGAATACGTGCAATGTAAATGATATGCGGTCCACCGAAACTACGGTGCGCACTTCGGGTAATAATTCTCCCGGTTGTACCCAATAGACCGCTAAGAAATTTGGTAAACATACCTGATTATGATTCACGACAGACTCTTGACGAAACCCCTGATGATTTTGACTTTGATTTTTTCTTATTTGAATGATCAAGTTTCTCCTTCTATTGAAGGTGTTGACCCTCAAGAAAGTTTTAAGGGGATTTTAAATGATGAATCACTTCAGATAACAATTGATAACAATGATTGGGATATCCCACAATTAAATGCAAATGAAAAAACTGGTCCAAAAGTAAATGAAGCACTTGGAAAAGTTGTAAATGCAGCCATCTCTATTAAAAGTAGCAAAGAAAGCATGGTTGATTTAGAGAAAAAATATGACAGACCAGAAAACTGTAATTTATTGAAAGTTCCCCGTGTCAATAAAGAAATATGGGATGCCATGAACAAGCAGGCCCATTCAGATGATCTCACTTTGCAAGTAATACAAAAATCTTTAGCCACGGGTATGATACCTTTAGTACAGATGGCTGATATGCTTGTAAATAAAAAAGAACTTGAGCCCCACGTTTGTAAAAAGATGTTGGCTGATTCAATAAGTGTGCTTGGCAATGCATTCTACAATGTCTCTATGAAAAGAAGAAATTAAATAAAAAATGTTTTGAATTTTTGATATCGCAAAATTGCCTCTTCTGAAATCCCAGTTACTGATCACTTGTTTGGAGACAATTGTGTCTCTAAACTCAAGGAAATGGGTGATATTACTATGCAACCAATTGGAATGAAATCGAACTATGAAGCAAAAATTTAAAAATACAACTCAAGCAAACAACTACATGTCAAACCAAGGGTATCAACCCATCCAAAACCCATACAGAGGAACCCATACAAAAACCGCCAGTATTCATCATACCCTTCCCAGAGAGGCAGAGGTCAAAGGGGGCAATTCCAGTACAGAAGTGCAATGAAAAAGCAGTACAGTTACAACAAGTAAGGTGAGAAAACTGAATAAACCTTACTGGAAAAAATTTACAAAAGACGAATGGATATTAAATATAATTCAACCAGGTTATAAAATTGATTTTTTTTTCAACAACCTCTTCAAACATTCTTTCCGAAACAAATTCAATTTAATGCAGTAGAATCTCAAATGGTATCAAAAGAAGTAAAACAGTTGGTTGATAAAGGTGTAATTGAAGAAGTAAAAGATATTTCGGATATTTTTATTTCAAATATTTTCCTTGTACCTAAAAAAGACGGTAAACTCAGGCCAATCATAAACCTGAAATATTTAAATGAATTTGTTGAATATTATCATTTCAAACAGGAAAATTTGACATATGCTTTAGAACTGATTCAGAAAAATGATTATCTTACTTCAGTTGATTTAAAGGATGCATATTTTAGTGTCAGTGTTCACCCAGACTACAAGAAATTTTTAACTTTTTCTTGGAATGGAAAATTTTACAGATTTGTAGTACTACCTTTCGGATTAGCATCATGTCCGAGAATATTTACAAAGATATTGAAACCTGTATATGCATTTTTTAGGGAAAATGGCATAAGATGTTGCTATTATATTGATGATTCCCTGATCATGAATCAAACATTTTCTACATGTCAAGAACAAACAAATATAGTTATGTCAGAATTAAACAATCTTGGCTTCACAATAAATGATAAAAAATATATAACCATTCCTTCACAGAGAATTGTTTTCTTTGGAGTTATAATTGATTCAGTTGAATTCAAAGTTTATTTGACAGATGAAAAAGTTGAAAAGATTTTAAGACAAAGTCAATTAATTTTGTCTAATCCAAGAATTCAAATCCGGCAATTGGCCTCATTGATAGGTTTATTGGTTCATGCTTGTAATGCAGTTTTCGAAGGACCTTTACATTACAGGACTTTAGAAAGAGATAAAGATCAAAACCTAAAATTGAATGGTGATGATTATAATTCTTTCATGACTTGTTCTGTTGAAAGTATTAATGAGATAAAATGGTGGTGTAGAAATATACAATCTCTAAATGGAAAAGATATTAGATCAAGACCAATTGATTTTTGGGTTGAAACTGATGCATCCCTGCAAGTTTGGGGTGCTAGATTTGAAAATAAAATGACAGGAGGTAGATGGACATATTTGGAATCATCATATCATATCAATATTTTAGAATTAATGGCCGTGTATTTTGCAATAAAATCATTTTTTAAAGAATACAATTCAATACATATTTGTTTCAAAACGGACAATACAACTGATGTTTCTTACATTAACGCAAAGGGTGGCATGCATTCAAAACAACTTGATGATCTTTCAGTAAAAATATGGAATTGGTGCATAAAAAGAGAAATCTTCATTTCTGCCCAATATTTGCCCGGATATGAAAATATTTATGCTGATTTACTTTCTAGACAATTTGCTGATTCTACAAAATGGATGTTAAAACATGATATTTTCGTGAGAATTTGTAAACAATTTTTTAATCCAGACATAGATCTTTTTGCTTCTCGTATAAATAGACAAATGAGAAAGTTTGTTTCCTGGAGTTTTGATCCTGACGCTTTTCATATTGATGCTTTTACTTTATCTTGGTCAAACTTATGTCCATATATTTTTCCACCTTTTAAATTAATTGGTAGGATAATTAATAAGATTTTAGAAGATAGAGTTAGACAGGCAATACTTATTGCTCCGTTATGGAAAACTCAAACTTGGTTTCCGCAACTTATGTCTGTTTTGATTTCTATTCCTGTTAGAATTCCTTGACACAAGGATCTCTTAGTGATGCCACACTCAGGAGAGCTACATCCACTCCGCAAGATAACTCTAACCGCCTGTCTTGTATCAGGAGATCCCTCTATGACAAAGGACTGGCAAGATTCGATAGTGACATCATCCTTGCTTCCTTACGTCTGGCCACAAACAAACAATACCAATGTTGCTGGCAAAAATGGATACTTTGGTGTTCTCAATGGAAAACCAATCCCTTTTCAGCCTCTGAAGAAATAGTTGTAAAATTTTTGATTTCTTTGATGAGTAATAAAGTTTCATATTCTGTTGTGAATACTCATAAATCAATGTTGATTAACACTTTGCCATATTTTGGTGTTTTATGGGTTAAGGAACCAATATTACTTCCAAAATTAATGAAAGGATATTTTAATTTGAATCCAAGTAGACCAAAAGTGAGAACATCATGGGATGTATCAAAGGTTTTGTGTTTTTTGCGCAATTTAATGCCAGTACATGAAATATCTTTATGTCTGTTAACTTTTAAATTAATAGCTCTTATTGCGCTTACAACAGCTTCAAGGGCCCAGACACTTTTGGCTCTTGATTTGAGATATATGACAGTGTTTGCCGATAAGGTTATTTTTCAAATTCAGAAGTTATTGAAGACATGTAAACCTGGGACTCCTGTACATAGAGTTGTTTTACATAAATTTTCTGATAACAGACTCTGTATTGTTTCCACGTTACATGAATATCTAAAAAGAACCAAAAACAATAGAAAATCATCTACATTATATGTTTCCTACAAAACATTCAATCCTGTTTCAACATGTACGTAAGCAAGATGGCTGAAAAATGTCCTAGAACTGTCAGGAATCAGGAACTTTACTGCACATTCCTTCCGTGGAACTTCCGCTTCGGTGGCTTATTCGTCAGGCGTATCGATAAAAGAAATTATGGATGCAGCAAATTGGTCCTCATCAAAGACATTCTTTAAGTTTTACTATAAAGAAGTGAATATAGCTGGATGTGATACTGATGGACATTTTGCGAATACAGTGTTAAATAGATAAACAAGTGACTGTTTGATAATGGTGTACTATTTTTACATTGTTGATAAAATCAATTAAAATTGTAATAAAAAATTACTTATTGTAATGTTATGATATGTATGAATTTTGATATTGAATAAAATGTGGTTTATTTCGACTTTTTTATTTTATGTTTAAAAAATTATTGAATTTTTTGAAATAATGTCTTTATTCTAAATTTTTTGTTTGTGACCAACTCTTTAAATATGCTACATGATACCCTCGTAGAGCCGAAAGGCGATATGTAATAGAATGGACCCTCCTCCAAGCATCCTTTAGGATGTAAAGGATGAGGGTCATTCTATGTAATGAGCCTGAGGCTCAAGAGAGTACTTTAGATCTAAAGTATGATATGTGGCGATAACAAACATTCTTTTTCCAATTCATACGTTTATTACGTTTTCAGATATTTGCTAATGAACGTTATTTTGAACGACATTCTGAAATTTCATGTATCAAAATAAAGCATATACTATGGCCAGTAAAAATACGAAGACTTTTGCGATAGCTTTTTTAGTCTTTGTTTTCTTATTACAATTTTTATTGACATAATTAGGCAATATTTAATCAGTTTAAACTATAGCTAAAACATCCGAATCCTTGATCCTAAAATAGATCAATTTTTAAAATGGGCGTACATGTAAGACCCTTATTTTTTGCGGGTATTTTATTAAGCGCCTTTCTGGTTGAGTGTTTGAATAATTCATTTTTATGCTGGGAACATATGGAGAAGAGCTTTTACTCACTGTACGTGAAAATACATACTCGTAGTTTAATAATGCTGAGCAAATAAATTGAAAATAAAAAATACGATGCTATCATTTGTGGAGAACTTTTGAATATGTTCTTATTTTGTTTTTCAATTTCTTTTTTTTTTTTTTATTTACATTAAATTTCAGTTGAATGTGTAAACCGGTTGTTGAGATAATGATCGGAAAGTGAATGATGACGAAATGACAGAAGGACGGAGGGACGGAAGGATGGAAAGAAGGAATGACAGAATATCAGAATGACTGAACAGGGTAACACAATATGTCCCAGCTATTTCATAACAGGGGCATAATGACAAGCTGTGGCCGGTTATAGCCCAGCCAGCAGTACATCATTCAAGACGACAATGTACCAGTGCATCCTGCTCGTTGAACTCTAGATTTTATCTACAGTAACGGAATAAGAATTATGAACTGGCCTGTACAAAGTCACGATAAAAACATTGTCGAAAACCTATGGCTGCTTATTAAGGAAAAGCTACAGGGACGTGTTGGCCGAGTTGCAAACAAGGTCGACGACCTCCAATACGCCTGAGTACGTTCAAAGTCTATAGAACACAGTTCCGAGACGCATACAACGTGTGATCAGACTAAAAAGTCATCTTTCAAAGTATTTGGTAAGGTTTTTTTTTACTTAAACCATTGGTTTTAATTTAAAATGGAAGATTGAAATCTGGCCTTATTTTGTCGAGAATGTAAACACGCCGCCATTGTGACGAATACTTATTTCATCATACTGTAAATAGTTCTTGAATACATCAAGTTTCAATGAGAGGCTGATCGCTAATGATAACTGTCACGTTTTAATATTTACATTCCCCTGTGTTTACGTGGCTATGAAGCAAAAAAGAAAGTCAATATTTTGTGTTGGCACAACGCTTATTTCTATTTTGCGGGGTTTTTTTTTATTTTATGTTTATACTTTTTGACATCGTAATTTTTCAAAAGCTCATCTTTTCATATTATAATAAAATGTCGATATCGTGTAATAATTCGATATGTGCTATATCATGGGTTTGTGCGTCATTATGTCCCCTCGATACATTACCAGACAGAAGTCACACGATTCACCACACAACTACTTATTAACTGCAATTTTCAAAATCACTAACCCCAGGGCTGTTCAGTAGCGCACTGTAGTGAGAAACAAGCAACATTTTACACATCAAAATATCAGGCTATTCTCATGGTTTTAAAAAAATGTGTAAATATTCCAATTATCAAACACGCCATGGGAGTTTAATCTGGGTTGCGCTAATATGAAGGCCAAAAAGTATTCTCCGACATTTCCTCAATTGTAACATGAGATTTATTTTTTTTTAAATGGTCGATAGAGATTTCTTCAGTTGCTTTCATATCAATATCCTTTATTCCACGTGTTCACGGAACTTGTTTGTGACCCACCAAATTGCATGAAATAAATCGTTCTAGTATTAGTTACGTTTATTTATTTTTATTCGGTTCTGCCAATAAACAATCCAAACTATTAACTACATTACATAGTTTGGGTATGTGCAATGCCATGAGAGTACAGCAACAGAAGGAATGGTTTAGTACGAAGGATTTTTTTCAGTTATGTGACCATAGATTTCGTTTTTTAGTGTCCAAAATTACTATACTCTGTTCCAAGTTTCTGCTTTCACTACTTTTTGCTTAATGTTTTGATAAATACCTGTGTGTCCAAACTACGTTATTCCACTAAAATGAAAAAAAGTCTTTCTGTTTTGAAACGCCTCCTCTACCCTTCAGTTTTCAGAAAATAACCAAAAATAGAAAGTCTAAGGAGATTTTGCATTGCAGCAGACATGAAAACGCCCAAATGATAACGTTGAAAAATGTGCAATGTGTTCCAAGTATCTATTTGAAATGGGGGAAATGGGGGAAAAGATATACTTATTTCCCATTATAAAACCCCGTAAGATATTTGTTTACGATCATGATAATTTTTCCGGGTAAAAATAAATGAAGTGTCAAATTGAATGAAGTAGTCTTGGATTTTCCCCTTTATATCAATTTCAATTGGTATATATACTTTTCTTTAAATTCGTCAGAATGTGGGGGAAGCAGTTACCTGGGACAGACATTAGCTCTAAGGTTATTTTAAAGTCATAGCATAATTATTTGAAAAATCCTTGTCTAAATCACGTGTTCTCTTTCTTCGGTCCAATCTGGCTTATACTTCACCAACAGAGTGCCTTCAGTCAAAGCGTGTGCAATGACCTTGGATGTATTTTCCAGTTGAAGGGTCAATGTCATATAAGACCATATCAGAGCATATATAGTAATCTGGCTCATTCTTCACACTAACAGAGCTTTTGGGTAAAGCGTGTGCAGTGACCTTGAACCAAGTTTTGCGGTCAAATGTGAAAGTCATGGCACATATTTCTAAAATGAGGTTTAGACCATTAATTATTTCCCATTGGCTTAATGTTGCTCAGATTAAACCACCAAAAACCTCATTTGTAAGGGGTAATGAGCTTGAATTAACGTTCTATGCCAACTGGAAATATATATAAGTCAAGCCAGGTCAAAGCAAAATCCCCTAAAATGCATTTCATCTTATTTTTTAATATTAACGTTATCATTAATCTCCCTAATATAACAGAAGCCATTTTGTGCAAGGTGAAAAAAATTATTCTAGTGCACACAAAGCTTATCCAGTGGCCTCCAAGTATTTTATGTATGTGGCAGTCTCCAGATATTTAGTTTTGACAGACTCCACATTAATTTGTTGCCACTAGATGATAATTTGGCAGTTGTTAAATAGGGTTTTAGTCAATAGATTTATCTGTACATGCACCTGATATGAACAAAATTTTTAATTACGTCAATATATGGATGTCATTTTTCTTAACATTAACATTAATTTTTAAACAAATGAAAAGCAACATAGAGATGTTAAAAGCGTAAGTTGATTTTGATTAGACTTTACCGTATAATGCATAATACATGTCGATTGTGTTGTAAATGAATGTGGTCCAAAAAAATTTGTAACACGGAAAGAAGTTTTTTTCAAGTTTAAAAGAATGTATCATAGAATATTTTTGAAGTGTATTAAAATTGAAACTATGTATATAAGTCCTTAATTCATAATTATTGCATCAATTTTTTGTCAAGTTTAAGTAAACAGTTAATCATGAAGAAATGCTTATAAAACAAGTAATTTGGTTTATTTAATGTTCTTGGGCATCGATTATTGTGAATTTCATTAGGGAAAATCACAGTTGCAATGATAAATACATTCCTGTCCAATGTATTTATAAATAAAACCCAATACCGACATGTTATTAGATACTGTAGTGATAACGTGTATCATCTCAAATCTGAAGTCCACAAAGATTTGTATTTAACGAATACTGACAAATTGAGGTTTATTTGAATTCTGTTTTCAACCCAACTCTTTAAGCGGTGCTTTGAGTGATGTGTTTGTATTTTGCCAGCATTCAAGGTCTGTAAATCTGGTATTTGATCATTATATATAATCCAGTCATTTGTTACAACGTTAAAGTTTCAAGGTACAGTACGGTTATAGCGAAGTCCTAAGGACCAGTGGATTTACTTCGTTATAACCATAATTCGTTTTATCCGCATAACGAATTCGTAATAATAACGATAGCGAACTTTTGCTAATTGAGACTTGAACTAAAACATTACTTTGATACCTTTTAATATTTGAATTATGAATTTAAAAAAAGCCAAATGAAATAAATTCATTCAAACTGTTATGTTAAATTATAATGTTAAATGTTTAAACTGTAAAGAAAATCGTTATAAAAGTGATAAAATTTCGTTATTATCACCGCTACAGGACTCGTTCGATCTATCCGTAAATTCGTTATATCCGAATTCGTTATAACTCTAAAATGCTTATTTAAAGTGTTACAACTATTTTTAAAAAAAATAAATGGATTTTTTTTTCAGATATTGACGGAGGCTTCTTGTACAGGCTTCGACCAAATTTGCACGGTGTTTTATGGCTGATAATACATATTCCTTGTGGAACACACTGTACATTTGTGAACACATCGATATACTACATCTGAACAGCTAGCGTCACCATCATTTTACCCTGACTTCTTGGTGTGGAAAATCGCTGGTAAGTAGAATAAGAATGATTTTAAATAAGCATTGAACCAATAACTGTTTACCGGCGGAAGGCATCTAAATCAAACCTTTCCATATACTAGAAAATGGAAGCATTGAATGGATCCAACAATGATAGATATTCCAATGAAAGCCAATTTGATAAGGACCACAACATTACAGGATCGAATAGACTTTATAGAAATGGGTATTTGACAGTTATATTTTATATCTATTTGCTGGGGTTGCTTGGAAATTTAATTACAGTTTTTGTTATAACCTGCAGGAAAGAACTGCATACACCAACATTTCTGGCTATATGCAGTCTCGCGATTACGGATTTTATCGTTGTCGGAATATCGATGATGAATGGGTTAGCTAGAGAAACAGACTTGTTTCTGGGAATCGTAGGATTCTTTGTAATTTTTTTCTTTTATGCTGCTATGATTAAATCATCAGCGGATGTGGTGTTCCTGTTTTTCCTCCGCTACGCGCTGATCGTTCATCCACTGAAGTGTAGAGTGTACCTCACCAATTCGTTTGTCATCAGTGCATCACTAGTCTTGTGGGGATATAGCTTCATTGCCATTTCATTAAAGTATTTCATTGAATACTTGAGTTATAATTATAAAAGAATAGAAGATATTAAACTGGATTTAATTCCTACAATAATATTCATTCTTATCGTAACTGTTCTACCAATTATTATTATCTCTTTACTTCATTGTTATAAAATGAAAACATTGAGGTTCTCGACTGTCAGCACAGCAATAACACGAAAAATGTCTTGTGTCATCATAATTATTGCCGTTTTGAATCTATGTTTGGGTTTTTTGTTTAACGCTATATTTTCAGGTGACATATTGCTTGGCTTGATGCATTCCTGTAACCCTTTTATCTTATTCTTATTTCATGTGCCATATCAAAAAATTGTCTCGATATTTTGGTCCTTGTGTAAGAATATTTCTCATTAAGGAGGATGTGTGGTCGACAAATTAACCATAAATTATGCCTTAAACTTTTGAATATGATATTTTATATCATAACCTATTATTTAGTAACGAAAAAATTCAAATAGTGTACTTTTAGAACTGAACATTTTCCTATATCTGGATACAGCGTTATTCGTCTTAAGAAAGTAAAAAGAGCAAATAAAATTGACGACGACCATTCAGGTCCCCTAAACGGATTTCGTACGTGTGAATTGATCACGTCGTGATAATTTTTATATTCTGAAATATTTTAAGATTTTAAATTTAAGATAATCAGATGTCAAAAAATACTTGAGAGAATATGCTCTTACTTATATCGTAATCCTTTATGATATATAAATTTGCTTTTGACTTAATAAAATCGCAATAACCTTTTAGAAATATTATGTTAATCTCTCTCATTTTATATGACTTGCATGATTCATAAACAAAATATATACTATGTATTATCTGATGGAAAGACCTTTTACTATTTTCAATCATGTTAAATCCTCTATTTTATTTTTTATCTATTTAAATAATCTTTATTTTAAGACAGAATATTCAAAAGTTTCATGATTTCAACTTTTTGAATGAATATTTATTTATTAATTTATTTTTACTGTGTTGGTGCTATCTTTCTTTGTTGTCTGTTTTGTATGAATATGTTAGATAAAATAAAGAAGGAAACACTTGTTACGTCTTGATGTATTGAAATTATAGATAAAACCATTAACTTAAATCTTCAATTGTACACAATGAACTTAAAAGTTTATTTACAGTTAATGAATTTACGCTTACAGCGAAGTGATTTTCATCATTTCACATGACTTTATAACGTCGTAAACTTGACAGATATAACGAATTACGCTTATGACGAAGTAAAATTACACGTCCTTGTGACTTCGTTATAAGCGTGTTTTACCGTATTCAGATGTATGGTTTATATTACTTATCTTAGGTAGCAAGGGACAGTTTTTTTGTAAAATTGAGAGTTGCTGTACTTGAAGGCTTATGAGTGTTGCTAAAATTCATAAAATGATTTTTAATGATTATCATTAGTTAGAGGGGTGTCTCTTGTTGAAATTGATATGCAATATGTAGGCCCCATATGTTAGGTACATGAGAATCAGAAGTAAAATGCGAAACCTGCGGCTATGACTGTTGTGTTGACTTTACACAGTGAAATTGCAAGTTACAGACGGGAGGTAAAATAACACGAAAAGTAGGTGGATGGGAAATTGTAAACTATACACCGGTAAGTTTCTGACATGTGATAGTGCACCATGCACGCGGTAGGGAAGGTCAACCTTCTGCAAGGA
The DNA here is from genome assembly GCA_015776775.1 of Magallana hongkongensis. Lineage (NCBI taxonomy): Eukaryota > Metazoa > Mollusca > Bivalvia > Ostreida > Ostreidae > Magallana > Magallana hongkongensis. The sequence goes on from CM027470.1 coordinate 35,180,281, forward strand.
ATTAGCTGGGGGAGGTCTAAAAAGCTGAAAAATCATGAAAAATTAGCAAAATATGAAAGGGTCCAAATCTTATAAAAACCAGTATATAGAGAATTTTACAGGTTTTGACTAGTAATTTTCTTCAGAAATTGGTGATTGGCCTTATAAGGCGTTAATTAAAGGTATTTGTGCTGAATGGGAACTGAGGAAATTCTAGTTACAGAGTTCCGAGGACACGCATCCCCTGGCTACAATGAATTGTATCAAAAAAACTGTCCCGTGCCACCTTATGTCGTCCACAAAAACCCCTATTTAATATACAGCTGCATCCGGCCACTTTTGTTGTAAAATAAATCTATATGAAAAGGTCAGTTTTTCGAGTTCTTAACAAGTCAATACTACTTTGCACCAGTTTTACGGCTTCCTACATGATTTATTTTAAATTTCGGTATTCATACATAATATAATACTCATTTTTAAAGAAAAATGGCTATTATGGGTCTGAAAAACATACAGAAACAGTTGTGATTAATTTGAGATAATCATCAAAGTTATTGCCCGTCTTTTTTTAACTTCAAGTCTGAGTTCGTTTAGAAGACTAAAGGAAACAAATTAAGACATGTGGAAGGCAACATTTAGAATGTCAGCTGTCTCCCCTACTTGTAACCATTTTTGTTAAAAATCTGTCTATAACGTCTGTTGTATAACGTCGGACGCTATTACATCCATATTTATAGAAAATGAAAAACCTATAAAATAGCCGATAACCAGGAAAGACCTTTTCTTGTTACAAAATCTGTGTAAAACACCAACTCTGGAGACTCAGAACATGTTCCTATGGCACCAAAATTTAGAACAAATTCAGACCTTTTATGAATTTAAAAATAATATGTCATCTTACTGGGACATGTTGACGTTACTGACTAGAAAGTGTTCAAACTATTGAGAACATTCTAAAGAACTTTTATGAAATTATCTTCCTTTTTCTGACTTATAGTAAATGTTTCAATGATTTTCAAACAGTTTCATATACCGGTATGAATTTAAATTTAATGATTTTTTTTAAATTTCAATTCATTGTAACGATGAAAATTATTTCATGAATATTTTGCGATTGTTTTTATGGTTGGTTAATGAAATTGTCACAAGGAACAAACCTTTGTCATAACATTAGTGAAATTTAATAAAAAATAGGTGTTTAATAGGAATGGAGAGAACTATATGTAAAGTTTTCACTACTGGGCGCCATGTTTGCCCTGGAATGTAACAACGCACAATTTATTGCGCATTGATACGAATAAAAACTGTTTACAAATATATATATGAAAAAACATTTCACATCGCACGACAAATAATGAGCTGCTCATTATCTAATTAATATTTGGTTTTTTTTTCAAAATTGTAGACAATGACGTGTTGACAACGAACAGTGTCCAAAATCAAGTCCAAAGGAAAAATACAAAACAGAAGCAGAGCAAACATGTAGCTCTACAATAAAAAAAAAAGAAGAGGCAGGATCAGGTGCAATAGAGGAGTTAGCAACCCAGTGGAAGGTTGTATATGCTGAAAAGATCGTCGTATCGACCATAAAACTCACGAAAAGATGATTTCAATCGAGACTGTTAATAGCTCTGTTTAATCAACTTGTTTGTCAGTAGCTTGCATCGCCTTAGATACTGTTCATAAGTAGAGCGTGTCCATGCGTATCGAATTAACTGAGACTAACTCATAAAGTTTTATTGTTAGGTTACCATCAATGTCCATTTCCAGTAAAATATCCAAATATGATAGAGATGACGCAGACTCTGTGGTATCGTTTATTTCAAGTTCACAGAGATATATCGAGTCGACGTAAGTAAGCTTTGCTGAAAATTTTAAAACTAATGAGTTTGAAATGAAACCCTTATATCGTATTGTAAAATGAATTTTTGCCAATTTTCTTTCATTATGCCCACAGAATATATTGAAGATTTGGATCAATTTTCACAAAACAACAACAACATATGTTTGTGAAAACCAATTATTTCTTCTTCTTTTTTTTTAAATTAAAAACATGTTTGAATGCAAATCATATTTTTACACAATTTTGTTGTTTTTAAGGTCTGACGTCAACGTCACAATCGTCAACTAACTTGGCGTATCTCATCATAATTAAATGATAACGTTGTACCGACATAAAATACATGACATTTAACATGTTTAAATTATTACACAAAATTACAATTAATAAAATTTAAAAAACATCAATTATTATTGTTCATTTCATTTGTCATTATTTGTTAGAAAGAGTTTAAAATAGTTTTAAACATCGGGCTCAACATACTGCAAGCATGGCGGTTAGTCTGAATATTGTCTGTTTTCATGTGAATAAAACAAGTAAGTTACAACAACGCATAAATAGTTAAAATAAATAATGACTTAGTACCAAATGAAACGATCACGACAATGAGGGAATGATTGAAGGTGTAGCGTATTTCGGGGGTAAATTTGAATGATAATTGGGATCGGGATCGGGATCTAGGTAATTGTATGTGTGTTGTTTCCGTTCGCCAGGCCAAGGCCTATGGCACGCCAAATTCACATAAATGAGCTAAACATAGTTTCACAGTCGATAAACTAGGTTTTTCGGCTGTTTACTATAATTACGGATCGTAAACTATAGTTACCGACATTAATCTATATTTCACGTCTGTAAACTATAGTTAATGCGATAATCTTTGTTTCACATCTGTAAACTATAGTTAACACTGAAAACAATCATTTGCGGTTGTTAAACATAGTTTATCTGATAAATTGGGTTTTATGATCAGTAAACTACGGTTTACAAATCTAAAGCACGCCAAATTCACATAAATTAGCAAAACATAATTTCACAGTCGATAAACTAGGTTTATCGGCTGTTAACTATAGTTTACGGACCCTAAACTATAGTTACCGATGTTAATCTATATTTCACATCTGTAAACTATAGTTAACGAATGCAAATCTATGTTTTACTTTCTGGAAATACACGCTAACAATAGATTTTGCTGATAAATATAGATTTACATCTGTAAACTATAGTTTACATTCGTAAACTATAGTTTAGAGTTGATAAATATAGTTTCACGATTATGAAACTATATTTATCAGATACAATTTGCATTCGTGAACTATAGTTTAGAGTTGTTAATCATAGTTTTACAATGGTGAAAATATATTTATCAGATAAACTATGTTTAACAATCGCAAATGATTGTTTTCAGTGTTAACTATAGTTAACAGATGTGAAAGATAGATTATCGCGTTAACTATAGTTTACAGACGTGTCTTGTGTTCCTTGTGGTTTGTCAGTTTTAATTTCGTTAATATACGTTTTTACTTAGGTGACTTGTGACGTTGTTTCCCGTGATAGTAGGTTTAAAGCCCAGGGCTGCATTTTACAAAAGAACTTACGACAAAGTCGTAAATATTAACAGTCTCGTAAAATGATCTTTAAAGAACAAAATTGACATAAAACCATTTGTTTACAAATATTTCAGTTCCCATAATTATATTTTCCAGCCATAAGAATAAATCATTGATTAGTTGATGATTAATTAGCATTCATTATTTTGGTCTTAAGTCGTAAGTTCTTTTGTAAAACGCAGCCCAGAAATCGTCACATTAAGGGAAACACAATATGCACACAAAGACATCGTCAATATCAGAAAATTCCTACTTCCAGTTCGTCGCCGAAAATAATATTTTTAATTTCAAAGTGCTAGTAGAGTGAGCTATCTGCAAGTTATGATCAAGAGAGTTGTAAAATTTTCAAACACTCCGAGATATACATACACGATACAAAACTATCGTAAAAATTCTGCCAACAAACAAAGTCGGTCCTGGACGCTCCTAGAAATCACCAAAATTGTTTTCATTCTAACATGCACCATCGCTGGATTTACTGAATGCTTTCTAATCGTTTAATGACATTTTGGAATATTTAGATTTAGATCCATGCTGTGTACAGTAGTGCATAGTAAACCGCACACATTACACACTTGTCGATATACACATTATAATTCTCCCTCCTATGTTATACACCGATCAATGAACATGCCATGCGGAAACAGAAGGTACGTACAGATAATTATGTATAAATGGATCTGCAAATTCTTTTTCCATGTCAGTCGTATAATTGTTTTCATTCCAATTGCAGTGAATAACCTCTACGGAACAGACAGTATCTGTATTAATGCATTGCATAATATATCTGTATCTCAATTATTGTCAACTATCCTCCCTATTTGGTGTGAAGAATTACTGGAACAATGCATTAAATAAGAAAAAGTGAGAAATTGGATTTCAAAATTTATCAAATCAATTACTGTAATCTGGCTGTGTCTGAATCAGAAAATTACAAAACTGGAAAACAATGGAAGGATTGAATGGATCTAATGATGACAGATATTTTAATGAAAGCCAATTCGATGAGGCCAAAAACGTTTCAAGATCGACTTACTTTGATCACAATGTTAATTGGATAGCTTTATCTTTCTATACCTTAGGACTGCTGGGAAATTTTATTACTACTCTGGTCATTTCATGCAGGAAAGACATGCACACACCAACATTTTTAGCGATATGCAGCTTAGCGATCACAGATTTTATTGTCATCGCAATATCAGTGGTAATTGAGTTAGCTAACAACTTTGACTTCTTTCGAACAAACATTGAATTCTGGACAAAGTTAGTCCTTTATGCTGCAATGATTAAGTCATCAGCTGATGTGGTATTCCTGTTTTTCGTGCGTTTTGCTCTAATTGCTTATCCGCTGAAGTGTAGAATGTACCTCACCAATTCGCTTGTCATTAGTTCATCACTAGTCTTATGGGCATACAGTTTGATGTTTATTTCATTCAAATATTTCATTGAATACTTGATCTTTGATTTGAGAATAAGTGATCCTAATGTAAGCGATTGGGTTTCTACGTCTACGTTGATGCTGATCATGACTGTCCTACCGATTGCTGCCATGTTTGTTCTTCATTGTGTAAAAATGAAAAAACTTCGGTCCACTACTGTCAACACAGCGATAACGAGAAAAATGTCCGCTGTCATCATATGTATTTCGGTTTTAAATTTTTTCTTTGGCATCTTATTTTTCTTTATGAGTACATCCAACATTTTATTCGCGATTGTACATTCCTTAAATCCTTTTATCTTTTTTTTATTTCACGTTCCTTATCAAAAATGTATGTCCTTATGTAAAAAGGGAGGTCATTAAATGGATTGTATATATTTATTGATCATCTTCTAAAGATTATACTTGTAGTTAAAAAATAAGATTTGTTACAACCTAAATAAAATCTCTAATTTTTTTTGAATTTCTGCTAATTTTACAGTCATCTAATATTTGAACGTAAAAAGTCTGTCGCTTTTACAAAATCGATAATTGTGGTCTAACAGAATTTTACTTTTGCAGATAACAGACTCTTCCAAAATTTCATATTTAATTTTAAGTGTATTTTTTAATTTTAACTGTGTTTTGTTTTATTTTATTGAATTATATTTATATAAAGAGGTCAATGTTTAGAAAGCTTTTTATAATTTGCACCATTTAAATGGCTGTCTTAATTAGTTTTTACTTCCAGTATTTCATCTAAGCATGGCATCTTTACAGGCAATTACGGATAATGCTTGGCTCAGACAACACACAGAATTGATAGTTAATGGATTTATATTGATAAAATTATTTCCAAGAAGGTGACTTTTTTCTTTCTTTTTTTCATATTGTCTTGTATATATGTATTTTTATCGGTCGTAATAAATGTAATATATATGATTATTATCGTGGAATTTTTATATCGCATCCTATATTAGCACGATGTCGATGTAAATCAGCCCAAGAACCGTTAGGAATCAATCAATTTGGTTGAAGTTTTTGGCATAATGATGTCCAACAGTTTTTGTTTTTCATACTTAAACAGACTTGAATCTACACTATTTGAGTATGCCTCAACAACGTAAAATACAATAGATAATAATGTGATCATTTAAAGATGTAAGAATACATCACCATGTCGGTCTTTTGGAAACCTTCCTTTATGAAGTACTTCTGGTCCTGATCTGTGTGATGGGTAATGAGGGTTTGAAGCAGCTTCTTTAGTCATAATCATTATATATACGCGAATAACTCTTCAAACAACACAAGTCAATATTCTGAACTCATGAAATTCATGAAATTATGGTACCTGTTACATTCTAAATACCGGTAATTAATTAAATCTTTATAAAAACAAGAGACCAAGGGGCCACTTTGTTCACCAATGTAACATTTGCCATAACTCTAACCAAATCAGCTAACTCTGATAAAAGTAGCTCTATAAAGTCAAATGTTCTGTTATTCTAGCCGTTGTTATTTCAGAGGTTGGCATGTCAGCAATAAAGAGATAATTAGCAATCAGAATTCTTTAACATACAATGATCATACTACAAAATGTAACAATGTATTTCTGGGGGGAAATAGTTTAACAGAGTTTTACCCATACAAACTCATACAGTCTTTTATCCTCCTGAGACCCGTTACATAGTATACGTTTAAATGCCATGATTTAAACTATTCAAATTCTAAACTATATTCTTTAACTATAAACTTTTAATATCTTCTTAGGGTTCCAGCATTGATCCAAAATCCATATATAAACAATTAATTTGAAATTCTAAATTATACTAGTATGCTTTACGATTACTTGGTTGCCTTGCGTCTGTTTGCTCGCCTGTTTGTTTTAAACTTTCAGAATTTGAACATTCAAAGTTTAAATTGTTTAAATTAAATGCTTAAGCCCTTTAAAGGTTAAATAGTTAGAGAAAATTAAAACAGGTCGGGTGTTTTTGAAATTAAAAGAACTCAAAAGCCCCAAATATCTTTAGTTTTAAGTTATAGTAACCTTCTTGATAATAAATAAAACTTTTGTTTCGTCTCAGGTAAAGCAGCTCTAACGTTTGAGGTTTATGGGGATTTTTTTTTTATTTTCCATCCTGCTATTAAAGAATATTGAATATTGCTAAAAACCTGAACTCTTTTTGCAGGAAATAGGCAAGAAGGGATTTGCTACGTGATCAGCAATAATTGTAGATATTACAGTATAAAGTGGTTTTCTTCCGATATGACGATGCCTTTTTGTAATTAGGGCACTCTGCATTATTACAAACAATGAATATGTCTTGGGGAATAGAATGTACGTTTATCAAAATATCGACTTACTATTTCTGAACAATAAGTGTTATCATCATCTAATCAACAACACTGTATTCGGGCGGCATCTTATTCAAACAATTCCAATACTATAATATGGAAGCACTGAATGGATCCAACGATGACAAATGTATAAATGGAAGCCATTTCGAAAAGGCTCACAACGTTTCAGGATCAAATTTTTTTTATAACAATTGGGTATTCACTTTTTATGATAGTCAAACATTAGTTCATTTTCTGCCTCAGGAGTGCATAGATTGGTCCTATGAACAAATACGAACAAAACAAAGAAAACAAAAACACAAGCGCGTGAGTATAGTTATGAATAATCTTCACCAGAGAAGTGACGTATACTAAATGCTTTCCCTTAATTAAGGGCTATTTTAGTTCGTCTGTGTGCAACACATATGTAGAACATACAAAAATAAGGTATACTGAATGAAAAACGCTTTAAAATTACTTATTATACATGAACTCACGTCAGCGGTGCTAAAATCGTTACAGAATAACGCGCTTCAAAATGTATTCTTAATTTGTTGTAAATTGGCCTTTGTGTATCATTTATGTAATTTGGAGAAAAAAGTTTTAGAAAAGAGATATTAGCCGACTGTCAGAAGGCAAACATTTGATATTCTGTAGAAAACTTAAATCAGCTGTGTGTTTCTCTGGAGTAATGATAAACATGTATATTAAAAAAAACACTGACAAAAAGAAGGAATATGTTTGAGAATTACGTCCTCTAATAGCGCTTGAAAATGAATAGAATTAATAACTTACATTTCGGAGCTCTGATATGTTTATACACAGGACTAGGTACTGTTTCAGTCATATTTTGCCCTGTTTTATATGATTATTAAAAATATCACAAGAAATTAAAATATAACAATTATTTACAAAAAAATACCAATAAAATAAGATTCTATAAATAGTTACCCGATTTGACTTTCACAAGTTTGACTTTATGTTTATGGCTGAAGTCGAAAGAAAAAAAAAAATGCTGAAAGGATTTTTTACGTTCATTAAGTGATTTAAAAAAAAAGAAGTAAAAATAGGAATCAAATTTACTTCGCATAACCTATGTGGAGTGTTTCTAATCAAAGACGTAGATGTATAAGTAATCTTAACGGAACGTGTTCATATTACTGACCAGAAAGTGTTCCAATTCTTGAGAATATTCTGAAGAACTTAGAGAATTTATCTTCTTTTTTTCTGATATGTAGTAAATGTTTCAATGATTTCCTAACAGTCCTTATATATGATTTTAAACTAAGTGATTTTTTATATGTACAAGACACAAGGTGTAACTGTTAAAATTTAGGGGGAATCATTGTTTTATGGTTGGTGAATAAAATTGTCACAAAAAGGAACAAATCTTTGTCATTTTGCAATATTAAAAAATAAATCATTTAATAGGAATGGACAGAACTATATGTAACGCCATGTTACATGTAGCCCTGTAATATAACCACGCACAATTATTTATCGAGCATTGATACGAGTTAAAACTCTTTACAAATACATACATGCAGTAAAAATTCACATCGCACGACAGGCAAGATAAGCTGTTCACTATCTAATTAGTTTTTTGTTTTTCAAAATTGAAGACATATTTCGAACCTTTGCTGAAAGTTTTGAAACTAATAACTTTCAAATAAATTCTTATATCGTATTGTAAAATGAATTTTTACCAATTTCGTTTGATTATGCCCAAAACATATTGATGATTTGGATCATTTTGCAATAAACAACTACAAATATATGGCTAAATACCATTTATTTCTATTGATTTTTCATTTATTAAAAAATCATTTTGAATGCTAATAAAAATTTTCAAGCATTATTGCAATTTTAAACTAATTATCTCTTTGGGAAAAAAATCAAATATACTTCATTTTAATGAATTTGTTGACTACTCATTAGTTTATTTTGGGTCAAAGCTGTTATGCTTATTATTGTAATTTTGTAAACTAATTTCTTTTGTTTCAAACCGAAAACATTCATTTGTTGTATCGAATGTTTATATTCGTTAGCCTTGCAAGCTTAATTGATAAAAAATTAACTGATGAGTTATTAACTTTTGATTCTAAAACATTATTGTTTTTAAAATGAAAAATCTGAGTATAGAATAATTATTAAACAAAATTTATCTGTGGTTAGGGGTCATTTTAGACAATGTAAGCTTGTCTATGAGAGGATTTCTTAACTTATGATTTGATTTCCACAATGTCTATAACGTACTATTTTTTGATTAACTTTGTAACTAGAACACAGATATGCAACTTTCACAATGATCTTTAATTCATTAACAAATTCTCAAAATTATATCAGTGTCATATATATACTCTCTTTATTTAAAAGTCCAAGGTTTTTCCTTTTTTTATCGTAGTCTCTTAGATTAATTGTCTCATTTTTTTTTTCTTTAGTATTTACACTGAACAAAAATTCTGTTTGCCGAATCTAATGTTTTTATTATATAAAAAAGCACATTTGTATGTCATGTCGTTGGGGTGACCGATTTCAATTGAACTCTCAACTGGTTAAGAACGATGTAGAAATCTTAACCTCTTGTTGCTACTTGCGACATTGACCTTTGATGGATATCACGAACACTTCCTGTTTGATTTTTAGATTATTTTTGATTGGAGAAGAAAATTATGACACACATAGAAGAATACATTATTTACCTGTTATCAAAGACGCATATTAATCAAATTAAGTTGCTATTTACTAATACTAAGGACAGAGAATCACACATTTATTGCTTTAATATTTCGTCACAGACAATCGATTTCAATGAGTCTTGTTCTATATGTGCTGTTGATGAGAATACGTATCGGTTACACAATGTTGAAAATTTCAGATCATTTCGGGGTTTTTTTCAAACTTAGAAGTTTTGTTAAGTGTATTTTAAATGAATTTATTTTAAAAAAAAAATAGGAAGATTTTTTAGTTACAATCTTAATCAGTCAAAAATACCTATTTCTTTCGCTTTTCGATTTCAACATTGTAAAGTAAAGTGATATTATATGTTTTTTTATCAGTGACATTATTTTTCCAAACATAAAAATTAACGGTTTATTCAATCAATCAAATGAAGGCCATGAAAACTGAAAAACTCAATATTTTGCTTTTAACTCGACTACTGACAGACACTCAAATTTTGTTTGACAATTATAAATGTCTTACTGAAGCAATGTAAACATTAAAAAGTTTTTGACAAAAATTGTGACCATGCCCCTCTAGGTTATAGCATAATTGAACTTACGAATGTTCTAAATATGTGCCAACAAAATGAAAGTGACATTTTCATTAAGTCAAAAAATGGTAGTCTTAATGATTAACGATAAGAGATGAGTTTGGTTCTTCAAAGCAGTCTGTGGCTGACTTTGAGTCATAAAAGTCTTCATTAGACCTTATTTCCAACTGTTTTTCTTCTGCTAAATAGACCCATACATTGTATACAGGTCGATAGAGATAATGACGTAAGGGATACTGGGAAACACCGATATATAGGAGGGAGAATTATTAGGAAAACACGTATATCACAAGTGTGTAATGTGTGCGTTTCACTAAACACAACTTATCTGTACACTGCATGGATCTAAAGCGAAAGATTCCAAAATGTCATTAAACGATCAGGAAACATTCAATGAATCCAACGATGGTGAATATTTGAATGAAAGCAATATCAGTGTTTACTATGAGCGTCCAGGGACCGACTTTGTTTGATAGCAGTGTTTTTACGATGATATTATACTGTACATTGTCTCTCGGAGTGTTGGGAAATTTTACCACCATTTTGTATATAACTTGCAGTAAGCATTTGCATACACCAACCTTTATCACAATTTGTAGCCTGGCAATTACGGATCTAACAGTTGTGGTGATATCATTGTTTGTTAAAATGTATGACAATGATAAGTTTTTTGAAGGAAACGTGTTATTCGTTGCATTATTAGTCCTATATATTGCAATGATTAACTCGTCAGCTGATGTGGTATTCCTGTTTTTCCTCCGATTCGTTCTGATTAGTGTATCCGCTCAAGTGTAGACAGTACCTCACAAATTCATTTGTCATCAGTACATTGTTGGTCTTATGGGGATACAGCTTTTTTGTTGTTTTTGTTATTTTTATTATTATGAACAGCGTTGTACCATTGATTTATGAAAAAACCTGAAAGTACAAATCTAGATACAATATTGTTGGTGTCTAAGCATAGCCGTTGTGCCAATTCTGGTCATTTCAGTTCTTCATTGTTTTAAAATGAAAACTCTTCAGTCCTCGACTGCCAACACTTCAATAACGAGAAAGATGTCCGCTATGATAATCATCATTGCTACCTTAAATGTACTATTTGGCATTGGTTTGAACTTTTTGACAACCTCTCCAATACTTTTCGGACTGATGTCTTCTTTTAATCCATTATATTCTTCCTATTTCAGGTGCCATACCAGAAATTATGTAAGAATAGTTAACATAATAATAGGGCAATTTTATAGTAATATTGTCGGTGTGTCACTCTTATAAGTTTCGTACTGAAATTGACAGAAGTATTTTGATTTAATTTATAAGTGTAGTAATTTGAAATTAAGTGATCAATTCATTCAATTTCAATATTGCCATTTTTTAATAAAACATTAAATAAAAAATTTGGTTCTCGAATTGTTTTTGTTCATTTATAAAATATAGTAGAATGACCAGCAACCTTTAATTAGGAAAAAGTCATCTGTAATACTTCATTCCAGTATAATTGGTATACGAAGGAATTGGTGTAAACAAGCTCGAGAGAACTGAAGCCAAAAGAATATGATAGGTAAAATGTTAAGAGACAAATGTTCCACAACCGACAGATAATAGCACTGCTTTTTTACTTTTAAGATAGAACTCTCAAATCTCGCATCTTTAACAAGAAATATGTCCGCAATAATCCAATAATCCTCATCATTGCCACCTTAAACATACTATTTGGCATTGGTTTGAACTTTCCAACAACCTCTCTATTACTTTTGGGATTAGAAACGGCTGAAATACTTAATTCCTGCATACAATGGTATAAGAAGGAACTTTTGATGCAAACCGAGCTTGAGAGACCAACAGCAGAGGGAATATTGTAGATAAAATGTTGAGACAAATGTTCCGATTCAGGCAGATATTGCAGTGTTTTTACTCAGAACTCTCATAACAACGTATACCTGCCCTTAATGAAAAAATTATATAAAGGCAGAGAACATTCACTTTATTGGAGATATCGTATGGAGATTCTAAAAAATTATTATTTATTTTTTTTTGGAGATGCCTCAAGTGACAAAAAAAAATATAGTTATACGAGGGTTATTAGAAAAGTTCGCGAACAAAGTGATTTACAGCAAAATTACTGTTTACTTTATAGGATGACGTATGTTATATTAAATTACTATCATGTGAAAATAAGTATGCAAAAAATCATATGATTTTGAAGTTGTTTTCAAAAGATACAGCGATTTTATTTTGCATCAATTGTATTTACGGAGCACCATTTCATATTTCTACGACGTCAGGTGACGTCAAACTGCTGAAAGGCAATTTAAACCTGTCACACTTTTTCAAAGTAAACATCTTTTAGTCACACACTTTTCATGCCATTAACCCATTTATAAAACGCATATTCCACCATTATTTGTCAAATTTTTGTGTAATGTCTTTTGTGTCATATCGTAGATCATTTAGGTCCGAAAATCTCTGTCCACGCAGTTTCGACTTCAGATAAGCATATAAAGCGAAATTCATGGGTGCAAGATCCGGGCTGTATGGGGGGTCGGGGTGCTGCAAGAGATCAAGATATCAGTTTTTTTCAAACCTTCAATTCCAATTGTGGTTCCAATTGTAAACCTTTGTCCTATAAATATAGCAGCATTTAAGAACCTTTTGGTCTCCATCGGAGATTTTTCTGCGTGCACACAAAATTTAATGACGGCCCGGTGCTCCAAGGTGTCCAATTACGTTAACGATTTTGACTCGTTTTTCTAGCGTTGGTCGTAACTATTTGGCGATAAAACGGTCAGAAATTATTCAATTTAATTGAAACTTTCACAAAATGACCTTCGTAACTAATTGTGATCTCATATGAAATATCGTTTATTTTTATGCGCTTAAACTGTACATTTTCATAATAAGGAAAAATGCGTACAAAATATAAAACAATTAAGAATTGACATGCTCCGTGAAGCATATCTTATCAAAATAATTAATCGGTATATTTTTAAAGGTGCATTTAAAATAAACAAATCTTAACATAATTCTTATAAAAATACGTCAAGATTAAATATAAAAAGTTTCGCTGGTATCATGCGAATAGTCCGACCACAATTAAACTTGTCCGCGAACTTTTCTAACAACCCTTGTATGTTCTAGTCATGTGCAATATGTATCACAACCATCTTTCGACACATTACTTACTTCATCTGTAGCTCAAAGACCTTACAATTCCAGTTTAATGTATATCGATACGAAACACACACAAAAAATAATCTGCAGGTTACCATGCATGCGAACAAAAACTGTCTGGAAGTATGGGGTCTACCCGTGCAAGTCCGTGACTTTTTTTCAATTAATATGCAGCAATTTAATACAACTTACAAGCTTTTGTATTTTAGGTATTTTTTGCACTCGGAAGGAACCCGGATACAACGAATGACTTGTAAATGTCAATGATCTTATCATGGAAATTTCTTGAAAGTTATCGGAGATTTGACATCCGGGATATAGTGTGATACTTGAATTTCCTACTAGTAATATTGTCAATTAAGAACTTAATTAAATCAAATAACTATAACTTGAACTTGACAGCCCTTTTCTATAGAGAGTTACAAATAACCTTTCATATCATTAGCATTAAATCATATGCATGTTCATGTGAACGAGTTGCACAAATGAATGCAGATTAGAAACACTGTGAAATCAATGATTGAACATCATTTGTCAAGAATGACAATATCAAAGAAATACCGCAATAGAAACGATTTATCGAATCAGATACATGTACAAAACATATCATGAAAATTTTGTAGATACTAGTAATTTTATAATAATGTCAATATCAATATGACTTGATTAATCGATAAATTTAATTGCAAAGTAGTATTCAATTACAATTGTGTTGTATCAAATCACAAAAGAGATGAAACCATTTTTACGAAAACTATTGTAAATATTTGGTTTTATTTTTATTTTTGATGAGATTGTATTTTCGTTATATATGAAAACAGTAATTTCAAACATGAGTGATATAAATTAAGAAATTCATATCAATTGAAAGCAGTTTCAAACCCTTGTTTAATATTTGGATTTTTCTTTACAGATTATCTTTCTATGTGAAATTAAACGTACATTTAATGTAAATAAAATCCTCAACGTACACGAAAAATACAAAGCAATTGAAATCTACGTTAAAACAACATGTGTCAGGAACAATTATGGACTAAATACTAAAAAGCAAAACACAGAAGGAACAATTAGATTGATTTACATACCTTAGGAATACGTTATGAAAATATTTAATTTACTTATACTGGACAAAATTGTGATTCAATGTGATGTGTTTAATCAATAAGAAAAAGGTATATATATTTGATTTCTATTGTTCTGTATCAAAACAAAATCTAAGTTTTCGTTTAAAAAGTCCTAATATTCTGATACTGAATTACGGGGAGCAACTTTTACAAAATGTCTTCAATTAGTCACACAAAAAGTGAAATAAGATGAACATATATGGGTTACATGAATGAATAAAACTTACAAGTACAGAAACTGTTAAAGTTCAGTAGTTTTTTCATATCAAGATAAAAATTAAAGAGAATTGTAAGACTCCATTGAGCAGAACAATACCACAGATAAACCAAGACATCCTCCTGGTGTTGACAGGGTTCACAGTCGTTGATCGAAGTCTTCTCATCTTTAAACAAGGGAGGATTAATACTACACTTCCGCGGATACACGTTGAATGTAAAGTCGACCAGAGAAAAAGTAACAATAATACCGGTTGTAAAATACAGTACAGTGTTGTTTACTTTAGTCAAAATGAAAATCCAGGAAATCATGCTTAAAACCAAGAATATAAAATCGGAGACTGCAAGACTCCGTATTGCGTAGAAGATGGGTGCTTTTTTTGGTTTTTTGGTTTTTGGCACATCTAATTAAGATAGTGACAAAGTTTCCTATGAATCCCAGAATGATGATAGACAATGATGTCCGAGCAAATATTATAGTAAATGCGAAGCAATAGGACCCGAATTGGTGTCTCCATAGAAGTAAATGCTTCAAATCGGTATCATAGGGTTTCTCCATTTCAAATTGAAAATTTTTGTTTACTATTTGTAACAAAATATAAGTCCTTTTATCACGATTATGACTGAACGCCTCTAAGTCAGAATCTCGCCCAGATCTACAACGATACTCTTTATGCACTTCGGCCTTGGGCGGCAACGATAAGTGTCGGCAGACCCGCATCGCGGGCGCCGGCAAGGGCATAGCCACTGCAGACGACCACACGCACCCGTTGCTCATTTCGGGTGTCGGTCGAAGCGAGATCCATCCTAGCTGCAGGACTGTAGCTCCCGGTCTGAAAAAATTTGGATGGACGACCTGGGAGCTACAGTGCCTCCCATAGTAAAAAACTGCAATTTACTGCGCACAAAAAAATGCGCTAGTTTTGGACCGATTAATCTCATTTACGATCATATTCTTTACAAATATTTGATCCCAAAAAATTCCTCGAACATTTTACTACAGATATCGTCACTTCACTTGCCTCTGATATTCTTTTATATAAACACCATCAGCAACCCTGTAAATTAAAGTGGTGTAAGTTTGTTTACATTTAAAAATGGCGACTCTCGATCTCGACGTTAATTAACATACTTCATTTTCTGAGGTCGGTTATCATTTTTAAGAGAAAGTCTGAGGCAAGTAAAGTGACGATATCAGTAATAAATGAATGCGACTACTCGCAGCTATCGACCTACCCTGTACGCGCATGCGCGGAATACGAAACCTTCCGAGGATCACTCGGAATACGTCATCATACTCTATTTCTCCAATATGGCGAAAGTAAGCACGACAGCTCCGCTTCGGCGTGTTGTTTTTGTGTTGGTAAGCTATAAGAAATGTAGTATGTAAAGTATGTGTATATCAACAAATTTATAGTATATCAATAGCTCTCTTTTTTGTATATTTGCGTTAAATTATGGACGGAATATGCTAATTTGAAAGATATTATCAAATTACCTATATAATATGTACATAGGTATCAGAAATTCTGTTTTCAAATTTATTTGATTAAATTTGTTTAAAAATAGTATGAATATGGTTATGCTACATCTTTCTTGTCATACATGCCACATGTTGGCCATTTTCACTCAAATTCAATGAATTAGTAGATCAAGATACATAGACTCCATTTCTAGAGACAATATTTTTTTTTATATAGGCCTATATAATTTGGCCTGTGGCTCAATCAGAATGAATGAATTTAAATATTGTTTGTACCTTTAATTTCCGAAAGATTATGTTTAGTCCGTAAACCTAAGTAATCAAATTTCATATACACTTTACTGTTATTTTTAACCTAACCTATTAGAGGATCTAATTTTTATTTTGCAACTGAATTTAATTTCATTAAAGGACTATATATGATAAGGGCCTAAAATGGCCCCCTAAAATGAACATCATCATTTTACTATCATTCTTTGTTCTCTTAGTACAGATATGTATGTGATATGTTTACGTAATATTCATTTTGGTTCAAGTGCCCACAATTTAGAAATATGACATTGTAAAGACAACCTTTTCCCGCCATTTTTGCATTTTTAGCGTAAAACAGCTTGTTTTCAAGCAGTTTTTCCTTCCGAAAACATAGAGCGCATTCTTGAACAAATAAAATATTTTAATCAGAGATGTATCTAGCCAAGACTAATAAGTGACCAAAAATTTTTCCTTGTTCAAGCATGCGCTCTATATTTCCCATTCGTAAATAGATAAGAAAAATGTAGATTTTTGGCTGATTTTGATTGAATTATAGAAATGGCATCACTTCTGACGTCATATACTGCCAGTGAGTGCAAAAAAATCAAATAAATAGATGAAAAATATATTTTATATCAACTCTTCTAAAAAATTAGATAACATTTTATTGTACCCGAAACACTTAAAAAATGGCGAATTATGGGGGCCAAATTTAACTCTTATCATATATAGTTCTTTGTTTGAAAATAGTATGAATAGATTTATGCCACACATTCCATGTCATTAATGCTTCATGTTGGCTATTTTCACTCAAATTTAATGAATTTGTTGTTACCAACTCAATTTTCATACACTTTGGCTGGGGGCGCAGAAACCATCAGAGATAGAGACCTAAATGATTGTATATTATAACACCCTGATGCCAAAAAGTAAAAACTATTCATTATCTGTTTGTTTCAAAATTTTCCAACACTTTTTTTCTGAAAGCTTTAACATATACTCCATCTGAACAATGGCTCTGATGAGACAAATTACGCACACAATGAATCAAACGATTTCATTCATTTTTGTCATAAACTCTTTTACCAGTATTACTCATAGTAAGGTTTTATCACATGTTTATCTCACAGGGGCCAAGCCCGTTTTAACATTAATTTCAATGTAAGGTTCCATGATTATTTATGGTTACATTGAAATTAATGTTAAAACGGGCTTGGTCCCTGTGGTTTATCTCAATATGCAGTTGGTATCATGCACTCCTGTAATAAAATTTTGATATTACACTTTGTTTATACCCATGCAACGTGACTAAATAAATATAGGTTTAAGTCTTCTCTTACAACTATATTCATTTTTGAACTTTTTTTTTCAGTTTGCAATCCAAATCAGTGCTGGAATGATGAATGGGGATGCTCCCAGTGTTGATTCAGTGCAGCCTGTAAGTTACTATGTAATGAGGTGTTATATGTGTATACTGTAAATGTTGTTATTTACGTTGTGGTTATATACATACATTTTCTATGGTCAAACAATGCGCGTGGGTATCAAATATGCTAAATTTTAGTTTTTTAACCATTATGGCGGGGTTATTTTACATGTACCACATAACAAGAGTGAATTTTCTTCATACGTAAAGAACCATATTTTCAGTATGTAATTTTAACAGCCAATATTTTCCAGTGCCTTTATAATGATAACACAATTTTGTAATGTATGGCTGCTATGGCACAATACAATTAATCAATGAATAATTTAGTAACCGTGCAATTGCTGAAAATTATAATGAAATATACCGGTAGTTATAAGGAATAATTTTTTGCGATGAAATCTATCAGGAAGCCCTTTGGGTTTTATTTAATTACCTAAGACCTTATTTGATCACCTCATAATACCGAGGAAGGGGGTGTAACCCAATAGATGATTCCTTAATTTAAATACTGGTAATTTAATTACAAGTAATTAATATATAGCTTTAATTTTCAATCATTAATAGAGGTGCATGATGTCACTAAATGTATTGTTGTATTGTTTATTAGTCAACATCTGTACAGCTCATAGACATAAACAATTAATATACACATGTTATAATACATATACTGGTCACTTGGAAAAAGGCAAGTTTATACATGAAGTTTTCTGATTACAAAAGCATTTTTAATATATTTACCTAAATTGCACAAATCCTTTACATTTTGTGTTGACAATAATAGAATTAATTTAAAGACAGAGGGTTTAATATAATAAAACTTCTAAGGAATTTTTCTCTTAAGTTACAGTAATAGGGACATTTCAATATAAAATGATATTCATCTTCTATATCTAAAGTACATAGCGGACATAAACGTCTTTGTAATGGAACATTGTTATATATGCCAGTTTCGATTGTAAGACAATGGGATGATAATCTTAATTTACATATAAGTTTCTTATATTGTAAAGGAATTCTTTTTGTTAGATATGACTGCAATGTACAATGATCAACTAAATATCTATAGATTGTACATTTGGAAGAGACATTTATGTCAGCTAGTAGAGACTGTTTAAAATTATAAAAAAATATGTTGCTTGGCAATTGTTAAAATAATTTCTGGCTTTTCAAAAAATTGGGTTTCCCATAAGTTCATTAGCCTAATACTTGTTAACATGTTCTTGATCTCTGCAGCCAAGTTTTTACATTTGTTTTTACCTAAAGTTTCATTATACATATTAACATAACATGAATTCAAAATGCAATTTTTTGATGATAAAAGTTTCATCCAGTATCTTAAAATACGTATTTTTCTGATACATTGCAGAGGCATTCTGCCCAAGTCACAATAAATAACTGCATTAGATGTGCCCCTTTTAACATTAAGTATGTTTTTACAATAATTAAGATGAATTTTTTCTATATCTGGGGCAGAATGAAAGCCCCAGACTTCACAACCGTAGTAAGCAATGCTTCCTACGTAAGTGTCAAAAAGGGACAAAAGCGTAGTAAAATTAAGACTCATATTACAACATTTCCTTTTCAGTGCAAAAAGCGCCTTCATACATTGTAATGACAATTGTTTTTTCGTAACATGAAATTTGCCATTGTAATTCAACAAAAGTCCTAGATAACAAAAACTGTTCACTACTTCAATTTGTTCACACTTATAAAACCACACATCTTCTGTTCGCAAAATTCCCCCATTTCTGAAAACCATTATTTTTGTTTTGTTTACATTAAGCGTTAACGACCATTTCTCTGTATAATTTTCTAAAGTATTCAACATTGACTGTAAGTCAGCAGCAGACTGAGCAAAAATAACTAATTCCTCTATAATTTGCAGGATCAGTTGCCCCACCCTTTTTATATATTGGTACAATGAGAGACTCGCATGGTATATGTGGAAAATGACCTGTTGTAAACATAGCATTAAAAATTGTGTGTACAAAAGGTACCAAAATGATGATACTTTATTTTCTCAAATAGGGATTTAACATCCAACCTGTTCCGGGAAGTAATTTGCTGCATCCTGAATTGGTAAGTACTTGGCTTATTTATATGTAAATAATAAATGCACGTGCATGGTCACTTTCTTGATGTAAAAGCAATTTTTGGACAAGGGTAGGAAAATATGCAATTTTCCACCCAAGACCAATTATAGCTTGTGTAACAAGATAGTTTTCATGCATGTATTTTTTTATATGTATTTCCAAAAATGAAGTCTGAGGGATATATTGGAATTTTCCTGTCTGTCTGTCTGTAGACACAATTTTGTGTACAAAACCATGGAACTACTTTATCAATTATTCTAAAAATGCATAATATGTTAAACACCATCTAAGAAAGTGTACTTGCATAGTACTATGGGGTTTACTTTCTGAGTAATAGAATTTATTTTTACATGTTGGAAAATTTAAGGGAGACTTTGAAAAGGATAACTGAAATCTAATAAATCTGAATGAAAACATACATGTATTAAAGTTTTATCGTCAAAAGAGCTTTGCATTGCTGTTTTCATTGATAGATGATAAGAGAGGGGGTTCTGTTATATACATGTATATGATCATATAGTAAAAATATATTAAATCTTAAAAGACATTCTTCTATTCTCCCAATATATATTTGAGAAAAACCCTCTGCCAAAATTGTGAAAATGGTCCCTTGGTCAGAGATTCGGGTCCTTTGGGTGGGTCAATATGGCAACATAGTGAAAATTATTTACATACTGTTTAACATGCTTTTTGTCTCTTAATATTTTAGTTAATTAAATTGGGGAGTTTCACTTTTGCCCCATTTTTATCGAGCCTTACAAGGGTATTGGTCTCAATAGAACAGATCTAGCATTAGATTTGTAATTGCCTTTCCAGATATGAACCAACTGAAGAGCAAAATGTTAATATTTGTTTGAATGGGTCAAGTTTAAATTAATTACATTACAATGATCATTACACAATACAAATGTATTGTGGTTTATTTATGTACAATGTATATGATTATGATGCATAAATATTTCAAATTTTGACCCTTTTATGGTCAAATTTGTCTTGTGTCTGTAGTTGTCCATTGCATCAAATAACAGTCATGAAATAATTAAGAATTAAATTTTACAGCGAATTACAGAATACCGGTAGAGTTTTCAATAGCTTGTTGGATTGCTCAATAGGGTATTCAATTTGGTCAGCAAGGTATCACATTAGGTTTAAATCTAGGTCATGTGATTACTCAGGTATGACAGCGATAAAGTGAGTTAATCTAGTAAACATTTGCACATTTTGGCCTTTTTTGTTTCTCCCTGTTGTCCTACATTACTGCTATAAAAGTCTGAACTAATTAAGCAGTCACAACACAAAAATACTCTGTGCTGTATGTTGCACCAGGAGTTGGGGAACCAAAATGTCTAATGATTTTTTGCAGGAAAAAAATATCTCCGTAATTCTTAAGGTTATGCTTTTTAGCTCACCGAAACGAAGTCAGGGGGAGCTTATGCTATACCCTCGGCGTCGGCGTCCGGACCTGGTTAAAGTTTTTGTTGCAGGTCCTGTATCTAAGCTATTACTTGTCCTATCTTCACCAAACTTGCATGGATGATGCATCTGGACCTACTTATGGACTTGAAAGACTTGGATGCTGAATCTGAGTCCTAAAATTCAGATGCTGGAGGAGGTTAAGGTTGTTGGACCAGGTTAAAGTTTTTGTTGCAGGTGCCCTTTGATAGCAATATCTAAGTTACTGCAGGTCCGTACTTCACCAAACTTGCATGGATGGTGTGTCTTATGATACTGATGCACCAGACAGGCTTGAGTGCTGAATCTGAGCTATAGGTTTCGGATGCTGGAGGAGGTTAAGGTTTTTAGAGCTGGTTAAAGTTTTTGTTGCAGGTGCACTTTGATAGCAATATCTAAGTTACTGCTGGTCCGTACTTCACCAAACTTGCATTGATGGTGTGTCTTATGATACTGATGCACCAGACAGGCTTGGGTGCTGAATCTGAACTATAGGCTACAGATGCTGAAGGAGGTTAAGGTTTTTAGAGCTGGTTAAAGTTTTTGTTGCAGGTGCCCTCTGATGATTATATCTTAGTTACTACTTGTCCTAACTTCACCAGACTTCCATGGATGGTGCGTCTTATGATAGTGATGCACCTGACAGGCTTGAATGCTGAGTCTGAGTCATAGGTTTCAGATGCTGGATATGGTTAAGTTTTTTGGAACAGGTCACATGTTTAATAGATAATAGTACTATTTCAAACTTGCATAGTTGATTAATCTGTAATATGAATGAATCACAGAGGAAGCTTCAGATGCAGAGCTTGATCTCCATTATCAAGGATGCTAAAAAATATATCTTAGTTATAACAGGTCCAAACTTCACCAAACTTGAATGGATGCTGTGTCTTATGATACAGATGCACCTGACAGGCATGGATGTTGAATCTGAGCCAAAGGTTGCGGATGCTGGAGGAGGTGAAGGTTTTAATTGCTAGTGCCCTCTGATGATGATATCTTAGTTATTACTGGTCTGAACTTCACCAAACTTGCATGGAGATGTGTCTTATGTATACTGATGCACCTGACAGGCTTGAATGCTGAATCTGAGCCATAGGTTTCGGATGCTGGATGAGGTTTAGTTTTTTTGGTACAGGTAACTTGTTTTATAGATGATAGCTTGCATAGTTGATTTAACTATATTATAAATGAAACGCAGAGGTTGCTTCAGATGCAGAGCCTGATCTCCATTATCAAGGATGCTAAAGAAATCTCCTACCTCACTTAAACCTGCTCGATAGATAGATGTGCAAAATAACAATCTACACTTGGGTAAACACAGGACCTAGATTTAAACCTGATGTGATACCTTGCTGACCAAATTGAATACCCTATTGAGCAATCCAACAAGCTATTGAAAACTCTACCGGTATTCTGTAATTCGCTGTGAGGCCATGATTTTGCTTCAAAACATGAAACTTAGTTAGGGTTCTCAGCCATGATTAAATTCCTATATACCGGTATACACTAGTTGTTTAAAAGAGAGACAGAAAGCAATTATTTTTTATTAGAAATTATGTTTTTATTTCACATTCTTTATTGCTATCATGCTCTCAGAATATCTTTTCTTACGAGCTGTAGTTATTATTATTAGCGTTAGTGTAGATGTATTTGAGGAAACCATTATCAATAATTTCTGACAGCAACCAGGCATTAGCATATTAAATAATCGATGTAGTATGTTTAAGCATTCACTTTTTTTCTCTGTTGTAGAATCATTTATTTGAATTTCTAAAACTTATTAAGGTGGTATGGGACATCTGTCGATATTAATGTGGATTATTAAAGTAGATTATAATTTAAATGCTTTTACCAGTTTATAATTTTCAAATTTTACAATAATAAACCATAAATAGCTTTTTAAAATATTTGGAAAGGTAAAAATTGTAAAGCTTTCAGTAGGATTCGAACTGATGACCTACAAATTCATAGTCAACCCACTGCGCTACGCTGTTAGGTGACACTATATGAAAAGAAACTACTTATATTAGTACACTTAGGGAATGAATTCAATATTTATTTGTTTTATACGATATAAAATGGTTTGGGGCAGTTTACGCTTTATAAACCGCGAAGACGTTAATCTTACTATGACGTAGGCAACTTTCTTTATACAATATAAAATAATTTTTTAGCCAATCTGAAAGTGCGTTAAAACCAGAATTAAATTAAATTAAAATCTCCTAGTGGAGGAAATAAATAAAGAATGAATGAATGGACATGTCCCATACAACTTTAAAGGGATTTCAGTTAATTGAAATTACTACCTCCGTATTAAGTATTAATAGGTTATTGAGTTTTTTAAATTACTAATTACTTGATACTGGTACTTCCTGAGATAAATTAAAAATTGTCCAAATGCATACCCACAGTATTCATGGTATTCTTGTCAATGTTTTTTCCTTTAATAACTACTGATAAAAAATGTGTTTGAGAATCATGTTAGACTTTGCATTTAATTTATTTTAAACATAATTCAAAACACAGCAAGGTAATAGATACAACTATGTTCTATCTTACCAGAATACCTCCTGCTAATTTGTATGGAAATTATTGGTTAACAGTCTCGAGCCCCATATGGAATTTACTGACCATGCACATATAAACCATGTAACTAATACATGTAATACATTTATTTGCATATGCACATGTATACATTTGGTGATGGATTAATGTCTAACAAATCAAAGACATGGGATACTCAAAAGGAATTTGTCAAAAATGTCAAATACTTTACCAAAGATTCACCACATCAAAAAACCAAAGCTATTCTTATTCAACTTTTAAACTTAATTTTTTTATTATGATTTTTGATTTGAATTCATTGAAAAAATAAACAGGAATAATTGAAGTATCAAAAAATATTTGGATATTTACTTAAGACCTAAATGATTTAAATTTTAAAAAACACCAAAAGAATTAAATTAATTAATGTGCATTCTTCGATATTGTGTATCCTATGACTTTAATTACTATTTACTTTGACTAAACATTAATCCCTGGTTAGGTAGTGTATTGGCAGTCCATGACATGGGTTCAATTCCCATCACTACCAATAAGATGAATTTGTACTAATTGTAATTATTTAAAAGCATACTAACTTTAGTATCTTTATCCATGATTTACAGACCAAAGACCAGGTTAATGATTTATTTGGTAGCATTCTCAACAATGAGGCACAATTGCTTGTGGTGGATCAGTTTGAAATGGAAATCAACAGACAAAATGACTATCTCATACAATATGGTTTATATAGACAGCCAATTATTGGGGATGGGAATTGTTTATTTAGGGCTATAAGTAATGCTCTTTTTGGAAATCAGGATCACCACCTTGAATTAAGACTCTCAGCAGTTAATGAAATTGAACAAAATTTGGATCATTTTCGTATGTATTTTCACAATGACAACAATAATTTACCAATGAATGGGTTTGAAATACAAAGAGAACTAAATCAATTAAGGCAATTAGGCACTTTTGCAGGTCAAGAAAGTATTTTAGCTCTGTCTCGGCTTTTCAACATAAACATTCTGGTAACTGTTGGTGGTGATGATGAAAATCCAAATGTAGTGACTCTTGAACATAATTTTCGTAATTCCGAATCTCAAATTCATTTAGTATGGACAAGAGGAGGGGGAGGGCATTATGAAACTGTATCTGAAAATCCAATTATATACAAAAGTAGTAAACAAGACTTCCAAAATTCAACTTTCACAAAAAGTAAATTCATTTGGAAAGAAAATAGTTGTACCAGACAATTTGACTTAAACAACATACTAAATTCAAAGACCAGACAAACTGACAGTTACATTAAGGAGCACCATTCCTATGGGAAACGAGAAGAGTCTGATATAAAGCCTGCAAATAAAAAACAATGTGTTCACTGTAAAAAAACTTTTTTTGACAGATCAACTTTGTTAAAACATCAGAAAAATGTTCATGGTAAAGAAAATGGAAATCGTGTATCTTGTATGGTTCCTTCATGCAACTTAAAATTTTTTCACATTGATTCATTAGTTAATCATCTGATTACTGTGCATAATGCTGATATTGACATTCAAAATTTAGAATTTGAAAATATTGATGCTTTTCAAAAGTACAAAGAGGAGGAATCATTGAAACAAAATACACGATATGTTATGCATAGATCCATCAAAGCCAATAAAGATGGAAGTCAAAATTTCATTCTTGTTTGCCATAGGGATGGTAAGAAACGGTCAAGTCAGACTAGACAGAGTAAGGAAAACAAACGACGTGAAAACAAAAAGGGTTCCTGCAAATTAGACGCTATTTGTTTATCTAGAATGTCTGTTGTTATTCGAAAAGATGGTACTGTAAAAGTTAAATTTATAAAATCTCATTCTCATTCTTTAGGATTTGAACAAAGTAAATTTCTACCAATACCTGAAAGTATAAAATCTGAGATAAGTACTATGTTGGCTCTTAAAATTCCAATCAACAACATTCTGGATAAAATTCGAGAAAACTTTTGTGTAAGGGACAATAGAGACGACATGACAAATATAAGACACTACCATCTAATTGACAGGAAAACTATAAACAATATCAAGAAGAAGATAGTTGATCCATCAGTAATTCAGCATAGTGATGATGCCACATCGACATTTTTACGTGTTGAATCATTAAGAAAAGAAAAATTTGACCCTATTTTGATTTATAAACAGCAAGACGTTGCTGACCAAACATCTGGTCTCGACAAAGGGGATTTTATGTTAGGTATTATGACACGGCAACAAATGGAAATGTATGAAAAATTTGCTCCAGTCATTCTGTGTATGGATTCCACCCACAAAACCAACATCTATTCCTTCAAGTTAATAACACTTTTGGTTCCAGATGAGTTTAGAAATGGTTATCCAGTTGCTTTTTGTATTTCAAATAAGGAAGATGAAAATGCAATAACAGTTTTTCTTAATGCTGTTAAGAAAAGATCTCCAAAAACAAATGTGAAAATTATAATGACTGATGATGATAATTCTGGGTGGAATGCAGCACAAAATGTTTATGGCACTGACTTGAAACAGTATCTCTGCATTTGGCATGTTCACAGAAACTGGCGAAGACGAATCCAGCAACACATAAAGGACAGTCAACACCAGACAGAAATTTACTTTCTTTTATGTGCTGCTCTACAAGCCAAATCAGAGAATGAATTCAATCAGTATGTCATGGCATTAGTTTCAAAACTACGTGATGTTAGTCCACCTTTTTTAAAATATTTTCAAGATTTCTATCTATGTAGGAAAGAGAAATGGGCAATGTGTTACAGGACTGGTGAATACTGCAATGTGAATACCAACATGTTTTTAGAAAGTTTTCACAACCAATTAAAAAATATATATTTAGATGGAAAACGAAATCGTAGAATTGATGTTCTCTTGGAAACACTTTTGCACATTGAGAACAATTTGTTTTTTAAGCACTTCACAAAAAAGACATACAATTTACCATCGAATGAAGATGTAAAAGTAACTGACCGACACGAAAATAGTTTAAGTATTGATGATTCGGCTGTTTCCCAGGTAAATGAAAACACATTTATTATAGCTTCAAACAATAATATTTACACAGTAACCATTCATCATCAGACCTGTCCTGAAACACATTGCTTTATCAAATGCAAAAAAATCCCCTGTGTCAACTTATGTCGTCACCTTTTAACATGCAGTTGTCCGGACTTTGTGCAAGGCAATCTCTGTAAACATACTCACAAGGTTTTTTGTGGTATAAACAAACATACGGAAAGTAAACAGGATCATGTGATTAGTATGGTACGGAATTTTGACAAAGATGTAAAATCAAATAATACAGGTACATGTGGTTCCAACAATGCGCAATCCAAACAGGCCAAAGTTAATGAAATTCAAGAAAAATTAAAAGTAACAGCAGAACAAGTTCAAAATAACAATGCAGTGCAAGACCATAGACTTGATAATATTCTTTTGGCTTTAAACCATATAATTTCAGGTAATGAAGGGTGCAGAAAAATTTCTCAATCATTCGAAAAATTTTCACAATCTGAAAAGATTTCTTCAAATGCAAATAATATCAAACAGCCTAGGTTTAGGTCTACTTCAAAAAAACCTGGTAGAAAATGTAAAACAGTTTTACGCAAACCGTCAGAAATTGAACAAAAAAAACTTTTGAATAATTTCCAACAGGACAAGGAAAATATCAGTCCTGTTCCAAACCCACAGCCATCCGTAGCACCGTATCCACCCTTAAGACTTGAAAGGCAAACACATCCAACTTTAACACTCCCAGTACGAACTTCAGAACCATTGATCAATGTTTTTCAGCCTGACAGTTTAACCTCCTCATACAGAGTACCACCGTCATTGTATGGGAGAAGAATAACTATTGTTCACAATGGGAAAAAACAGGAAATTGTGTTTATGCCTGGTAATAAAAATTCAGACAATGAAGATCCTTGAGTTCAAGTTTATAGATTTCCTTGTGCTCAGACGGACTTATGGTCACCTCCAGACTTTGTTGTTATCTCCTTTGTGGGCGGCAAGGTGTGGAAGGTGGACCAAGACTTCATAGGCATTACCCTTTTGTTCAGACGGACATGTGGTCACCTCCAGACTTTGTTGTTATCTCCTTTGTGGGCGGCAAGGTATGGAAGGTGGACCAAGACTTCATAGGCATTACCCTTTTGTTCAGACGGACATGTGATCACCTCCAGACTTTGTTGTTATCTCCTTTGTGGGCGGCAAGGTATGGAAGGTGGACCAAGACTTCATAGGCATTACCCTTTTGTTCAGACGGACATGTGGTCACCTCCAGACTTTGTTGTTATCTCCTTTGTGGGCGGCAAGGTGTGGAAGGTGGACCAAGACTTGATAGGCATTACCCTTTTGTTCAGACGGACATGTGGTCACCTCCAGACTTTGTTGTTATCTCCTTTGTGGGCGGCAAGGTATGGAAGGTGGACCAAGACTTGATAGGCATTACCCTTTGTTCAGACGGACTATTTTAACTCATCCACTGAGTAGTGATTTCCATTGTTTGTTATGTTATTACAGTTATAATGTTTGTTTTGTAATTATTTTCTCCAAAGTTAGTTTTTATTTGTTATAAATTTTTACTAACTCTCTGTTTCTGTTTATATTGTTAATTATTTAACAAAGAGCTAGGTAGTAATTAAAATATTGATAACATTTATCACAATATTTTTTATAACAAATTTACAATTAAAGAATCTAGTAACATTGACTAGTGTTAAATTTGAAAAATCAAATAACCTATTAGATATTTCTTAAATTAAATGTTATGGTTACCAGAATCACTTATACAATTCTGTTACCTAGTTTAATTTTTTTCTTGTTTTTTTTTTTTTACTTTTACTGGCCAATTATATATTGTTATTTATATTTCAGGTTTTTTCCTTAGAATGATATCATATATGGGCCGAAACCTTCCTGGTGGTACTGTGTATTACTGCTAAACTTAATTTATACATTTGGCAAAGGTAAACTTTTTTTTTCAAAAATAAATAAATCTACCGACATTAGGTATCATTCAAAATTATAATTATCAACATTAATATTCCTTTTTAAACACCAGGAAGGTATCAGGAGAATCAAATTGAGTAATTAAGTTGCATTTGCTGATCTCTTTCCTGACTGATGAGGCCCAGGGAGGTGAGCAAATGCAGGATGACAAATACAAGTAACATATGTGTAATCACGGGTATACTGTTTTACTAAATTACTATTAAGGACAGAGAAACATTTCACAGGATCTTCATTTTTTTTCTCTTTATGGTCAAACTTTTTATTATCTACAGGCATATTAATTTTTGAAATCAGATGATGACAAGAAGAAGCTCAATAAGAATATTCAAGATATAAAAATGGAGGTTTGACTATCCAATTACTGAAAAATACAGAGGACCATCAGTTACACAACAATACACCTGTATGTTTGTGTATCCAGTGCCGGGAACGTGGACCCTGTCCTTGGAGGCACCATAATTTAGAATTTTGTACTGCATAATTTCTGCAGTTTATGAAAAAAAAACAAATAAAGCCGAAAAGAAGTAAACATAATGAAAAATAAATCTTAATGATAAATAAAAATACCTACGATGAAATTGATATCTGTGTAGCAAAAATGACAAGGTTTTTTTCCAAAAAAGGGAATATAGGAAATTTAAGGGAGGAAGTGTTTCAAAATAAATGTAAAAACATTGTATTATTTCACATACAAAACGATTAAATTAATGTTTAACATGTTTAAAATAATACATTTTTAAAAAGAGAACAATCTTTCTATTTCAGAATTCAAAAATTGATGAATGCACATATAATTTTTTGTTGAATGGAACATTAAATGCTTACAGAATGATGCAAAAATTTGTTGTTTCCGGGACACTTTTTATTTTATA
This sequence comes from Magallana hongkongensis, assembly GCA_015776775.1. Lineage (NCBI taxonomy): Eukaryota > Metazoa > Mollusca > Bivalvia > Ostreida > Ostreidae > Magallana > Magallana hongkongensis. The sequence goes on from CM027470.1 coordinate 35,210,407, forward strand.
CTTAATAAACATATGTGCAATTCACTTAAGAGCTTTTTAAAGAACCAAATATGCATACTAGATCTATTTGAAATGTTATACATGTGTATCTAAAAATAGTCTAAAAACATTCTTAATCAATCATCCCAAAAATATTTCTTGTATTATTAATCATCTTTCAATACGAAAGTTTTACAAATTTTAATTTTTTTTTTTATAAATTTTAGAGTAAATTCCTTAAGATTGTTAAAATTTAATGCTATATAAACCAGTTGGGCATTACATTTCAATAATTAATGGCATCCATTTCTTTTTATGATAAAAATATATCCTCTCCTGGGATTAGGAAGCTTGAGGTAATGCAGTAAGTATATATGACCTTGTCAGTATGTTTACATTTATTAGTTTATTATGGTAAAACTAAATATAAATGTTTCAGAACAAATAAAAAAAAATTTGCAATATGAACTAAAAAGGTAACTAAAGATATTGACAACTTGTACTGTGTCATTTATGTATATGCCAAATAATGAAATTCCTTTATTTTATATATAACAGTACTGTGTCCATTCAAGGAAGTTTAGTTTTTATTTTACGTTTCAGTACATGTAAATATAAAGTACCGAAATATGTATTTTAATCCCACAAAACGTGATTACCGATAACCAGAAATGACCACGAATAAGTGATGCAAGGTTTGAAAATAATAGGATGCATTTTAAACTTCTTGACAAATTGGTAATATGGTAACCTGAAATGATAAAGTATTCACTAGAGATGCCGGGAAGTTAACATCAGAAAATAACATATTTGTCCAGCCATGCCGCCCACAAAGGAGATAACAACATGATTGATCAAAAATGTTATCTTTTGGTTAAATCATGAGAAGAAAGGAAGGGTGTGTGGATGACAATAGTGATACACTAACTATACATTATATTTTATTGAAGTGTCTGTAATAGGAAATTAAGTAGTCAGGATGTCTTGATAAATGATTAAAACAAAAATCACAACAACATGTGTTTTAAGTAGATCAGCCTCAGTACTATTTCTTTCCAGCTAAGAATAACGTGCTCTTGACCTGTAACTTTAACAGCATTTTATGAAGTTATTCAGCAATCCGTTTCCCAAGTTTCATTATATTAATTCAAAAACAAGTCTTGTACAGATAAATCTGCTTACATTAACACCAATATGAACAGAATGCTAATATGATACTTTAAAATACATGATGTAATTAAGTATGTGCATTAACAATTCAAAACTTCATCTTGAAAACTATATGGTAAATCGCCCCTTGGCAATATTGAATTAAATGTATGTTCTATTTTACAAAATCTACTTTAATATCCTGTACATTGTATACTTTTAGAAATAAGCTGTATGGATTTTTTGTGCGTTATAAATGAAACTGTGAATATAATGAAAGATTGACCATAAAAGGCCTGCAGGTCTCTTATAACCAAAAATGTTGGCCCCTGGAGCTAAGGTATAGATAATCCAAGATTCATCTGACTCTTGAACCCCCAACCCTCCTTATGAGTGAATATTTTTCAAACATCAAACAATAAAAGCCGGGTATTCATTTCTTTTGAAAAAATTGAATATCTTTTGAAAAAATTGAATATGTGTAGTCAGAATAGGACATCAAATTTTACCCCCTTATAATAGCCACTTAATATTTTTGCTTACTTCCAGTCTGATAAAAATATACTGAACTTTCTTTATTATGCTGAAATTAAAGGTATACCTTTAAGGCCCATTTGTGGTGTTCATGCACTCAATGTTTGATAAATATTGAAACCATAGGCCCATAGACCTCTATAGCCATTAGCCACACAAGAGTAACTCAACATTTAATAACCGCAATCTAACAATTATATGACATATTAACTTACTAAAAAATATTGATGTACCTTATATGATATGCTTTAACATGGTGGTAATCTTATATTCACAGGTTTGATAGTTATAAAGACTCAGTCAGTTTCTACCTTAGATAGCTATAGAAATAAAAAAAAAATCACACTGATTTACTTTTGAATCATGGAACATCTTCCTATTAAGATTGATCAGCAGGGAAGTGTTAATGGAGTAAGGTCTTAATGTGGGTATTATTTAAAACAAATAATACATGTACAAGTATGGTATTTAAAACACAGTATACATATCAGAATGAGAACTTGAAAAATGAATCATCAAAAGACAGACAGCAAACGTAATGTAATCAGAAAGACAGAGATATCAAAAATATCCTCACTGTAAATTGTAAATAAATTTACAATTTTCAGTGGTGACAGTCATGACATCTCTGATTTTAACTGACTTTAAGTCAGCTATCCTTTTGGCAACATTGAGTGCATGGCCAGGATGGGAAAATTTTCCAGTAGAGGATGCCATGTGCTCCATACCTACACCCCTTACATCCAGATTTGCTGGCACAAAGTGAGGCGCATCTGTTTCCAAAAGGATTTTGTCAAGGGGTGCAGATTTGACAGCTGACACAGCATTCTTTACTCGACTCTTCTCCCACGTGACAAGGTTTGTAAAACCAACCTTTAAATTGGGGAAATGGTTCATCCATATCCACATGTCATCTACACTGCTTGAAAAACAGTGCAGATGAATCTTGTGATTGCTGGACAAGCATTTCCGAGCAATTTCAAAGGCATCACGCTCAGCATCCCGGCAGTGTATCACTAGAGGCTTACCTGCATCATGGGCTAGGGTGGCCTGCTTGTCAAATACCTCCTTCTGTAAGACCCTCAGCCTGGTGGTGTGCCCATGAAAGTAATCCAATCCGCACTCCCCAATGGCCACCACTTTAGGTTTCTTCATCAGTGATGCCAACTCAAGCTGATAAGAATCGAATAAGGGAGCATCTTTTGGATGAACCCCAATGGTAAACCATACCTTGGGATGTGCAAGTTCATCCATTAATCTCCATGCTTTTGGAAAGCAAAAATTGGAGATGGCTCCCTTAAAGTGTGGAACCTGTACAATATTACATCATTATAATTTTACATACAATCACATATCATAGCTTATATGATGATTATTTTTGTATATTTGTAACACATTTGAGGAAATATTAAATATTCTCATGAACGACCAATAGTGATGAATTTTTATAATAAGATTTCAAACATAAAGTGATGATTTTTTAAGATTTTAAACATTATGTTTGGGAAGCAATATTTTTATTTTGGCAAAAGTTTTTGTAACATATCAATAGCCATTATATAGAAGTGAAAAAAAACTTATTTAAGCTACAAAATATATTAACTGTCTACAGACAAAAGGATGGTTATAAAGTTAAGGATACAAAATGTTAAAATAAAGTATGATAAAATAAAATCACTGTCTGCTTTGAAAAATATCACTTGTACTTCATTTTTAATCTGGATTCATTACCTGAGGAATGTCGGAAAAGGACAACTTGGGCTTCCAGGTCATCATCAGGTCAAGATGACAATGACTATCCATATATGGTACAGTCGGAGGTATGTGCGTGAACTTGCAGTCCATCCTAGCACATTCCGCAGTGTTGAGATAGTCATAACACACACCCTTAACCTTCAACTCTGTGTTTACTGGGGATGCCATGCTATGAAATCCAAAAATGAAAATTAAATAGAACTTATTGTAACTCATTTAACATACATGTAGTATGTAACATTAATGCAATCAATTATGTTCAAATGTCTTGCTCATTATATCAAAAAATATCAATCTGTTAACTGTGTGGGTGGGTGGGTGTGTGTGTGTGGGGTGGGGGGTGGTGTGTGTGTGTAAAATGGAGCAGGAGGGTCTAAGCGGCGACGATGCCCTTGCATGATATATTCTCATTTATCTAAGTAAACATGTATGAACTTTATAATATTGTATGCAGAATAACGCATTTAAAGCATAAGAGTTTGCGAATAATTTGTTTGAAAATTAATATGATTAATAAATTTACTTACGTTTGCTGAAATAAAAGAATTTTGCAGACACGTGTGGAGATTTAGGTTTAAGTAAAGAGAAAGTGTAAGTGCGCATGCGCAGAATTTTACAGGAAGATTCCGAGTGATCATCGGAAGGTTTCGTATTCCGCGCATGCGCGTACTGGGTAGGTCGATAGCTGCGAGTAGTCGCATTCGTAATAAATTGGCTGTAGAAATTAATGGTACTAATAATTTTTACAGAATTTGTGTGAAAATAAGGTTAATAAGTCAAAAACTAGCGCAATTTTTTGTGCGCCGTAAATTGCAGATTTTTCCTATGGTAGGCACTGTAGCTCCCAGGTCGTCCATCCGAATTTTTTCAGACCGGGAGCTACAGTCCTGCAGCTAGATCCATCCCATGTCAATGTAGAAGTGTAAAATCATTTGTAGACGACTTAGTTCTTGGTCGGGGTGTCGTACCTAAAAGATTGGTTTCTGTAACTTTTTGTCACATGTAGTAATCAGGACGGTGATTAATTACCAATTAATCCCAAGAGGATAATAGACATAGATATTTAAGCAAAATATCGTGCGTCATTATGAGTGGGAACCCAATTTTCTCCTAAAGAGTATGTGTCATAAACAAATTGCTTCTATATTTTTTTTTATAAGTAACAAAGAAAGTATATTGCGTGGTCATCCTTTATGTATCTTGTATTTTGTTAACACGCTGTTAAGCATTTGAACAACGAGATGCTGTTTCCGCAACAAAGAAGGGTTTGTCAACAACCGTAGACGTATTTAAGGTAGGTATTGTTCATATTTATATGGAAAAGAAAAAATTAATATTGTTGAATCGTGGGGGGGGGGGGGGAGTAACAAGATTATGCCCAGTTTGACAGATGTTTTTAATTGAAGTTTTAGGATAGTGGTGATGATTGATTACACCCTTTTAAAAATAAATGATGTTTTCTCTTACTCATTTTGATTTTTAAACCTGTATCGTTTAACATACAAAAGCTGTTTAGTAAATTTTGTCCTAAACTCTATGCCAGGAAAAAGGGGGTTAGAGGACGTTCCCAAATGCTTTCGCGCCCGGCTGAATCCTTCCACAACTGAAAACCTATATGTAACCAAAACACCAATGGACAGCAAAAAGATGCGAGAGCATAAAGACAGTATTATAAAACATTTTCTCGCATTATCACCGGTGTGAGATCGGTTTGTCCGGTGTGAGACAGCAGTGTGAGATTTTTCTGTCTTACACTGTGTATTACTACGCTGTTTTAAAACGTAAACAAACGTTGTCTGTTGTGGGGAAATGCAAAATAGTGCATTGAGATTATCCATTAAGTAATTGTGTTGCATAATTAATTACATTTTTTTATATTTTAATTGAAAAAAACTGCCGTATGCTTTCATTTAACTTGCACTATTTGAAGCACGCGGAGGGATAACTGAAAGTAATCTTTTGAACATCATAACAGAAAATTGTCAAACATCATTTTTTTAAGCTAATATAATGCGAGAAAAATAATCATTCATTATATACTCGTGTGGGATAGTGAAATTCCACCTCGGGGCCAAGATTCACGGTCTAGGACTCGGCAAAGCCTCGTCCTAGACAGTGAATCTTGTCCCCTCGGTGGAATTTCACTATCCCACACTCGTAATAATGAATGATTCTATTAGTCTTCAGCACTTGTCTTGTGTCTCCAATTCCTAATCTGATAGTCCTTCCAATAACTGGACGTGTCTTCAAAGACCAATTGATGATAAAAAAAATTGTCAAGGTTCATGAAGAGACAAAACCTCACAAGAACGCTCCAACACATAGTCTCTCATAGTGAAACACTTTTTAAAGAAAGAGAAGTTTAATATTTTGTCACAACCGCTATATTCGTCAAATCTCTCGTTCGGTCATTTTTATTTCTTTTTTTTTTCAAACATTAAAAAACACCTCGTAGGAGGAAGACAGAAATCTAGAAATTTCTGAGGATCTGCCATATTTCAGTACATTCTGACCATACCCTAAAACCTTTGTAAAAACTCATTTAGGAATTAGATTTTTAAAAGATTACAGACCTTATTTCGGTGAAAAGGGAATATCTTGAGAGCAATAATTAATTAAAATATAATCATTAGAAAGCGTTCCTGGTTTATTCATTCATTTATTTTTTCATTCATTTTGAAAACATCGGGAACAAAATTTTTAGCAGCCCTTGTATTTCCCTTAAGGTAGTCCTATACTCGGCACTAAATGGGCTCAATCATTAAAAGCTTAGCTTTAAATGATAAATATACATTCTAGCAATACATATACAAAAGAAAATATGTATGTTTACATGCTGGTTTGTTTGTTATCACCTCTCAGACGAGTGTACCCCCTTGCGAAAATTATTGACAATTATGAAATTTGCCAGACGTCCGTTTTTCCTAAAAATAATCACCAATTTTGGGAAAATTAGAACTGAATATACAAAATAGAGTATAAATATTTATTTAAGCCATATCTCATCAAAATTTTTGCGCAAGTTTTTGTAAGTAAGTACGCTTTATGGGCCTGGTGTATCAAAATAGAATACAAAAAATGCAATGCTAGTATCGCGTTTGGTAATTTTTTTACTATTTTATGGACTCAAACTTAAATTCATGGTGTTTATTCTATAGATTGACATCTTAGAAAAAAGATTTGGTAAAATAAATTATATGTTGACGGATTACTTTTCACGCTATAAGCTCTAAACCAAGTAGACCCTGACGAAAAAATCCGTAAAAATCACATTTTGCGACAGTTTTCTGCCTAGATCTGTCAACAATGTTAGAAATCATTTAAACGTTAATTAATTGACGATTGATTGAATTCGAAATAGCTTCTGTCTCTAAATTTAAACCGGTTTTAGTAAAAGAAGAAGAAAAATTCGGGGGGGGGGGGGGTCAAAACAAAGAAGATATAAGCATACCTGAGATCCTGGTTAATTAGAAACTTCGTTTTTGATTTTACTTTAACAGAATCGAGTTTCTCAACATTAATCATTTCTATCTCTCATAGAATACATATATTACCGTTCTAATTGCTTATTATTGCCATTGTTTACAACGAATGCGACTACTCGCAGCTATCGACCTACCCTGTACGCGCATGCGCGGAATACGAAACCTTCCGAGGATCACTCGGAATACGTCATCATACTCTATTTCTCCAATATGGCGAAAGTAAGCACGACAGCTCCGCTTCGGCGTGTTGTTTTTGTGTTGGTAAGCTATAAGAAATGTAGTATGTAAAGTATGTGTATATCAACAAATTTATAGTATATCAATAGCTCTCTTTTTTGTATATTTGCGTTAAATTATGGACGGAATATGCTAATTTGAAAGATATTATCAAATTACCTATATAATATGTACATAGGTATCAGAAATTCTGTTTTCAAATTTATTTGATTAAATTTGTTTAAAAATAGTATGAATATGGTTATGCTACATCTTTCTTGTCATACATGCCACATGTTGGCCATTTTCACTCAAATTCAATGAATTAGTAGATCAAGATACATAGACTCCATTTCTAGAGACAATATTTTTTTTTATATAGGCCTATATAATTTGGCCTGTGGCTCAATCAGAATGAATGAATTTAAATATTGTTTGTACCTTTAATTTCCGAAAGATTATGTTTAGTCCGTAAACCTAAGTAATCAAATTTCATATACACTTTACTGTTATTTTTAACCTAACCTATTAGAGGATCTAATTTTTATTTTGCAACTGAATTTAATTTCATTAAAGGACTATATATGATAAGGGCCTAAAATGGCCCCCTAAAATGAACATCATCATTTTACTATCATTCTTTGTTCTCTTAGTACAGATATGTATGTGATATGTTTACGTAATATTCATTTTGGTTCAAGTGCCCACAATTTAGAAATATGACATTGTAAAGACAACCTTTTCCCGCCATTTTTGCATTTTTAGCGTAAAACAGCTTGTTTTCAAGCAGTTTTTCCTTCCGAAAACATAGAGCGCATTCTTGAACAAATAAAATATTTTAATCAGAGATGTATCTAGCCAAGACTAATAAGTGACCAAAAATTTTTCCTTGTTCAAGCATGCGCTCTATATTTCCCATTCGTAAATAGATAAGAAAAATGTAGATTTTTGGCTGATTTTGAATGAATTATAGAAATGGCATCACTTCTGACGTCATATACTGCCAGTGAGTGCAAAAAAATCAAATAAATAGATGAAAAATATATTTTATATCAACTCTTCTAAAAAATTAGATAACATTTTATTGTACCCGAAACACTTAAAAAATGGCGAATTATGGGGGCCAAATTTAACTCTTATCATATATAGTTCTTTGTTTGAAAATAGTATGAATAGATTTATGCCACACATTCCATGTCATTAATGCTTCATGTTGGCTATTTTCACTCAAATTTAATGAATTTGTTGTTACCAACTCAATTTTCATACACTTTGGCTGGGGGCGCAGAAACCATCAGAGATAGAGACCTAAATGATTGTATATTATAACACCCTGATGCCAAAAAGTAAAAACTATTCATTATCTGTTTGTTTCAAAATTTTCCAACACTTTTTTTCTGAAAGCTTTAACATATACTCCATCTGAACAATGGCTCTGATGAGACAAATTACGCACACAATGAATCAAACGATTTCATTCATTTTTGTCATAAACTCTTTTACCAGTATTACTCATAGTAAGGTTTTATCACATGTTTATCTCACAGGGGCCAAGCCCGTTTTAACATTAATTTCAATGTAAGGTTCCATGATTATTTATGGTTACATTGAAATTAATGTTAAAACGGGCTTGGTCCCTGTGGTTTATCTCAATATGCAGTTGGTATCATGCACTCCTGTAATAAAATTTTGATATTACACTGTGTTTATACCCATGCAACGTGACTAAATAAATATAGGTTTAAGTCTTCTCTTACAACTATATTCATTTTTGAACTTTTTTTTTCAGTTTGCAATCCAAATCAGTGCTGGAATGATGAATGGGGATGCTCCCAGTGTTGATTCAGTGCAGCCTGTAAGTTACTATGTAATGAGGTGTTATATGTGTATACTGTAAATGTTGTTATTTACGTTGTGGTTATATACATACATTTTCTATGGTCAAACAATGCGCGTGGGTATCAAATATGCTAAATTTTAGTTTTTTAACCATTATGGCGGGGTTATTTTACATGTACCACATAACAAGAGTGAATTTTCTTCATACGTAAAGAACCATATTTTCAGTATGTAATTTTAACAGCCAATATTTTCCAGTGCCTTTATAATGATAACACAATTTTGTAATGTATGGCTGCTATGGCACAATACAATTAATCAATGAATAATTTAGTAACCGTGCAATTGCTGAAAATTATAATGAAATATACCGGTAGTTATAAGGAATAATTTTTTGCGATGAAATCTATCAGGAAGCCCTTTGGGTTTTATTTAATTACCTAAGACCTTATTTGATCACCTCATAATACCGAGGAAGGGGGTGTAACCCAATAGATGATTCCTTAATTTAAATACTGGTAATTTAATTACAAGTAATTAATATATAGCTTTAATTTTCAATCATTAATAGAGGTGCATGATGTCACTAAATGTATTGTTGTATTGTTTATTAGTCAACATCTGTACAGCTCATAGACATAAACAATTAATATACACATGTTATAATACATATACTGGTCACTTGGAAAAAGGCAAGTTTATACATGAAGTTTTCTGATTACAAAAGCATTTTTAATATATTTACCTAAATTGCACAAATCCTTTACATTTTGTGTTGACAATAATAGAATTAATTTAAAGACAGAGGGTTTAATATAATAAAACTTCTAAGGAATTTTTCTCTTAAGTTACAGTAATAGGGACATTTCAATATAAAATGATATTCATCTTCTATATCTAAAGTACATAGCGGACATAAACGTCTTTGTAATGGAACATTGTTATATATGCCAGTTTCGATTGTAAGACAATGGGATGATAATCTTAATTTACATATAAGTTTCTTATATTGTAAAGGAATTCTTTTTGTTAGATATGACTGCAATGTACAATGATCAACTAAATATCTATAGATTGTACATTTGGAAGAGACATTTATGTCAGCTAGTAGAGACTGTTTAAAATTATAAAAAAATATGTTGCTTGGCAATTGTTAAAATAATTTCTGGCTTTTCAAAAAATTGGGTTTCCCATAAGTTCATTAGCCTAATACTTGTTAACATGTTCTTGATCTCTGCAGCCAAGTTTTTACATTTGTTTTTACCTAAAGTTTCATTATACATATTAACATAACATGAATTCAAAATGCAATTTTTTGATGATAAAAGTTTCATCCAGTATCTTAAAATACGTATTTTTCTGATACATTGCAGAGGCATTCTGCCCAAGTCACAATAAATAACTGCATTAGATGTGCCCCTTTTAACATTAAGTATGTTTTTACAATAATTAAGATGAATTTTTTCTATATCTGGGGCAGAATGAAAGCCCCAGACTTCACAACCGTAGTAAGCAATGCTTCCTACGTAAGTGTCAAAAAGGGACAAAAGCGTAGTAAAATTAAGACTCATATTACAACATTTCCTTTTCAGTGCAAAAAGCGCCTTCATACATTGTAATGACAATTGTTTTTTCGTAACATGAAATTTGCCATTGTAATTCAACAAAAGTCCTAGATAACAAAAACTGTTCACTACTTCAATTTGTTCACACTTATAAAACCACACATCTTCTGTTCGCAAAATTCCCCCATTTCTGAAAACCATTATTTTTGTTTTGTTTACATTAAGCGTTAACGACCATTTCTCTGTATAATTTTCTAAAGTATTCAACATTGACTGTAAGTCAGCAGCAGACTGAGCAAAAATAACTAATTCCTCTATAATTTGCAGGATCAGTTGCCCCACCCTTTTTATATATTGGTACAATGAGAGACTCGCATGGTATATGTGGAAAATGACCTGTTGTAAACATAGCATTAAAAATTGTGTGTACAAAAGGTACCAAAATGATGATACTTTATTTTCTCAAATAGGGATTTAACATCCAACCTGTTCCGGGAAGTAATTTGCTGCATCCTGAATTGGTAAGTACTTGGCTTATTTATATGTAAATAATAAATGCACGTGCATGGTCACTTTCTTGATGTAAAAGCAATTTTTGGACAAGGGTAGGAAAATATGCAATTTTCCACCCAAGACCAATTATAGCTTGTGTAACAAGATAGTTTTCATGCATGTATTTTTTTATATGTATTTCCAAAAATGAAGTCTGAGGGATATATTGGAATTTTCCTGTCTGTCTGTCTGTAGACACAATTTTGTGTACAAAACCATGGAACTACTTTATCAATTATTCTAAAAATGCATAATATGTTAAACACCATCTAAGAAAGTGTACTTGCATAGTACTATGGGGTTTACTTTCTGAGTAATAGAATTTATTTTTACATGTTGGAAAATTTAAGGGAGACTTTGAAAAGGATAACTGAAATCTAATAAATCTGAATGAAAACATACATGTATTAAAGTTTTATCGTCAAAAGAGCTTTGCATTGCTGTTTTCATTGATAGATGATAAGAGAGGGGGTTCTGTTATATACATGTATATGATCATATAGTAAAAATATATTAAATCTTAAAAGACATTCTTCTATTCTCCCAATATATATTTGAGAAAAACCCTCTGCCAAAATTGTGAAAATGGTCCCTTGGTCAGAGATTCGGGTCCTTTGGGTGGGTCAATATGGCAACATAGTGAAAATTATTTACATACTGTTTAACATGCTTTTTGTCTCTTAATATTTTAGTTAATTAAATTGGGGAGTTTCACTTTTGCCCCATTTTTATCGAGCCTTACAAGGGTATTGGTCTCAATAGAACAGATCTAGCATTAGATTTGTAATTGCCTTTCCAGATATGAACCAACTGAAGAGCAAAATGTTAATATTTGTTTGAATGGGTCAAGTTTAAATTAATTACATTACAATGATCATTACACAATACAAATGTATTGTGGTTTATTTATGTACAATGTATATGATTATGATGCATAAATATTTCAAATTTTGACCCTTTTATGGTCAAATTTGTCTTGTGTCTGTAGTTGTCCATTGCATCAAATAACAGTCATGAAATAATTAAGAATTAAATTTTACAGCGAATTACAGAATACCGGTAGAGTTTTCAATAGCTTGTTGGATTGCTCAATAGGGTATTCAATTTGGTCAGCAAGGTATCACATTAGGTTTAAATCTAGGTCATGTGATTACTCAGGTATGACAGCGATAAAGTGAGTTAATCTAGTAAACATTTGCACATTTTGGCCTTTTTTGTTTCTCCCTGTTGTCCTACATTACTGCTATAAAAGTCTGAACTAATTAAGCAGTCACAACACAAAAATACTCTGTGCTGTATGTTGCACCAGGAGTTGGGGAACCAAAATGTCTAATGATTTTTTGCAGGAAAAAAATATCTCCGTAATTCTTAAGGTTATGCTTTTTAGCTCACCGAAACGAAGTCAGGGGGAGCTTATGCTATACCCTCGGCGTCGGCGTCCGGACCTGGTTAAAGTTTTTGTTGCAGGTCCTGTATCTAAGCTATTACTTGTCCTATCTTCACCAAACTTGCATGGATGATGCATCTGGACCTACTTATGGACTTGAAAGACTTGGATGCTGAATCTGAGTCCTAAAATTCAGATGCTGGAGGAGGTTAAGGTTGTTGGACCAGGTTAAAGTTTTTGTTGCAGGTGCCCTTTGATAGCAATATCTAAGTTACTGCAGGTCCGTACTTCACCAAACTTGCATGGATGGTGTGTCTTATGATACTGATGCACCAGACAGGCTTGAGTGCTGAATCTGAGCTATAGGTTTCGGATGCTGGAGGAGGTTAAGGTTTTTAGAGCTGGTTAAAGTTTTTGTTGCAGGTGCACTTTGATAGCAATATCTAAGTTACTGCTGGTCCGTACTTCACCAAACTTGCATTGATGGTGTGTCTTATGATACTGATGCACCAGACAGGCTTGGGTGCTGAATCTGAACTATAGGCTACAGATGCTGAAGGAGGTTAAGGTTTTTAGAGCTGGTTAAAGTTTTTGTTGCAGGTGCCCTCTGATGATTATATCTTAGTTACTACTTGTCCTAACTTCACCAGACTTCCATGGATGGTGCGTCTTATGATAGTGATGCACCTGACAGGCTTGAATGCTGAGTCTGAGTCATAGGTTTCAGATGCTGGATATGGTTAAGTTTTTTGGAACAGGTCACATGTTTAATAGATAATAGTACTATTTCAAACTTGCATAGTTGATTAATCTGTAATATGAATGAATCACAGAGGAAGCTTCAGATGCAGAGCTTGATCTCCATTATCAAGGATGCTAAAAAATATATCTTAGTTATAACAGGTCCAAACTTCACCAAACTTGAATGGATGCTGTGTCTTATGATACAGATGCACCTGACAGGCATGGATGTTGAATCTGAGCCAAAGGTTGCGGATGCTGGAGGAGGTGAAGGTTTTAATTGCTAGTGCCCTCTGATGATGATATCTTAGTTATTACTGGTCTGAACTTCACCAAACTTGCATGGAGATGTGTCTTATGTATACTGATGCACCTGACAGGCTTGAATGCTGAATCTGAGCCATAGGTTTCGGATGCTGGATGAGGTTTAGTTTTTTTGGTACAGGTAACTTGTTTTATAGATGATAGCTTGCATAGTTGATTTAACTATATTATAAATGAAACGCAGAGGTTGCTTCAGATGCAGAGCCTGATCTCCATTATCAAGGATGCTAAAGAAATCTCCTACCTCACTTAAACCTGCTCGATAGATAGATGTTCAAAATAACAATCTACACTTGGGTAAACACAGGACCTAGATTTAAACCTGATGTGATACCTTGCTGACCAAATTGAATACCCTATTGAGCAATCCAACAAGCTATTGAAAACTCTACCGGTATTCTGTAATTCGCTGTGAGGCCATGATTTTGCTTCAAAACATGAAACTTAGTTAGGGTTCTCAGCCATGATTAAATTCCTATATACCGGTATACACTAGTTGTTTAAAAGAGAGACAGAAAGCAATTATTTTTTATTAGAAATTATGTTTTTATTTCACATTCTTTATTGCTATCATGCTCTCAGAATATCTTTTCTTACGAGCTGTAGTTATTATTATTAGCGTTAGTGTAGATGTATTTGAGGAAACCATTATCAATAATTTCTGACAGCAACCAGGCATTAGCATATTAAATAATCGATGTAGTATGTTTAAGCATTCACTTTTTTTCTCTGTTGTAGAATCATTTATTTGAATTTCTAAAACTTATTAAGGTGGTATGGGACATCTGTCGATATTAATGTGGATTATTAAAGTAGATTATAATTTAAATGCTTTTACCAGTTTATAATTTTCAAATTTTACAATAATAAACCATAAATAGCTTTTTAAAATATTTGGAAAGGTAAAAATTGTAAAGCTTTCAGTAGGATTCGAACTGATGACCTACAAATTCATAGTCAACCCACTGCGCTACGCTGTTAGGTGACACTATATGAAAAGAAACTACTTATATTAGTACACTTAGGGAATGAATTCAATATTTATTTGTTTTATACGATATAAAATGGTTTGGGGCAGTTTACGCTTTATAAACCGCGAAGACGTTAATCTTACTATGACGTAGGCAACTTTCTTTATACAATATAAAATAATTTTTTAGCCAATCTGAAAGTGCGTTAAAACCAGAATTAAATTAAATTAAAATCTCCTAGTGGAGGAAATAAATAAAGAATGAATGAATGGACATGTCCCATACAACTTTAAAGGGATTTCAGTTAATTGAAATTACTACCTCCGTATTAAGTATTAATAGGTTATTGAGTTTTTTAAATTACTAATTACTTGATACTGGTACTTCCTGAGATAAATTAAAAATTGTCCAAATGCATACCCACAGTATTCATGGTATTCTTGTCAATGTTTTTTCCTTTAATAACTACTGATAAAAAATGTGTTTGAGAATCATGTTAGACTTTGCATTTAATTTATTTTAAACATAATTCAAAACACAGCAAGGTAATAGATACAACTATGTTCTATCTTACCAGAATACCTCCTGCTAATTTGTATGGAAATTATTGGTTAACAGTCTCGAGCCCCATATGGAATTTACTGACCATGCACATATAAACCATGTAACTAATACATGTAATACATTTATTTGCATATGCACATGTATACATTTGGTGATGGATTAATGTCTAACAAATCAAAGACATGGGATACTCAAAAGGAATTTGTCAAAAATGTCAAATACTTTACCAAAGATTCACCACATCAAAAAACCAAAGCTATTCTTATTCAACTTTTAAACTTAATTTTTTTATTATGATTTTTGATTTGAATTCATTGAAAAAATAAACAGGAATAATTGAAGTATCAAAAAATATTTGGATATTTACTTAAGACCTAAATGATTTAAATTTTAAAAAACACCAAAAGAATTAAATTAATTAATGTGCATTCTTCGATATTGTGTATCCTATGACTTTAATTACTATTTACTTTGACTAAACATTAATCCCTGGTTAGGTAGTGTATTGGCAGTCCATGACATGGGTTCAATTCCCATCACTACCAATAAGATGAATTTGTACTAATTGTAATTATTTAAAAGCATACTAACTTTAGTATCTTTATCCATGATTTACAGACCAAAGACCAGGTTAATGATTTATTTGGTAGCATTCTCAACAATGAGGCACAATTGCTTGTGGTGGATCAGTTTGAAATGGAAATCAACAGACAAAATGACTATCTCATACAATATGGTTTATATAGACAGCCAATTATTGGGGATGGGAATTGTTTATTTAGGGCTATAAGTAATGCTCTTTTTGGAAATCAGGATCACCACCTTGAATTAAGACTCTCAGCAGTTAATGAAATTGAACAAAATTTGGATCATTTTCGTATGTATTTTCACAATGACAACAATAATTTACCAATGAATGGGTTTGAAATACAAAGAGAACTAAATCAATTAAGGCAATTAGGCACTTTTGCAGGTCAAGAAAGTATTTTAGCTCTGTCTCGGCTTTTCAACATAAACATTCTGGTAACTGTTGGTGGTGATGATGAAAATCCAAATGTAGTGACTCTTGAACATAATTTTCGTAATTCCGAATCTCAAATTCATTTAGTATGGACAAGAGGAGGGGGAGGGCATTATGAAACTGTATCTGAAAATCCAATTATATACAAAAGTAGTAAACAAGACTTCCAAAATTCAACTTTCACAAAAAGTAAATTCATTTGGAAAGAAAATAGTTGTACCAGACAATTTGACTTAAACAACATACTAAATTCAAAGACCAGACAAACTGACAGTTACATTAAGGAGCACCATTCCTATGGGAAACGAGAAGAGTCTGATATAAAGCCTGCAAATAAAAAACAATGTGTTCACTGTAAAAAAACTTTTTTTGACAGATCAACTTTGTTAAAACATCAGAAAAATGTTCATGGTAAAGAAAATGGAAATCGTGTATCTTGTATGGTTCCTTCATGCAACTTAAAATTTTTTCACATTGATTCATTAGTTAATCATCTGATTACTGTGCATAATGCTGATATTGACATTCAAAATTTAGAATTTGAAAATATTGATGCTTTTCAAAAGTACAAAGAGGAGGAATCATTGAAACAAAATACACGATATGTTATGCATAGATCCATCAAAGCCAATAAAGATGGAAGTCAAAATTTCATTCTTGTTTGCCATAGGGATGGTAAGAAACGGTCAAGTCAGACTAGACAGAGTAAGGAAAACAAACGACGTGAAAACAAAAAGGGTTCCTGCAAATTAGACGCTATTTGTTTATCTAGAATGTCTGTTGTTATTCGAAAAGATGGTACTGTAAAAGTTAAATTTATAAAATCTCATTCTCATTCTTTAGGATTTGAACAAAGTAAATTTCTACCAATACCTGAAAGTATAAAATCTGAGATAAGTACTATGTTGGCTCTTAAAATTCCAATCAACAACATTCTGGATAAAATTCGAGAAAACTTTTGTGTAAGGGACAATAGAGACGACATGACAAATATAAGACACTACCATCTAATTGACAGGAAAACTATAAACAATATCAAGAAGAAGATAGTTGATCCATCAGTAATTCAGCATAGTGATGATGCCACATCGACATTTTTACGTGTTGAATCATTAAGAAAAGAAAAATTTGACCCTATTTTGATTTATAAACAGCAAGACGTTGCTGACCAAACATCTGGTCTCGACAAAGGGGATTTTATGTTAGGTATTATGACACGGCAACAAATGGAAATGTATGAAAAATTTGCTCCAGTCATTCTGTGTATGGATTCCACCCACAAAACCAACATCTATTCCTTCAAGTTAATAACACTTTTGGTTCCAGATGAGTTTAGAAATGGTTATCCAGTTGCTTTTTGTATTTCAAATAAGGAAGATGAAAATGCAATAACAGTTTTTCTTAATGCTGTTAAGAAAAGATCTCCAAAAACAAATGTGAAAATTATAATGACTGATGATGATAATTCTGGGTGGAATGCAGCACAAAATGTTTATGGCACTGACTTGAAACAGTATCTCTGCATTTGGCATGTTCACAGAAACTGGCGAAGACGAATCCAGCAACACATAAAGGACAGTCAACACCAGACAGAAATTTACTTTCTTTTATGTGCTGCTCTACAAGCCAAATCAGAGAATGAATTCAATCAGTATGTCATGGCATTAGTTTCAAAACTACGTGATGTTAGTCCACCTTTTTTAAAATATTTTCAAGATTTCTATCTATGTAGGAAAGAGAAATGGGCAATGTGTTACAGGACTGGTGAATACTGCAATGTGAATACCAACATGTTTTTAGAAAGTTTTCACAACCAATTAAAAAATATATATTTAGATGGAAAACGAAATCGTAGAATTGATGTTCTCTTGGAAACACTTTTGCACATTGAGAACAATTTGTTTTTTAAGCACTTCACAAAAAAGACATACAATTTACCATCGAATGAAGATGTAAAAGTAACTGACCGACACGAAAATAGTTTAAGTATTGATGATTCGGCTGTTTCCCAGGTAAATGAAAACACATTTATTATAGCTTCAAACAATAATATTTACACAGTAACCATTCATCATCAGACCTGTCCTGAAACACATTGCTTTATCAAATGCAAAAAAATCCCCTGTGTCAACTTATGTCGTCACCTTTTAACATGCAGTTGTCCGGACTTTGTGCAAGGCAATCTCTGTAAACATACTCACAAGGTTTTTTGTGGTATAAACAAACATACGGAAAGTAAACAGGATCATGTGATTAGTATGGTACGGAATTTTGACAAAGATGTAAAATCAAATAATACAGGTACATGTGGTTCCAACAATGCGCAATCCAAACAGGCCAAAGTTAATGAAATTCAAGAAAAATTAAAAGTAACAGCAGAACAAGTTCAAAATAACAATGCAGTGCAAGACCATAGACTTGATAATATTCTTTTGGCTTTAAACCATATAATTTCAGGTAATGAAGGGTGCAGAAAAATTTCTCAATCATTCGAAAAATTTTCACAATCTGAAAAGATTTCTTCAAATGCAAATAATATCAAACAGCCTAGGTTTAGGTCTACTTCAAAAAAACCTGGTAGAAAATGTAAAACAGTTTTACGCAAACCGTCAGAAATTGAACAAAAAAAACTTTTGAATAATTTCCAACAGGACAAGGAAAATATCAGTCCTGTTCCAAACCCACAGCCATCCGTAGCACCGTATCCACCCTTAAGACTTGAAAGGCAAACACATCCAACTTTAACACTCCCAGTACGAACTTCAGAACCATTGATCAATGTTTTTCAGCCTGACAGTTTAACCTCCTCATACAGAGTACCACCGTCATTGTATGGGAGAAGAATAACTATTGTTCACAATGGGAAAAAACAGGAAATTGTGTTTATGCCTGGTAATAAAAATTCAGACAATGAAGATCCTTGAGTTCAAGTTTATAGATTTCCTTGTGCTCAGACGGACTTATGGTCACCTCCAGACTTTGTTGTTATCTCCTTTGTGGGCGGCAAGGTGTGGAAGGTGGACCAAGACTTCATAGGCATTACCCTTTTGTTCAGACGGACATGTGGTCACCTCCAGACTTTGTTGTTATCTCCTTTGTGGGCGGCAAGGTATGGAAGGTGGACCAAGACTTCATAGGCATTACCCTTTTGTTCAGACGGACATGTGATCACCTCCAGACTTTGTTGTTATCTCCTTTGTGGGCGGCAAGGTATGGAAGGTGGACCAAGACTTCATAGGCATTACCCTTTTGTTCAGACGGACATGTGGTCACCTCCAGACTTTGTTGTTATCTCCTTTGTGGGCGGCAAGGTGTGGAAGGTGGACCAAGACTTGATAGGCATTACCCTTTTGTTCAGACGGACATGTGGTCACCTCCAGACTTTGTTGTTATCTCCTTTGTGGGCGGCAAGGTATGGAAGGTGGACCAAGACTTGATAGGCATTACCCTTTGTTCAGACGGACTATTTTAACTCATCCACTGAGTAGTGATTTCCATTGTTTGTTATGTTATTACAGTTATAATGTTTGTTTTGTAATTATTTTCTCCAAAGTTAGTTTTTATTTGTTATAAATTTTTACTAACTCTCTGTTTCTGTTTATATTGTTAATTATTTAACAAAGAGCTAGGTAGTAATTAAAATATTGATAACATTTATCACAATATTTTTTATAACAAATTTACAATTAAAGAATCTAGTAACATTGACTAGTGTTAAATTTGAAAAATCAAATAACCTATTAGATATTTCTTAAATTAAATGTTATGGTTACCAGAATCACTTATACAATTCTGTTACCTAGTTTAATTTTTTTCTTGTTTTTTTTTTTTTACTTTTACTGGCCAATTATATATTGTTATTTATATTTCAGGTTTTTTCCTTAGAATGATATCATATATGGGCCGAAACCTTCCTGGTGGTACTGTGTATTACTGCTAAACTTAATTTATACATTTGGCAAAGGTAAACTTTTTTTTTCAAAAATAAATAAATCTACCGACATTAGGTATCATTCAAAATTATAATTATCAACATTAATATTCCTTTTTAAACACCAGGAAGGTATCAGGAGAATCAAATTGAGTAATTAAGTTGCATTTGCTGATCTCTTTCCTGACTGATGAGGCCCAGGGAGGTGAGCAAATGCAGGATGACAAATACAAGTAACATATGTGTAATCACGGGTATACTGTTTTACTAAATTACTATTAAGGACAGAGAAACATTTCACAGGATCTTCATTTTTTTTCTCTTTATGGTCAAACTTTTTATTATCTACAGGCATATTAATTTTTGAAATCAGATGATGACAAGAAGAAGCTCAATAAGAATATTCAAGATATAAAAATGGAGGTTTGACTATCCAATTACTGAAAAATACAGAGGACCATCAGTTACACAACAATACACCTGTATGTTTGTGTATCCAGTGCCGGGAACGTGGACCCTGTCCTTGGAGGCACCATAATTTAGAATTTTGTACTGCATAATTTCTGCAGTTTATGAAAAAAAAACAAATAAAGCCGAAAAGAAGTAAACATAATGAAAAATAAATCTTAATGATAAATAAAAATACCTACGATGAAATTGATATCTGTGTAGCAAAAATGACAAGGTTTTTTTCCAAAAAAGGGAATATAGGAAATTTAAGGGAGGAAGTGTTTCAAAATAAATGTAAAAACATTGTATTATTTCACATACAAAACGATTAAATTAATGTTTAACATGTTTAAAATAATACATTTTTAAAAAGAGAACAATCTTTCTATTTCAGAATTCAAAAATTGATGAATGCACATATAATTTTTTGTTGAATGGAACATTAAATGCTTACAGAATGATGCAAAAATTTGTTGTTTCCGGGACACTTTTTATTTTATACTTAATAAACATATGTGCAATTCACTTAAGAGCTTTTTAAAGAACCAAATATGCATACTAGATCTATTTGAAATGTTATACATGTGTATCTAAAAATAGTCTAAAAACATTCTTAATCAATCATCCCAAAAATATTTCTTGTATTATTAATCATCTTTCAATACGAAAGTTTTACAAATTTTAATTTTTTTTTTTATAAATTTTAGAGTAAATTCCTTAAGATTGTTAAAATTTAATGCTATATAAACCAGTTGGGCATTACATTTCAATAATTAATGGCATCCATTTCTTTTTATGATAAAAATATATCCTCTCCTGGGATTAGGAAGCTTGAGGTAATGCAGTAAGTATATATGACCTTGTCAGTATGTTTACATTTATTAGTTTATTATGGTAAAACTAAATATAAATGTTTCAGAACAAATAAAAAAAAATTTGCAATATGAACTAAAAAGGTAACTAAAGATATTGACAACTTGTACTGTGTCATTTATGTATATGCCAAATAATGAAATTCCTTTATTTTATATATAACAGTACTGTGTCCATTCAAGGAAGTTTAGTTTTTATTTTACGTTTCAGTACATGTAAATATAAAGTACCGAAATATGTATTTTAATCCCACAAAACGTGATTACCGATAACCAGAAATGACCACGAATAAGTGATGCAAGGTTTGAAAATAATAGGATGCATTTTAAACTTCTTGACAAATTGGTAATATGGTAACCTGAAATGATAAAGTATTCACTAGAGATGCCGGGAAGTTAACATCAGAAAATAACATATTTGTCCAGCCATGCCGCCCACAAAGGAGATAACAACATGATTGATCAAAAATGTTATCTTTTGGTTAAATCATGAGAAGAAAGGAAGGGTGTGTGGATGACAATAGTGATACACTAACTATACATTATATTTTATTGAAGTGTCTGTAATAGGAAATTAAGTAGTCAGGATGTCTTGATAAATGATTAAAACAAAAATCACAACAACATGTGTTTTAAGTAGATCAGCCTCAGTACTATTTCTTTCCAGCTAAGAATAACGTGCTCTTGACCTGTAACTTTAACAGCATTTTATGAAGTTATTCAGCAATCCGTTTCCCAAGTTTCATTATATTAATTCAAAAACAAGTCTTGTACAGATAAATCTGCTTACATTAACACCAATATGAACAGAATGCTAATATGATACTTTAAAATACATGATGTAATTAAGTATGTGCATTAACAATTCAAAACTTCATCTTGAAAACTATATGGTAAATCGCCCCTTGGCAATATTGAATTAAATGTATGTTCTATTTTACAAAATCTACTTTAATATCCTGTACATTGTATACTTTTAGAAATAAGCTGTATGGATTTTTTGTGCGTTATAAATGAAACTGTGAATATAATGAAAGATTGACCATAAAAGGCCTGCAGGTCTCTTATAACCAAAAATGTTGGCCCCTGGAGCTAAGGTATAGATAATCCAAGATTCATCTGACTCTTGAACCCCCAACCCTCCTTATGAGTGAATATTTTTCAAACATCAAACAATAAAAGCCGGGTATTCATTTCTTTTGAAAAAATTGAATATCTTTTGAAAAAATTGAATATGTGTAGTCAGAATAGGACATCAAATTTTACCCCCTTATAATAGCCACTTAATATTTTTGCTTACTTCCAGTCTGATAAAAATATACTGAACTTTCTTTATTATGCTGAAATTAAAGGTATACCTTTAAGGCCCATTTGTGGTGTTCATGCACTCAATGTTTGATAAATATTGAAACCATAGGCCCATAGACCTCTATAGCCATTAGCCACACAAGAGTAACTCAACATTTAATAACCGCAATCTAACAATTATATGACATATTAACTTACTAAAAAATATTGATGTACCTTATATGATATGCTTTAACATGGTGGTAATCTTATATTCACAGGTTTGATAGTTATAAAGACTCAGTCAGTTTCTACCTTAGATAGCTATAGAAATAAAAAAAAAATCACACTGATTTACTTTTGAATCATGGAACATCTTCCTATTAAGATTGATCAGCAGGGAAGTGTTAATGGAGTAAGGTCTTAATGTGGGTATTATTTAAAACAAATAATACATGTACAAGTATGGTATTTAAAACACAGTATACATATCAGAATGAGAACTTGAAAAATGAATCATCAAAAGACAGACAGCAAACGTAATGTAATCAGAAAGACAGAGATATCAAAAATATCCTCACTGTAAATTGTAAATAAATTTACAATTTTCAGTGGTGACAGTCATGACATCTCTGATTTTAACTGACTTTAAGTCAGCTATCCTTTTGGCAACATTGAGTGCATGGCCAGGATGGGAAAATTTTCCAGTAGAGGATGCCATGTGCTCCATACCTACACCCCTTACATCCAGATTTGCTGGCACAAAGTGAGGCGCATCTGTTTCCAAAAGGATTTTGTCAAGGGGTGCAGATTTGACAGCTGACACAGCATTCTTTACTCGACTCTTCTCCCACGTGACAAGGTTTGTAAAACCAACCTTTAAATTGGGGAAATGGTTCATCCATATCCACATGTCATCTACACTGCTTGAAAAACAGTGCAGATGAATCTTGTGATTGCTGGACAAGCATTTCCGAGCAATTTCAAAGGCATCACGCTCAGCATCCCGGCAGTGTATCACTAGAGGCTTACCTGCATCATGGGCTAGGGTGGCCTGCTTGTCAAATACCTCCTTCTGTAAGACCCTCAGCCTGGTGGTGTGCCCATGAAAGTAATCCAATCCGCACTCCCCAATGGCCACCACTTTAGGTTTCTTCATCAGTGATGCCAACTCAAGCTGATGAGAATCGAATAAGGGAGCATCTTTTGGATGAACCCCAATGGTAAACCATACCTTGGGATGTGCAAGTTCATCCATTAATCTCCATGCTTTTGGAAAGCAAAAATTGGAGATGGCTCCCTTAAAGTGTGGAACCTGTACAATATTACATCATTATAATTTTACATACAATCACATATCATAGCTTATATGATGATTATTTTTGTATATTTGTAACACATTTGAGGAAATATTAAATATTCTCATGAACGACCAATAGTGATGAATTTTTATAATAAGATTTCAAACATAAAGTGATGATTTTTTAAGATTTTAAACATTATGTTTGGGAAGCAATATTTTTATTTTGGCAAAAGTTTTTGTAACATATCAATAGCCATTATATAGAAGTGAAAAAAAACTTATTTAAGCTACAAAATATATTAACTGTCTACAGACAAAAGGATGGTTATAAAGTTAAGGATACAAAATGTTAAAATAAAGTATGATAAAATAAAATCACTGTCTGCTTTGAAAAATATCACTTGTACTTCATTTTTAATCTGGATTCATTACCTGAGGAATGTCGGAAAAGGACAACTTGGGCTTCCAGGTCATCATCAGGTCAAGATGACAATGACTATCCATATATGGTACAGTCGGAGGTATGTGCGTGAACTTGCAGTCCATCCTAGCACATTCCGCAGTGTTGAGATAGTCATAACACACACCCTTAACCTTCAACTCTGTGTTTACTGGGGATGCCATGCTATGAAATCCAAAAATGAAAATTAAATAGAACTTATTGTAACTCATTTAACATACATGTAGTATGTAACATTAATGCAATCAATTATGTTCAAATGTCTTGCTCATTATATCAAAAAATATCAATCTGTTAACTGTGTGGGTGGGTGGGTGTGTGTGTGTGGGGTGGGGGGTGGTGTGTGTGTGTAAAATGGAGCAGGAGGGTCTAAGCGGCGACGATGCCCTTGCATGATATATTCTCATTTATCTAAGTAAACATGTATGAACTTTATAATATTGTATGCAGAATAACGCATTTAAAGCATAAGAGTTTGCGAATAATTTGTTTGAAAATTAATATGATTAATAAATTTACTTACGTTTGCTGAAATAAAAGAATTTTGCAGACACGTGTGGAGATTTAGGTTTAAGTAAAGAGAAAGTGTAAGTGCGCATGCGCAGAATTTTACAGGAAGATTCCGAGTGATCATCGGAAGGTTTCGTATTCCGCGCATGCGCGTACTGGGTAGGTCGATAGCTGCGAGTAGTCGCATTCGTAATAAATTGGCTGTAGAAATTAATGGTACTAATAATTTTTACAGAATTTGTGTGAAAATAAGGTTAATAAGTCAAAAACTAGCGCAATTTTTTGTGCGCCGTAAATTGCAGATTTTTCCTATGGTAGGCACTGTAGCTCCCAGGTCGTCCATCCGAATTTTTTCAGACCGGGAGCTACAGTCCTGCAGCTAGATCCATCCCATGTCAATGTAGAAGTGTAAAATCATTTGTAGACGACTTAGTTCTTGGTCGGGGTGTCGTACCTAAAAGATTGGTTTCTGTAACTTTTTGTCACATGTAGTAATCAGGACGGTGATTAATTACCAATTAATCCCAAGAGGATAATAGACATAGATATTTAAGCAAAATATCGTGCGTCATTATGAGTGGGAACCCAATTTTCTCCTAAAGAGTATGTGTCATAAACAAATTGCTTCTATATTTTTTTTTATAAGTAACAAAGAAAGTATATTGCGTGGTCATCCTTTATGTATCTTGTATTTTGTTAACACGCTGTTAAGCATTTGAACAACGAGATGCTGTTTCCGCAACAAAGAAGGGTTTGTCAACAACCGTAGACGTATTTAAGGTAGGTATTGTTCATATTTATATGGAAAAGAAAAAAATTAATATTGTTGAATCGTGGGGGGGGGGGGGGGGGAGTAACAAGATTATGCCCAGTTTGACAGATGTTTTTAATTGAAGTTTTAGGATAGTGGTGATGATTGATTACACCCTTTTAAAAATAAATGATGTTTTCTCTTACTCATTTTGATTTTTAAACCTGTATCGTTTAACATACAAAAGCTGTTTAGTAAATTTTGTCCTAAACTCTATGCCAGGAAAAAGGGGGTTAGAGGACGTTCCCAAATGCTTTCGCGCCCGGCTGAATCCTTCCACAACTGAAAACCTATATGTAACCAAAACACCAATGGACAGCAAAAAGATGCGAGAGCATAAAGACAGTATTATAAAACATTTTCTCGCATTATCACCGGTGTGAGATCGGTTTGTCCGGTGTGAGACAGCAGTGTGAGATTTTTCTGTCTTACACTGTGTATTACTACGCTGTTTTAAAACGTAAACAAACGTTGTCTGTTGTGGGGAAATGCAAAATAGTGCATTGAGATTATCCATTAAGTAATTGTGTTGCATAATTAATTACAATTTTTTATATTTTAATTGAAAAAAACTGCCGTATGCTTTCATTTAACTTGCACTATTTGAAGCACGCGGAGGGATAACTGAAAGTAATCTTTTGAACATCATAACAGAAAATTGTCAAACATCATTTTTTTAAGCTAATATAATGCGAGAAAAATAATCATTCATTATATACTCGTGTGGGATAGTGAAATTCCACCTCGGGGCCAAGATTCACGGTCTAGGACTCGGCAAAGCCTCGTCCTAGACAGTGAATCTTGTCCCCTCGGTGGAATTTCACTATCCCACACTCGTAATAATGAATGATTCTATTAGTCTTCAGCACTTGTCTTGTGTCTCCAATTCCTAATCTGATAGTCCTTCCAATAACTGGACGTGTCTTCAAAGACCAATTGATGATAAAAAAAATTGTCAAGGTTCATGAAGAGACAAAACCTCACAAGAACGCTCCAACACATAGTCTCTCATAGTGAAACACTTTTTAAAGAAAGAGAAGTTTAATATTTTGTCACAACCGCTATATTCGTCAAATCTCTCGTTCGGTCATTTTTATTTCTTTTTTTTTTCAAACATTAAAAAACACCTCGTAGGAGGAAGACAGAAATCTAGAAATTTCTGAGGATCTGCCATATTTCAGTACATTCTGACCATACCCTAAAACCTTTGTAAAAACTCATTTAGGAATTAGATTTTTAAAAGATTACAGACCTTATTTCGGTGAAAAGGGAATATCTTGAGAGCAATAATTAATTAAAATATAATCATTAGAAAGCGTTCCTGGTTTATTCATTCATTTATTTTTTCATTCATTTTGAAAACATCGGGAACAAAATTTTTAGCAGCCCTTGTATTTCCCTTAAGGTAGTCCTATACTCGGCACTAAATGGGCTCAATCATTAAAAGCTTAGCTTTAAATGATAAATATACATTCTAGCAATACATATACAAAAGAAAATATGTATGTTTACATGCTGGTTTGTTTGTTATCACCTCTCAGACGAGTGTACCCCCTTGCGAAAATTATTGACAATTATGAAATTTGCCAGACGTCCGTTTTTCCTAAAAATAATCACCAATTTTGGGAAAATTAGAACTGAATATACAAAATAGAGTATAAATATTTATTTAAGCCATATCTCATCAAAATTTTTGCGCAAGTTTTTGTAAGTAAGTACGCTTTATGGGCCTGGTGTATCAAAATAGAATACAAAAAATGCAATGCTAGTATCGCGTTTGGTAATTTTTTTACTATTTTATGGACTCAAACTTAAATTCATGGTGTTTATTCTATAGATTGACATCTTAGAAAAAAGATTTGGTAAAATAAATTATATGTTGACGGATTACTTTTCACGCTATAAGCTCTAAACCAAGTAGACCCTGACGAAAAAATCCGTAAAAATCACATTTTGCGACAGTTTTCTGCCTAGATCTGTCAACAATGTTAGAAATCATTTAAACGTTAATTAATTGACGATTGATTGAATTCGAAATAGCTTCTGTCTCTAAATTTAAACCGGTTTTAGTAAAAGAAGAAGAAAAATTCGGGGGGGGGGGGGGGTCAAAACAAAGAAGATATAAGCATACCTGAGATCCTGGTTAATTAGAAACTTCGTTTTTGATTTTACTTTAACAGAATCGAGTTTCTCAACATTAATCATTTCTATCTCTCATAGAATACATATATTACCGTTCTAATTGCTTATTATTGCCATTGTTTACAACGAATGCGACTACTCGCAGCTATCGACCTACCCTGTACGCGCATGCGCGGAATACGAAACCTTCCGAGGATCACTCGGAATACGTCATCATACTCTATTTCTCCAATATGGCGAAAGTAAGCACGACAGCTCCGCTTCGGCGTGTTGTTTTTGTGTTGGTAAGCTATAAGAAATGTAGTATGTAAAGTATGTGTATATCAACAAATTTATAGTATATCAATAGCTCTCTTTTTTGTATATTTGCGTTAAATTATGGACGGAATATGCTAATTTGAAAGATATTATCAAATTACCTATATAATATGTACATAGGTATCAGAAATTCTGTTTTCAAATTTATTTGATTAAATTTGTTTAAAAATAGTATGAATATGGTTATGCTACATCTTTCTTGTCATACATGCCACATGTTGGCCATTTTCACTCAAATTCAATGAATTAGTAGATCAAGATACATAGACTCCATTTCTAGAGACAATATTTTTTTTTATATAGGCCTATATAATTTGGCCTGTGGCTCAATCAGAATGAATGAATTTAAATATTGTTTGTACCTTTAATTTCCGAAAGATTATGTTTAGTCCGTAAACCTAAGTAATCAAATTTCATATACACTTTACTGTTATTTTTAACCTAACCTATTAGAGGATCTAATTTTTATTTTGCAACTGAATTTAATTTCATTAAAGGACTATATATGATAAGGGCCTAAAATGGCCCCCTAAAATGAAAATCATCATTTTACTATCATTCTTTGTTCTCTTAGTACAGATATGTATGTGATATGTTTACGTAATATTCATTTTGGTTCAAGTGCCCACAATTTAGAAATATGACATTGTAAAGACAACCTTTTCCCGCCATTTTTGCATTTTTAGCGTAAAACAGCTTGTTTTCAAGCAGTTTTTCCTTCCGAAAACATAGAGCGCATTCTTGAACAAATAAAATATTTTAATCAGAGATGTATCTAGCCAAGACTAATAAGTGACCAAAAATTTTTCCTTGTTCAAGCATGCGCTCTATATTTCCCATTCGTAAATAGATAAGAAAAATGTAGATTTTTGGCTGATTTTGAATGAATTATAGAAATGGCATCACTTCTGACGTCATATACTGCCAGTGAGTGCAAAAAAATCAAATAAATAGATGAAAAATATATTTTATATCAACTCTTCTAAAAAATTAGATAACATTTTATTGTACCCGAAACACTTAAAAAATGGCGAATTATGGGGGCCAAATTTAACTCTTATCATATATAGTTCTTTGTTTGAAAATAGTATGAATAGATTTATGCCACACATTCCATGTCATTAATGCTTCATGTTGGCTATTTTCACTCAAATTTAATGAATTTGTTGTTACCAACTCAATTTTCATACACTTTGGCTGGGGGCGCAGAAACCATCAGAGATAGAGACCTAAATGATTGTATATTATAACACCCTGATGCCAAAAAGTAAAAACTATTCATTATCTGTTTGTTTCAAAATTTTCCAACACTTTTTTTCTGAAAGCTTTAACATATACTCCATCTGAACAATGGCTCTGATGAGACAAATTACGCACACAATGAATCAAACGATTTCATTCATTTTTGTCATAAACTCTTTTACCAGTATTACTCATAGTAAGGTTTTATCACATGTTTATCTCACAGGGGCCAAGCCCGTTTTAACATTAATTTCAATGTAAGGTTCCATGATTATTTATGGTTACATTGAAATTAATGTTAAAACGGGCTTGGTCCCTGTGGTTTATCTCAATATGCAGTTGGTATCATGCACTCCTGTAATAAAATTTTGATATTACACTGTGTTTATACCCATGCAACGTGACTAAATAAATATAGGTTTAAGTCTTCTCTTACAACTATATTCATTTTTGAACTTTTTTTTTCAGTTTGCAATCCAAATCAGTGCTGGAATGATGAATGGGGATGCTCCCAGTGTTGATTCAGTGCAGCCTGTAAGTTACTATGTAATGAGGTGTTATATGTGTATACTGTAAATGTTGTTATTTACGTTGTGGTTATATACATACATTTTCTATGGTCAAACAATGCGCGTGGGTATCAAATATGCTAAATTTTAGTTTTTTAACCATTATGGCGGGGTTATTTTACATGTACCACATAACAAGAGTGAATTTTCTTCATACGTAAAGAACCATATTTTCAGTATGTAATTTTAACAGCCAATATTTTCCAGTGCCTTTATAATGATAACACAATTTTGTAATGTATGGCTGCTATGGCACAATACAATTAATCAATGAATAATTTAGTAACCGTGCAATTGCTGAAAATTATAATGAAATATACCGGTAGTTATAAGGAATAATTTTTTGCGATGAAATCTATCAGGAAGCCCTTTGGGTTTTATTTAATTACCTAAGACCTTATTTGATCACCTCATAATACCGAGGAAGGGGGTGTAACCCAATAGATGATTCCTTAATTTAAATACTGGTAATTTAATTACAAGTAATTAATATATAGCTTTAATTTTCAATCATTAATAGAGGTGCATGATGTCACTAAATGTATTGTTGTATTGTTTATTAGTCAACATCTGTACAGCTCATAGACATAAACAATTAATATACACATGTTATAATACATATACTGGTCACTTGGAAAAAGGCAAGTTTATACATGAAGTTTTCTGATTACAAAAGCATTTTTAATATATTTACCTAAATTGCACAAATCCTTTACATTTTGTGTTGACAATAATAGAATTAATTTAAAGACAGAGGGTTTAATATAATAAAACTTCTAAGGAATTTTTCTCTTAAGTTACAGTAATAGGGACATTTCAATATAAAATGATATTCATCTTCTATATCTAAAGTACATAGCGGACATAAACGTCTTTGTAATGGAACATTGTTATATATGCCAGTTTCGATTGTAAGACAATGGGATGATAATCTTAATTTACATATAAGTTTCTTATATTGTAAAGGAATTCTTTTTGTTAGATATGACTGCAATGTACAATGATCAACTAAATATCTATAGATTGTACATTTGGAAGAGACATTTATGTCAGCTAGTAGAGACTGTTTAAAATTATAAAAAAATATGTTGCTTGGCAATTGTTAAAATAATTTCTGGCTTTTCAAAAAATTGGGTTTCCCATAAGTTCATTAGCCTAATACTTGTTAACATGTTCTTGATCTCTGCAGCCAAGTTTTTACATTTGTTTTTACCTAAAGTTTCATTATACATATTAACATAACATGAATTCAAAATGCAATTTTTTGATGATAAAAGTTTCATCCAGTATCTTAAAATACGTATTTTTCTGATACATTGCAGAGGCATTCTGCCCAAGTCACAATAAATAACTGCATTAGATGTGCCCCTTTTAACATTAAGTATGTTTTTACAATAATTAAGATGAATTTTTTCTATATCTGGGGCAGAATGAAAGCCCCAGACTTCACAACCGTAGTAAGCAATGCTTCCTACGTAAGTGTCAAAAAGGGACAAAAGCGTAGTAAAATTAAGACTCATATTACAACATTTCCTTTTCAGTGCAAAAAGCGCCTTCATACATTGTAATGACAATTGTTTTTTCGTAACATGAAATTTGCCATTGTAATTCAACAAAAGTCCTAGATAACAAAAACTGTTCACTACTTCAATTTGTTCACACTTATAAAACCACACATCTTCTGTTCGCAAAATTCCCCCATTTCTGAAAACCATTATTTTTGTTTTGTTTACATTAAGCGTTAACGACCATTTCTCTGTATAATTTTCTAAAGTATTCAACATTGACTGTAAGTCAGCAGCAGACTGAGCAAAAATAACTAATTCCTCTATAATTTGCAGGATCAGTTGCCCCACCCTTTTTATATATTGGTACAATGAGAGACTCGCATGGTATATGTGGAAAATGACCTGTTGTAAACATAGCATTAAAAATTGTGTGTACAAAAGGTACCAAAATGATGATACTTTATTTTCTCAAATAGGGATTTAACATCCAACCTGTTCCGGGAAGTAATTTGCTGCATCCTGAATTGGTAAGTACTTGGCTTATTTATATGTAAATAATAAATGCACGTGCATGGTCACTTTCTTGATGTAAAAGCAATTTTTGGACAAGGGTAGGAAAATATGCAATTTTCCACCCAAGACCAATTATAGCTTGTGTAACAAGATAGTTTTCATGCATGTATTTTTTTATATGTATTTCCAAAAATGAAGTCTGAGGGATATATTGGAATTTTCCTGTCTGTCTGTCTGTAGACACAATTTTGTGTACAAAACCATGGAACTACTTTATCAATTATTCTAAAAATGCATAATATGTTAAACACCATCTAAGAAAGTGTACTTGCATAGTACTATGGGGTTTACTTTCTGAGTAATAGAATTTATTTTTACATGTTGGAAAATTTAAGGGAGACTTTGAAAAGGATAACTGAAATCTAATAAATCTGAATGAAAACATACATGTATTAAAGTTTTATCGTCAAAAGAGCTTTGCATTGCTGTTTTCATTGATAGATGATAAGAGAGGGGGTTCTGTTATATACATGTATATGATCATATAGTAAAAATATATTAAATCTTAAAAGACATTCTTCTATTCTCCCAATATATATTTGAGAAAAACCCTCTGCCAAAATTGTGAAAATGGTCCCTTGGTCAGAGATTCGGGTCCTTTGGGTGGGTCAATATGGCAACATAGTGAAAATTATTTACATACTGTTTAACATGCTTTTTGTCTCTTAATATTTTAGTTAATTAAATTGGGGAGTTTCACTTTTGCCCCATTTTTATCGAGCCTTACAAGGGTATTGGTCTCAATAGAACAGATCTAGCATTAGATTTGTAATTGCCTTTCCAGATATGAACCAACTGAAGAGCAAAATGTTAATATTTGTTTGAATGGGTCAAGTTTAAATTAATTACATTACAATGATCATTACACAATACAAATGTATTGTGGTTTATTTATGTACAATGTATATGATTATGATGCATAAATATTTCAAATTTTGACCCTTTTATGGTCAAATTTGTCTTGTGTCTGTAGTTGTCCATTGCATCAAATAACAGTCATGAAATAATTAAGAATTAAATTTTACAGCGAATTACAGAATACCGGTAGAGTTTTCAATAGCTTGTTGGATTGCTCAATAGGGTATTCAATTTGGTCAGCAAGGTATCACATTAGGTTTAAATCTAGGTCATGTGATTACTCAGGTATGACAGCGATAAAGTGAGTTAATCTAGTAAACATTTGCACATTTTGGCCTTTTTTGTTTCTCCCTGTTGTCCTACATTACTGCTATAAAAGTCTGAACTAATTAAGCAGTCACAACACAAAAATACTCTGTGCTGTATGTTGCACCAGGAGTTGGGGAACCAAAATGTCTAATGATTTTTTGCAGGAAAAAAATATCTCCGTAATTCTTAAGGTTATGCTTTTTAGCTCACCGAAACGAAGTCAGGGGGAGCTTATGCTATACCCTCGGCGTCGGCGTCCGGACCTGGTTAAAGTTTTTGTTGCAGGTCCTGTATCTAAGCTATTACTTGTCCTATCTTCACCAAACTTGCATGGATGATGCATCTGGACCTACTTATGGACTTGAAAGACTTGGATGCTGAATCTGAGTCCTAAAATTCAGATGCTGGAGGAGGTTAAGGTTGTTGGACCAGGTTAAAGTTTTTGTTGCAGGTGCCCTTTGATAGCAATATCTAAGTTACTGCAGGTCCGTACTTCACCAAACTTGCATGGATGGTGTGTCTTATGATACTGATGCACCAGACAGGCTTGAGTGCTGAATCTGAGCTATAGGTTTCGGATGCTGGAGGAGGTTAAGGTTTTTAGAGCTGGTTAAAGTTTTTGTTGCAGGTGCACTTTGATAGCAATATCTAAGTTACTGCTGGTCCGTACTTCACCAAACTTGCATTGATGGTGTGTCTTATGATACTGATGCACCAGACAGGCTTGGGTGCTGAATCTGAACTATAGGCTACAGATGCTGAAGGAGGTTAAGGTTTTTAGAGCTGGTTAAAGTTTTTGTTGCAGGTGCCCTCTGATGATTATATCTTAGTTACTACTTGTCCTAACTTCACCAGACTTCCATGGATGGTGCGTCTTATGATAGTGATGCACCTGACAGGCTTGAATGCTGAGTCTGAGTCATAGGTTTCAGATGCTGGATATGGTTAAGTTTTTTGGAACAGGTCACATGTTTAATAGATAATAGTACTATTTCAAACTTGCATAGTTGATTAATCTGTAATATGAATGAATCACAGAGGAAGCTTCAGATGCAGAGCTTGATCTCCATTATCAAGGATGCTAAAAAATATATCTTAGTTATAACAGGTCCAAACTTCACCAAACTTGAATGGATGCTGTGTCTTATGATACAGATGCACCTGACAGGCATGGATGTTGAATCTGAGCCAAAGGTTGCGGATGCTGGAGGAGGTGAAGGTTTTAATTGCTAGTGCCCTCTGATGATGATATCTTAGTTATTACTGGTCTGAACTTCACCAAACTTGCATGGAGATGTGTCTTATGTATACTGATGCACCTGACAGGCTTGAATGCTGAATCTGAGCCATAGGTTTCGGATGCTGGATGAGGTTTAGTTTTTTTGGTACAGGTAACTTGTTTTATAGATGATAGCTTGCATAGTTGATTTAACTATATTATAAATGAAACGCAGAGGTTGCTTCAGATGCAGAGCCTGATCTCCATTATCAAGGATGCTAAAGAAATCTCCTACCTCACTTAAACCTGCTCGATAGATAGATGTTCAAAATAACAATCTACACTTGGGTAAACACAGGACCTAGATTTAAACCTGATGTGATACCTTGCTGACCAAATTGAATACCCTATTGAGCAATCCAACAAGCTATTGAAAACTCTACCGGTATTCTGTAATTCGCTGTGAGGCCATGATTTTGCTTCAAAACATGAAACTTAGTTAGGGTTCTCAGCCATGATTAAATTCCTATATACCGGTATACACTAGTTGTTTAAAAGAGAGACAGAAAGCAATTATTTTTTATTAGAAATTATGTTTTTATTTCACATTCTTTATTGCTATCATGCTCTCAGAATATCTTTTCTTACGAGCTGTAGTTATTATTATTAGCGTTAGTGTAGATGTATTTGAGGAAACCATTATCAATAATTTCTGACAGCAACCAGGCATTAGCATATTAAATAATCGATGTAGTATGTTTAAGCATTCACTTTTTTTCTCTGTTGTAGAATCATTTATTTGAATTTCTAAAACTTATTAAGGTGGTATGGGACATCTGTCGATATTAATGTGGATTATTAAAGTAGATTATAATTTAAATGCTTTTACCAGTTTATAATTTTCAAATTTTACAATAATAAACCATAAATAGCTTTTTAAAATATTTGGAAAGGTAAAAATTGTAAAGCTTTCAGTAGGATTCGAACTGATGACCTACAAATTCATAGTCAACCCACTGCGCTACGCTGTTAGGTGACACTATATGAAAAGAAACTACTTATATTAGTACACTTAGGGAATGAATTCAATATTTATTTGTTTTATACGATATAAATGGTTTGGGGCAGTTTACGCTTTATAAACCGCGAAGACGTTAATCTTACTATGACGTAGGCAACTTTCTTTATACAATATAAAATAATTTTTTAGCCAATCTGAAAGTGCGTTAAAACCAGAATTAAATTAAATTAAAATCTCCTAGTGGAGGAAATAAATAAAGAATGAATGAATGGACATGTCCCATACAACTTTAAAGGGATTTCAGTTAATTGAAATTACTACCTCCGTATTAAGTATTAATAGGTTATTGAGTTTTTTAAATTACTAATTACTTGATACTGGTACTTCCTGAGATAAATTAAAAATTGTCCAAATGCATACCCACAGTATTCATGGTATTCTTGTCAATGTTTTTTCCTTTAATAACTACTGATAAAAAATGTGTTTGAGAATCATGTTAGACTTTGCATTTAATTTATTTTAAACATAATTCAAAACACAGCAAGGTAATAGATACAACTATGTTCTATCTTACCAGAATACCTCCTGCTAATTTGTATGGAAATTATTGGTTAACAGTCTCGAGCCCCATATGGAATTTACTGACCATGCACATATAAACCATGTAACTAATACATGTAATACATTTATTTGCATATGCACATGTATACATTTGGTGATGGATTAATGTCTAACAAATCAAAGACATGGGATACTCAAAAGGAATTTGTCAAAAATGTCAAATACTTTACCAAAGATTCACCACATCAAAAAACCAAAGCTATTCTTATTCAACTTTTAAACTTAATTTTTTTATTATGATTTTTGATTTGAATTCATTGAAAAAATAAACAGGAATAATTGAAGTATCAAAAAATATTTGGATATTTACTTAAGACCTAAATGATTTAAATTTTAAAAAACACCAAAAGAATTAAATTAATTAATGTGCATTCTTCGATATTGTGTATCCTATGACTTTAATTACTATTTACTTTGACTAAACATTAATCCCTGGTTAGGTAGTGTATTGGCAGTCCATGACATGGGTTCAATTCCCATCACTACCAATAAGATGAATTTGTACTAATTGTAATTATTTAAAAGCATACTAACTTTAGTATCTTTATCCATGATTTACAGACCAAAGACCAGGTTAATGATTTATTTGGTAGCATTCTCAACAATGAGGCACAATTGCTTGTGGTGGATCAGTTTGAAATGGAAATCAACAGACAAAATGACTATCTCATACAATATGGTTTATATAGACAGCCAATTATTGGGGATGGGAATTGTTTATTTAGGGCTATAAGTAATGCTCTTTTTGGAAATCAGGATCACCACCTTGAATTAAGACTCTCAGCAGTTAATGAAATTGAACAAAATTTGGATCATTTTCGTATGTATTTTCACAATGACAACAATAATTTACCAATGAATGGGTTTGAAATACAAAGAGAACTAAATCAATTAAGGCAATTAGGCACTTTTGCAGGTCAAGAAAGTATTTTAGCTCTGTCTCGGCTTTTCAACATAAACATTCTGGTAACTGTTGGTGGTGATGATGAAAATCCAAATGTAGTGACTCTTGAACATAATTTTCGTAATTCCGAATCTCAAATTCATTTAGTATGGACAAGAGGAGGGGGAGGGCATTATGAAACTGTATCTGAAAATCCAATTATATACAAAAGTAGTAAACAAGACTTCCAAAATTCAACTTTCACAAAAAGTAAATTCATTTGGAAAGAAAATAGTTGTACCAGACAATTTGACTTAAACAACATACTAAATTCAAAGACCAGACAAACTGACAGTTACATTAAGGAGCACCATTCCTATGGGAAACGAGAAGAGTCTGATATAAAGCCTGCAAATAAAAAACAATGTGTTCACTGTAAAAAAACTTTTTTTGACAGATCAACTTTGTTAAAACATCAGAAAAATGTTCATGGTAAAGAAAATGGAAATCGTGTATCTTGTATGGTTCCTTCATGCAACTTAAAATTTTTTCACATTGATTCATTAGTTAATCATCTGATTACTGTGCATAATGCTGATATTGACATTCAAAATTTAGAATTTGAAAATATTGATGCTTTTCAAAAGTACAAAGAGGAGGAATCATTGAAACAAAATACACGATATGTTATGCATAGATCCATCAAAGCCAATAAAGATGGAAGTCAAAATTTCATTCTTGTTTGCCATAGGGATGGTAAGAAACGGTCAAGTCAGACTAGACAGAGTAAGGAAAACAAACGACGTGAAAACAAAAAGGGTTCCTGCAAATTAGACGCTATTTGTTTATCTAGAATGTCTGTTGTT
Organism: Magallana hongkongensis; assembly: GCA_015776775.1. Taxonomy (NCBI): domain Eukaryota; kingdom Metazoa; phylum Mollusca; class Bivalvia; order Ostreida; family Ostreidae; genus Magallana; species Magallana hongkongensis. The sequence continues at coordinate 35,248,242 of CM027470.1, forward strand.
ATTCGAAAAGATGGTACTGTAAAAGTTAAATTTATAAAATCTCATTCTCATTCTTTAGGATTTGAACAAAGTAAATTTCTACCAATACCTGAAAGTATAAAATCTGAGATAAGTACTATGTTGGCTCTTAAAATTCCAATCAACAACATTCTGGATAAAATTCGAGAAAACTTTTGTGTAAGGGACAATAGAGACGACATGACAAATATAAGACACTACCATCTAATTGACAGGAAAACTATAAACAATATCAAGAAGAAGATAGTTGATCCATCAGTAATTCAGCATAGTGATGATGCCACATCGACATTTTTACGTGTTGAATCATTAAGAAAAGAAAAATTTGACCCTATTTTGATTTATAAACAGCAAGACGTTGCTGACCAAACATCTGGTCTCGACAAAGGGGATTTTATGTTAGGTATTATGACACGGCAACAAATGGAAATGTATGAAAAATTTGCTCCAGTCATTCTGTGTATGGATTCCACCCACAAAACCAACATCTATTCCTTCAAGTTAATAACACTTTTGGTTCCAGATGAGTTTAGAAATGGTTATCCAGTTGCTTTTTGTATTTCAAATAAGGAAGATGAAAATGCAATAACAGTTTTTCTTAATGCTGTTAAGAAAAGATCTCCAAAAACAAATGTGAAAATTATAATGACTGATGATGATAATTCTGGGTGGAATGCAGCACAAAATGTTTATGGCACTGACTTGAAACAGTATCTCTGCATTTGGCATGTTCACAGAAACTGGCGAAGACGAATCCAGCAACACATAAAGGACAGTCAACACCAGACAGAAATTTACTTTCTTTTATGTGCTGCTCTACAAGCCAAATCAGAGAATGAATTCAATCAGTATGTCATGGCATTAGTTTCAAAACTACGTGATGTTAGTCCACCTTTTTTAAAATATTTTCAAGATTTCTATCTATGTAGGAAAGAGAAATGGGCAATGTGTTACAGGACTGGTGAATACTGCAATGTGAATACCAACATGTTTTTAGAAAGTTTTCACAACCAATTAAAAAATATATATTTAGATGGAAAACGAAATCGTAGAATTGATGTTCTCTTGGAAACACTTTTGCACATTGAGAACAATTTGTTTTTTAAGCACTTCACAAAAAAGACATACAATTTACCATCGAATGAAGATGTAAAAGTAACTGACCGACACGAAAATAGTTTAAGTATTGATGATTCGGCTGTTTCCCAGGTAAATGAAAACACATTTATTATAGCTTCAAACAATAATATTTACACAGTAACCATTCATCATCAGACCTGTCCTGAAACACATTGCTTTATCAAATGCAAAAAAATCCCCTGTGTCAACTTATGTCGTCACCTTTTAACATGCAGTTGTCCGGACTTTGTGCAAGGCAATCTCTGTAAACATACTCACAAGGTTTTTTGTGGTATAAACAAACATACGGAAAGTAAACAGGATCATGTGATTAGTATGGTACGGAATTTTGACAAAGATGTAAAATCAAATAATACAGGTACATGTGGTTCCAACAATGCGCAATCCAAACAGGCCAAAGTTAATGAAATTCAAGAAAAATTAAAAGTAACAGCAGAACAAGTTCAAAATAACAATGCAGTGCAAGACCATAGACTTGATAATATTCTTTTGGCTTTAAACCATATAATTTCAGGTAATGAAGGGTGCAGAAAAATTTCTCAATCATTCGAAAAATTTTCACAATCTGAAAAGATTTCTTCAAATGCAAATAATATCAAACAGCCTAGGTTTAGGTCTACTTCAAAAAAACCTGGTAGAAAATGTAAAACAGTTTTACGCAAACCGTCAGAAATTGAACAAAAAAAACTTTTGAATAATTTCCAACAGGACAAGGAAAATATCAGTCCTGTTCCAAACCCACAGCCATCCGTAGCACCGTATCCACCCTTAAGACTTGAAAGGCAAACACATCCAACTTTAACACTCCCAGTACGAACTTCAGAACCATTGATCAATGTTTTTCAGCCTGACAGTTTAACCTCCTCATACAGAGTACCACCGTCATTGTATGGGAGAAGAATAACTATTGTTCACAATGGGAAAAAACAGGAAATTGTGTTTATGCCTGGTAATAAAAATTCAGACAATGAAGATCCTTGAGTTCAAGTTTATAGATTTCCTTGTGCTCAGACGGACTTATGGTCACCTCCAGACTTTGTTGTTATCTCCTTTGTGGGCGGCAAGGTGTGGAAGGTGGACCAAGACTTCATAGGCATTACCCTTTTGTTCAGACGGACATGTGGTCACCTCCAGACTTTGTTGTTATCTCCTTTGTGGGCGGCAAGGTATGGAAGGTGGACCAAGACTTCATAGGCATTACCCTTTTGTTCAGACGGACATGTGATCACCTCCAGACTTTGTTGTTATCTCCTTTGTGGGCGGCAAGGTATGGAAGGTGGACCAAGACTTCATAGGCATTACCCTTTTGTTCAGACGGACATGTGGTCACCTCCAGACTTTGTTGTTATCTCCTTTGTGGGCGGCAAGGTGTGGAAGGTGGACCAAGACTTGATAGGCATTACCCTTTTGTTCAGACGGACATGTGGTCACCTCCAGACTTTGTTGTTATCTCCTTTGTGGGCGGCAAGGTATGGAAGGTGGACCAAGACTTGATAGGCATTACCCTTTGTTCAGACGGACTATTTTAACTCATCCACTGAGTAGTGATTTCCATTGTTTGTTATGTTATTACAGTTATAATGTTTGTTTTGTAATTATTTTCTCCAAAGTTAGTTTTTATTTGTTATAAATTTTTACTAACTCTCTGTTTCTGTTTATATTGTTAATTATTTAACAAAGAGCTAGGTAGTAATTAAAATATTGATAACATTTATCACAATATTTTTTATAACAAATTTACAATTAAAGAATCTAGTAACATTGACTAGTGTTAAATTTGAAAAATCAAATAACCTATTAGATATTTCTTAAATTAAATGTTATGGTTACCAGAATCACTTATACAATTCTGTTACCTAGTTTAATTTTTTTCTTGTTTTTTTTTTTTTACTTTTACTGGCCAATTATATATTGTTATTTATATTTCAGGTTTTTTCCTTAGAATGATATCATATATGGGCCGAAACCTTCCTGGTGGTACTGTGTATTACTGCTAAACTTAATTTATACATTTGGCAAAGGTAAACTTTTTTTTTCAAAAATAAATAAATCTACCGACATTAGGTATCATTCAAAATTATAATTATCAACATTAATATTCCTTTTTAAACACCAGGAAGGTATCAGGAGAATCAAATTGAGTAATTAAGTTGCATTTGCTGATCTCTTTCCTGACTGATGAGGCCCAGGGAGGTGAGCAAATGCAGGATGACAAATACAAGTAACATATGTGTAATCACGGGTATACTGTTTTACTAAATTACTATTAAGGACAGAGAAACATTTCACAGGATCTTCATTTTTTTTCTCTTTATGGTCAAACTTTTTATTATCTACAGGCATATTAATTTTTGAAATCAGATGATGACAAGAAGAAGCTCAATAAGAATATTCAAGATATAAAAATGGAGGTTTGACTATCCAATTACTGAAAAATACAGAGGACCATCAGTTACACAACAATACACCTGTATGTTTGTGTATCCAGTGCCGGGAACGTGGACCCTGTCCTTGGAGGCACCATAATTTAGAATTTTGTACTGCATAATTTCTGCAGTTTATGAAAAAAAAACAAATAAAGCCGAAAAGAAGTAAACATAATGAAAAATAAATCTTAATGATAAATAAAAATACCTACGATGAAATTGATATCTGTGTAGCAAAAATGACAAGGTTTTTTTTCCAAAAAAGGGAATATAGGAAATTTAAGGGAGGAAGTGTTTCAAAATAAATGTAAAAACATTGTATTATTTCACATACAAAACGATTAAATTAATGTTTAACATGTTTAAAATAATACATTTTTAAAAAGAGAACAATCTTTCTATTTCAGAATTCAAAAATTGATGAATGCACATATAATTTTTTGTTGAATGGAACATTAAATGCTTACAGAATGATGCAAAAATTTGTTGTTTCCGGGACACTTTTTATTTTATACTTAATAAACATATGTGCAATTCACTTAAGAGCTTTTTAAAGAACCAAATATGCATACTAGATCTATTTGAAATGTTATACATGTGTATCTAAAAATAGTCTAAAAACATTCTTAATCAATCATCCCAAAAATATTTCTTGTATTATTAATCATCTTTCAATACGAAAGTTTTACAAATTTTAATTTTTTTTTTTATAAATTTTAGAGTAAATTCCTTAAGATTGTTAAAATTTAATGCTATATAAACCAGTTGGGCATTACATTTCAATAATTAATGGCATCCATTTCTTTTTATGATAAAAATATATCCTCTCCTGGGATTAGGAAGCTTGAGGTAATGCAGTAAGTATATATGACCTTGTCAGTATGTTTACATTTATTAGTTTATTATGGTAAAACTAAATATAAATGTTTCAGAACAAATAAAAAAAATTTGCAATATGAACTAAAAAGGTAACTAAAGATATTGACAACTTGTACTGTGTCATTTATGTATATGCCAAATAATGAAATTCCTTTATTTTATATATAACAGTACTGTGTCCATTCAAGGAAGTTTAGTTTTTATTTTACGTTTCAGTACATGTAAATATAAAGTACCGAAATATGTATTTTAATCCCACAAAACGTGATTACCGATAACCAGAAATGACCACGAATAAGTGATGCAAGGTTTGAAAATAATAGGATGCATTTTAAACTTCTTGACAAATTGGTAATATGGTAACCTGAAATGATAAAGTATTCACTAGAGATGCCGGGAAGTTAACATCAGAAAATAACATATTTGTCCAGCCATGCCGCCCACAAAGGAGATAACAACATGATTGATCAAAAATGTTATCTTTTGGTTAAATCATGAGAAGAAAGGAAGGGTGTGTGGATGACAATAGTGATACACTAACTATACATTATATTTTATTGAAGTGTCTGTAATAGGAAATTAAGTAGTCAGGATGTCTTGATAAATGATTAAAACAAAAATCACAACAACATGTGTTTTAAGTAGATCAGCCTCAGTACTATTTCTTTCCAGCTAAGAATAACGTGCTCTTGACCTGTAACTTTAACAGCATTTTATGAAGTTATTCAGCAATCCGTTTCCCAAGTTTCATTATATTAATTCAAAAACAAGTCTTGTACAGATAAATCTGCTTACATTAACACCAATATGAACAGAATGCTAATATGATACTTTAAAATACATGATGTAATTAAGTATGTGCATTAACAATTCAAAACTTCATCTTGAAAACTATATGGTAAATCGCCCCTTGGCAATATTGAATTAAATGTATGTTCTATTTTACAAAATCTACTTTAATATCCTGTACATTGTATACTTTTAGAAATAAGCTGTATGGATTTTTTGTGCGTTATAAATGAAACTGTGAATATAATGAAAGATTGACCATAAAAGGCCTGCAGGTCTCTTATAACCAAAAATGTTGGCCCCTGGAGCTAAGGTATAGATAATCCAAGATTCATCTGACTCTTGAACCCCCAACCCTCCTTATGAGTGAATATTTTTCAAACATCAAACAATAAAAGCCGGGTATTCATTTCTTTTGAAAAAATTGAATATCTTTTGAAAAAATTGAATATGTGTAGTCAGAATAGGACATCAAATTTTACCCCCTTATAATAGCCACTTAATATTTTTGCTTACTTCCAGTCTGATAAAAATATACTGAACTTTCTTTATTATGCTGAAATTAAAGGTATACCTTTAAGGCCCATTTGTGGTGTTCATGCACTCAATGTTTGATAAATATTGAAACCATAGGCCCATAGACCTCTATAGCCATTAGCCACACAAGAGTAACTCAACATTTAATAACCGCAATCTAACAATTATATGACATATTAACTTACTAAAAAATATTGATGTACCTTATATGATATGCTTTAACATGGTGGTAATCTTATATTCACAGGTTTGATAGTTATAAAGACTCAGTCAGTTTCTACCTTAGATAGCTATAGAAATAAAAAAAAAATCACACTGATTTACTTTTGAATCATGGAACATCTTCCTATTAAGATTGATCAGCAGGGAAGTGTTAATGGAGTAAGGTCTTAATGTGGGTATTATTTAAAACAAATAATACATGTACAAGTATGGTATTTAAAACACAGTATACATATCAGAATGAGAACTTGAAAAATGAATCATCAAAAGACAGACAGCAAACGTAATGTAATCAGAAAGACAGAGATATCAAAAATATCCTCACTGTAAATTGTAAATAAATTTACAATTTTCAGTGGTGACAGTCATGACATCTCTGATTTTAACTGACTTTAAGTCAGCTATCCTTTTGGCAACATTGAGTGCATGGCCAGGATGGGAAAATTTTCCAGTAAAGGATGCCATGTGCTCCATACCTACACCCCTTACATCCAGATTTGCTGGCACAAAGTGAGGCGCATCTGTTTCCAAAAGGATTTTGTCAAGGGGTGCAGATTTGACAGCTGACACAGCATTCTTTACTCGACTCTTCTCCCACGTGACAAGGTTTGTAAAACCAACCTTTAAATTGGGGAAATGGTTCATCCATATCCACATGTCATCTACACTGCTTGAAAAACAGTGCAGATGAATCTTGTGATTGCTGGACAAGCATTTCCGAGCAATTTCAAAGGCATCACGCTCAGCATCCCGGCAGTGTATCACTAGAGGCTTACCTGCATCATGGGCTAGGGTGGCCTGCTTGTCAAATACCTCCTTCTGTAAGACCCTCAGCCTGGTGGTGTGCCCATGAAAGTAATCCAATCCGCACTCCCCAATGGCCACCACTTTAGGTTTCTTCATCAGTGATGCCAACTCAAGCTGATAAGAATCGAATAAGGGAGCATCTTTTGGATGAACCCCAATGGTAAACCATACCTTGGGATGTGCAAGTTCATCCATTAATCTCCATGCTTTTGGAAAGCAAAAATTGGAGATGGCTCCCTTAAAGTGTGGAACCTGTACAATATTACATCATTATAATTTTACATACAATCACATATCATAGCTTATATGATGATTATTTTTGTATATTTGTAACACATTTGAGGAAATATTAAATATTCTCATGAACGACCAATAGTGATGAATTTTTATAATAAGATTTCAAACATAAAGTGATGATTTTTTAAGATTTTAAACATTATGTTTGGGAAGCAATATTTTTATTTTGGCAAAAGTTTTTGTAACATATCAATAGCCATTATATAGAAGTGAAAAAAAACTTATTTAAGCTACAAAATATATTAACTGTCTACAGACAAAAGGATGGTTATAAAGTTAAGGATACAAAATGTTAAAATAAAGTATGATAAAATAAAATCACTGTCTGCTTTGAAAAATATCACTTGTACTTCATTTTTAATCTGGATTCATTACCTGAGGAATGTCGGAAAAGGACAACTTGGGCTTCCAGGTCATCATCAGGTCAAGATGACAATGACTATCCATATATGGTACAGTCGGAGGTATGTGCGTGAACTTGCAGTCCATCCTAGCACATTCCGCAGTGTTGAGATAGTCATAACACACACCCTTAACCTTCAACTCTGTGTTTACTGGGGATGCCATGCTATGAAATCCAAAAATGAAAATTAAATAGAACTTATTGTAACTCATTTAACATACATGTAGTATGTAACATTAATGCAATCAATTATGTTCAAATGTCTTGCTCATTATATCAAAAAATATCAATCTGTTAACTGTGTGGGTGGGTGGGTGTGTGTGTGTGGGGTGGGGGGTGGTGTGTGTGTGTAAAATGGAGCAGGAGGGTCTAAGCGGCGACGATGCCCTTGCATGATATATTCTCATTTATCTAAGTAAACATGTATGAACTTTATAATATTGTATGCAGAATAACGCATTTAAAGCATAAGAGTTTGCGAATAATTTGTTTGAAAATTAATATGATTAATAAATTTACTTACGTTTGCTGAAATAAAAGAATTTTGCAGACACGTGTGGAGATTTAGGTTTAAGTAAAGAGAAAGTGTAAGTGCGCATGCGCAGAATTTTACAGGAAGATTCCGAGTGATCATCGGAAGGTTTCGTATTCCGCGCATGCGCGTACTGGGTAGGTCGATAGCTGCGAGTAGTCGCATTCGTTTACAACAGCGATGTAGAGCAAAATCAATACCGGTTATCAAAAACGCTTTGTAAAAGTCGAACCAATATTGTAAAATCCGTATTATGACGTAGTGCGATACTCGGACTACTTTAACTTACAGATCAAGCTGGTTAACGAAGCCTTGAGAAATTGACGGAGGGTGAATTTATATTCTATTTCCTGCTATTATCACCGATTAAAAAATGATTTTGTATTCCACATGACCAAAAAAACTTTTCAAAAAGTGTTTTTAGAGAGGTAAAATACTTCATCAATAAACTTGTAAATTGTAAAAGATCCAGCGGGAATCGAACTCGTCACTTCCAGAGCAGTGGCATCACAATTTTTTTTTTCAATTGCGCTTCACTCTTGGGCATAAAGAGAGTGAAAAAAATGTATGATATTATATATAATGCATGTAGTTGGTTTAATTGAAATAGTTCCGATTCCATTCCCCACTTTAGTGTTACGTGCCCATCAAGACCTAAATGCATTTCCATTCCTTGGTGATTGTCATCATAGATAACCTTTCTGATCAATTATTTTATTGCAAAGAAAAGAGTCGACAAGGAGTTTTAGGTTGAGTATATTTTATGGTATGCAACGATTTGCTTGAATGAAGCTGCTTTCAAAACACAGAAAATTTTAACTTTATTGTACATCCTCGAGAGAAGTGGACGTTATACATAGTCCGTATTAATGAAAGTTATGCCTGTCATCACCTCCAATAGAATACACATAACAGTATATCGAAAATGGCACCAAAGAAAACATGCCACCGTGTCCTGCAAGGTTAGAGATACACTGGTGACGAATTAGTGAGGTAATGTCTACATTTCAGCGGCGAATGATCAGCGCAAAGCGAAGGAAAAACAGACTTATTAGAATAATTACTTGCAATTCAAAAGATGGAAAGATTTTGTTGTAATTTTTTAATTATAAAAGCAATTATTTATCAAACTACTGAATCTGGAATGCACTTCCAAAGGTTATTAATTAAGTTATAATAAACTAAACAAGAAGTAACAATGCAGAAGAGCTTTGAATAAAACTAAAGTAGGAATATAGTGGCAAAAAAAAAGTTTTAGATTTAGACTATATATAATCTGATTAAAGTGTTCTAAGCTGAATTTGACTTATCAAGCTTCATAGTATTAGTTTCCACTTTGCTTAGGGTAAAAAAATATTCTAATGTTTTTTCTCTGTACTTTCATTTTCATCAGGCCCCAAGATCATGAAGCAGTCTTAGACTTAAGTCAAATTTTATACACTGTCTTATTGTCTTGCGATTGAAAACATCGAAAAAATGAAATGCAATTGGAAAGTGTCTCTATATTATGTTGATAGTTACAAAGTTTAAGGGTAATATTATGACATTTAATAATTTTATAAAAGATTGCAATTTAGACTTAAGTCTAAAAATGCTTCATGATCCTGAGGCCAGGTGTCCACTTTACATCTATTCAATAAACAAAAATTGAAATATGGTATTGCTCTGTAGAATATGGTCATGAATTTCAGTAAGTTTTGTTGTATATGGGGTTTTTTTCCCTGTCTTGAAAACTCTCTTTAAGTTATTTCTTTTTGTCTAGATTACAATATGCCCAATTTAATCACTTAAATAAACGAACTTAATTAGAATTAGTCTGCTTCCATACTAAATTAGAAACTCTCTCTCTCCTTTCTCTCTCTCTCTCTCTCTGGTTGTGTAGAACATAATACACAAGGATTCACAAAAATAACATCAATAATTGCATATATCTTTATTTACAAATTAATAAATATCAACATAACTACATACAAAAGTTCTTGTTACATTTTCTATTATCTGTGAATTGACAACCAATCTCGTGTGTTCCGCTATACATGAATATGTAGAGAACTTGAAGAACTGACAAAATCTTTGTCTTATTCTAAAAAGATTTGCTTGGTTTTGATGTATAAAGTATATGAATGGCTCTGTGACATCCTGCAAATTGTCAAAACAATTAAACTTTTTAGTCTATTACAATTAAAGAACTAAAAACAAAATTTTAATAACAAAATATTAAAATTTTAGTAAGACTTAAAAATTGTTTGTAAATTATGTATTACCTATAAATGTCAGTATTTATAATGACAGGCATTTATCTTGTGATAAAAGCATTTTATTGCTGTACATGTACAATGTTAATATCAATTTGACATTTGATATAAATGTACTCTTATGTATTACATTCAGTAAAACTAATGAGCAAATGAGGAGAAAAATTAACTGAGCTTTTATCATATTGAAAATTAAAAATTAAAAATAAAACAAATATCAAATACTGGGTATTTTTAAAAATATCCAAATTAAAAAGTCGTACGAACAACAGAGATTCAAATGGACGGAATTCTTCTAAAGTGTTTCACATGTTCATCAGATCTTTTTAATGAAATTCATTTAATGCGAGTAACATAAAATTCCTCATACAAGCTTTGTCATCATTTTTCAACTCAAAATATAAGCATTTATAGATAAATGCAAAGAGAGTTAATGTTGGCAACAAGTAAAGAAAAATTGATTCTCCGATCACAACTGGCCATCTTTAATGTTCTTCTCCAATAAATTGTTCATTCATGCACTTGAGATAAGCGTTTCTTTCTGTAAACTAAATAAATAAAAGAGGACCATGGATGACCAGGTCTTCGATGAGCTGCAATCAGTCGGAGGGGCGGACCTGAAGTGTCAATCTTTGCTGGTTGTCAAGACACTCTCGAAGTTTATTTTCAGTCATTGTCAATCTTTGCTCCAATAAGGAAACAGTCTGAAAATATAATCATCTTGGTTAAACTCCTCTCATCTAGCATTTTGAATTAATGATTGCTGAAAAACTAAGTACCATTGTGATATTAAAACAATTAAGGCTATTTTAACTATTTTTCTATGATAAGCCTCAACAGACAGATTGGTTTTGAAGCATGAAAATTAAAAAAAAAATCACATACATACAAGTACAAAAAAATGTATATGTACTCTTCACATTATAAAATACATGGACATAACTAGGGTTTTAAATTTGCTCTGTTTTACCATATCTGCCAAAGATTGGGATTTTCATGCGTTTATTTTTGCTACAGTATGAAGAAAATACTCATATATTGACAAATAATTTTGGGAGTTGATTTTTATCAACTCTCCTATGCAGTTACTCTGGCAAACCATAAGTGAAACAGTGTTTGGACCTAAGCACAAATCATCACCACTGACAAGACGTAGATCTTGAAAATAGTAGATAAATTCGGTGTACTGTATGCTGTACCATTGTTTTTCAAAAGAAAAGTATCTATAAATACCTTGAAAATAGTAAGATTTTATATAGTACAAACAATTCAATTGTTTTTTTGTAGTTGCATGTATTCCTAGAGTTCATAGAGTCCATAGAGTTCAATATAGTCTCGTTCAACCAGACGCTCGGCTGTCTCCTTAAATCTCCAACAAGCAGAGAGGCTCTCTTGGTAGTCGGAGATTAACAGAGACAGCCGAGCGTCTGGTTGAACGAGACTAGAGTTCAATATTGCTTGGATCCAGACGTGTACAATTTTTAGAAACATTTCGATTACTGATACACAGTTTGATGGAATTAATTCTATCTTTAAATATTACACAACATGATTCATATGGGGTTTTCTCGAAATTTTTGTCAGAAAAGTTCGAGAATTCATATAATAAAAATTTGCATAACATATCGTTGATTTTAAAATTGATAATAATCAATAAATCAACTTCCGACAGTACTTCAGTACTTTGACTTTTAATGAACTAAATAATAACTTTTTTCTGCTGATTTGTGGGTTTTCTTCCCTTGTAGAAAAACAGGTTTTTGAATTTTAGTTCGACTCTAATATAGGAAAAACTTAGAATTTGCTAAATGCTCTTTTTGTAGTTCGTAGGAGTATAACAGATGCAGGCAATGCAGAAAAAATACATAACTCATGTGAGCAGGCTATACCATTTTTTTCTGCAGTCATCTTAACCATTATTTTCCTATGAACCAAAAAAGATAACATTCTATTGTTTATTTTTACATCTTTTTTATCATATTACTCACAAAATATAGTTGAGAATGCATAAAATTTCCTGTTGTTTTGTATCAAAAGTTTAAAGTAATGTCAAGCTATTACATTTACAGCTATTACATGTACAATAACAATTTAATACCTGTGTTAGTACATCCAGTTGTCCAACTATCTGCTCCAGCGTTTTTCCAAGCTGCGGGGGTAAGGATTGTGGTTCCAATTGCTGGGTGGTAGCTGGGCGGTCCTTTGTGGTGCGTATTGTGGGCTCTGGCTCTGATCCCATCATATCCATTTCAAAGGTAACACCATTCTGGAAGAGATGAATGAAAAGTGAATTACATGCATACATGTACATTCCTTGTTCATAATAGTAGCAGAAAGATTTTTTTATTAAAGTAAAAATTAGAGCCTTCTCTCTCTCTCTCTCTCTCTCTCTCTCTCTCTCTCTCTCTCTCTCTCTCTCTCTCTCTCTCTCCTGGTATATGTAATCATTAAATTAATTTAAAATTTTCTTTTTTTCCAAATCCGAATAAATACAAAACATTCAATCATTTTTGTAGATTAATTAAAACATAAAAGACAAATTGATTAAAACACAAAAGACAAAATATGCCTTTTAGGCTATCAAAAACTTGTCTACCTGTTGGCTCGGTACCAAAAAAGTCAATCACATGTAAAATCATACTAACAAAATAGAGAGGTTAAGCAATTGAATATGTATGTCTACTGGTACGTGTGGGGCTAGAACTTAGAAGTATGTTTACAAGTACACTTACCAAAATTTGGGTTATGTTTAGTAAAATGTGCATATACCCCTACGAGTAAAACAATTAGATTCTGCAAATTCAACATTTTCAGCTTTCTCTCACTGTTTATGGAATAATTTTTCGATTTTAATCAAAGCACAGTCGTCCTTAATTTATCATCTGCTTTACTTAAGATAACATCTGATATACACTAAGTCTATATTTTTATTAGCAGATGGTACTTGAGTCTTTACCTCTGGGTACTTTTGATTCTACATGTTTTGTACAACTTGTAGAGGTACAAGGTATGCAGAAATCATTATCTATTACATGTACCCATAACACTAGGGGACTTCCCTAGTTACATGTAATCGTACACATACAAGTTTAAATGCTTAACCTCTCCAATGTAAAACCTACGCTACTTGTACATGTACTAGTAAATAGAGATGAAAACTAAATCTAACATTTCATAATTTTACAGTACATGTCAGGTATCTAAGTCTAATGCAGCTACCTGCTCTGATGAAAACATAGCAGGCCCCACATCCTGTAACGGGAACTGATTCATCATCCATGTTTTTAAGCTCCGTTCTCGCGTCATACTGGAAAAAAATTTTGCCCTTTGACATTTCTATTACCCTATTTATGTTCTTAGACTGTTAACATGTTTTCTACCAAGTTTATATAAAGAAAATAATACTTCATTTTTGAAATTTAGAGAGAGTAGAAATCATTAAATGATAGTCATTTACTACTATGTGGCAAATTTTAAAATATTTACATTATATGCACAATTATTTTTTTTTCATCAAATTTCATGCTATAGTTACAATTAATTTAGAATAAAGGTTTCATCTATGCGTTTTAGAACTGTACAACATTAATTTTATTTAAAAAAAAAAAAAAGATTATATCTCTCCTAAGACCATAAATGTTTACTGGTACATAGGACTGAAGATTTATAAAATACAAATAACAGATGAACTAAAACAACCTTAAAAATATAACAAAAAGAATGGGAATAAGTTCAATGTCTGTACTGACCCCTCGGGGAGACTTTGGTTTGGTCGATTTCCGTGTGACCCTGGGTGGGATGTCAGAGACAGGTGGGTTCTGAGGGCGTCGGCTCTTCCTGTCGGTTTTTGTGAGACTGGCAGAACCTCTGAGAAATCTAGCTGATCAAAGTTTGTCTTCCAGACCAGCACCTGTAGAGGAGATCATCCATCAGTTATCAGATTGTCAAGGGAATCACAACAAACCACCCATGAATATCAACTTTCTTCTTATCATATACATTGCAACAGTAAGTCACCATATACAATTACCATAATCTTTATGCACAACAAAATTTTTCAATCTTGAATGCTGATACACTTAGTATCTATAATTATGGAAGAAGAATGACTTCTTTTAGCTCTGTTCCATTGATACCAGTGTTATTGGTGATCTACATGATTTTTTTTTAATTACAGCTTCCATTTCCATTGCTTAACCCAGGGTACAAGTAGTGTATGGATTTATATCCTTCATATACACAAACAATTCACATGTGTACCAGTATGTGCACGAGATAAGCATATACTTACTGTTTCTTTATTAACTAATACAAATTAAACATACACACCTGTTCATCTGATCCTCCTGAGGCAAAATATTCACCAGACTTGGAAAAGGCCACTGCTGTACATGGTCCCTTTGAAAGATATATCAACATTGAACAAAAATACAAAACAATATTCTGCTGAAATTTGATATGTAACACAAACATCAAAAGCAATTAGCAACTGTAGCTAATCTCATTCACAGTCAAATAAAGTGTTCTCTCTCTCTCTCTCTCTCTCTCTCTCTCTCTCTCTCTCTCTCTCTCTCTCTCTCATACATGTTAATCCAACAATACCTGATGTCCATGGAGAGTATAAAACAACCTTCCCTCTAACAAGTCAAACACCTTGAGTGTTGAGTCGTCTGATCCAGAGATCAGGTAGTTACCACTGGCATGGAAGGACAGGCTGTTGACTGCTGCACTATGGGCTGATGATTACAACAGAATCAATTACTGGTAAACATCAGTATGATTAATGCAAAGTTTATATACCGTTACATCTGAAATCCCATGTATTACATAAACACTATTAATGAAAAAAAAGTTGACAATAAATGTGCCAGGAACAAGTAAATTTCATTAAATAAAATTTAAAAATCCTCTACAGAAAGAAAATTATACAAGTCTGTATTGTATGACATCTGCAAAGTTTGACAAAGGTGATTTAAGGTCTATTTTGACATCACTCAAGATCTTTTAAAACCTTTGTATTTACCTGTGTAATGTTGTAATAATTTGTTCATCCTAATATCCCACACTTTGACCGTGCTGTCAGTTCCCGCTGAGGCGATACAGGTTCCACTGGGGTGAAATTCTACATGATTTACAAACCTAAACACGTAAAAAAGGGAATAAGTAAGTCATAAGAAAGTCATCATGAAAATCATTTCGCTGTGAACAAGTCTGTGATACCTTACTTAAGAAATAAGCAGCAAGTTAAAAAGTCCACCTGGATATGAACTTTTTAACAGTGCTGTTTATTACTTATATTTACATTTTAAAAGGGCAAATTGTTCAGCATTGTTAAGATTACCAAGATCTTATGTTTACAATAACCCAAGCAACAAGCGGTAAGCACGTGCTATGATCACTTGAGATGTCATGAAAAAGTTCATACAGAATTGAAACATTTTCGCTTTTCTATTGGTTATACATGTATAAGGAAACATATTCGCAAATGTAAATATTTTAAAAACAGGCTGCATTCATTATAACTATCAAACTGTATAACATTACACACATTCCTTTAACAATTCAAATTCATACATGTAATGTACAAAATGATAAAAAGAAAAGAGCTAATGTTATGAATCATAGATGCAGAGATAGGCATAGAATTTCCCATCTGAATGAGTTTATAAAACTCTATCTTTACCCTCCGTGTTCATAGAATGTGTGGATACACTCTTTGCTGTTCCTGTCCCAGATTTTCACAGTTTTATCATCACTACCCGACACAATCAAACGGCCATCAGGTGAAAATCTAACAAATGAAAGTAAAAATTCTGATAAGCTTTTGACCATTAGTTTTTTAGGAGTTTAAGTTGCCTTAAATTCATAAATATTACCGGTAGTTAATTTTGAATAAACAGTGCAAGGTGCTTAGAGAAACCTAGCTATTATATGTTTGTGTAATTCAGGATGAAGAGGATTACAAACTATTTTAGTTTTTCTTTTTTTTATGCCCAAGTAAGAAATCTTTGTTTACACTTACTTGGCACTTCGGACCCAGTTGCTGTGTTGATTTAGGGAATACAGAAATTTTTGCCTGTGACAAGTCCACAACTGAAAAATTCAATCATCATATTAAGACAGCCTATAATAATAACATACTTCAAGTTTTAAAGTGATAGGTGTAAATCAACTACAAATGAATTATCTTAATTGTTCACTTTGTAAAAAGATTTTTT
The DNA here is from genome assembly GCA_015776775.1 of Magallana hongkongensis. NCBI lineage: Eukaryota > Metazoa > Mollusca > Bivalvia > Ostreida > Ostreidae > Magallana > Magallana hongkongensis. Next base: position 35,264,765 of record CM027470.1, read on the forward strand.
TTATATTTCAAAACTTTTATTTCCTGTGATATTAAAAGAATCACAAGTATACTGTATCATACAGATTACTGTCTTCATTACAGCAACACATATTACTGTAAACAGGGAAATTATCACCCCCATTTTATTTTTGCCCCTTTCGCCCTTGTTGTCAGCGGGCAAATTTAAGACTGGACAAATCTCAAAGTCTCAAATTATTTTTCTTTGAACAAAACTGTGTCTGGGCGAATTCAAGACGGGGCGAAACCTGTTGCTAGAGTAGAAGGGCTAAAATTACATGGTACGAAAATAACACTGTATACAGAATCAATTAAAAAAAAACCTTGTACCTTAATTGTTTTGTCATCAGAAGCAGTAATTAACGTCTGTCCATCATAAGTAAAGTCTACACTCCTGACAGTTGCAGTGTGGGCCTTGAATACTGTGGACTCTCCTTTCCTATAAAAAAAATATTCTATTCAATTTTAGATAGAGACTTAATTTTAATTACTACATAATCAATTTTTTTTTTTTTAAACTCTGATCATTAAATTTTACATATATATATTCAATGTAAGTAAAATGTATACTAACATCTTTATACTTGTAGTAATTGTATTCAATGCATGTGTCACTGGTTTTTTTTATGATAATTACAGAATTTCCTAGGGACATTATCCAGGCATGGAATTGCAATGCCAGTACTGTAGATTCCTAATTCTAATTCTATTTTCTCGCAATTTGATGGAAA